>OZ007555.1:227449859-228857549 GCA_963931855.1 Philhelius festivus | reverse complement strand
CAACCTAGTAAAAAGGTAATTCCAACCTAGTGAAAGGGTAATTCCAACCCAGTGAAAGGGTAATTCCAACCCAGTAAATATGTAGTTTCAACCGAGTAAAGAGGTAATTCCAACCTAGTAAAAAGGTAATTCCAACCTAGTGAAAGGGTAATTCCAACCCAGTGAAAGGATAATTCCAACCCAGTAAATAGGTAGTTTCAACCAAGTAAAAAGGTAATTCCAACCTAGTGAAAGGGTAATTCCAACGTAGTAAAAGGTAATTCCAACCGAGTGAAAAGGTAATTCCATCCGAGTAGAAATTTTTCTGCTCGGTTGAAAATACCTTTTGACTCGGTTTGAAATACCCTTCTTCTCGGTTGGAATTACCTTTGTACTTACTCGGCTGAAAACAAATTTTACTGGTAAAATATTTAGTAGACTGAAAAAACTATTCAAAAATTGTATGTTAAATAAAATACATAGTTTTCAAATTTCAATCATTTAAAAAATATTAAAATAAAATTTTTATTATTTCATTATTTAATAATTAAAAAAAAATAATATTATATTCTTATTTTATAATATAGTATTCTTAAGTCTAATATAGTATACAAATACATGATTTTTTGTTATTAATATTAGAAAATTAAAATTTCTTACATTAGTTAAATGAAATTAAATTGAAGTTAGTATTTAATTTCAAAATTGGTAGGATAACAAATTTCTTAAAACTATTAACATATATTTGTCTTCGATTCTTAAGACGAATTTATTCATATATTTCAAAAATTACCTTCTTATGAAAAATGTTATACATATATTTCTTAAAAACAAATTAATAAAGAATTTTAAACATAAAAAAAGTTGTCCGCATAGAACGGAAACAACAGTTACTTATATAGGAATGAATTATAATTAATAAGGAATTGAAAAAGTAATGGGTATACTACTTTAATATATTGAAATAAATTTCAATAAATAAATACCATGAATAAATTTATTTATTGAAATAATTTACAAAATATTTAAGTGAGGCATCTGGCAAATTTTATCAAAAGTGGTGTCGTCTATAGTAATATTGAAGGTTAGTTAATGGAACCTTTATTTCAATGAAAGTTTTGGAGAAAGATGAAAAAGAAGTTAATACATATGTACATATATGTATATATATTTTTTTACAATATATCCATAATTAGATAATAATGAATTTATAAAGGACTTCTTAAAACTATTTATTTTTTGCCGTTTGAAAGGATGGTTCTTGTATTAGGAACAGTATTAAGAAAGGATTCAAAAAACATTGTGACCTCTCCTGGAGTTTTTGGATTTTTTACTTCGTAAGCAAAATAATGTTCATCAAAACCCAAAGTTTCTAACAAAGTGCAAGTGAAGATCAATGTTTCAAGATTGTATAAGTATATTTTTTTCAAAATACAGAATTCGTAATTGTAGCCATCTATTCCTAGTTTAAAAACTAATATCGACCACTTTTCATATCTAACTGAAGACATCATTGCCCAACTTATTTTGGTCAACGTCTTTTCGGTGTCTAATTTTAGTTTAGAACAAATGAATTCTTTTTCCAATAGCAATATATCCTTTTGAGGACCAACGGAAAGTATATTAGGTAATTTTCCTTTAATAAATATTTCATTCAATTGAAGTTGATGTTTCTTTGCTAATGTTAAAGTAATGTTCATTCGATTACAAGATGCTCTAGCAGATACTTTAGATTGTCTATGTTTAGCTTCAAATCTCATTGACCAAAATGAAGAGAGAGGACCAAATTTAGTTAGGGCCGTATGATAATGAACGAGATTGTGAAATTTTGGCTTAAGAGGTTCTTTGCTAAGCTCAATATATAGCTCATTAAGTTCCGCAACTAATACCTGCAGTAAGGAATCGGTCCCATCTGATAAACTAACGCTGAAAAGGATATCTAAAATCTTCCTAAGTGTAATAAATAATGTCCAAATTTTATTTTCCCGTGGAACAAAATCACCTACAAGGAGTCCAAAATAGCGAAGTAAAGTTATCATTTCTCCAGAGGACAGACGAATACTTTTTCGTTTAAGATGATCTTTTTCAATTAAACATGGCTTATTTTTATTGTCAGGCCCATAATGAAAAGCCAAGAGCCTTTCATTAAAAAGATCTAAAGAAAAAAACTTGAAAGTTTCTGTATATTCTAAAAGAATAAAACTTAAAATATATTTTGCAACCCCTTCAAGGACATCGTGCATAATATCAGCACCTACTTGATTATATATATCAAAGTTTTTAATTCGGAGAAAAACGCATTTTTCTTTTATCCCAGTTGAGGATATATCATTGAGAGCTAAATCTGCATCATACGTCGACATTTGTCGGAGAAGTGCGCTATCTTCATATAACTGCTTTTTTAAAACATTTTTTGGGACCTTGCATACTCTACACGAAAAATTTGCAGAAAAACTCTCGGAAAACCCTATCATATAATGTAAACCTAGGTTATCACCAAGGATTAAAGCAAGCTCAAAGTATATTTTCCCATTGAAATTTGGGATATTAATTTGTATACCTTCTTCGGACAGAAAATTGAATTCATCAATTAAAGGTTGAAATATTACATTATTACCAAACTCAATTCTGTCCGAAGAATGAAAGAGAAGGACTAAAAATATATTTGAAAGGACTGACGAGCGCCAAGGTGGAAGACAAGCAATCGATACGTAAACTGCGCCTAGCTTATGGATGCCAGCATGACTTCCAAGAACATTTCCTACTTCATAATCATCAAAATACATATATAATGGGAAGACTATTTTATTGGAATGATGAGTCATCCGCATTTTCCAATATGAACCTTGAATAAAGTTTTCAACAACTCGTTTATTTTTGAGACTATCCAAGTATTGAAAGGTTTCAAAGAGTATAGAATCTAGTGAGAAAAAAGTCTGTAAAACATTTCTTAAGGAAATAAAATGTTCTTCGCAAGTGACTGGTCGCAAATGCGTTATACCTTGTTTTTTAACTCTATCCATTCGCTGACCTATAACAATACTTTCAGGCTTAATATATGATTTTTTAGATATAAAATAATTCATTCTTTTGTGTTCCGTTCTAAATAAGTCTAATTGAGAAACTATTTGAGGGGAAATAGATTCAACTAAAGATTTTGAAACATTATACGGCAAGGAGTTTTCTAAGCTAAATTTTTCTAAGGACATGTCAATCGATACACTTAGAAAATTTAGAAATACCTCAAAGCCGCCAATTACGTTTTGTACAATATTTCTTGGTAAAAGCGTATTTCCGTACAAGGAAGCTATAAAAATTGACATAGCCTTATCTACGCTTGGCATAGTCTTTTTTAATGTAATTTCTGGTATACTTTCATTCACTGTAAAGGATATTTTTTTTGGTGTAAAAGTCTGAGGTATATGTTCTTTAAATTCTTCAAATAAACTGTTTCTACGATAGTGATGTTTATCAAAATGTCTCTTAAAGGAACTAAAGAGTTGAAATGATCGCCGACAATCTTCTTCATTACAATTATACTGCATAAATTCGTGGTCAGAATGTACAAATGAAAAATGTTGTCTAAGACACCTCAAATCTTTGACTCTTGCGCCACATATGAAGCAAGAAGCCATATTTATTTCTTGATGGATATTTGAATATAAAAAAGTGGAAAAGTGAAAACAGTGCAATATAACTAATAAATTACTGAGAAGGACTGCTCTGGAAATGCAGAAAGCATAAAAACTGCTGAAATAGCAAATAAAAATTAAGTTAAGATTTGAGGGCCTCTTATTATAGAATCTTGAACTTTGTAATAATAGGCAATAAATAAGCATAAAATAATTGGAATTATAAAAAAAATACTCCAAGGAGAAGTCAACAATGAGGAAATGTATAAAAATAAATTTGTAAGAGATTCTAAACTACATACGAATAGTTCATATAATTTATATGATTACATACATACATATATATCATATAAATTATATTTATTATTCAAATATGTTAAAGATAAAATGAGTGTAAAAAAGTAGTGCAAATAAAACAAAATACGTAAGAAAATTAAAATTAAATTAAATACCAAGTTCAGTTAAAAGTGTGCTGGTGGTTGTGGGTGTTTTGTCAAAATTAGTTTTTATTTTATAAAAACCTTGTTGGATCACCAACCAAGCACTTGTACTTTCTTCTGAAAACTTAGCATTTAAAGTGAATATTATTTTTAAATAGGAGTCAACTGCCTCAACAATGTGATTAAAAAAGTATTTTGTTGTATTTACAACAACCATATAACTTTGCACTTCTTTGAGTGATTCACCTACTACAATCATAAGTGGCTGCAGGGTCAGGTTGAATGCTGCCAATTTAGTTTTCCTTTTTATTATCTGTGCTTCGATGTCGGCATCACTCCTCACATGCAGGATAAAACCATCCCTTACTTCGGATTTGGAAGGCCTCCACACTTTGTTGGCGCAGCCCTTCAGTCTAATGGTGCAGACTGAAAGAAGCGATGGAATCAGCAGAAAAGCTGCCAAATTCTCTACCTCCTCGGAAACTGAAAATAAAAAAATAATTCGTTTTAGTTAATCATACATCAGATAATATGTGTAGGTATATATTTCGTATACTAACCATTTTCAAGTGAAAGCAGGATTTTAGTAAATTTATCTTTATTCGGCCGGTTCGATGCAACTTTAAAAATTTCCTTTTTGTATGAAGGAAAATTTTCAAAAAGCCCGTTAAAATTTGTTGGATAGCATGTTTTGAAATCTTGTAAAAGCTAGAAAAAAATAAATAAATATACATACATTTTAAAAGGGGAATAATGCAAGACTTAAATTCATCAAATGCTTTTTAATAAAAACTGATTTAACTTACCAAAATGTAGCCTGTTGGTTTTTGTAGAGCTGGATACTCTTTGAAGTACTCGTCAATTCTCATGTCCTTGAGGTGGCTTAACCGAAAACTTGAGGTTTCCTCCCATTTTTGTTCTACAGTTTCCCAGGGATGGCTTGAATTCTTAAGCCACTCAAGGCTTTCGCTGCATTCTTTTTCAGCCTCAAAATCAATAGCTTCGAAACGGCTTAATGGCGATGATGGTGATGCTGGCGATGATGGTGATGAGCACCGGGGTGAAGTGGGTGTTGTTGGTGAGTCCAGTTTTGGTCGCTTTGAAATTATTCCCGACTCCCTGTATTTTCTTTTTACATTGTGAATCTGGTCTGGGAGTTTTCCCACTAACCTGTTGGTGATACCGCGAGTAGATTCCACCAATTTTGTATGTAAATACACTGCCCTTTGCTCTTTTGTATATACATAACTCAATTATTTGATTCGTCCAGTAATTGTATATATCCGCTGTTACGTTTCTTTCCGGATGAGTTTTCAGGATGTGCTTTCCAATTATACGTACAAGACGCATTCGTGACAAGTTTTCAAGTGGATTGGTTTTTGAAATATTGAGCAAAGCTTTTCCCTCCAAACTACTTTCCAGCAATTTTGTTAAGGTCTGAAATCATACATTTTAATTTTGCATTTTATTATTTACTACTTGAAAACAAAGTATTTTGAATTGTATTTGTTGATACTCGTAGTTTATATCTTTACGCTCTAATACACGAATTATGAACAAAATGATACAAACATTTTAAATTTGCACATACAATAGAAATGTTAGCTTTAAAAAAAGCCCCTTTGTTGAAACAGTTGAAAAGTGGACTTATTTTCACAAAATATTGATCTATTTTTGCAAAATAATGGAATTTGATTCAAACATTAACATAATCAAAAAACCTTACACGATCTTGTATGCGTTACAGTATTAAACAGAGATGAATGCAAATTTACGATCAACTTCGGAATAGAATTTTCACAACAGTAATATAAAGGATCAGTTAATAATTATAACAAACTAATTTACAAAATGTAAAATAGACAAAACCGTACAAGTGTCTCATTCTTGCTTGTGTCATCAGTTCGCTTTTCAGTTCCGCTTGCATCAGCGATATAGGAAATAAGCTCATTAAAAGGAAATTCTTGAATTGTAGCTGAATCTATTGTTATGTCGGATAATTGTGTACCAAAAAGCTGAAAATTGTTTATAAAAAAATTTCAATAAATTACCCTAATAGTTTTTAGGAATAAAAAATACTAACGGAGCTACTATCGGAGTTGTGTTTATTTCTTTGATATACGAATTTTTTGTATTCTGCTAAATTTTTAGTGAACAAAACTCGGTTCCCAATACTTGGAAATAATTCTTTAATTTCTTCACTTCCAAGGAGAGCCATTGCCATGGACGTTATGTTGTTTTCTGATAAGGAAAAAGAAAAATATATGTTTTCCAAAGTTAAATGACTGCAAATTCAAATTTAAACAATTGAATTTAGAAATCTATCTCCAACACTTCAAAACAAATTAAAAAAAAAATCTTTTCAATTACAAGTTTTTTTTTGTGAAATGCTGAGAAATGTTTGTATTTAGTTTGATTGCTCAAAACGGTTCATCGTATCGATGTAAGACTTCAACTTAATACAAGAAAATTTTATGAACTTTAATTATTAACAAAAATTAAAACCACAAAATGCGGACAGATCCAGGTGGAGCTTCGATTGCCATCTACAAAAATACAAAAACGGTTCTTGGCCGATATCTCATAAAGTATGCATTTTAGGCCAAAGTTTTGAAAGCCATTATTGTAGAGAATAAAATTTCGCATCTTTTGTTTTCCATAAACTTTTTTGTAAAACTTACAATCTATGACCCATTTAGTGAACCGGTTTTCTTATTTAATAAAAAGCTGAAATCTATTTTAAAGATCATTTATAAAAGCATTTACAGGAAATTAACTCTAGCATATTTTTTAAATTTATTTTTTGAATTTGCATCATTATATTGTATGCGTACTTTGAAATTTTCGACTTTACGCCCGTTAGTCTAACATTAAACGTCTTATAACTCAAAAAGTATGGACATTAAAAAAAATTTAAGCAAACGCTGTAGAGGATAAGCTGATCTTTAAAATGGATTTCAGCTTTTTATTGATTAATCCAATATTTTAAAAAATATCGGCCTTAACAAGAAAACCGGTTCACTAAATGGGTCATAAATTGTAAACGGTAAGTTTTACAAAAAAGTTTATGGAAAAGAAAAAAGGCAAAATTTTATTCTCTACAATAATGGCTTTCAAAACTTTGGCCTTAAATGCATACTTTATGAGATATCGACCAAGAACCGTTTTTGTAGATGGCAATCGAAGTTCCACCTGGATCTGTCCGCATTTTGTGGTTTTATGGTCCTATGACCATACACCTTATCCAAAAAAAAAATTGGATCGGAAATTTAGTGCGAGGTTAAATTCTATTTTTACTGGCCTAAATGTCAATATTTCTTTTTTAATTGATAAATCTTTTTGAAAAAAAAAAGAATGTTGCCTTCACATTCTAGGGGCTTTTTTTTCTAAAGGAAACATGTATTTCCATACAAAAATGTTAAGTCTTCTTAGTTATTTTTTTAAACTTCTTTTATAAGGCGTTAATATTTAAAATTTACTCAATTTCACCCGTGCGAGTCTGCTGTATTCTGTTATTCAACTGAGTAGATGGGTAAAAAATACACATTTGCAATTGAGTAAGTGAGTGGCGCATTTTTTTTAACCGAATATATTTGTAAAAATTACCCATTTGCAACAGTGTGCTTGCTGTATACTGTTTACAACACAGCAAACTCAAACTGTTGCAAATGGGTAGTTTTTACAAATTTATTCGGTTAAAAAAAAAATGCACCACCACTGACTCAATTGCAAATGTGTATTTTTTACCCATCTACTCGGTTAAACAACACAACACAGCAAACTCAGATTGTTGCAAATGGGTACTTATTCCAAACTTAAATCGAACACAATTCACTGACACGATTATTTTTATTCAATGCATAATTTTGTAATAACTTTTTACAAAATTATGCATTGAATAAATGCAATTTAAAAATATCAATAGTTTTAAGAAATAAACATTTTGACTTACCTTTAAATTTTGGAATGTAGGTTTCCAAGCCCCACTCGCTCAGGAGGCATTCCACATTTTCGTCCATATTTTTGTTTTAATTTTAAAAAAACCACACTTTATTATTTTTACTTTTAAATTTTAAATAAACCACAAATGATTAGGTTAAAGAAATTGTTTATAAAAGTAAATTAATATAAATAAAAATATAAAAGTGAATAATATAAATCACTACGAACCGCACTACGCCAGACTTGATAAGAGAATGAGAAGATTGTGAAATATAATTCATGTATTGAGTGAATTTGAGCGTTACCAATACACAGACGGTCACTGAGTAAAATTTACCCAAGCCTGTAAAAATAAATAAGTCGATGGGTAAAATTAACCTTCGCTAGTTTGTATAATTAACCGAGTGATGTGTAATTTTAGCACATTTGCTAGGTTAATTTTTACCGATTAAGTGGGTAACATTAGCAACCATTGTTCTGTAAAAATAAAGAAGTCGATGGGTAAAATTAACCTTCGCTAGTTTGTATAATTAACCGACTGATGTGTAATTTTAGCACATTTGCTCTGTTGATTTTTACCGATTAAGTAGGTAACTTTAGCAAACATTGTTCTGTAAAAATAAATAAGTCGATGGGTAAAATTAACCTTCGCTAGTTTGTATAATTAACCGACTGATGTGTAATTTTAGCACATTTTCTCGGTTAATTTTTCCCGATTAAGTGGGTAATTTTATCAAACATTGTTCTGTAAAAATTAATAAGTCGATGGGTAAAATTTACCTTCGCTAGTTTGTAAAATTAACCGAGTGATGTGTAATTTTAGCACATTTGCTCGGTTAATTTTTACCGATTAAGTGGGTAACATTAGCAACCATTGTTCTGTAAAAATAAAGAAGTCGATGGGTAAAATTAACCTTCGCTAGTTTGTATAATTAACCGACTGATGTGTAATTTTAGCACATTTGCTCTGTTGATTTTTACCGATTAAGTAGGTAACTTTAGCAAACATTGTTCTGTAAAAATAAATAAGTCGATGGGTAAAATTAACCTTCGCTAGTTTGTATAATTAACCGACTGATGTGTAATTTTAGCACATTTTCTCGGTTAATTTTTCCCGATTAAGTGGGTAATTTTATCAAACATTGTTCTGTAAAAATTAATAAGTCGATGGGTAAAATTTACCTTCGCTAGTTTGTATAATTAACCGAGTGATGTGTAATTTTAGCACATTTGCTCGGTTAATTTTTACCGATTAAGTGGGTAACATTAGCAACCATTGTTCTGTAAAAATAAAGAAGTCGATGGGTAAAATTAACCTTCGCTAGTTTGTATAATTAACCGACTGATGTGTAATTTTAGCACATTTGCTCTGTTGATTTTTACCGATTAAGTAGGTAACTTTAGCAAACATTGTTCTGTAAAAATAAATAAGTCGATGGGTAAAATTAACCTTCGCTAGTTTGTATAATTAACCGACTGATGTGTAATTTTAGCACATTTTCTCGGTTAATTTTTCCCGATTAAGTGGGTAATTTTATCAAACATTGTTCTGTAAAAATTAATAAGTCGATGGGTAAAATTTACCTTCGCTAGTTTGTAAAATTAACCGAGTGATGTGTAATTTTAACACATTTTCTCGGTGAATGTTACAAACCGAATTGGTTATTATTACCTTTATACTCATAACCAAGTAAGTTGGTTGATTTTAAACAAGTTATCTACAAACTTTACTGTTTGTACTCATTAAATTTTACCGAGCACGAGTGGGTAAACGATCGTAAGAAAGTTTCTCGGTAAAAGTTACCTATTGCATAAGTATTTTTTACCTATTTCTTTTAACCGAGTTAACTCGTGTAAATTTAACAGAGTTAACTACGTAATTTTTAACCGATTTAACAGTATTTTTAACCCTTTTGCTTTTAACCCACGTAAAATCGCACTCGGTTAGAAATTATTTTTCTGCGTGTATTTCGTAGAAAAGTTGTATTATTTGGCGTAACTTCGGTGGGATTCATTTTAGTATGAGACCTGAAATAAGAGAACGGTAATAATTTTACTTTGCGAAAACGAACTGGGGACACGTCAGGGGACTGAGAATCGGACACTTTGAAGAATTTTTTGAGCAATATAAAATAAAGTCACCCTAATAACATTGTTAGGCCAGATAGATATCAGTCAGATTTAATTTTATAAAAAAAAATCAGATTGAATAATTGTACGGATTTCAAAATATTTCTGGGGCCGCCGAAAATTCCATCGTTTGTAGAATCACCCATATATAGAAAGTTCAATAAAAAACCTTGAAAACCATAGAATTCAAGTTTTCTTGTCTCTTATAATATTACCATTATACTAGTTATGTAATAAAAAAGCCAAGCGAATTTCTCCCCTTAAAAAATGTAACCCTATTCGCGCTTCAGTCTATGCCCATCAGTTTACGCTTGAGCCCAACTTAGGGCATACAGATATTTTTATTTTAGCCACACTATACTAATGTGGAATGCCTTACCCGGTCCAATATGTCCTTTTAATGCAGTGTTTAGACACTCCCCAAGTAACATCGTTGGAGCTAAATGTTATTTATATGTTCTTAAATAGCTCTGAGAGAGTTAAATGCACGGCCCTAGCTCTATTTCAAAACATATGGCAGCTCTTGGTAAACGAATTTAAAAATCTAGCTCTATAATGGAGTTTCTTAACAATCTTTAGATATGTTACATTTAAGAGCTTTCTGCTCGATAAATTTGCTCCATAGTAATGTTTTTATCAGCTGTTGGAAAGCATGTTAGCATTTTGATACTGCACCCTTTAAAATAGCTCTTTAAGAGCAAAAGAATTTTTTAAAGATTTACTTAAGAGCTACAAGCTATATCTTCATGTGTGTTTAACAAAATGGCGAATATTTAAGAATTTTTATAAAACAGGAAAAGAAAACTATTAACAGTGCTGTGATGACTCCATTTTTAAAAGAATCATGATAAACACAGAAGCCTTATCCAAAAAAGTGCACGAGCAAAATAAATATTTTTTTCTCAAGTTAAAAATTGAAATAAAAAAAATTTACCATCCACTTAAAACAAATTATTTAAGAAGGGCGTTGTAATATTTCGAAGTACAATATCAACATTTCTGATAAAAATGAAATCCCACGTAGAAATCTCTCCCATGTTGAACGTATTATGGCTTTTAATTATTACCTTTACTCATTGTTCTGTGAAAATAAATTATGATGCTAAGATGATTTACCAACACAAATAATAATTTCTTTTCGAGTTCAATAGTATGATTTGTATTAATTTACTAATACTAATAAAAAACGTAAAAGCACACGGCTCTATGGCAGTTTTAAAGTGTATATTAAAGCTTTTAGCTGTCAAAACCTACTTACAAGCACTATTAAGGAGCTAAAAACTGCTCTCAAACTCAATGAATTAGCTGCAAGTGGGCTCCATGCTTGCTCTAAAGGCGCATCTAGAGCGTGTTTTTGAATTAACTGGCTCTAAGATTAGCTCCGAAAGCGCTTTTCAAGCATTAATACAGCTAAAATTGTTTCTTGGGTCAAAACCAACCTGATTCGATATTTCCTTTTAAATCCACTTCAGCTTTCCTTTTACGCTCGCACTGTGCTCAAATATTTTAAGGGAAGTCGTAATTTCATTAGTGTGCTCAAAATTATAAAGAACAAAACAAAAACGTAAGTACGTATACGTAGACAATAAGTTTAATCAAAATCATTGAATCCGCTTTCGAGAAAACTAAAAATAAAGTCGCTTTGACGCACACTTTCGGGTAGTATCCCCAAAAACTTAGGCTGTTGCTCTGGGACATCGCTCTCTCAATGTGACCATTCTATTGTATAGAACCTGGTTGGAATAATTATGTTTGTACTCCGACTCTGGCGAAGGAAGGTATCGTCTGAGGTATTTGAATTTGAACACCAGAATCTTTTCAATTTGAAATGGGACAACGTTGAACCACACCATCATCGGCCGGATGAGGGCCATGTAGTAAATCACCTCTTCCCTCCTATCAAGTCGGTTGCTGCAAAAAAAACGTTTCATCAGGACAAAGGCACCTTTAAAAGCAACATTTAGGTATATGTCTGTCGAAATACAAATACCGATCCAACCAGATTCCAAGGTACTTTACTACACTTTTACTCGCCAGTGGCTATAAATGTGGCCCTTCAATCACTCGTTTGAGTCAGTTCTTTCTCATATCCCTTGGGACTCCAGCCAGCGGAATACTTTCAGATTTCTGAAAGTTGATTTTCAACTTTAATATCGCTGAGTTTTGTCGAAATCACGCTGCAAAACCTCGACTTTTGGAGCTGTTCTGTACGCTATTAGATCGTCGTCATACGCAATTGCCCGAGTTCGACTACCTATTAGATCGCTTGTTTAAATGCTGAATAGAATCGAAGAATTGACTCCATTCAGATGAAGACCATTTTTTAATATCGAAGATTGCGGTAGAAGTTATATTACCACTTTTGGCAACAAACTTTCTACCATTCAGCATGTCATAAAGCATATATAATAGTGGTTTACTTATGCAAAGTCTGGTCAGCTTTATATAGAACCCTCAAAATATATGGTGTCGAAATCCTTCTCGAAATCGACCAGACAATGCCGTTTATTTTTTGGATATCACAGACTAGTTCAGACTCGGCATGAATTGTATCATGATATTGTTGTCCTTCGCCCATTTGGACTAACCTCTATTAATAACTTCTTCGAATACCTAACTGATACTCGGAAGAAGACTTATCGACTTGGAATTATCCTTTCCTTTTTTCGGGACAGGAAGTAACACAGATGTCTTCTATCGCACTGGATTATGTTCATTATTCAATACGTTGTTAAATATTCTGGTATAAATGTCTACTGCCTCCGAAGGTAGCCGTCGTAGTATAACGTTGGATATATCATCGATCTCTACCGATTTCTTTTATTTTAATGAGTCGAAGATGAACAGGAACTGGAACCGTTTTGCTCGGCGATGATCGCGTTTACCATATGATCATCATTGAACCCGGCGAAACCGTAGTCCTCCGATCGCTATTGCGGTATTTCATCTCGATGGTAGAAATGGTGAAGCAGGGCTTTGTTTTACAGATCGTGATTCGGAATAGCCTTCACATTGTACACTAGCTAAAAAGCAGCCCCTCTCCTGTGGAGCTTTGGCAAAAAAGAAGTCATCGTTAAAGCGGTTGGGTGGTGGCCCCTGGATCTACACCTGCTGTCAGAAGTACGTCGCTACTTTCTATCGTTCTCTGAAGCGTAAGGCTAGAAGATCGTTTTGATCATTCCTCCTAAAGACCTTATTAATTTGTGGAAACATACTCCGGTTGCTAGAATTAAAGTCCCAATTTATATTATCCCAAAACAAATTAATCTCGGAATCCCTGCCAAGCTCGTTCGCTTGTGCAGGATGACAATGGAGAAATCTCGCTGCTCCGTTAAGGTCGGTAAGAACACCACCGAACCCTTTGATGTCGAGAAATGTCTGAGGCAAGGCGACGCGCTATCATGCAACCTATTTAACATCGCTCTTGAAGCAATTGTACGAAACTCAAACGTCAACAATAGAGGCACAATTTTTCAAAAGTCAGTTCAACTGCTTGCTTATGCGGATGATATTGATATCATTGGGAGGACGAAGCGAGCTGTTACCGGTGCGTTTGCAAGAATTGAACTGGAGGCGGCGAAAATGGGTTTGGCTGTTAATAAGGACAAGACGAAGTATATGTTAACATCGAGAAAGGAATCTCAACATCGTCGACTCGGGCAAAACGTCACGATGGATAGTTATAATTTCGAAGTCGTCAAAGATTTTGTCTACCTGGGCTCCACTATAACTATCGATCAGAAGCACGGACACTGTCTAAAACGGATGAAAATCTGCTTGGGTGCTTTGAAAGAAAAGTTCTTCGTTTGATCTTCGGTCCAGTCTGTATCGATGGAGTATGGAGGAGAAGGTTCAACAACGAGCTGTACGGGCTTTACAGCGACGTTGACCTAGTCAAGAAGCTGAAAATACAATGGCTGGGACACTTGGAGCGTATGGACACCGACGCACCAGCCCGTCGAATTTTCGAATCCACCCCTAATGGTCCGCGCAGCAGAGGAAGACCCCACCTCAGGTGGCGCGCACAAGTGGAGAGCGACCTCAACCAAGTTGGAGTGCGTAACTGGAGGCAGCTAGCTAGGGACCGAGCTAGCTGGAGGGGCTTGTTGGTTGAGGCCGTAGTCCACCCTGGACTGTGAACGCAATCTAAAGTAAAGTAAAGTAAAGTAAGTAAAACAAATTAATGGACAATCTATAGGTCTCCCTGATCAACTGGTTAATTTTTTAGTTTCCAAATCACCAGATCGCTTGAAAGTAAACCGCTAAACCACGTCGGTACAAACGTTTAAGTCTTGCCAGTTAGTAGTCTACTTTTGTGTCTGTGGAATGATTCAATGGCAGTGAATGGTCGGTAGTGCCACGTTCTTTGTGTTTTGCTTTCGCTCTTTTCATTGTTGGTTTGATTATATCGTCCATCTGTTCTAAGTATTCGTCTATTTCAGTCAAATTCCTGATATTTGATAAAGCGTTGGTGAGTGGTGGTGACAAGTTCGATCGGAACCTTTATTACGGTGGCAAGTCTGCATTGATCACTGTCGTACTCGATCGTTTACGATCAGTTCTTGACTCACAGTGTCTGTAATTGTCAGTCTTTTGTCTAATTTGCAGTAAATCCAGATAGGTATTTCTGTGGCCAGAAAATCGATCCCTATATTCAGCGCTTTTTCCACCCATCCAATCCTCTAGAATTTTGCATTTGATCTCTTCAATTTATGTAGGTGTTTGGCATTTAAATCACCGGCCATGAGGTAACAAATCTCTTCCGCATCCATTCGTAAGCCTTCAAAAAGTTTTTCAAGGTTGAAGCAATACCGGTGCATTAGCAGCTATCACATACATCCGCTTCCTCAGTTGGAGAGGAATATGATGCAAGTCTCTAGCAACCCAAATCTAAGCTCATCATCACTATTATAAATAACTTTATGATCGATGCATTTTCATATGAAGATTGAAGACGCCCCAGACTTGAGTTGAGTTGTGTCGATCTCTTTTTTAATGATATTGTAATTATTGTGAGTCGGTTTATTTTATCGGTTCAGCCTAGTTTCGCTGGCTAAACACACATCTGGACTTTGGTCTTTCAACAGTTGGAAAAGATGACCTCTTCGTTCGGTGCTAATCAGTGAATTCACATTTACAACAAGGATCTTAAAAGGCCAATCCGGCAGGGGGCCCTTAACCTTTATGTGTTTAGCTCGACGAAACAGAGTAGAAATGTTGTTTTTTAGGCTTGTTAACTAGCAATGGACGTACAAACGTGCAAACGCTTGGATGCACATCACCATCAATCTAATGTTTAGTTTATCAAATTCGTCGAGTTTTTCGTCCACACAAGATCAAGACGAAGACTTACCGACTGGACCTACTTGGAAACACTAAAATCAGCAATTTCAAGACACAAAAATTCAACGACTTTCTCATTCATATTTATGTTTATATATAGTTTATTGTTTCAATTTTAATCATAACATGTTGCTCTTAAATATAAACATATTTAATTATTATTTTTACAGGACACGTAATTGTAATTTGTGTATATGGATCCTTAACACATAGTCTCAGTTTATCCTCTGTCTTTTATTTATTTATTTTCTTTTAAACTTCGTATACATAAACACTATTTTAAATTTTACACATAATTCGCAATACTTTATTTTAATACATTATGATACATTTTATTATCTAGATTTGATAAAATTCTAAACTTAACTCTGCTCTACATACGAGTATATGCGAAACAACTATTACAACTATTTACACAAAAGCTTAACGAAATTTTAAAATTAATTTTATTTTTAGATTTTCATTGAAAGGATCATTAAAGGCCAGCTTTTCAATCCTGTGAATCACCAGTGTTGCTATTTCGGTCAGTGTTGGCACTATTGGACTCGGATTGGTCTGCATCTGGTTGCAGGACTCCAGGCATATAGCCTGTTCCGGAGTAGGGGGCAGTCAGGAATCTCTTAGCGTGAGCCTGCATGAAGGGATATCGATTGGTGGGAGATCCAAAGACCCCGGGTGGCACTAGTGGTGAGAATGCCGATTTGATCGGGAATGGTGGTGAGGGTGGCACACTGGCTGGGTTCAAGGCTTGCGTCATGTCTTCGCCCGCGAGCATAGCTTCCATTGCCTGCAGGACATCTCCCCGGTAGCGCTGCAACAGTTGTTCGACTTCGCTGCGTCGCCGATTGGGAAAAACCCGCAACAGGACATCCACAGGCGACCTCTGCTGGTGTTGTTGTTGTTGCTGAAGTTGGTGAGTGGGCATTGCTGCTGGCATGAACTGGGAATGATGGTGGTAGGGAATGAATCCTTGGCCATTGTTGCTGAAACTGCGCAGGATATGCAAGCTATCGGAAGGTGTTGTTGGCGGTGAAGTCGAGTCGTCCTTCTTTAGACTGAGATTCTCCGGAGTTGCTTCATCCGGAGCAGAGTCTACATCCAGATCAGACTCGGGGGAACTCGGTGGACCAGTTCGGGCCGGAGAAAGATTCGCCGAATGGTGGTTGTACGTCTGACTTTTGTGTCGGGGACTACTTGGTGATGATTCTGACCCGGTGTCCTGGTCCGTTTCATTCGAAAGACGGGCACGTTTCGATCCTGCAAAAAAAAAGAAGGAAAACACAATTATTATTTTTAATCCCCAATTAAGGAGCAGCATTAGTAGGTCTTCAAGGATTCAATCAAGCGTTAACCTCAAATTTGCTACAATTCGTATGCCCTTGTTCGAGCAACCGCACAAAAAGGAAACACTTTCCCAAATGTGTAAAAAGGTGAAGCGAGAAACGAACAAGGGGTTTTCAATTATTATTATTTATTTTCTATTCCCTGGCAAGAGAAATAAGGATACATTTTCATTTTCTCTGGGGTTGCAAGTGCACTTGAGTGAAGTTTTATTTGATTTAGTTTTTTTTTTTTTCTGTACTTCATTCCTTGCGTGTGTCCTTTTTTTGAAACATTTTTGCCTTAATTGACTCGATGCTTATCCCTTAATAGTTCACAAACAAAATAATAACAAAGTAAAAGTGAGAGGGGGAGAAATCGAGGACCACCTTGATTTTGAGATATTAATGATTTGCTTTTCATTTACGAAGGACTCATATACAAATATAGCAGCAACAGGAATAGCATATGGATCCTGGACAGATTCCATTGATATTTGATACTTTTTCACAAGGAGTAGCTCGAAATGAGATATTGTGATGAGATTTCTTCTGTGCTGTGTTGTTTGGCTTTTGGTAATGGAAGAGGGTGTTTTTAAGGATTTTTCTTGGCTGTTGTTGTTTGTTTGTTTGCATCAGTGGCGTAGATAGGGGGGGGATCAGGGGGATATATCCCCCCCCATTGAGATCGATAATTGTTCAACATAACCAGTCATGAACCAAATAAGTTAAAGAAACACACTCTGAAAATTTTTTTTACGCTTCTCACCAATTAATAATAGGTAAACGTGCAAGAAAAAGAGCTTCCATCAAGCTATATATATTTTTATTAAAGATATTAGCTACACTGCCGATTTCTACGTCAACTCCCGAAAGAACTTTCTCCAGTCAGTAAAGAGAATAAAAACAGTACAAAGAAGCATGACCAACGAAGTGAGATTATTGAAAATATGTCTATTTTAATAACAGTGTGATAAGCTTTGGCAACCATATTAATAAAGATGGTTTAGTGGAGGTTTATCGTTAAGTCCTGGACTAAGTGCGAAATTTCATTAATAAAACAAATTTTCTGTTAAGTGACGTTTACTAATTATGATTAAGTTAAACCACCGAAGTAGGTGGTTTAGCGAAGGAATAAGAAATAGAAATGTCCACAGTCAGACACAAGCAATTGACAATCAATTTAGGTAGCCACAGAATATAAAAAAAGAGATTGCTTACTTTTGTAGAAGATTATCTTAAAAGGATTTTTGATAAACGTCATTTTACTATTCCGGGAACATTTTGTTTTTATTAATATAAATATTTAAGCCAGGACTAAACTCCTATTCTATGGTTTAGTAAGACAGTGGACTATAGAAGGAATAAGCGTTTTTTTATTAATATGGGTGTGGATGTTTACTTATTTGCAGGATCGTTTCAATGTTGGCTGCTCTAGCTATTCATCGCGAAATACCTATAATTGCACACGTGGTTATTAGTGTTTTATCTAAAAAGAACAGAAAACTGGATTTGATTTTGTGATTTATTTTTTAAATGAATATTATTTTACTTAATACAGTGCCTTGCATAAGTATAACCGCACCTGTAAAAATGCCTTTTGTAGAAAATTAAAATGGGAATGACACCCTACTATTTTTTATTGAATGGCATCACTAATCAAGTAAATTGAGAAGAAAAAACAGTTTCGTTAGTTTCTCTTCTGGTGGTTAAAAATTAAAACAGATTTTGTTTGTATTGCAAAAGTATAACCGCTTTTTTATTTTTATCCGTTTTTTGTTTTTTGTATTTTAAGTAAATTTTTTCGGCTAAATTAGTAAAGGACATTGATGCCGCTATTTTCGACCAATCTAAAAATTGTTTTTGACATACTGTTGACAAGGTTATTTAATATGGAATCGTCTATACAGTTTCATTTTTCCACAATCGCCTCTCGCAGCTCAGCAACACTGTATAATTGCCTATTATGAGCATAAATTTTGCGGGTCAAAATTTCCCAAAGATTTTCAATAGGGTCACAATCTGAAGAACGTGTCGGGAACACCATAAAATTTATGTTATTCGATTCGTACCATCCCAAACTTTGACGACTAACGTGAATTGGGGCATTATCATGCTGGAAGACATGCCGAACTCGACGAAATCGTGTTAATTAGGGTACCAAATTATCCTGAAGCACCTGGGTGCAAGCAAGCAGAGGTGAAGGCAAGTGTAACCTTACCACGGTCGCAGAAGGCCCCCCAAACCTTACAACTGCCAACGCTAAAGTTCCTCTTGGAAAAAAACTTTTTAGCTTTCTCAGATCGTGCCAATATCCGTTAAAATCACCTGACCTATCAAGATTAAACTTTTTTTCGCCAGTGAAAATAATCTAAAATAATCTAAAAAAAAACATTCATTAGATTATGCCATTTGGGATAACAAGAGTTAAGTGTAAATTAATGGAATGTTACTTATGGTTTTCCAATTCCGTTTCATGTTTTGCTGGGCAAATTCTTACTTTTTTTTGTAGACTGTTGTTTTTTTTGTCAAATTTGGAGCAGGACTCATTTTGCACCGAACAATCACTTTACTGCTTTTTAAGGCACGAAAAATCGTTGAAACCGAAATTCCTAAGCCTAATTCGTCACGAACGTCCGGTAAAGAATGCGCCGAATTGGATGCAGCATTTATTAAACGCCTCTTATCTCGACGTGTCAGCTTCTGCAGATCCCCGGGTCTTATTTTCGTCTCATAAGATTCTGGATCTTGTAAGAAATTTCGGACACGATCGGATCTTTAAATTTTCCTACCAATAGCCCTTAAGCTTAGGCCAGTTAACCGAAAAGCTTGAATTTTGACTTTTTCCGTATCGCTTAAATATTTACCACGCGGTATTGTTGCTTGCCATTTCGAAGCACATAACTGAATGAAGCTTAAGAGAGGTTTGCATTGTGCGGTTATACTTTTGCAATATATAAAAATTTGTTTTTAATTTTTAAACACCAGAAGAGAAAATAACAGAACTTTTTTTCTTCTCAATTTACTTGATTAGTGATGCCATTCAATAAAAAAAATAGTAAAGTGTCATTCCCATTTTAATTTTCTACAAAACGCATTTTTACAGGTGCGGGTATACATATACATATAAGGCACTGTATATCAATATTTATTCTAGTTCATAATCAAATTAATGCGTATAATATATTATCTTTTAAAAATTTAATTTTTTTATGGCATACATAATGAATTCAATGCAGTCTTGTTATTTGTTATTTGTTGTTTTTTTTTTTTTTTATTATTAAAACTTAAAAAAAATGAGCGAACTAGATCCATCCCCCCCCATAGCGAAAAGCTATCTACGCCACTGGTTTGCATATGGTGATTTTCGAATTTGATAGCTTAGATATGCGATGGCAGGACAATATTGGCATTTGAATTGGTAATCAAGGATAAGTTTTAAATTTTAGGAGACTATAGGAAATTCTATTTGGTGAAGGGCCTACCAGTGTTGTGGAGGAGATGTTATAAGAGGAAGCACCTGTTATTATAGCGGATGAGAATAATACCTTGGGAAATGTCAACATAATGTTGATTCTGAATTTGAAACTCACCATAGCAAAGGTGAATTTTTTAGTTTCATCTCAGAACAAAGTTTTCGGGAAGCGAAAATACTGGATTGGAAATGAATCGATGATTTGTGTCTCTTAAAGTTCTTAAAAGCTTTCGTTTCTGCAATTCGATTAGTTTGTTAAAAATTTCAGCAAATTTCATTTTCGAACTTCTGCAGTCAGATGCACCACTTCCATTTTAGTTTAATATTGAAAATTGTTTTACTGAAACATCGCTGTGACTGTGGGGGAGAGCTCGAAAAAGTCACAAAATCGATTTGACTTTTTCTTGTCATTTCTTAGGTATCACTGATGTTTAATTAAATTTTGTTTTACCATCGATTCAGGATATAAAATCAGTTAGTTCTTAGACTTCGTTTTCCTTTTCGATTAAGAAAAAAAAATTAATTCCTCTGGCTTATTTCTTATTTTTAATTTCCCCTATTCGTAAGAAAATAAACTCGGAAACATGTGTCTGAACATCGCAACAGGAGAGAAATATTGGAAAACTGAAGAGCATTCCCAGCCAACGAGTTTTCAATGGCACCTTTTTGAGGAATGCGGAGAAAAAGTAGCTATTAAAGGTTTTGCACATGCGTAAGTTTAGTAAAAAAAAATTATAATAAAACATTTCAAAAAATGTTAATGATATTATTTCGCAGGTTATAACTTTTCTGAACTGATCCACCTAGATGTAATGGTGGTGGGAGCTTTTTTATTTTTAAGTATGTATATTGTACGAGCACAGAGGCTATCAATACCATTATAATGTTAAACAAGGTGCAAGCAATTAGGAAAGTAGAATAGGATTAGAAATGAAATACCGAAAAAATTCTCGTGGGCGTTGTATATAGGCTATCAAGCACTGAATCCCTTATCTCTTTACTGGAAGATATATGTACATAATTGTCACTTCACAAAAAAAAGAAGTTGCGTATAGTGAAATGAACAGTGATTTACTTTTGAAAGATCATTTACTAGAAAGCATGTTTACACTGAATCTTTTTCCAGTCAATATTTCTTGTCCTACAAACTTCAGTGATCAAACGGCTACACTACTTGATGTTTCTTCCTAAGTAAAGAGGTTAAAGTTGCTTTTTTATTATCAGTTGTTTGCTCATGCCTTCTCAAAACATGACCTTGTTTATTTAACTTTTGAGTTTTTCTTTTACTCCACCTAAGAGTTTCACATACAGAGATTTGAATAAAATTAATCAAGTTGTTATAGAAAGCGATGTTAGAAGAATAGTTTGGAAACCGTTTTATTTTATGACCTCATGCGATGAATAAATGAATTTTCTTCAAAACCAACATTAATTTTAATTTTGAAACACATGCCCCTTTGATGACCAAAACAATCAATTCCGGGTTTGGTTTCACCAGCGATATACGTTCAGTTATTAAAATTATATGTGATGGAAGACATATAAGCTAGATATGTAGAGCAAACTGCAATCTTTAAAACAAGACTTACTCTTATTCTTTCAACTAAAGCTTTAGTTTACGCTAACCGGTTGGAGCCTTCTATGAGTGGACAAATGCTTTGGAAGAATTTATGAAACATAGGTTTGGGTAAGCAGAAAGGTAAAGTTCTCCAAAATATTCATAGAAATTGACGAAGTTCATTCGAATGTAATTGGATGGTGTCCACTCCAAATATACAAAAATTATGCTGCTATTTATTGTCGTTATTGATAAAATAAGACGAAGCATTGACAACGATAAAATTACTTTTCTTTTACTGCTCGTTTTCGATTTCGAGCATTTGATACCGTTGAACACCCTATTCTTTGCTATTATTTGATTTTTATTCTCTGTCACTAAACTTCCGTTTTCCTATCTTACCGCTCGAGAATAAGCAATCTTTTCTAATAATCTGTTATCTTACTTAATTACTGTACATTTGGAAGAACCTCAAGGGCCATTTGCTTAACTTCTCTTTATATCAACTAACCGCCATCTATTATTCCTAGCTCCTCTATTTCACTCTTTGATGATGACGCTCGATTTCAAAAAAGCTGTCGTCTTGGACTAATTGAATATTGTGTAAGCCGTATTAATGCCGATCAAAAAAATCTACTTTAAATTAATACAACAAAGTCAAAGTGTATTGTAATCTTAAATCTAATAAAGATCCCATCGAATTTGTCTCTACCACCAAAAATCTGGAAAAGACTTTAAATAAAACTTTGACCTTATGTAACCATATGAGTTGCCAAAGATTATGGCGTTTTACGCTTCTTTTTGGCATCTCAGTCTTTTACTCCAGTAAAAACTCGAATAGTCCTAGTCAAATCACTAATCTTACAAATATTAACATACGGGTGCTAAGTATACGGAAAATACGATGAAAAATTTTACACGAAGAAAATTTGGCTCTCTGGAATATTTCATGTACACGCGAGACACGCTGGTCACATGCACTAAAAAATATTCAAACGTTAATAACGTTATAGCAAATAAAACCAATTTCATAGATATTAATACTATTTTTAGGTGTTTTATTTAAAATTTAATTTGTTCCCCTTTAAAACAAAAACCCTTTACATTCTTAAAAGAAGTTTTCCATTACGATATTCCCATTTTAAAACTTGAGTTAAGCAAACTGTGATTAAGATATCATTGCCGTTGAGGATGATGGCTGGGCCAACGTCAGTGTCGTCCTCAAAGAAAAATGGACCGATAATGCCGCCAGCCCAATATCCACACCAAAAAGTCACTCTCTGAATTCATTGCAATTAGGTGGATCTCGTGTGGATTGTGATCGTCCCAAATTTGAAAATTATATTTAATGACGAGCCCAATTATCCTAAATATGAGCGCAAGCGATTTTATGGCACAAATCTTGTTTCGCACACGTATAGTTGCAAGAGAAGTGAAAAGTCTCGATATACACAAATCCACTGGCTCAAACAGTATCCCTCCCAGTGTTCTCAAGAGATGTTCGTCAACCTATCTATCTGTCTTACTTTCTGGTCTTTCCTACTGCATAGGAAACAGTATTTGTCAAGCAAATTTCTAAAAAAGGCGAATCTTGCTGAATTTCTTAAAAAAAATGCTGGTGTGCCACAGGGCTCCGTTTTGTCTCCAACTCTCTTTCTCATATTCATCAATGATGGTCGGTCAGCTTATTAGATTCTGTTCTTCATATTTTAAACCCTAAACCGCGTAGAATTAAATGCTCTCTTCTGTCGTTTAAGTGCAACACACCCCAGTGTCGTTTTATTCATGAGCGGCACTTGCATTTCTTGCTTTCATTTCTCGGCATGTGCATCACAGTCTACCTTGTATGGTATAATACCGTCATTCTCATAAACAGTGAAATAGCCAGTTGAATTCCTGCCTTAAAACAATTCAACCGGAATACTCGCGCTTCAGGGAATGCCCATCCCTTGAACCCAACTTCGGACTTACTGGTAAATTTAGAGATTATTTCTTAAGGCTCACTACGCGAATGTATAATACTTTACCCGGCTCACTATTTCCCCCTATAAAGATATTTGGACATTCAAAACTAATCTTCGTCAGTATCTCCTTTCCAACTAACCTAACGCTTACGCTGTGCTAGAACATTTTAAGAGTAGTCATAATCCCTTTCGTGAGCTCAAAATTCTAAAAAAAAATGATTTTTCAACTGCGTAAAATTGGGCTCGAACAGGAAAGCCACTTTCATAAAACAAATTAATCATTTAAACATGTTATTGAATGCTATATCTCTCTAAATAAATAACAGGCGTTTGACAGATGTAGCTTCAACAATATGGCCGCAGCGCAGTCACCTATCAAAATTTTGGAAATACCTAATGGAAAACCCTTTAGTAAAATCAAAAATATTCACCGAATCTTATATGTATGTGTAAGAATTTTTATTTCTCAAATCTCATGTACCTATTAACTTCAACAAAATCAATCTAATAACCTTCTAGGTACTGGTAATTTTGTTCCTCATCCTATGATTCCCTCTGAAGTCAACAACATTTTGTTGCGTTTTACTCAACCATAAAATGTTTTCTAAAATTCATACGAATTCCTGAGGTGGAAAATAAGAAACAAATGATTGTTTATGGTGCAACAACATGCACTTCCATCACATACTACCTCACCTCACCTGATGCAGAGCAATGTACATTTTTTTGTCGTTTGACACTAGCACCAGCATCAGCAGAGCAAATAAAAATTTGACGCCAAGTGGCTTCTAAAGTGTTATAGCAAGTCGCGGGGCCACCCATATATTTCTTGGATTCGTCATTTCATATATTTATTGAAATTTCAAAAAAAACATTAAATAAATTTCGACGGTTGCAGTTGAATTCTGCAACGAAATGTCACACAATGGCCGTTTATAACGAGCTGCGGATTACCCTTGTGTGTTGATATTTTTCGTTGCTGTTTTTTTTTTTTTTTTAAGATGGAATTTTGTTAAAACACACGCATGAGTGTTTCCTTTGACACTCACCATCATAATAAAATCTCCTCATACGCAACAGGACGATAACGACGACTACGAGACGAGGGTTTCAAAATTGAGTTTCTTACATCTCCATTTTTTTTTTGTGATAAAAGTTAAAAGCGGAAAACGTTTAATTCAAAAAGAAAATGTTTTTTTTTTTTGGTTTTGTTGATTTGATTAAATGACATTGTTGCCGTAAGGACGTTTGTGGGTATGCGTGCGAAGCAGTTAAACAGTTAAAATGGGGCGACAAGAGGTTATGTGATGTGTGATGATGTCATTCATAAAATTTGAAACAACTGAGGCGATAAAAAATTAACAGTGTGGAAAAATGTTTTTTTAAATAGAAGTGGACGAAAAACCTGGAATGTGAGAACCTTCTTCAAGTGGAGAGTCTTAAAAATTATGGAATATTTGAACATACAAATATATGGAGGAAAATATTGATAAAATTATGACCGAATTTGAATTTAAGAATTCTTTTAAAAAATTGTGCATTAATATAAGAAAATCAAATTAAAAGTACGCGAGAAGGTCAACTGAAAACTTTGACATTGTGAAAAATCTTTTACTTAATTTACACGATTGAAAAAAAATAATAACAATATTTCTGTAATATAGTGTAGCCATAATTTGCAACAATCGTGTTCAATATTTGTTTTAACTAGGTCTAGGACTGGACTTGCTTTAGCCATAAATATTAAAAGGCGTAGCAAATATTCTAATTCTGGTGAGAGGAAGTTGAAGATTAATTTTGCTAAGCTCAAAAATAAATTGTGCTACGAGTTTTGGGAAGATGTTTTTGCTTCAAGTGATTCATCGTCTGCTTACACAATTTTTATCGACTCTCTCAATAAACATAACATCCGCTTCCTCTTTTCTACCTACAAGATATACTGTTAAACATCTTAAGCCCTGGATATCTAGATGTATTGTAAATAAAGTTACGAGAAAAAATAAACTAAGATTAAGATGCAAAAAGTATCCTGCCAACCAACGTTTAAAAAACGGATATAAGAAATTGTGTGCTGAATTAAAAAAAGAAATTCCTATTTGCCGTGACACCTACATATTACCGTGACAAATTCAGCTCTGCACAGGGTAATCTTAAAAATGAATGGCTTGTAGTAAATGGTTTACTGAACAAATCTTCTGTTTCTAAGTAACCTACTGTTCTGCATGTGAATAATTTAATTGTCTGTAATAAGCTTAATATTGCTAATGCTTTTAATTGCTATTTCGCTAGTGTTGGTTGTAATTCTATATCAAGTAATTTATGTTGTAGTTCTTCTCTTTGTCAAAGTACTGAGAATATTCAAGGCAGCAGTTTTGTTTTTCAGCTCATAACTACATTTGAAATACTGAAAGTTATTGGGAGCTTACGTAATTCGTTTTCGTGTGGAGCTGATGGTATTTCAAATTATGTACTCAAAAAAATTGCTTTTTACTTAGTTGATGTTCTAGCTTATGTTTTCAATCGGTGCGTTTATGATGGTAAATTTCCAGAAGAGCTCAAGTGTCCTGATGTCTTGCCATTATTTAAAAAGGGATCTGTTACTGAAATTAGTAACTACAGGCCTATTTCACTTCTTTCTGTATTTAGTAAAATTTTTGAAAAACTTATGAAAAATTGGATTATGTATATTTTTTAGATAAAACTAAGTTTTTTAATACAGCCCAATTTGGTTTTTTAAAAAGCAAATCGACGGAAGATGCACTGTTACAATTTTGTTCCTTAACAATGTCTCATCTCGATGAGAAAAAATGTGTAGCTGGCCTTTTTGTTGACATCACCAAGGCATTTGATTATGGTCAACCACAATATTTTGTTAAGAAAGTTGGAGAAAGCTGGTTTTAGAGGATTTATTCTTAACTGGTTTAAGTCTTACCTTGAAAATCGGTCGCAGAGAGTGAAGATTGATGATACAAGGAGTGACGCAATGTTTCTTAAATTGGGTGTTCCACAAGGTTCTGTCTTGGGTCCAATTTTATTTTTGGTATACATCAATTCGCTTTTTACTTTGGGTTTCAAGGGCTCGTCGACAGCTTTTGCGGATGATATTGCACTTTCCTACGGTGCTAATAGTCCTTTAGATCTGATTTAAAATATTAATTTTGATCTTGACTTATTGCGACTTTGGTTTTTTGAACATAATTTGGTAATAAGCTCCAAAACCAAGATAATGTTTTATAGCTTATCTTCATCTAGATTGTTGGATGCAAATGTTTGTTTCCGCGCGCCTGAGTGTCGTAGATATAAACTGTTTACTTGCAATTGTTCGTCTGGCTTCTTCTCACCTTCCTTTCTTTGTGATTTGACTTGTAGTGATAAATGTTTTGTAGTTGAGAATGTCAACGAGTTCAAATATTTGGGACTGACTTTAGACTCTCGTATGTCTTTTGCAAATCATGCTGAATCCCTGAAAAAGTATTTCCGCTGTACCCTGCGTCATTTTTATTATTTACGAAACGTGTGCTCAACTAAGCTATTAAAGATAATTTATTATGGTATTTTCCATTCCAAGCTACAATATGGAATTGCTTGCTGGGGTGGTATTTATCTTAATAAAATACAACCAATTTTGATCTTTTTTTTTTTTTTTTTTTTTATAATCTAACCGCGCTCAAGGGATTATAATTACCCTTTAAATGTTTCAACACAGCGCGGGCGTGAAGTTAATGAAGAGAAAGAAGGATAGGAAAGATGTGTGACACGATGTTCTGAGACTGTTGGTGGTTGTCTCAGATATTTTTATCTCCAGGGATAGCGGCTGAGCTAAAGCGGAGAAATGCCGTGTCTTATTTCTATGTCGCTTATAATTCACATTATTTTATTTGTGTTCATCTTGTTGGGCATACTAGTTTAACTCAAATACATGTTGTTAGTGTTATGCCTGAACAACATGCAACCCATTGATGACAATTTTTAGAAGGTTTTTAATGGAATTAAAACGACATAGACGACAGCATGGATCGAACCTGTGATCATGAGGTTGACAGGCGAGCACACAACCATCGTGCCACGGCCACCCCCTGATCTTACAAAAATATGTCGTTAGATTAATTTGTTGTAAGTCTCGTAGGCATTCTAGTTTTTCTCTGTTCTGTGCTCTCAAAATTCTTCCAGTGCGTCATTTATATTGTTTCAAGACGTTAAAAATATTCTTTATGAAGCCTGGTAATCTGAATTTTCGATTAATTTCGAGATACAATCTTCGTGGAAACCTTTCGAACTTATTAATTGTACCTGTTTTTCATACCACTGCGTATCAAATTTTTTTTTCTATTATGTCTTATCGCAGTGACGTTTATTCGAAGGTACGCAGGTGTTCACCGCACACCCTACCAAAATAATCACATAAGTCACATTCCATATTTCATGTTCTCCTTATTCAAGCGCACCACGGCAATTCATTCAAATGCAATGGATGAATAATACATTTTCAAGCAAAATAACAAAAATAGTACTCTAGGGTGTTCTCCTGATGTAAACGCACCGACCGACCTCCGAAACCAAGGTAAAACACATCCCCATCCACACAAAAAAATGCAAAGAAGAGACAAAATGTGTATATATAAATCCAAAATTCCAAATTCCTTGGTCGAGCGCACCACGATCCTTCATCCGAATCAGTGTTGCCGTTTTAGTGACTTTGTCACTATATTTAGCGGAATTTTCAAAAGCTTAGCGACAAAATATTATTTTTTGTCACTAGATAATTCTAGTTACTTTTCTAGCGACTTTTTGCAAGAACATATTTTTTGTAAATATTACGGCACTGGTGATGTTACATCCCTGGCATTAGAGTTTGTCACTTATGATTTATGAAATGTTATTCGATTGACTCTTTTTTTACCACGACCACTGAACTGAATTTGGAAGTTCACCACACAAAAGAAGACCGAAACGAAACGAGTGTGATTGCGAGTGAGCGGGTATATGGTTTAGAAAAATAGAAACTAGACTACCTATAGTCTAGTCATTTCGTTTCTTTGATTTATTTTATGTACCTACAATTTTAACTGTAATTGTTATTATTTGGTTTTGTCGAGTCGGCAGCAGTGGAGATTTTGGAAGTAAACTTAACTTTTTTTGTAAGCATGTATATATCGCACCCTTAGAATGAAAGTGGCCTAACTTTAGAATAGCAATTTGTGGGAAATGAGCAATAAAGTCTTCAAGAAAGTATAGATTTGAGTAAGTTTGAATGTATCGCTCACATATTTCAAGTGACTGATGTATAGACTGTCCCTTTCTAACTCATATTTCGGTATCTTTTTCACCACAGGGATTTAGAGATCCCATTTTAAGGTCAATTTATTTCGAAATCAGAAGTTACGGGAATTTTGAGTTAGGTCACTTTTATTCTAAGGGTGCGATATGTACTTGTTTTCAAAAAATAACTTCAATAATGCTTTCGATAATGAAGTCAATGAAATTGATGAAGATGCTCTAATGGCTATAATTATTTGTGATGGATTATTTTTATAATAAGTATTTGAAGTTATTATTGAAACTTCTTTACTTTTTATTTAAAAAATGAAAAACAGTAGTATTTTTTAGACTTAATTTGTTTTTTCTTAGGATTTTTATGTTAACTTAATGCTTATAAGTTTTTCTTTACTATACAAAATATTTTTTTTTTTATAATTGAATATATTTTTTTTGATATGTGTACTGAAAATTTTTTCTAGTGACTTTTTTCAAAATTTTAGCATATCTAGCGGATTTTTAAGGTCGATCTAGCGACTCTTTTTTTTGGCTTGCGGCAACACTGATCCGAATGGACAGAGTATTCATTCTCACGCTACAATGTTCTCTCCATGTCAACGCACCGACGAATGGCAAGGGCAACGCGACGTAAAGCAAATCAACATACAGAAACAACTCAAACATCAAACTACAGAAAAGAAGACAAATTGGTTTGGTGTATGGTGTTCAACTTCATTGAGCGTACCATTACCATCCTCAATTCGGCATCGAGAGAGACAGTGAACTCTGATATGATTCATTTTCATTATGGAGTGCGAATTCATTGTATACCAGTTGTTGTTGTACACAAGGTCAGAACAACACACAAGCAGGGTTCGGACTTCATAAATCACAGATCGCAGTAAATTGGCAAAGAAATCGCAGTAAAACCAAAATTTTCGCTGTAGAAATACATATATTTTTTGATTAGGTAACAACAAATTATAAACAAAGGAACCAAAGTTAAATCACATTTAAATCATCGTTGATTGTTAAAACAACATAATTGATGTTTTAATTTTTTACGGAAGAAAAAAAGAACATATTAAAAAATCCTTAAAAAGTCGAAACACTCTTTTTATAAGATTTTTGGGTTAAAAAATGACAATGACTACAAGGCCAAAAATGTAGGATTTTTTGAATCTCCTGTAAAAAAAATTAAATTTCAGTTATGTTGTATTAACAATCAGCGATTCATTTACATAGTATTTGTGAACAAATATACTCTTACTCGATAATGAAAATGTATAGTTTTAGCAAATATATAAAGCTAGGTAATCAAAATGAATTTACCATCTACAACTTTGTACTTTTTAAAACAAGAACAAATTAAAGAATAGTAGAACTAAAAACGTATATAGCTGACAAGACTTGCACTGACGAGACAATAATCTTTTTGAATTTTGACATTTTGTTATGAGCACATTTATTTCTATGACCAGTGCTGCTATTCAAACAAAATCTGAAGAATCGCAGTAGATTGTAGCAAAAGCGCAGTGGTGCAGTAGATTTAAAAAATAAGAAAAAAGTGCCGTAGATCTAGTGCTTTCGCAGTAAAGTCAGAACGCTGCACACAAGACGAAGAGTTAGAGAGTTTTTGTTTACTTTACAGTGTTTCGCTCTCATTTCTCATGTCATAATATCATAATAATCAGGCATGGGAAATTCGATACAGTTGTATCGAATTCGACTAAAAATCTGTGTGGTTTAAATGTTTATTTTCTTGTTTTTTTTTTTCGTTTTAATTAAGTTATTTGTTTATTTTTTGTGTTATATTTTTCATAATAAACGAAAACAAATGTATTTTATTGTTTTTATTTATGAAATTGGTTTTTTAAATACAACTGGTGCCAATTTAGTACAATTTCAAATTATTTTTCAGTACGATTTTCAAATGTCAATGTCCATCCCTGATAATGATTCACTGAGTGATGTGGATGTGGTGGTCCAGTCTCCGGTGCGCTATTTATAAAAGTACCTTTTGTTTTGATGAAATTCAAATTTATTTTCTCATTCTCATTCTGGTCTTTCCGTAAAAAAATTTGCTGAAAATAAAAAAAATTTCCCAACTGATGGCTTCGAATGCCTTAAAAGTTCCTATGGTCCGTTTTTTGATTTTGTGAAGGTTGAGAATGAACTTACTGTGTTTTTTAAACTTACTCAGTCACAATTCAAAAATATTTCCATTAAGGACACTCCAAAAATGTTCGATAATATGAAACTTAAAGACTTTTTTTTGGAAATTTTTAAACTAAGCTCACTAATCTTGACGATTCCAGTATCAAGTAGCTCTGTCGAGCGATCTTTTTCTGCCCTTAAGCGCATAAAATCATTATGCCAGAAATAAAATGCTAGAGAACAGATTGTCAGAACTGGTAATTATTTCAACAGAAAAATCATTTCTTAGGGAAATTAAAGCAAAAAATATTTTTTATGATTATGTTCTACAAGTTTTTTTTGAAGAAATCCCGTCGAATCGACCTTTATATACAAGTAAATATCTGTTGGACTGCGTTAATTTTACTAAACTACTAAACAACACAAAAAAAAAAACCAAAAAAAAATAAAAAAATAAATATACAAAAAAGTATAAAAAATAAAAACAAAAACAAAATAACAAAAAAAGAAAAAAATGAAATGGGATGGTTGTCTATTACGTCCTCGTCGTGATCCTGGATTAAAACTTAAAATAGATAAATGATTTGAATAAAAAGTTATAGTGAACACCCTACTGAAACCACCACGGCACGTCACTGTCTTATCGGCTTTATAATACCCTTCCTCAATCAATTATAGGATAATTACTATACCTGGAGTGTTTCTCAAAAATGTTAAATCTTGGCTTTTTTCTCTAGACTATATTGCTCGGGAATCACATATTTCTGATGTTTTGGTTTAATTTTTCTTTTACATAGTAAATAAATTTTTATCAACTTTTTTTTTTTTTTTTTTTGTTTATTGCATTTTATATAATGATTGTATTGCATAATTCTTTTTAACTATTATGAATTTTTCAGGGTCACCACACCCACTAACTTTTTAATATTTTAATTATTTGAAGTGACATTCAACTCTATTTCTTAAATGTCTTGAAAATAATGAATGTCACAACCTTTCTTATACTTTTTTTTAATATGTTATTAATTCTTTTTTTGAAATATCTGAAGACTGTTATGAAATTATAAGAAATAAACATTCTAATCTAATCTAATCTAAAAGAAAAAAAAAAAAGGTACAAACTGGCAGAAGAAATGATATGTTATCACTCGTGTAAATACAGTATTACACCCTAGCAATAATCAAAAACAATCCAGAGTTACCACTTATACATAGAAAATCTTTTAAGAGATAGGAAACTTTAAGTTGGTTACACTGTTTTCTTTGACAGTATAACACTAGCTGTATTTTATTTTCCCTCAGATCTGATCCGGATTGGATTTTGTTTTCAAAATAACATGTAAAACAACAAATACAAACAAAACTGGGCCTTGTGTTGTTTTTGTTATACATGTAGTTTTGAATGAAGATCAAATCTGGATCAGATCTGGGGGAAAATAAAACACAGCTACTATCAGTAAACAACGAATAATCCAGAGTTATAACTTACATACATATAGAGTGTGTTTTTAGAGATAGAGAACTTTAAATTTCTTAGCACACTTGACAGACGATTAGACAATATGGCACCCTATCAATTTTTGTTTTATGTAAAAATAACCCCACAATACCCTAATTATCTAAGCCACCTATGTAACAAATACTTATAAATTATAATACTATGTGAAATCAGTATTCCCAACCTATCTGTTATACAAAATTAATTCTGAACCTTTATAACTCTTACTTGCTATAAGAAAGTCTGCAAAAAAACCAAAGTGATTTTTTTTTGACAGCCGATTTGACACCTCTCGGTGATCTTAAGAATAGTTTGGATTGGTAATTCATTATGAATAGCCTAAAGCCATGCGTCGTCTGAAGAGTATTTACAAATTATTCAAATTTGTTTTAAAATCAAATTGAAAAATTTGAAGCGAAATGATGAAATGGCCAGAACATCAATTTAATTTTTAATACCAAGTTGGCATGTATCTCCTTAGCCTTAAATACCTTATGGGCTAGAGTATCGATGTTCATTCGCACTATATGTCCTAGCCACTTAGTTTTCCGACCAGTCGCTGTACAGCTAGCAGTTGCATCGTCTTCGCCAGGTGTTATTTTGCCTATACACAAACCGACCCATACATCATTCGTAATACCTTTCTCTCAAAGACACTAAGGGAGCTTTCGTCGACTTGGGACCTCTCCCATCATTCCGTAAGTAAATGGTTCTTATATTTCATCGCTATTAAGCAGCTGCTTGAAGTGATCTCTCCACTATATTTAATCTTGTTGATTTCATATTGACCCTTCTGTAGAAGTTTCGCACCTGTTTTCTACTAATCTAATATCTTCTCGACCTCACGAAAAAAAAAACAGCGTGCTAAAGGATTATTTCCACGAAATTGCTCTTTTAACTGGACACCTCGTTTTTGCGATTTGACACCATAAGATATCTGGGGATATGTAAAGTTATGTGTCTACCCTAATATACCAGTAATAATTTCAGCCAAAAATCGATGCCTTATTTTCGAAATACAACCTGATTTCCAGCCTCAAAAGAGAAAGTACTTTTCGGTGGGTTAAAAAAACGTGTTAAAAACAACGTAGCTTGTTGTAAATAGCAACGCAGTTAAATAAATTAAATGAAATTGTTTACAATAAACAACTATAAGACTGTTGGTTTAATCGAAAAACTTAGTTATATTAATCGAGATAGTAAGCTGTAATTAGCAATTTCCAAGATTTTTTACTTTAAACGAGTAACTTGGTTAAATCAAATAAGTAGGTATACCTAATGAATTAAAAAAAAAATCTAATTAAATATTAAACAACCTTCGTGGTTAAAACAAACCAAATGTTTTACTAAATTAGTATTATCTATAGGTTAAAACAATTAAACAAATTTGTTTAGTCTTACTAAGTAAATAGACTGAGATTTCTAAAAGTAAATACTCTTCTCGTTTAAGTTAACCGAGTTTTGATGGTCAAAATAACACATCCAATCCCTTATTTTTCCTGTCTAAAGTCTGTTGGAATTCCAGGAATTGCACAACTATTTAGTTTAAGGAACCATCAGATTTATTTACTTACATAAATAAGTAAATTACAAATCTGAGCCATAACTGTGTGCGTGTTACCAGGAATGGAGATACTCTTGAAGGATTCGTCAATTTTTCGCAAGAGGCAGTACACCTCTGCAGCAATAACCATTATGCAAAGGGGTACTACATTTACTCATGCCTCGTTAATAGGTTAAAATTCCATTTTATATCGAATACAACAACCGATTGAATCAGTTTACTTAGCTAAAAGAGTTTGCTAAGACAACCGAGTAAATTGGTTACTAAAAGCGATACCATAGGTTTATTTTGCTTGCTTAATGTGCTATTGAAACCACTCACATTTAGACAACTCTAAACCTAAAGTGGTTTAATAAAATTTAGTCCACTTTAACCGAGTTAGATTGTAAAATTAAACTATTTTCCTGTACGAATTTCAATATCTTTTTGCGTGTGTTTTATTTCAATTTTTAAATTCATTCGTGCCTAAAACAGTATCATTTTCATCTGTTAATTGGTTTTGTTGATTAATGCCTGATGTGACATGCGGAATACTTTTTAATAGACAAATTCTGCGCGTGCAAAGAACTTATAATACATTCAATACTGATGATACATTAAGAAAAGTTTTCAAAAATAGAAGTTCTCCATCCGTGTGTCTGCTAACAAATGTCTTAAGGATCGAATGGTGTGTTTTATTAATACAGCAGCGGAAAACAATATCATCACTTTTCAAATGTGAACTGAAAAATTTCATTCACAAAGGAATGGCAACCAAATAAAATCGACCTGGAGCATAAAACGCACTCTGTACGTTTGCACTGGATGGAATATCCGAGTATTTTGCTATAATTTATGTTTTTACTATTATTTCCCGAAATATTAATTTAAATATTAAAATCTCAAAAAAACCCATGCCAAATGTTATGGCTTGGAAAAAATTTCGACTTATAATGCAATTATTTTTAAGGATTTGATTGTATCTTTAAGTTGAAACCATCATCTTTACAATAGTACTTACCAGGACTATCAACATCCGTCCGATCCGGTGAGTATCCCATCGACAATCTATCCGAGCGTATTCGATCCGAATCCGGTTCGCTGCCATTAAACTGTACCCGTTGATTAGCGTCCATATCACTTGGCGGCGATGGAATTCCCGAATGAAAAACACCCTGCGATGGTTGTTGCGAAGTAACACTACCATCAGCTCCCCCATTTCCGTTGGCATTATTGCCACCATTCTGTTGTGCACTTGGCACCGACGAGTAGAGTAATCCCAACTCTCGTGCTTCGTTTTCCTCTTGAGCTTGTTGACGGCGAAGAGCCACCTGAATTGTAGAGAAATACTTGGAATCATTAGAAATCGCATGTAAATATTTTGTGAAGATTTTTTTTTTATTTGTTGATTCTGTTTTTTATTGCATTTGTGCATCCAGATGTTTAATTTGTTTGCAAGGAAAATCTTTATTCTTGTGCATTCAAGTTGTGTCACAAAGTGATATTTTACATACCTGAGCTGCCATAACGCGTTGTCGTTCCGCAATCAGTGTGCATTTAGCACAAACACAGTCTCGCCAGCGACAGTATCTTTTGTGTCCTTTCAGTGCACTTACCTGAAACAATGAAACATTATTTGTATATTATTTATATAGACTTTTTTAATATAATTTTCAAACTGTTAATTTTATGTAAAGATATAGTCAAGTTGTCATATACTCGTAGTAACAGACTTCCAAGTCTTTTTTTTTATTCAAGTCTTAAATCAGATATCTAGTTTTATCGTTAATAAGCGTTAATAAGTTTGGAGGACAAAATAATTTAATACATGACCAGCTTTCATAGCAAAAAATATAAATTCTTCTTCATTACAATTATATGGAAAAAAAAACTGAACGTAAGGCAGCGTCCACATTATGTTGATTTATGTAAATCAACATCGCTGATCAATAAGTTTAAGTAAGTTTAGATGTTGATCAACAGCTCCAATCAACTTTCACTTGTCCGAGCCCAACCCTATTCAAATGGGTTGAGTTCAACACAGTTGTATCAAACAATAATTTTCTAGACTGGACGAGTTCATCAACACAATAGTCAGAGCTGTCAGTTTTGGCTGCGGTCAGTTTATTTAATTGTCTTGCAGAATTTATAATTGATTTATGTTTTGTTTTTGGTGTTTTTGTTTATATATATAAGTTGGATTGCTCAGATGGGTAATTCATATTCAAAAAATAGTAGGTGCACAAATTATTTCGAAATTATTTTCAACACAAATGACAGTTTAGACGTCAAAATTGACACTTACAGGTAGGTTAAAATGTTGAATATGGTAATCGACAAAGTAAATATACAATGTTGATCGACATATAGTTGATTCTTTACAAAATCCATCAATCAACTTTCATCTGAATACATCAAACAATCTATCCATTTTTCCCAATCAGTTATTGGTTTGAACCTCTACAGACTAAAAATTTGATCCAGTGCCGAATTGTAACTCAATGCCTTAGATTTTTATCATTCTTGCACGTAGCACCATAGCCTATATAATCTTACATGTTTCTTGGTTGCCATCAACTTAAGCTTAAAACATTTTCCAGCACTCAATAATCTTATTCATTAAAGATTGCATTCATCTACAACTTAGTGAATGACAAGGTTGTAAGCGAATGCAATCTTTTGTGAATGTAATCTTTAATAACTTCAATTAAAAGATTGGATCCATTGACTTCACTTTTAGACTTCCACTACAACTTATGCAATGAAAATTCAAATGTCATTAAAAAGATTACATTATTTATTATTATTTTTTCACATTGAATATGTAGTAATCAATAGAATGCAATTTTTTAAGAAAGAATGCATTCTTTTGCATTTAGCAAATCAACTAGTTTGTTTTTCTTACCTTATCAAACAAGTGCCAGTTGAGAAACAGCAGATATTAATAATTGTATTCGTATTTTAAAGATTTTGGCTTGCTTGTTGGAAAGGGAGAAAGAGAGCTTAAAACCATTAAATCTTCTTTCTGGCTCTCTGAACTAAGCAAAGCTTGGCTTTAATTCCCGTTCTGTTTATATGCACTTTAGTGTAATGGGACTGTAAGGCTTGTAGGAAAAAATGCGAAAAATGTAAATGAATGCAAAGAATACGAAAGAATTAAAATTGAATTAGAAGAATTCAAAAGAATGCATGTTTTTAAAAAGATTGCATTGAATTGATTGAGAAAACAAATAATTTCAGTCATTTTTTGCAAGTAAATGCAGATTGCATTATTTCAAGCCGAATTCAAAGTTTAGTAAATGAATGCAATTATTCTATTTATATTTATCCAGCTTGACCTTACAGTCATAGAGAACTGGAGAGAGAACAAAAAGTGGATCCCGCATTTCTATCTGCTTGTCGGTATTTCTGTGCCTAAACCTAGAAGCCAAAATCATCCTCTAATTGTTTACTGTTCAGGCAAATCCTATGTATTTCCCGGAAGAACAATAAAATAACTAAAGTTCATCTCCTTCAAATAAACTGTCTATCTTAGCTGATCTAAATTTGGATTATAATTAACATAATATGATGACCAAAAAGTATAAAATGTCTTATTATCTTAAAAAAAAAACGTTTCTTGCTTGACTTTTGCTATATTAGCCTTTGAAAGCTTCTTTTGCATATTTTGTAAGAAAAATTCTGGAAATACGGTGAAGGAAAATTAAGATTAATGAGTTTCTTCCCTGGTCACAAGGAATTTTAGAACTTGCTTGCCTAGACCTTTATAAATCACAAAACAAATCAAATACAGTCAATTTTGTTTTATTACTTAAAACTTTTAATTTAATATGGACAAGTTTAAGAAGACAGCATCCTTTGATTAACTAACGAATATCCTTGCGGAGTTCCAAAACTTCTCTTGTGTGACATACGATAATGACTCGGAGATAGTCGCAGTTATTAAAAGAGTTAGATTGAATTAGGATTACAACCGAACGACGTATTCCCGAATTCAAAATCTGATACCGAGAAATTCAACTGAAGAAGATTCCACTAAGAAGTGGAAGAACAACTCAAAGAAGTATCCAGCGTCAACAGCCTTACCAAGAATTTGATTCATAGCACCATTAATCAATTTGAAATAGTGGTCAACAAAGCTTTGGCCCGGCAGAAAACTTCTCACACCAGCAGAGACAGGTACGCAAACTTTCCCTAGCATATACAAGCAATATATGCTCACCGGCAAAGACTCCCCAAAAACCTGCAAATAATGTACAAAAAGACCTTCAATAGGAAAGCTGAAGAATACTGGCGACTGCATTCAGAACTTCAGTGCACGAACACAATATTCAACCAGGCAGTAAAACACTATCAAAAAATTTAAGGAAGAAACTCGAAGGTATCAAATCTGGCCCTGACACGTTTAAAAAGACCAATCTGATTGTTGGAAAAGCGAACCTAATTGCAGCCATCATTCTTCACGATCGAAAAGTTTCCACAACTTCTGCTGAAAAAGCTAAATTATTTGCCAATCAATTAGAGGATAGTTTCCCTTGCCTTTTCAATTTGCAAACATTCAAGACCAATGTTCATCAACACCTCCTTTCTCTCCCCTCCCCTAATTTCCCCAACGCTCGTGCTGTGTTTAACATTATAAGGGTCTCTTAATAGACCCTTGAACGCGTGTGAATTATAAAAAAAGCTTCCTCCCCATACACCTTGCTGACTTTATCGAAGAAGTCGAAACTCAACTACCACCGACAGTGAGACCTCATTCAACGAAAAAGACCCCTAATCAGAGCCGCTTCATTTATGTAAATGTTTTCACTATTCCTGAAGAAGTGACTGACATTATCATCACCGGAAACTTCAAAAAATCAGCAAGAAGCGACAAGATTTCAAACTGCGTCTGCTGAACTGTCTATTTCGATTTGAACATCTACTTCGCTGCAGCCTGGAAAACGGCAAAAATTTTCCCCGTACCTCGCAAATGTGGAAGGATATCGGGCAATTTCGTTGGTCTGCTGTATGAACAACATACTGGAGGCGGAGGCGTTAATATTGAAGAAACTTAACGTTTTCTGCAAAGAAGAGTTCCTGTAGGGCTTTCAAAATAAAGACTCCTCAATACATCCACTTTTGCGGCTTCACAGTGATATTACACTTGGACTCAACAAAATAGCAAAGACTTTAGCGTGCTGGTGAGACATTTAAACTCTCGGATCTTGGACTTCCTAATAACTTCGTAAGAATAATCAAAAATTTCCACAATCAAATATTTTTGTATGTTTATATGTTGAAAATAAAAACAGGTATCATCCAAGGGAATCAACGCTGGAGTTCCTCAAGGATTAATATTTGGACCGCTGCTGTTCAAGATCTATATTGCTCATCATACCAGGAACAAAAACGAAGCTTTATGAAGACGAATCCATCACATAAGCCACCGACTTTTCACCAGATATTAATATCAGGAGAGTGCAACAGCATACCTATTAAAAACCTATGGGAATGCTGTTTCACATGGGGACTGAAGATAAACAGCTTAAAGGCTGAAATAATCTGCTTCCGAACACTAGTGACTGGCAATGGAAGACGAGCGTTTTGCATCATGCTATGATGCTATTAAACTTGAGTTTTCAGACAACTTCATAAACGAAGTACTTGGCAATCAACTTTTCAAACAAACTGAAATTCAAGATATTTGTAAGCCAAACCTTATAAAGATTATTCGAGTACCTAACTCCTTCTTAAGCTCTAAGCAACTAGATCTTAGGCAAGCCAAAGCAATTCTTTACCTGATTTACAGAAATTCTAAAATCGAAAGCTGAGTCGCATGTGCTACAAAATTATATAAGATCCGCAAAATATATTGTTAGAAGCCAAAACCCCGTTTGGTAAACTCGTATTTTAACAACTTATCGCTCATTATTCCAAGTTTAGAGACAATGATGGTAACTCTGATTTTTTGTTCATAAAGTTCGATTTAAAAAAAAAATCCAATTAAAGTTATAAACTTAGATAACTTTGTACCTGAAATCAATTCCGAAATATGAGAAATTAAACTTTTTTTAGAATGGCCTTTTAGTCTCATAAGTTTATCAAGAATGTTGTTTTTGAAACCGGTGACGAAAAGGTCAGATTTGTATATGCAAGCTCATGAATCTGCTGAAACTGCTATAAACCATAGCCAAAACTCGGTCTTATTGGTAAAATTACGAGTATGTAAATAGATTACACAGTTTTATTCTTTCCGCATAGATTACGTACACCATTAGCCACAAGTGAAAGCAAATTACAGTCAGTTTTGCACATCGATTATTTGTGAAAAATATACCGAAACCAACAGGGAACATTATTTCAAGAACGAAAAACTATATTTAAAGAACCTATATTTATTCATTTCCTGATGAACTTAAAAACCGGCAATAAAAGCCTTTTTGGAGTACTTATTCATATAGACTATGTATATCCATTTATATCCATGTTCTTTCTCAAAACAAAACCATTAAAATATTTAAATCGCCTCTGGAGCTTTTAGGCCTCTTTTTGTTCTTTTGGCTGAAAAAGAAACTAAAATTAATCATAAACTAAGATCTCGCATTGGGCGCCAGTTAATTTGATAAATTGACACAGAAGACAGGAATGGATATTAAAACGATTTCATTTTAGCATTATTCCAGAATCGTATAGAAGTGATTCCGACGGCATTATCATCTACGAGGGAGAGTGTGTGTGCGGCGAAAGAAATATTACGAACAAAAAGCTTAGAAGTTTGCCTGAGTATTTTATGGAAGTTTTTTTGTGGTAGGTGTTTGACATATGAAAAAGTTAAACATTATCAAATCAAGAATGCATTTATTGGAATTATATTCAATTCAGCCTGATTATGAGGTTTTTATGAAAGAATCAATGACGAGTCTGACAACTTTTGATTCATTTCATACTAAATACATTCATTTTAATTTCACTGCTACCTTCGTTTGCCTTTTTTTTATTAAAATTTAGGCAAAAAACGATCAGTTCCTTCTTACTGAGTTAACAAAACTTGAGATATACCTTACAACCACGAAAGACTCCAAAAAGCCGTTTATATCTACTGACAAACCAGGAAACTTATCCTAAAATGAAATTTCGCATTGGGCGCCAGTTAAATAGAAAACATTTTATCAGTGTTTAACTGAGGAATACAATTGAATTTGATGATAAAACTTCTTGCTATTATAACTTCTACTTATTATAATTACTATCGACATTCTGATTAATAATTGACAGGTATCCAAAAATATACTTCACACTACTGAAAGAAAAACTTCCGACGGCACTTGATTTCATTTAATTTTTATATTTCCCTTGAAAACTTAAAAAAAAATACTCACAACGCCATGGTTTCTGCATCTTGCACATTTCGGTGTTCTTTGATAGCGTTCAGATGCGGCGCGTAAAAAGAACGCAGGTGGCAGGGCACCCAAAACCGGATGTTGTGACATTAAATTTTGCATATCAACGCCACTGGGTAAACTCATAATAATTTTCTTCCAAAATAGAAAGCTTCACAGACTTTTTTTTTATCACAATTCACAGCGATACGGATTAATTTCTTTTTGTATCTCTAATTATTGATATCCCTTTTTTTTATTAAAATTTTAAGTATCCTATTTTGTTTAACAAAAACAAATCACAATATCTTTTTATTGTTTTAAAAATAGTTCGCACACTTAATGGGTTGTTGTTATAAAATCATTGCCAAAGGTAGGTAGGTACTTCGATTTAGCAACAATAAGCGCGCACACACGTCATAGCCGGACAATATTCCAATTGCAACTGATTCCAAAATCCGAGGATAACATTCAATAGTTTCTTCCATTTCCACCCATCAAGGCCGAGATGTGTTTATATTTTTATTCCCAAGGGTTGGCGATGAACGAATACGAAAATGCTGCTTCGACTGCCTCCACCTCCACACCATTTTGCCGCGCTCTCTACTCCAGCTGCTTGATATACTTGCTACCTTTCCACAATGCTGCCGCTGTGCCGCGCCGCACCGGGTTTTGGCAACATTATTTCACGTACACATAAACTCAGCACACAATGGAGGCAGCAAGAGTTCAAGTGAAAATGTCACCCCGAATGGCACGATGGCGGAACAGAGAGAGAGCCAGCGAGACAGAGCGAGAGATGTGAGAAATCGAAGCAAAAAATTATTAAATTTGGTACTGTATCTGTACCATATTCGCAGGGGGGAGAAACAGATTGAAAGCGAGAATAGGCCCGCAGGGATGATGTTACGACCAACCAAAACCGTTTATTGTGCAAATACCCCGAGAGAGAGAGAGAGTGCGAGAGCGTGAGTGGAAGTGGAAGTGTGTGCGGCTGTGTTCGTAAGTGCGCACCCGAAGGCAGGAGAGGGATGAAAGTTTGACTTTGTATCAGTTCGTCGTTCGGTTACTTTTGCAATTCAAAATAGGGGATGAAGTGTGGTGTGGCTGTGTGAGTGTATCTCATTTTAATGAATACTTTTTAACTAAATGGCGTAGTTTGTTTGATGGTGTTGGTGGGATGATATTTTTGAGACTTCTGATAGGCGGTGGATTTTTTTGTTCTTCCTTAAGACAGAGTAGTTGCTTTTCGGTCTTTCCCAGGCGGTGCAAAAAGGATACAGGCAGACGAACGTCTTGAGTGTGTTCGTGGAAAATATATACAATGGCAACTTGAAACAGTTTATCTGGCGTAAGTGACTTTTACAGAGTAGGCATTAGGCAATATGGAGCGAAGGGCACAAACGAGATATTACGGTAGGTATGTGTTCCACTTTCTATAGCGTTTGCTGCTTTAGGTCCTCGTTTTTGAAACTTGATACAGATAACGTGATTATTGAGAAATATATAAATTTATATTTGTTGGTAGGTACGTACTACGTACCCTCTGTGGCTGTGGCTGTGAAGAAAGTTTTCCTTGGTTTGTGTGACATGGGGTAAGGAAAAGGTCGGTATACCTACCTATGTACCTACATTGCTGCACGATCAAAGTAAAGTTAATTTGAGAATTAAAAGTTTTGCAATGCTTTGTAATAACCATTTTATACACTCTTGACTTCAAAGTTAGGTGATCAAGTTATTTGAGAAGAAATGTGGCGATTGCTGAACGTTGGGTCTGCTCATAAGCTAATGGGACTGAGGCGCCGTAGGTTAATGGGTATAAGATTTAAATATGGGAAGGCAGGTTCCTATTGTGTGACTTGTAATATTTAAATTCTTTTAACTTTTGTTGATTACCTAGTCAGTTCATTTTATTTTTTTTTATTTGAGATTTGTTGGTAGAAAATTGAGGTACCTAGGTATAGGTAGCAGTGGCGTGGCGTGGATAATTTTAAATGGGAAGACGTTATAAAATTTTGTTACCAGTAAAAATGAAAAAAATAATCTTAGAACCTTAAAAAGAACATTTCTAATAGGGATATGGTATCTACAAATGCATTCCACATTGACTTAGCAAAAAATGTGTAGCTATATTTTTTTATACTTCAAGACATTAATATTTCAATCAACAATGAGCTTGAAACAAAATAAAAAAGGACCTCCTTTTAGACACCACCCCTTTCGTCGGACATAACTGCGGCACCTTCCTAGGAATTTTCTATTAATATTTCCTTGCAATCATACCCCTGTGCAGGGACGGGTTAGAATATTCCTGCAGCGCCTCCCCGCTTGTCGTAAAAGGCGACTAAAGGAGTAAATACATCTAGGCCACAAACAGCAAGGTGAACCTAGCGACACGTAACACCTATAAACTTTCCCAAAAGTGTGCATGCCAGTCCCTGGGTTGGCACGACTGGAGATCACCGGTGCCGTAAAAGAGAGATCAAATACAAAACTGGAGCATGCACACGTCGATACTTACAACGGATTTTGTGAATTCAAGCATTATGGAAGTACTCGTCCGAAATGACACTACCCCGCCAGGCACTACCATTGTTACACATGGTACTGATCCTGGACCGAGCAGCAATGCTCGGGTCAGAGCTAGACGGATTCCGGGGGCTAGCAAAGTAATGCCGCAGATTATACAAAATCTGAGAGTTGCGAGTTGGAACGTTGGCAGTATGACAGGTCGAAGCTTCGAGCTGGAAGAGATGATGAAAAGAAGGCGAGTGGACATCTTATGTGTTCAAGAAACAAAATGGCGAAACACGGGAAACAGGGCCCGTTTCTTGGATACGAGGACAAAAAAACTATAAGATGTTCTACTATGGAACGGAAAAGGGTAAAAACGGAATCGGAATCATCCTTGCAAAACATCTATTAGGCAGCGTATTGACCATTTCGAAATCCAGCGACCGTTTGATGTCCCTTAAATTGGTGATTAAAGGAAAGTTGTGGAATATTGTCACTGCATATGCTCCCCAAATTGGATGTGAGCAGGTGGAAAAAGATGCATTTTGGCTAGAGTTTCACAATCTACTTAAGGACATCCCAAAGGAAGAGTTTTTGTTCGTGGGCGGAGATTTGAACGGACATGTCGGCAAGACAAACGAAGACTATGAAGATTGCCATGGAGGCCTCGGATACGGCACCAGGAACCCTCCTGGTGAAGACATCCTGAGCATGTGCAAAACATACGGTCTTATCGTACTAAATACCATGTTCGTCAAACAAAGCCGACACCTGGTCACTTACAGCAGTGGTGGAAATGAAACCCAGATTGATTACCATTTGGTATCTAGTTTCATGAAACCCCGGGTAAAAGATTGCAAAGTGATACTAGGAGAAGCGATCGCTCACCAACACCGTCTCCTACTGACAGAATTTTTTATGGAGACAGTGAACGACAACAAACATACAAAAACTTTTGGGAAGATCAAATGGTATAATCTGGATAAGGAAAAAGGCGAAGCTTTCATTTCGAATATGCAAAACTTTCTGTATAACAACACCGATATAGTTCGAAATGAAGAGAGTACAGCACAAAGTATGTGGGATCTCCTACAGAGAACTTGCAAAGAAAAAGCCAAAACACTGTTAGGGGTTTCAAAAGGACACAACCAACAAGGCAAAGAAACATGGTGGTGGAATGATGAAGCTAAATCAGTTATAAGTAAAAAGAAAATGGCTTTTAAGGCTTGGTCGAAGTGCCCCTCTAATGATACAGAGCAAAAGTCACGCCTCGAAGTGGAATATAGAAACTGCAAGAAAGAAGCAAAGAAGAAGTGCGCCCAAATTCAAGCAAAGAATACAGAAAACCTGTATCGGGAGCTGGATGAAATTTCTACCCCGACAGCTGGTGCTATTCAAGAGCTACGGCAAAACACGAATAAGGGCGCAACTATCTTCAAAATAGCCGCTCAAAGAAGAAGAAATGCCCAGGAGATTTGTTCGCCAAAGTTCATTAACAATGCTCAAGGCCAACTTCTTGTGGAAGATAACGAAATTCTTCACAGGTGGCGACAGTATTGTGACGGACTTCTAAACGAACAATTTCCAAGGCTGTACTTTCCAATAGCTTCACCTAATTTAAGCGAAGTATCCGACGTCACAGTCGAAGAAGTTAGTGAGGCGGTAAAATACTCCAAAAAGGGAAAAGCTGTTGGCCCAGACGAAATACCCTCAGAGTTTTGGAAAAAGATGGGAGACATCGGGTTTAGATGGCTCATGATTCTTGTCTCCAAACTTATACGAGGTGATCGCATGCCTAATCAATGGAGGGAAAGTTACCTTCTTCCAATTTATAAAGGAAAGGGTGATACTCGAAGCTGTGATAATTACCGTTCGATTAAGCTGATGTCACACACCATGAAGATCGTTGAGCGAGTCTTGGGTAGCCGACTGCGAAAAATAATTAGGCTATCTGATGACCAGTGCGGGTTTGTCGGGGGTAAGTCAACCACGGATGCAATCCAGAGTATAAGAATAATTATGGAAAAACATCGGGATTCTTTGGAGGATTTGCATGTCGTATTGGTTGATTTTGAAAAAGCATTCGATCGGCAACCACGAGATCTAATATGGGTGGCCCTCAGGCAACGAGGAGTTCCAGAAACCTATGTGCGGATAATTATGGACATGTATGATGGAGCAGTTACTAAAGTAAGATGCGCAGCTGGAGTCACCGAAGAATTCGAAATCACAGTAGGTGTACACCAGGGAAGTGTCTTGAGTCCCCTGCTCTTTATTACAGTTCTTGATTACCTGCTTGAAGGCAAAGTGACGGATCCAAAAGTGCATCAGTTATTCTTTGCTGACGATGGAGCCATCATAAGTGAAGACCCGATATCCCTACAACGAGCACTTGACGTATGGGTGGATGTTCTAGAAGGAAGTGGGTACCGCATAAGCGCGAAAAAGACAGAATACCTATGCTGCCCATTTTCTGATCCACACAGGCCTATTCCAGACATTTATTTGAATGGAGTAGTGCTTCCCAAGTGTGAAAAGTTTAAATATCTGGGGTCTATGATAAATAACGAAGCTACTTGTGATGACGATATCAATCATCGCGTAAGCGTAGGGTGGATGAAGTGGCGGGAAAATTCTGCTATCTTCTGTGACCGAAAAATGCCCCCTAAGCTGAAAGGAAAGCTCTACACTTCAGTTGTGCGTCCAGCACTCACATACGGTTCACAATGTTGGACAATGTACAAAAAGTATGAGAGTAAGCTAACGGCAGCTGAGATGAAGATGCTTCGTATGACAGCAGGAGTTACAAAGCTTGATCGAATTAGAAGTACGAAGATCCGAGGAAGCCTTCATGTTAAGAATACCATTTCCCAAAAAATTGAACACGACCGACTCAGTTGGTATTGCCATGTTCAAAGGAGAGATCCTGAGAACCCCGTCAAAAAGGCAATATCATACAACGTTCCAATTCGGAATAAAAAGAAAGGTAGGCCTAAACACTCCTGGTACAAACAAATGCAAAAACACCAGCATTCAGTTGGCCTCAGAAATGGAACAATACAAAACCGGGAGGCTTGCCGCCGATTTCTGAGGTCAACCCGGCGAACCCCACAGGCGGATCACTAGTGTGAAGCAGATACGTGGGAGAGTTATGATCCCCTCGACATCGAGATCATAACAGCGCCGAAACAAAGGAAGAAGAAGAAGATTTCCTTGCAATCATAACGTCAAAAAATACAAGATATCTTTCTTGTATTTCATTCTCTGACAAGAACCGAAATATGGCACTCAGTTGTCCCCTATGACTCAAATCTGATGTTTCGTCGATCATAATCGACACGAACCGGGCTTCTATGATTTCTGTTTTAATTTCAGATTTAATAACAGCCGCGATACTACGAGTATGTATCAAGAGGGATTTACATGTATTCATGAAACACACACATCTGGGATCGAAATCCATAGTGTGTAAAGGAAAAAAGGATAAAATATAAACTATCAACTATCCTTACTAAAATTATTTGGTTTCTCCGATAGGTAATCTGTTAAACAGCAATCTACATTTATCAAAGACTTTTCCAAGACAAAATCTAGAACTGCACTAAAATTAAGAAGACAATTTTTTTTATCAATATAGTGGATAATAAAAGGAATTAAATCTTCACTTTAACATCTAACTTTTCACTTTTTTTAATTAAGTTCAAATTGGCTTTTCAAAACACTAGATTTATTTGAAGTTATTGAACCTGTGCAACACAGTCTTTTATTGAATGCCAATTGAATCTCAAATTAAATTCCTATTTAAAAAAAGCAAACGCATTTTATTTGACCAGAAGTGTTCTTCAGCGATATGCTAAATTTACACTGCTGACAAATTGCCATAATTTAAAATTATCACAGTAAATTTGCAAAAATATCAATCGTGTATAAACTATCACGAGAGAGAAAAATGAAAGCATTTTACATTAGCATTCAAATCAACATCAAATTCAAAATCAGGAATCAACAATACACACATTCCATACTTATATTTATATGACATATTAAAGAAAAAAAAAACAAATAAGTCGAAGAACACCGTCTTATTTCTTACAGAAGGTTGAAAAAAGGCGAGCACCTGAACTCCTGCAATGTACATACATATATTATCTTCCTACTGAAATGCAATGCTAATTGCTAAAGGGAGAATAAAATACAAATAATTCCAACTCCTACTGGTATACATCGAAAATTTTATAAGACGGAATGTAGCGTCTTATTTTTTGCGGATGTTGAACAAAGAGGATCCGAAACACAATGCTTGGGGAAGAAAGGGATATAAAACAAATAAATAAGACGGTGATTGAAAAGTTTATGTCAGAGTATTTTTGTGACTCTCTTGATTAATGTTGGTTGTGGATTGTGGAATGTGTTTGGATAAAGTATAAGATACAAACAAGAAGCAGAATGGAAAACTTAAACTTATTCGATGTTTATTTGGTAGATTGTGTTATTTGTAAATTTTCTAAAAGGGAAGACGATAGGAATCGTGTAATATGGACGCCACGCCACTGATAGGTAGGTATATGGATACCCATTGGTATACCTATCTACTCGACTTTTAGTAGCCCCAAAGAAAGAAGTCCATGCCAAATCGCCACGGGATAGGTATTTCGCGATAAGGAAACGTTTCCTTCACAATATCGATTTTGGCTGATGCTTTGTGTGGCGGTTGCACCGCCTTGTTGAAACCACATGTTCACTAAGCCCCGCTCATTCAATTCCGGCAGTAAGAATAATTCGTTAAGCATGTCCCTGTAGTGGTTTCCGCAGTAACAGTGACCGTAACCGTGTGAACGCTGCTTTACTCTGTGGCCTTGAGTGAATGTATGTACTCGTATAATGGTTCTTCGTGCATCATACGCGGATTTTCAGTGCCCTGAAAACGAAGATTTTTTTAAGTGGTAATGCGCCTCGTCGCTTATGATAATTTTCGACACAAAATCGTAGATACTCTTCATTGTTGAGATTGAGGATGCCTTGCCAGTAATTCACACGCGACGGACGGTCAACAGGCATTTACTGATGCACTGTTTGCACTTTGTACGGAAACATGTGTAAGGCTTCAGCCACGCACTGAGCGACGAGCGATTGAGCGATTGAGAGACTTCGCTCTGTCGCTTAAAACAACCACAAGTCGCTCAGGGCTTATTTGGCCATGGCCACTTCTACTTCTATACATTTTAATGTGTTTTAATTTTTTTGCGTCGCTCAATCGCTCAGTCGCTCGTCGCTCAGTGCGTGGCCGAAGCATGAGTCTTTCATTAAAATTCGCTGTAGGTTCCGTATGGTAATGTCCAATTGTGTGGTCTGATTGATGTTTCTTCGTTCTCAGCGACATCAATATTGCCGGCCGAACGACCAGTCAGGTGGTTCCAGTCTGTTGGAATCGAGTACCTAAGCGCCGGAATGTTTTCCCAAGTGGCGCAACACGACTTCAAAATTCACGCTGCGCCAACACCACCGACGGATTATTTGTCAAAAAAAATTGACACAATTATTTCATGCTCGTTCGGATGAGTATGGAGCTCCATTGTTTGTCTGTTTGTATTCTGCAGCTGTCTACTTAGTTCACAAATGTCAAATATGATTGACGTAACGACGCCATTTGCAAAAATTATAACATCTTCCGATAGTGTGATTAGTTTTGCGCCACCTTGTAGCTATAATGAAAAGGAGGTTCTATATGTTTCTTTTTTGACTGTCTGAACACAATAGAATGCTGCAACTGGAACTGGAGCTGCAGCTGGAAAAGCTGTCGAAAAGTGTCATACGTGATATTTTATTCGTGTACACAATACGGCTGTACAGATTTCTGGGTCAGCTGTTTTGCAAATTTATTAAACAAAGTCATTATATATATGTAGGTAAAAGAAATTGAAAAGTTATTGAAGATTACTTCAACCTTATTATGTTAACCTGCATCGCATGGTTTGACTAGTTGGAATTTGAAACGTCAAAAGTGCTTCACGTAAAATTTATTAGTTCGATTTAGACTTGAGTTCTTTTGGAGAGAGTTCCATAAACGGATACCTAGTGCAAATGAAGAACTGACGTACAGTTGTCAAACTAGAACAAGAACATCGAATAATAAATGATTTAACGAGGATAATTCGAGTTTTTATTGGAGTGTAGTACTGAGATGCCCAAAACCATCGAAGTAGGTATGCCGTTAGCTTTCCTTACGGCATACTAATACTAATGTGGTTACTCCAAGTCATTCTAGGATACACTAATCCTTTTTCAATTTAATTAAAAGAAAATTTTTCTTCGACCATTTAGTGATGTCCCCAAGATCAGAATTAATTCGGCTTATACAATATTCAAAAGTCTTAGGGGGCCGTTCAAGTATTACGTATAAGCACGATGGGGGGCTGGGGCCGTGGGGGTTTCTCTTTTTTTCTTATTTTGGATGACATGGGGGGTATGGGAGTCTATATGATGATTACGTCATCGGTAGCACATTGTCTATGCTTGAAAACGAAATGCATTTTCGCGGATTCCCGCAAATAATGCATACGTTTTGGCACTTGCTTTAGAACCGGTTAGGGGAATTACCGCGCACTATACACTTGTCTAAATTTCCTCTGTCACGCACACTGATAGGAAATTTAGGGCCATTTGCTGATACGAAACTTAAATATTTATGTTCAACTTAAGCGCTTATGTTCTACTTTTTCCTCTACGTAAACTGTCACATAAGAGTTTATGTGGAACATAAGTACTTATGTTCCGTATCAGCAAATGGCCCTTAGACCTGTAAGAGTCGCTGCTCGTCGTGCTAATGAACTGATGTGCATTATTCAAAATTTAGAGCACCATGATGATGAATGACTCGATGAGAACGACGTATAGACATTCCAAAATCGGATGAAAGTGAGCAGACTCACAACACTGAGCAGCAATCCAAGCAATCCTATGTTATCGAAAACTTAGAATCATGGATTCTGGTTTAATAAACTGAAGACTGTTAATTTGAATTTAATATGTGTACCAAAAATTTAAAATAAGTTTGTTATGTTCGTAAGATTATAATATTTTTGTCCCTTACTCTATGCTGAATACATGTATGAGTAAAATCTAATCTCTATCCTAAATCTATTTTGTTATTTTTAAAATTATAATTATAACATTAAAATTATAATATAAAAAAAAAATCATAATTGAAAAATGTTTACGTAAGCATAGGGGGAAGGGGTAAGAGCTTTGCTTACTTTTGTTGACAAGGGGTATGGGGGGGTGGGTAAATAATTGTAATAAATTTCCTTACGTAATATTTGAACGACCCCTAGAGGACAACTTTTGTCAAGTTGAGCGCCATTTGCATAAAGCTGAATAACAGATGGCAGTTCGTTGATATATAGGATAAACAGTATAGGCCCCAAGATAGAACCTTGATGTACCCGGATGGTACACCAACACAATTTGATATGAAAATAGAAGTTTGGTAGCAGTAACTGAAAAATTAAACTTATTTAAGAGATTACAACAGAATGATTGAAATAATGAGTTCTTAGGAACGGGTATGATTTTGATTTTAGGCTGGCCACCATCTGTTCCGACGGCAAAAGATTTAACAGAGAGTATCCTTTCAACTACTCCAGATTGGTGAATTCCTGAAAATTCAAACTTGTTGCAAGATTCAGAGGTATCAGATAAAGAAATGTCTTGTTGAAAGATAGGTCGCGCTTCGTTCTAGAAAGATGGAAGAACTACGAATTCTTCGTTGAGAGCATTTCTTTTAATATTATTGAAAACTTGATCTTTCAGTTCACCCAGGACTATATTCCAAAGGTTTTTTATACCTACTCAAAAACGGATCTAACCGTTTGGTAAACATTAGACTTTTAGTGGACATCTGTAGTCGATATTTGTAGAGCATTAAGATTAATTGTGATGCAAAATTTATGAAATATAGCGGGAAGTTCTTCATCGGAATGGTATGTCACGCCAACGTAAAGAATTGCATCGGCCACATCAAATTTGTTTTCTTGTTCTTTGATCAATTATTGTAGCTCAAAAATTGTTGACGAAATGTTTGGCAGCTTGATTAAGTTGATTGATATTGTTGTTTGGCGAAAAGGAGCTTTTAATTAAAGTAAAATCAGATTTTATAAATTGTGTTTATAATTCGCGCTTAGGAATCGGTTATTTGTATATTGATATATGCGAAAATGAACTCACTTTGACTTTGTAAGCTATTTTCAATATATTTCCATCTGTCACTTGTGTTTTTAAGTAGGAGTCTTGAGCTTTTATAGAAGGGAAATTGCTTGGTGTATGGGTGAAATCTAGTTCTTTAGAGTTGGTGGTAATTTTATTGTTTTTCACTGTTTACACTATTGGATGACATTTCTTGTATATGTATAAGAATGAGTTTTCGTGATTGTGTTTTGTAAGGTATGTGAAAGTTGTAGCCAAGTAAGAATGAGTTGGAAAGTAATCAAATCACTATTGATTGAAAACCAATATCCACAAGTTTCTATTGAATACAATTTCGAAAACTTTGTGTGTTGGATGAGTTGTTCAGTTTAAAAATTAAAAAGCTGTCTTTCAAGTTTTTAAGTGAGAAACCAAAATAAAATAAACGAAAGAGTAAAAACACACGTCTATCGAGTTGTTCTCATTCCGCAGATATCCGTTGGGTTCCTAATGTTGAATTTGTGTGAATCCAAATTTTGACACTTATTTCATTTGCAGTTACAGCTCCATCTCCATTGTGTTCAGCCAGTGAGACTTAAAATACAAATTTTTAAAAACATTGCAGCTTTACAAGAGAAAATAATCTAAAGACACCAAGTCGCATGAAAGAAGTTATCAGTTAACAGGTTCATTTCGTGAAATTAATCGTTCAAAAGACTTCCACGCAATATTCAATTTTGAAAATGATTTGAAACATAAACTGGCTCAATTTTAATGATTTGAAATATAAATTAATTTGAAAAATATTTGGAAATGTTTCAGCTTTTTAGTTGAGGCGGCAACAAAATCCAAAAACGACCCAACGAAAAACTTTCACTTAAAATACTGACAAGTTAAGTGTGGAAAAGAGATCTGTCAGAAGAAACAAACTGTATATGGTTATAGATGTCCGGTAATTGCTCCAAATGGACAATTTTACATAACATAGTAAATGTTCTAAGTTTTAGTATATTCGTAGATATATAATTCGAAATTGTGGTCAAATCTTTTTCCAAAATACGAGGCATTAGTCTTAAGCAGATTACGAACAAGACTAATGGCACCAGACCCGTCAAATAAAGCATTTAGATCTGTGTTGATATTATAAATGCAGTTTTCACCCAGTGCTGTAATTCAGAGATACTGCGCATCATCAGCAAACATTCTTGTTTCACAATGCCTCAAGATACTTGTTAAGTTATTCACATAGGAAGAGAATAGTAGTGGATCCAGAATAGATCGAGACGAGTCGACAACACTTGCAAAGCAATTGGCCTATTCAAGGCTTGAAAAATTTATTCAATTTGGAACAGTTAACATCCAAATAATGGTGACTCTGCTTCCAAATTCCTAGTCATAGTAATATTTCAAAGCAGGCATTTTTTGAATCATATTTTTTTTAAATTAAACAATTCCCAAAAGTTGCTCGGGAGAGTCTTTTCAAGATGAGTTATAGTTCAAACTTACTAAGAAATAATCGAGAACTGGTCGAAACGACTCTGAGAGAAAACACCGCTGCCATTTCAAAGTTATTTTAGTGAGTTTCCGAAAGATGTTTCAACAGCCGTATAGAACTGTTTTATAAATAAAGCTAATTATGGATTTAATGAACCCATTACTCGCTCTGTTTGTCTGATAAGTCATTTTAATTTTTTTTTAATATTTTTGAAAACAACCTGTAAAAATAAAAGATTTAAAATAAAAAAATTACACCACGCTTGTTGGCCAGAGTTTCGTTTGACTTACTTAACCCTACTTTTGATAAAAGACCATTCATGCGCTCTTGCCCCACAGAATTTGAAAGATAGCTTTTTATTTTCTTTAAGATAGAAAATGATCTTTCCAGAGTTGTTTAGTTGTCACGGGAAATACTGAAAAAACTCGTAAGATCGCGTTAAAATGTTCGTTGTCTCGACATTTGGATTTCTGAAATAAAATTTGCTACAGTGCAATCCAGTATATCATCATAAAATTTCTAGAGATCTGCGCATTTCCTTTTTTAACTGCCCAAACCTACTTTGAAGCTGAGATGTAAAGTATGTATCGAGAAATGAAATGTAAAACGAAATCTAGAAATAGGCTTCAACATTTTATTTTATATAATTTGTTTCATTTATGGATTGGCAAATAGAATTCCAAAGAATACCTTTCTATTGGTTAAATTTGTTCTAAAGTTGTAGTTCCAAAAGGGGAGTTTGGATTGGTTCATCATCAATTATGAAAAAGTACCTTACACACATTCAATCAGAGATACGAGTACCATACCCACGTTTATATGAATTAGCACTATAAAATGTGGTTATAGCCAGCTAGTGGTTTCTAGACGATTTGATCTTTTTCAAACCGCGAAATAGAAAAATTTGATTTTATTAAAACAGGAAAATTTCTATTTCTTTTATTAAAATTTAATTTGCAAAAAAACCAACGATATAATTTTCAATTTGACTTTATTAGACTATATGTAGAATAACGAAACGACTTGATAGTTCGATGTAACGTGTGACAATATTTTTTCTTTATTTTACAATGCTATAATGTAACATCGGTTTTTATATTTTATATAAAAAATTAATACAAATAAATATGGTGAGCCTTGGTATTTAGGCGGGAATTTCAAATATTTATAATTTTAAAAGTAGTGATGGGACTTCTGTATATTTAATTTGTAAATCCGATAAATCTTTTCAGTTTTTATTCAACAATGATAATATATTAAATATAATTTGTTTTTAAATATAATGTGCTCCAACATTCCCCCCACTTTGAAAGAACCTCCTTTCAAACCGGAAGTAGAGCTAGTTTTTGAATCGGGCGACGAAAGATACCCTTGTACGTCTTAATATCTGCCACTCGAACACATCCATCTTTTCCTTGTATGACATTGACGACTCTCCCAAGTAACCAACGTTGTGGTGGTGTATTGTCTTCATGTACGATGACCATGGCTCCAATGTTGAGGTTTGGTTGCTCTTTCGGCCACTTAGATCGATGTTGCAACTCGTTTAAATATTCGGAGGTCCAACGCTGCCAAAAATGTGTCTTCACTGCCTGGATACGACGCCATCTTTGAAGGTACGATATGTTTTCGCATTCGACTATGGGTTCTGGAATGGCCTTCAAAGACGAACCAATCAGAAAGTGCCCAGGGGTTAGGGCTTCTAAATCACTAGGATCTGATGACAATGGTGTTATGGGACGTGAATTCATCACCGCTTCGATATCCACCAGTGCAGTAGAGAGCTCCTCGAACGTAAGCTTTGCGTTCGCCAAGGTACGGTACAGGTGGCCTTTTGCTATTTTAACAGCTGACTCCCATAGACCGCCAAAATGAGGAGCCCTAGGTGGAATAAAATGAAAAGATACATTTTGATTAGTACAAAATTTTTCAATATGATCTTTAGTGTTATTTGAAAATATGAACTTTTGTAGATCGTTTAACTTGGACCTAGTCCCTACAAAATTTGTGGCGTTATCACAAAATATATTTTTCGGAAAACCACGACGGCCAATCAATCTTTTTAAAGATGCTAAAAACGCTTCAGAAGACAAATCTGATACAGCTTCAAGGTGAACTGCTTTTGAAGCAAAACATACAAATATTGCAACATAAGTCTTATAAGGTGCCTTCCCACGAATGTTTAAATATGTGAAGATAGGTCCACAAAAATCAACTCCACAATTCTGAAATGGACGTGACGCTGGTGTAATCCGTTCTGATGGTAAATCTCCCATAATTTGCTCCATAAGTTTTGGGCGATATCTGACACAAAGTGTACATCTCTTCACCGTCTGACGTGCTATTTCTCTGGCATTTATTATCCAGAATTTTTCTCGAATGAGCGCTAAAAGTGCTTTTGGTCCTGCATGGTAATTACTCAAGTGCAGATCTCTGACGAAACATTTTACGACATGTGTGCCCTTTGGAAGAAGAATGGGGTGCTTTCGTTCCACTGGAATTGCTGCCTTCTGCAACCTGCCCCCCACTTTTGCAACTTCTACTCCATTACACTCCTCCAGAAATGGATTAAGCCATTTAATTGAACTCTTCAAACTTTCCTTCTTTCTGATTGAATTTATTTCCTCTGCAAAGAATTCCTGCTGAATACTCCATATAATCCTTGCCTCAGCATCCTGCAATTCTTTTACAGATAGTGATATATTTCGTATCTTCTCCTCTTCTAACTCAAGAAATTTGGATTCTTCTATCGAAAGTGACAAATTTTTTGCTTTTCGGTTTTTTATCTTTTTAACTCTGAGAACTTTAATAAATCTGAGCATGTAAGCAACGATACGAACCAATTTTTTGTATACACTATACCTTTCTAATGCTTTTAGAACATGATTTGGTTCTTGATTCCTGGCGAGCAAAACAGTTTTTCGCATCTCGAGACTTGCTTCTTTCGATATCGACTGATTGCTAAAAAGGGGTGGCCAGTCATCATAAGATTTTGAAAGAAACTTGGGACCACAAAACCAAAGGGAATCCTTCAGTTCTTGAACTGAACATCCTCTAGATATAATATCGGCAGGATTATCCTGGGTTGGAACATGCCTCCAACTTTCTACCGATGTTAGCTCCTGGATTTCTGCAATTCTGTTACCGACGAACGTTTGAAGTTTTGACGTATGAGTCCCGATCCAATGAAGTACTACCTCTGAATCTGTCCAAAAGAACACCTCAGGATTCATGTCTATAAACAAATTTTTTACTTTTGACCAAAGTTTTGCCAACAGATGTGCGCCGCACAACTCTAATCTTGGTAGACACTTCTTTTTGGCGGGTGAAACTTTAGATTTTGCGGTTAATAACTTGGTGGTGACAGAATTAGAACAATCGATGGATCTTACATAGATGCAGCAACCATAGGCATTCAAGGATGCATCACTAAATCCATGAACTTGCAACTTTACTCTGCCTTCGGATAAAACAAATCTGGGGACAGCAAAATCCTGCAATAAGTGAAGATCTCCCAGAAACTGCTTCCATTCAGTTTCTATACACTGCGGGATCGATGCGTCCCAATCTAACTTCTCGATCCAAATTTTCTGTAGAATGATTTTTGCTTTTATAATAATTGGACCCAATAAACCAATGGGGTCGAAGAGAGATGACGATAATGAGAGAATGGTTCTTTTTGTGAACTTTGAATAATTTTTAGATGGTTTGTATGAAAAAACTAAATTGTCTTGAATAGGATTCCAAGTGATTCCTAAGGTACTTGTTAAACCTGATTCCGATAACTTAAGTACTTTTCCCGGGGACTGAGGCATTGAATCCACATTACTATGCCACTTTGCCAGCTCAAATCCAGCTGATGACAATATGACCGAAACTTCTTCTCTAATGCGCTCCAAAGTTTCTATATCATTAGCTCCCGACAACATATCATCAACATAAAAATCTGATTTTAATACCTTTGATCCAATAATGTGAGAATTTTTGAATTTATCACTCAAATAGTGAAGGCACCGAATGGCTAAAAATGGAGCTGACGATGTGCCATATGTTACCGTGTTTAACTGATATGTTTCTATAGGATTTTCATTATTTTCTCTCCACAAGATATACTGAAACTGTCTATGAGCAGGATGAATTAAAACTTGTCTATACATCTTAGAAATATCCGCTGTTATGACGTATTTATGGCATCGAAAACGCAACAAAAGAGTAAAAATGTCATCTTGAATTGTTGGGCCAACCATTAAGAGTTTGTTCAATGAAATTTGTGACGATGTACAGCAAGACGCATCAAATACAACTCTTAATTTCGTTGATACACTATCTGGCCTCAAAACACACTTGTGGGGAAGATAGTAGTGAGGCACTTCGAGGTTTGGACTCTTCACTTTGGACATGTGTCCTAAATCTTCATACTCTTTTAAAAACTTCGAATATTCAGTTTTTAGTTCTAAGTTTTTGGACAATCTACGTTCCAGGGAAAGAAATCTTCTATATGCGATGTCATATGATGCTCCTAAGCATTCGGGATTGTTTTTAAACGGTAGTTTGACCATAAGACGACCAGTGTCCAATTCCTCTATACTTTCATTGAAAATCGCCTCGCATTGGTTCTGTTCCTCTGTCCACTTTGACTTCCGACAATTGACTTCCTCTAACTCCCAAAACTTTTCTACGAATTGATGCAATGAATCTTCTTCAGTACTCAAACAACAAACTTTGGTGGATGATTCCAGTGAACAACTATATCTGCCAGATACTATCCAACCTAGCAAAGTTTTTTGGAGACTTGGTAGATTGTTGCCTAACTTTATCTGTCCAACTGACAAAAGATCAAAAAATGCTTCAGCACCAAGAAGCATATCAATTTGTGAAGGTTTATTGAAATCTTCATCCGCCAGTTCAATGTTCTTTGGTATATTCCAATTGACTGTTTGAAATGCTTTGTCGGGTTGATATCCTGTTATAAACGGTGCAACTAGAAACTCTAACGAAACCTCAAAATTATTGAAACGGGAGCGAATAGTTGTTTGAGTTTGATATTGAATATTGGTTTTAGAATCACCAATGCCAACTATGTCAATAACTTTCTTATTTTTACGAAGGAGTAATGATTTTGCAAACTTCTCATTTATCATGTTTACTTGAGACCCAGAATCTAAAAGAACTCGACCATATTGATAACTTCCTGTTGAATCTTTAACTAAAACTAACGCTGTTGCTAAAATCACATGATGCTTTGTGTTTGGACGTTGTTCTAGTGCAGCATGTACCGTTGGTGATGACGATGTTCCTTGATCTCCAACTGCGTTGCTTGCAGCTTGTGCTGAAGAGTTTGGTATTTGATATCTAGCTGGGTTATTTACAGTTGACGAAGCTTGTGTCCGATGAAGCAAAAAATGATGAGATTTGTGGCATATTCTGCATGTATACTTCGAGGAGCATGTGGAAACAGTATGCCCTCTTCCTAGACAATTAATGCATAACTCAAGTCGTTTTACATTTGAAAAACGATCTAAGACTGAAAGATCTTTAAACTTTTGACAGGAAGCAATGTAGTGGGTATTGTCATGGCAAAATGCGCAGGATTTTTTAGTTATTGTCAGCATTGTTTGTGATTGTTGGCTTGAATGTTGTTGACGAGGTTTACCTTGCCACTTTTGACTAGTTTCAGAGTGACTCTGTCTACCTTCCTTTGCTTCTAAGAATTGACATCGTTTGTTAAGCATCTTTGTGCAATCATCCCAAGAAGGAAGTTTATTATAATCTAACTGTTCATCCCATTTTGTTCGTGTCTCTGAATCTACTTTGGACATAACAATATGGATCATAACTGCATTGCAAATATCTTTTTCTGAGCCTAACGAATTAAGCGAACTATAAAGAGCGGATATGTTGTCAACGAGACTTCGTAGATTTGTAGGCGAAACCTTTGAAATTTTAGGAAATTCGAAGATAGAAGAAATATTTTCCAAAAATATCAAAGCATCATTGTCAAAGCGATTTTTGAGGCTTTGTATTGCTTTAGTATAATTTTCTTCAGTAACTTGTAGAGCATTTACAGTATCTAATGCCTTGCCACTTAAACATGATAACAAATGATTGTATTTTTCTATAACGCTGAGTGTGGGACTATCATGAACTAAGTATTCAAAAGATCGCATAAAATTCTTATATTCTGAATACTTTCCATTGAATTTTGGTAAGCGTAAAGGCTGTAACCGGGTTGTAGGAGGAGCAGAAGGTATTAAGAATGAATGTTCACCACCTAAACTAAGACGTCTTCTATCTCCAAGCATCGAAAGAATTTTAGTTTTTGTTGTAATGTACAACTCCTCAAGTTCACTACGTCCCGTATCAGACGGCTGTAAACTTTCAATTTGGGTTTGGTAGGCTAATCCTTGCTTAAAATATGACTCGAGAATCCCTAACCGGCATTCTAATTCTGTAGGAGAGGGTTCTTGTGGTCTCTCTAAAATATTTTTAATCCTTGTTATGTTTCCTTTAGTAGACGCACGTTGTTGTTTGACTTCTTCTAATTTTGCTGCATCTGTTGGCCCTGGCATGATTCACTATTTTTTATTTTTTTTTTTTTTTTTTTTTTTTTTTTTTTTTTTTTTTTTGTAGTTATTTTAATATTAACTCTGACTTTAATCCAACGACCAATTTGCAAGATAATGACTTCTAGTTATCAAATATACGAAAAGCTTCAATAAATCTATGAAGAGAAAATCTGTATCCAAAAATAATTTAAAATATCCAACTCCAAGTAGATACTAAGTACAGCGACAGAATATTCTTAAAAGCTACAAAAATCCAAAGGCGATAACTATAATTCCATGTAGGTCTTATATATACAACGCAAACATAATTGAAATATCGAAACCAATTCACAATTAACTTAGTGAATGCCTATGAAGATTGACTTTTGATTTCGGCGAAATCTAATAAACTGGGTTCTAATGAAGTATTTGGCCACGAAAATGAATTTTATCATGCGAATTATCAATTCCAAAGTTTGATTAACGAAAGTGTATTAATTAGGTATTTCCAACAGCAGCAACGACGATGAGTGGATCCTATTCAAAAGCTTTGACTATGAGCAAGCAGGCAAATTAGAACTGATGATGACGTATGTAAGTACGTATATCCAACGAAGCTTTTTTGTGCGATCATCCAGCAAACGAGGAGAGCGAGACGAACAAGCGAGATGAACGAGCGAGATGAACGAGCGAGACGAACGAGCGATAAATGAGCTTTTAATATAATTTTATGTGCATGTTAGAGTGAAATGGCTATATATATGTTCCCCTTGTGGATTGTATAGAAATGGCGCAAAGTTAAAACGATCCACGAAATTTAATTTATTTAAAATTATTTTAAATTTTAATTTTTAGATATTAAAATGAATGACAGCATACAATTATTTTTTCAAAGCGAAGGTGCGTTTATGTAGGTGTATTTTTTCGAAGAATAGCATAAATCCATGCAGTATTTTAAGAACTGCGATTAATTTCAAATTTGATTAAAACGAACGCACATTCGCTTATTATATTGGCAACATACCTTGAAGGGAGTTTTTTGTACTTAACTTCCCTGAGCAATTTGTACAATTTAAATTGCTTATGCGAATTTTGGACTGGATAAGACTGCTTCTGACGATGAAAGTATCTAGTCATGTGACTCCTTTGTCCCAGTCGAACTCCTTTTTTCTCTGTTTCACCTTTCGATATAAATGTCTATCTTTTTATTTTCTTGTCTATGCACTTTTTTGTCTTTTAGCACAACTTTTAACATGCACAATTACCGAACCGAAACCGATGAAAACTTAAGATTTTATTTTATCTATTTTTTTGTACGAGAAAGTTTTATTTCAGATTTAAGTTCGTGACACGATAACTTTAAATAATGATTTTTTCACAGAAAATTCTGCTCCACGTTTGGGCGCCAAAATAGACGATTTGATCTTTTTCAAACCGCGAAATAGAAAAATTTGATTTTATTAAAACAGGAAAATTTCTATTTCTTTTATTAAAATTTAATTTGCAAAAAAACCAACGATATAATTTTCAATTTGACTTTATTAGACTATATGTAGAATAACGAAACGACTTGATAGTTCGATGTAACGTGTGACAATATTTTTTCTTTATTTTACAATGCTATAATGTAACATCGGTTTTTATATTTTATATAAAAAATTAATACAAATAAATATGGTGAGCCTTGGTATTTAGGCGGGAATTTCAAATATTTAAAATTTTAAAAGTAGTGATGGGACTTCTGTATATTTAATTTGTAAATCCGATAAATCTTTTCAGTTTTTATTCAACAATGATAATATATTAAATATAATTTGTTTTTAAATATAATGTGCTCCAACAGTTTCTTTTTAATTATTGGTTATTTTGAAACTGACAACTGTTTCCCGCTCAAAATCTTGACAGAAAGTCGGTATCATATCTCCGCGAAACGAAATGGGTCGCTTTACGCTTCAAACCTTGGGAAATATTGAAATCTTTTTTACAAACCGAGTGCTGTGTAGTCCAAACAGTGCGTTTTTTGAAAGGAAGTTTTGGCTGATATGAAGCACCTGCTGTACGCAAGTTTGTGTTAAAAGTTCGTGAGACTAATATACAATTGGACAACACTCATGATCCCCGTCGTCGTACGGTGCTTATAGACGAGAATGTGGCAGCTGTGGCCGAGAGTGTGAGACAAAATTCACGAACATCGATCTATTGAATCGATCTCATTATCTCATTTTCTCAAAATTTCACGGACTAGCCTGAGGAGAATTCTGCACAAATATCTCGGATTATTCCTTTACAAGTTCTAATTGACTGATCAATAGAAGGCGCACGACCATCCGCTTGAATGATAATGTTGTGTTCCATAATTAATGGTACTACTTATTTGCTGTTACTAAATAAAGCCATAATACATGGAAAAAATTTAATTTTGGTCATTTTATTACATTTTTTAAAAGAAACTTGTATTTGGCCCTTTTACTTTTCCTAACGTTTTTGCTTAAAAGACCTTTCAGGATGTAATAATTGATTATTTTTTTTAGGTCTTTTTTTTATTTCTTGCAAAATTCGTTAAAAAGCAGTTGTAAAATATTGGGGTCTTTTCCTTAAGAGGGTAGGGTTATTTGCTTAATTTTTTTAATTTAATTTTGTTTTTTTTGATCATCAAGTGGTTTTAACTGCATTTCAGTGTTGTGATCTTAATTTTTAAGTGGCAAGTTGTTTTGCATTTGTAACAAGTAAATTTATTTGTGCTTTTTTTAAATAGTGCAGTGGAATACCCTTAAATATAAATATATGCTATACTCGGTGCTGTCGAGAAAGATACATTTAAATTAAGTAAACATAAGGATACTTTTTTTTTATTTATCTCATCTAAATCAACAGATAGCAAGCAACCCTACTATGATAATTATTCTCATAAATAGGTGACAACTCATAGTGCTCACTACAATAACCCTGTAAGATCTTAAAAAAGAAATAGCTGACTGAAAAACAGTCTTTTCGGGTTTTAATATATTTTTTTAAGACCTTAATAGTTGACTACGGCCATGTTGGTTTAATTTTTCTATTTTTATATTTCAAACACAAAAAAACAAACCACCATCAGGATAAGGTAAAGTATTGAGCAACACAACATTTCCAAATGATAAAACCCTATAAGTGAAGAAGTTAAAGGCGGACATTGTTTTTCAAAAAAAAAAAAAAAAAACATTTTTCAAGCGGATCTATTAACAAGCAAAAATTGTAAATTAGAACGATATGCCACCAAATGTCAGAACATCACTCTTTGTTGATTGGATTGTGGACCGGTGGCATCACCAGTCCGTACTTCTTTGAAAATGACAATGGCATTGTCATCATCATCACTATCAACGAGAGCAACACGATAACTAAATTCTTTTTGTCCCAATTGGACGATATGAATGTAAAGGGTGGTTAAATTTCAAGGGCCGATGTTGAATGTGAACCAAACCTAAACGTCAAGTTTTTTTCTGTATTTCATTTGACATTTCTCAAATCAAAATGCATATCGTGCACTTGGTGATTTTTTCGGTCAATTTAATCGTCCAAATGTTGCGTGCAATCGGAAAAATTGTACAAAAATTTGAGCAAACCGGGTCTGTAGGAGATGTGAAAACACCAGTGCATGCTTGTACTGCAGAAAATATTGCTGCTGTTCGCGATAGTGTGGCTGAAGAGCCGTCCACCTCAATTCGTCGTCGTGCCCAACAATTGCACCTCTCACGCTCGTCGTTGATGAACTTTATGCATAAAGACTAGCATTTACACGCTTACAAGGTGCAATTGACTCAAGAGCTAAAGCCTCTTGACCATTTCAAGCGTTGTCAATGGTCAGAATGGTGGCAAGAAATGACATCAGTGGACGATCAATTTTCGAAGAAAATCATCTTCAGTGATGAGGCACACTTTCACCTCGGTGGATTCGTCAATAAGCAGAATTGCCGCATTTGGGCGAATGATAATCCAAGAGTGATTGTCGAAAAACAAATGCACCCACAAAGAGTGACTGTTTGGTGCGGTTTATGGGCTGGGGGCATCATATATCGTATTTTCCCCAAAATGAGGCCGGTCAGGCAGTTACTGTGAATGGTGTTCGCTATCGTAAGATGAAGTTGGATGATATGGATGTGGACGATATGTTGTTTCAACAGGACGGTGCCACTTGCCACACAGCTCATGAAACAATGGCTCTTTTGCGCGACAAATTCAATAGCCGTGTTGTCTCACGTGTTGGCGATGTCAATTGGCCGCCAAGATCATGTGATTTGACACCGTTGGACTTCTTTTTTTGGGGTTATTTGAAAGGAAAGGTATAGGCAGCGTTACCACTTCCGGAAAAAAAGTCGAAGTAGATTTGAAGAAAAAAGTGAAGTAAATTGAGAAAAATCAAAGCAGATTTCAAAATGGCTTTTTACTTGCTTTTAGAAAAAATGTTGCATACAAAAATTTTTTCCTTAAATGAATACTAGGGTGGGTCAAAAAATCAAGTATATTTTTTTGGATCCGACACATGAAAACTAGTTCCTAGGTACCTCTAGAAAGTACTTACCAAATAATAGCTCTTAATATTAACGGGAAGATTATGCTCATCATTGTTTTCCATTTTCAATTTAGTATCATATAAAAATGGTCATATCTTATCAACAATAGATCGTTTAACCAATCGCATAGTCAATATTTATAGGAAATTGAACGCTGTACAAAAATGGTCTTATATACTTTTTTCATTAATCCAACCATTTAAAAAATATTCAACGTCAAAGATTGGAGTATTTTAAGGAAAATAACTTTTTTGTTTTGAATTTTGTAACTTAATAAAAACTAATTATTGCCAAATGAGTTTCAATTATTTCTATAGGAAATTGAACGCTCTACAAGAAAGATCTCTGTAGTTAATTGATTACTCTAGCCATTCAAAAGATATTCGCAGTAGAATTCCAATGCCTACTGATTTTAGTAGTTTTTCAATAAATATTCCCAATTTACAAAGTTAATTTATGAATTTTGACAATATTCATGAGAATTTGAGTTAATTTCGATAGAATGACGGTTTGCAAACTATATCTTATATCTAGAACATATTTTTTTTAATCAATTTTTTTACGATATTTTCTTTTTATAACTTTTATTACAGTTTAGTATTGTTATTTAATATTTTTCAACGGGTTTATTTAAAATGTCATTTAAATTCCTTTTTTCAACAAAATTAATAATTGAATATTTTTTGTTTGCAGAATTTGAAAATTTAATTTCGAATGTTGGTAGTTCTGTTACTCAGAAACAAAGTGCTAAAAATGTAGCAGATAAGTTTATAGAGCTATGGAGAAAAAATATGATATTCCGACTTCTAGTAATGATAATGTAGTGAAAAGAATTCTTCGATGTCATAACAAATGGTTGAGGATAAAAAAAAACTGCACGCGTAAAAAATCGCCAGCACAAAAAAAGAAAGAAGCAACATTTCAGAATGAACTCAAAATATTATTCGATATTGTTGATCAGAAGCCTTTAAAAGTGTTCGATGACTGAATTAAAGACTTATATTTGAATCAAATTTGAATCATTTTGTATCAATACTTACTGAATTATAAAATTTCATATGGTGAAATAGAATTTTTTTTCTGCTGACATGTTAAATTATATTTCTTAAATAAAAGCCTTCTTTTCCTGAAATAGAACCTGAACTATCTTAAATTTCAAAAATTAACTGGGTAAATTGGGAATATTTATTGAAAAACTACTAAAATCAGTAGGCATTGGAATTCTACTGCGAATATCTTTTGAATGGCTAGAGTAATCAATTAACTACAGAGATCTTTCTTGTAGAGCGTTCAATTTCCTATAGAAATAATTGAAACTCATTTGGCAATAATTAGTTTTTATTAAGTTACAAAATTCAAAACAAAAAAGTTATTTTCCTTAAAATACTCCAATCTTTGACGTTGAATATTTTTTAAATGGTTGGATTAATGAAAAAAGTATATAAGACCATTTTTGTACAGCGTTCAATTTCCTATAAATATTGACTATGCGATTGGTTAAACGATCTATTGTTGATAAGATATGACCATTTTTATATGATACTAAATTGAAAATGGAAAACAATGATGAGCATAATCTTCCCGTTAATATTAAGAGCTATTATTTGGTAAGTACTTTTTAGAGGTACCTAGGAACTAGTTTTCATGTGTCGGATCCAAAAAAAAAGATACTTGATTTTTTTGACCCACCCTAATGAATACATATTACCTATTAAATATGTATTTAAAATTATCAATACATTTCTTTTAATTTTAAAGAAATTTCGTATTGACCTTCTTTTATTTTATGGTAATTATGAGGTTATATACTATCTACTACTTAGATTGCAATAGAGAAAAAGAAGTAGATTTGGGCTTTATTTTGTAAAATTGAAGTAGATTAAAACAGAGATTTTTAAAATGAAGTTAGATTTCAGTATTTTGCTGATGGTGCGAAGTAGGAAGTAGATTTTAAAATATTTTGGAAAAAAGAAGTAGATCTACTTCAAGAGCTAAAGGATGAGATAATTCGGCACATTAACGGCATAGAACCTCAATTATGCCTCAGCGTCATCGAAAATTTGGACCATCCGAAGGAGGTGTGCCGCCGAGGTCGCGGCGGCCATTTGGCCGATATTTTGTTCCAAACATAATTGAACCATACCAATATTATCATAATAAAAAGAAATGACAATAATTTCCTAAATAATTTGTGTTTTATTCAAAATCAACATCGGCCCTTAAAATTTAACCACATCTGGTCCCAAACAATAGAACTGGCGCCAGGTAATACTCGTAACTGATGCCACAACACAATTGATATTCTGCACAAGCGATTTCAGGAAATCTTTATCTCAAACATAGTCGATTTCGCGACCATGGACTTTTACTAGTTTCTTTAAGTCGCTGGTCTATGTCGATGCCTACGAGCCCAAACGCAAAATAGTTGGACTACCTATGATAAAAAACAAAAATCTTCTGATTCTTAAATTCCATCGGAAATAAAATCAATATTTTAGTATTTTTCTTAAGATATATTTATTTTGAATAGGAATAGGTAACAAAAACAAAATGACTTCAATTAAATAACGGTATAGAGCAATCTTACAAATTAAAATAACGATTGATACATTTTTTTAAGAGCAAAATAGTTGACCTATGGGTCTTAATTTTTATTTTACCATGGTGTTACGTCGCCTTTGGCCTTGATAACTGCTTCTATGCGTCGTGGCATTGTGTCAACTAATTTTTGACATTCTTCGGTGCCAAAAGATTCCCAAATATTTATGATTTTAGCTTTAAGGTCTTGAAGAGGTCCGGCATGGTTCTTTTCGCGGTTTTTGTTTCATTTTATGCCAGACAGTTTCGATTGGTGAAAGGTCAGGGCTGCTGGAAGGCCATTCCAGTAAAGGAATAGCTTCAGCAGATAGCCACGGCGCCATTTTAGACCTTGCTGTATGGCAAGAAGCTCCATCCTGTTGGAAAATATAGTCTCTATCACTAGCTTGAAGTCGTGATATTGATGGGAGAAGCTCATTTTCCAGAATATCCCTGTACCTGGCAGCATTGACACTTCTATTTACAAAATGCAAATTGCCCAAACCCCGCCCCGACATGCATCCCCTTATCATTAGAGATGCTGGAAACTTGACCGTTTTTTTAAGGCAATCTTTGTGAAAAACCTCTTGAATTTATAATGTCTCGTTTTCGTTCGTCGCCCACGCAAACTTCAAACCTGGACTCATCACTCCAAATAACGGACCGCCATTGACTTAAAGTCCAGTTTTTACGTTGTTTGGCCCACTCTAGCCGCCTTTTTTTTTTGTTTAGGTGTTAAAAGTGGTTTTTCTTTGACCTATGTTTTTAACGAATTAAAATTGCTCTAATTTAAATAAATCTAAAACAAACCTTATAAAATTTGTATCCAATTTTTTTCATAGTCCGTTTGCAAGTGTCGACCGAAACACTTTTTTTTATTCTTTTCCTCCATTGAACACTTATTGCAGCGGCCGTTTGACGTCGATTTTCTTTTATTATTTTTTTTAAAACTCGGCAATCTCGAGGTTTTGCAATTGGTGGGCGTCCCGTTTTTTACCGATCTCCACATTTCCACTATTTTTGAACTTTGAGATAATGTTTCGAATTGATGAGCGCGGTAAATTGAATTGTTTTGCGATTTTATAGCTCGATAATCCCGTTTCGAAGGCTTTATTTATGGATTCTCTAAGGTCTCTTGATAATGCAACGCCACGCACCATGGTTGACATTAAACTGTTGCTGGCTTGCATAAAACAGGAGATCAATAAACAAAAAAACAAGTGCATGTCATTTTTTTTAATAACGGTTAACTGAAAATCTATTTAAATCTTCATAGGCCAACTATTTTGCATCCCAGAGAGAGTAGTCCAACTATTATGCTCTATCTTTGTTTGAGGGAATGCAAACTGGAGCCATAATTATGTGCTTTCTCGAATTTAGTTCTGTTTGGTCTAATTTACTTATTAAATGTAATTTATTACATCGACAAAAAAAAAATTAAAAAACAACTGCTTGGGGCCAGAAAATATAGGCACATAAAAAATGTTAACTTGTTAATTGATGAGTTGGCCAACTATTTTGCGTTTGGGTCGTATAGGTATGCCCCAAACGACTCAATGATGAGCATCACTCACCGGAAGCGTTGCTGTCATTTTAGCGATGTCATACATAGGTCACCCATTATGGTTGTCAGTGATAACGAATAAATTGTTGGCTCAACGAATAAGTTATTAGGTAATCGAGCATTATATTTTTCGTGTACTGACGATTCGGGTCTGTTACTACCTATGTAGGTAGGTAACCTACCTAATCAAAATTTTATTAAATAAGGGATTCATATTCTTCAAAACACCTTTCTCCCTACAGTATCTTAGATATATTTGATTACATCAATTTACCATAAATTATACCTACCTTACATAGGTACACTTCATATTTGTAATTTTTTTCTTTTTCAAAGAAATTAAATTAATACAATTTTCCGGTTCCCTTATTTTACCATTTATTATTTTACCTCCTTTCTGTCCCTATGCAAATTCAAACTTTTATTCCCTTTCCCTTTGACATCTCATTCAAATAAAAACTATTTCTATGTTCCTTTTGCTCATAGTATTTATATTGCTACTCCTGTATGCATTTACAATTTTACTCCATTTCTCTTTTTTGTGGCATTCATCATCATCATCATCATCTTTAGCAACTTCCCCACCTTAGTTATAATACAGTTTCAAACTGAAGTTTAGCAGTATTGGTGAGGCGAAAACTCCTCCTCAAAAAGGCGGAGTAAAACATTTATATCTTATTGCCCCTGGCAGTGCAAAGTTTGAAGAATAATTTATCTTTTTCCATTCTGTTTCCAATTTATATCTTTAAGGAACGCACACACTTTGGCGTCTTATCATTCGTTAGTCGGAAAGTAGGTGCATTCCTGTTCAATGGGTGTGTAACTTTAGGTATATGTTATTTTTCTAGTCCAATGCTTGAGTAGGTTAGAAGTTAATACGGATATCTATGTTTTGGATGTGGGTGGCTGTGGCTGTGAATAACAATGGAATCTTTTGAGGCTTTTATTGCTGTCGAAATATAATTTAATAACAATTGTAAAGCATAAAGGCTTTAGGCAATTCGTTAGTATGTTGTAGATATACCTATACCTAAGGGTAAAGCCGCAAAATTTAAATAAGTCTAAGGCTAAAAACGCACTTGCGATTTTTTAGAAAAGCGATAAAAAAAATCGCGGTCGCCACAAATTATTGTCATGCACTCACTTGTGGTTTCTTTTTTTGTCACGCGATTATTTAATCATAAATAAAACACACCACTTTTTAAGAAAGTGTACCTATGCATTTGCTACAAATAAATAGTAGATAGGTAGAGTAAAGTTGGGTAATGTGGACCACTCGGCTATTATGGACCACCAGCTTTTCTCGACGATTTGTTGCGATTGTGCGTGACCTGCTTAAACTTAACTCGGTATAGTTTGAGTAGTCAGGAATAACGCGTCACGAAGTTATCCGGATTAAAAGAAAATCCAAGGCATTGATTATTTTTTTTTCGTAGATGTTTCTCCTTTTTTCTATAGTTAAATTTATATTTTGTCCTCCTTTTATTTTTGAAATATAAGAAGTGAATATTTGGTTTAAGGTTTTTATTTATAAAACTATTGTAAAGAGTCTCATTTTGTTGTAAAATTGCTTTTTTTCCAAACATTATACCTATGTTGCGGGTAATATGGACCACTGGAGGAAAGGAGTAAATGGAATAGTAGCCCACATTACCCGCCTTTTTAATATAAAAAGTTTCGGGTCTGGATGTGGATGAATGATCGACCATTGATGATTTAGATACATATGAATTGTTTGGCAAGGCAAACAAACTGGATAAATAGCCGTCAATGGAGTGAAAACTAGGTGGTCGATATTACCCTCCACTTTTTTTTTTTTGTAACGTTTTTGAGTTATTTAACTATTTGTTTTTTGTTATTTTTTTATAAAGTTAATTTATTTTTTTGTTGCTACTTTTTGAATCAGAATGAACTTATATATATATCTATTTGTTTAATATCTTTAAGAAAACTTACACCGTTTGTGATTTATTAACAAAAATATAATTGGTGGTCCATATTACCCGACTTTACTCTAGGTACTTAATTCACTCACTATAAGTACAGCAACAAATTATGAAGATAATTATTGATGTGTAAACATCTTTCCCGGCGGTAGAGTGAATTGAAAACGTGTGTAAAACTTATACGTCCCGTGTAACCCGTTACGGTTACACGTTACGGTTACACGTTCCGGTTACACGTTCCGGTTACACGTTACGGTTACACGTTCCGTGTAGCAATCTACCTTACCGACGATTGCATTTAACACCATGTTTACATTGTTAATATTGCGTACTTACGACATCGTGTTTACATTGGAGACTTTGAGTACTGAAATCTCGATTTTATTACTTTCCATTGCTGGATAGAACTTAATTCAATCCCTCAACATTTCTTCACCACCCGACCAATTAGGCCTATTCTGCCGCATTTGTTATTCTGCTATAGATTTTCTGTTATGAATCATAAAAGATTTCCACCTTAGAAGATCTTTTATGATTGGTATTCAGAGGTTCGAACTTTTATAAAAGTCTGTTAGGCTAGTCGCGCACTGGCAACTGTGATTGAAATCAAATAGTTTAATCAACAGTTGAAAGAGAACCGCGCACTGGCAACTCTTTACACACGCTCACACTCTTTTCTCTCTTGCGCTTATGGAAAACAGCTCAACTGTTACGAATTAATTTTAGGCAATCATTTAGTTTGTGTCAAAACAAACTTTTTAGTTGCTCGAATCGAGTTGCTTAAGTGCGCGGTGTCCCATATAAGCCCATATGTTTCATTTTAGCAACTAAACAGTTATGAAACTAAAAATTGAATGTGCGCGCCTGGCCTTATGCTACTTCGAAAACGAGATCTGTTATGAAACTGAACTAAATCTGTTATCATAATCAGCTGTGATTATGTAAAATATTTCATCTGACATAATTTAAATGGATGACGAACAAAAAAGTAAACTCTTAGGCTAGGCGCGCACATTCAATTTTTAGTTTCGAAACTGCTTGGTTCGAGCAACTAAAAAGTTTGTGTTTTGACACAAACTAAACGATTGCGCGCGCATTCAATTTTTAGTTGCACAACTGTTTGGTTGCTTATAGAAAACAGATGAACTATTTAGTTGAATGTGCGCGCAGGTGCATATAATTTTATGTTACACAGAATAGCGAACTCATTTCAGGCAATCGCTTAGTTTGTATCAAAACACAAACTTCTAGTTGCTCGAACCAAGCAGTTGCGAAACTAAAAATTGAATGTGCGCGCCTGGCCTAAGGCTATTTTGTGTAACATATAATTATATGCAAATGCGCGGACATTCATTTAAGTAGTTCATCTGTTTTCTAAAACTACCAAACAGTTGTGCAACTAAAAATTGAATGTGTGTGCCTAGCCTTACACACTATGGGTATCCACAGAAGTTTGTCTTTTATGATTTTTAACAAAAATGCTATTCGTAAAAGATTTTTTCTATGTTCGAACGTTTGACAGTTCATAAAAGTTTTCTTAGCAGATTTTATAACAGATTTTGGCGTGCTGAATACCAAAATTAAAATTCATAAAAGATTTGTTGACAGCTCAAACATTGATATGGAAAATCATAGCAGAATAACAGAATAGAAGAATAAAAGATCACGCCGAATAGTCCTAAATATGTGAAAAAGACGAAACACAAATCAACTGGAGTAAAATTTCATAGCGGGTTCATTTAATGTCTTAAAAAATCCACTTCACGTTATTGACGGACGATAACATTTTATTTTATGTTCGCAAAAAATGCATTTTCAGAGTTGAACTTTAAAAATCCAAAAAATGTTCTTCAGGGCAATCAGTTGACATCTGCAATGAAATATTCTCGATGCGTCAAAATATAAATTGTCCCTTATCTGTCATACCATATAATTATTTTAATTATCGAATTAGATATTCTTTATTATATCAAAATATACTTTTAGCATTCACTATATCAAAATATAGATCGTTCTTCATCTGTCAAGCCATGAACTGGATGATGACTACGACTTCAATGTATTAAAAAAATTAGTTTTTGCCACTTATAATAATAGCATTACAAGGTGGGAATGATGTCAATCGGGTTGTAAATCTCTGACAGAGGGAGTAAGATAAAGTACAAAAACCTAAAAAAAAAGTTAAGGGATTGGTTTGATTTTGGTAAGGTGAACGCTCCCCCAACTAACAATTTTGCTTCCTATTTCTGAAATTAAGAATCATTCGTAGCTATAGTGCTCATATAACCATTTTTGCTGGAAGTCAAATAGCTATAGGACTAAAAGTTGATATAATTCATCGCCTAGACATTCTCTGGAGCACTTTTGATCACCTTTATAGGCGTAAAGACTCAATATTCCTTTAATCATACTATATTCATACTATAATATCACAGGGCAGCTAATACTCCAATAGTCATCCCAAGAAACTGCTATAGAAGTCTGAATTCAGTATTCGTTATCTTTATAGAATCATTATTGGACAGTTTAAGTCAAGACACTATAATCATGACCAATTTTTCACTCGGACTCTTATAGTGGAATATAGTTCCTGTAGTACTATTATAAAACTGTGCAATAGACATAGTACATAGCGTGCTTCTGCACATATAAGGATGAATCAAGTACAACAACAAAATGCGGAATCTGCGTAAATATTTATAAACGAAAAGTTGTACTGGGTCGAACAAATTTACCCAAATGGCGATTTTAAAAAATTAAAGCTTATGGGTGAAACTGTTTTTTAAAACATTTCTTTGGAAAAACATTTAATACGCAAAATTCAAATGTTTATTACTGAACGGATAAAAAAAAATACAAAATTGAATCTGAAAAAATATTGATCTGCTTGAGATATAAAATTTTCAAAAAAGTTTGATTTTTTTTAAACCAAGAAAATATTTTCATTTTTTTATTGGATAGAAGTTTTTTTTATATTTTTTAACAAGCCTGTCTAAAAAATATCATTAAAATCTGGCAAGCCGATAGTGAGAAATTCAAAATTAGAAAAAATAGTTGTATGCGGTAGACACAGTCAGTAATATCTTATGATTCCAAAATTTTTATTGAATTATAGATCGTTAAAATTAATTGAAAGGAACAAAAATTATCAAAATTCTAGGTGATGTTTTCGATAAAAATACAATTTTGAAAACCAATTCTCGACATTTGTAAAAAAAATTTTTGTCAGATCTTGTAGATTGTATTAAAAAATTTAAAATTTTAAGCTTTACAAAAATAAAACATCGTTTTGCCTTTATTGCAAACAAAATGTCAATAGTGCAATTTATTTAAAAAAATATATTAAGTTTCATTCAAATAAAACTCGAATCAAGCTGTTTCTTAGGAAAAAACTATTTTTTACGATTTTTTTTTTTTGCGACAGTGATTTGCATTGTCGATTGACTGACGAGACTTTTTTGTACTGCAACTGCAGTACACGACACATTTTTAACAGCTAGTTTTTCGATAAAGAAGCTGAGAATAATCAATTTATCAATAAATTAATACTGGAACATATGCTAAGTATACCAAAACTCCAGCTTTTTTTAACAGCTTATGCGAATTACGAAAGGATAATTATCGTTATCTTCGAATATTTTAGTCTTAAAAGCACCTATAAAGAAAGCCTATGCGGCTTTATAGGATATAATTCATGATAAAAGTGATCAAAATTCCACGCTAGGTTTTACATATTCTAGTTTGGCCGAGCGGTTAGCGAGCAAGAGATTTGGTGTGAGAGGACTCGAGTTCAAGTCCCAGATTCTGCACTACACATGTAAGTAATTTTTAAATTAATTTTAAAAGTAAAAGTACAAATGAAATCATAAAAAATAATCAACTTCTAAGATCTCCACAGAAATCATGCTGAAAAAGCCGAAAAACATCCAAGAAAAGCATCAAAATAAAAATGAAATCAAATAGGCATAAAATAAATATTTTTTTTTTATTTTCCGCATACTCCTATAAGTATTTTATTCTTGTGACAGTAAATCTTCTTTTCATCGCTATTATCGTTGCAATTGCTGCAGTAAAGCATATATTATGTTCACAAATATGATCTGATGAGCTTTATAGCAGTTTGTTATAGGAGTTGAATAGATTATATGATAATTAATATACCTATAATGATGAACTAAATATTCTCTGATCAGCTTATAGACGTAGATTATCATATAGTACGTCTATAACATAACGATAAGTATGTTTTTTGGAGTAACACAATTTACTCCATAAAGGTAAAATAGGAGTTAAAAAAAGTCGCCCTTTTAACTCTTTGGAGTTTTATATAACCCTTAAATGTGTGCAATAGCCAGTGACAAGAAGCTTCTCTAGATGAATATAGAAGTAAAATTGTTAGTTGGGTCCATCTAGTGGTTTGTCAAAAAAAAAAGTTTTGACTTTTTCGCTGCATGACAAGTATATTTGTTGGCGGTGTTAAGCCAGGTATACATTGTTCAAATGCATGAAAAGCACGTACAAGTCTATTATTTCAGTGGCGAGAGAACGTTGCCCTTTGTGGTTTTTTTTTCAGCAAAATTGTGTTTTTACGAATTTCTTTGAGATTTTTGTAATTTTATCCGAGTAATTTGTTTTATTTTGTCTGTCCCTTTTATCATACAATTTTCGTTTGCTGTTTTAATATTTTAATCAGTGCTTATGCTGTGCTGTGTTCTCATCTCTTCAACGTACTATACGCAAATGATCCAATAAATACATGATCAATCATCAACCTTGCATATACAATATTTCTATGCAGTACGCTAGATTGAAAAGATTTTGATTTTTCTTCAAGCCTACATCCAATCTATATACGTGTGACTTTTTTACTAATACACTTACAATTGCTGAGAAAAATGCGGAGTTATCGTTCATTCTTCTATGTGGTTTTCTTTTTTATATTTGGCGTTCGCTCAGTGCAATTCGCTTAACTGAGTAGAGGAGTGCGAAGAGATGACTCTTTTTCGCATGAACATAGTTAACTTATATTAAAAATCGCTGTGTTTAAAAGCACAGATGCACTCGAAAGGAAGCCAAAAGAGAAACAGAGATAAAATCATATTCGTGTAAAAACAGTTTATTTTTTATCAGATAACATCTCTGTTTGAATATAAGGGTAAAAATATAATGCTGTCACAAGCAACATCCCTGGTTAAACATAAGTCAAACAAACTTTACTTTACGTAGCAGAGTCGACTTACTCCTAACACATGCCACGAACTACTTCATCGAAGCATATTGTCGATAAGGTTTTTGGGTCGTGTGAAATGAATATGTGTCGACATAGCAGTGCGAACTCTGGGAATCGAAGTACTATGCCGACATGGCGTGTAAAAAGGACCGAACTAGTTCGTCGAAACAATTTTTTATGATGTTATTCGGTTTTAGTTGTTAAAATTTACAAATCGCCTAAAAAAGCAAGAATAAAATTCAATCTCCTTAAGCAAGAATTCAATAAAGCTCTGATCAACGCAAAAAAGTGGTTCTGGAGCATTAAAATTCAAATATTTTTCGGTCATTTTCACTTTTCATTTAAAATTTTGCAACTCTACCATTTCACAGCTGATTTTGGCATGTACTTCTACGTCGGCGTATTGGTGTGTAAATGCCCATACAAAAGCGAAGTACTTTGTCGATTGTTCGTCTTGATCGATGTGGCGTGTGTGAGGGGTATATATCACAAGTCACAAATTAGTACGATTGCATTGTATGTTTTTTGGGTACGTTCGATAACAAAAATTCGACACGTTGATGTTTACACATCTTAACCGTGAGTCCTGGCACTCACACTTTTTTTTTTTTATTTAACCGCAATGTCACAGATAATCGCTCCTCAGGTAGATTGAATTTCACCATTTTGTGTTTTTTTTTCACAATTCTAGGTGCAACTAATTTTAGTAACTCCTTGAAGCATTCAATAATCATATGAAACTGACCGTTAAGTAACCTGCCACTTATACCTACCTACATTATTGTGTACTTAGACTTTAAACGTAACAAAAGAGCCACTACACAAAACTTCCTAATGAAACCACTTTGCCGCTTTTAATACTGAAGAATCTTATTAAAATGTCACAAGTGGGAGCAGAGTTATTTAAATACATTTGATCTATAATTTTACAAAAAAAAGTTGTTTCATTTTTATAATCGCTATACGATTTTTTAATCGCATGTGCGTGCATTTTAACATTTAACGCCGTGGTTTGTCTTATTTCTTGCATCTTAAAATTCGTACGATTGAAAATCACAAGTGCGTGCACCCGTGCACTCCAATTTTTTATTGCGACTACAATTTTAAAGTCGTAGTAATTTAAATCGCAAATGTGAGCATATCCATTTGAGTGCATTTGCTTTATTTACACTTACGACAATCTCCAGAAAAACTAAACAAATTTCGACCTTTAAATCATCACGACTCTTTGGTTGAAGTGCGTTCATTCTCATTTAAACTCATGTGTTTTATTTTTGCGACTAAAAAACCAAGCGATTAAAATCGCAAGTGCGTTCCTAGCCTAAGCAGTTTACTTAATTTTAAAAATTTTCTAACTAGGTACATAGTATCGTGCTAAAGCTATTTTTTCTTGCGACTTATAGGTAGATACTATAAGGCAAGTTATGCATTCGAAAAAAAAATTGAACTTGAGATTTTGATCAAAGTTGACATTACGATGATATCGAAGACCAAAAAAGTGGGTCTCGCAATTCTGACTGTCTGTCTGTCTGTCCGTTCGATTGCAGCTACCTCCATACAAATGTTAAAAAATGGTTTTCGAAAATCGTATTTTTCTCGAAAACGGTTCCGAGAATTTTGCTTCAATTTTTTTTCTTTCAATTAATTTTTAAGATCTTTAATTTTGAAAACAAGATATTACTGACTGTACCTACCATAGAGCGATTTTTTAAAATTTTGAATTTCTCATTATCGGCATAACGGATTTTAATGAAATTTTTTAGAGAGAAGCTTCTAAATAGTTTAAAAAACATGCATTTCAAAACTTTAAGAAAAATATTTTTTTGAATTTTGAAAAAAAAATGTGTTTTTTTTTTTTTTTGAAAATTCAATATCTCGAAAACGGGTCAATATTTTTTTGTCAATTTAGTTTTTATCCAAACAATAATAAAAACTTTAAATTGGCGTACCAATATTTTTTCTTAAAAATGTTTTAAAAATTTTTTATATAAAAGCTTATTTTTTAAGAAACCACTACAAACAAATAATTTTTGTTCTTGCATGAACCTATATTTGCTTGAATCACATGGCATTCTATTTTTATCTCCAACTACTAAAGAAGTTGTTTTAGCCGTTTAAAAAAATAATTTTTATGCTTATGAACAGTTTTTCTCTAATAATATTAATTTTTGAAATTCTTAGTCTATTACATAGGAGCAAGTTCGTGCGACCCAGCCGTGCATTTTATTTTAATAAGCTTCCTCTGAACACACCTAAAACAATGACAGTTCGCAAACCTTTTTTTTGACATCTGAAAGTGTCAAAGAAATATGAGGTTAGTGCGACACTCCAAAGATAAAATAGGTATTCCACGATTTACAATGTTGGAGATAGCATGATGCTAAATTCGATTAAAATTTGACTAAAATCTTGTTGGATTTCAGGGAAGAGCTTTGTGCTTTGTGGTTTATTGGTATAGCCCTGTTACTTATATCCGTGACACAAATAAAGTAAAGAAACCATAGTATACGAATGAACTACATGTCTGTCAGGGTATACTACGGTAATACCAGCCGAGCAAAATGGTGAGCGTACAGTGGCGTATTGAGCATCAAAGATCATATTTAGGTGATTTCATCATAATGTACATGATTAACTGAAACTTTTTCGTAAATCTTAGAGATTTAGAGGGAGCTCCGATTCTCGAGCCTCCCAAGTTCTGAAACGGTTGTTTGTGTTTGTTTGAGTTAGACCCCTAGCTGACGTTGAGGGTTGGGGTAACTTTTTTCGAAATTTTTTATTTATCGACCGATTTTTGAGTCAAACCACATAATTCGATAAATCCTTCGGAATTCTTTAGATTAATATTATGCATTTAAAATAACAATTATTGTTAAAAAAGCGTCTTAAGAAAATAAGCACAAAACTAATACAATGCGTGATTTTAACTAAAAAAAAATAACATACTCGTAGCATAACAAAGGTACAAAAACATGAGCATTTTAAATATTCAACAAAAAACAAAAAAAAGTTATTCGCAGTTAATAATATTTGTCAGTGAAGCACTGACCAAACACTTCGTTTGAATAATTCATAACTTTCTATAAAATTATGAAAGTAACTAACAACCAGAAATTTATCTTCCATTTTAGTTCGAATTATTGCAACAAGAATTGCAATATTAAAAACATTCATATTTAAAAATCTGCCTTCAATATTTACATTAAATTTAAAAACGAAATAAATTTTTGTTTTTAGGTTGACTTTACACCTTGCTGTTTGTGTAAAATGTTTTGGATACAAGAACTTTGAAATTTGTTTGAAAAATAGTTTTTTGAATGTTCACAAAAAAACAATAACTAAACAATATGTTTAATTTTTTTTATATTCAAACTTTTTCAAAACTTGTTTATATAACAAATGAACAAAGTTCATTATTATTTCTTGTCTTTATTATAAAAATAACAAATTAATAAAAAAAATTCGAAAAAAGTTTAATTTTACTGATTGCGCAAGTTAAGGTTTCTTAGGGGACAAAAAAATTGCTGGATTTAATTATTTTACTAACTTAAAAGGACTGCAAAAAAATAAAAAGTAAAATAAAATTATTGAAAAATTATGCAGGTGCCCCCCCCCCCAACATTCCGAATAAAGACCCAAATCTTAAATATCTTCATTTGAAAGATTGAAAATTTTTGTTTGCCAGAATATGACTGGCTGTCAAACTATCCCTACTACGCTCTGTAGTGTGTCGCTTACCATGGTATTGAGAATACTATGGTATTCATACCATGGTACTAGATGTATATCACGGCTCACGGGTATTAAGAGACGCCACAATCAAGAGAGCCCGGGATCAAATGGAAAGATCTCAATGGCCAATTCAAATCGCCTCAGCGTGAGATAACCATGTTCGGAAATCACCCGCGTAAAATGTCTATTGTGGCACGGACTGTGTTTCATATACCGTCGTCCTGTTAAAACCACATGGCATCGGTGTGCATATCATCGAACTCGAGCCAAAAATAAAAATTGGTTATCATCTTATCATCGACCGATATTGCCTGCCGTTGACGGTGATGGTCAACTTTGCTCGGCGTGCGTCGTTCTCAAAGCAGCATAGATCGCTGATACCGGCAGCTACAAATTCATACCAAAAAAGAGGCTGGGTGCGACCCACACTGATAACTTCCCATTTGTGGTCTTGAAAACTTTATATTTAGATAAAAACATATTGTGAGGTTTTCTTCAATTTTACCATCGCTATTAATGGAATTTGAATATGTGGGACTTGGGTACAACTGAACAACCTTATTCATATACGTTTGTACAGTACATACATTCTTCTAAAAACTAAGTTGATAATAAAATTATAAAATTATGTATTATATTATAGAAATTACTTCCAAACATTTTAATTTAAAAAAATTTAAAAACGAAATATTCAAATATAAAAGATATGGTTTGGTTATTGATGGATGGGTACTTACAAAATATATCCGCTTTTAAACTAGATATATGTCAAATATAAACCATTTGTTAGAAATTGTACTATGTATAAAATTAAATAATGGCAAAGTCAATATCATTGCTCGTTCTCAAGATATTCTAGTCGAAAACCAAATATTACCACTTTTTAGTAGATTTTTTTTATATTTTTGTTAAAACTGTCAAGTCGATACTTGTCAAAATTTAACCATATGTTAATAATTGTATTATGTCGATACCTTCCCGTAAGAATGTACTAAGCGACACTTTTTTCGAAAATGACTTTTTGATGAGGAAATATGCTATACGTTAAGGGCCACGTTTTGGCCTGGGTTTCGCCAACCTATTATGCATGAAAAGGAAACTAGAGTAGATACAAATAAAGAAATTTATCAACTGCCATGTTTTCTCATTAAAATAATGTTGCCCCTGAAATTTGTATTATCCGCCAAAAAAATTATGCTAAGCGACATTAATAAAGATCTCATTGTCGTGAGCAACAAAAAAATTTGTTAGATATCACTTAGTTTAACCAAAATTGTCTCTTAGCACACTATGATTCAACTAGAACTTTCTTCGTTTTTTTCGTTTCCTGAACAATTTTAGAAATGTCGCTTAGTATACATTCTTACGGGAAAGTATCGATGTATAAAACAACATACTTTAGAAGGCACTATCGGTGTTCATTCCCAAGAAATTCGACTTGAAATACAATTTTAACTAGTTTTCACTAGAATTTTTAATAGTTTTTTTATTTAAAAAAAAAACTATTAATTCAATATTTGTCAACATTTTACTAATTGTACAAAATTATACTATGTATAAAATAAACTAAATTAGAAGTCAATATCACTACTAGTTCTCGAGAAATTTGAGTCGAAAAAAAATGTTTACCAATTTTCAATGGAATTTTATATAGTTTTTTATTTTTTGTAAAAAAAACTGTAGACTGATTTTTTTTGAAATTTTCACCAGTTGTCAAACACATTATATTTCGTAAAATAAAATTATTCTGAGTTTCAAATTGTTTTTCGTTCTTAGAATATCTGGGTTATGAAATTTTTTTTTCAGTTTTTTTATTTAAAAAAATAACGGTATGTTCATTTTTTTCCAAATTCATATCAAATCTGTATGACCTTATAATGAGTACATTAAATTTTATTTGAAATCGATAGCATTATTTTTTCGTGAGATATTTGAACCTAACCAAAATTTTTACTTTTTTTTTTAAACCGTTATAGTAAAAAAAAACTACTCACTGAATTTTAATAAACGCCCTTTCAGCCTCTTTCAAAGTTATTATCTATTAAACAAAATTTATTTGAAGTCGATATCTTCACTTGTTCTTGAGATATCGACGACGAAAAATGGTACAAGAACGTACGGACGTACGAGCGTACGCACGTACGCACGTACGAACGTACGAACGTACGAACGTACGAACGTACGAACGTACGAACGTACGAACGTACGAACGTACGAACGTACGAACGTACGAACGTACGAACGTACGAACGTACGAACGTACGAACGTACGAACGTACGAACGTACGAACGTACGAACGTACGAACGTACGAACGTACGAACGTACGTACGTACGTACACACACATACACAGACATCTCTCTAAAAATGATTGATATAGCCTCTAGGGACCTTGAAACGTCGAGAAATGTCAAAAATTCCAATTTGACAAATCGGACCGATTACAATAACTCCCTATGGGAAGTTAACAGGGATTTTCTCTAGATGCATTACAATTTTGTGGATTGTAATCGTCCCGAATTCGCTAAATTTGCTTATTGACAAAAACACTCATCCAGAATAAAAATGGGTTTAATATGATTTTTCGATTTGATTTTGTGATCAATTTCCATATTTTCGACAGATCTTGCGTTCGTTGACGTACGATTGGTGGATTGTTCCCAACTGCCAAGTAGGCCAAGGCACACAAGTCTTCATTAATTTTCTCTATCAACAGACAACCACCAGAACTATAGTTCTCCTGTCTCACCCTGTCCTGTCCCTCCGGTCCCGATCGGACACAGTCCAACTGATCCGAAGGCGCTCTGTTCCGTCTTGTGTGGGGACGTCTCGATCTTAAAGGAGCAGTCCTACAACCGACGTGGTAGATCAGCAAAACCGCCAATTAGGCTGTTGGTCGAGGACATCACTCTTGAAATATGTCAATTCTTTTTCATTTGAGATGGGCCAACGTTGATGTTGAACCACACCGGACACCCATAGGCAATAATCGGTCGGATGATGGCCATGTAGAAAATTACCTTCACTCTGCTGTCAAGCCGGCTGCTGTAAAACAACAGTTTCGTCAGGGCAAAGGCTCCCCTAGCCCGAGTCAGAGCTGCATTTATATGTCTGTCGAAATACAAATATTGATCCAACCAGATGCCAAGGTACTTTACTACACTTTTACTCGCCAGTGGCTATCCACGTGGCCCTACGATCAGCTCTTGCGCTAGTTCTTTTTCGTATCCCTTGAGGCTCCATGCAGAGGATAGTCCTAAACAGAATCGTTTCAGATTTCTGAGAAATGTATTCAACTTCAAGTCATCACAATATCGCTGAATCTTGACGAAGTCACACTGCAAAAGAATTCTGATCACCTCGACTTTTGTAGCTGTTAGATCGTCGGCATACGCAATTGCCTGAGTGAGGTAGAAATGGCGAAACAAAGGTCTGTTTTCTAGATCGTGATTTGGCCGAATGCTAGCATTCACCTTGTACACTTGCTGAAAAGCAGCCGCCACCGTCTGCAATCTATCCTGCGGGTCTTCGACAATAAAGAGTTCGTCGTCCAAGACAGCGTCCTCCGGATCTATACCTGCTGTCAGAAGTATGTTTCTGTTTTCTGTCGTCCTCTGAAGATTAAGATAATGAAGATCGTTTTGATCATTCCTCCTAAAGATCTTTTGAATTTGTGGGAACACACTCGGGTCGCTAGAATTAATGGTCCGAAATCTTATATCCCAAAACAAATTAATGGACAACTGATAGTTCTCCTTGTAGTACCCCTTGGCATAATGGTAAGTGCGTTGGACTGTCATGCGGAAGGTCTCGAGTTTGATTCTCAGCCGAAGCAAGGAAGTTTTTTTCAGGGGTGTACTGCCTCTTGCAAGAAATTGACAAATCCTCCAAGAGTATCTCTTGTCATGGAAAGTGCTGCTCATTAGCCTTTCGGAATCGGCAGAAAATTGTAGGTCCCTTCCGTTCCTGGTAACACGTACACAGGAATGTTTGAGAGTTGTAAGTCACTAGGTCCTGGTTCACTTCGAGCTGTTGCACCACAAATTGACGACTTCAGAGTCCTTATCTCCAGATCTTGTGTGTTTTTTACCAACCCTAGTACAAACGACTTACTCAATTACTTTCGCTACAGTCTGAAATTCAAAAAGGTTTCAACCGACAAGCTGCTCCTAGGCCAAGAAAGCAACGATTAGAAGGAGTGATTTTATCTTTGATCTCAGCTGCTGGTAAGATTAACGCATTTAATCGAGTTTATAGCGGAGCCTTTGTAGGTAGGCAAAGTCTCTAACTACCTGGAAGTAATGTCTATAGTAATGTTCTTTCAAAGACGTCAGTTTTGGGATCCCTGCAGAGAACTAGAGGCAAGAGTTTCGATGCTGGGTCTCAATAATGATAAAGTCCAGCAACGAAGAAGAGAGAGGGAGAGAAGGCCAGATTCCAACCTTGATAAATAAATATTGCACTTTTGTATCCATTTTATTCCAATGAAAAACCCTATGGGTCTGTTTAAACTATTAATATCCCCTTCTGATTTGTCTGTCATTTATTTCAAACTTCCCCGAGTCTCAATATTGCTTGGCTCAGAGTTTTGATTACTTTAAATTATACGCACAGCTGGATTTTCCCAAATATCTATAACATAGAAACAGATAACCTCAGGGCATTAAAGTATAACAACCTCATACCTCACCGACTATCAACCCTCTTCCCTTTCAAAAACCCATCATTTCATGGGTATAAGCTTTATCAAATTAAATAACCAGCATGTCAAATACACCGAAAACCAATCCCTTAACATTCGCATGCCATATTATTATTCATTTACGTATTTAATTTATAAATTCACTATTCACAGCTCCCATCGTCATCTGATTGCAAACTAATAACAGTATCGTCATCATCAACCCCTAATTGAAGAGAAACCAGCAAGAAGAGGCGTTGTTCGAAAACATCGGAAACTGTATTTACCCAAAACAATCACCCGATTAGCATCAAAAGTGTGCTCGTGTGAGATCCTTTCTTCCTCTGTACAACTTCACACACTATCATCATTTTTGGACACCCGTTTTCTAAAAGTCCTGCCATAAGGTTACACTGTTATTTCTGATCTCTGAATACCTACTCCTGACACATAAAAGGCATCTTGTTACAATCGAAATAAAGAGAAAAATTATACAACCTAATAAGTAGGTAGGCATGAGGATTTTCACAGAACAAGTATAGGTAAATTGTGTCATATTGCTCAGTTAAATGGCAAGAAGGATATTAAAAATACGAAAAAGGACGAACAGAATGTATAATGCAGGCGATGTTGAGTGAGGTGTCAAGTTAAAAGAGGAGGAAAAGACTTCTCAAACCGGAAACATATCCCAGTCCCAGTGGATGTGTGTGCGGCTATACGTATACCTATAGAGCTGCGAATAATGCTGGATTATTATTGCTGATCCTTGAAACAGGACCTTGAGTTCGATTAAAAAATATTGATACGAATGTTTACTGTTGTCAATCTTAATCGAAGTTCTTTCATTTCGGGTGTTCTTACTTTGTAATCTTTGTCGCAGGAGTTTTGGGTGTCATGTTATTGGATTTTCAAGATTATCTCTGTAATTTGATTAACTTCTCAAAATGAATGATACAGCCAGCGAGAGAAAAAATATTGTTCACAAATGCGTTCATTTCTTTGAGGGAGTCTTGCGTTAGCCCCAATAATTGTACTTTTTTGGGAAAATACGTTGGAAACTTAAACATTTACCAACTTGGTTAGAGAATAATTTGATTGATTTCAAATAGAAAAGCAGCAAGTGGAAATCTTCAAGACATTTGGTATTGGAAATGAATAAATGGTTTTTGTATTGGAGGTATTGCCCTGCGACCTGGAGACGTATTGTTTTCTCATGCATGTTGCAGCATCTACCAAGTAAACTAAGTTGTCTTCTATGTTTGCGGTGTCCAGTTAGGATACCTGTTATTATTCTAAGGTTATTCCTACTTAAGTTTATGCAGTTTTCGAAATGTTGCAGGTTGTAATTACCCAGTAGTAGTTTCGCCTGCCTCACTTCTTTGGGAGTTCTTCCCAAGAATTGGATCTGCTTTCCTCCCCTTCTTGTTCAAATTTGTTTTGGTGACATTTTTTCCTATTCAACAATAGGGCTCAGGCCCTGTTAAAGGGGTTGATGCACATATTTTTGATAAGGAGTCGGCCTCTTCGTTTCCATGAACACCCACTTAGTACCGCCTGACATGTTGGCAATGTTCTTGTTACGATAGATCTTTTCGAGATTGCGATCCACGCATTTTCTTATGGCGTTTACCTCCGCTTGGAAGACGCTGGTAGACTACCCCATCGGTATGGAAAGTTTGGTTCCAGTCAGCTTCTCATTGCTGCCCTAAGTACAAATACACGCGAGCCTTTGGACTTTTTCTAAGGCGTTGCTAGTTGTTAATATCGGTCCTCTTGTGCCATGCAACCACACCATCGGTAATGATAGGTATTTCCTACCAAAATATTGCACATCCATCTGAGGATGTTCGGTTTGCATCCCCATGACTTGCCTGCAAGTCTCTTGCAAATCATTAGGGCTTTTGTGGCTTTCCCGACTATAGCTTCTAAGGCTAGGCGACATTCAATTTTTAGTTTTGCAACTGTTTAGTTGCTAAAATTAAACATATGGGCTTATATGGGACACCGCGCACTTAAAGCAACTCGATTCGAGCAACTAAAAAGTTTGTGTTTTGACACAAACTAAACGATTGCCTAAAATTAATTCGCAACAGTTGAGCTGTTTTCTATAAGAGCAAGAGAGAAAAGAGTGTGAGCGTGAGTAAAGAGTTGCCAGTGCGCGGTACTCTATCAACTGATGGTGATTAAACTATTTGATTTCGATCACAGTTGCCAGTGCGCGGCTAGCCTTAGTGTTTGTTCCAGAGGAGATTACTATCTAGTGTAATTCTTACATATTTGAACGCTAAAGCTTGCGTTTATTATAAATTGAAGTTTTCATAAGGCATTTCTTTCGAAACCTGAGCAGTTATTAGATCGTTACCCTATTGAAGCATCCGTCGTCAAACTTTTTACGAATCTATCAAGTGGATCATTTTTCTTTTTTTAGTTCATTGTTCAGACGTTTGAATACTGGCTGATCGCCTGGAAATCTCGTAGTTTACCATCTTCTTCCAGGTCTCCTTTTTGCCAATATCACTGGCCAAATTACCGCATCAGTTTTCGAGTAATACGTGACTGAATTATGTGAGTTTGGAATTATCGCTTACGTCATCGAGCAATCATTTACACTAATTTGAAATTTTCATTCACTGATGGGACTCACTCAATCGGTCACTGAAGCGGTAATTTGGCCCCAGACACAATTGTGTCCATATGGAATCTCAGGTTTATAAATATTTCAAGCTTAGGTATCTCTGAATTCATTCCAGTTTGTTCTCTTATTCAAGAGTTTAGGATTACTTTTTACTATCATTTCAGTGACAAAATTACTGGAGTATGATCCGACGATAAATCGAAAGTACCTCCTGGGTGGAAGGCGAGCGTGATAGTTATCAATACTTTGTTTTATTGTGAAGTGAGTTTCGAACACCAAATAAATGTCTACATTTTCCATGTCTAAAAAGATGTTTGATTAGGATACATGTTGAAAAAAAAAAAAACCGTTTGCATTCCATGTTGCGTGTTCTATCCATCATTGTATCTTAAGAGCGGCTTCTTCGCTTAACTGTTTGGTGTTCAAATCCTGTTTGTCATCTTTTTTAGAATATGTGCCAGCATTTCTTTTATTGAAGTTTCCTCGTTGTTTCGCAATTTTGTTTACAATTTCGGAATACGATTTATGGCCATCTTTGTTGCTTACTGCAATTTCGCTTTTTTGGTTTCAACTATTGTTTTTGTGTTTATGAGTTTATAAGCTTGTTGCTAGTTTTGTTTCTTCTTTTCGCGTCTTGAAATTGTTTGACGAAAACATATCTATATGTATTCAAGATGATACCATTGGTAGTTCCTAGAGCCTCCGTCAATTCTATGTTATTCTCACAGTAGCTACTACGCCTAATGAAAATCCGCTTTCTATTGTATCTTAACTAGGGATGGGGTTTCAATCCTTGTCAAAAGATTTAAGTGGACAACACATGAGATAGAGAGGAATAGTTTTCCCTGTAACTTATTTCTTCTTTTATCTATAATTGACAGCTAAAGAGTTCCCCAAGTGGCATAAACCTTGGGGTCTAATGTCTAATGAGCAATGAGAACTTGTGCTACATTTGCCAAGGAAGGGACTGGTTTCGGCTAATGTAGAATTCACAGGGAAAGGGACTTTGTTTTAAAGTCGGCAACTAACCTTATCGATACTCCTAGGGATGGAATGATTACAAAATACAATTTTGTTAAAAATTATAGCACGGAGTTAAGTTACAAAAAAGTGGGTATAGGTAAAACAGAAAACAATACACTAAAAGCAAATGCCATTAAGTGGTAAACCGATGGTTTGAGAACGACAGAAGGTATTGATGCTGAATTGTTGGGTCTAGAACCAAACTTTCCATACCAATGGGACAATCCACTAACATTTTCCAAGCGGAAGTCATTGCCATAGCGGAATGTTAAGGTTAAAATCTCGAAAGGAATTAGAGAAACCAAAACATTTCCATTATGTCAGATAGCCAAGCCGCACTCAAAGCATTAAACTCATTCGTCATCACTTCTCAGTTGGTGCGGGAATGTGTATAGGAATAGGAAGGCTATACGAACTTGGCAAAAACAATAATTTTTCACTTTATTGAGTATCTGGACATGTAGGTATCCCAAAAAATTAAGGCAGGCCAAACTTCTTCTTGGGAACTATAACCAAGATCGCTTTATGAACTCTATTAACTTAAGTAGGAACAATCTACGTATAGTAACGGGAGTTCCCAGAAGGAAAATGTGATACCAAATAAATATATCCGCATCTTCTCGGATAGCCAAGCAGCCATCAAATCTCTTGATTTTGACTCTACCAGCTCAATAACAGCTAATAACCGCCGATCTTCTCTGACATTTGAGAAAATTATAAAGCTGACGAATTCGCCAAAAGAGGAATAATGATACACAAATATAGGATTTGGCCAAAGTTGGATCTGAAGCGCTCCAAATGTTTAATATCTTTAAGCAGATCACACATATGGCTCTGTGGAAGGTTCTAATAACAGAACATTGTTTGATAGGCAAGCGAAATTTTGAACAGAAGACCGACTTTCATAATCTTTTATGTCGTTTTTATTTGGCAATTCAGAAGCCTTCTGGACTCTTCTGAAAGTGTTCACTTGCGAAACAATGACAATTATGATTCTGAAAAAAAGAGACTCAAACTCAACAACTGTTATTTTTTATATACTTATTGTGCGAAGTGTATCTTTCAACAAACATTATTCTTGATTTTCATTAATGTTCACATTTAATGTTTCACCTTTCACATATATGTATGTACTCGTACAATCACAAAAAAGCTTCAGAATTAAAAAAAAGTGTTCAGTTGGGATTCCGGATCGGAGAAAGATTCCAGATTGCCAAATAAAAACGACATTAATCATTTGTTGAAAATTGTTGACAGACAAAGCTTCAATAATATGGCAACAATTATCTGTTAAAGTTCAGAAATTCCTATTGGTAAAGCTTTTACCATTAATATCGTTAAATTATAAGCTTACGTTAAATTATAAGCTTATAAGTTATAAATTACTCAAAGAATTTTTTTTTTATTTTTTCAACAATTGATTTAACATTTTCAAAGAATCTCCAAAAACTAATTTACATTTTATAACCATTTTCGTAAATTTAAGATTAAATAAAATTGCCGCAAAACCTTAAATAGCCTTATGTTGAAGTTTAAAAGAAAAACCTATTTTGAATCAGTTTGCTAAATTTTTGTCATTAAACTGCAGCTCAACATCACACTTTAAACAGCGTTACTTTATACAAAAAAGAAACTAAGAAAACACACATATTTTAAGCATTTTAAATGTTAAAAGGTTATAGCTATTTCGATACTTCAAATATCAAAAAGGTATTCGATTAAATTATTTTATTGAAAAATTCTATTAAAATTATCAAAAACGTCCTTTTAAGCTGGTATCACGCTAAAATCGTACTTAATCGAGTACAATAATTCTGCCCCGTTGTTTCTATTTTCATTTTAGTTCAACAAATGAGATGCTAATTTTTAGTGTAAAGTTTCGAGTTCAACATCAAATCAACTTGAGAAAAAAATATAGAAATTAATATTAATTTTACTTAAGCTTTTTTTTAGTTCAAATATAGTTGACATTAGAATTCAAATTGAATGTAACATTGTGGCGAATCAAGTCCAAGCTGATTTCTGAATCAATTTAGAAATGTGTCTTTTCAAAGTTTCAACTTAAGTTTTTCTTCCAGTTTTAGTATACTTACTAGGTATACTCGTACAATGAGTTGAATTAATTAAAAAAATATTCACATTGTAAATGGACTTGCTGCTTTGTTTTTCAAATTCAAATCAACACTGTTTCTGTTTCTATTGAACTTTTTGCTACTTTGTAGAATTACTTTGAAAATCATTAATAGTGTGTAATTGAGTTCGCATTATTGTCAATCCGTCATATTGGAAATTAATATTTCAATTTTTGATGGTCGAGACAGGAACATTACCGATTATCGTGCAAATATTCAAGGCTAAATGATGCGAAACATAGGTAAGTTGTATATATGGAATTCAAATGAGCTTTATAATTTAAACAAATTATATTACGGAAACAGATACAATTAATGTGAGTCTTGCGGTGTCTTGAGCTAGACTAAAGGGTCTGCTACACTTAGTTTATTTCATTGACAAATAAGACACAATAGGCACGCGAATTTCGTCTAGGCTTGACTTTTCAATTAACTTTCAATAACTGATTCTACATAGTAGATAATATAGTCAAACTTGACACTAATTTGGTTCAGGCTACACTTTAAGAATTCTTAGGTTTTGCTCCTGAATGTGTTCATTATATTTTTCTAAATTAGACGACAACGTATCTGACTTTCTAAGGTACATATTGAGGTTATGAACATGACCTAGTAAATGGTTGAATCTAAAAAATACCAAACTAAAAGAGGTAGAAAAAAATAAAGGGTTTTCAATGGGGACTTGATAGTTTTGAATTTTGACTGTGAACGCACCTGTCAATGTCAAAACATTCAGTGGAAAACATCATTTTCATCATGGTAACGGTCGAAGATCATTTACAAATAATTAAAATTAATTACCAAAATTACGAGTCGGTTACAGTTACTTTAAGAGTGTCTATCAGGGATGGTAAATTCGCTACAATTGTACCGAATTCGATACAATTGAGTTTGTACAACTACAAAAGTACAATTTGTCTCAATTCAGTACAATTTTAACAATTTCAAAATTTCCAATTTTTCCTCCCTTTGATAGCAGGTTTTTTGACTATTCAGACAAAGACCGAATGTCTACGCACAGTAGCGCTTCTGTCATTCCAAGCGTATAATCCGAGAACTTTGTGCAGAATTCTCCTCAGGCTAGTTCGTGAAATGTTGAGCTGTTGAGATCGATGGCGAGATGATGTTTGAATTGAGTCTCGCATTCTCATGCCATATTCTCGTGTATGCGCACCGTACAATGACGGGGATCATGAGTGTTGTCTACTAGCATACCAGTCTCATGAACTTTTTGCCCAAACTTGCGTACAGCAGAGTTTTCTAGTGAAATTGCTTAAGCAATTTAACCGTAACACTCGTGATTCAGGGAATTCCAATCAGTTCACCCCTGAGCACAACTTCGGGCCTACTGTTAAATTAAGAGATTCTTTCTTTAGCCGCACTACACGAATGTGGAATACAAAGCAAATTTATGATTTTAATATCGGTCAAATTTGTATTTTGATATTATGAATAGAAAACTTGATAACTTTTAGGCTCTGTCATAACTTGACGAATATTGATCGTTTTTAAGGCATGCATAAACACAATCCAACACAAAGAAATCCAACAGCGGTATAACACGATTTTGGTGGTCAATTCACAACCACCATAATGAGTTATAACTCATTTAGCAATTTTTTTTCACATTAAGCTAGAATGTGTCTGGAGAATCCACATGCATTCCACATCGATTTCTTTGGTTGCAGGACAAACATATTATGCCAAGGCTAGGAATATTGAAAGTGAGGGTTATAACTTCCTCATTTTCGAAGAAGCATGAACTAATGGTAGCACCAGATCAAAATGGGAAACCTCAAACTTAACATACATATATCTACAGCTTCGGATGAAAGTTGAGTTTGACGTTTGGGATTGAAGCAGGGAAGTCAAATACAGACCACGAATTGGATGACAATAAATATCTTTGATTGTCGTCTTTTCATCATTATTTTTTGTAACCTCTTTAATTTTGAAAAATCTCAAAAGTTTTTTCTCCAAACTCAGTAACGGAACTACTCCAAAGTTGGGTTTAAACGAAACACTCTTTTATTCACACAATCGCAAAATTCCCAAGTTGGTTTTACTATTCCAAACTTGACGAAATCAAGGCTTAATTATAATTTAAGAGAAAATCAAAACAAAATGAAATCAGAAAATATTTGAAAAAAAAACAACATTGGGAGTTTATTAAGGATGAGTTAAAGAGTGAATAAAGTGTTTTTTTGGCGCTTGTATTACTTCGCTAGCTATAGATTACCAATAAAATACGTCTTATGTAAACCAACTTCAAATTCGCCGCCATTTCGCCGCAATGAAAACAAGCACCAGGTACGGAATTTTTCTGCGCCTTTATTTTTGAAGTCGTGACCCTGTCAAAGGTCTCTTAAAAATTAGTTTTTACTTTCAATAAATGTCAAATTATGTATCTATGAGTTACATATCAAAGAAAAATCAATATGGCACCTAAAATAAATTTAGCTTAAGAAAAAACTGCTTTCATTTGTGAACTGGAAGTGCGAGACATATTGTACCATTTTCACATTTCTGTATATACTCGTATAAGTTCCTACATCAAAATTGGTCTGATGGTGATACACACACAATTTTATTTGTTTCAATCGCACCATCAACAAAAAAAAATCCATTAAAAAAAATTAAAACAAATCCAAAAATATCTTCAGTTTCCTTGAAGCTAAATCAAACAAAAGAAAATCTTTAAACACAAATATTGACCAACATTTTAAAATTTTGAAATTCAATTTCAAAGTCGGACTCATCTCCGTCAGAAGAATCCGAGTGACACAACACACAATAACAGTTGACAATAATTATAAATTCCATTGTGACTACTGTATTCCAGCGCAACATATATCATTTGGATGATGGTTATGTCGCATTAATTCATAATGGGCTGTCATTTTTGGTTTACTTAAGCTTTTTTTGTTTTAATGAAACACGAGGAGCCAAGGCTGGTGTACACTGCACATCGATTGATTAAGGTCTATATTTTTTTAAGATTTAAAGTTAAAACACAAAATAAACAATGTATGAATGATATTCACAAAAAAGGTTTCATGGTTGGAGATCCAATCAAACATGTTGACAGATCGATTAGAAAGGGGGATTCTTAAATTTAAGGACTAGAGGAATTATAAATGAAATACATTTTTCGAAGCGAATAGGTAGTAAGTATATCGTAAATTTCGATTTTCTAAGTTGTACTGTTTTCTTATAGTTTACACCTGCTCAACGTTTTCAGACCTTTAAAACGTTGAGTATAAACATAGCACAAGCGATGGGGAAATAAGGAAAGGGGGAGAAAGGAAGTATGCATAAACAATGGCTTTGAATGTTTGCAAATTTAAATAGCCATTGAAAAATTGTGCCGGGTAGACTATTCGATAATCGTGTTGTGCGGCTAAAAAGTGAGTATTCCCAGCGAAATATAGGTTTCACAAACTTTCTACTTCAAGTTAGCAATGCTTGTGAAAAAAGCGATAAAACAATGAAAGAGATGGAAATGATTCCATGATAATACCTAGCGTTTCTTATCGTATAAAAGTTGCGTTCTGGATTGCTCAGGTAAATGAAGAGAGGATTGGGCTGAGCCTTCCCAAAGGTGTGAGTTATATTTGAATTTCGGACGCACAAATGCCTTTTAAATTGAAGCCAGATAATTGGGTTGCAAAAATTTCTTACACCGATAGAGAAATCCTAAATATTTAGCAGCGTACATGGGCGTCTCGAAAACATAGTAATTCTAATCAAGATCGTTGTTGGCACACATACCAAGCATGGAAAGCTATTCAGCTTCATCGATAGAAGTGCCATTTAAGGACAATGGCATATGGGATACAATTTGCTTCAACGACATTAAACAGCTTTGATTTTTGGAAGCATTAAACTACACACAATTTTCTATATCTCATTTAGCAATGCTTTTAAGATCGGCGTTTAATGAGCTACGATACCGTTCCAATTCCACTTCCGAAGGAGATGGACTTGAATTTGAGAATGAGTATGAGAAGCTGAGAGTAGGGCCGTTCGGCAAAAACATTGAAGTGAATCTTCAAGAAGAGAAAGAGAATCGGAGACAAAACGGAGCCCTGGCGAACACCACCATTTATTTTATGAAGATCAGACTTGAAACCGTCTAATACAACATGTATTGAACGATCTAGAAGCTTATTTCTAATCCAAAAGACGAGGCTTTCGTTGTGTTGCAATTATTTTTACAGATCGCGAATTAAGCACTAATTTAGGAAGATCGAACTAATAAACCGCGACTCTGGATATTCGTATCCAACAATTTAACAAATTAAACGAAAAGAAAATTAATTGCACTGGACCGGTGTGTCTCGCGGTAGGTAAAATTCAAAATGAGATATGAAAGGTAAAAAGATGATAAATCTGTCAGAATTGGCCGCATTCGAAGAAAATTACAACACGGCAGTTATTGAAGTGCTACTACCGGTTTCGTTCAGCGAAGGGTGCGTTCGGGTTATAGAATTTAATTTTTTTATTGATCGAGTGCTTGATCAGTTGAATTAAATGAATTTTTATTAAATGTCGAATCAATGTTAGAAAGTACAGGGGCATACTTCAATGGGAAGTTTTTATCAATGGTGAAACTTACCAAAACCTGAAATAAATGAATTTCCTCTTCTAAATTCAAGAAGAAGGCACGATTCAAATTTCAAAATAAAGATTATAATTTTATTGGGGAAACCTTTTTGATTATAGGCGAAAAACCCTAAATTTGTTCAACAATTAAATTTACAATTATATATAAAATTAGCAAAAGGCCGAATTAAAAAAAAAACGGAATTAATTTAAAAACAGTTTTCGCGGTTGAATGGTAACGTTATTATGTGCCGTAAAACGCAAGAGAAACGGAAGGTGACTTTTGGAAAGATTCCCGAAACACAAAGAAGAAACTGAATTTTAAAACACCGTATTTTCAGGACACGAATGATTAAAAAAAGAACGTCTATCGGGGTATTTCTTTTCCCAAACTAGCTTACTAAAAAGCAACGATTCAAAGATTTTTATACACAAAGACACTTATCTTGGTTTTAAAAAATGGGATTTTCCTCTAGAGTTTTCTGGCCCTCCTGCCCTAACTCTTGAAATGGATCTGTTTTTCCAGACTTTTCTCCTCACCAAAAATTATCTGATTCTATCTCACAGTTCCAACAATTTCCTCAAAAAACAATTACAAAATCTTAAATTTGCTAAAAATGAAATTCAAACGATTCGAACTGATTTTTTTTCTTCACAATAAAACATCTAGTTAAAAAAAAAGTGCCATCATGGCAGCCTCCTTCATTCATTTTCCCTTTCTCACATTGTTTCTCTCTCTTTTTAACTCTCTCCGTAGTGGCGGTGTTCGCCGAAAACTGTTCGGTCACGGTTATAACGCAAAACTTCGCCTATTGGCTGACAGCTCGCTCCGTTGTTGAACCCAATCCACTTTCTTATTCCTAACTTTTAATCCCTAGTGAAAGGGATCATTCACAATGGAGATAGCTCAATGAACGAATTCAGCTCACCTCCGTCTACTTCCACTACAGCTTCATAGGAGAACGAAAAATCAGATTCACACGAGCAATGCCCCATCCCATACCGACCAGTTTGAAATGGAGAAAAGTATCTTGGACGGATGCATTTCCAACATTTGTCATTCTTAAATGGTGAGGAAAATTCCATTTCAAGCAAAAAATTATACTTAATTGAAACCGTAGACCTTCTTGCAGATTTGGGGAATTGGAGGAATCACCTAACAAAGTCACATTCGTTTGTATTGCACAGAGACTCTATAGTGGGCTCTCGGCCATTTGTTGTAAGCGTTGGGCTCTTGGCCATTTCGTTTAGCGTTCCTCGTTTTGACTTATCTGTCAAAAGTTATATGAAGTTCTGTAGACCACCTGTCACACATGTCGTTGGAACTGGACCGTCGCCTGTCCCCTGTTTTGCCATCTTATGAGTGGAATTCCTGTTTTGTTGTATAAATTTCTAGGATGAGTTAAATGTGAATTTTCACAAGCTACTTCAACATTCCATTGATTGATAATAGCCTTATCTGTTTTCAAAGCAGTGTTCATACTGGACTCATTCCACTGATTTACTCTGGTTTTTTCATAGTTGAATTGGGAATTCATTGCATATAATTCCCTTCAAATACAATAAAAGCAAACGGCCCAATCAAGTGACGTGGAGTGTGAACGAGCATTAACGTAAATTTAAATACTTTTTTGAATGGCCGACGAAAAATCACCCCGATCCATTCCATTTGACGACTTCTTAATGTCTCAAACATTTGTACCAACACACCGCGACTCTCAAGCTTGGTGTGGTGGCTATTTTGGGCAGCTTCGCCCATCGGATTGTTATTGTATCTGACTTCATTTTAATATTATTTTATTTATATCTACACTGTTTCTGATGTAGGTATACAGAGAAAAGCAGTAGCAAAAATACTTAGCTACTGAACCAATCGAACACATCTTAAGCCCGGTGGCCGAAGTTTGTGAACACAGTGACAGTGTAAATACGGTGACACCTGTTTACCCTCATATTGGTCACAAAATATTCAAGGATAAGTGATGCTTTCAAAAAAGATTCAGTAAGTGTCTTTGTGAAGAGTGTGGAAGAGAGATTAAAGGTTAATTTTTACCTACCTACGTTATTTTGTAAATTCGGTAATTATTTGATGGACCGTTTTCTATTTGAACTTTTATTTCAGAGGTTACTTAATCGTCACACCTGACTAGCTCAGCCAATAAACCTCATTTCGCAAGATATCCGATCGAATATGAAAACCTAACAAATCAATCAAGAGTTCCGTTTTGTTTGGTTAACTATGAGGATATTTTTGGACCCATATCTTGTATCACACTCAATATTATCTATTAGGGGCTTCTTTCACCTGTTTTTAACTATCGAATCACCATGGATATTCATTCTTTTCTTATAGATTCCCACGCTATATAGAGACAATCAAAATAAACAAAACCATCATCAGGTAATGTGCATTCGATATTTATCTAACCACATCCCATATTCCATTCATAGTCCTGCAAGAGCGAGTGGGTTAAGGAATCCAAGTCGTTTGTGATCCTGGGAGTTCCTATAGTATATGTGCACGCAGACACTTTGTGTATCTATGGCAATCAATTGTTGCAACATCACAATCTCCGATTAAATCCATTTAATGAGCAATAGAAACCATGATGTAATCTTGTTCAATAAAAATATCAAATGTACATATGTACCCCCTGGAGAATTTCAATAGGTATAGCCATACACACAGGTTTTTCAGTTTTACATGTGATACTGATACACCAAATAAGATAAAGGCAATTTAGGGATTCGTAGTTAAAAATTAAAATTCAACATCAAAACTGGTAATGTCACATAGAAATCTGATTTTCAGATCTAAAGATCTGTGTATAGGTCCTAAGTTTTCAAATAACTACTCTAAAACGATTTTGATAACGTTTTATATAATTATAGCTAATTTTGGAGCATTTGGAGCTATGTATATCTATCTCATATTTTGATTAAGTAAGGTAGGAGATCTATGCCTGTGACTTTGTGACGTCTTCTATCTCAAATTGCGACTTAGTGATATCTGTTGGCTCTTAGTTTAATTTAGGTGTATCAATTGTAACATAAACTGTTTCTACTTTAACCACAGTTCACAGCGAACGTACGTAGTTCACCATAAGTACGTCTTCTTAATCCATCCTTCGAATTGACCTCAAGTTTAAGATATAATAAGAGCTATATTTAAGTTGGATTAAGAATTACTTTGTATTAAGCTAAATAAATGGTGGTGTCTGGTATTTTAGACTGTTATTTAGTTGCAGGGCTGCCGCAACCGGATGTGCAATGTGTGCGGCGTACAAGGGCGCCAACGTCTAGGGGCGGAAAATTAAGAGATCGATCTAACTCATTCTAAAAAGCATACTACAAAAGTTTTCCTTAAGCTATTGGAACCTGTTTACATTTGACCGTTCACTACGTAGTGTCCACACACAATCTACTACAAATCTTTATTCATATTTTGTTTCTGACTGTCGCCACTCACACCAAATAACCTCTTCAATTGCAGTCATAGTCTAAGCTGCTTAACGCCATGTCGTCATATAGATTGACACCAGGGTTCGGAGACCTACTTTTTTCATCTTTGCTTTTATCGTAATGTCAACTTTGATCAAAATCTCGAGTTCAATTTTTTAAGAATACATAACTTGGCTTATAGTACATAAATAAGTCTCAAGTAAAAAGAGTAAATAATTTTAAAAGAATGCAATAACTATATATACTATAACAGAAACTTTCAAACTCATTTACAGGAGAATCCCCCAATTCCTAGTTTGACTACGTTCATTGTATAAGAATTTGGTGTAGATTAGAAGGCGACAACAACAATGCACGTTTGCTTAAATTTTTCAACTGCGAAATGGAGAATAAATAAGACTTCCACTTATTCAACGTAAATACCCCCGGCCTCCGAGATATGGGGCAGCAATTTAAGGTTCTTGCACGCGGGCGCACGAACAACCAGCGGCGGCACTGTATGGGAGGGGAAAACAGTTCCGGGTAAATTATTTCATAACCATGTTGTGCAACTAAAAAAACGAATTTCTGTATTCTACGTGACGTCCGAAATTAGGTTCGAGAACGCACTGATGAGCTTTCTTACGGAAACGCAGGGCCGCCGCTACCATATGTGCAAAATGTGCGGCGCACAAGGGCGCCAACGTCTAGGGGCGGAAAATTAAGAGATCGATCTAACTCAACCTATGCAACATACTCCAAAAGTTTTCTTTAAGCTTTTGGAACTTGTTTACATTTGACCGTTCACTACGTAGTTCCCACACACAATCTACTACAAATCTTTATTCATATTTTGTTTGTGACTGTCGCCTCTCACACCAAATAACCTCTTCGATTGCAGTCATAGTCTAAACTGCTTAACGCCATGTCGCCATAGATTGACACTTGGGAAATAGCTTTCCACGCAACCTTCATCTCAGACTTATAAACTCGAAAAGGATTTTGATTTTTTTTAGATTTAAAGCCCATGTATTTCCCATAAAATAAAACGAAAACCGTGTCTCGACAACATTAATTTTGCTAATTACTCGTATTTTTCTATGAATGGGTATCAATATTCTGATTGCAATGATATAGCTAAATATCTTAAATCTAAGTTGGTAACAAGAACAAAATTATCGAAGATCATTTAAAACATTCCTTATTTTACCGATGGAAAATAGTTCTGTTCAACCAGCTGCACTGGACTATTCGGGGCAGAAAAGTGTATAGCTTTTTTGTGTTCATTGAGAAAATTTTTGCACTGACTTACACTGATTAGCGTTCATTGAGCTGAACTAGTGTACACTAGTTCAGAATATTTTGCACTACCTTTTGAGCTACATAGTGCAGGTTGGTGAAAACTGTCAAAATCAGTTTATGTCATTATTCGATTATATTTTAATAACAAATAAAGTTGATTTTTGTCCGCGCTTTGTATTTTTGATTAAAGTTTTTAAATAATGCATAGATTAGAGCCAACTTGGAGTGAAGGGCAATCTCTGGTGATTCAGTGTTCTCCAATTAATCCAATAATATCTTAATTCAATCTATGTATGTATATTTGCACGAAGAATTCCGAACGCAAGTGTTTGAAAGTTCGATGAAAAAAGGTGAAGAGGAGGAAGAGATTTTGTGCCCAAAAAGCCAACAACGTCGTCGCAGGCTCTGGGAATGAGTTTCTTCCCTTTGCCATCGACTTCAGCGCAGGCATAAGGCATTTTACTTGCGCCGAATTTAATTTTTTTTCTTTTCTTTAACATCTGACGTATGACGTTTCTGCTTGAGTTTGCTCTGACAGTTTTCATGAACCTGCACTGCACTACACTACTCTACACTGGCCTTTTTCTGGTTGAACACAACTAATGTAAACAAACCATCTTTAAATGTCAAATCCGGAAGTAAATGATTAACCCCCAGTTTCACAGTGGGACTTTAAGCCCTACTTTTGGTTTAAACTTCAGTTCAACAACAAATTTGGTTTCACAGTTTCGTTTAAATCTTGAACAGAGTTCATTCTGAAGTTTGAGTTAAACGATACTATTCAGCCGTTTAAACCTCAGTTCAACAACCCAAATAGAATTTATTTTCATATTTTAATTTGTTTTCCTGTGACTGGTCACAACTAAAACAAATACAAATGACTGGGTCACGAACTTGCTCTTATGTAAAAGACTAAGAATTTCAAAAATTAATGCTATTAGAGAAAAACTCCTCATAAACATAAAGTTAATTTATATAATGACTAAAACAACTCTTTAAGTGGTAGCTGGAGCTAAGAACAGGATGCCATGTGATGCAAGCAATTATTAGTTTATGCAAGAACAAAATTTATAACAAAGTTATAAGTCAAAAAATCTTTTATATACAAATTTTTAAAACATTTCTTTTATTACTTTACGAATAAAAAATAAGTTTCCAAACAAAATATTTAGCCCTTTTTTGAGATATCGAATTTAAAAAAAAAAATATAAAACATGTTCTATGTTCGGTACAGTCAGTAATATATTGATTTCAATTTTTTTTTGTTTAATTATAGAACGTAAAAATTTATCAAAATTCTCGGAGACGTTTTCGAGAAAAACACGATTTTCGAAAACTTATATTTATCAAGTTTAAAAAAAATCAAGCATGGGGTTTTCGAAATATTGAGTTTCGAAAAAAAAATTTTAAATCCAAAAAAAAAGTTTTGAAAATTTTAATGCACAGGAATATTTTAAATTTTGGGGCGCTTTAGCATAAAACAAATTATCAAAATCGGTTATACCGATTGTTTAAATTTTTTGATTTTTGTTTAAATCGGTTGGACATTGTTTAAAAAAAAAATTATAAAATTTCGAAAAAAATCGTTTTGCAGTTACAGTTATTTTTGCTCTTAAAAAAAAGAAGAAAAAAAAACGTTTGGGGACAAAATTTCGAGACCCACTTTTTTCGTCTTCGCTATCATCGTAATGTCAACTTTGATCATTTTTTTACGAACGCATAACTTGCTTTTTAGTACCTATTAGTCTCAAGTAAAAAGAGTAAATAATCTTAAAACGATGCAAAAACTGTACATATGTATATGCTATAATGACTACGTTCATTGTATAAGAATTTGGTGTAGCTCAGAACGCGACAACAACAATGCACGTTTGTTTAAATTTTTCAATTGCGAAATGGAGAATAAATAAAACTTTCACTTATTCAACGTAAATACTCCCGTGCACCCGAGCCATGGGGCGGCAATTTAAGATTCTTGCACAAGGGCGCACGAACACCCAGCGGCGGCACTGCGGAAACGGGTATTACGGGTGAAGTGTTTGGGAGTGCTTGGAGTGAGCAATGCTTGTAAAAAAGGAATAAAATATGGAAATACATGAAAGATTCCGATGGTGTTCAACAAATGGGATTGACCCAATGACAATTCTGTTTCCAATCAATTTTGTTACTCTTTTCTGGATTCTATCCAATAAATGAAGATAAGTTTGGGCTGCACCTGTCCAAAGATGTAAGTTATACTCGAGTTTTGAACGTATAAACACTTCTTAAATTGTAACCAGATCGGAAGAGGTGAAAAATTTCTTCCATCGTTATAGAAATCCTAAGCGTTTAGAAGCATTTTAGGCGGTCTTGAGAAGATCGTCTTGAGAAGATCGTCACACATTCGACACACGTACCAAGTACTGAGAGTTTTCCGCTTCTTTGATGCATGTTCGATTGAAGAACAATGGCACAGGGGGTACATTTTACAATTTACATTTTTCAACAACAAGGCACAGCATTGAGTTTTCGAAGAATTAAACTGCACACGATTTTGTATAGCCCATAACAACAAAAGGCATTTGTTTGCTCAAACGGTTTGCGTAGTGTATGGGCCCTATTAGGAAAAGGATCGAAAATTAATAAACTGATCGTACGGCACAGCTGTAATTGGACTTCCGAACCGAAGGAAATAGACGTGATTTTGGGAATAGGAACAAAAAACTTAGTTTAGAGTCGTCGGCAAAAACAGTGAAGGGTTTCAGTTAAGAGATCATTTAGAAAACTGAGGGAGAGTATCGAAAATAAAATGGAGGTATTCATTTTGTGAAAATCAGAACTGTAACCGTCCAAGATACCGCACCCATTTTCAATAAGATAGCTTGATGCCAACCTGTATGAAAGACCTAAAAATATCAAGCGCAATAATCTCACCTTCAACACTCTTCGTGAATATGCCTTCAGATCAGTGGAACGATAGCTGCGAAAGCCGTATTGCCGCGGTCATTAAAAAGCTATCGATCTTCGAGATATTTCTTGAGCTGATGATTTATGAGCGATTCCACGACCTTGGAAAGAAGGGAAGTATGTAAGCGCAATGGGTCGATAGGAGGAGGTGGAGGAAGGTTGCCTTTTTTTAGGGACTGGCTGGACAAATGCTGTTTTCCATCGTTTAAGGAAGATTCCAGAATAGTTTCGCGAGCGATGAAGAATACGACTAGCTGCGCACTGGCAACTGTGATCGAAATCAAATATGTAGTTTAATCACCAGTTGATAGAGTACCGCGCACTGGCAACTCTTTACTCACGCTCACACTCTTTTTCTTTCTTGCGCTTATATAAAACAGCTCAACTATTGCGAATTAATTTTAGGCAATCGTTTAGTTTGTGTCAAAACACAAACTTTTTAGTTGCTCGAATCGAGTTGCTCTAAGTGCGCGGTGTCCCATATAAGCCCATGTTTTATTTAAGCAACTAAACAGTTGCGAAACTAAAAATTGAATGTGCGCGCCTGGCTTACCTTTTCAGAAGAATGGGAAGTATACCATCAGGAGCACCAGATTTCTTTATCAATATCTCGAACTGGCAATGTTGCTATCGGGTAAAGTAGTGCCAGCAGCAAAATGAGCCGCAAGTATATTTTCCTTATCTAAACAACTAGTTATCGAGTTGTCGTTGAAGATGAGCGTCGGAACCCAAGAAGAAGTTGAAATTTTAAGTTTTTCACAAATTACCAGAAATTTCTACTGCACACTGGCACATTGCAGGATTATTTGCCTTAATTTCTGGTTATGTAAGAATTTGGTGTACGTGCGAAAATTTACTTCTTTCAACCTGAAAGCTTCTTTAAACATTGTATCGAGCCAAAACTTATATTTCGGTTTTTTTCTGTTAATTCTGATAGGAATAAAAGTACGCCTTCGAAGAAACATCACTTCTGTGATCATATCAGCACCGGCATCAATGACACTATCAAGGAAACATAGTGACCGTTTCAGTTGTCTTTCTCGTATCGCCAAACGGTCCTAGTGAAATACTTCTCTTTAACTTGACGAACGGGACAAGAGAAAAACGCTGATATTGCATAATGGTCTGAAGTGCAGAATAGAGTATACCCCTATGGTATACTCATCATCATCAGTGTTAGAAGTAAGAAACAAATCGATAGTGTGGAAGTTCTTCCCTGCAACATCTGGTATTTGAGTGGACAAGCTGAGTAAGGTTATGCATCTATGAATAGCGGAAGCAATTTGAATTGCTTACATTGAAGTCACCCGCAATAACGACTTCAGTGTGAGGGTACAGGGAAACAATTCGGGAAATGGAATCAGACAGCGCATCAAACTCATTAAGAGTTGAATTGCTGTCCAGATTCGGACTCCTATAAATAAAACAATAATGGATGATGTGCTTGCGGACAGTATAATTAAGCCACGTAAAGTTACAGTTCGTATTAAAACAATGTCCGTATTGAGAAAGGCTCTGGCAAGTAACATCATATCTAACATCAACGGCAAGACCACGATGGCGAAAGAAAAATGGCATTAGGTTATAGCCAGGCAGACGAAATTCTGGAAGATCAGTATTCGCACCGACCTGCGTTTTACCAAGTACCAAAACAACTAGCCTGTACTCAACAGAATGGGTATACACATCAAATAAGTTCCTTCTTAGCCCACAAATATTTGTAAACACAATACAAAAATCACTTACCATTTCAAAAATCCCAAACACTCAAAACACAACTCTGGCGATCGAGTTCAACTGTGTAGTGTAGGTTCAACATTGAGGACATGGTTATCTCACGCTTAGGTTATTTGCTATTATTTATATAGATATTTATATATAGAAGAGTCCAGAAACCCAAATAACCATAAATTTCAAAACCTCGATTGTTAAAAATTTCGACTGATTGATTATTGCTACGTTTCTTTAGACTGTTGTTTCGTTAGACAGTTTAATCCGTACATATATGAAGTTGTTTTAAAAACCAGAAAATGTATGTAGTTCAACTTAGTAAAATCTCTCCTTAGTAATGCTTTGAAATTTCGATTTCGTTCTCCAAATTAGAATCCATTGAAAAATGTTTACTTAGAACTTTTGCATTTTGACGGCTGTCTAAAGTTAGACAGGCGGCTTAAATACGACTAGAATATTTGTGGTGGTAGCCAACTGACTGCCAGTTAAAGATGCTTTGTTCATGTATGTGCACAAAGTGAATGGTCAATTCGTCAAGAATCCAGAAAACTGTGTGACTCTAACTACTCGATGTTATTTGCTTAAATTATTAAGACTTACAAGCTCCATAGAGTTATTTAATACTGTGTTATTCGATCTTCAAAATAGTTTTCACAAATCCCAACATTACAAACAGTCTTCACAAGAGCAAGTACCTGCTACCTTCCTAGATTCCTTCTTAATTTTTCGGGTGCGCACTTGTTGGTTGGATATCGGGGGATGTTATTGAACCAATACCCTCCCTTCGAGTGTTTTTGAATGACGGCAATAAGAGATGATGATGAGATAGAAAAACAAAAGCCAGACAATGGAATGTATCTACTTCTTTATTTCTTTTTTTTTTTTGTATTTGTTTGGTTTCAATTGATTAAATTCTTTTTTTTTTACAATATTTTTCTGCGATGAATGTTTTCGAGATGTTTTTTTTTCTTGTTTTTTGTAAATGTTGTTTCTAGGAGGATGTTGTTGGTGTATTTAATTTCATCGTGTGGAAATTGACGTTGCCGGTCTTGTTACTTCATTGAAATGAAACCTTTATTACTCGTAATGGACTTTAGTTTTTTTTTTGTTTGTTTATCTTCCTTTGTTTCAAATATGTATTTCACATATTTTTATAGGTATTCTATAAAGGTATGGATTTTTTTTTATGGTTAAGAACAAGTATCTTAAATTTTTGGTGCGCTCTTGTTGATGCTTTATGACTTTTAAAACTTAAGGTCAGATTAGGTCTTAGACTCAGAATTAAATGACAACCATGAACCATCCCGTTAACAGTATATTCAATTTCTGAGCTCGAGTTATCGGCAGCAATGGAGAGGACTCGTGGAATATTATTTCACAGCCAAATAACAAAATTAACTTTCAATAGCGATAGACTATCAAATGAAATATCATATAGGTACCTATATACATATATGTATGTAGATTTTGAGAAGAAAGAAACATGATCAAATCTTTTTGCACCAAATATGTATGTACAAGGTGGCGCCTGGCGCAAATGTGATCACTCTATCGGAAAATGTCATAATTTTTGCAAATGGCGTAGTACGTTAATCAAATTTGACATTTGTGAACCAGACTGCTGCAGTATGCGTATGCAAACAGACAAACAATGGAGCGTTATACTCATCTGAACTGAAAGAGTGTGGAATAATTGTGTCGTTTTTTATTTTACCAAATTGGTCGGTTGTGTTAGAAGCAGCGTGAATTTCGACTTCGATTTCCTAATTGTGTAGCGCCAACTGGGCAAACATTCTGGTGCTTAGCTACTCGAACGAACAGACTGGGAATAAGAGAAGACTATGCAGGGCGTGGCAGCCACCGGCCTGGTAGTTCGGCCGAGAATATCGCTGTTGTCACTGCAAACCACCGTCGCTGAGAACGAGGAAAAATCAGCCAGACGACAGGCCATGCAGTTGGAAACCAAACGGAACCTATACAGCGAATTTTGGCGAAAGACTTACACATGATACCGTACAGAATGCAAACAGTGCATCAGTTAATGCTTGCTGACCGTTCGTCGAGTGTGAACTACTGTCAAGCCATCCTCAATCTCAACAAGGAAGAGGACGATTTTTTGTCGATAAACATCTTGGAGTGACCAGGTGCATTTGCACGAAAAGCCATTATATCCTCTCAAAGCCACTGTGTGGCGCTGCGTTCACGTGGGAGGAGTGATTGTACCGTCGGTAATATGATCACTGTTACTGGCAAACACTACGGTGCCATGATAAATGACTTCTTACTGCCGGAATTGGATGAGCGGGGCTTGGTGAACAAGTGAAATCTCAGGGTTTTGCGATTTGTGCATGGCCAGCAAGATCGCCCGATTTAACCATCCTAGACTTCTTTCTTTGAGGCTACCTGTTGGCATATGCCAACAAGACTCAGCCAATCGCAGCTCTTAAGGAGAATATTCGACTGAAATGCGATAAAACGAGCACAAATGTGTATAAATAAAAGATATTATCATCTTTTCCACTTAACAGAAAAAAATGTAAAGGTCTAAATAAAGATTTTTGAGTCTTTGAAATTAATTTTTTTTATTTAGTAAAAAATTAATTCAAAAACAAAATTGGATGATTTATTTTTTGCCACCTTGCATCTAGCATTAATATTAAATGCCACAATTAATTTTCTTTTGCTTACTTGTTCGCAATTACAGTAAATTTCACAAAAGTATAGGTATAGGGTATAGTATAGGTCATAGTCTTAGCAAGTATATTAGCCTTGTTTTAAGTGTGAACTAATTGTCAACTTGTCCAAGAGAACAACATTTATACAGTTGAACTTCGAGAGTATACATTTGAAGAGTTGACTCAGAAACTGTTTGAAAAAGTTCATTGATGTAGAGGGAAAATAGAAGAGGACCGAGACTAGAGCCTTGTGGTACGCCTTTTGCTGTATAGAAAAGGTTTGATAGATTTCCATTCAACATAACAGCTTGTTTCCGTCCTTGGAGGCAAGAGTTAACCAGTTGAACTGCTGATTTGAGGAATTTTACAACATTATATGTAATTATATATAATTTTTCACAAAGATTAAAATGATCAACCGTGTCAAAGGCTTTTAAAAACTATAAAAGCACCAGGAATGTTATAGGTATTTCCAATGTCTAAATCTAATCTGATGTCTTCAATAACCTTAATAAGAGCTGTAGAGCAACTCTGCTTTTCGCTAAATTTGGCTTGTTTTGGTGGTAGAATATTAGATATTTATTTTCTTTTGACCGATTTTTTCAAAAACCCTTTACAGAAAAGGAAGTGTGGAAATAGGTTTAAGATCTTTACTCTCTGGACCTTTCTCAACTGGTTTTATTTTGCTAATTACCACTGATCAGGTAAAACGCCAGTTGTAAGAAAATTGTTAAAAGTTTGTGTAACAAACGGTAAAAGTATGGGCGATGTTGCTTTAATTGACAGATGCTCATTTACATATAGCAAGGTACCCCTCTAGTAAAGTGAATATTTCAAAATATTGACCGGTAACTGTGTGAAACGAAAATTTCGGGGGTTTTAGAAAGATATTTGGCCTTCCCTAGCTATTAACTTCATTAACAAAAAAAGTTATATTTATAAAACGTATAGGTTACCTACCAATACTTACATTATTAACTTGCCTCTTTACAACTATTTTAGGACATTATACAAACTTTTATAATTTCAAAATTAACATAATCCGAAACATTTTCCGAAACGCCTGTTGTCTGCTCCTTCCATTCTCTACTCAAACATTCTAAGGAGGAAAACGAAGCAAAATGTCTGTTTATGACGCTGTACAAAAATGTCCCAACAAATACAAATACAATTTCTAAATGAAACGACTACGACCGACCTCCATCACATTCCTTTAACTGGAGTTGGTATATACATAAGTGTATTATCATGTCTGTCGTCTAAAAACCAAGATTTCGAAAAGAAACAAAAAGGATTCAAGAACGAAAACACAATTTCACGCCATGTTTCACATAAATACAATTCGTTATACCTGAAAAGGAAGTTCTCGTCTTTGCCACTTTTTCCTTCTTTTTTTTGTGAGTTGGTTTGGCTTTTCACTCTCACTCTCGCTCTCTATCTCCCTCTCTCTTTTTGTCTCTTTATGTTTATGCCATCACCATTTTTCGCTGATGCCTTGCCTTCAGCTTTCTTTTGTATTTTGTTAAGTTCAAAAGACAACACAAAGGTTAAAGAAGTTTCCTCCTCATGGCTTCACAATCGGGATGCAGTCAAGCCCGAACGACCTCTACTGTATTCACCACTTACCACCATCATCTATCCTCCTCGAAACAAGTCAAACCTCTGTGTAGAGTCAGTGTCGTTTTCTTGTAGTTGCCCAGATCTGGATCTCTGTTAAAAGCACTGAGCAATTGTTTCTTTGAGAAATCGCTCATAGCGAACTAGTATACAAAAGAGAAAAGGACATTTTGCTTTAACAAATTCAGACCCAAGAAGATGCCGCCTCCGACGACTGGCGCTCTCCCTCAAGGCCTTGATTTGACTTCTTTTTTGGTTTTTCCGGCTGAGTTGCCGGAAATTAAAACAATCAAAGAAATTGTGAAGATTTTGCTAAAGTATCCGCTGCTGAGTTCTTTCTTCAACCTTCAACACCGACACCAAAATTCCTCCTTTTATGATGATGTGATTGTTATGTGGGCGAGCACAATCCAGATTCCGAGTGCGTATATATATCTTTTCTTTGGATAAAGTGCTCCTGGGAAAATGGAAAGGATATTTTCAAGGATGCTTCAAAGTAAATTAAGTTTAAATAAGATGAACTCTATACTTTATGTAGTAGTGGAGACTTATGCATTTGACAGTTTCTGATAAGATCGAAGAAGATTTTAATTGGTGGTGTTACAAATTTATCATGTTTTTTATGGTCATATCGATACGAGTACCATACGAAAACAAACTTCTAATACTTTAAGGGGTAGTTAGGTAGGTTACATATGGAGGGTTCACAGCTGTACCGAACCAAATCATTTTAAAAATATCCAAAACCAACGCCAAAATTTAAAAAAAAAGTTGGTACTACTGACTAGTTGTCAAATACTTGATTGAAAAAAAAAAAACAACCAAAAACTTTTTGCCAGGCTGAGAATAAGAAAATAATTAAATTAAAATGGAAGATTTACATGAAGATATGGTAAGAAACATCAAAAAAGTTTATTTACATATTAGTTAACTCATGTTATAATTACAGTTTCTACGCGAACTGCGGCTATGCTGGGACTAACTCCTCCTGGCTGCATAAAAATCCAGCAGCGCTTCCGTGCCTTCCTTGGTCCATGTAATTTTCTTGTTTCTACAAATATATGTAGGTACCTATATTGTGGTTTTTATTTATTCATTCGAATTTAAATCAATTTTTGTTTACCTTTTCTATTGGCCATCAGCCATTCCTAATAACACAGAAGTTGTTTTATTTGCGTATTTTTTTTTGACAAATATCAAAATAAAAGTTAAGGGGTCTGTTCGCAGACTTTAGTTCGTTTTGGATTTCTCAACAGCGTTTTTCATGAGAAGGCTTTGTCGTGTTAGTTACTCTTATATGTCGCTATTTAACTAAAGTATAACAGCTGACAACGTCATTTCGCTGCTACAAAAATGCGTTAGTTATTATGAGTAAACGGCTTTCTATAAGAGTTCGTCACCAACGAGATAAAAAATTGCAACTTTATTTTTGTAGAAACAATTTGGAGAAAGCCTTTAATATAAAAAAACACTTTTTTTGTCCCGTTAGTGTGCTGACACTCATGAAACAATGGGTTACTAAGATTAGACAGCTTAGAGACCTTATGTTGCTGCTACAAAAACGAGTTGGCTAAGGAAAGATTACACAGCTTTCTATGACACCAACACGATACAAAATGCAGCGTTTTTCTTATAAAAATGCTTAAGACAGCGTTTTTAATTTTGTCACCTTAGTTTGGTTGCAGATAAAACATGAAATCTCTAAAAGTGTAGCAAACGGTAAAAGGCGTAAACTCTCAGTGAAAAATGAAAAATGCTAAACAACAAATTACTTATTGTACTCTACGAACATGCCTTCGAGATAGACAAGAGTTTTCAATTGTACCAACATTTATATTCGAGACTCGAGCAAATGTCAAAATTCTATCCACAGTTGGATCCTATACTTCTACTTTTATCGGCAGTGAAGAGTTTGTATTTGTAATGCGTGTAAAATCATCCTTCACTAGGGATATTTTTGCCAAAAAAACACACCTATTATTTTACTTATACATATATATGTATGTTTACATATTTATGTGTTCGGCTACAGTCCTTTTGGTTAGGAAACTGGTTAAATACACCGGGCCTTAACACCTTTCAGAAAAAATTTAAAAAAATGTATCTCTTGTTAAAATATACAAGTTCTGATTTTTTTAAAGTACGACTTTCCTCAAATACCTCAACACTACGACCAGGAATGACTGATTCTTATTGTCTTTTATTTTTATAATATTCTATAAAACTGTACTTATAGAAAGGTTGTAAGTTTTTAAGGAGCTTAAGCATAAAAAAAAAATTTTAATCAAAATCGGTTGAACAAAAAAAAAAGTTTTTGGGAAAAATGTTTTCAACCTTAACCTAGCTTTAATTAAATTAATTTTTTTGAATTTTCTTTTCTGTCGCTGATGTGTACCTATCCCAAATAATTCGTTTTTTTGAAAAGAAGTTTTGGCCGAAATGAAGCACCCACCGCCCATGCTTTACAAAAGTATGAGCAAAAAGGTCGTGAGACTGGTATGCAGGTATGCTAGTGGACAATACTCATGGTTTCGTCTTTTTACGGTGCTCACAGACGAGAATGTGGATGCTGCAGCCGAGAGTGTGAGACTCAATTCACGAAAATCAACTCGCCATCGACCGATCCGCTTCAATGACGTTGTGTTCCATAATAATGGTTGCTCTTACTAATAAAGCCATAATATCTACATGGGAAAAATTTAATTTTGTTCATTTTATTGCATTGGACGTTTGTATTTGGCCCACTCTTAATTTGGTCTTAATTTTTGCCTTGTAGTACCTACCTATATTTAGATATTTATTTATTATTTAAAATCTTTTACATTAATTGCATCAATCTTAACTTAGTACTCGTAAAAGTTATCATGAGAAAAAAATATAAAAACAAAATTATTAAATAAATTGAAATTTAAAAATTTGATACATAAAATAAAAACTATAATGAAACAAAAGGAATTTCAGAATAACAGAATTATTTTCAAACATTATTAACTTCCCATAGGGAGTTATTGTAATCGGTGCGATTTGTCAAATTGGAATTTTTGACATTTCTCGACGTTTCAAGGTCCCTAGAGGCTATTTCAATCATTTTTAGAGAGATGTCTGTGTGTGTGTGTGTGTACGTACGTTCGTACGTGCGTACGTTCGTACGTCCGTACGTTCTCGTACCATTTTTCGTCGTCGATATCTCAAGAACGAGTAAAGATATCGACTTCAAATAAGTTTTGTTTAATAGATAATAACTTCGAAAGAGGCTGAAAGGGCGTTTATTAAAATTCAGTGAGTAGTTTTTTCACTATAACGGTTTAAAAAAAAAGTAAAAATTTTGGTTAGTTTCAAATATCTCACGAAAAAATAATGCTATTGATTTAAAATAAAATTTAATGTACTCATTATAAGGTCATACAGATTTGGTATGAATTTGGAAAAAAATGAACATACCGTTATTTTTTTAAATACAAAAAACTGAAAAAAAAAATTTCATAACCCAGATATTCTAAGAACGGAAAACAATTTGAAACTCAAAATAATTTTATTTTACGAAAAATAATGTGTTTGACAACTGGTGAAAATTTAAAAAAAAATCACTTTACAGTTTTTTTACAACAAATAAAAAAGTATATAAAATTCTATTGAAAATTGGTAAAAATTGTTTTTCGACTCAAGTTTCTCGAGAACTAGTAGTGATATTGACTTCTAATTTAGTTTATTTTATACATAGTATAATTTTGTACAATTGGTAAAATGTTGACAAATATTGAATTAATAGTTTTTTTTTTTAAATAAAAAAACTATTAAAAATTCTAGTGAAAACTAGTTAAAATTGTATTTCAAGTCGAATTTCTTGGGAATGGACACCGATAGTGCCTTCTAAAGTATGTTGTTTTATACATCGATACCTTCCCGTAAGAATGTATAGTATTTAGTTTAGTTTATTAGTCAATCAGAAATAATTCTTACAGACTAGAATACATAATTAATATTGATAAAAAATTAACAATAAAAAGAAAATGTAGATAGGAAATTTATAAATACAAATAACAATTTTAGATTAAAGATTAGCTAATACATTCAACAGTTTATTTTTAAAAGCGACTCTTGAGCAATTCTCAAAAATATCAATTAACATACAAACAGAGTTTACCTCTTTGATGCATCTTGTAATTGGTTCATTGTAACCATAGTTAGTCCGATGAAAAGGAACGGAAAAAGTGTCGCTTAGTACATTCTTACGGGAAGGTATCGACATAATACAATTATTAACATATGGTTAAATTTTGACAAGTATCGAATTGACAGTTTTAACAAAAATATAAAAAAAGTCTACTAAAAAGTGGTAATATTTGTTTTTCGACTAGAATATCTTGAGAACGAGCAATGATATTGACTTTACCATTATTTAATTTTATAAATAAAACAATTTTTAACAAATGGTTTATATTTGACATATATCTAGTTTTAGAGCGGATATATTTTGTAAGTACCCTTCCATCAATAACCAAACCATATCTTTTATATTTGAATATTTCGTTTTTAATTTTTTTTCAATTAAAATGTTTGGAACCGAAATAATAAAGTAATTTCTGTAATATAATATTAAAAAACACGGAAATCTACCTACCAACCTTTGTAATTATTACAAGTTTTCAAGACCACAAATGGGAAGTTATCAGTGTGGGTCGCACCCAGCCTCTTTTTATTTTTAATTTTCAGTCAAATATTTGAATAAAATCTCATGAAATTTTTTTTGTCGGAGCACATTCTCCTGATCTTCAAGGGCAACGAGTTCTAAGAGCGAGTGGTTTGAACGAATCTGACGTTCAGAGGTTTGACATGTAAAGCGAGGCTGTATCATAGGAAAAAATCGCGTTGAAACGGAAACATTATTTTTTTTCAAACAAGTACCTACGTGGGTTGTTTGCTTTTCATGATCTTATTTAGAAAAATTAAAAATCAAAATTCAAGGTAAAAAGTCTTTTTTTATTGGTAAATGTACAGGCAGCGTAGTAAAATTTTACACAATAAACAACAACAAAGGAATAGTGATGCATATAAATTTATCCAGTAATAAGAGTGCACATAATAGTGCTGATAGTACGTGAGAGTATGAAATGCTGCGATGTCAAAAGATTAAAAAGCATATGAACAGTTAGGGAATGACATTATATTTGTCGTCCTTGTAAAAACAGTTAAAGGGCTTTGCTGTGCTAAATCCATAAAATCCACGATTTCGATGTCTTATTTCTAATAACTGAGAAGATAAAACAATTTCCATTGAAATAACCGAAATGTCATTCCAATTCCTGGCGAACCCACCATGCTAGGGGAGGGCATTAGGGGGCAATAAGAGAAATAATAATATAAACCACTTTATAAATGAATGTTTAGCACTTAAATATTACCTTCTCCCGACAGTTGAGTACCACCTTTACCAGATCAGATCATATTTCATAATCAAGTAAAACTTTTACTTCCGCCCTACATGTTATCACCGATGCCATACCTTAAATTCAACTCTAGCTACGGCCCTGGAACCCACTAATGCCAAATTCGGACGACTTACAAGTTTTTCTTGTAAATTTTTTTTAAGACTTGACTTTATCGTGTAAATAACTTTTGGATCTGCTTTTATTTTCGATAAAACAAACTGGCTTCGTTTTAATAAAACTAACTTAAATGTTCACCAAGGTTAGTAAAGCTGATTTTAGCGTACAGAGTTCAACAGCAAATTGTGAAAATTTGTGAGAAATTTCAGCAAACTAAACACACGTAATGTATGCCCACCATATTGCAAATCATGTAAGGAAGCATGATCTTCCTGATTTTTTCTGACACCGAGCCTCTATTTGAATTTGTGTATCTAGATACATGCCATTAAGCTTTGATTTCATCAATTATTTTGCCACTAGTTTGACAGAAAATTTGTCAGTGGTGTTAATTCAGCACAAACCACATCTTTAATGATTTTAAAATTTGTTTTTATTGAACATTATCTTAAACGAGTTTATACATACAAAAATGTATATTTTTCCCATTCTTTAGCTTATTCAAAAGTGGATAGTTTATTTGTAGGTATATATTTCATTTTCCGTTTTCTTTTCCTTTTACTTTGTTCACTTAATGAGCCTAAAATATCTGCTAAATTAAGATGATTTGTTAAAAGAAACTCAGTAATTATTATATAGCCCTTATCTGTTTTGGTTCTTTATTCATTTCAATTTGTATTATTTTTGTAAGAAATTACATAATGTATTTATTTTACTTTTTTCCAAATCAGCTGGTTTTGACATGGGTATAAATGCCAAGCATACCAATTTAAAATTTTAAAGTAAAAGTGTGCATGCAGTCAAAAAAGCATTTTATTCGGACTTGCATTGCTGCACTATGTATAGATTACAAATAAAATACGCCTAATGTAACGTGCATCCAAGCATCTTTTTTACGTATGGTGAAACATGGTCATATCGCTTCAGATCAAACACATAACGAGCTACATTGTTGAATGCTAAGTACTTCAAGTTTTTTTTTTGCAGTCGGCGTTATGTGCTATAAAAATTTGGCACCCATATGTCGACGCCTCAGACGAAAAACATTTCGTGCGAAAAACATTCTACTCTAAAATCTCGGACGAAAAGCATTCTAACTCAAAAATCTCGGACGCAAAACATTCTAACATGAAAATCTCGGACGAAAAACACTTTAATTTGAGATTATCGGGCGAAAAACATTCTCAAATTCCCAAAAAAAAAACATTGCACTGCATTATTTTTGGATGTAAAACATTATATTTTAAAATTATTAAAAAGGAAACTTTCGAAAAAATCAATGAACTGATTATAAAGCTTGATTTTTAAAACTTGTTTTAGTAGTTCAATTGGTTTAAGTTGATTTCAGTGGATAGATTTCAATTCAAGAAAGAAATATTCAAGAAATATTTTCATCCGAATTTTCTAAATTAGAATATTTTTCGTCCGGACTTTTCAAGTTAAAATGTTTTTCGTCCGGTTTTCCCGAGCTAGAATGTTTTTCGTGTGGACTTCCCGAATTAAAATGCTTTTCGTCCAGTCTTCCCAAGTTAGCATGTTTTTCGCCTAAGCTCTTGAGTTGTGATATTTTTCGTCGGAGTCCAGGTACAGAATGTTTTTCGTCTGGGGCGTCGATGTAAGTATAGGTAAAATACAGGATTTTGCTAACATCAACCATAGTGCGTTTCGTCCAGGTACGAGTACGACAGTTAGATGCTGTCGTACCCTTCTAAGACGCAATTATTATTTGTCGATATTTAGCGACGTTTATAAATTTCTGTGAATTTTATTTTTCTAGGGGAATTGAATGAAATTCTGACACCTAGAATGTTAATGTCTATGGTCAGACTGTTTATCAACAAATATTATAATGAAATATGAAAATTATTTCAATTTTAAGCGGAGTGATTGAATTTTTTAATTGAATCTAATTCCATCACTCCGCTTAAAATTGTCAAAGGTGTAAGGGCCTTTGTCATTGAGAGATTTCTCAAGCAACCGTATACTTTGCCAACGACCGATTGAATGTGTTCCATGTAAGAGTTCTGTTGAACAAAATGCCAAGAATCTTGCCTTTTTCTTTATACTTAAAAACCGAATCGCCAAGATACACTAGAGGAAAACCATTTAGGTCAAGCTCAGATTTGTAGATCACTTAACAGTTTGACTTGGTTGGATTGAGTCTTAGACAGTTTTTCTCTGCCCAAGTGGTGATCGATTTTAAATCCTCGTTTAATCGATACACAGCATCTTCTCGCATTCTGATTTCGCTACTTATATAAAGTTGTACATCATCAGCGTAATGGTGCCTGTTTCAGGATTTGAGGAAGATTTTTTATGAAAATTGAGAATAAAAGGGGACTTTAAATTGATCCTTGCGGAACTCCTACTGAAGTACAAAGAAAATTGGATTTATGGTTTTGAACCTGAACGAGCTGCTTTCTTTCCAAAAAATTATATTTAATTAAGTTGTGTGTAGAATTTTTAAAGCCACAAAGTGTCTTTAGCTTTTGGAGTAGTAAGCTGTGGTTTACCATATCAAAGGCTTTGGAGAAGTCTAATAACAAAGTCATTATAAATTGCAATACGACTATCATCTGTTACTTTCAAAAGAGCTGTAGTGCAATTTTGATCCTTGCGAAAGCCGAATTGTTTTTCACAAATGAAATCAGTTCTTTCTAGGTAGCAGATTATTTGCTGTTGTAAAACTTTTTCTAGGATTTTAGACAAAAAAGGTAAAATCGAAATAGGTATGTATTCAGGAGGAGTTTGTGTGGATCCTTTTTTTTCTGATAGGGTTTATTTTCGTGCTTTTCCATGCTGAGGGAAAAATTGATGTTGTTGTTATTGTATTATACACGGGGGTTAGAAGTGGTAGTATATGAGAGAGCCTGGCTTTGACAAAGACGGGATCAGTTTCATCCTACTACATTTGATTTGATTTTTAAGATTGTACATCCATACATCCATTTTATTGACACATGCAAACTGAAATTCGGCAGGATTTGAGTAGCCTAGGTTCTCATCCAGCAAAGCTGTAGTGTTTGGAAAAGAGTTATGAAAAGTAACAAACATCATTATTTAGTTGATCGGGATCAATCCCAACTGAGGTTGGATCTTGTTTGCAACCAATACCTATATCTTTTAACTTTTTGCAGAGTGTGCTTGAATTTATATTCCTATTTAGCCTTTCAGTTTAGTAAGAACGCCTGGCTTGATAAACCATCGCCCGAACTTCTTTGCGTAATTTTTTGAAAGACTCAAATATTTCAGAAAGTCTAAACCGTTTCCAACTTTTATACTCTGCATCGCGCCTGTTCATGAGTGATTTTATTTTTCTGGTACACCGCATTCATTTGCTCTAAATTTGTTTCGTGTTGTCTTAACGGGTACATGAATACATGGTTGTTAAAAAGATTAATAATATGACTTTGGAGAAACTCAACTTGCCTTTCTGGATCTGACATGGAGTAAACTTGCTGCCAGTCAACTTGTTGTATATCTTTCTCTAGGAATCTCGCATTAATATTTCTGTTATCTCTAAAGAAAAACGATTGAGGCAAAATAGGTGTCATATTATAAGTCGCAAGTAAAGAGTTATCTGAAAATAACGGTACCCACCATACAAAGGTTAAAAAAAATAATTTTAGAAAATCGTATTTTTCTTGAAAACGTCACCTAGATAAAAAAAATATTTTTTTTACGATTTATAATTTTAAAACAAAAAAATTGAAGTTAAGACATTACTGACTGTGCATAGAATCATTTTTTCGAATTTTAAATTTTAATTTTATTTGTACAATGATAAGAACTTTAAGTTGCCGTTCTTAAATTTTTGCTTAATAATGTCTTAGTATTTACAAATTTTATATATAAGGAAACCGCTTAAGCAACTTACAATTTTTGTTCTTACATAAATTCATATTTGCTTATTTATTTTTATTTTTTGTTTCTCATACTATTAAAAAAGTTGTTGAATGGATGAATTTTATGCTTATGAAAATTGTACTCTATCTAATAACATTCATTTTTAAAATTCTAAATTTACTATAACAAGAAAATTAGTGCGACCTAGTTGTGCATTTTATGCCTCAACTCTATGCTCAATTTGTACCTTTTTTCACAATTATAACTGCAAAAGTACGAGTAATTCATTGAAGTATTCATTTTTGTATTGCTCTATTCTCATTCTTGTGATTTATTAATAATTTTTAATTTCAAACTATTTCTTCGTAGTGTACAATTCTAGCAAAGACATCAATCGTTCAATAAACTGTGTCTCATTAAGCCCCTCAAACTGTAAGGTAATGCCACCTATCGGAAAATAGGAAAAGAAAGTTGATTTCATACTAATCGTTAACTTTCGAATTTTGGCTGTTGGGTTTTGTTTATACGAGAAAACTCTTATATTTTTTAGAGTTTAATCCAATCGTATTTGTAAATTCTAATAAAACGACGATGTCTTCTTCATCATTAAGAATCGTCTAAGTTATGAAAATGCGATCGACATTCTGCGGTCTCATTATCACATGTTCTACAGCTTGTAAATTGGTAGCGCTCAAATCAGGCAATTTTGCTTGTATATTTCTTACATTAATAGATAAAACTTATTCAGACGAAGTTTTTTTAATTTCTTAAGGAATCGGGTGTTACCATAACAAGTTATAAAACAAAAATTTTGGAAAAGTGAAGATTTATTTCTCAACATAGTCTCCTTTTAGCTCGATACACTTGATCCAGCGATGCTCCAACCTCTTTAACCCATACGAAAAATATGGCAAAGTAGGCCTCCGTGGCGGCGATGACTTCCTTATTCGACTCAAATTTTTTTTCTTCTGAAATTCGTTGCTCTTTTAATGAAAAAACTGATTGATGATTTTATGTCTTCTAGTTTTTGAGAAAATTGAAAATTACCAAATATATTTTTTATTAGATTTTTATTTGTTAATTATTTTTCTTTGAGGATTATGAAAAAATTAGTTCTTTCTAATAAGTAAAGTATAGTACAGTAAGTCATTTAGCTTTACCCACGTCCAAGTCAGTCAGTTAGTCTTGGAGTTAATTATGTCTTAAAAATGTATGTTATTTTCGTCCATGAAGTCATCGTCTTCGTCTGTAGTTTCGTTTGTGTCAAGTTCGTTAAGTTCGTCGTTGATGGTGAGTAGCCTAAGCTGTTTAGGTGGGATAACAGCCTCTAAGTTTTCACTTTCAACGGTGGGCGGATCAAAATTTCTAAGCTGTAATCCTACACATTCGGCTCCATCGGCAATACATGGGTAGACTTTTTTCATGTCCATCTCTGTATTTCTTTTCGAGGCAATGTTTTCGATAGAAAATGAGGTGGTTTGTTGTTCTTCGGCACAAAAGGTTTTTTTTAAATATTCTATTTTGATTTTCCAGATCATTTATGGTGTTGTCGTGACCGTTTTCATTAACATATACACCTTTACTGTGGTTTGTGGTGTTATGGACCGTGCTCCCAGGAAATATTTTCTCAATGCCTATATATTGCCGAGCGCTGTCGGTGCAAATGCGACTCGTATTCGGGTTAACGTACTTGTGTATGTAGGGCCACAAATCGGCTTTACATTTGGAGTTGACTTAAAGAAAAGTCCGATTTTATCCTCTTTACAATACAAACCCAGCACCACGATTGTCATTTGTTCAGTTATGCCGCCCCGATGGTATTTCCTTTTTGTCAAAAATGTTTCATCAATTTGAACGGTTTTCCCCTCGCCCCGATGTTTATATCATGATGTGAAGCTATTATTTCAGCTATTTCTCTGCAACAGTTGTAATAATCTTATACTGTGGATTTACTCAGCTCATTTTTGGTATCATGATGGCGCCAAGCGAGTAAATGCTAAATTAATTTAATCAAAATTAATGTTAAGAAATAATTCAAAAAAATTGTAATTTATGTTTAAGACTTTATTAATTTACCTGAGAAACTGTGTTAACTGCAATTTTAATGACGAACGAGATAACCAAGGCAAGAACTTCCAGAATCTCTAATCGACATTGTGGCCCATGAAAAAATGTGAAAAAATGTGATTGATTTCCTGCACGTTTTGTCACCTTTTTTTTTTGAACTTTTTGCTGAGCATCGCCAAACCCAGCCAAATTTACAATTGGTATTATTTTCTATCTTCATTGGGATGCTGCAACACAATGGGGGAGTTGATGCTTTACTAGGAATAAGTCCAACTTCTTCTGAAAAAACTATGGTTTTTTCGTTGGTCGATAGGTATTAAATTTTCGAATAAAAAAAAAATGGAAAAGTTGCTAAGGTAAGGATGAAGCAGTGGATGTTTAGCCGCCATTGTTTATTAAAAAAAATGGTTTACTCTCACAAAGCCTGATTAAAGAATGACCTTCGTTTATATTAACTTGTAACACATCATGTGCATGACAAAAAAAAATAACGGGACAGGTTTGTAAGTTTGTGTGGTTTTTTTCTATGATGTATTATGTACAGTCCGTAACACTTGAATAGCCTCACACAAAAATTATTTTTAAATTAAATTAAAACTTTTTTATGAGATTTTTGTTTTTTTTTTTTGGTATTTACGGTGATCTCACTTTGAGGTGTTAGTGTCCAGTGCTTTAAATGCAAAAGAAACTTTGCATACAACCAACCTCGCACATACCCCAAATCCTATAGTGTGACCAAGCAGGGGGGTTGCATACCTCACTGTTTATACGTGGTTTTAGTTCTTTTCAATTATCTCAAAAACTAGACGACATAAAAATATCTAGTTTTCAGTTTTTGAATAAGAATGAATTAGAGCAACGAATTTTACGAAAAAATAATAATATATAATTTTGCAGTTTTGAAAAAATTAAACTTTAAACTTTTTCTTATGTTTATTTTTTTCCAAATTGAGTTTAAAACCAGTTTTTTTTTTTCAAAAACTGTGCACTGATTTCACTTGATTTAAAAACTAGCTAATAGAACAGAGCATTGGCTTTAAAAAAAGGTATAAATTGTATGTATTAACGTTATTTTTTAATATTTTTGTTTCCATTTTTAGTACCTTGCCATGGTGATTAAGCATTTGTAAAGTAATAATAAACAACAGATTTGACAGATGTCACCAGAACAACGTTGCCGCCAAAATCTACCCGGGCCAGTTGTTGTCTAGCTCTGTCTATTGTGTTTTAACCTCAATAACGTAAAATTACGTAAATTCATACATACACTACTAAATTCATGAGTTTTTCTAAATATGTCTGAAATAGAAAAATGAATGAATCTGTACCATTTTAGAATTTTGAAAGCCAACTGTTCGCGTTTCTGTTGTCTTCGCATTTATTTACCAACCGTTTTGCCGTTGTGTTTTTTACGTTTGTAAATAAAAGTGTGACTGATTTAAAATTAAACAAAGTTCCTATACTTGAAAATAGATTGGTGTTAAAGTTTCTAATACCTATTTAAATGTTAAAAGTAGGTTTTGTTTTGCTTTTTTAAAGATTGATATGGACGTCTTTACAAAGAAAATGTTTTGGTAGTGGGTTTTGAAATCAAGCATTTTGTTTTTTGAACTTTCAAATGATGAAATTTATGAAATTTGAGATTATAACAACACTGCTTAAGAGCCAACATACACCAAACTAGGTAAAACAAATAACATGTGTTTTGCCTAGTTTGTTGTGCACGGCCGCACAGACTTACAAACGATATGATAAAAAAATCGCTTTGTTTTACCTCTTCATTATTGTTGTGCTAAGTTCGATTAAACAAGGAAATAAATTTAAACTTTTTAACAAATATTTACTGCACAGCATTGTTTAAATGTAGGGCATTCCTCGTCTTGACTCACTTCATAAAGGTGTTAAGTTAAAGGCACAGTTGAATTTATAAATGCGGATATAACCTACAAAAATTCTTGAAGTAAGAGGCGTTAATCGGTAAAAAAAATGTCCAAATCGAACAAAGGCTCTTGTGTTTACAGTGGAAATCAGTGCCGAGACAATAGCTCTTTTTTGTCAGAATACAAAGTTAAAAAATTTGGACTTCTATTACCGGATGCCAATGGTTCACTGCTTTACGAGTTTATTAGTTTACTGGTTCAATCAATGGTCAATGGATCCTATGAAAAGTAAGTGTAGGCAAAAAGACTGGTAAATGGCGAAATTCGTGGAGTAGAGTGTAATGTTAAACTTTTCCAAAAATAAAACTAATGTTTACACTCTAAAATTGGTATGATATCAATATGAGAATATGTATATGAACTATGTATGCAGAAAATAAATTGGTCGTAGCAATCATATCGCAATTGGCGACGACCAATTTATTTTCTCAAATTTCCCTCATTTTAGCAATTACAACGTTAATTTTAATAAATTAACACTAAATTATACTAGATTGCTACCCTTTTGTAAAGTTTTTGTGAAGAATTTAGGCTTATATGTACAGTACAAACTCGATTTACGCAACTAATAGAAATAAAGGTAGTTGCAATAACCGAGGTTGTTGCACTTACTGGGTTATATTTTTTAAAGTAAAAAGTTATAAGTATGTAGTTGTAATGGCTTATTTTTTAGAGATAACGAAAATGTTTTAAGAAAACATTATAGAAACCAAACAAATTGTTTTTGTTGGTTTGATGTTTTGATTTTAATGAACAGATGCATAAAGACAAGAAGTTGCACTAATCGATGTAACATTTTTGAAAAGTAGCACTTATAGAGTCAAGACGTGCTACGATTTTACTGTTGCGAAAATCGAGGAGTTGCGCGAATCGAGGGTTGCGTTAACCGAGTTCGTACTGTATATGTTTTAATTGCCATTTGTTTTTTTATTCGTTGGTCATTGGTCGCCCTCATGTGAATAGTCCTTTAGTTCTTCGACCAATTGGCCTTTTTAGTCTTTTAGAGTTGCTTCTGACCATTGATGGTAGGTATGTTTCCCACATTTTGAAAAAAAAACAAGACATTAAAAGTTACATAAGACATTCATTTACTAAAAATTGTTGGGTACATTGTTTTTTTGCCATTGTCAATCTTGATAAAGTAAACTCTTATTAAAAGATAAAGATGCAAAATTTAGTGTAGTATTTAGTAATTTACTAACTCTTCGAAAATTTTAAACTTTTTCTTTCATTTTACTAACTAGTAAATTACTAATTGCCTTTCATTAAAAATGGTGCATTTGAACACGTCCAAACAATGACAGTTCGTAAAAAAATACAAAGCAAACAAAACTTAATCTGAGGAAGGGACCTAATAATTTGATTTGTCAGAAGTCAAAGTGACAACCACAATTTATTTCTCCCAAAGAAGTGTAATGAAACTAGTACTTGTAGTTCTGGTGAAATTGGAGCCCCATCACGGCATGTAGTTCGGTCTTGGATTTTCAGGTTTTCAACCAAGAACAGAATTCTTGTCTTGTCAAACTTATTCCTGTAGTAAAATTCTCCATCATCCAACTCTTCAAAAGGATTTGCTGGGGACTTTAAACATCGCACTTTTCTGCACAAAGCAGAAAACATTTTATATTATTTTGTTTACTTTTAAAACCAATTAGCTCACGAATCATAAAAAAAAGCACAATTTAACTTTTTCAAATAAAATTGCCAAGAAATTTTGTACGAGGAAAATGACAGAATTCATATGGATTTAGCAAATTACTAAAAGTTAAAGTAGCCAGTTTGTTATTTTAACTTTAGTAAAATGTTAAGAGATAGTAATATGTTAAGATCGTTTAAAATTAGCAAAATCCTTAGTAATTTACTAAAATGGCTTTAACATGTTACTAAATCGTTAAAAATTTTGCGCCAAAGAAACTATTTGCCGCTGTTAAAATAAGACGAGTGCTTTATGGCTAAAGTATACAGGGTGGGTCAAAGAAATAGAGCTTAAAAAAGATGGGGTTTTCTCGATGTAGGCTGGGTGTGAAGAAGTCGGAAAGGTCTTATTCGATCCGCATTTACTTTGCACTATGGAGCAGTGAAGTTTCGCTCACCGTGTGTTCGCGTATGACGCATTTGTGAAAAACAATGAATCGGTAGTGAAAGTACAGTACAGCATTCAGAATTCATTTCAACATTGGCCGTCACAGTGTGGTTCGCGATTGGAAAATTATTATGAGATGGGTACGTACGTACGTACTGTAAAAACTCCCGAAAATACGGATAGGGTAAGAGCTGCTATTCTCCAAAGTCCACGGAGCTCGATGCGCAAAACAAGCTCATGATTTACAAATTAATAGTTCTTCCGTTCGACGCATTTCAAGCGTGAGTTGAACTTCCATCCTTATAAATTGACAATTGTTACTCATTCGAAATCCACTGATTATCACCAACGTTCAGAATTTGCAATAGAGATCCTCTCATTATTGGGTTAAATGACAATATGCTGTTATTTATGAGTAATTAAGCGTATTTTTACCTCGGCGGTTTTGTAAATAAGCAAAACTACTGTTATTATGCTGCAGGAAACCTTCAAAGCCTCCTCGAACGACCGTTACATAGCCCCAAAGGGACTTTTTAGTGTTTAGTATGCAGTTTTGAGGAACAAGGAAACGGTGACTGTCACAATAGTGTCCTTTAAATTGTCATGCTTAATAATTTTTTTAAATCTGTGTTTCGTAGAAGAAGGCGAACTTTTAACCCGTAAAATATCTGGTTTCAACAAGATGGAACACCTCACACTGCTATCACCACAATGACGCGAGATGTTTCCCGGCAACGAACAAGATGGATGGACGTCATACTCGTATGCTCGATGTTCTTTTTAAAACTTAAAATGTCACTAATTTGTATGTAATAAAATATTAATAATAATAATTGTAATTGTCTAAAACATCTATTCCCGTGAACCACCCTGAACTTTATCTCATTTAAGTTAACAAAAAGACGGTTAAATGCTAGGTAGCGAATATGTTTTCAGGGAAGACCTATTTGTTTAAAAGTAGTTCCTGTTCATTTCTAATAATTTTTTGTTGCATACTTGTGTTTGAGTACTTTATCTTCTGTCAAATTTATAGTCGTTCAACGTAGATTTAATAAAGTAATGTTGTGTAACCCATTTTTGTTAGAAGAGTTGTTTAATGTGTTTAAATTTATGAAAAGTCTATGTCTTGCAACTTAACGACTGAATTAAGTTTTTATAATTTTATTTCATTTCACTTTATTTAGTTAAAACAATTATAAGTTTAGGTTTAAAGCAACACTTGCAGGAGATAATTTGACCGAGTTGAACTGCCTTAGACTTCAACTAACAAACTAACTGACTAATAGCAGTTATATTAAATGCTCTTACTAAATCGGCAGTCGTCATTTTTGTTACTAGCTGGATAATATATGAAATATCCATTAAATTCTTCCAGTTTTACCTTTGGAAGAGATCAAGTGCGGTGTGTGTATAATCAAACAGATATTCAATACTGCCGGTAGCTGTCAAAGTGATATCTTGTACGAGATTTTAATCAGCCTTATCCTTTTAGCAAGGCCAAAACTGAGGACCTTATTAAAATTACATGAGTGCAAACTAATTTCACAGCTTATATTCAGTGCGTTGGAGTGCGGTGAAGAAGAAAGATCGACCAGCTCGACGAGTTTTCCAGTCTTTACCCAATGGAGAACGCACAGAGAGTGACCTCAACCAACTTGGTGTGCGTAACTAGCTTAAAACTGATCCACTTTCAGAGGCTATGTACAGTAGTAAGAACTATCAAATGAAATTGGGTAATCATTCAAAATAAATAAATGTAAAATATCTATGTACATAATGTATTTTTGATTTTCTTATTATTTTTCTGAAACTCAGATTTTCGATAAAGGAAGTGATTTAAAAGTTGTCACATAATTACTAACAATAAATTTCAAAGTTATTTAATAAATTTGTGTTATTGCCTGTGTTAAACGATTTAATATTATGAAGTTGTTTGTCTTTAAGTCACTCCATATTTCCTTCATAACCTGGCGACTTAGTAAACATTAAATATGGACCAACCATACATAAAATGATGAAAACAACAGTGGCCCCAAATTCAAGTTTTATAGTTTGTCGAATGTCGAGGCATACTCGCATGCATTCAATTCAAACGAGATATCCTTTAACGAGGTGAAAGTAGTTGCAAATATCTATTAAATCATACCTACGTTTTATTGCAATCAAATGTTCACATAATATATCCACAGATGAGCCCCTGCATCCATCCTCACTTTCAGTTTTGGTATGACAAAAAACACACTGACCAACAGACCGAGAAATTGATCTGATTATACGACTAGCTTACACAAATTTATTTGCAAGTGGAATTCTCATCAGGAACGAGTCCTGACGAATTAAAAATATCTCAAGAAACATGGCCTAGTTTCAGGAAGTTAAATGATATAAGGAGACATATGCAAAGCAAAAAAGAATATCCAAAAAATGCGAGCTGCCATACATTAACTTGACTTATGTGGTTCAGCTGTAGAGTTACAACTACACCAGTAATCAATAAAAGTCTTGCTTTGCACGCAAGTATAGGTACTACGTAATTGCTCCTATAATTTTAGATGTCCTACTGCTGTTTGTGTCGGATGTGACCTAAGTAAGTGTAAAAACATTAAATGTCTATCATTCAGATAGTCGTTATGGAGGCACACATACAAATTTCCAAAAAAAGTTACAAGAGTTGTCATATTGCCAGGGCTTTACGATGTTAATAGAGCCGACAGTATTACGCTGCTAGTTCTCTTTTAACTAATTATTATTAATATTTTTTTTTAATAGATATGTTAGTGAATTCGGGAAACAAATAAAGAAACTGAAATTTTAAATCAAACTTGAGCTTTTCGATGACAACACTGATTGGAACTTGTTAACTTGGACATACCTATACAAACTGTTAAAGTCAACAGACATTCTGCGTTTTTTCAATCGCATTGCTAAATCTGCCTTGACACCACACATTAGGCCTTCAGTGCCAATGTTGATTTGATCTCTTATATGTATAATTTTAAAATTAAATGCGACATTTCAGATAAATTCCCTTAATTAATATAAACGTTATATGTGTAGTTGCGACATGTATGTATGGGGGTCCTATATGGCAAGCTATGAATTTGTAAAAAAAAAACTTGAGCTCGAGATTTTGATCCGACTTGACAGTACGATGATAGGGAAGACAAGAAAATTGGGTCTTGCAATTCTGTCTGTCAGTTTGTTTTTCGACTTTAGCCTTAACTACTCGTCCGATGTTTTCTTTTAAACTTGGTAGAAAATAGTTTTAAATATTTCCCCGTGCACGTTTTTTTTATTTTTAAGACCAAACATAATGGTAGGAGACATACAATTTTTTTTTCAAATTTAATATAATTTAAATTTAATAATTTAGAAAAATTAAAAAAAATTAATTTAGTAGATAATGATTGAAATTTTTTTTTCAGGAAATGGTTATTAATGATAGAATCCCCCATAGAATCATTTGTTTTATTTTCCATTATCTCAGAAACAGCACAACTGATTTTGATCAATTTATTTAGAACTAAGCTCCTAAAAAGTTTAAATAATATAAAAAAAAAATAATATTTTTTTTAAACCTCTATATTTCGAAAATTCCATGCTTGTCCATACTATCTACAAGAGGTACGTAAACAAAATAATTGTATCTGAAAACAAAGGTAACCAAATGGTTTTCGAAAATCCTATGGTACGTTTCTTTAATTTTTATGATTTCGACACCACCCAGGTAGGCTTAGCTATATAAATATGTGATGTTTTGGTAGGGTGCTTGCATCAAACCATCAATCCAATGGTGTTGCTTATGAGCTTCAACTACAATATGACATTTGTTTAAATACAAACTTTAATTTTGTGTGGTTTAAGTTCACAGTCCATAAACGGATCATTTATATATGCTTAATTTTTCGCATCTCAAGTTTGGATAGTAACTCGACTTCTAACGAATTCGATGCGCTATCCGAATCTATCCAAATAATTGTTTCTCATTTTCCTCACAGTGAAATCGCTGTGGCTGGGCTTTTCTGGTCACACAACATCAGAATGAAAGTATGTCGAGATTTTTCCTGAATTTAACAACCTTGACTCAACTCGTTCACGAGCCTACTCGAATTCCAGACGTTGCAGGTCAATCTGCCAACACTCTAGACTTGTTTCTTACCTCTGCCTAAAAAAACGGCACTATGAATATTGTAATATTTTTACTAGGTTTGTTAAATAAAACTTATTACTCTTTTTAGTATTTCTTCTTTATTTACACTTTACAAATCAAAACAATAAATCTCAATTTATAATCAACTCAAACATTTTTATTCAAATTTAAATCACACTTGTTTAATAACACTTTCCACAATCCAATAAGCAAAGCTTTTGCAAACGTTCATAATCCAAAATAAACTGTCCTATGCTCACCGTGAACACTCCCTTATATACTCAAGTTGGTTGTTCTCGAAACTAATTCGTGAAGGTTCTCGTCTTCGAATGTTCTATACTCTGTTCAACAAAAATTTTCAGTACAAGCCTTATGGGAGAGCTTTTTCCAAAGCAGTGGCGCCTGATGGTCTTATCACTACTCTACGTTGGGAAAAATGCCATTAAAAAACAACAAGCCACTGACTTTCCTTAAAGAAGTGTTGTTGTAATTCTTCACAAAAAGTTGTACACCCCAACGCGACCGTTGAATCCCACTGCTGAAAGGATACTGTCAAGTCAATACGATCGTGCGCTTGTTATATACATCAGAATAGAGTTACCATTATCATTCTAAATTACAAGCAAGGAGCTTATTCAGTGGATTTTATTAGGGAGCTTTTGGGATTTGAAGCTTTTGAGAACAAGTTTTATGAAGTTGAGCATGTTGAGTGTTGGCGATTTATAATGCGAACTAGGGAAACCCTGTGAGAGCCTTAAAAGGCGACATACTTATGCAAGCCAATGAAACCAGAGTGAGAGGCAAACGTCCTATCTTCCCTGTACTGACAATTTTTGTTGAACAGAGTATAGATGGTTGGAATAAGGGGAAATATATATGACATTGGAAAAGAGCCTTCCTTCCATAAAGTAGAAATGCAATTTTCCAACAGATGGCGCTGTATAAAGCTCTGTGTATGTCGGTGTTGTGCGTTACAGTATTATCCCCACTAGGCACATTCGACCATTGCGTCATATCTGCAAATTTATCGTGTCAACAAAACCTAGTTAGGGAAATAATTTCGAAGAGAATAGTTTGGCAATAAGTGACAGCCAGCTGGGACGGTTTCAACGATTTCTTCAGGAACTTTAACTGGTCGCTATGCTTCCTCGATAGTGATGTGGTCTCGAGTGCAGATATGAAAACAAATTTAATTCATTTTGGAATGAGAAATTTTATCCAGAATATGAGAAAAGAAATTTAATGGTTTGATTCGAGTTGTAAAGAAGTTATTTGGGTCAGAGAAGTAAGTTTCCGATATTATAAAGCCATCCTCTCTGAAGAAATCCGGAAAAAATTCATACAAGCTAGAAAGATCTGTAATTATCATATCCGACAGACCGAATTTTTTAATGACCAAAAATTACGGCAAAAATTCTGCAATGCCCCAAAAGTAGTAAACATTTTTGTTCATTTGTAAAAAATTTAAGAAATGCTACTTTGTCTTCGGTTCCTACGCTCGTTTTCAATTACACTCTTTATGTCAGCTCACAAGAAAAAGCGAAATTTGCTTGCAGCACAGTTTGCTGTAGATTCGACACTGTCTGAGAGTGTCATGATTCTTCCTGTAATGGGTTTCTTTCCGAGTAGATGGAAAACAGCATTTGTGCCTGGCTCTAAAAAAGGTGAATCTTCTTCCCCTTCTTACTATGATCCGATTGCACTCACGTTCCTTATTTTTAAGGTCCTGCAAAAAAAATTATCAGATCACGAAATAACTTGAACAAGGAAAGCTGCTTAATGACGGGCAGAAGCAAAAGATCCATTGGTGATCTGATGCATTACCTCACCAAACAGTGGCATAAATCTTTACATTGTTTTGGAGAAAGTAAGATTATTGCATTATGGCATCAAGCTTTTTTTTATCGAAAATGCGTGAATTTGTTGTTGATGAATCTCTTCTTCGATAAATTAGAAACTACCTTCCGAACCACTCAATACAAGTTGTAATGAATGGTTTTAAGTCTGATATTCATTGAGTTAATGCTAGTGCGCCACAGGGCTATGTTTTGTGGCCGACTCTCTTTCTAATATTCACCAATGATCTGTGGTCTGAAACTTCTTGTCGATTGAATTGTTTTGCTGACTAAATTACTGTTTCAAAAATTCAATGCTGTAAAAGTGTGAAATGACCACATATTCAATCGCCAAAAGCGTTGCTAAGTGCCTAGGTTTCCTTCGACGTTGCAAGAAATTTTGTACCCCTTCTGATCTGCCTGTAATCTAAATATATGATTATGTTCTTCCAAATCTCTAGTACAATTCCCATATTCTATTTCATTTTTTTTTTTTTAAACTCTTGACCACCATCCGAATGTTTCTTGCTTTTCATTATATGACCTTTATATTCAAACTATTTAACCGTATAACTCGCACTTCAGGGAGTGCCCATCAGTTTACCTTTTAGCCTAAATTTGGACGTGCTGTTAAATTCAGAGATTCTTTCTTTAGCCGCACTAGACGAATGTGGTATGCTTTACCCGACTGTATATTTTCCTCCCATTATATTATTCAGACATTCAACTCTCAACTTTCCTAAAACGCTCGCAATGTGTTCAAACATTTTAAGGGTAGTAATAATCCCGTGCGTGAAAACTATAAAATAAAAAAAAAATACAAATATTGGTGGAAAGCAGCATGTCCGATGACTGAAAAGGTTATGCTAAGTATGTGTAGCAAGAATTAACGAACCATATCCCTACAAAATGTAGCATATATGATGTTATTCAATGTGACGTTTGCATACGTCTCAAGCCGTTCTGTAATAATTTAGTCGGTGAGTACCTGTGTAGCTTCCGACCCGTCGGATTGACCATAGACCAAATATTCACATCGAGGCTAGTCCTGGAAAAGACCAACGAATTTCAAGTCGAGACTCACCATCTATTCATCGATTTCTAAGCCGCATATGAAAAGCATTTATCGTCAAGAGATCTACGTATGTATATATGGTGATGGTCGAAATTGCATCCAGGGAAAACTGATCCAACTGTGTCGTATGACATTAGAAAATACACCGTGCAATGTGCAACTGAGGGGCAATTCTTGTGAACTATTCCAAACATGAACAGCGTTTCGGATTAAATATAACTCAGTCCTTCGTTCTTAAATATTCTTATATTAATTTGTAGAGTGTTCCCGACGAAAAGTTAAATCCTGTCTTGGTTTAATGAAAACATGATTTAGATCTTCTCATGTTTAACAAAGCCAAGCTTAAAACTTTGGAATCTATTTGTAACAAACTTCAGCTACCGATATATTATTTCATGCAGTTGGCACTTTACCATAGCTAGTAAACGATTAAGTACCCTTTTATCCGGTCTTGCACTTTTGCATTATTTGGGATATTTCAACAGTAATGAAAACATTAAGAAACAAAACTTATGAGGCACGTTTTAATTAAACAACGAATACATTTTAAATATTAATTCAAGGTTTGATTTGAGCATATAATAATTACACCTGCAGTAATTCTTCGAATTTCATTCAATAGAACGCAATAAGATATCTCGATTTTAAAAAAAATATCGTGATAATCCTTACCTCTAGAGTATGATTTATTTTATCAATCATCAAATCAACTGATGACTGATGGGTAATTCCTTATGATTTTTGCGAAGATTCATCCATAAATAATTGATTGCACTTAAAATTTTAGACCGCCTATCAATAATAATTTTCCAAACAATTATCAATAAATTATTTATTGCAATTTTCAATTGTAAAATTATTTTACAAGAATAAAATTATATGGTAGAATATGCTTTGTGAATACACTGATGGAAAAAATGTAGAATATAAAACTGCTTAAAACGGCTGCCCATCTTAGATGATTTTTTCGACAAAATATCACGATGTGATGTTTTGAAAATTGTCAAACTTCATCTGCCAAATTGAACAGTTGAATGGTAATACACCTTGACTGCCATGCAGAGGTTCGTGGGTTTGATTCTTGGAGGTGAACTGCCCAATCAATTTCTGCCGACAATACGCACACAACAACTTTTGAGAGTTGTAAGTCATTAGATTAGATTCAGGTATTATGCGAGCTGTTGTGCCTCAAATTTTTTTTTTTTTATAATTTACTCGCGCTCAAGGGATTATGAATACCCTTTAAATGTTTCAACACAGCGCGGGCGTGAAGTTACGGAAGAGAAAGAAGGATAGGAAAGATGTGTGGCACGATGTTGAGACTGAAGGTGGTTGTCTCAGATTTTTTATCTCCAGGGATGGCGGCTGAATTAAGGCGGAGAACTGCCGTGTCGTATTTCTATGTCCCTTATAATTCGCATTATTTTATTCGTATTCATCCTTGTTGGGCATACTAGTTTAACTCAATCACATGTTGTTAGTGTTATGCCTAAACAACATGTATGTAATGAGTAAACCAGCAACCCATTGATGATAATTTTACAAGGTTTTAATGGAATTAAAGAAGACATAGACGACGGCAGGGATCGAACCTGTGATAATGAGGTTGACAGGACAGGCGAGCACACAAGCATCGCGCCACGGCCACCCCTTATAAACAAATTATTACTGATAGCTTTTTCACACCAAACCCAAAAGCAGTTTTCGTGTATATACCGGTATTAAAGAAAAGGCTTAATGAAAAACATAAGTTTTTTGTAAACCACAAGTTTTACATAAAACCTTTCCAAAACAAGTTGTAATACAAAGATGAACTAAATAAATACACCTTTAAAAAATTCAGTGCCTAATCAAACTTCAAAAAAGGAACTGATCGGTTGCTTTCATAAGAAATGAAAAAAAAAAAAAAAACAGCTGTCAACAGAAATTCCAATTACAATTTTTAGTATTTAAGAATGAATTCTTCTTGTTCCTCCACTCCAAAAATGGAAGAAGATTTTATTCCGTTTCATTCCGCACACCTCACTTCCATTTCGTAAAAATTAGGTATTCTACCTGCAGAATTCATCCCATGTGTGCAGATCCATTTACTTCACTTAGTCAATATATTGACAATTCAAAACATATTTATCCATGGTTTTTCAAAGAGTTTATATCGTCTTAAAATAAATATTGATCTTTTCTATTACCCCAACAGAACATGGTAGAGAACCAGAAGAAAAGAAAATTGCGGATGGCCGAAATATTGAAATAGCGTATCAATGAAAAATTGGACAGTTGATGTCAAAAAATATAAATGACAGGCGAACATTTGTAAATGCTCGGTGTGAATTCCTTACGAGTTTTTAAAAACTTGTCACCCAAATCCGTTACTACACTCAATTACGTAAATAACGTGGCAGGTTGCACACAAGTGCATCTCTTATGATATAGGGAGAACTTGTTGCATAGACATTTTCTTCACTTTTTTATTTCTGTGGTGTCAAAGTAAATAACCGGTTTCCCGGTTATTAGATTTTAGAAAAAACACTGGTTTTAACCGAGGTAAAAAAATCTCCGATGAAAACAAAATAACCGGTTTCGGTTTTAACCGGTCGGTTTTTCCCATCCCTAACCTATGTTAGTTTAAATAAAATACGAAACACGAACCAATAATTGACCTATAGACCAAGTAAAAGTTCTATCCGCGAACGCACCCAATTTGAATAACTAATTCTAATAACTGATTTGATTAATTTGAGTTCGATGAAATACATCAATTTTTCGATGTTTCGCTAGCACTCTGGGGACGGTACCGTTATCAATGTTATTTTTAAAAAAATTGTAAGCACGATTGTGATTTATTTAAATTTTTGAAAATTTCATGGTATTCAAGCAAAACTGAAGAAAAATTTTCTTTTATAATTTTCCAGCGATCACTAAACCAAGATTTACAGCCATATTCAACGTTTCACTTTCACTTGAAATGGAATTGAAATCGATACAATATAAAATTTGGTGTTCTACAATCCACTGTTATCGATATCGATTTTATTTTTTTTCGAAGTGAAATTGATGCGAATTTCCATGTTCCAGATTTTCCCGATTTTCAGGTGATTTAAATTCTATCAGATCTACATAAGTTGTGTGAATTTATAATTTATTTTGAAATTTTCAGAAAAAAAACTATGAAGAATATCCTTTTGTGTTGTAGAATAGCGTCGGAACTTGATTTGCTTCCCATCGATGCATCCTATTCTATCCAGGAATCTTATTTTGTTTTGTTTTCAAAAAATTAAGTTTAGATTTGTATGCCTCCTCATTGGTCATTTCAAGTTGAATTCAACTTCCACAAATTTTATTCTCCAAATCAAAATCTTTGACACAATACTTCGACGAAGATCCATATCAAAATCTTTTCCGCCTGATCATTGGAAATTTTCTTCGGCAAGAAAATGTAAGACTGTAACAATACAGGAATGGAAGCTTAACTGATTTGCAGGCACTAATGGAAATGCACGTTTATCAAGTCGATCGTTTGATACAAATCTTTTTAACTATGTACATATGTACATACATACGGAGTATCATTGCTTCCTAATGGGTTTGAATGATCTCCCAACAATTTGCCTTCTTTTTTTTCTTCTGCTAATGCAAGCTTCTGCTTATTGCTTCTGCAAGCAATAAAACACTTATTAAAATTTTTTTAGAATTACTTTTATCTTTACTTTAAAAAAAAGTCAACAGTTTTCACAAACAAAATAGTTTTGTATTTGTAAACTGAGAAGTGACAGATGACAGCTGTTTTCAATTTCACTTGAAGTAATTTCGAAATTAAGAAAACGAGTAAAATGTACACTGAAAACAAATTCACTCGATTTGGAAATTCGTTTTCATTGCGATTCTACTCGACTTTTGGAACCTGGCTGTTAGTGTCATTTAATATTATACCTATGTATATTATAACCTATTATCATGGAGCGTGATTTTGTATTGCGAACTCTAGCCTGGTGGTGGCGCTGAAATTAACGCACGATTTAACAGTGGAGAGTAGGATAAGATACTAAACAAGTAGTAAAAAAGAGAATATTTTATTATTAAATTTAGCAGAGAAAAATCTAGCAAGTACTGTCCCTATACTTAAGATGTCGCCACAATCTTTCGTCTTCTTGATAGTACTTATAAGTTTTATATACAAAGCTTGTACGTTTTGACGAAAGATAATCCGAAGGCAAGAGATTTATGTGGTGTTTCTACCGCACTAAAAGATTAAATAGAAGGTTAACTTTGTCAGCGCCTATCAAAATGCTAATGCGTTTATTTTGTCTTATAAAGTTGAATTGAGAGAAGGAAAGTTTGTGTCAAATGATGAAAAATAATAAATGATACTTAAGCACTATATGGAGTCAGTCGAACTATCTATTAGTTTTTAATCGACTGGATAAACAAAGTTAATTTGTATGTCAAATCTTCAAGACTTGAAGAGATTTATTATAAATCCACTTAAGTCCAGGATTATCTCTAGGTGAAAACGTAGTTTAAAGCTTTTTCAAATCTCGGTATTTACCGTATAAATTTATTTCGTTAGTCCAACTCTAAATAAAGGGGCCAGTAGACTTAAGAATCGAACAGGCCAAAGTTTATAATATGTACATTCGTTCGAGGCTCGATGTTTTTGTTTTCAACATTTGGCACAAATGAAACTTTCTACCTCACTTCCACTATATGAGAAAAAAATGAAACACCATTTGCATTTTAAAAACAAATATCAAAGTTAATCTTCTTTTTAATCTTTTTGTGTGCTGGAAAAACCACATAGGTTTATTTAATCTAAACTCAAATAAATATTCGGTGGAAACATAGCCTTAGACTTATTGTAATTTGTAAATTTCAAGAATATTTTGCTCAAAATTTTCACAAAATTTATTTTGCGAATAGAAATGCACTTTATCGAGAATTTATTGCTAGGTACCAAGTGGACACCTTGGAATTCTGAATAAAGATCGTAGGTCATCATCTCTGTAGTAAGTGACCAAAAACAAAGAGGGCAGCAATGTTATGAGGGAGGATTTAAAAGCAGATAGCGATGGACATTTGTTTTAAATTTTGGAATATTACAATGCGAAGACGAAATATGTACAGTCAGATAAAGAATTGGTGTAGTACGGTTAAAGAAAGAATCTCCACACTTGACAGAACGTCTAAATTGGGGTTATGGGCTTACTGATGGGGAGTATTTTACTAGAAGGAGAGAAGAAACATTACGCCGATGCTTAAAAGATCATTAAAATTGCACATCCAAATCCTAAATCTGAGTGTGTTTTCACACGCAAACTTTTACAGTTGAAAACACAATCTGCGGCGCGGCGTACTTTCGGAATCAATTGAAAGAATTGTTTTTGTCAGTGTATTGTAAAAGTGATATTTCTAACCACTTAGATGCAAATCAATGGGGCAAATTATTCGAACAATAAATCTTCCAGATAAAGGTAATTTGCGCAATCCATGACCTAAGGTATGGTCTATCATAAGATAAATGGATTCGATTGTTTAGAAGAGAATCATTCATAACACTTTCATTATGGTGGATTTTTGTTTTTAGAAAGTCTCTTGAGTGCCAAATGAAAGTGCTCCTTTTACAAATGGTAAAAGTACTTCTACTAGTAGAATTGGAGTAAACAATGATATAGTCTTGAGATTCATCTTCGGAGCAAATTACTGCATTTACCTTTTTCATTCTATTCAACTCGCAAGACTGACTTAAGATATTGTGAAAGTTCACTGGGAATCAGAAAATCGAATTTTGATTGATGGTGCTCCACGGAATATGTGTTGCCAGGTACAATAACATAAACTACACAAACTTCACAACAAATTGGTGTTCTATATTCTGGCCGGGGAGTTCGTAAAGCTTTGAACCATGATCAATGCACGAATAATATTATAACCGATGGTGACATGAATGTGAATTTCATGAGTGAGCATCATTGCGGGAGCCTTTGGATGGGCTCTTTTTGTGGGGTTCTTTGGTTTCATGTTCAATAAGATTTATTGCTACGTAGAATTCTGAGCGCATGGGGCGCCCTTCAGATTGGGTCAGAAAATGCATAATGATGACAAATTGTGCTTCCTCCTTTTGACAAGTCAATGGGCTTTCTTACGTGTGTAGAAAAATTCATTATGGCAGTGAATAATATGGGTCAGCAAGAATGACACATGATTTTACGTCAATAGGACCGCTTCGGGTATCCAGTGATGTTACCGGTACTTGTGTTTATGTATCCCAGTAGTGTCGAATGTGTATATTTTGACAAAGCAGAAACGTAATATGATCGGTTTTCGATACCCTTCTAAGTAAACTGGGGTTAGTTAACCTATCTGATATAAGAACAAGAAAAAATAAAAAAAAAGACACCTATTTTTTTGGTTTAAAATCGTTGGTGATTTCAATAGTCACCATAGCTTGTAAATACTCGTATTCTACAATCCAAATCTGCGGACCGTTACGAATTTCCCGAAAGCCAACACCGCTCTTTCGAAATCGGTATTGGTATTGAAATCCAACAAAATGTTTCCTTTCAAAAGCCGCGATAGAATTTTGCAAAGCCCAAAAGGAATTGCTTACGTTACATTCCATCAATCGGAATTAGTAATTGTAGGAACTATAAAAGATATATTTTTGTTTAAAATTAACGCATACTCAAAGGGGTATGACTACCTTTTATATGTCAGAAAACACAGTGCGGGCATTAAGGAAAGTGGAGAGCATTCTGAAATGGAAAAAAGGATGCAAATTGGTTTTGAATTTCTGTATATCAGAATTAAAGAGAAAAACAGAGCTGGGTAGAGAATTTCACATTCGTGTAGTGCGGTTAAAGAAATAATCTCTGTAATTTAAAGTACGTACAGAATTCAACTCGAAGATAAATTGGTGGAATTCCTGCGAAAATGCGAGTGTTAGGCTAGCCGCGCACTGGCAACTTTTTACTCTCGTACACATTTTTTTCTCTCTTGCGCTTATAGAAAACAGCTCAACTGTTGCGAATTAATTTAAGGCAATCGTTTAGTTTGTGTCAAAACACAAACTTTTTAGTTGCTCGAATCGAGTTGCCTTAAGTGCGCGGTGTCCCATATATAGGTAAGACCATTTGTTTCATTTTAGCAAGTAAACAGTTGCGAAATTAAAAATTGAATTTGCGCGCCTGGCTTAAAGGCTTCCCACTGAATACTATCCGAAAAACTCAAGTGAGTCGAAGTAGCACCAGCCCAGATATGAGAATTATACTCCAACTTATGACGGCCATAAGTTTTATAGATAATAGCCAATCAGAAGGAAACTCAAACACTTTGCGAAATTTTTACCACAGCTCATTTCAGCTCATTTTAGTTCACCTATCGAGGATTCATAGTTTGTTAGTTTCCTGAATAGATGGAAGGTTTTGCTTTATCAACAAGACACAGTATTGAGTTTTTGAAGCATTAAATTTCACGTGGTTCCTAAATCTCAATTGGGCAATGCTTTCAAGATCAGAATTTTATGAGCCTATCATACGTTGCTGTTTTAATTCCACATACATCAAACAAATATGAAAAACAGAGAATTCTACTTCATTTGAAGTTTTAAACAGAAGATCAATAATGAAAATGGGAAAAAAGTCGGAGACCAAACAGAGCCCTGTGGCGAACCAACCCGTAGTTTTCGGAAATACAACATTTCTTATGGGACTGAGAGCAGTTATCGAGTCTCTGAAAACTTTTTAATATTTGCAAACTCGAAAGTTAACCACGAATTGCCAAAATTTCTGGAGAAGACTCGTTTAAGGATAAGCACATAAGCCGACAGCAATTTCAACAAAGCATGGCCTCGTATATCCGGAGTGAAGACGTTTCCCATGTCTCTGTGAACAATTAACATATTCTTATAACTAAAATAAACCTTAAGAATAATATCCCGTTGACATTACTGTTCTGGGGCACTTTCACAACCGAGGAGGTCAGCATTGCTCATTTGACAGTAAAGAGACGAAAAGCGGTGAAGTTTTATGGTATTTACCTAAAGATTGTTGTAAAAATCAGAAAAAATCACAAAAAGTCGCCTATAAGAATTTTACATCACAATACTTGAATGAGGATCAAAATCGACCATAAGCAAGCGCACAAAAAATCATTGCTAATCTCAATTCAAATAAACTCAATGACCTATCAAAAGAAATCTCCATCTCCAAATTTCAAACTTCAGAATTATTGTTCAGTTTAAAAACACCGCACTTCACTGTAGCAAAAAACTTTTGAGACAAATGCCTTAAGCCTCCAAGGTCAATTTTGAACCACAAGATCAACCACTTACGACTTAGTTATAGACTTTAAAATACTATCCAATACTATCAAAACTCAATTTTTTAATTCCAAGAATTAAGAACATTTTTAGCTGGATTATTCGAAGTGAGAAATAATACTTTTATCAACTCTGCTAGGGAAATTTTTATAATACATCCTCACAGAACTTGAGTCATATTAAGAATTTCACTTCTAGCTATACTTATGAAGCTCTTATAATGCTTACATGAACTACTCTTTAATAATTTTAAAATGGAAAATTTACTTCGGCTTAAGATTGTATCTATGTAAATGCTTGTAACTGTTGAACTTTTGGCCATTAAAATGTCAATTTTCCATAGCAAAGAAAAATAAACAAACCAGTCTGGCCGTAACCTAAAAAAAAAACTAAACAAAGCTATTTAATTGTAACAAAAACGTTACTTTTAACCCATCGATCGCAAGAAACAACAGCAACCACTCAAAATTGCAGCTAACTTGGACTTCATAAATAAATAAAATTTATGTCTCTATGCCCGAATGACTGGTTTAGGTTCATTAAACAATTATTATTCTTGTAACTCTTACTTGTACATCTAACCTCTTGTACCTATATACCTAACCTAGTGCTCTGAGCAGATTCGCACGAACTCGATCAATCGGTCGATTGCACTTCTTCTTAATCGTCTAACCCAAAAGTCAAATTCGTCTGCAATGAGCCGCCAAGCCCAATATGATCTAAAATCTAGCGCCACTGCCGTGCCGGGCCACCAGGCCGACAATAGGGAACAATCTTTTGTAATAGACAAATTTACCACTTACATTGGCAGCAGCAACAGCAACGAGTACACTATTAACCCAGACCGTAAGAAAACCCCTTCTACTTTTCAAGCTCCAATCGAGTTAGATACCTTAAACACAGATTCATCCATCTAGTTGTTTATCTGTAGGTAGGTAGACTCCAGCTGGCCAAGTTAGATACTTGAGTGCGCCACTCAATCCGGAGAAAGGTATAAAAGGTTTGGAGTCTCTAGATTTTGCTCAATCGCTCTCGGTGTGTTCACAGTTAAAGGTGGTTCGTGTATAGGATAAATGCCTTATCACTTGGATATTGGATTTCTGTTCAGTTTTCTATTAAAAATTTAACTCAAAGTGAAATAATTCTTCTTATTTTGTCCTTAGTATTTTTTGTAAAAAAATAAATAAAGTTGAAAAAAAAACCTTCGACTTCAAGTGTTGTGGGTGATAATCGTGAACTGCAAACACAATTAACTGACATATATACATAACTTAATCTGTAGCTTGTATCAGGTTAAAAATAAACTAAACTCAACTTAAGTGTATCTGCATAGTTAACAAGACAAATCCATAGCAAAACCTTCGCGGTTCAAAGACACGAAAAACAAACAGAAAGTGCAGCAGGAGTTCGGTGCAATTGACAAACTGCAGAGACATTGTTTGCATTGTTAATTGCATATTTGACGGGCGGCGGCGTTTAGTTCAGTTCAGTTCGGTTCGAAAATAAAAAAAATATAAACGATATTTTCCATTGGCTATTACGTAAAATTGTAAACCAATCTTCTTCTTCATCATGGATGCAAAGGTGAATTTTAAAATGTTGATTTTGTTTTTTGTTTGTTTTTATTCATGTATCATTAAGTTATTGAAGTGCTGTTCGATATTTTGTTCGCGTTCTTAGAAGTGCTTACATTAGGCTTGTTCAAAGGTCGTGTTATTTAACACTTAAAGAACTGTCACAACGCTTTGAAGGAGGCTAAACATTAAATAGATCAGTTTATTTTTCACATTTTCTGACAGCAAAGTTGAAGAATTTATAAATGTAGATTTGAAATGTTTGGTAATAGGGACGAAATATCTCAATATAGATTCAAAATTAAAGTCATTCTAAGGTTACATGTTTTATGGATTTAACTTTACTTAACAATTTGCCAACTTTAAAGTAGTTTACTAACTCATTCTTAATTTAAAATATTTTCTAACTAGTATCGTAATAAAGCAATTTTCTTAGTAAATTGTTTCTGAACACACCTAAAACAATGACAGTTCGTGCAATAACCCAAGTAAATAGACCTTTTGTGGCGTTTGTAAATAGCACGATACTAAAAAAATAAAATAGGTATTCGATGATTTTAACTTTGATAAAAGGGTAGAGAAAGTATGATGCTATATTCAATCAAAATCGTTTTTTTAACCTAGTTTCATACAGCACAGCTCTAACATCGTTCTGATTCAACTAAAATATTACGCATAAGTTTCTTAATAAAAGCTATTATACAGAAAAAGTAATTTTCAGCGCCCTAATTTCATGTGCTGTTCTTCAACCTTGCAATTTAAGTTTCTTGGGTGATTAAAATTAGTTTAATTAAAAAAACACTAACCCTCTCTTATTCATTGAAACCTAACTTTCTTTTTAATGGCTAAAACGATTTCGATGAAATTTTATTTAACATAATTAAATTTTTTTTTATTTTTATTCCGGAACCAGACTGTATGATTTTGATAGTCTAATTGTAGATCCGAGCTCTGAATGATCCTTAATGTCAGGGTTTTAAAATATTCTGGAGAAAGAATATTTTTTTTATTTCAGACCTATTTTACAAGTTTTTTTTAGACATTTTAGGAACCTCATTTTATTTAAAATGAAAATGTATAAGGAATCTTCAAAAAGCCATTGTTTAAAAGAAAATAAGATGAGAAAAACGATGTTTGCAGTAATTTTGGAAATGTGTTTTTAGTAAATGAAATTAATATTTAGTGCTGACAACTTTGCTTTTTATGATTTTTATGACTTATGCTCTTCCTTTAGTCATAGATATTTACAGCGTGTACAAATCGACTGTTCTTATTTTGTTTCATTCTTGTTTATCATATATTTTTGAGCAACTCTTTTGAAGTTATCGGGTGTTTTCGAATGTTCCGTTTTGAAGTTACCCAAAGATGCTCAATTGAGTTCATATCTAAAGACTACGCAAGCGATGAAAGCAGGTCAATAATGTTTTCAATAAACCACGTTTTATATTTCAGTGTCACCAAAAATATAGGTGATCCTTTTTTTCCGAGAGCCATGTTTTTTTAGGGGCATCGGTCCTTCGCATAGACCTGTGCCTTCAGAAAACCCCAAAACAAAAAGTCCTTGATGACCAATTCACGTCAACTCTTCCAGACATAACCTTATCCGCATATCGTTCATGCAGAATGTCAATCGTGGTGGCCTGTGTGACACGCAGCACGGCCTTGATGGAACAACATCTCGTCTAGCTTCATATGGTTCAATTTGGGCTTTAAGAAATTATCATCGTTCTATAGGGCTTGCCGGTTACCGCCTCACCAATTTCGTTTTCGAAAAAGTACAAACCAATGAGGCCGCCGCCGCGCCCGTCCCCAAATTCACACCAAAACAGTTTACTTTTTGAGCATGCATTGGACTACGTGTGGGTCGGGTCGTTGGCGTCCCATATGTTTCAATTTTGCTTGTTAACCTTCATTAACATTCATGAAAAAATGGCCTTGTCGCTAAAGATCATTTTTGAACGAAATTGGTGTCGTCTTCCAAACGCTCCAAGGTTCAGTCAGTGAACAAACGGCGTTGCCTATGGTCATGTATTTTGAGTTCCTAGGTCAGTTGGATCATGAACAGGTGCAGTCCTAATTCCCAACGCAAAATTAGTTCAAGTCTCCGAAAGGCCAAGTTCTTGTGCATGGCGAGGAATCGACTGCCTTGGGTTCTGTTGTACTCTTTCATGGACCGTGAGAATGTTGGCTGATTGGTTGCCGAGCCGTTGTCGTCCTAAACCTGATCGTGGTGGCATAGGGCCACGATGTCTATGTTAAAATTGGCGCAACGCGCGCAAGTTTTGACATCAGTAAGTGAATAATAAATAACAGATTTGACAGATGTCGCCAAAATAAAATGGTCTCCACAGGACGCCAGAATCTATCCGCACAAATTGAAAAACCCTCCAGGTTTATAAAAGCTAAAAGTGACTGATCTTTAAACTCCCTTCAATTCCTCATATAATTACTTTTTATAAAAAAAATCGCAAAAATTGCCATCGCCTGACTCAAAAAAGGCATCAAATATCAAATACCAGCATTATGGGCACGTAACAAAATATCACTCTTTTTGACAGCTGTTACAGCTGGTGCTTACAGTTGCAGCACTCCACTGTGTTTAGCAGGTGACATGGTAGATAAAAACAAACAGAACTGCTAAACACTGGATTTTTCATAAAATTTTTGGATAGCTTACATTTCGATTAAAAATATGAAAAAAAAGACAAAAAAGTTTTTTTTTCGCAAAAACTCCCCCCACTGTAGGATATATTTACTTTTAACAAAAATGACTTATTCAATTAACGGCCCGTCTTATAGAATCTGATTAGAATACTAACATGGAGTACGCACGACTATAGTTTTGATCTTCTAAGACACAGCATGTCAAACACCAAAATCTTTGGCATTTGAATGGGAAAACGTTGCACATTCACAGGCAATCATTGGCATTGGTTCGATGAAACCCTTATGACAAATATTTTTCACCCTGCTGTCAAGCCGACTACTATAAAACGAACGGCTTATCAGGGCAAAAGATATTATAGCCCCAATGTGAGTAGAATTTATAATGCCAATCAAAATGCAAATACTGATCGAACCAGGTGCCGAGGTACTTAACTATACTTAACTCGTACATAAAGTCGTACGATCACAAGCTAGTTCTTTCTTCACACAACGGAGTCCCTAACACGATAGTTACTGAAGTCACCCTGCAAAAGAATTCTGACGACTTTAAGAGCTGTTTCGTACACAGTTAAGATTGAAGGCACACACAATTAGCTGAGTTACATAATAGAATCGGCAAATTGACCGTTCCCTGCAGAAGAAGAACCGTTAGCGGTTTAAAATGTAATGAAGCTTATATAACAACAAGTCTGTACAGCTTTAATTAAATGCCTTTTAACGAATCATTATTGAAAGCTTTCTCCAAAACAACCAAACTAATACCCATACACTGCTATTTAGATGTGTCTTTTTGTTATCATGTCCTACCTTAAAACCGATTTTAGAAACCTGTACGATATTAGCCTTTTTTCTAAAGAATTAATAGCCAGAAAAATTAACTCGCAAGCAACAACAAAAAGTGAAACCCATTATGTTAGCAATCAGATTGAAAACTTAAATTGTTGAATTGTTAAGATAGCAATTAATTCTTTTGTAGAAAGAAAAATGCAAAATGTGGCAATTACATGTTTCACCAAAACAGACCAATTATTATTGTTGTTTCCTGTCCAATTGAACGGAACCCTATTAATAATTTTTTCGAATACCTTGCTGATACTTGAAAGAAGACTTTTCGATCGAAGATTAACTGGGTGGCAGTTGTCATTTTCCTTTTACGAAAGAAGATGATGTGCCTTTGTATGAATGTTATGGACTCCAAAACTTCCAAACTGATTGCACATTTATTTCCAGGTGTAATTGTTTCTATGACTAATCAAAATCATCCCAGAAGTTGCCCAACTACTACAAATTGAGGGCGATAATCTATTTGATGATACAAATAATGATTCACTTATTTAGTTTTCATTTATTGAGTCACGTTTGTTTTAAAGATTACGGAGTTATTCTAAATGTCTGGCCTTATACTCTTACAAAAACTTTTTACTCAACATCGACATTAAAATCGAGCAGAAATGGGTTATTTAATGTCAAGTGAGGTCGTGATCTTTACGGTTGACCTTTTATATTCTGTATCATGGATTCAACTTGACGGATAATGTTTGTTGATCACTTGTTTATATTTTCAGTGTAAACAAGATTGAAAGTAACTATTTTTTTTCTCGAGCAACCGGAAAAACATTTTCGAAGAAAAACTAACTACATTATATCTTTCACATCTGACTCGCGTGCGAAATGTAAGCTTTGGCGATTGATTAATGGCAAAGTATTAGGTCGATACTCAAAATTCTTTTTGTACCAAATTAAAATCCAAACTGGCCAATAAATACAAAGAAATCCAACCTTTTTTCAAGATGGGGGTTCTCTTCTAGTACCTTCCTTATCTAAGATTCAATTTCATAAAAAAAAATCACTTACAGAACAAAAAAGTTCTATATCGAAAAATTCGACAAATTAAAAACATATTGGCGAAAAATTTTAAACAGCCTATTATTAAGGTATGAGTATGATACTAGTTAACAATTTGCTAACTTTAAGGAAGTTTACTAACTTATTTTTAATTCTAAACATTTTCTAACTAGTATCGTACTAAAGTAATTTTCTTAATAAATTGTTTCCGAACACACCTAAAACAATGACAGTTCGTGTAAAAACAGACCTTTTGTGGCGTTTGTAACTGGAACGATACTAAATAAAATGCACGACTGGGTCGCACGAACTTGCTCCTATGGAATAGACTAGGAATTTTAAAAACGAATGTTATTAAAGAAAACTGTTCATAAGGATAAAATTAATTTTTAAATTCTTTAAGTAGTAAGAGACAAAAACAGAATGCTATCCAAATATGAATTTATGCAAGAACAAAAATTATAAGTCGTTGTAGTGGTTTCTTAAAAAAAAGCTTTTATATACAAACTTTTTAAAAGCTTTTAAAGAAAAAAATTCGGTACGCCAATTTAAAGTTTTTATTATTGTTCGAATAAAAATTAAATTTACAAAAAAAATATTGAGCCGTTTCTGAGATATCGAATTTTCAAAAAAAGAATAAATAGATTTTTTTTTTTTCAAAAACTCAAAAAATATTTATTTTAAAGTTTTGAAATGCTATGTGCTTAAGACTTTTTAGAAGCTTCTCTATAAAAATTTTCATTAATATTCGTTATGTGGATAATGAGAAGTTCAAAATTCGAAAAAATGGTTCTTTGGTAGGTACAAGCTGTAATATCTTAATTTCAAATTTTTTTTATTAAATTAAAGATCGTAAAAATTAATTGAAAGAAAAAAAAATTTATCAAAATTCTAGGCGCCGTTTTCGAGAAAAATACGATTTTTGAAAACCATTTTTTTTAATTTTTTAGCATTTGTATGGTAGGTACCTTTATTTTTAGGTAAAATAAAATTTGTTTTTTTTAACATCTTGTAGATTATATTGAGAAACTTTTATTTATCAAGAATGGGGTTTTCGAAATATTGAGTTTTGAAAAAAAAATTAAAATTTTTTTTCAAAAAATCAAAAAAAAAATTTTGAAACACAATTCTATTTATGTTTTTGGGGAGCTTTAGCAAAAACAAAAGTGATCAAAATCGGTTGTACCGTTTATGAGAAAATCAAAAACAAAAAAAAAATAATTTTTTTTAACCATTACCTAGCTTTAATTAAATGAAATTTTTTTGTATTTTTATTTTTAAAATCTGTCGAACAGTTTTTGAGAAAAAAAATGTTTATAAAATTTCGAAAAAAATTCGTATGGCAGGTACCGTTATTTTTGGTCTTAAAAAAAAGAAAAAAACGTGTGGGGGGGAAAAATAAAAATGATATCTACCAAGTTTAAAGAAAATCCGCCGAGCCGTTTAGCCTGTGGTAGAACAGACATACAGACAGACAGACAGACAGACAGACAGACGACAGACAGACAGACAGACAGACAGACAGACATACAGGCAGACATACAGACAGACAGACAGAATTGCGAAACCCACGTTTTTAGTCTTCGCTATCATCGTAATGTCAACTTTGATCAAAATCTCGAGTTCGATTTTTTTTACGAATGCATAACTTGCCTTATAGATTATAGTACCTATAAGTCGCAAGTAAAAATAAAATATGTATTCGATGATTTTAACTTTAATAAAAGAGTAGAGAAATTATGATGCTATTGATTAAAATTTTCAAAATCGTTGATTTAACCTAGTTTTATATTAAAACAACTTTAACATCGTACTAACTCAACTAAAATTTTGCGCCATTATTTCTAAAAGGTTCAAGAGAATCTATATGTAGTCGTTCCCATAATACCTATAAGTCGCAAGTAAAAATTATATAGAACTATTCAATCTCTCAAACATAAATAATTTGTAAATTTGTAGCTTAATAATAATATCATTTAGCTGGAGCAACATCATCTGAAATGCTTGGGGAATTTTAGCTTTGGTAAACTTGGGACCTAAAATTAAGCGAAATCTAAATCTTGGCTTGAAACGTAGATAATATTTTAAACAGAAATTATATCTGTTTCTATTCCAATTTGTGGATGAAGAAATCCATCGATGATTGTGGATGAAGAGATTGTTCCACTATAACTCTTGGATTTTCGGATCCATTCAAATTGAAATGAGAACAATTTTGTGTAAAAACTCGTTATCTTTTTTTTTTATTTGCAACATAAATTTAATATGAAAATGTATTTAGTTTTTACTAATCAAAACTGATGAAAATGAAACCTCTTGTGTCAATGACTAACGAAATATAAAAATTTTCATATTTGTGGCCACTAACCTCACTATAGTAATTTCATTAATTTCGTCACATGAGGAGGCATACGTGACGTATGCTTAATATTTTCTTCCATCCTAACAGAGAACTTTAAGGATTTTACATTTGCAAGCAAATCGACCTACTAATTTCAATAAAATATGAAAAGATCACAAAAAGATTTGTCCGCAATCTTTTCACCTGCCTTTTTGTTGAGTCACAGGGTTATTTTCAGGGAATTTCTTTGAATTTGATATTTGGATTTTAGAAGACCTTTAAAGAGTGAATTGCGTTGTTTAATTTTAACTTTTAAGAAGAAACATGTTTAACCCTATGCCAAGCTTGGTAGTTTGTTGACTATACATACTGAAACAGTTGCCAATCCGATCGAGTAATAATCCTAGCTCCTTGAACTTCCGTCAAAGCTCTCAGTGTGAAGTAACTGAAGTTCGCCCTAGAACCATTTTGTCGCGTTATGAAAAGATATTAAGTTTTCAAGTATTTTTTCATCTTCATTTTTGAAATTCCGTTAATGTGCTTATTATTGTGCTATAAATTTGTCCAGATCAGAGAATTTGCAGAGAAAATGGAGGTCTGTTTCCTTTTCCCACTGGTCTCAATAGCTATGAGTGTTGTGAGGAATGGCTAGCTTCGTTGCAAGATCTTCTATTGGCCAGTATCCACTACATGCTATCCTGGCTATGTCTTGGTTCTGGATATCAGATCAACTGTTCGAGATTTATTTTAGGTGGTCCGGAACAAATCTTTCTACGGTTTGATTCATTATAAAACACTGAGAGAATATTGCCCTCCGAGCAGAATGTTGACTCTTTCTGCAAGTGAATTTTGAAGAGCTGATCCTTGCCTAGCCAGCTCGTCCGCCAGTTCATTCCCATCAATGCCATAATGAGCCGGAACCCAGATAAAAGTGACATTGAGGTTAATATTCAGACTAGAAAGTTCATTCCGGGATTGCTAGACCAATTTCGAGAATGATATATCAGAAATAATGGCTTTAACAACCGCCTGACTGTCTGTGATAATAGCCGTAGTCTGGTTCTGGTTTGGATCAAAAACATCTCTATTGGAATAACCTCCGTAATATTGATGTAGACATAAGGTTTGGCAATCCAAGTGTTCGATTCCTTTAGTCTTAATGCGCTGCAAGAAACTATATTCTTAATGTAGTGGTAAGAGGTACAGAAAAACGCTTAACGTATCAGTTGGGCAAGATCTTAGAATCCTTATGGTTCAAACGCTAGTAGTTCTTTGTCCTTCTTAAGTTGATGGCATATGCTTTGGTAAGCGCGGGCCTCCCCACAATCGAACCATTCGTGAGGATCGGCCACACCACTGCTGTGTATGTCCACAAAATCATCTAAGTTCGAAGACCCCACTTTTTGCCGAAGGTTTTACCACGGGCGTAGCAAGCTATGCAGGCCTTCGTAACCCTTTTTCATCTTAGGGTCAAGAATAATACCTAGATATGTTTTGCATTGGAAGAGAGCAAGACATTTTGGCCGTTGAATTGGGGTTGAGCAAAGGGGTATTTATCTTAGTTTTAGTATTAAAAGTTTAGTTTTTATTTGGATAACAGCTCGTCCACAATTCGTAACCCAGTTACTAACTTTTCTTAAACCCATTTCTGTGATTTCACTTAACATGGAAGGAAACAATTTGAAATGTTAGTCTCGTCACATGACAATCCTCTTTAAATAATTCAAAAAATATTATTTATCTTCTCAAAAAGGTTTAGTTTCTGGATTGATTTAAATTTCGTTCTTCAACAATTCCTACTTAATCAGCTCTAATCGTTGGAACAAATATCAAGCTATCAGATCGCTGAACTTTGCTCTAAAATTAATCAAACAATAAAATACGATTTTACTTCACGCGATTTTTGAAAAAAAAATAGTACTGACAACAATGAGCCTGATTGTTAGTACCAATATAATACCAATCCATTGAAATTGTAACAAAAAAAACAAAATCTAAGGCACTTTCACTTTCGGGTCAAGTGCAAACAGTAAAAATCAACGATCGTGAAAGTAACAACATCAACAATGATTTTGAGTTCAACTCTCATACTGGTCCACCTACTCAACCTACAGACCATAGAGTTGCTCTTATTAGATCCATCCGCACCACAAGTCCGCACCCTAACTTTTCTGGCTTTGTTCAAAAAATACCTAGTCTATAACAATGTCTTTGGTTGGGTACTTGATGTGACCTAGTTTGTTTTAGGATTTTGTGGGCTTACAGTCGAGTCGAACAGAGATGGTTAGCTTTTGTCTATTTCTCCGGGCATATTTGATGCTTGGGTGGCAGGCACAAGCAACACAAAAAACTGCCCACGGGTATACTTATATCCTAGGACGTAGTGTTGCATTATTTTACAGTCGTAAGGCACGTTTCAAATAGATTTCGAACTTATTTCAAATGGTATTTTCAAAAAAGGCTTTACTTCCTTGACTATCATAAGCTGGTTTTATTAACTTTGCACTGTTGTAGAAGGTGAAGAAAGAGGTGTTGAAGAGTTATTGCTTTTAAATTTTAGTAAACTAATTGAATGGCAACCCCTGACCATATAACTGGTGCTCAATAATGTCAATTCATTATGTGACTTATCGACATTTTGACTGCTATCGACGCGTGTCGTACTGCCGCGCCGGACGGGCCTTAACCGTAGACTAGATAACTTGTTGTTAACAACATTTTTATGGTAATTGATTTGCATATGGTTCACGACTACTTTATATCAATGAGGGCGTGGTGCCTCAGAGAAGAAATTGTTTGCCAAGCGACAAGGTTGACTTATTTTGCTTTTACTTTCCGTTAAATAAGTTTGAATAGAAATAATGGAAATGAATGTAAATTGGTAGTAACTCTCATTGAACTCAGAAGAGTGGACGCAAAAGTTATTTATTATGTTTACTGTACTGATCCTAATGCATGAGTTATAAGTACCTCACTATTTCAAATAGATTTGAGTAAAGAACTATTTTAAATGGAAGAGATAATAATTCATTGGAATCAGATCCACCGACGACTAATAGCTGTTATTAAAACGGGCATTTTATTCATTTGTCACTAAAAACTAATAATTGTGATACGAGTATTATAATTACTAAGAGTCTTGACAGACGATTTAAGGTGCAGTAAGCAGTTTGTAAACAGAGCACGTCTCTCTAAGATAAGATTTTGAGAGATAGAACTTTTTATTTAATATTATTGATGACGATGAGTCTTGATACATAATAATACTTAAAAAGGGGAATTTAATTGATATTTGAATTAGTTTGAATCTATCCTTATTTGGCTTCCAAAAAACCTTTTAGTCACTAAAATTTTGAAAAAAAAAATTATTTTGGAGTTGTTTAAACAATTAGGTTAGGTTAATGTGCTGATAGTTGATCTTATTGCCTCGAACTTAGATCAATGTAGACCTGTTGTGATACCTATGACATTCAAGCCCGTTAAGGGTGTTGAAATTTTGATGATTTTCAACAAGCTATAGCCTGAAATTCCGGAGGGTACTTCTAAGTCATCGAAGAAATGTCTGTCGTCACATAATCACCTGGCTGAGGAAAGGTATAGACGTCTTTTAAGAGTCTGATCCTTTCCTTTACCTTCACTTGAGAAATCATCTCAGCCCCGTAGTACGAGTAGCATGTGGTTACTTGCAATCTCTGGTAGATGAGTTTGATAGATCAGTGTTTGGTGTGTATGTCCGTTTGTTTGATCAGGATTGCTGATTAAGTCGAAGGGGCTATATCTTTCCTCAAGAGGATTTTACCAATCTTAGAGAGAGGTGGCCTCTCTGATACTCGTGTTCAACGTGAAGTGGAAATCGCTGGAGTAAAGGCGAGGGCACATTCTTTCATGCTTTTTTCACTGTGGTTAAAGGCAATTTCCAGTTTAGCTTGATAGAGCTTAGGAATTCGGTATCGTAAATAAATTTGAATACGTTTTTGCTTGAAATGTCAGATAACTCCTGCAATTCGTTGAAGAAGTGTCTCCCTAGGTTCCTGTTTCTCAGATGATATAGCGTAGGGCAGTGAGGAGTATATCCTCACCACATCCTCTGCATAAGTCGTCCATAATGAGCATAGCAGCTTTCGTCACTGCCCACTGCCACTGCCAGGACCTCATCTTGAAAGACACTGCTATAGTCAGAAAGTCTGAATGAGCTGCCTAGTCCAAGAGTTTCTAAAAAGAACCCTGCAATAAACTCTAGCATTTAAGCAACATAAAGAATGAATTTTATATCTGAAAAATATTTCTCTAATGCAATTAATTTTTGTTAAAACAGCTTTTAAAATTCTAAGTACGTGAGTGGGGCATTTAATTTACTTGCAATTTAGATACCTACTATAGTGCCAGTTTTGGATCCAAGAAAATGTAACTAAATTTGACATTACGATGATATAGAATATGGAAAAAATTGAACTGCCTATAACTCTGTACGTAATGGTTGTATGTCTGTACATGATCAAGATCTATAGCCAAAATGGCTGTTTATGATTTTCTTCAAACTTGGGACTTATGGTTCTTAAAGTTTCTATGAAGAATATATTACATTTTTTTGAGTAAAAATATAAAAAAAAAATTATTTAAGGTACTAGTACGGTCTAGAACGCCAAAAACGCACGATTTTTGGGAATTTTTGGCCGAATTATAGAGGGCACCAACGTCGACTCATCAAAAAACACATTGTCCCATTGCGGATTGCGGACAGTTAATCTCCGGATCTACTGAACCGATTTTCAAAAACTTGTTGCAGCTTGATTGTTTTTATGTTTTCTAAGACAATTTACCATAATTTGACCAAAAAGTTATGAACAAAAAAATGGCAACCCAAAAATGGCCAAAGAAATTGCCAAAAAAATTATTTTTTTAAAAGCTTGACATTTTTTTTTTACTTTTTAAACAAATTGTGGTAAATTGTCTCGTAAGAAACCTTCCTTTTAATAACCCACTCTGTTTTTCTTGTCTCAGTCCAGCCAATCAATCCAGAGATTAACTGTCCGCAATGGGACAATGTATTTTTTGATGAGTCAACGTTGGTGCCCTCTATAATTTGGCCAAAATTCGAAAATTTAAAACAAAAAAATTTGTTTGTACTCTTGACGCATGTATTCATTATTTAAAACAAAAAATAAAATGCACTTATGTAAACGTACTTTTAAATTTAAAATACATTACGCAAAAAAAGTTTAAAAATCGTTTTATTAAAGTAATTTTTTTATGTAACAATTTTTTTTTTAATTTAACTAGAACAAAATTTCGGATGACAATTTTAAGTGTTTAGTAATATAGATTTTAAAAACTAATTTCAAAAAATAATCGTTCACACGTTTTCAACATATTGATTTTTCAAAATATAATTTGGATTTTTTTTTTCCAAAAAACCCAAAAAATAATTTTTCGAATATTTTTATATACAGTATTATTTTAAACTTAAGGGAATTCCTGGTGAAAATTTTTGGTTAAAATCATTAGAGCCGTTAATGAGAAAGTCGAAAATAAAAAAAAAACGGTTCTATGATAGGTACCGTTAATAACATTTTGCCCCAATTTTTGTTTGACCATAATGTAGCATATGTTCATAATATCACACCAAATTTTTTTTATCAAAATCATTAGACCAGTTTTCGAGATAAATAAGATTTTGCATTACGGGTGTATGGGGGGTACCCTTAGTTTTGGAGCTAAAAAAAAATTTCAATTTTTCCTCTAAGGAATCACCAAAGACCCTTAACTACCGAGTTTGAAGAAAATACCTCCGGTAGCTTAGGCTGTATTTCGAGGTACAGGCATACAGACATACAAACAGACAGATAGACGGAATTGTCGGACTAAATTTTTTCGTCTTCGCTATCATCGTAATGTCAACTTTGATCAAAATCTCGAGTTCGATTTTTTTTCCAAATGCAGAACTTGCCATATAGTACCTATGTATATCGCAAGTAAAAATTATAAGTCGTAGTGGTTTCTTAAAAAAAAGTTTTTATATACAAACATTTTAAAAGATTTTTAAGAAAAAATTTTGGTACGCCAATTTACAGTTCTCATTATTGTTCGAATAAAAATTAAATTTACAAAAAAAATATTGAGCCGTTTCTGAGATATCGAATTTGCAAAAAAAAAAAGAAAAAATAATTTTTTTTTTGAAATGCTGTGTGTTTTAGACTTTTTAGAAGCTTCTCTATAAAAAATTTCATTTAGATCCGTTTTGTGGATAATGAGAAATTCAAAATTCGAAAAAATGGTTCTATGGTAGGTACAAGCTGTAATATCTTAATTTCAATTTTTTTTTATTAAATTAAAGATCATAAAAATTAATTGAAAGAAAAAAAAATTTATCAAAATTCTAGGCGCCGTTTTCGAGAAAAATACGATTTTTGAAAACCATTTTTTTAAATTTTTTAACATTTGTATGGTGGGTACCTTTATTTGAAAGTAAAACAAATTTTTTTTCTCACATCTTGTAGATTATATTAAGAAACTTTTATTTATCATGTTTAAAAAAAAAAAAATAGCATGGGGCTTTCGAAATATTGAGTTTTGAAAAAAAAATCCAAAAATTCTTTTTTTGTAAATTTGAATACACAATTCTATTTAATTTTTTGGGGAGCCTTAGCAAAAAAAAATGATCAAAATTGGTTGTAAAGTTTTTGAGAAAATCAAAAACAAAAATATGGTTCCATTTGGGGTACCCTCAATAACCATTTTTCGGAAAATTTTTTTCAACCATTACCTAGCTTTAACTAAATGAATTCTTTTTGTATTTTTATTTTTTAAATCTGTCAAAAAGTTTGTGAGAAAAAAAAAATATTTATAAAATTTCGAAAAAATTCGTATGGCAGGTACCGTTATTTTTGGGGCCTATTGCACCATCTTACAAAATTGTGATTACAAGCATTTTTTAACAAATTTGTAAAAATCGAGTTTTTTTATATGTAATTTTTTTTTAAAATCGAACTCGAGATTTTAATTTGTTGTTGGTGCAATAGGCCCTTGGTCTTAAAAAAAAAAAAAAACGTGTGGGGGGCAAAAATTAAAAATGATATCTTTCAAGTTTAAAGAAAATCGGCCGAGCCGTTTAGGCTGTAGTCGAACCGACAGACAGACAGACAGAATTGCGGGACCCACTTTTTTAGTCTTCGCTATCAACGTAATGTCAACTTTGATCAAAATCTCGAGTTAAATTTTTTTTACGAATGCATAACTTGCCTTATAGTACCTATAAGTCGCAAGTAAAAAGTCTATGGGATGGTTAAATCGGTCGATCTTGCTGGCCATGCCATATCGCCAAAAACGGGAAAATACGCTTGGCTCGTGCTGAGTGTGCGGTTGCACCGTCTTCTTGAAAACATGTGTTCAGCAGGTCCAGCTTATCCAATTCCGGCAGTAAGAAGTCATTTATCATGGCCTTATAGCGTTTGCCAGTAACAGTTACCGTATTGCCGATGGCGTCCTTAAAGAAATACGGCCCAATAAGTTTTCCCGCGTGAAAGCCGGACCACACAGCGGCCTTGAGTGGTTGTAATGACTCTAAGTGCACCACACGCGGATTTTCAGTCCCCAGTAACGAAGATTTCGCTTGTTTATGTAACCGCCTAATGAAGATTTTCGACATAAAATCGTCCTCTTCGTTGTTGCGATTAAGGATGGCTTGACAGTTATTCACACGGTTAGCAGGCACTAACTGATGCACTCATTGGACTTTGTACGGGAACATGTGTAATTCTTTCACTAAAATTCGCTGTAGCGTCCGTCTGGTGATGTCCAATTGCGTGGCGACATCGACAGCCACAGCCAGAATATTCTCGGCCGAATGACCAGTCTGGTAGTTCCAGTCTGTTCGAGTTGAGTAGCTTATAGAGCCAGTCGTGAAGCGACATGATAAGCAAATCGACTTCGCTGGCACCACCGACCCAGTTATTGGTCAAAAAACAATTATTCCACGCCCTTGTGGAATATAGCGCTTCATTGTTTGTTTGTTTGTATACAGCATCTGTCCAGTTCACAAATGTCAAATATGATTGACGCTCGAAGGGATTTGCAAATATTAAAACATCTTCTGATAGGGTTATTAATTTTACGCCACCTTGTATCTCTTACAACTAAAATAGTTGTTTTAACCTTTAAAAATGAATTTTAACCTTTTGAAAGTTTTTCTCTATAAAATAATGTTTAAAATTCTAAGTCTAGACTGTAGGTCGAGGTACAGACAAACAGACAGAAAGACCGAATCATGGGACCCATTTTTTTTTGTAGTCGCGATCAATCTTATGTCAAGTTTGATCCAAATCTCGAGTTTAACTTTTTTCAAAACACAAAACTTTCCCTGTAGTACCTACATACCATGGCAGATAAAAATCTTTGAACCAGAACTTGTTTTTTAAAAAGCAAAAACCATTAACAATTATTTTATTTGGTGTTAACAGGAATTACTTTAAAATAAAATATGCTATAAGAGCATAATATAAATTAATATAATAAACGTCCAACAATCAAATCAGATCACATACCGTCACGCACTGGGTGTAACCACATAATTTATCATACCTAATGTACACATTAAAAGCATTCTTACAGCTCCAACTTTTACATAGATTAATTTCAAATGAAATTAATTTTTCTTTTGCATTATTTATATGCATTTGTTTCTTTTTATAATCAGAATATAGAAATGAATTAACTAAACAATGCAAGGTGCTATTAACTATACAGTGTCAATCAAAACAGTCTGTCACGGACAATCTATTGGACATTTTCGTGATTTGTTGCTTGATAGGGAGAGCTTAGCCACTGAATTAATTCCCTTCTACTATTAATTAGAAGAAGAAATAAAATTGAAAGCCTACGATATTTAAATGCGGGTATTGTAGAATACGAGTATGAATAATGCTTTAAGTATGCAGCATAAAGAGGTTTAATAGATTTTGAACCTAAATCCGGAAGATAAAAGATTTACGAGTACTTTAGTAGGCACATGTGTAGTTTGAATTCTAGCTCAGACTGAATTTGCGATATATGTACAAAGGAACGAGGTAACTATGAACCTGCACAAAAATTCAAAACATCCAGTGATTTATTTAGAGAGCATTAAAGTGCTAGATTTATGTATATAAAAATTAATTTTTAGCACATTTTCTATTTAAGATTTGAAATGCAGAAATTTTTGCAAAATGTTTGTGTTTTGAATTGTGTTGATCGGTGCCGCTTTATGAAATTTAGGCCCAATAAAATATGACTCCAAAATTAATGGAAATATCACCTCAAACTAAAAAAGCCACAAAGTTAATTGATGATTAAAAAAATTCTCAAATTAAGATGAAAATTTTAGGACCTTTTTTTTCATTTTTCCGTTTTCGACAAAATTTTTCTAAACTGTCTTGTAGATATATCCGCTTGTCTTTAGATTGAAACATTGTATATTAGCTGCATAGTATTTTCACGAAAATTTTGTCTTAGTACCAAATCAGCTCACGGAGCAGCGCCAAACTGATGTGAGTAAATTTGAGTGCTTTGACATTGGAGTGAGATAATTAGAAAAAGTAACAAGAATGGGAGATTTCTTTATCAATAAAGCGGAAAAGGGAAATGTCGTATTGAGTTGTTTTCGTCATGGCAATTATAAGAATTGAACATATCTTAACTTGAACAACGGAATTACGTGACCGGTACAGAAAATTATTGATACGGGCTAACCATTGATTGTGCTCCTACTAGGATTTCTTAGAAGATTAAATCATATTTTATAAGTAGCACATTGGTAAGGAAATATTGGGTCGGGTAAATCATTGCACATTCGTCTAGTGCGGCTAAAGAAATAATCTTAAAATCTAACAGTACATCCGAAGTTGGGATCAAGAGTCAACTGATGGACATTCCCTGAAGCGCGAGCATTACGTTTGAATTGTTTACGGGGAGGAATGCAACTGACTCTTTTACTGGAACACTGTTTATAAAAATATTGATAACATAATAGCCGTGTTTTTTTGGAAAAGTTATCCGTAGTACAGTAGGATTTTATATGAATAACAAATACAACATTCACAGTAGGATCACTGCCGATACTCGAACAAACGTCAAATCTCTATCCGCAGCAGGATTTCACTTCTCCTTTTATCGGCAGTGATCCTACTGCGGATGTTGTATTTGTTATTCATATAAAATCCTACTGTACTACGGATAACTCTTCCAAAAAAACACGGCTAATGAAAGACAAGAAACATTGCGGCGGAGAGAGTCAAATGTTTCAATTATAGTTATGTAACCTATTATTTTTAAGGCTCTTTTTGTTGGTTATAACCAAGAGACTCAAGTGAGTTATTGGAACACTTGCCCATATATTGTAACTGTGAGGGAAAATCATCTAAAAGTCCTTCTAGATATATAGATCTATATATATAAAAATCAATGCCACTTTTCGTTGTGTTTTTATAACTCAAGAACGGGCTCACCTATCCGAGCCAAATGTTTAGGCTTTGTTCGGACTATGTAGTAGATGGTTTATGTGAAGTTTGCACAAAATCGGTCGAGCGCTTCTTCATTTATCACATTTTTTGTAACAAATGAATTCAATAAATGTCGGATCATTTTGTTAGTGGAGATTTTGCTGTCAAATTGAAACTTTTTTCATATATGGATTGTGCTGTCAAATTGAATCGTTCAAATGTACTATGTATATGTGTGCGTGTACTTTTCTCAGTTTTTTAGCGATACTGATACACCACTATTAATGTAGCAATTTGTTTTTAATTTGATTTATTCTTTTTTATATGAAGGAATAATGCCACGAGCCGGGCGAGCAAATATAGGTCGGCGAACGCGTAATGCAAATGATGTGGCATTACTAAGACGATCACAGACTGCAGATGAACGCGCACATGCTAATGCATCGCAGCGTGAACGTAATGCATGAAATAGATCTGTTGACCCTGTACCTGTACTGAATCTTGCACGGCGATCACGAATACGTCGTGCTCCTTTGGCTGAAATGATGCGTGCTGCTTTTAATTACAACAGTCAAATTAATTATAGTATGTACGGATACATTGGAATGATGGACGCAATAATGTCCACATTGTGATGCGGCTAACATACTCTCCAGAGCTTAGCTCATGAAATCTGAAAAAAAACTCTCATACAACTCTTTTATATCCCATTGCTATACTAAAGTATTAATATCTTGTTATGAAACTCAACTGGATGTCGTAACACTTTTATTTTAAGAGTTAAACACTTTTCCAGCTTAAAAGAACTTAAATCTTATAGCAAAACTATTTTCTCTTCTTGTAGTTAGATTATAAAAACTTATAGTCTTATAAGAATCCCTTTCTGAAAACTGAGCTCTAAATATGTCCAAATAATCCCATAACAAGTCATATTTAGGAGTAAAGTTATTTGTATACCACTTTGAAAATTCTAAAAGAATTTGAGTTTAAATCCTCCTATATCAAGAAACAATGTGGAGTTCAAAGAATATAAGCTTTGCAGTAAGATCCTAATAAGATCCTTAATGCAACAAGCACAACTATTCACAAACTTCAGTTTTCTGATGTCAACATTCTCCTCTCACTCGCACGTAAGTACACATAAATCATAAAGAAGCGTCTAAGATCCTATAGAAAGAATAAAGATGTTACTAGAAGAGTTAGTGTCGCGTCAGCAGCAGCCATATTCCTATACAAAAGCAAAGCAGTTGCCTGTACATTTGAGGGTTACCATAACTTAAAAAATTATGATCTCGATAAAATAACTTGGCTGTAGCACTGACTTAAAATTTATTAGGTGGCATTTTCAAGTTTACATTTAGCATTGTTGTGATTACATAGAAAGTAGAAAATATATTGTGTAACTTTTTTTTCAATTTAAACTAAATACATTAACATCTTGGGATTTTATTGTTACTACTATCTTTTCATTCAAAATTAACAAAAAAAATGTATTCTTTATGTTGCATTACACGAGTAGTATTTTTTTGTGACAAGAGTAATAGTAGAAAATTACAGAGAATATGAGATTTTATTACTCTTGTAAATGCAGTATAAGACTCTCAGTGTGTAATTTGGAATATTTTATACATATTAAATTTGACCTTTCCTGTTTCCTATTTACTCTCTCTTACTAATTTTGATTTTATTTGCTTACGAAACAAATATATGGTAACCCTATTTCCGATAAAAGTTATAAATAAAATAATTTAAATATGCATTATTTTGAAGGGGCTTTGTGCTTTTTCGACGTAAAATGTTAGAATTAGTAGATACAATTTCAACCGCATTTACATTTCGGTTCCCATTAGGGCTCTTGATACCCGCATACCCGGGTAATTACCCGGGTACCCGAGTACCCGCATTTACGGGTATTACCCGGGTACCATAATTTTGGGTACCCGCTTTCTTGCGGGTACTCGGTAAAATCCGGGTACCCAAAACATATTGGTGTATAGTTATAAAAAAAGACTTAAGAAAGATTGAAGAACATAATTATAATATTTTTCTGCTGCTTACCACTTTATAAAGGTTGGTTAAAGAAAGATGCACGATGTTAATTGTAAATACAACAAAAAGTTTTCTGAGAATTATCTTAATATTTTTCATTATGATAGAAGGATCTTTGACAATTATGTGTGAAACAAAATTGCGGCCAAATGCTCGCCACGGCTTCGGTGGCATACCTCTATCCGATGATGGTCCATATTTTCAATGACTCTGAGACATAATTGATGGTGATTTTTTTGGTCAGCAAAATCGACCAAATGTGTCCACAATCGGTAGAATTGTGCGCAAATTTCAGCAAACCGGGTCTGTAGCAAATGATAATCCTCAATGATGATCCACAAAGAGTGACTGGTTGGTGCGGTTTATGGGCTGGCGGCGTCATCGGGCCGTACTTCTTCGAAAATGAGGTTGGCCAAGCAGTAACTGTGAATGGTGTTCGCTTTCGCGAGATGATAACGGACTTCTTGTAGCCAGAAATTGAGGATATGGACATGGTCAATATGTGATTCCAACAGAATGGTGCCACTTGCCACACAGCCAACGAAATTCAATGGCCGTGTTATCCCATATCGTGCGATATTAATTGGCCGCCACGATCATGTGATTTGACACCGTTGGACTTTTTTCTTTGGGGATATTTAAAAGAAAAAGTGTACGTCAATAAGCCAAGAACAATTCAGGAATTAAAGAATGAGATAATTCGGCACATTTACGACATTGAACCTCAATTATGTCTCAGAGTCATTAAAAATATGGACCATCGGATAGAGGTATGCCACCGAAGCAGTGGCGAGCATTTGGCCGATATTTTGTTTCACACATAATTGTCATATATCCATCTATTACAATGAAAAATATTAAGATAATTCTTTGAAAACTTTTTGTTTTATTTACAATTAATATCGTGCATCTTTGTTTAACCACCCTTTACAACATACAGAGATGAGTGGTCGGATTTTGATTCGACTATGTAGCCCTGGTTAAAAATAAACAGTAAAAATAAATATAAACAGATTCATAACATTATTTTTTATTTAAAAAAGGTAAACGTATTCATAACAAATTTTTTTATTAAAAAAAATGTACCTTCATATTATTCATTATATTTTAAAGTGTGTTTTACATTCGCGTCTAAACTATTTTGTCTCAGAATATTGCTTTATTGTTGGGCAGTAGAGCTGTGTAAATCGTTCATTTCAAATGATTGAATCGTTCAACAATCGATTACGAAAATTATCCGATCATTTCAATCAATCGATCGACAATACTGTTCCAATTCGATTTCGATGATAAGATTGACTTGTGGCTTTGATAGTTCTCACAAAATACTGTTATTGTAAGCCATAAATTGCCAAATAACAGCGAATGATGGCTACTTTGTACATCGAATAAAAAGTGTCAAAAAATTCAAGAAAAAGAGATTTTATTTGTTGCTTCGGAAAAGAGGAATTTTAGGGCTTTCCGCTAACATTTGGTACGAAATACATTTTGTACGTCATAACTGAATTCGTCCTCTATTCTTTAAGTCATAAACTGTCAAATTCCATCAAAGGATGGCTACGATTTCGATGGATTAAAAAACGTCCAAAAATCTACATTAAACATACCGGATCCTGATACATCAAATAATATTAGTTCAACCCAACAATTGTTTTTACGGCCTACAACATCAACAACCGACCCGATCCATCATGTTCTTCAATGCCGAGTTCAACCCAGAAATTCTAGTCCACCGTCCGTTTGGCTTTCATAATCCTCATTGATTGAATCGGAACAAATGGAATCGAGTAAATCATGATTAATCGAGTCAACTGATATCGAAAATCGAGAATCACTGAAATGATTGAGATTGAAATAGAAAATCGAGAATCCAGAATCGAGAATCATCTAAATGATTGAGATTGAGATCGATTAAAATGATTGATTTAGATCATCAATACTTTTCGATGATCGGATCAAGAAAATCGAATCGATCCTGACTGACACAGCTCTATTGGACAGGGATTATTTAATTAATAATTATTGATAAATCATTTGGATTCTGGATATTTCTTTTTATAGAAAAGAATGTAAAGATGCAGGTCTAACAGCAATGTGAAGGAAATTAGTCAAAATTTATTCACATCAGTTTATTTTCAATAAAATTTAAGTACAACATGATGCTTATCGATATAAAAATCACATTTCATTGCTTCTCTGCTTCCTCTTTCTGTGAAATATTATTTTATAAGCAATTGTAGCATTTTTGAGTACTGGGTACCCGTAACATGACATTGTCGGGTACCCGCCAGTTGACATATCCCGGGTACCCGCAAATTTGGGTAATACCCGCATTACCCGGGTACCCGGGTACCCAGGTACCCGGATTTTTGATGAAATGGGTATTACCCGGGTAAAATCAAGAGCCCTAGTTCCCATATGTGCAAAATAATAAATATCATGCATCGCCATTATAATATAATAGTTGATAGACTTACAAAATAAATACTATTTCTAGCCTAACATTTTGTTGGCAAAGCAAATCATGTATACACACAAACTTAAAAAGTATTTTGTTTCATTCTTTATTAAGTTAACAAATATTCTGTTCTCTTTTTATCACCTCTTATTAGAAGAGACGTTTTCTCATAATAGGATTTTTCCGATCTCTATTAGAGCCTTAGAAGTGCTATTTTAATATAAACGTGCATCTGTCATCCCATAAAGAAACTTCTGTTGCTACTATGAGTAGGAAGCGCCTCTCATAACTAGGCCATTTAAGGCTTTTAACAGTTTTAAAAGAATCTCGTAGTATTCTTTGAGATTACTTTTAGCTCCTCTTAACTAATCTAGTTGAACTCTTGGAGCATCTTATGAGATGAAAAATGTTACTTGGGAGGTGAAACGCCCGGCATCAGGGTTCGAACCTGAATCATAAAATGTCGGAGCAAATTTGAAAAAAAAGTCGAGCAAATGCAAGATTTTCGGAGTAGATTTGAAACAAAAAGAAAATCCTTACTTTTCAGGAAAATTAAAACATACATATGTATGTATGAACATAAAAAAATAGTATTAGCAAAAAAGAAAAATAAATCACAGGTTTCATTGGAAAACTTAGTATTATTTTCAAAAATTGTTTTATAAAAATAAACAAATTACAAATTCAGAAAGAATTTTTAACAAAGGTTTAATGGTTTTTTTCAACAATGTCATATTTGTATATAAATAAGACAATTTGTCTGTGTGGAAAAAGTGGAGTGAATCTCGAAAAATCGGAGCGTAGGAGTAGATTTAGGTTCGAACCCTGCCCGGCATGTGTTGTGCTAATGGCAAAGTGAGATTGCCAGCATTAGAAACTCCACCCGAACCATTGCATTCACTTATTTTTGGGACATTTCAAACGTTGAATCCCTTTTTGAGTCATATTGAACTATACAATTCGGCATTTCAAATGACTTCTTTTGGCGCTACTAAAATTATTAGAGATAATTTTATGCCGACGTTTAAGGTAAATACTTCAACAGGACTGTCCCATCTTTATATCAATCTGAATCATAAAGTATTCGATAGTTTTAAAAATTCTGATCCAACATCTACCTAAAATTGCATACATGTTACAGATTCAGGGCCAGATTTATCATCAAGCTGGTTCGTTATTGCCATACCCCGACGCTGATAAAATAATCAATAGGTGCGTTTTATTATTCACAAATCTATCTGGATCCGGATCTGGATTAAGTTTTAACATGTATTACAAAAACAATTTGGGATCCTGTTTTCTATCGGGATCTATTTCAAAGATCCAAAAATTAGTTATTTCTCTGGCGAGTAGATGGCTTTTTATGGTAAGGTAGTGTAAACTACAGTGTAAAGAAAAGAGACAAGAAATAATTTAAAATTTTCAAACCCAAGGATAAAAAGAGACTGCCTTATAACACTGCTGTCACTAAGATCCGTATCGTTTTATTTTCAAGGGAAGATCCAGATCCGGATCCAGATAGATTTGTGAATAATAAAACGCACCTAATTTTTGCACACTCTACATTAAAATTGCCATTGAATGCACAGGTGATTGAAACTACAACTTGCAATATTTCGAGAAATTCTGCTATGGCAAAAGTTCTGCGATTAACGTCAATTATTTTATGGGATGAATGTACAATAGCGAATAAAAAATCACTAGAAGCATTTAATCGAACAATACAAGATTTACGTGGTAATCAACAGCTTTTTGGTGGTGCTTTGATAATACTGAAATTACAGAAATTATGATTGGTTGAGAAAACGCGCCATTTTAGCACCCAAGAACATTCATATCAATGCCAATAGTTTTCAAATTCAAGCGAAACTGCCAGTTGCCAACTGACAGTGTCATGTATCAAGATGAATTATCCAATTGAATTTTTAACTTCATTGGAACCGGCCGGTATACCACCGCATTGCTTGAATCTGAAAGTTGGTTCTTTGATTATATTGTTGCGAAATATTAATCCACCAAAACTGTGTAATGGCACCAGATTGGCAGTGAAAAAGTTATTGCCAAATTTAATTGAAGCTACGATCCTAACTGCTAAATCAAAAGGAGAAGTTTGTTTGATAACGCGTATCCCTACGATTCCAACTGATATGGAAAAACCAAAAATATTGTTTATCCAAATGTTTTGGATTAAGTTTTAAAATAGCTAGCAATTAATAAAATATTTTTTTGTTTGAATAAATGAATACTTTGATGTTACAATTAAATTGTTTTATTATTTCACTTTATACGTAGCGAAGCACGTCTGGGCCGCTAGTGTATGTATATACATAGATCTGTTTAGTTACTTCTTCACAAACGTCAACATTTTTACTTTGGTGAAACTGAATTCTATATGTCAGTTTTTGAAGGCATGGGGGTGGCCGTGGCGCGATGGTTGTGTGCTCGCCTGTCAACCTCATGATCACAGGTTCGATCCCTGCCGTCGTCTATGTTGGCACGGCATTTCTCCGCATTAGTTCAGCCGCCATCCCTGGAGATACAAATCAGAGACAACCACCTTTTTGTTAATGATTTGACATTTGGTAATCGTGGAGGTCTATCTCAGAAACTCTATCCTAAGATTGAGAAATTAAAGCTTTGGACGCAGCTTAAAAAAATTTTCTGAATGGACCGTGTTGTTCTATAAAAATAGATCGTGGTTTGTTCGGATGCTTAAAATTTTGAAATACAGTCTATGTACCAAATTGAATATTTCCTTCTGCGGGTTTGTTCGTAATTGCTACGCGAAGGTTAAGGAAAAAAGAAAAGGTGCCGCGGTAGGAACACATTTTCTTTTTTAGTTCAATTCGATTACCGTTCAACAGGTGGCGATATAAGCGGTCAGTTCAGCTTACATTGACGAAATATATCATCCCGAATTTTTTAGTGATATTATTGATATTTCGATCACAAAAAAGTGAGTAAAAACCAAACCCAATTTCCGAAAAAGATGCAAATTTCAATTTCATCTTTTTCGTTCGTTTGCTTTCTTCAATCTGGATATTTCAAAGATAAATTATTGATAAGTGAGAACCTTGTGCGATTTATACAAAGTGATGATAATTTACAGTTCGATATTTGTTACCATGCCAAGAAGAAGTCATGGTAACATTGGTTCTCAGAATGAAACGCGACACTGAAATTTCGCAGCACGGCACTTCGAACAGAAGAGGAATCAGAATGATTGAAAATCGAGCGGCCAAAAGAGAAGCTTACAATAAGCAAAAGCGAAGTAGAGGTAGAGATGTTGTGTAAACGATCATTTGAAGGACACTCACTTGAACATTGAAAGATTAATGCTACAATAATCCCTGCTTTGTTGGCGTGACTTCTGACAAACACTTCTCGTCATTCCGAAATCAACAGCGACGGACGAATAAAACTTATGTTTCAAGTCATCGTATTTGTGTCGATACGTGCAAACAAATCCATGGAGTATGAACATACGAGTGTCCCTGCAAAAGAATAGAACCGCTGAAGTTTTCTCCAAAAAAAACCGTTGAAAATCAGAAATGGACAAAATCCGGTAGATACTTCCAGTGGTTTAATATCGAATACACCTGCGATTTTTCAATTAATTTCAACGAAATTTGAACTCATAGCCCGGTCAAAATAGACATTCAAGGTTACATTAATTCGCATAAAGCTGAAAATTGGCATGAATGTTGAGAACACTATTACAAACAATTTGTCAAAAGTCCCCATCGATCCGACGTGTGCAAAAAAAATTATTCAAGGTCAAATGTTGCAAAAATCGGTTTTTTGCATTTTTCAGCTGAACGGCAAGTTTTATCATAAGATAGGTGAGACAAAAGTTATTCATCATACAATTATCTAAAGAAATTGTCTTAACACTTTTTCTCCTAAGAATCACCATTTTGGAGATATAGCGAAGCAAAAAGTTGAAAAAAAATTATTCAAGGTCAAATGTTGCAAAAATCGGTTTTTTGCATTTTTCAGCTGATCGGCAAGTTTTATCATAAAATAGGTGAGACAAAAATTATTCATCATGCAATTATCTATAGAAATCGTCTTAACACTTTTTCTCCTAAGAATCACCATTTTGGAGATACAGCGATGTTGAAAAATTTGTGTTCTTCATAATATGTATGTCAATTACCGTTATATACATTACACAACGGTAATACAAGTAAAAATATTAGTTTTCGTGGCGTATAGATACATATTATACAATTCTAAAGCCAGATATACACTGTTCAAATGCATGACAAGTACGCGCAAGTGTATTGGTGAAAAAATCACACGTATAGATTGGATTTAGGATTAAAGCAAAATGAAAATCTTTTGAGTTTCTTTCAATCTAGCGTCCTGCATTGAAGTAGTGTATATGCAAGATTGATGATTGACCATGCATTTATTGGTTCATTTGCGTATAGTTCGTTGAAGAGATGAGAACACAGTACAACATAAGCACTGATTGAAATATTAAAATAGTAAACAAAAACTGTATGATGAAATGGACAGACAAAATAAAACAAATTACCTACTCGGATTAAATTGAAAAAATCTCAAAGACGTTCTTATATTCACAATTTCGCCGAAAAAAAACTCACAAAGCGCAACGTCCTCTCACCACACCGTCCATGTTAAAATAAAAGATTGAAGACTCATGCTTGGTGTGTGTATATGCAACTTTAATCCGAATTTTCGAATACACTTGCACAATGTATATTATTTGGCTTAAGAATATAAACTCGAAAGAAAACCCAGTCCCTCATTTTATGTGACCGTACGGCCTTGAGCAGCATCTGTCTGCGACGCTCGTATACCAGCTCCGTTTCTAAGGGCCCAAACAAAATAGTATTAGTCCCAAGCGTTCCTTCGTAGTAAGAACAAGTAGTTATTGCAAACAGAATTTGTGCAGTTTCTTGTTTGTAAGAGAAATGTATCAATTTTGCTTTATTTGTAGTAAACATTTGGCGGAAAAAGTACACTCGGAAGAGTACCATTACCGTAGTTAAAAGACGTCCCGAGCAAGAATAAGCTGGTACATCAATAATAAGTCCTCCTCGTACTAGAGCACGCGTAAATGAATCAGTTTTTTGTTTAGGTTACATTACCTTAGGTTAAGGTGGCTGCTGACCGGAAAAGCCAAAACACTTAGACCAATATTTGGTACGTTGTGATACTACAGGATTTCAAAAATCAATCTTACTCGTTAAACCATTAACAATGAAGCATTTGAGACAGTGAATGTCAGAATTGTTTTTTGTTTAAAAGAGTGCTGTTTATTCTGTGGCAATGAATTGAATAAAGCGTTTGAAATGAAAAAAAGCACTGCAATATCGGCGTCAAATTTGTAATGTAATTAGGTGCTTAGATAAGTTTTGGTACTTATCTTTTGTAAAAAATACTCATAATCGCTTTCGTCATTTCCAATAGTAGTATTTTTCAATTAGATACAAAATTTTCAACTCAATAGGACCACAATAGATCGTTGAATAGGCCTACCGGGAAAGCCACCTTTAAAAAAACGCGCCAAGTGTACTACTTCACGGGTGGCGCGGAACCGTGTGCATATTATGAAGAATACAACTTTTTCAACTTTTTGCTTCGCTATATCTCCAAAATGGTGATTCTTAGGAGAAAAAGTGTTAAGACAATTTCTATAGATAATTGCATGATAAATAATTTTTGTCTCACCTATTTTATGATGAAACTTGCCGATCAGCTGAAAAATGCAAAAAACCGATTTTTGCAACATTTGACCTTGAATAATTTTTTTTTCAACTTTTTGCTTCGCTATATCTCCAAAATGGTGATTCTTAGGAGAAAAAGTGTTAAGACAATTTCTTTAGATAATTGCATGATGAATAACTTTTGTCTCACCTATCTTATGATAAAACTTGCCGTTCAGCTGAAAAATGCAAAAAACCGATTTTTGCAACATTTGACCTTGAATAATTTTTTTTGCACACGTCGGATCGATGGGGACTTTTGACAAATTGTTTGTAATAGTGTTCTCAACATTCATGCCAATTTTCAGCTTTGTGCGAATTAATGTAACCTTACCCTTGTTTTTGAAGCTAATTTGACCGGGCTATCATCACTAATGTATATATGTATATCGAAAAATATCAAATCAACTACGATTGGTTGAGCGCATGACCAATTTTAGCAGCGAAAGTTTCTTAGTCAGTTTGAACTATAGAAAAATTGATCCAATGCAGATTTAACAAGATTGATTTCTAATCTGCTAGATTAACGAAATAGATTTGTTTTGTAAATCTTCAAGATTTTAAGAAGATTTATGGTAAATCCACTTAAATTCATTTAAATCCAGGAAGCTAGCCTGGTGGTGGAGCAGAAATTAGCGCACGCTTTTACAGTGGAGAGTAGAATAACATACAAAACAAGTAGTAGAAAAGAGAATAAATTATTATTAAATTTAGCAAAGACAAATCTAGCAATTGCAGTCCCTAGCCTTAAGATGCCGCCACAATCTTTCGTCTTCTTGATAGTACTATAAGTTTTATATACAAATGTATTATCTCCACTCAGTGAGGAAAATCGAGTTGAATCAAAGTTATATTAATTCAAATGTTCAGTCTCGCTTCAATTCTGTTAACATTCTTATTAAACTGAGAAATCAATTTTTATAATCTCTATTCTCTTTCATAATTCCAACCTGCATATAAATTAATAAATAATGTAGGAACTTTATGCATTCTGCACATTTGTGCGACATAACCTGTCAATAACTGAAATATAATTTATGCGCTTTCGTTTATTATAGACCTGGCAAATTGTACAACAAAATTCATGATTGTAAACTTTGTATAATTGTTTTAGGATGTCATTATTCCGCAAAGATTTTGATTCGTCATTTATTTCTTGATTTTTGGAAACAAAAATGACGAATCGATTTTTTCATTTGTATTAGAATTATAGACGGACAAACCTACAATCAAAACTATAATTTCACTAAACAAAATTGTTCCAATACTGCTCGAGGGGAATCACAAGAAAAGTTGGGCTTTTTTCTAGATTGGATTCATCATCATATCTTAACTTCTAGACTAAAATTTTTTTTTCTTGTGGAGAATGTTCTTAACTACAAATTTGATAAAATTTAAAAAAACCACCGTTTAAGAAATTTCCAACTAAAAATATTTGTCCATTAGATTTAACTAAATATATGAACAGTTCTAAAAAATCATATTAAATAATGTCTGTATGCCTCATATTAAATACTTCTTTATATAGGATTATAAGCTTACAAACCAATCGATCAAAATAAGAGAATAGACCAATTTGCTGGGAATATTATCCCCTTTTAACGGACGTACCTATCAATATGTATCAAGTTATAATTATCCAATTCAATATCAATTTTGTCACCTCAGGCCAATTCATAACTATAAGAAACAATTCGCTCGTAACTTAAAACTTGTTGGGCGTCAATTGCTCTGATTCAACATGAATATAAGCTGCACCCCACGGGGACCCCACCCCACACAGGTTTTTTACGCAAACGAAATTCTAACATGAATATCTAAGCTGGTTAAGACTTGAGAACCTTTATAAAAGAGGAAAAGTATGCCGCCAAACGAAATCGAAACGAGATCAGATTTTTTTTTCTAACCAGTTGAACCATAACTTCCGCTTTATCTCCGACAACGCGTCAACAACAACTACGTGATCCCATAGAAACACAACACAAAATACGTAGTGAACGTGAATACTAAGTACAGCTACGGTTCACCTGGTGACGAGTTAACTTTGGGTAAAAAAAAAAATACCAATAGGTACCGCAGTATCTACACTAAACAACTTATTCTACTCAATGCAAATTTGTTCAGCTCTTGGATACTATATCTACAGCGTCTTAACGATCCTATAAAAAAAAAGTTGAAGTACTTAACTACCAGATCATGATAGACATCACACAAACCATTAGGTTTTGCAAGATCATTAATGTTGGTGGTAGCGGAGAAATTATGCATTTGAAACCCATTCCTTTAGGCTAAATGTCCTAGTTAACAACAAGCGATAATGAAACATTGAACACAAAACCATAAAGATCATCTCGAAAACCCCTTGCATAACTGTATACCGCGCATAAACAAAAAGATTAATCATAAAAATCGAGGTATATCGTATCTATACCAAAAGAAGAAACCTCCAGAAGAGGAACGTGGAAAATGCTCATAAAATCTTTGATCAATCTACAAAATGTGACCTAACGCGATGGCAACTAACAGACAAATCCTATTTACCTCGTAGAATCCGCTTCCAAATGCCATACAGTTGTCGGTCTGACTAATGATTAGCTCAGATCCGACGCTCTGGCATCCAGGCCAAGACATGATGCGATACTTATTCTGGGAGAAAAGAGCCACTGAACACTGTGGGAAATGCTTTATTAAGTGGATAATTGCAGCAGCCAGAATCATGATCCACCAGAGGTTCTTCTAATTTGTTGGCCATTTGAGCCATCTTTCCATCTGCAATAGTTGTGTTGACGTGGTTGGATTTGATATGAGTGACTTCAGGGCGCTGGTATTTTTGCTTTGGTGGTGAGTCGTTAATACCTTGGATAAATTTCTTCAAAAGACTATTCAACAGAAAATAGTGGAACAAGTTGTGGAACATATTCATATTCATGCAATCGCTGATAAATCATCATAAAGAAATATCGCGAAGATCGAAAGCTTTTTAATGACCGGCAATCTGGCTTTCGCAGCATATCTCACCGAAGAGTGGAACAGATTTTTACATTGTTCTTGAGAAAGTAAGATTATTGCGCTTGATTATTTCTAAGGGTTTGGCATCCGGCTTTCTTATAGCAAATGCGTGCGTATATCATCAGCGAAACCCTTATTATTTGCATAAAAGATTTCGTTCTATATCGTTCAATTAATGATTTATTAGACGGTTTCTAATCTGATCTTTACAAAATAAATTTTGGGGTTCCCCAGGGTTCCATTTTATCTCCGACTCTGTTCGTCATTGTTATAAATGATCTCTTGTCTGAAACTTATAATCCACTTTATTATTTTGCTGATGACTCTACCCTACCTCAGCTTTTCATTCATTTACTTCCATCTATCTAGCAACGGTATCGTATATCGTATAATAAACTCATTAAACTCCGATCTTTACAGCATTTTTAAATGAGATATAAAAATCGTGTGGAGTTTAATGCTTCGAAAACTCAATTCTGTTTATTGCTGTCTATTGTCGTTACGTATCTCAACGGCGGCGGCGGTCTTCGTTGGAATACTGCTAAATACTTACGATTTCTATATCTATGTAAGACATTTTTCAACCCTTATCTGGCTACCATTCATAAGGCGCTTATACGTCTAAAACTCGAGAATAACTCACATCTTTGGGCAGGTCTGCACGAAGTTTCTCTCCACGTATTGAATAAAATCCAAAACACCGTCGGAATGTTTCCTTATTTTATCGCTTGTGGAACAATGCTCACTCGAAGTAGCTAGTTGCACTCTTCCGCTCAATCAGTTCAATAATACCCGTTTCAGTAAGAAGCTTCATCGGTTCACTCTCGAACCTTATTTTGGACGTCATGTCCACAATACGATTATGGAATAATTTACCAGCAGGTCAAGTTTCATCGCTACCTCCTTTCTCCCCCCCCCCCCCCCCCCCGCCTAATTTCCCCATCGCACACGAAATGTTTCTCGAAAATAAGACCCACTTTCATGAAACAATTTAATCATTTACAGATTTTGTTGAACACTATAACGCTAGGCGCGCACATTCAATTTTTAGTTGCGCGACTGCTTGATTCGAGCAACTTAAAAGTTTGTGTTTTGACACAAACTAAATGATTTCGCTAATTTGTGTAATATATAATTATATGCACCTGCGCGGACATTCAACCAAATAGTTCATCTGTTTTCTATAAGAAACCAAACAGTAGTGCAACTAAAAATTGAATGTGCGCGCCTAGCCTTACTCTCCATGTTGATTTGGTAAGACCTGTCAAAGTTCGGAAAACCCTTTATTTGTCAAAACTTACCTTGGTTGTTATATATGTATCGCTATAAGTCTCTTTATTTCCTCGAATTATAAAGAATAATCCAATATTCTTGGACAAGGCCTCTGCCAATCTAATACGGCCCTACTCAAACAAACTTCAGTGAGTCGGTTTTCTTCTACTTTCAGCGCCAGTCACTGATGTTGTGTCTGCGGCTAATTCCATTTCCATTTCCAGTCGAGACTACAACGTGATAAAGTGTAAGAATCTGTGTAAAGAGTACACGCTTAATGATGCGATTGCCATCAATAGGACACTCGCCTTCCCCAAGCGAATTGCAGAAACTCTGCTGTAGACTCTCATCACTTCTTGGATTTGCAATAAAACAAAAAATTATCTACAAATTATTTTCACTTACTGTCATCTGTCATGTCAGATTCGAGTGTAAGAAGTGATAATCTTTTTTTTACCAGAAGACGTGCAATGTAATTGTAGGTTGTCGTTAATTTAGAGAGCTAGATATGTTAAGTGAATCCGTTAGATACACAGGCATAGATGCCCAAAGATTCAACAGGAAAACAAGACTTTCCCTCAGGAATGAAAAAGAGAAGAAAAGTGAGAAAGTGATCCTTCAACGTGGACCAGGAAGACAACTTTTCATCCTGCTTATACGTGAATGCATGAGGTATTTCTTATCAATCAACGTGCTTTTTCAAAGGTGTGATTTTGTATTTCTGTTTGAATTTTGTTACATTGTAACATGAAAATCGTGATGATGACATCCAAGTGTTTAGAAATCTGGTTTCAATCTGACAGAAATTGGTAGTTCCACATTGATATCATGCCAACCAAAATACAATATTGCAAGCACTTTAAATTGTTGCAACTGAATCTAGTAAAACTTGATTAAACCTTTGGTATAGTTTATTTTGTTGACTGATTTAGTTACTCTACAACGTAAGGTAAATAAAAAGACTGTTAGATAAAATACAAACACTATACGTTCTACATCACACTGACATTTATAACTCACTCTGTATTGACTCTTGTAATTCTGCAAATGATGTGTCATACCGCACGACGATGACAGCGCCAGCATTAGATTTATGATCTTTATGTTTATGTTTCGTCAGATCAGGTACAGGAACAGGTACATTAGTGTAATAATGTCAAGGCTTACCAATATTTTTTCGTTTGTTCTTTTTACAAGAAAGAATGGCAAATTTTAATGGCAAATTTATATACTTATTTACAATACACCAACACAAAAAAAGTTCACAATTATTTTGTTAAATAATATTAATATAGTCGAACTAGGTTTTGACATTACCATAATTTGTATAGGATAGGGCTAGACTTTTTAGTTTATAATTCAAAGGCATTATTTCGTTTATTCACTCTCACAACACTTTCCCCAAGTCAGTTCAAAACATAACGACATTAGCGCAAAATTTTAAGCGATTTAGTAAAATGATAAAGCCATTTTAGTAAGATGCTAAGTTAAAAAGAAGATTTTGTTAATTTTAAACGATTTTAGCATTTTACTATCTCTTCACGTTTAACTAAAATTAAAATCACAAAATGGCTACTTTAACTTTTAGTAACTTGCTAAATCCATATGACATCTGTCATTTTCCTCGAAAAAAATGTCTTGTCAATTTTATTTGTTTTTGTTGTTTGTGTTTGTTTTTTTTCATGATTCGTGAGCTAATTATTTGTAAAAGTAAATAAAATAATATAAAGTGTTTTCGGAAGACGAAGATTTCGATATTTCAGCTGTAACAGAAAAGTGCGATGTTTTAAGTCCTGAGAAAATTCTTTTAAAGAGCTGGATAATGCCGAATTTTATTCCATGTAAACGTTTCACAAGACAACAGTTCGGTTCTTGGTTGAAAACATCCAAGACCGAATCACAAACCAAGGGAATTACAGTTTTTTTGGGAAAAATATCCGTCAAGCTGATGTTATTAACATAACCTCCTAATGAAACACAAAATATAAAATATACCCATGTAAAACAATTAATCTTTTAAGAGCAATGCATAGAATGGTCCAGTCTTCAATGGGCAAAATAATAAAAAAAACATTTCGAAAAAGGTTGTCACAAATAAACAAATAGCTAAATAAATTATAGGTTGTCTGACATTTCAAATTATTAGATCTGTTCCACAGATTTAGTTTTATTTGCTTTGTTATTTCTACAAACTGTCATTGTTTAGACGTGTTCAGATGTATTTTACTACATATTTCATTCTAGTGCTTAGTTTTTTTTCGAAGACCTAGTTAATTATTAAAGGTTTAGAAAATTGCTAATTAGTAACATTCTAAGCCCTTAACAATAGGTTGTTTAAAATTTTTTCCCATTTCGTAGAGGGCAGTCGCAATTCGGTGTCCTATCTGGAACTTACTTTTTTGGCAATTGGTAGCGAATAAGTTGCTAAGATATCTGGAAGCGGGTAGTTACAGAATGATTGCCTATGCGGTGATATTTCTATTGCCATATCCGGAAAGCATCCTTATACCATAAAGGATCTCTTACAATATGCTTTAAACAAGCTAACAAACTGGGCCGATCAATGTGGGCTGGGTGTTAATCCTCACAAACAGATCTTTAGGCCTATTCTGAACTAAATCTGCTATCATAATCAACTGTGATTAAGTAACGAACAAAAAAGTAAACTCTTACACACTGTTGGTATCCATACCATAGAAAACAATTCTACCTTATATATTTCAGGAAATACCATGGCAATACTCTGCTTATTTGTTTATTTTATTTGTGTTTTAATATAGTTTCTTGCAGTTGTCTCATTTTAAGAACATTTCGTTGAAGAAATAAAAAAATAAATATTCATTTTTATTTAATTTACCTGTGTACTCATTGAAATCTTTTATGATTTTTAACAAATTTCATAAAAGATTTTGGCATACTGAATATCAAAAATACTATTTTTAAAACATTTTTTCTGTGTTCGAACGTTTGACAGTTCATAAAAGTTTTCTTAGCAGATTTTATAACAGATTTTAGCGCCGAATAGCAAAATTATAATTATTCATAAAAGATTTGTTCACAGCTCACACTTTTGTATGGAAATTCATAACAGAATAACAGAATAGAAGAATAAAAGATCTCGCCGAATAGGCCTACTTGTCCTCTTCGCTAAGAAACATAAAATTCCCCATATAGACCCCCCTTCAATTAAAGTCATTCTCCAACGAAGCGCAAAATACTTGAGTTTTATTTTAGATAAGAATTTAAGTTGGAAACATACGAGTAACATTCAAGAAATAATTTTAAAAAGCCAACAGTGACATTGTGAATAAATAAGGGCCTCAACTCCACATTACTCACTGGCTAACTACTCTAACGTACGGCGTGGGAGTATGGTTGACAGCTCTATACAAGAACACTAATTGTTAAGTACTTGAAAAAGGTCCAACGGTCAGCTTGTAGATATATGTATATGCGATCGTACGACTGCCCACGCTGCACTCGACATTTTGTTCCATGTAACACCCCTCGATATAACTATACCGCAAGCAAATTGGTGAAGCAGTATAATCAGACTCAATTCACTGTAGCGTGTTCCAAGCGGACATTTTGGTAAACTTGTGCTAAAACTAGATGCTATACAGGGAGCAAACCTTAGGTGAAACGATATCACCATTTGCTTGGCGAAAAAACAGATTTGGCCAATGAATCTGAAGCGCTCCTAATATTTAACATCTTTAAGCAGAACGCTCATAGGTCATAGGCTCCGTAATAGGTGTTATAGCAGAACAATGCTTGATAGGCAAGTACACAACGCAGCTTGGAGTTCATTCTAATGATTTCCGCAGAAGCTGCATTGACAAAGAAGTGGAGGAATCGATCACTTACCTTCTTTGTACATGTCTTGCTTTATTCCAAAGACGTAGGCTCCAACTCTGAGATAATACAATGATCCTAGTGGCCCAAATGGTGTAATAGAATATCCGTTTATTGACAAAGCCAACCAACTCGGAATGTCCTTCGTCGCTCATAATGATTATTTTGCCAAAAATGACGGTCACCTTAAGCGGACTGCAAAACTCCAGTACTTTTAGGGTCTTTAAGATTAAAGTTTTTTTTTTGGAAATACTATATCTGGAAAATGGTCGAATGAATTTTTTGAGACCTCGTAAATTACTAACAATTGTCATACCAAACTTTTTTTTTAAAGTAAATAAAAAAATACCGCTGCAAAAAGATTTTCTGCCTCTTGTTAGTAAGTGACAAATCGTCCAAGATTATCTTTTGTCATTATAAGTGTTGCTCATTAGCTGTTCGGAATCTATAGGAATGTAGGTCCTCACTCCTGCTAACACGCACACAGGAAATTGTTGAGAGTTATGAAGTCACTAGGTTTAGACTCTTTAAGCCGAAATGGTTTCTAATTTATTTATTTTATGTATAAAAAAATTTATTACATGAAACTTTTCTTTTTAAAGTTTTTTTTTTTTTTTGAGGTCAGACCACTTCGAGAGTTGTTTCAGCACTTTAATATACAATTTCATGTTTTGAACATTTTTCTCATAATTTTAAGCCAAAAATTCCACCCTTTTACAATTGTTTGTGATGTTGTCCACAATTATTTGTAGAGATTGAAGAGCTTTGACTTTATTTTTAAAAAAAGTGTATGTACATTTGTACTTTTTTATTGTCAGGGTAAGATAAGCAATAAAATGTAAATGTATTTTTAATACCATTCACGCCATGCCTTGATGGCGACTCTTATGCTTGCGGCAAAATGTTCTGCTTTGTGTCTTTTATATTGACACTCCAACCTTGTACTAAATTAAATCGAATATACAACAATTACAACTCGTTAAGGCACATTTCCATTCACACAATAACAATTGTGGGTACACCTAACTAAACTAATCATAAAAAGTGGTTGCCAAAGTTTATCCGACCAATAAAATAAGAACTCTTTGACCATACCTGTCAATTATATTCGGTGTACTCTGTGTTAGATTACAGCATTAGAATATCTGAAAGAACAATCAAGAAAGAACGCTTTGGCTGACTTACAGCCTGTCACTTTCCATTTGGAACTTATATCAGTTTGAGTGACCTATTGCATGTCGTCGTTTTTATATGTATATTTATATGCATAAATAGTTCCTGCATTTCAATGTGTCGATCGGCATGTGGCAAGCCCCTTTCCTCTCCCTTTTATGTGGCATAGTACAAAAGACAACCTTTACGCATGATTAATATTCAAATGCCATGACTAAGTCGTGCAGCAAATAAGCCAACTAAGCTGGTCAGAATGTCGTTCGACCACAATTACCGCATGCTAACAAAATTCAGTTGAAATAGAATTTGCTATTTGTTTTTGGATTAACGATTAGGTTCGATGTGCTGCTTTAACGAGAACTTATATTTAAGGCTTTTATGTGGGCTAACTCTTGTTTTACGTGTATTTGAAAGTTCAATGTGCCAAGTTTAAGCAAAATGGCTCCTAATATGTTAAATGGAAACGGAAATCCATCCAACTTAAAGGTTTTACTGATTTAAATTCTTTTTCAATTTTTAGATATTGGTTGTCCTGTTTATAGTCTTAAATTGTTACTCAAGCTGTGGAGCTGCCCTACGAAGAACTCCAAAAGTATACAATGCCCTCATCACCACCGATGAAAATCTCACTTCAAGCAGAGCATATCCGGTGATTCAGCCAACTATTCAAGAAACCGGAATTGCCAGTTACCCATTTGGACCCTATAATCCTTACGGGATTTATAGTAACTCACTGTTGAGGTTCCCACCACCCTTAGTACCGGGACTATCACCAAGAAGTCAGGTAAGAAATGGAAGCAAGAATAACGGAGAAATATTGTAAATACATATTTGTTTTTTGTTTTATTTTTAAGCTACCATATCCATTCCAGCAACAAGGTTTGCCAGTTCCACGCTACCAACCTCCGCAGCCACAGTTCCCACAGGAATACCCATCACCTGAAGAACATGGTCTACCACCATCTGGTCCATCTCCATCACTTCCACCCTCGGGTCCTTCTCCATCCCTTCCACCATCCGGTCCACCATCTGGTCCAGATCTAGAACCTCAAAGCCAAAACGAAGTAATTCCTCCACCATCAGCACCAGCACTTGAATCAGCACCAATCCCAATCCAAGAACCTAAGCCCCAACAAGTTCAGCCAAGCGAAAAACTTCCGCTTCCCTTGAATGAATTTGGTTTACCACCAAGCCTAGTTCCATTACAACCCTACCCACAGAGAAATCGTCAACCATTACCATTGAACTTCTCACCTTATCCATATCAGAATTTCCCCTTGCTGTACGAACCATATAATCGTTTCCAAGATCACTTCCTACCGCCATACGATTATTTCCCAAGCAACAGCTATGGCGTTGCTGCTCCTGGTGCACCCTTCAGAACAACACCAGCACCTCCAACGCCACCACCTAGTAAGGCACCAATTATTCCCCCGAAAGAGCCTCAACCAGAACCTGCTACACCTGCTCCACCAGAAGCTACAACACCAGTTCCATTGGAAAGTATAAAGAATGGTTCACCAAATAAAAACGCCGAAGTTCCAGATGTTCCTCCACCACCAATACCATCTGGGGCCAATTCAACGAATAAGGCTTAAAACCAACTCGTAAATAGATATTAAATTAAAATTAAGTTTTATCCAAAATGTATTCTTGTATAAAATCTTTGTTTAAAATAAGTTTGAAGTTCACAATCATCACTGTTTGACGGACAGGATGGTTTTTGTGTCATTTATGTTCGAGAAATCGATTAACTTATTCCTATATTTAGTTATTTTATTTTTACCAACAATTGTGCTTTATGTCTAACTTAAATTAAAGAATTTAAAATATTTGTATAATTTTAGGCAACGCGTTTTTATTTTGTTGCAAATGTACGAAAGGGGTCGATTTACATTTTTTTTTAATTACAGCTTAACAGTTTTTGTACAAATCGAAACAGCCAAAATAAAATAAAATGCACGACTGGGTCGCACGAACTTACTCTTATGTAATAAACTAGGAATTTTAAAAACAAATGTTATTAGAGAAAACTGTTCATAAGGATAAAATCCATTTTTTAAAATTCTTTTAGAAGTAAGAGATAAAAACAGAATGCTATGCAAATATGAATTTATGCAAGAACAAAAATTATAAGTCGTTGTAGTGGTTCCTTAAAAAAATAAGCTTTTATGTAAAAAATTTTTAAAACATTTTTAAGAAAAAAATTTGGTACGCCAACTTTAAGTTTTTGTTACTGTACCAATGAAAATTAAATTTGCAAGAAAAATATTGAGCCGTTTTTGAGATATCGAATTTTCCAAAAAAAAAAAAACTTTTTTTTCCAAAAATTGAAAAAATATTTTTCTTTAGGTTTTGAAATACAATGTTTTTTAAATTTTTAGGAGCTTCTTTAAAGAAAATTTCATTAAAATCCGTTATGCCGATAACAAGAAATTCAAAATTCGAAAAAAATCCTTCTATGGTAGGTACACAGTCAGTAATATCTAGATTTCAATTTTTTTTATTAAATTATAGATCATAAAAATTATTATACGATTAAAATACGATTTTCGAAAACCATTTTTTAACATTTGTATGGAAGGTACAGTTAGTTTAAGATAAAAGAAATTTTTTTTTCAAACTTTGGAGGAGCCTTAGCATAAAAAAAATGATTTAAATCAGCTGTACCGTTTTCGAGAAAATCAAAAACAAAAAAATGGGGGGTACCAAAAATAACAATTTTTTGGAAAATTTTGTTCAACCGTTACCTAGTTTTAACTTAATTAAATTTTTCAAATTGTTTTTTTAAAAATTCTGTGGGAGAGTTTTTGAAAAAAAAATATTTATAAAATTTCGAAAAAAATCGTATGGCAGGTACCGTTATTTTTGGTCTTAAAAAAAAACAAAAAACCGTGTTGGGGGAAAAATTAAAACCCACATCTACCAAGTTTGAAGAAAATCGGCCTAGCCGTTTAGGCTGTAGTCGAACAGACAGACAGACAGACAGAATTGCGAGACCAACTTTTTTGGTTTTCGCTATCATCGTAATGTAAACTTTGATCAAAATCTCGAGTTCGATTTTTTTTACGAACGTATAACTTGCCTTATATTACGTATAAGTCGCAAGTAAAAAATGTCATGTGAAGCAAATGTCGAATGTTCGTTAATTTGTCGGTCGTTGATCGCCCTTATGTAAATAGTCCTTTAGAGCGCTTCAGGTCCAGTACTGACTTATTACCATTTTGTCGCCAGACACGTAATTCTTTGTACACAAACTTGCTTCAACATTAGTCAACTCGTAGCAATGGGAATACCTTCATTTACACTGTTTGGTTAAAAAGGTAGCATTGTTCTACTTTTTTCGAGTTGTTCAGTTTTACAAATGCCCCTATGTCCTAAGATTATTTCATGTCATTATTTTTTGATCCGCCGCTGGTATAAAAATGGACTGATCTATCTTTCAGGAATTCCATGTCATCCCAGATAGATCTGGAAGTGTTTATCAAACAATGGGATTGTAAAATCGATGTTACTTGGAACATGTCTGAATGAGTGCCCAATATCAATTTGATTTTTCGCGTGTTTATAACAAAATTCTAAAGTGAATTATCCTCTATGCCTAAAAGTTTGTCGACACTTTTTGTTTGAGAGATGATTTTCGCAAAGAAAGAACTGTTTTGTTGAGAGCTCCACTCGGTTCCAGCTTTGCCGGAAACATAAATCATGCCATATGAAAATTAAATAGTTAAAAAAAAAAAATAATATTGATGAAACGGACGGACGTTACCACTAGAAGACGCTGTGGTGTTCTCCAGCAAGGTCTATGATTGTGTTGGAAATTGATTTGATTTGATAAAGATTGTTTAAATATTAAAGTGTAACGAAGCGTCACACTCCTACGACCGACCGACACCAATCAACCTCCATCTGCATACCCACCAAGTGAAATAACCAACGCCAACACGCAGCCGAAATACAAAAACAAAATATATGCGAAATTGTGGTTCATCGTTATAGAGTTCACAGTTGGTTCCTGCAGGAGAATTGCCTTATGGACCCAAGAAATCCAAAGAAATTGGAAGCTTGCTCGCCGAAGTTGATTAAGGTTTTTACCTTATAATACAGAAGCACAAGTTTCCCCCGATATTCCCCTTCTCTACTTAGAGTCGATGGGCCGTTGCTCCATAGCGTGCTGTGTGGTAACAACAAAACACCGTATTATTCCCCTTCATCCTTCTGATGTCGATGGGCACTTGCCGTATTGTTAATTTATTCCCCTTCATCCTTCTGATGTCGATGGGCACTTGCCGTATTATTAAAGCTATTCCCCTTCATCCTTCTGATGTCGACGGGCACTTGCCGTATTATTAAGCTATTCCCCTTCACCCTTCCGGTGTCGACGGGCACTTGCCGTATTCACAAGTAGCACAAAATGGTATAATTTCGGTATCACATTTCTTAATTCATACTTTATTCCTTCTTTATTAGGTATGTAAATTTATGCCTACTTAATTCCATCTTAATATGATCTTTATTAGGTATTGTTTTAAAGAACTTAACATGGTGTGTTTACTTCTACTTAAAGCATTCTTAAATACTTCTTAACTGGGCATTTCTTAAATCGGTTTTTTTTGTTACTTAATTCCTTCTTTAATCCTTCTAAAAACATTCCTTTTTTATTTTGGTATTAAATCGGTATTTTTCAGATTCTTTAATACGTATTTAAGTCTTCTGAAACAGTATGATTTATAACGCCGTTTTCGTACTTTTAGTTTTAGATGGAAAGCAAAATGTGTAAACCGAATTTATTAAATCTTTAAAAAAAAAGAGATTGTTTCATTATTGAAGACAAACAACAATTAAAATAGCATTTGTGACGTTAACAATCAAACCGGTGCTAAAGGCACTTTTTTCAAAATATGGAGTGTGGTATACCAAAATTTGCGTATCAAAGAGAGCTATAGAATGGTGGAAAAATTGTATTTCAAAACGGTCTAGTTTAGAAGTTATTACTATTTTAATGTTGAGTTAAGGATAAAAAACGAGGCTATTTGTTATTTTTTTACAAGTTATTTTTCATAAAATGCTTGTAATTTTCAAAACAGCTCTATTTTTCTCTAAATGAAATCAAATAGATAGGATTGTTTTTCAAAAGGAGCTAAATAATTTTGGGCGCTAAAATTGTTGACCCTTATAAAAGGATCTTTAGTTTACCTATCGTATTCTTTGTTATCATTGTTAAATAAGTTTTAATGAATTCCAATAAAAAGAACTTTTCCTTACTTAAATGTTCTCTTATTTTTTAATTTTACAGGCATTTGAGGATCAAAATTTAAGAAACTTATTTTCAAAACGCGCTAAATATATTTTTAACAAACAAAACTGCTTAAAAAAAAAAACATTTCACTAAAGGACGAAAATAAAAGGTCCCTTTAGTATTTTTTTGGTCAATCTAATAAAAAAGACTTCTACAAATTTTACAAAATTTACTGCATTGAATTAACTTAAATATTTTAGGAATTATAGTTTTCCGCCCTTTTGCGCGGTTTCATGTTCATTTTTTTTAGCCTCTGTTTGATTGTTAACGTCACATTTATTTAAAATTTGATTTTTTTGATGACATCCGTTTATGTAACTGACAAAATGTCCATACTTAATTTATACTTTATTCCTTCTTTATTGGGTAGGTGTGCTAATTTATGGCTACTTAATTCCGTCTTAATTTCGTCTTTTTTAGGTATTGCTTTACAGAACTTAACATGGTGTGTTTACTTCTACTTAAAGCATTCTTAAATACTTCTTAAACTGGCATTTCTTAAATCGGTTGTTTTTGTTACTTAATTCCTTCTTTAATCCTTCTAAAAACATTCCTTTTTTATTTTGGTATTAAATCGGTATTTTTCAAATTCTTTAATACGTATTTAAGTCTTCTTAAAGAGTATAATATTAAAAACACGAGAGAGTTATTTGAGTAGCACTTTGAGACAAGATATTTTAAGTGTCACTGTGGCACAATAGGTAGAGCACAAGCACGGCAAGCGAGAGGACTCGGGTTCGAATCTCAGTGGAAGCACAAAGGTAAATTAAAAAAACTAACTTTTAAAATTCTTTCATTCCAGCAAAAATTCACATAAAGATAGAATATAATCAACAATAATAAAAAAACAAACAGATAATAAAAAAAAAAATATTTTTATTGTTTCTAATAATTTTTTTAAGAATTGCCGTAGCTCTTTAAGAAGGAGTTAAGAAGTATTAAGGAAGATGTAAGGAACTATTTAAGAAGGAGTAATGAAGTATTTAAGAAGAATGATATCCCGATTTAAGACCATTTTAAGACTCAATTTATCTTCTTATTTCCTTCTATCGGACCGCCCACTTGCGCCTTTTCTCTACTTAATAGGAACTTAAATCCGTCTTATAGAAGATGTCAGATACCGATTTAGAATTCTTAAAGACTTCGTTAAGTAATTCTGTGCTACTTGTGTTATTAAGCTATTCCCCTTCACCCTTCCGGTGTCGACGGGCACTTGCCGTATTATTAAGTTATTCCCCTTCACTCTTCTGGTGTCGACGAGCTCTTGCCGTATTCTTAAGTTATTCCCCTTCACCCTTCCGGTGTCGATGGGCTCTTGATCGTATGATTGCCGCTTTATTGGATTAATAAAATAAAATCTGAAAAAGGAAAATCTATTTTTCATTTAGAGAGAGCAGTTTGGTCGACTATCTATACTCGAGTTTCGTGCTTTCTCGAGACGACCCTGGAGTCCGGCGAGCTTACCTCAGCCTAAGGAAAAGAAGCATCACAAATTGGCGCCCGAGCAGGGATTTTGTGATGCTTCTTTTCCTTAGGCTGAGGTAAGCTCGCCGGACTCCAGGGTCGTCTCGAGAAAGCACGAAACTCGAGTATAGATAGTCGACCAAACTGCTCTCTCCAAATGAAAAATAGATTTTCCTTTTTCAGATTTTATTTTATTAATCCAATAAAGCGGCTTAAGACTAAACAATATGATACCTATAGATAATAATATACGAATGTAATCATACGATCAAGAGCCCATCGACACCGGAAGGATGAAGGGGAATAGCTTTAATAATACGGCAAGTGCCCATCGACATCAGAAGGATGAAGGGGAATAATACGGTGTTTTGTTGTTACCACACAGCACGCTATGGAGCAACGGCCCATCGACTCTTAGTAGAGAAGGGGAATATCGGGGGAAACTTGTGCTTCTGTATTATAAGGTAAAAACCTTAATCAACTTCGGCGAGCAAGCTTCCAATTTCTTTGGATTTCTTGGGTCCATAAGGCAATTCTCCTGCAGGAACCAACTGTGAACTCTATAACGATGAACCACAATTTCGCATATATTTTGTTTTTGTATTTCGGCTGTGTGTTGGCGTTGGTTATTTCACTTGGTGGGTATGCAGATGGAGGTTGATTGGTGTCGGTCGGTCGTAGGAGTGTGACGCTTCGTTACAAAAGAAACAAGGTCTTGTACAGACCCTGCACCTAGAAACTTTCAACTGTCAAACATTTCAGAAATTGAGGGGACCTTACATTTTCTGCAAATTCCCAACAGCTTAAATATGGAATTCTTTTCACCAAAATAGATACTCTTGGAAGCTTAGTCACTTCTTCGCAAGAGGCAGTACCCATGAATAAATTTGTTGTTATTTGTTTAAGGTGGTATGGGCTGAGAATGGAACCCAGACCCCTGGCATGATAGCTCAACATACTAAATACGAAGGGGTACTTTAAGTTAGTTACAAGAATTAAAAAAAAAATCATTTATCAAATGAACGTGCTTTCGAGGTGCCGTGAAATAAGGCCAAGTGAAATAAGGCCAAATTTCAAAAATTGGCTTTATTGCACTTTTATAAAGTGAAATTAGGCCAATTTTCTGCAGTTGGTCTTATTGCACTTTCACAAAGAGAAGTAAGGCCAATTTGGTTTTATTTCACTTTCAACAGTTGGTTTTATTGCACTTTGACAAAGCGAAATGAGGCCAAACTGCATTTTTATATTTATTTCAAAAAAAAATGGCCTTATGTCACTTTACAAAAGCGACCTAAGGCCAAATCTTAGGACCTGACCTTATGTCGCTTTTACAAAGTGACATAAGGCCAAATCTGTTTGTGACTTAAGGCCAAGCATAAAATGTTTCGTTAAAAATAAAAAAAGTAGTTTTTGCCGTTAGATTCGTATAATACATAATTGTTTATCGGGGACCGACGTTCTTGGTTTTCTTCGGAAAAAGTACCTTGGGTGGCCCGCTTCGCGGGTTTTCAGGATTTTAACTCCCTTTTCGGGGCTCACACCCGCTCACGCAACTCCGTTGCTCCGCTTAGGATATGTTCAGTCGCCAGGCAGGCGCCTGCAGCAACAGTTTTGTATCTTACATTAATTGGAGTAGAGTAAACAACTAACAGTTATGTACTGTTGCCCAAGAAAAACTGTTGCTACAGGCGCCTGCCTGGCGACTGAACATACCCTAATCGGAGCGACGGTACCCAAGGTACTGATGCCCAAGAAAACACAGAACGTCGGCCCCCGATGAACAATTATGTATTATACGAATAAGTAATACTTATGGTCTTATGTCACTTGGCCTAATGTCACGGCACCACATTTAGTTGCTCTTATTACGCTTTCAAAAAGTGAAATAAGACCAATTTTGTCTTATTTCTCAAAATCATTTGGCCTTATTTCACTTTGTCAAAGTGAAATAAGAGCAACTACTGAAAATTGGCCTTATTTCACTTTATCAAAGTGCAATAAGGCCAATTTTTGAAATTTGGCCTTATTTCACTTGGCCTTATTTCACGGCACCTGCTTTCGATATAGCGAATAGTAACATAGAAAAAAGATGATTCATTTTCATGGCAGTTGTCAGTTTCAGAAGTGAGTATTATGAAGGATCTTCTTTTTATTATTAGGAGTATATCATCGTGTTGGTGCAAATATGCTACATTTATTTATTATTTGTTATTTGTATATTGTATTTGTATATTTTGGATTCAAATTTTATTTCCAAACAAACTAAATTGTAGCAAACACAAACGAAACAAAATCAAATAAGAATGCTGCTGACTGCTTCTTGAGTGGATTCTGACTTGAAATCGAGAAGCAAAATTCTCTTCTCAGAATCGTCCGAAGATTATTTATTCGTCAAATGGAATGATTTGAGAAGATTTCTGGACGCTTGCAGATGCTTCTGGACGTCCAATGGAAAATGACATAAGTGAAATTGAAAACTGCTGCCATCTGTCTCTTCTCAATTGACAATTGACTGATATCAAAATTTTGTCTGTAAATTTTGATAAAAGTAAAATTTTAAAATATTGTTATGAGTGCTTTATTGCTTGCATTGGCATTACAACGTACCAAGCATGATATGCAGAAGCAAAAAAAAAAGAAAAATCGAAATCTAGAACACGGATACTCTCATCAATTTTACTTCGAAAAAAATTAAATCGATATCGGAAAAAAGTGAATTGTAGAACACCAAATGTTATTTTGTATCAATTTTAATTCCATTTCGAGTAAATGAAAGTGAAATTTAGAACCTGACTGTTAGGCGAGTGCAAGCTATAAAGCAGGTTTTAACTATACACAAAACTGCTATACGAGGACACTAGATTTATTCTTAGATTCTTAAAACATTTGTTTAATTAATACATATTTTGGTAGGAGGACTGAATTTTCAACATAGCAACTATTAGGCACTTGTTTCTCTTCTTGGACTTTCGTCATCGGATGCATAGTAATCGTAGAGCCATTCCGTTTGTGTTGTTGTCTCTATTTTCTTTGTGGTCGTTGTGTCAGCCATTAAAATCTTTTCGGTAACTTCATCAACCAATTTTGTTGTAGAAGCACTACTAGTTTTATCCACAGACGCGTTCACCAATTCTGGTGCTGCTGTTGTTGTCAAGGATGCTGTAGAATTTGAATTAATTACAGTACTTTTATCGTTTGTATCCTGTAACTGTATTTCTGTGAATTCTTTTGTTGTTTCTAAGAGTTGAGTTGGCGCTAGAGTCGAAAAACTTTGAGTATCAGCTTCTGTGCTCGAATAGTTCAATGCTGTATCATTGGATTTGAAAAGCGGCGCCCTGGTTGTACTCTTATTTCGTCGTTCCCTAAGACTGTAACGACTCTTAAGAAACGGTTTGAAGGTTATCATATCTGTGGCTAAATTATAAGATAAGAACATAATCAGTAAATCAATATAACTAAACTATTAATAATTAACACAGTATTTACCTCCTAAAGAACACAAAAAAAGACTTCCTACAATAATTCTTAAAAATAACAACATGACGATTGTTTTGTGTAAATATCTTTGTTTTCAAGACACAACTAAAATGCAACTGACACTGTCAATAATCGGGTATTGGCTTTAAATAGGCCTGCGTTATCTTAAATTATTTTCGGATAGAATGTGTTCGTCTCAGTGGAATGTAGTGGAATAAATTCGCTTGGAAATTGGCATTATTTCAATTAAAAGAGCTATGAACTTCAAATTTGACATATAATCTCCTTAAACCAAAATCAATTTAATAACATGAAGTCAAGAACTTAAGTTTCCAACTTTACCAAAGTTGAACTATCCTTTGGTATTTAATTGTTGGGTGGTCTCCATATGTTGCATAATCAATGAAAAATGGTTATTATGTATAAAAAAAAATCAAATTTAAGAAATAAAGTTTTATTTAATGAATTCATTTTTTGGTTTAATTTAATTTTCATTGCAACATTTATTTTCATATTTAGCGAGACACGGCAGCTTTCCATGATCTACTATCCCGATCACATTGCTTCCAGTCATCTAGGCCAAGCGCTCTGGCATCTACGATGGCTTGGCAGATAAACTGGATGTTCCGCCTTCCTTATCACCACTAACCTAGGGGCTGGGATTCAAGGACTCTCTTACTTTGTGCATTGTTGTCCATTTGCACAATGTGGCCGAGTCAATATAATCGACGTGTTTTGGCTTTCTGGACAACATCCACATCTTGGTGCAGCTGATATTGTTCGCGATATCTTCTCCTCCTTAACTTCTTAACTACCTCAAAATTTTTGCTATCAATAGTGACGTTTTGCAAATACTTGATCTTTTCCTCATTTACTTCATAGCAAACAAGTCTCACCTGTTTGGTATAGTTGAGAAGAGTTGCTCCCTAGTTGTACATTGTATCGCGTATTTTTTAATGACACGCGACATAGTTGGATCAGTTTTCTCGGGATCCCGTGTTCGCCCATTGCTATAAAGAGCTCCTAACGATGAATGAGATTATATGCGGCTTTGAATTCCATAAATAGATGGTGAGTCAAGCCTTGAAATTCGTAGTTTTTTTTCAGGATTTGCCTCCATGTGAATATTTTGAATACTTGTTCTATGGTCGATCTGCCAGAACGTTTGATAGGAAAGGATAGAATTTTGTGTGTGACATTGAGGAGGGATATGCCTCGATAATTATTGCTCGATATAGGATCACCTTCTTTGTAGATGAGGCATATGGAGCTGATGGTACAGGCGTCGGACATACTCACTTTCACCCATGTTTGGTTGATGGTTTGATGCATGCACCCAACAAAAACATCAGCTCTGCATACTGGGGATCGTCAGAGCTTTCACAGCGCACCTCAGCAAGAAGCTCTCCATTGTGCATTCACTTGCTACAGATGTCAACAATCAGTGGTCCCAGTATAGCGATATCATCAATGAGCTAGCCGAAATCACCATAGGCTACCAACCACCCCAGAGAAAGAATCCGTGGTATGATGATAAATGCGTTCAACTGAAACGAATGATAGAAGATGCACATGCGAATATGCTACAGCGCAAAACAATAACAGTCAGAGAAGAGTATCGAGCAAAGAGAAGATAGAAAAGAAGATCGTGCACGTGCAGTAACAACACCCGGAAGTTTTATAAAAAAAAATCAAGCAACTGGCTGCTTATTTCAAGAACGGAACGCACGTTCTTCAAAACAACGAAGGTAACCTAGTCAATGATAATTTCAAGCAACATTTCCAGCAGCTTATAAATGGGCCCGAAAAAACCTGCATGGAAAAACCTACATGGAGTTCCACTACCCAGAAGAAGAAGAGGAAGGCTAAGCTATAAATAAAGTTTAAGAACAACAAGGCCACAGTACCTGATGGCTTACCTGCAGAGCTCTTCAAATACGGAGTTGATGTAAAATTTCTTTTTCTGGTTGGCTCGCAGTCTAGCTCTGAATTTAGCCGCAACTAAGAAATTGTCAGACTCGACGTTTGACTCCCGAAATACGCACGTCTAAGATGTCAGATACGTGCATTGCATCGATTAGCATATGCTCGATTTGGTTGGTAGTTCGACACCGTCTGAAGAGCACAGGTTGCTTTGTGGATTCTAAGCATTGGACACCCAGTGATACTTATCACCGAATTACGAGCTGCTGCAAAATCTATTAGTCCGAGGCCATTCTTAGCAACTATTCCACGGAAGATGTCTTCCTTTCCGATTTTAACATTAAATTCCCCGAACACAACTTTGACATCGTATTCCAGACCAGACAGGCTTTGAAGGCTCCTGTCCATAAAACTCAATAATAAAACCGTGTCATAAAACTTCTCCTTGATAGGTTCTTCAGCTTCATTGTTATGCTAGATACACACGAGGCAACCGTCTTCGCAACCAGAGGTGTATTTGAAGATTTGGCGCCCGGGCTGATAAATTTTGGCGCCCATTAGAACAATGAAAATAAAGTAATACAAAATAATAATAAAAAAAATACAAAATGCATAATATTCGATGTTTTCAAATTTTTTGTCTGTGTGTATATTGATTACAAAATTCATTAACAATAGATTCGTTATCTAAATTTTTTTCAGTTAAGCTTCTATATTTAATGAAGCTAAACTATTAAGGCGTTCTTCGCTAATGCGAGACCTGAAATAGGTTTTTATTCGTTTCAATACGGAAAACGATCTTTCTGCACTACAATTTGTCACTGCAGTGCACAAGTATATTCTTAAAGCAACTTCAACATATGGAAATGCTTCCCTCAATTCTTTTTTTCTTATATGAAGGTTAAGCTGCCTTAAACTCATATTTTCAGTGTTGTTTTGCTCCAGAAAATGTTTAAGTAAGACACACTCTTCTTGAAAATCTTCCCCAAGATCAACCGGGTATAATTTTTGAAGAGTGGTTGCATTTTTTCGAATTGCTTCTTCACTTATGTGTTTGTTATTGCTTCATAGGATGAATTTCTTCTCTTCAGCGCACTCAATAATTGGTCGCAAATAGGAATGAATGTATTTATTTAGAAATTTTCACGACCACAAAAAATAACCTCCCCTTCGCGACACTCATCATCTCGTTTTTTCCTCTTGACGATTCTTTTTTGGTCCATTTTGTAATTTCCAGAAGTTTTGATTTTTCCCATCTCTCACAGACGATATGAGTGCCTCGTGGAGATGGACACAGTTTCAACGTCTGTATCAACACCTTGAATTTTTTTTGACTTCAATTGGGACAATAAACCGCTAGCTTCAGTTTTCACTAAAGCTTTCTGGTGGGAATCATTTTTGATGGCATTGAGAGTCGATATTATTTAGTCCCAATCTGTTACAGGCATCGTCTCGGGCTGACCAACGGGTAAGTGACAATTTTTTTAATGTGACATTTTCGGAACCATTAAAAAATTAATTAAGAATCTTTGCTCTCTCTGTTGATGCCGTAAAAAAAACATATATACGAGTATGTTTTGTAATAAGCCGAAAAATTTTGCAGCTTCTGGGCAAGAATCAGCTGCTGATGATCCGATCAAATTTAAAGAATGTGCGGCGCATGGTACGTACATATGTTGCCTACTTACATTTTTCTTTAATTTTTGCTTGTTAGCCGTTATATTGCCCTGACATGTTACTTGCATGCTGCATTATCATAAGATTGACTTCTGCAATTTTCTATGTCAATGTTCAATGACTTAAAAGTATCCATATTTGCTTGTAACATGTCTTCTGTTTATGGCCTGTATTTGGCAGAAAGCAGAGAAATCGTTCAACGGGTTTTGCGTTCTCTTGAACATATACATTAACATTAATGAATGCTGGTCTACATTGCTTATGACAGGAGTCGAATCAACGCTCAACGAGAAGTATTGAGACCTTTGAAGCTGTTCCATAATCGGTTTTATGACTCTAGCTGACATAATTTTTATAATCTTTTGATAGGTGGCAAAAGACAAATATGATGTGTCTCCTTTTCCTGGATTGCCAAAACTTTGTATATGTTATGAAAGAAATGGATCAAATTCCGATATTGCAACTAAGATCATCATGAAAATCCCGTTATGTATAGATCCAAATTGATCTATCTTGCCACGAAAAGAAAGACCACGGGTTGCCAAGGATCTGACAGCTACGACGACTCCGTAGCCAAAGTTTTTCTGGGCCAATTTTTTAGAGCTACATAGCAACAAGTGTTTTTTTTTGATAATGTTTTCGTTTAATTGGAATTTTTTCGAAAAAATAGGTAAACGTCTGTAAATATTTTTACTTTTCATTTAAAAAATCGTTTATAATAAATAGGAATAGTAAATGGTGAAAAAAGTGAGTGACATGTTACAGTGAACTCTCTCACAGCCGCACACTCACGGCACTGAAAAAATTGTCATGCTTGAAAAACTCAAAAAATCGCATTTTTTTAAATCTTTTGTATTTTTTGTTTATCCTTCAAAAATATTGTAAATTAGACAATTGCAAGGGGCGGCTTGCACCCTTTTGCTTGTATATTTGAAAATTCAATCGCTTCAAAAAAATATTATAAATTGGCCAATTGCTAGGGAGGCTTGCGCCCGCCCCTAGCAGCCTTGCCGCCCCGGGCTGTAGCCTCTTTAGCCCTAGGGTAAATACGCCCCTGTTAGCAACGTGTTTCGTTTGTTTGCTACACACGTGGCAACGGTTTCCGCAACCACAGTACTGTTGGAGCAACCTACCAAAAATATCAAAATTTTTTGATATTTCTGGCAACGGTTGCAGCAAAACAAAATCAATGGGCAACACAGCTACACACGAAGCAACGGTAGCTTCAACATGGCTGTGTTGCTGCAACGGTTGCCTCGTGTGTATCTAGCATTAGGGGCGTTTACGCACATTAATAACTATAATGCTAGCTACACACGAGGCAACCGTTGCTGCAACACAGCCATGTTGAAGCAACCGTCGCTTCGTGTGTAGCTATGTTGCCAAATTATTTTGTGTTGCTGCAACCGTTGCCAGAAATATCAAAAAGTTTTGATATTTTCGGTCGGTTGCTCCAACAGTACTGTGGTTGTGACAACGGTTGCCTCGTGTGCAGCTAGCATAATAATAACGTATGTCAACGTATATTTTTGTATATGTTTTAGTTATTAGAGATTGTTTCATCTCATCCAAAATATTTATATCGTCAATTATGTCCTGATCGTAGGAACTCATTATTATTATTATTAAATCAAAATAGGATTAAAGCAAATTAAATTTCTATGTTGTCACGAATGTCATTGCAATAGCTGTCTTTTTGACAGCTAATGTAGTGGATTTTTTAATTGAGCACTGCTTAGTAAAAGGCTGGTTTTAATTGGTTATTGGTAAACGCACTAATTAACCTGTCTACTGTCTTACAAGTTTAACCTGGTGTTTATTTACAAAAAGCGCGTATTTGGCGATGAACTATTGTTAAGTTCCATACTCCATTAAAACCCTGATTCTTCAGGAAGTGTCTCGCGAATTTTTTATGTATTTTTAGTTTTTCATAATTAAATCATATTATTATTTTTCAACTTTCTATAAAATGCATGAAGTAAGAATTATTAAGCAGACTTGGTTTAAAAATATCACATCCTTAAATTAATTTTTTTTCAGTTTTTTCCCTATTTTCCCGCTTTGGATGCCCTACTGTATTTCGTGCCAACACAAGATGTATCAATGGAAATTGAAAGTGCAAAAAATGCATTAGTTAGATAACGCAGATTCAATGACGTGAATCATTTCGTCTGTTGAAAATTTGTTTTCGATTTAATGCTCTTGGCCTCTGATAAATATAATTCGTACTATTCTCCGGAGACAATTTGGAAGAGAGTTATCAATATTACGAGATAATAGAAGGCGGGTTAAATTATTCTATGGTCAGTGACCACTTGGTGAGTGCCCTGATTGAAATACTTTCGCTGTGCCAATTTGCAGCATCAGTTAATAATATCGTACAATTTAAAAACAATAAATGAATATTGAGTTTATTTCATGTGCAAAAACCCAATGGGTCTTAAGTTCCGTAAATGCATGTAGGAATGTACATACATGCCTATACATACTTTTAAGTATGTCAGCGATCATGAATGCGAGATAAGAGGCTTACTTGTAGCTTATTAAGTCAATCTATCTACATATATTAATTTTATTTAGAGCTTTGAGGAACTTTCCAGGTAAGGATCATAATTTCATATTAATACTGAAGGAGACTCAAGGAAGGTCACCTAAGTTACCAACACAAATTAAACCTATTTCATTTACCTAAGTTACCGACACAAATTAAACCTATTTCGTTTACCTAAGTTATAGAGCTGTGTCAATCAGGATCGATTCGATTTTTTTTTTATCCGATCATCGAAAAGTATTGATGATCGAAATCAATCATTTTAATCGATCTCAATCATTTAGATGATTCTCGATTTTCTATTTCAATCATTTCAATGAGTCTCGATTTTCGATATCAGTTAACTCGATCAACCATGATTTACTTGATTCCATTTGTTCTGATTCAATCAATGTGGATTATGAATGCCAAACGGACGGTGGATTAGAATTTCTAGGTTTAACTCGGCATTGAAGAACATGATTGATCGAGTCGGTTGTTGATCTTATAGGCCGCGAAAACAATTGTTGGGTTGAACTGATGTTATTTGATGTATCAGGATTCGGTATGTTTAATGTGGAATTTTGGACGTTTCTTAATCCATCGACATCGAAGCCATCTTTTGATGGAATTTAAGAGTTTATGACTTGACACATTCACTTATGACGTACAAAGTGTATTTCGTACAAAATGTCAGCCGAAAGCCCTAAAATTGCTCTTTTCCGGAGCAACAAATAAAATCTCTTTTTTTTTGAATTTTTGACACTTTTTAATCCATGTACAAAGTAGCCATCATTCGATGTTATTTGGCAATTTATGGCTTACAATAATAGAGTATTTTGTGAGAACTATCAAAGCCACAAGTCAATCTTATCATCGAAATTAAAATCGAATTTTTTAAGCGGTCAGTAAAAAACCTAAGTCTACTTTAGAAAGAAAATTTCTGTTTATTCAGGGGTATTACCTATTGTTGGGAAGTTACAAATTCTCCAAGAGTATTTCTTGTCATGTAAAAATGAATGCCATGCAAATCATGGTCAGACTCGCCACCAGATTATAGGTCCTCCCCATGCCATTTTCAATGTCAACACAGAAATGATTGAGCATTGAGAAACGTTAGTCAGTCACTAAGGTCCAAAATTTGTTTTTAAATTTACAAGTTAATATTGTCCACTTTGCAAATTTCGTAAAATTTGTGAAACGTCAAACGGTGATTGCAATATAAGTGGTTTTAATTTTGTATTATTTGTAAGCATGGCGAATAGAATTTCTGGACGTGAGATCTGTTACTCTCCTTTAGTAAAAATCCCACAACGAATTCATATTCACTTGAAGATGATGAAAAAGATAAAATTTTTGAGTTATTCATAACAAATAAAATGCACGACTGGGTCGCACGAACTTGCTCCTATGTAATAGACTAGGAATTTTAAAAACGGATGTTATTAAAGAAAATTTTTCATAAGGATAAAATGATTTTTTTTAAATTCTTTTAGTAGTAAGAGATAAAAACAGAATGCTATGCAAATATGAATTTATGCAGGAACAAAAATTATAAGTCGTTGTAGTGGTTCCTTAAAAAAATAAGCTTTTATGTACAAAATTTTTAAAACATTTTTAAGAAAAAATTTTGGTACGCCAACCTTAAGTTTTTATTATTGTACGAATAAAAGTCTAATTTCCAAAAAAACATACTAAGTCGTTCTTGAGATATCGAATTTTTCAAAAAAAAAATTACTTTTTTTCTAAAAATTGAAAAAATATTTTTTCTTAAGTTCTGAAATGCAATGTTTTTAAACTTTTTAGTACCGTTTTCGAGAAAATTAAAAACAAAAAAAAAATGGAACCAGGAGGGCTACCAAAAATAACAATTTTTTGTAAAAATTTTTTCAACCTCTAGCTAGTTTTAACCAAATGAAGTTTTTTAATTTTTTTTTTTTAAATTCTGTGGAACAGTTTAAAGAAAAAAAAATATTTATAAAATTTCGAAAAAAAAAATCGTATGGCAGGTACCTACCGTTATTTTTGGTCTTAAAAAAAAAAATAGAAAAAATCGTCCCGGGGGGAAAAAATTAAAACCCATATCTACCAAGTTTGAAGAAAATCGGCCGATCCGTTTAGGCTGTAGTCGAACCGACAGACAGACAGACAGACAGAATTGCGAGACCCACATTTTTGGTCTTCGCTATCATCGTAATGTCAACTTTGATCAAAATCTCGAGTTCGATTTTTTTTACGAATGCATAACTTGCCTTATAGTACCTATAAGTCGCAAGTAAAACCACATTTCAGGGTTTTCGCGTTTCAAGTGTACGCATGTGTGCATGCCTCTGGTTCTGATTGTTTCTTCAAATCTTGAATCACTTCTTTTCAGAAAAAGAAATGTCATCTTGCACCAAGCGAATGATTTCAGAAGCATTTGAAATGCTTCTGTAATCTGTATGCTTCCGGACGACCAAAGAAAAACACTTTAATTCTATTTAGAAGGAGTGTCTTATACCGAATAGGGACGAATGTAGCAAACCGAAATAATTCTTGGCTTAATTGGAGCTGTAAAGGGGATATTTCGTTCTAAGAAGTAAGTTTCCAACAACCCGATGGGAACAAGTTGAAAGAAACTATGAAGATCTGCAACGATCATATTCGAAAAACCACGTTTTTGCTTGGCCAAAAATTAAGACAGAAAATACTATATGCTGTCCAAAAGGTAGTAGTACATTTTTTTGATCATATAGCCTAGTACGCAGATCGGGAAAAATTTTGTCTCTCATACATTTTTTTTCTGGGACAAATTTTTCTGGGACAAGCATTATTTTGCGGGACAAATTTTGACAGCCGAAATTGATTTCTGTCAAAACTGGTTTTATGTAAAAGCTGCTGATACTTCTCTTGAAAGAGAGGAGATTCAAAAAAGGTATGAACGACTTTTGTGAGACAACCCGTTTCAGAGATACACTACAAAACACATTAAATTATTTTTTAATTCTCCAACTTCAAACTTTTGCGCGAGATTTGGAAAAGTTTTGTAGAGATTAAAATTGTAGAGATAAAATTTGTCTTGTCTCGATCTGCGTACTAGGCTTATGTAAGGAATACATGAAATAATTTTTCGTCTTTAGCTCCCACGCTCGTCTTCATTGATTCTCCTTTTGTCAGCTCACCAAAGATTACCAATTTTCCTACAGTACAGTTTTCTATCAATTTGACACTGCCATAAATTGTGTGATTGTACTTGAGAGCTTAAATGATTTTATAGAACTAATCCTCTTTCGAACTCAAACAAGAGTTGTTTTGGAAGATCTCGATATATCTACACAAATCTGCTGCCCCAGATTGTATCCCTACTATATTTCGTTAGAGAGGGTTTTCAACACTGGCAAAACTACTACGTATAGGCTTTTTCATCTGTCCTAATACTGGTCCCTATTCGGATGTACGGAAACAGTGGTTGTTCAGCCTTACATACATCTCTTACTATCGTCTAATTGCACCTATGTCTCCCCTTTCCAGGTCATGGAACTAAGCGCTGATTGATTTTATCGGATCGAAAAATATCTTGCAGACTTTTCGTGGCATTATACGAGTATCCATTGTTGATTTGATGGTATATCTCATCAAACTTTGGCACGATTATTGCCCTTGAAAGCATTTGAAATAATTTGACAAGAAAATCATGTTAAATTTGTGTATTTAGAATAACCGAATTCCTCCTTATGTATTAGAAGTTATCGTTACGACCACCTAATTCGACCACTGATGTTTCTAAAATTAATAGGAATGTGCCCCAGGACTTCCTTTACTCCAAATCTCTTTCTCGTACTCATTAATGATATTCTGTCTGAAACTTCTAATCCATTAAATTTGTTTGCTGACGACAATACTCTTCTTTTCAGCTTTTCACGTTAATTTCAAGATTCACATCCCAATAGGGATTTCCAAACTTTGACAGGTTATTGCGGCCATCTTGTTGAAGCTGCATCTGTCAAATTGGCTATCATTTATTTAGTTTGTTTTTCCAAATCAACATGGAGAGCTGTAGCTTTCAATAACATACATTATGTAAATCATTAAATTGTTTTATAAAATTGGGTTTCTGTTCGAGCAAGGTTGCGCGAGCGTTTTAGTCGAAAGATCATATTCATGGGTTCATTAAAAAGCAAAATTATACAAATTAGGAGACATAACAATTAAATTGCAATGCATCCGAAAAAAGTCACTTTTTGGTGTAGATTTTATGGGCGCCATCATCGGTCCATTTTTTTATAATTTTTTCGGGCACTAAAGGGATTATGAGTACCTTCGAAATGTTTGAGCACAATGCGAGTATTATGAAAAGTTGGAGAGGATTTAAAAGGAGATATCGCTAAAAATTGGTTGGGAATGTCAGAAATCAGAATAATATCATAATGGGAGAGAAACATTCAGCCGAGAAAAACATTCTACTTCTTTGAGAACAACATTTTAGCCCGAACTAGAACAAATTGCATGATTTGAAATATTATTACTGGCATTACAATCGTACAATTTAACGGTGTACTTTTTACTGAAGATTTTGAGTACGAGTATGTCTCTGCCAAATGACCTAGAAAGTTTTTTGCCTTTGAGCCTTCTTCTGGTCTATATGCGGAACATCTTAACGCCTTTACTGATTCTCGCCTTTTCGACTTTTGATCCATAACATTAACAATGACAACAGACTTTCTCAAATCCCTTTCGAACCATTTTTATTTTATTCGGCTGGCTACACTATACAAAGTCTAAAAATAGTCAAGATGCCTACAGCATCACTATACTCTAAGCCGATTCCACAGAAACTGTATCATTCTCCTCAGTGCGTTTGGGATCGTCCAAATTAGCTTCGGATTCACTTGGTCTTCCTGCAGAACTCCCATTTTCAGCATCACTGAAAACATAGTTCGGTACATAGTAACTTGGTGGAGCATACGACAAAGGAACACTATTTAAATTGTAACGAATTTCCACTGGTTGATAGGCCTGAATAAAAAATTAAATTCAATGCACTTTCGAAAAAAAAATATCCGAATTGAAAACCAAAACATACCGATCTAACTAGCGGTGAAACAGCCTGATATGAATGTCCTTCAATTGTACTATAAGCGAAACTTCCTCCAACTCTATCCGATTGAATTATCGCCGAATCATATTGTGGAGTTCTGAGTAGAGTTGTTGCTGGAAGAACCAGTGGTGCAAGTCCAGCCGAAACTAGTTGAAGAGCAGCAACAGCAGCAAATAATTTCAATGTAGATTCCATCTAAAATAAGTTATAGTTAGAACTATGTGATATTTAGATAGACTTAAGAATCTTGCAGAACCTTTAAGATAATTATATTTTAATGAGAATGCCCGCACAATTCTTGCACTTTGAATGTCTCGGAACAATTACAAGTCTATGGAAAAGTTTTAGCCCTTTTATAGATCTTTGCATCTGCTTCTTGAAACCATAAGCAGATGGATATGATCTACATACCTACATATATAAGAGAAGGGAAAAGGAGGACTTTGTTTATTTACGCACTTTTAAGTTTCATCCATACCGCCATCGATAGTCTGGGTGATGGAGAAGTGGTTTGGATACCTGTTTCGTTCTGAATTAAAACTTGTGGTCTAGGGACTATAGGGCAAGTTTTGGTTTCATAAAAAAAAAAAACGGACTCCAAATTTTAAAGGAAATATTGCTTGTTATAACTTAAGCCTTTGAACGCTCCATAATGCCGGAACCACACCTATCTCGTGTGTTGTGTTGTGGAGTTGTGTGTCGCTGTCGCTGCAATGTGTTTAATATGTTTAGAACCACATTTATGAACTGAGTTTTATTGAGGCTTTAGGAGTGGTGTGCTGAGTTGAGTTGTGGAAAATTGTAAAGTCTTCCCTGTTACTTCTCATTCTCATTCTATCAACTTATATGCCAACATTTGTAGGTATATGTAGTCATTAAGGCTTGACTGACTTCGTCATTGTGTCGGTTAGTATAATATTCATGGTAAATCATTCCAAATAGAAATAATGAGCCTTATACGTTGTAAAATCCTCAAAATAAGACTGGCTTCGCTGCGTCTGCCTGCTGTAGTGTTGTCATGCCATGACATAATGTGTACTTTTCTTTTTCCGGCTTAAGGTATTACGTTAGCTTCCGCTATATGCGTAATGATAATGATTGTTCTGTTTCTAAAAATGTGTTAAAGTTTTCCATACAAATTTGCGAATAGCATAATTTTTGACATAAGGCAAGTGACATAAGACATAATAAGCTTACAGAATTAATTAGCAATTGAATTTATCATGAACTTATTTACACCGATGGATCAAAAACTAATGACGGGGTTGGTGGAGATGTATACTCAGACTAAATTTATGTCTCTCTTTTCATCTTCCCAATCAATGTAGCGTATTCCAGGCGGAAATTTTGGCGATTAAAGAAGTCCTGTCTTGGCTTAAAGAAAACGTTTTATCAATCAAAGGTATCCGCATTTTCTTGGACAGCCAAGCAGCCATTAAATCTCTTGATGCTGTCTCTTCCAGCTCTACAGCTCTTAACTGCCGATCGTCTCTGGGGGAGATGGATAAGCAGTCATTCGCCTTTGGTGAGTGCTGGCCACAGGAACATTTCAGGAAATTGTAAAGCTGACGAACTCGCCAAAAGTAAAATAAATATACCTTTATTATTATTGCTATTCCTAATACTACGTGTAAACTTAATGCGGAGTTTTTATTTTCTGTTTTCATTTTTATTCGAAGTTCCGATCTTCGAATCTGAATTCGACATTTTGGGTGGAGGCCTCTTAAGCAAGATGTTGTACAGAGAACAAACCTTAGGTGCAACAATTTCACCAGCTGCTTAGCGACAAATCAGATTTGGTGAGTGTTGGATCTGAAGCGCTCCAAAGGTTTAATATTTTTAAGCAGATCGCATATATGCAACATAATAGGTGTTATAATATAACACTGTTTGACACTGCACGCAACGCTGCACTGCTTAGAATTTATTCTAACGATTTCTGCAAAAGCTTCAAAAGAAGAGGAGGAATCGATCACTCACATTCTATGTACATGTTCTGCCTTATCTCAAAGACGTAGACCCCATTTGGGAGAGTTCTACTACAATCATCTTAGTGATCTGGCCAATATAGATTTACATACATATGTATATATGTAGGCAACCTCGCCCGCTTCATAACACTGAGCCTCCACTTGAAATAAATGATTGCAAGAAATGTGTCATGTAGGCAATATTTCTTGTGGAGTCCCTTTTATGTCTCGATTTTTATTTTATTTTTAGACATAATTTTTTCTATTTATTTCTTGTCTTCGTAGAAGAAATAAATGCAGATATAAATTTTGACGTTTCGTGACACCCCAACTTCACTAGACACAAATTTCTCACAAGACGTCGAGTCTTGACACCAATTCCCACATTATCATGTAACATTCCTTTATTTCATTGACAAACTCATGTTATGTTTTCACTTCGTATAGAAATTATGTCCTGTGAAGCCAAGATGTAATTTTTCTACCATTTACTGTCTGTTGAAGTACATACATAATGTTGTTTGGTTGTTTGCAAGCCAAAATTAACATTAAAAGAATTAAACATTGAAGATAGTAAGTATTTTGATTAATTTTTTTTAAAAATTAGTTAGGGCATTCAGAGACTTTTCACTCTTGTGGGACTACTCAATTATGTCTTGGAGCAAATGTTCTCTTCAAGGTCGTGCAAATCTCTTTTGCTCAAAAATGGATTGACCCAAAACCTGTGCTTCCTTTTGTATTCTTCCCGTTTTGCCTCTTCTAGTGATTTACGTGGTGAGATTATGGCGAGGAATGAATAATCACGACATAATTTGCCAACAGAGTTAAAGAAATATAATCTTCAGATATAATGTCTGACATAATAGCAGAAATAAATAATGCTAATGGAGGTGCGGCCTAAGGAACCCCAATTGATTTAACGATTAGGGAGAAATTATGGACCAACTCATAGCCTAAGTGTGTCGGCTCTCCTGCAGACAGCCACGTCAACCTCACCTTACCATTTATCATGATACTTTTGAAGAAAATTTAAATATCTTAAAGTATGGACGACGGCATAGCTGGGCATTAACTCGTTAATCCGTTAATCGTTAATTAACGAAGTTAACATTTTGATTAACGGATTAACTTTTAAGTTAACTTTTAAAAATGTTAACGGACACGTTAAATCCGTTAATCCACGTTAAGTCCGTTAATCGTTAATCCAATGCCTACTATTTGCCGCGCGGCGAGAAAAACACGTTCAGAAAAGTATGAGACAAGTGCCGCGCGGTGCGTGCCGCGGGTGAAACAAAACCAGCTAGGTACATATTATATATAGCTATATAAAATTGTTCGATTTTGACAGAAAAAAAGTAAAGTTTTTCGAGTTGATCAACTGCGTTTTCGATATTGTTGTTTAACCAGTTGATGAACGAGTTGATACCTTCGTACACTTAACCAAGGAACCAAGGATCACTCGTTCGGGAACACGTTGAACGCACCACGATAAACAAAAAACTCAAACGTCAAACCTGAAATAATTTTGACTTCAGTTCGGTACATACTATTGTCGACGCACGCCTTCGGTTTAAAATATTTTTAAATTTGTTCCGTATGAGTATGATTTCCTCTAAGAAAAAAAAAGTGGCTGCCGCATTAATAATAATATTAGAAAATGAACGACAAAGGAAGAAAAAACAGCCAAGACGATTCTGGGTAGATGATTTTTTCTTGAGTCGCGGAGAAAATTGTTTTTTTCAATGAAATATATGAGAAATTAAACCGGTGCTTAGAGAAAAAAAATATAAAAAATGCAATTTTTATCACATGTTAACGGATTAACGATTAACGTTAACTTGCGTTAATTCTTTCGAAATTTAACGCTTTAACGTTTAACGAAGCTAACTTTTTTAGTAGCGGATTAACGATTAACGAAGTTAACTGTTTGATTAACGGTGCCCAGCTATGGACGACGGACATCGCAATCTGATTTAATTCCGAAGAAAGTCTGGAATGAAAGGAACAAACTGAACTCCCTGAATTTCCAACACACCATTTTGTAGTGTTGGAACTTTATTTACCTTTTTCTATCCGATAACCTACTCGCACATAACCTTGAGCTGGAGTATCAGCTTTTAAATCATGTCAAAACCCTTTCCGCAAAATGTTTGGATTTTTGTATAGTTCCTTTTTTTTAATAAATAACGTTGGTGGAAATCTGAGTGCTTATTTACATTTTAAACAAGAATATCGAACTGAGACTCCTTCATGTTATTAAACGATTTCTTATGCAAGAAACATCACACTAGAAGTTTTGTAATTATGTTTATAATAATAATAAGCAATTTTCGAACATTTTGAATATATGGTAGCATCCAAGTTTTCTTTGATCATGTCTGTACGACCTATTCATAAACCTCTTTTTTTTTGTGTGCAATCTTCGACAATTTAGCAAGCACATCGATCTGATTAGTACGTCCGTCGTTCATCGTCTATATGGCGAAGATCAAGTTTCCCTTATAAATTCGGTTTGTATCGAGAGAATGTCTGCAATTTTGTGTCGGTCGCCTCATGATATCGTGGATATCTTATGACATCGTTTGTAAACACTTTTCTCGGTCGCTTGGGTAACAGTTGGGTTTGATGAAGTGTTAAGAAATAATTCTAAACGTGCCGTAAGAACATCCAGTTTGAATGGTGGGAACTGGATTCTTATTGGTTGAGGCAAAATCATCCGAGACCATCTTTCCATTGATGGTCGTCTCGTAGTAGGTTCATCTTTAGAAATTTAAGATACAGATTTTAAAGTATTTGCAGGTGAGTGACACAAGTTATTGTTTTTTCTTTCAATTTGTTAAACTTGTTCTGAGAACTACGACCAAATAAGGTTCATCTTTTGTCTTGAAAATTTTAATTTGCTTCCGGAACGATACATAATAATTACTAATACCTCTTGCAGTAAAAATACAAAAAACATCCTAGCAAAGATTCAAATTTAAACTAAATGGGTTAATAAACCCCGCATTATAGGAATACGAGTATTCAGAATGTAATGAAGGAAGAGATCACCTACTGCAGCTTAAGCAAAGAAATTCATTCGGTCACAGTAAAATTGCGAAGTTCCAATCCGGGCTCGCACTTCAAAAAGAGGATTCCACCGAACTATGGCTGTCCACAAGTATAGAATAAATGTAGCGGTTGTAATTTAATTACATCGTTTGCTGTTGAACTCCAACTAAGGAAACTAGTTTGATACGAGTACACCAAGGAACATCATTAGGTGTTTCTTATGTTTTGCAAAGGACAAGGTCACCATAAAAACCATCAATATTATACTTATGGAGGATAGTAAGGATATTCACATTTACTTCTTTTTATTTATATTTTTGTTTTATGACCGTTAATATTGGACATATATCTACACTTGTGTAGTAATAAAACTAACTTTAAAATAAATTTTAAAATAGACTAATGGTCTTTGGCGTTGTTTTAGCACTGCATTAAATCATTTTCTTTTATACTAACAATAGTGTCTTTTTACAGTCTTTTGGCAAAGTTAACAATAATTGTATGATATTATTCGTTATTAATCATTTTTGTATTAAAAATATTTTAAAAGTGTCTATACATTTAATTTAGCATAGAAAAGGTTTAAATTTGACTTATAATGTTTTCCATTGGCAAAATATATCAATTTATTTTCGATTTAGTTCATTTAAAATGTGTGCCAATTTTGGCAATTTTTGCATTCTATCCGACAGAAAAAAATCGATTTATTTTTCGATCTAAAATCAGTTTTTTCGGCAGTTTTACTTCTACCTATGTATGTATATGTACAAATACCAAAAAAATTTGTTTAATTAATTTCAACTGTGAAAATAAAATCCAAGACATAAATAGGAAATTATTTCTAGTACAAAATAGAAGCAGTTTAAAATGATTTCGTAAATTCTCTACTGAAACTAAAACGAAATTACACTAATACCATGAATAAAATAAATAAATTTTAAATCACATTCCATTCGCCGCAAAAATAAATCAATTTTTGATTGAAATCTGAATTTGCCAATTGAAAAGCCTAATTATTCAAATTCAATTTTCAAAAGAAGTTTTATCAACATTCATAAGCACTTTTGTATTACTGTGAGACTAAGTTACCGTAGATTCCATTGGCAAACATGGCTAAGATTATAGAATCCTATGAAACTTTGGAGTGAATACTTTTGAATACTTTTGAACTTCCAACGGTTTTTAAAACATAAAAACAAAAGTGGCAAAATTATTAGCACATCATATTAAACCGGCAAAATTATTTGCACATGTTTGAATTACTGCATTTAACACCACTGGAAGCCAAAAAGTATTTTTTTTATATATAAAACGAAACGTTGTTATGAAAATAGCATTACCTAGTAAATTGTGCTTCCTCCTTTGCCGCAATAACAGCAGCGATGCGCCTTGGCATTGAGGCTATCAAATTTTGAATCTGTTTTCTGACGGAACTGTACTCCAAGCTGTTATAAACTCTTCCCAGGTTTCATTTTAAGATCTTTCAATGTCTTGAGGAATTTTTGATTTAACAAGATGCCAAACATTCTCAATGACATTTAGATCAGGGCTCTGTGGTGGCCATTTTAAAACTTCTTGGTCTACCCCAGATAAAAAGTTTTTATTGTCCGGGCCGTATTTATAGGAGCATTATCTTGTTGCAAGATAAAATTACTACCGATGAATATTGACCCTGCCACTAGTGCAACATCATTTAGTATTTCCAAATAATGCGACTTTATCATAGGGTTGGAGCTAACAATATCATTATTTTACCTCCTTTGCAACGCCTAGTGAGTTGTGTAACGGGTCGTTTGTTTTTTGATTTGCGATCGGAGTAATAAAATTTTCGGCCATAGTTACCATCCAACGAACAAGTAGTCTCATCAGTCCAAAGTACACTTTTCCAAAAATCCGGCGGTTTATTGATATGCTCCCTAGCGAATTCTAGTCTGAGGATTTTATTTGATTTTATTTTTTCTTGATATATGGGGCTTTTTTTTAATTGACGTAGGCGTTTATTTTATTTTCTTTCAATCTCCGTCGTATCGTCCTTTCACTAAGCACATTTCGAACTTTTGCACAGCGGTTACTTTTAAAGGAACGGATATTTTTTGTGTCTTCCCTTTTGGTTGTGGCCCTTTTTCTTCCTCTACCAGCAAGATTTTTTATACTTCCATGAGTTTTTTGTTTTTCTATAAGGTAATAAACTGTCCTCCGGGCGCAGCGATATTTAGCTGAAATTTTTGCTGCCGAAACACCAGATCAGAACTCGTGCGTTTTTCTGTTGAAAGTTCATTCGTTTTAGCCATTTGAAAAACTTTCCCGACGACAATATCACAATAAACGAAAAAAAAAACTAATTACACCGTTCACTATGATTATTCGGGTAAATAAACTACCTGTAGTCAGTCTAAGCAGTTCACTGCACTTGTGCAAATAATTTTGCCGTTTTAATATGATGTGCAAATAATTTTGCCACTTTTATTTTTATGTTTTTGAAACGAACCGTTAGAATTTTTTATTTTGTGTACCGTTTTGAGAATATGTATTCATTATTAATAAAAATATATATTAACAATATCTTTTTTATTTTGAAAGTTATAAGGCTTCAATGAAGAGAAGTTGTTATTTTACTTTGTGCAAATAATTTTGCTAATGACTATAGTTATGTTCTCTGAATAAAGCAGCCATGCGTCAGAATAGGTATGCGAAGAATGTTTGCAATTTGATCCTTTTATGTAGTCTAACAATGCTTCACATTTAAGGTATAAAGATAATATCCGAAACGGATTTCTTTTAGAGAAATTAAAAATCAAAGATTAGATTTTACAGTTCGTTTTACAGATTTAAACTTTAAATTAAAGTATGTCATTATCTTAGCACAATACTGGTATTGTACTAAAGATACGTATTTAGTATCGTGCTAAATTCATATCACTCTTTGATATTGTAATATTTTTGCTAGGTTCGTTAAATAAAAATTATTACTCTTTTTAGTATTTCTTCTTTATTTTTACTTCCAAATCACAACAATAAATCTCAATTTATAAACAACTCAAATACTTTTATCCAAATTTAAATCACACTTTTTTTAATAACACAATCCAATAAGCAATACTTTTGCACACTTTCATAATCCAAAATCAACTGTGTCTCCGTGAACACTCCCTTATATACTCAAATTAGTTGTTCTCGAAAGTTCTTGTCTTGGAATGTTCCAGATGTTTGGAATAAGGGGAAATACATTTGACATTGGAAAAGAGCTTTTTGTTTCTTCCATAAATTAGATATACAGTTTTCCAACAGATGGCGCTGTAGTAGTATAAAGCTCTGTTCACAACATTGCCCCCTTCTTAAGATTGTTCGTCCCGAACAATTCTATCTCCAGATTCGCCACTGTATCGGTGCAGTCGATCGCTATGCACAACTTTTAACTTTCCTCTTGACCATCTTTGAATTCGGTAAACGACATCATTGATTTTCGTGACGACAGTATAAGGGCCTTCCCAGTTTTGTTGAAGCTTCGGCGACAATCCTTTTTGACGATGTGGATTATACAGCCATACACGATCTCCTACTTGGAATCTTGTCGTGTTTGCTCTTGTGTCGTACCTTGTCTTCATTCGATCGCTGTAAGCGCTCATTCTAGTCCTGGTCCTTTCGTGGATGTCGATTAGCCTCTCTTTCAGGTCACTCACGTAATCCCCTGTTTCCTGAGACTCTTGTGATGGGTGTCCAAACCTTATCTCACTAGGCAGCCGTATGCTTCTTCCGAACAGGATTTCAGATGGTGTTTGTCCTGTTGAGCTATGTATTGCACTTCGGTAGGCCATCAAAAATAGTGGTATGTGCCTATCCCAGTTTCTTTGGTGGTCGCTTACAACTTTAGTGAGGTGCTCTTTTAAGGTCCTGTTGAATCTCTCGACCATTCCATCAGATTGCGGGTGAAGTGGTGTGGTTCTCGTTTTCTTAATGCCAAGGAACGCGCAGACCTCTTGGAATATGTTCGACTCAAAGTTCCTTCCTTGGTCAGAATGGAGCTCCATAGGCACACCGAACCTGCTTACCCAGTTAGACACAATCTGGTCGGCCACGGTCTTGGCTTCTTGGTTCGGGATAGCGTATGCCTCAGGCCATTTGCTGAAGTAATCCATTACCATCAGAATGTATTTGTTTCCAGCATTCGTTTCCGGAAATGGGCCAGCCATATCAACAGCAATCCTTTCAAACGGTGAGTCGACATTATATTGCATCATTTTTCCTTGCAGTTTTCTACCAGGTCCTTTGGTTGCAGCACAAGCGTCACAATTTCGGCACCACTTTTCAACGTCGTCCCTTGCATGCAACCAGTAGAATCGTTGCCTCACCTTTTCTAAAGTCTTATTGACTCCCAAATGGCCTCCTGAAGGTCCATCATGCATCTCTCGAAGAACCTCTTTGATTTTCGATTGAGGTAACACAAGCTGCATCACATAGGATTTATCATCAGCGGACTCCCATTTTCGCCGGAGAACACCTTCTTGCACATGAAGTGAGTCCCATTGTGCCCAATAGGCCTTTAAAACTGGACTCCTATCGGAAATGTCATTCCATGCGGGTTTTTCTTCATGTTCCTTCCATGCGAGAAGAGGTTCAATGTCGGGGTCTTCTTGTTGAGCAGATCTTATTTCTTCATTGCTCCATCCACAAATGGGGTCAGCCCTTATTCGCAGAATGTTGATGGATTCCTTTTCTTCTTGTCGCCTGCAATGCTTGCAATCTATTTTACAAGGCCTTCGGGATAGTGCGTCGGCATTTGAGTGCAGCTTTCCCCTTCGGTGTTGAATTTCGTAATCGTAAGTCTGCAGTCTTTCTATCCACCTTGCGACTTGTCCTTGTTGGTAAAAAATCTACCAATCTCTTACAATTGATTGTCAGAAGTTGGCTGACAATTCATTTTCAGATAGCCGGCTTAATACCTACCAATTAATTGTAAGAGATTGGTAGATTTTCTACCAACCTTGCAGTTTTCTACCAGGTCCTTTGGTTGCAGCACAAGCGTCACAATTTCGGCACCACTTTTCAACGTCGTCTCTTGCATGCAACCAGTAGAATCGTTGCCTCACCTTTTCTAAAGTCTTATTGACTCCCAAATGGCCTCCTGAAGGTCCATCATGCATCTCTCGAAGAACCTCTTTGATTTTCGATTGAGGTAACACAAGCTGCATCACATAGGATTTATCATCAGCGGACTCCTATTTTCGCCGGAGAACACCTTCTTGCACATGAAGTGAGTCCCATTGTGCCCAATAGGCCTTTAAAACTGGACTCCTATCGGAAATGTCATTCCATGCAGGTTTTTCTTCACGTTCCTTCCATACGAGAAGAGGTTCAATGTCGGGGTCTTCTTGTTGAGCAGATCTTATTTCTTCATTGCTCCATCCACAAATGGGGTCAGCCCTTATTCGCAGAATGTTGATGGATTCCTTTTCTTCTTGTCGCCTGCAATGCTTGCAATCTATTTTACAAGGCCTTCGGGATAGTGCGTCGGCATTTGAGTGCAGCTTTCCCCTTCGGTGTTGAATTTCGTAATCGTAAGTCTGCAGTCTTTCTATCCACCTTGCGACTTGTCCTTGTTGGTAAAAAATCTACCAATCTCTTACAATTGATTGTCAGAAGTTGGCTGACAATTCATTTTCAGATAGCCGGCTTAATACCTACCAATTAATTGTAAGAGATTGGTAGATTTTCTACCAACCTTGCAGTTTTCTACCAGGTCCTTTGGTTGCAGCACAAGCGTCACAATTTCGGCACCACTTTTCAACGTCGTCTCTTGCATGCAACCAGTAGAATCGTTGCCTCACCTTTTCTAAAGTCTTATTGACTCCCAAATGGCCTCCTGAAGGTCAATCATGCATCTCTCGAAGAACCTCTTTGATTTTCGATTGAGGTAACACAAGCTGCATCACATAGGATTTATCATCAGCGGACTCCCATTTTCGCCGGAGAACACCTTCTTGCACATGAAGTGAGTCCCATTGTGCCCAATAGGCCTTTAAAACTGGACTCCTATCGGAAATGTCATTCCATGCAGGTTTTTCTTCATGTTCCTTCCATGCGAGAAGAGGTTCAATGTCGGGGTCTTCTTGTTGAGCAGATCTTATTTCTTCATTGCTCCATCCACAAATGGGGTCAGCCCTTATTCGCAGAATGTTGATGGATTCCTTTTCTTCTTGTCGCCTGCAATGCTTGCAATCTATTTTACAAGGCCTTCGGGATAGTGCGTCGGCATTTGAGTGCAGCTTTCCCCTTCGGTGTTGAATTTCGTAATCGTAAGTCTGCAGTCTTTCTATCCACCTTGCGACTTGTCCTTGTTGGTAAAAAATCTACCAATCTCTTACAATTGATTGTCAGAAGTTGGCTGACAATTCATTTTCAGATAGCCGGCTTAATACCTACCAATTAATTGTAAGAGATTGGTAGATTTTCTACCAACCGTGTACACACACAATTAATTGTCGTTTTTTGTTGGTTATGGAAACTGACAATTAAACCTTGGCTGCAAATTTTCTGACAATGAAAAAATTGTATGATGCTACAACAACGAACATCTTACAATTTCTTCATTGTCAGAAACGTCAGACAACGATAAAAATTGGCAGGCCTGACAATAAATTGTGTGTGTACACGATTATCAAATACCTTACAATTTACCGTCTTACAATTAATTGTCATATACATTTTCTGACAATTAATTGGAAGATTACACGATTGTCAGCTAGCGTACACATGATTGTCAGATTTCTTACAATTAATTGTCAGACAATGATCTAACAATTAATTGTGAGGCAAATTTTCTGACAATTAATTGTATGACAACACGGTTGTAAGACATTGTAAGCATGTTTTTCACTGACAGATCTGACAATATTGTAAGATCTACCAATCGTGTACACTTACCTTTAGCTTTAGAACTATTTATTCGGACTGGTTGAATTATTTTTAGCCTACAAAATTTGGCGTTTCGTCTGGGCAATTTATGGCAAGTTCATCATCAAATTCATGAAAAAAAAAGTTAAATAAATAATAATGAAGTGAAAAAGATCAGAAGAAATAGGTATAACTCTCTGAATTCTCCTGTAAAATTAGGTATAAAATCCTAAGAAATTTTTTTGATTTTTTTGAATTTCTTGAACTAACCGAAAACATCATAATGGCGACTACTCATTTCCGCCATGGTCGCTTCAACTACATTCCACAAAATACAGCCCACAAATTCACCAATAAGCAACTGTCAACCTTGTAAACAAAAAGTGACACTTCAAATTTCATATAAAAAAAATAATAACAAAATAACAATACTCCACTTTATTTGCTTGGATAAAAAATCATACATTTATTATGAATTTAATAGTTTTAAGAAATCTAACAAAATCAACTTTTCAAAACATACAACAATGTAAAAGATATATTTCCTCCGTTTCAACGCACAATCGCATTGCAAAAAACACTTTTCTCTCCTTCCATCAACCCTCCTCGGCCACTTCTATACACAATCTTTCTGGTTTTACTAACAGACCGATTCCTTGGCAGAGGGGGTAAGTATAAACTGCACACAACATTAAATCAGAGCCCAGTCAGAGATTTCTTCAAATCAAAAGCTTTAAATTGAATCACTTTCAGTTCAACACGTCACCTTGAAACATCAACAGCAGCAGCCCTCCAGCCCAAAAAGAAAAAAATGGTAAGTTGGTGCTGTCTTCTAATAGTGCAAAGTGGTTTTATTGATTTATTTTAAATTACAGTCACAGAATTACTTGTTGAATTTGTTTTTTTTTTTGTTAAGAAGTGATTTTGTTTTCGGTATACACTTTTCGTAGAAGTTTCATCGTATTTTGATAACCTTTGATGATCTTATTTATCTCCGATTAAATTCTCATTAAGAAATACTAAATATGTACCTATGTACATATTTGTACTTCAAAAGTGAAAGCATTTAAAAATATGTACAAATATTTATCATTTTACTTTGAGCAAGATTCAGTTTTTTACTTGATCAACCGTGAGGTACCTACGCTTTTCGAGTAAATAATAAAAATTAAAATGGCAGGTAGTTCAAGAATTTAAAATTGGTTAGTCCGTGAGAAAGGAAAATTCTGAAAGTTAATTAACAAACAGAACTGAGTTTTCCTTTACGAAATACTTTATTGTGAAGTAATAATAAACTCGAAAGTCATAAACAATTTTTATAAGAATTGAATTCTCAGTACTTAAAAACTCACTTTTCATTTTTAAATGAAAAACAATTAGAATTCAGAGTAGGTACTCAGCATTTGATTTTGAATGATAAAATGAATAATTAATGAACAAACAAGGTTAGGTATTGTTTTTATCCTTCCAAATCAAAGGTTTCATAGCACATTAAAAAAAATGTAATTCGATGACGATTTGTAATTCACTTCTTATAATTTAATGCTGCTAGGCATAGTGCGAATAAGTTAAAGCATTCAAGAGTGACACATTAAGGTGAACGGTGGTCTATTGGGTTTTACCCAGGGATTTCAGCACATTTCTGAGCTTGTTTGCAACTCTAGTTTTACCAAAATCTCTTTCTTCTAGTTGTAAGTTTCATAAAATAGGTACAATGTACATTATATGTCCGTTTGCTTACTTAGCATCTCGATCTATACTGCCTGCACACGCCGATTTTAAATTCTTTAGTTTGCTCACGGTCCTTTCAGTCATTTAGAACAAGCGTTCTTTCGTCCGCGATCGCTTGGCATTAAAATCAGAGGTTCGATCTACCTTGTTGCCTGGAGTCTAAGAACTGAGTTCGAAGACTCTCTTGGCTTCATTCCTTTGTGTTCGATGTGGCCCAGCCAATGCGGTGGACTTTTCACTTTCTCGATTATGTATGTATATTCTTATCTTTGTAGAGCACGAAGAGTTAGGTGTTGTATATTCACTATATTCGCCTTCTCACACACAACCAAATATACATCTTTACAAAGTATACATGAAAGAATTTTCTTTCGATAGAGTTCAGTATCAACTCGTGTTTTCTGTTTGTCGTCCATAACTCGATGCCATAAAGCAGGACTAACAGTATTAGATTTTTCTAGAGCTTGAATTTCGTCGTAAGCGCGAGGAGTTTTGAACCTATTTGTTTCGTTTAACCTAAGCCGTTTCTTAGGGCAATTCTTTGTCGGATCTTCACTAAGGAGTTATTCATGGAGTTAACATTAACTCCAAGGTACATGAAAACCTTAAGTAGGTAGAAATGGTGACCACTGGCAGTCAAGCCCTGTGGCCCAATTAGCGCTGAAGTGCCCCATTTTGATACCATAACTCGGTGAACCTATGGATGGAATCCGCATCACTCACTCAAACGGACCACCACACTCATCCGACACCATCTACACTGTGCAAAGCTAGGCAGCTTTGTGATGAAACCCTAGCCAATTCGATTGTGTGATAATCTGGCTCCCAGCACCATAAGATTCCGTCAAAGCCCTAAGTCAGAAGTAACTAAAGTTCGTACTAGATCCGCTTAGTCTCGTTGAAAAAAGAGATCAAGTCTGATCTTTATTTCCGAAAGTTCGTAAAAGAATGACCTTCCAAATGCTTATGCTCTAAATTTGGCAAGGGCAGGGCATTTGCAGAGGAAATGGAGGGCTGTTTCCCGCTGGTCTCCACAGATGACAGTTAGTGGTGTGAGGAATGCCTAACTTCGCTGCATGCCTAGTGTCCGCTACAGGTAGCTACGACCCTGGCTATGTCTTGCCTGGTTCTGTATATCAGATCAAGTGTTTCGGATTTATTATAGGTGGACCAAATCTTTCTAGATATAATACAGTTAGTTAAACTGTTCCACCTACGGTTTGATTCGGTAGGAAAATTGATAGAATATTGCCTTTCATAACTCTTTCCGCAAGTGAGTTATGAAGGTTTGATCCTCCTTGTCCGCACGTTCATTCTCATCACCACAATGACTCGGAGCCCAGATAAGAGTGACATTTTGGTTAATATTGAGACATTGCTGGACCAATTTGGAGGATTATGTACTAGAATTAATGGCTTTTACAGCCGCCTGACTGTGATAATAGCCGTATTTCACTTTTGATTTGAATCTTGTTTGAGTACCTTGCATTCTTCCCTGATAGTTATTCAGTTATTCATAATTAGCAAAGTCGGGTACTTTTGGGCCCATTTGCTGATATAGAACATAAATACTTATGTTCCACATAAACTCTATGACAGTTTACGTAGAGGAAAAAGTAGAACATAAGCGCTTAGGTTGAAGATAGATATTTAAGTTTCGTTTCAGCAAATGGCCATTAACGACCTAGATATATTTAGAGTATGAACTCCTAAACTACTTCTTTTTTTTAATATTTTGCGCGCACTAAAAGGATTATGACTATTGACTGCCCTTAAAATGTTTGTGCACAGTGCGAGCGTTTAAAAAAGTTGGAGGCGATTTTAAAAGAGATACCGATGCACATTGGTTTGAAATGCTCAAACATCGTAATGGGAATGAAAATATTGGGCCGGGAAAGCATTCCACATTCGGGTAGTGCGGCTAAAGAAAGAATCTCTAAATTTAACAGTACGTCTGAAGTTAGGCTTAAGGGTAACCTGACGGGCATTCCCAGAAGTGCGAGTGTTATGGTCAATATAAAAAACGCAACTGGATGTTTTTCTGTTTATAAAAATAACGATAAAATACTGAAAGACAAGAAACATTGGGGCGGTGCTCGAGAGATGCTAATGTTTCTGTAAAATTTCTAATACCTATCATTTATAAAGCTCTTTTTTGAATTCTATCCAAGAGACTCAAGTAGGTTATTGGAGCACCTGGCCAAATATGAGAATGAATTTTACTTTAGTTTTGAACGAATATCGACTTATAAATTACAGCCAGATTAGAAGGGGTGACAAAATTTCTTGCAACTTCGAAGAAAACCTAAACACTCAACACTTTGGCGATGTCGTATATGTGGTCAAGACACACAATGTGGCCTGTGATGCACATACCGAGAACTGAAAACTATTCGCTTTACTCAGTGGAAGCGTCGCTCATGGACACAAGAAGACAACATTAAGTGTTTGAAGCATTACATTCTATGCTGTTTTTGATTCCCATCTTACAAATTGTAAAGAGATTAGAATTTTATGAGCTGATTATACGCTGCTGTTCTAAATCCACATACGAAGAACTAGGACGTTAATCGGGAAACGAATATGAGAAGCTGAAAGTACTTGACGTAAGGAAAACAATTTAATGAATTATAAGTTTCAAACAAAAGATTATTGATGAATATCAGAAAGAGAGTCGGAGACAAAACGGAGCCCTGTGGCACCAGCATTTATTTTATGAACTTCAGACTTAAAACCGTCCAGTACAACTTGTATTGAGCGGTTAGAAAGGTAGTTTCTAATCCAACGAAGAAGAGATTCATCGATACCGAATGCACGCATTTTCGATAAGAGAGCTTGATGCCAAACTAGCAAATGCTTTCGAAATATCAAGTACAATAATCTTAATTTCTCCAAGAAAATATAAAGATCTATTTCACTCTTCGGTGACATATGCCATCTGATCACCAACGTGCTACAATAGCCATTTTGCCGATCATTGAGAAGCTTTAGTTCTTCAAGATATTTCCTGACCTGATAATTTATCAGCGTTTATATGACCTTAGAAAGAAGAGACGTATTATTGGACCATTGTTAGAATCGGAAGAAGATTCGCCTTTTTTTTGGAAAGAGACCAATAGATTTGGACAGACAAAAAAGCTTACGCAATAGTTTTCCTAGCGTTTTTTTTTTTTTTTTTTTTATAATTAGCACACACTCAAGGGGTTATGAATACCCTTATAATGTTATAATAACACAGCGCGAGCAGTTAGGAAATGAGGAGGGGATTTAAAAGGAGATGCCGATGCACATTGGTTTTAAATGCTTGTACATCATAATGAGGGGGGAAAATCGAGTGAGGTATAGTGTTCCACATTCTAGTAGTACGGCTAAAGAATGAATCTCTGTATTTCACAGTACGCCCGAAATTAGGCTCAAGGGTAAACTGATGGGCATTCTTAGCAAGACGAGTGTTACGGCGAAATTGTTTCAAGGGAGGAATGCAGCTGGCTATTTCATTTGAGCACTGTTTATTATAGAAGAAGCGATAAAACAAAGTTAGACAAGAGACATTACGACGGTGTTCGAGAGAAACAAAAGTTTCCGTAATAGACCTGTCTCCAATTAGTCTAAGGGCTCTGTTTTGGATTCTGTCTAAGAGGTGCAAGTGAGTTTTAGGAGCACCTGCCCAGATATGGGAGTTATACTCAAGCTTAGGCCGAATGTATGCCTTATAAATTGTAGCCAGATCAGAAGGGGAAAAAAACTGCTTACATCTTCTGAGGAAACCTAAGCATTTCGCAGCATTTTTCGCAACATCAAATATGTGATCATGCCACAAAAGATGGTCTGTAATAGACATACCAAGAACGGAGAGCTTTTCGGTTTCCTCGATGCAAGTGCCATCCATGGATAATGGCAGGGGTGGAATACAGGAGACAGCTTTGGGTTTTCGAAGCATTAAATTCCAAGCGTTTAAGAACATCAGTTAAGAACAATGAGAAAATACAATCCGGGCCAGTAGATTTGTGAATATCGAGATCTGCCAGTACTCTTTCATCTAAATGAGTGTGAGGGATTTTTCCCATAAAATTGTTTAAGCTCTAAACTACAGGTAGAATCATGACATTTTCTGGGAGTGTTTTATTAACAGCAAACTGTGCTGCAATTGGCTTTTTCTTGTGACCTGGCAAAAAGAGTGTCAGTGAAAAAGAGCGTTGGAACCGAAGACGAAGTAGTATTTCGTAAGTTTTTTACAAATGACCAAAAATTTCGACTACATTTGGGACTTTGTAGTATTTTTTCCTTGATTGTTTGTCATACAAAGATTTAATATGGGGCCAGATGAGAAATACCATTTATTTGTATTTATATAAATGGAGGTTAAAGGGGCAGCCAGAACGAGTAATATCGCAACTCCCCACCTTGCTATCAGTTGCTAATTTTTTTTGTTGTTAGTTTACTTCAAGACCATCAAGTTTCGCCTGATTATCAATCGATGTCAAGACTCTTAAAAGAAGAAAATACACGAACACAATTTCAACTTTATAACCTATGTTAGTCTTTTATACTGAAATTGTTTTAAAACCCCTACCTATGAGTAACAAAGGTTTGAAAACCTTTTATTTCTTTTCAGAAATTTCAATAGGTTGTGCATTGAGAAACCATTTTTTATTTCTGTAAGCTTAACCAATTTTTTTTTCCAAAAAAATATTCCTTTGTTTTATTTTTAAAACCCTTAAAAATAAAGTAATCTTCAGATTTTTCCATATTCATTTCTTTTCAGACAAAACTAACTGAAACAGAACGGGCAGCCACACTGAAACCGCTTCTCGATGCTGGCTGGTCCATGGTTGCTGGACGAGACGCCATATACAAAGAGTACATCTTCGCCGATTTTACTCAAGCTTTCAGCTTCATGACAGCTGTTGCTCTGCTGGCAGAGAAAACTAACCACCATCCCGAATGGTTTAACGTTTACAATAAGGTGCAAGTTACAATGTCTACCCATGATGTTGGCGGCTTAAGTGCAAAAGACATTAGAGCTGCCACTTTTATGGATGCCCAGGCCAAGAAACTTTTGTAAAGCAATAATTTACGGTGCTCATATGTATGATTTAATATTTATGTATTTAAAAAATAATAATAAACAAAGAAAAACATACTTAAAACTATCTCATCTGTTTGCTTAAAATTTCATATTCAGCCTTCTCTAGCACATCTGGAGAAGTTTCGTCGAGAACAAAGCCAATTTTTCGAAAGAATTCGGTGGCAATTGGGTTGTTTTTGAGTACTGTGAGGACAACTTTTTCCATGTCCCAATGTTTGGCACAGTTTTCCAAAGCAGTCATCATGAATTTTCCTAGACCTTGTCGCTGCGAGGACTTCTCAATTTGCATTTCATAACTAAAACAAAAATTGGAATGAGTTCAAGAAATTGATTGGGCTCGAATAATCTTACCAATACAACACGGCGTTGCCATAGTCCAGATCGAATCGGAACATCGCATATGCCACGGGATTCTTCGATTTGTCCAGAGCTACTAAATACCTGGCCCAATTTTTGTTCAGATCATTTTGTTTGATTTTGGGTTGCCAACCCATTGCCGATTCTTTGTAGAATGGTCCGACGTTCTTTTCGGCCAGCTTGAAGGCCCACTTGAGAGTTTTCGAATCCATGTCTGACTTTGTCTTACAGTATAAGGTATAGTCACCATTTGAGGTGCTGTACTTGAAGGATTCTGGCAGACTTTCTAAAGGATTTTTGGATCGAGCAGCTTTTTCGATGGCCTTTTGCTGATTCGCAGCAGATATTGAGTTTTCATTTGAATTTGTCATGTTTACGAATTTAGTATAAGATTAATGAATTAATGCCAATAAAATCTAACAAATACAATTTGTAAATTACAGAAATGTTTTTTAAATATTTGAGAAATAAATGATGCAGTCACAGGTGTTTTGAAAAATAAAATAAACGCGCGCTGGGCAAAGAAATGTACGAAGATGCTTTTTCAAAATCTAATGACAGCCGTCAATATTGTTGACTTGCAAACTTCACCAGTTCACACTGTTGTTGAAACTGATTTAGGTGCGTTCAGTTTTTATATTTCTGTGGATGCCTTTACACGTGAAAGTTTAAATTTATTAATGAAAGACGCGGCGGATTCAATCGCGGAAAACAAGATGAACTTCAAAAACTCGATAATTTTATCTTCGCAGAGACAAGCTGTCAAATTTTGTATGGAGAAAACTTTATGCAGAGCCGATAAAATTATTTCACGAACACTTTTTTAAATCTGAAGTTTGTCGATAAAAGGAGAAGTGAAATCCTGCTGCGGATAGATATTTGACGTTTATTCAAGTATCGGCAGTGATCCTACTGCGGATGTTGTATTTGTTTTTCATATAAAATCCTACTGTACTACGGATAACTTTTCCAAAAAAAACACGGCTAATGTCTACATCCCAATAAGAGTGATGTTGGAAGTTTTAAATTGGATGAGTGTTAAACAGAGACTTAGTCCCCTATTACACATTGCCTCATGAGACATGTCTCATTTTTGACTTTCCTTTCAAATTTGTATCCCGTGAGGCAAAAGCTATTACACGTTGACTCATGTCTCATCAGACTCATGTCTCAAATTTGATAGTTGTTCGTATATTTTAATGCACAACACAACATAAAACGAATTTGAGAAAAAGAAACGTCAAAATGAGACTACTAAATATCAGCCCGGTACTGACCGGGAATATTTTTTTACATCTCATTTCCTCATATCTGCTTTCTTTTTCGCACTTATGTGAGCCTCGTCTCGTGAGACATCGTGTAATAGGGGACTTAAATATAGCGCTATGTCCCCTATTACACGTTGCCTCATGAGTCATGAGACATGTCTCATTTTTGACTTTCCTTTTAAATTTGTATCCCGTGAGGCAAAAGCTATTACACGTTGACTCATGTCTCATGAGACTCATGTATCAAATTTGACTGTTGTTCGTATTTTTTAATGCACAACACAACATAAAACGAATATGAGAAAAAGAAACGTCAAAATGAGACTACTGAAAATCAGCCCGGTACTCACCGGGAATATTTTTTTGCATCTCATTTCCTCATATCTGCTTTCTTTATCGCCCTTACGTGAGCCTCGTCTCGTGAGACATCGTGTAATAGGGGGCTATGTTATTAATATATAAAATGAAAAACAATATGGTTCCTGAATACTTAAAAGTTAATTAGGCCTATTCGGCGAGATCTTTTATTCTTCTATTCTGTTATTTTGCTATGAATTTCCATACAAATGTTTGAGCTGTCAACAAATCTTTTATGAATTTTAATTTTAATATTCAGCACGCTAAAATCTGTTATAAAATCTGCTAAGAAAACTTTTATGTACTGTCAAACGTTCGAACATAGAAAAAATCTTTTACGAATAGCATTTTTGGTATTCAGCATGCCAAAATCTGTTATGAAATCTGTTAAAAATCATAAAAGAATAAAAGACAAACTTTTGTGACTTTTATCATAAAAGATTTCAATACATACACAGATACGAGTATATCAATGAAAAATTGATATACCGTCGTGCAATACAATATTTTGCAAATATGGCTGATCCGGAATGAATTAAATAAGAATTAAATTACATTTTTGTTAAGAATGGAGGTTTCATAGAACGACGACGATATATTTTTTATTTCCTCAACGAAATCTTTTTAAAATGAGACAAATGAAAGAAAATATATTTACACACATACGAGGACACCAATAATGTGTAAGAGAAGAGATTACTTTTTTGTTCGTCATCCATTTTAATTTTGTCAGATGAATTATTTTATTTAATCACAGCTGATTATGATAGCGGATTTAGTTCAGTTTCATAACAGATTTCGTTTTCGAAGTTGCATAACAGACTTTTATAAAAGTTCGAGCCCCTGAATACCAATTATAAAAGATCTTTTAAGATGGAAATCTTTTACGATTCATAACAGAAAATCCATAGCAGAATAACAGATGTTGCAGAATAGGCCTAAATATCATCAACGTTGGAGAATTACAAACCTTATAATTTACGCAACAGTGAAAATTTGAGGCCCAATAGGTGTAACAGAAGTAGCACCCAGGACTCAGTTATGTATATGGGAATAAATTCTTTTAATAGACTTCCAAGTGAATTGAAGAATGAGCTAAGTATAAATGTTTTTAAAAATAAACTTATTTTGTATATAAAAAATAGTGATTAATAATACATAGATGTTTTATTGTAAAGGTTTGTCTGACCTTATATATTGAGTATTTTAGAATCTAGAGCACACATCAGAGCCTAATCTCCTGCAATGCAGAGATAGGTACTCTTGGCGTAAGCTGAGATGGTTCCAGAAACTCTGTTATTATTATTATTAGATGGTTTCAAATCTGAAGTCCATAAAATAGATGATGGTGTGCCACAGGCCTCCGTTTGGTCTCCGGCTCTCTTTCTTATATTCATCAATGATCTTTTGTCTGAAACTTCTAATCCATTTAATTTTGCTGATGACAGTACTCTCAGCTTCTCATATTCGTTTCTAGATACATTGTGCTTGTTCTTCGGATGTGGATCTAGAACGGCAGCGTATGATAAGCTCATTAAATTCTGATCTCGATTGCATTGTCAAATTGGGAACTATAAGGAAAAAAACGACATCGGGTTAGTTCTCGGTATGTTCATATGTGTGGAATGACCACATATTCGACTTGGCCAAAAACTATGGCAAGTGCTTGTTTTCTTCGGCGTTGCAAGAAATTTTTTAACCCGTCTGATCTTGCCGTAGTCCATAGAGTATATATAGTAGTAGGTAGTACTAGCTTTGTATATAATAATCTATAGTATTATCATGGAGCGTGATTTTGTATTTCGAACGCTAGCCTCGTGGTGGCGCAGAAATTAGCTCACACTTTTACAGTGGAGAGTAGGATAACATACAAAACAAGTAGTAAAAGAGAATATTTTATTATTAAATTTAGCAGACAAATCTAGCAATTGCAGTCCCTAGCCTTAAGATGTCGCCACAATCTTTCGTCCTCTTGATAGTTCTATAAGTTTTATATACAAGGGTAGTTAGTAGTAGTATATTTACTATATGCTGTAGTCTATAAGGGTTAGATTCGTCCAAAGCACGAGTACAATTCCTATATTTGTGCAGGTGCTCCAATAACTCTCTTGAGTTAAATGTTTCCCCTTAAACAGTTCAACCGGGAACCAGTTGTTTGGTGGAATTGTTAACATAACCTTCGAATTAGATTTATGTACTTTGACATCGATTTACCTAAATACAAACCTCTAAAGTTCTTTAACATTTCAGGACTTCAATCCTCTCAAGTTCAAGTACTCTGGTAGGTACTTGAAAAATTTCAAGCACCAATATTTTTCAAATAATTGATACAAGTTCCAAACAAAGTATAACGTACCACAGAACTTCAATACTTGGTCAGTAGTGTAGAGCCTTTTAAGTAATGTTTGCTTCCTTTTTTTTTTTTTTTATAATTAGCACACACTCAAAGGTTTTTTGTATACCCTTAATATGCCAGAGACACAGCGTGAGCATTAGGAAAAAAGGGAGGGGTTAGAAAGGAGGTGTCTGTGTACATTGGTTTTGAATTCTTGAACATTGCAATGACTGGGAAAGACAGAGCGTGGTATGGAATTCCACATTCGCGTAGTACGGCTAAAAACGAATCTCTGTACTTCACAGTACGACCGAAGTTGGGCTCGAGGGTAAATTGATGGGCATTCCTAGAAGTGCGAGTATTACGGTTGAATTGTTTAAGGGGAGGAATGCAACTGGCTATTTCACTAGAGCAAAGTCCGTTAAAATAACGGTAAAAAAGGGTGAGGGTGAATCAAAAAGGTTGAGCACTTTAAAGCATGGTCAAGTATGTATGTAAGTACTTGGAAATACGTCTCAAATACTTTGGGGATTATGTATGTACGCAAAGCTTAATCCTGGCGACGAAGAACTTGAAAAATACTGGTAATTGGATTTTTTTTAAGTACCTGTATCCGAGTGCTGAAATACAAGCTCCGATGCTGCTACACGTACTTGTACCATTTTGGTCGAATCAAAAGCAAATCGCTGTTGGGAATAATCCGCCATCTACAGCGATCCACCGCGCATTTAAGAATAAAATAACCACCAGAGTTCGAATCCCGAACATTAGCACCTTAATAAAACATGTTTTTTTCAGGTACTGTGGGAATGTGACAAATAATACTAGTCAGTGTCCTATCACGAAATCCATCGTAATTGAAAACATTTTACGAATTCCGAAAAAGCTTTCAGAGAATCCATCGTGGTGCAATTTCTTATACAATTTGCCATTATGAAAGGCAGACAATGTAAGTCCCCCCATTCCTGCCGATAATACACACAGAAATAATTGATAGTTGTAATTAACTAGGCCCTTGTTTTCTACCAGGAGTAGGGCTTCAAATGAATTTATTTATCTTTGTATAAATGCTACCTGTAAGAAATGTGTATCTCCTTGTAATTAAATCACTTAAATCTCAAACTTAAGACAATCAAATTTTTAAATGCACATTTGAAATGCAAGCAAATTTATTTTCGAACAACTAAATTCAATGGAATATGTATTTTGTATTTAACTTTGCTTAATTAATGCTTGCTATCTTTCGGTATAATTTGCAAGCTTATTTATTTAACAGGAACATAGGTATATATAGCTGTTGAACGAGGTGACAACACCACCGACTTTGAAAATATTTTTCCTCTGAAATTAGAAAAACAAAGGAATTAGTTAATTTGGTATGTTGTTATAAAAATTCTTTATTATTCTTACTTCAACTCAATTCCAGTGACATTGAAATTATCACTGAATATGTCAATGGTCATCTTTTCTGGCAGACCAACATTGGTAAAGTTAGCGGTAGCGACTTCTTCAGTTGGATTGAAGGCGACAATGTATCCGGGATTTCCAGACTTGATTCTAAATTAAAAACAAAGCATTGTTTGGTTTAATAAAATTACAACAAAAAAAACTATTAAACATGTACAAGTAATGGCATAAGATGTTAGCATATATTGAATAGTTAATTACCTTTGCCTAACGGTTAGTTAGCAAATCCAAAATTACGTGCAGAATGCGATTAGTGATTGAATACAAATATACATTATTGATGGATTAGTGAATACGTATTTACAACACAAGAATATAATTTTTAGTAAAATGTTCAACATGAACTGTTATCGTTTACATACATATGTATATTATAAAAAAACTTACCTTGAGTAAGCAATAATATCACCAGAGTGATACATATCGAAGTCTCCGTGCATGTACGTGGGAGAAGTACGTATATGATTGATATGTTGCAATATACTTGCTGATAGATTCACTGCAGCAGAATTATCGGGTATAATTGGAACACCAGGCAACATGCTCATGAACAGTGAGTAAGCTGATGGATCCAGTCCTCCTGTCACATCATAGTTCCATTGCATCCAAGATGAGCGGCCAACAGTCTTTATTACATTTTGCAACTCAGTAAATAGTTCATCGCCTTTAAGAGTTCCCAGTACATGTGGAATCCGGCCATAAATAGGCAAATCAATACCAAATTCTCCAGTTTTGGTTCGATACACTTCAGGATAGATAGTATCTTCGCTGACCGACAGGAATGCGTCCATACTGACATTCTTGACAGCAATTTTGTATTCATACAGCAAATCACCAAGTGCCTCTTGGAATGTTGTGTGGGAATGAGTCCAAAATCCATATTGATCATGAACATATCCGGTCTTACCGCTATCCTCTTCATCTTCAAATGTCGGGTTGATCAAGTAGTATTTTGAGTTATTCAAACGGAATCCTTTAACTCCTAAGCCCAATAAATGCTGTAGTGTTGATTTGAGCTCCTTCTTGACCAAACTGTCATTCATGCGGAGATCATAAAGCCCATCACCGAACTGACTCAAAACAAAGTCTCCAGTTTCAACTTTATCCCATGCTGAACCATTCACAGTCGACAACCAATTATTGGGTTTTTCGGCGCTCTCTATCCAAATAAATGCAGAGCGTTTCGTTTCATCACTAATTGCGTCTGTGAACATAGGCGATGTCTTTGCGATATAATTAGGAGTAATGTCCAGAATCACATTCACCTCAGAACCCTTGTAGGTGTCAATTAATTTCTTGATTTTATCCTCAACTTTAGGATCTTTTACAGAATATGTTTCCTCGGCAGGGAGTTTATAAATCACACCAGTTGCATAAATTTTCTTTGCTACATCGACATCTGCTGGTTTAACTTCATCTACGGTCCTATAGAAAGCGAATGGTCCTTGTTGATACCATTTCAAAGGTGTTGGAGCTGAGCATTTTGGTGCATTGAAAATTATCAAAATCGACAAAACCAACATGCCAACCCATGTTAACCAAAAGAGTATGAAGAAAATCCATCGAATTCGCACCCAAAACGGATCATTAGCGTATTTCATTAATTCATCCTTGCTCATGCCAGTGAAAGCCTGTGTTGAAAAATCAATATAAGATAAAACTGATTTATTAGAAGAACTAAGCTGAGTGTTATCATTGCACTCATAGGATTATATGAAACTACTTATTACTTATATATTTTTTCTAGTTTTTTATGAAAATTTTTATAGCTTACTTTGCCAACGGCACCAATATCAATTTTAGCATCGCCATTTTGATGATCGCCTTTGATGAATTTAACTTCTTCTTTCTTTCCGAGCATTTGCTCATCGGCTCCATCGTTTCCTTGAACCATTTTCACTTCTATTATTGCTGGTGATGCTGTTTTATATGAATCAAAAAATAAAATAAATTAATGATATTTTATAAAGAAAAAATAACATTGGCATCATAGTAGATAGAGTGTGAATATAAAATGATTACACATATTTGATTTTTTTTTTTAATGAGAATTTGATTAGAGCCAATTATAGTGTTTGCATATCAATGGTAACCTTTGTTATCATTTGAATTTATCAGCAAGCTAAATAATAACTAAAACTCATGCATTTGGTTTAAATTCTAATCTGGGTAAGAGAATAAATAAGCACTTAAAGGGCATAATGTATTCTTTCTTTATCTGTACAAATTCATGTTATCTGTTTTAGGGTATGTTTATTCCAAGTGTGACGAAATGTTCAATAACCATCGAATAAAATTAGCATTATCTGCATATGATAGTTAAGGAAGAATTATAGAAGTCGGAAGCTAACTGTATAATAGAAAAACTAGATTTAGAACTAGACAATTGAGTTTTGGGGAATTCGAAGGATTGGCATCTTTATTATAATGTATATTTGGCTAAAATTACTCTTCATTTCATTTCATTTTCTTTATTTAGCAATATTCTAGCTATTCAAAACTTTTACATATATACATTTTAAATAAATAATAAATTTATCATACATATTTATATTTCACATATAAGTAACTAGGTTTTTCTTAAATATTTGTAAATTATTTTCAGATTTTAAATTATTTGGCAACTCATTGAACATTTTAAGGCCATTGTGCAAAAGCATATTTTGTTCCGAGTGTGTCCTTAGAAATGGAAGATGAATATCACATCTATTTCTCAAATTAAGATTATGTACATCACTAACAAATTTGATTTTATCACATAAATAACTGGGTAGCATTCTATTTTTCATTTTAAAAACATATATCAACACATTCATAATAGTTTTTTGATTCACTCTAAGCCATTTTAACATATCTAACATAAGTACAATAGGTGTTAACCAGTGACATTTTAATATTATTCTCATTGCTTTGTTTTGCAACTTTTGCAATCTGTCAATCATAGTTATATTACCAAGATAAATTATGGTTGAACAATACTCAAAATGAGGTTTTATTATAGTGTTATACCTATATTTTTATTGCACATAAAGTCAACATCCTTTTCCTAATTCTTGAAAAGAATCCAATCTTTTTTCCAATTTTCTTGCATATATAATCAATATGGGTATTAAATTCTAACTTATTATCCCTACATAAAGCATACACTTTAGTATTTAAAATGAACTAGACTAGACTAAATACTTCAATACGAGTTAATTTTGTGCCTTTAAATAAGTGCCGAATAAACTTACTCAGATTCGTTTCCCTTGAGTAAATTTCCATTCAACCACTCCAGATTCAGAGATCAGATCTTAAATTTTTAGTGGTAAATAAGGGGCTTTTTAACTGACAGGGCCATGTTTTTTTGATGACATTTGTCAAATCTGTTGTTACTAATGCCAAATTAAACGATTGAACAACACGTTCAAATGATAAAACTTGAACGTTGCGCCTATTTTTCTATGGACGTGGTAGCCTCTTCAACGTTTGGTAAACAAATTTCAGACGACCGGTTCGCTAATCAATCAGCCAACTCATACGTCAAAGAAACGCAGATCGGTCAAGGACATCGCAGCAGCCCATAAAAGTGCAGATCCCGAGGCAGTCGAATTCTCGCAGTGCACAAGAACTCGGCTTTTTGCAGACTTTGGGCCTTACCAACAATCAAATTAAGAGACGACTTTAATATTTGAGCGAAATGGACCATTATTTAAAGAGCTCTATAAAGTTAGCCATACATGTTATGAACTTAATATTTATGTGAACTCTAAATTATGAACCATTTATTGTACGGGACCTAAAAAATAAAATGCAGCATATATGGTCAGTTATATAGAGTCCAGAGAAACCCTACCCCTATTTTGATCATCTTTAGCGAAGAAGCGCATTTTTGTATAAATGACTGTTTTTCGATGGGACGATATCAACCCACACGAGGTTCACTAGGTGACAATGCACCCTCAAAAAGTTGACGATTTGTGTGGATTTTTGACCGGCGGCGTCATTGAACGACGTTAGTGAGGCCGTCACCGTCAATGGTGAGCGCTATAGAACGATGATAACCAGTTTCTTATCGCCCAAATTTAACTATATGGACCTAGACTTGTGGGTCCAGAAGGACGGCGCTATTTGCCACATAGGGGATGCTGCCACGATTGACGTTCTGCATGAAGGGTAAGGTTATCTCCCGCAGAGGTGACATGAATTGGCCACCATTATCGGCCATTTTACCCCCTAGACTTTTTCTTGTTGGGTTTCCTGAAGTCGCAGTTCAATACGATTAAACCACAATTAAATGATGCCATTAAGGTGAACATGACATAGGCCATCGCTCAAATTCAGCTGAATCTATGCGGAAGACTCATTGAAAATTAGACTTCTCGAATCCATACCACCGTAAGAAGCCGAGGCGGGCATGTCATATTCCATACAAAATGTCATACATGGGGCCTTTAAAACATAAATGAGAATTGTTGTTGTTGTGTTTTTTTAATGAATTTATCCTCCTCCATATTGAAACTACAGAAGCCTGCGTAAAGCTTAATTAAAAGTTATACTCTCAGAATATGTGCAGGTGCATTTAATAAGATCTCACCCGAAATGATTAAATGAAATTAAAGTAAACCTAATTTGTAATATATTCTCAAGGAAGCGCACATACATATGTGCATGCATGACACACCTAAAATGCTGCACAAAAACCAAAAAATTACAAACATAGATAAATTAAAATATCAAAAAAAAGTCTTCCAAAAAATCTCACTTATAAAACTTATATCTTGAGTTATATTAATCGGACCGTCAAGGGGTTTAGGCTTCGGGAAAATGCCAGCATCATTGCTTATTTTTAATAAAGAAATTGAAGTCGTTAACCCCTGGCACAAAAATAGGAAAAATTTCTATTTTTAGACTTATGCATTCGATATTATGATCCCCATGCATTTTGGTTATATGTACCTATCTCTAAGCCAACAAAAATCTGTCGGCTCTTGGATTATCAAATGGAGATACAATGAAAAGGTACAAATATATAAGCTTGTTTGCATTTATAATTTACATAACCTACATCTAGATCATATAAATAATATTTAGATCATGTGCTTAGACAGACTTGAATGGCATTGTTATATTAAATGGATTTTCCTACTTGTTAACCTTCATTGCACAGTAAATATAAAACTGAAAATAGAAGAAAAAATCTCCATGAAATGAGATGAGCTTTTGTGATACTGAACAAGTAAAACAAGTTCAATACGATTTCGTTCAAGTATTTATTGATTTAAGTTCTCTATGTACAACTTAGTACTACCATAAATACATAGTTAACAGTAACAAAACATCACAACTCAAAAGTTAATAAATGTAAGTAGAATGCCACAACATCCAACTTGGAAAAAATTAAATCAAAATCACAGCAAATTCACAAAAGTAATATAAAAGGGGGTTTTCTGCTCTGCTGGGTTTTTTTATGGGTAAGGTATATTATGTGGTATAACTAATGTGCACCTCTACCAAGATCTTTTTAGTTATTAAAATTTAAAGAAATATAACACACCAGATCAATTGATTTAGGTCACTCTTTTTCATACAAATACCACTTTTGAGATCAAAATTTATCAATGGAAAAAAATTCTTCGGATCTCTAAACATGTTTTTAATTGTATGTTCCAAAGTAGTACCCCTTGACGAATAGGTTAGTGCGGTGTATTTCACTGGGTGTTCATGGAAACGAAAAAGGAGGCTCCTTAGCAAAAATAGGCGCATCAACCCCTTTATCAGGACCTGAGCCCTTTTGCGGAATAGGAAAAAATGTCAAAAACACAAAATTAAACAAGAGGAGGCAAACAGATCCAGGAATTGCAAAGAACCCCCAAAGCTGAAGCAGGCGAAACTACTACTGGGCAGTTACAAACAAGAACGTTTCGAAAACTGCATTTATTTAAGTAGAAATAACCTAAGAATAATAACATTTATCCTAACTGGACACTGCAAAGACACCTAAGTTTACTTGGATGGTAAGCAGTGCCATGTAGATTCTGCAACATGCATGAGGAAGCACCGGACCACAAACTATGAAGATGCTGTCCACTCATACACCAAAGGAAAAACCATCTGGGATAATACCAGGTGGAAGAGAGCTACCTATCCTCTCTGAAGGTGCCCCAATTTGGAGGAGGAACTGTAGGATGAGCAAGCTCATTCATTTTTAAGTGGGGACACAATAGATCTCCAGGTCGCAGTGCAATACCCCCAATACATCATTCATTCATTCACATTGCGGTGTAATGTCACTTCGAAGGTCTAGGCTCTAGGGTATGTTGCCGATTTCTGCCGATTTCGAACGGCTTAGGCTTTGATCGACTGAGCGACGAGTCGCTGAGCGACGCAAAAAAATGAAAACACATGAAATTGTATGGAGGTGGCCACATAAACCCTGAGCGACTTGCGATTTTTTTTAAGCGATAGAGCGACATCGCTCTGCAATCAAATCTGTTTTAATTTTTCAGTCGATCGCTGAGCGAAGAAGTAAATCCATGGAGAAAATAAGGGCAGAAAGTTTGAAATATTTCAAGTCTTTTGCCATTTAAGGAAAAATTTAACGAGTTTGGAAAACTAGAGATAAAAAGCGACTTTCCGAATGTTATTTTAGCAAAACAAATAAATAAAAACAAAAAAACTAACCTTAGTAATAAAACCAGCTTTTCTGCGCTTAATTGGTTTCTTGTTTTGTTAATCTTGGCCGAACTTTTTTCAACAGAAAATCAAAAAGATTCTAGTGACATACGACAGTATTGCCAAAATCGGTCTGGAATCGGGATATCGGCGAAGATTCAACATAATTTGCCCTTCCACGATTTATGGGGTGCACATCAAATCTTCGTTTTCTCCATCTTATAATAGCTCTATAAATATGAACGCGACTTTTAACTAAAAGACTACGACCAACTGCACTTGACAATGGTATTTTCGCAACTTATTCCTCAGCGATGACGCTCAGTAAATGGCCACCCATCGCTCTAACTCGTCGCTCAGTGCGTGGCTGAAGCCTTACGCAGCACTTAGCATGACAAGAGATGCTCTTGGATGAATTGTCACCTCCTCCGAAGAGAGGAAGAATTCTTGTCTATGCTACTTAAAAAAAAAAATTGTGAATAATGAAAATCCTTAAAATCCTTCTTTTTTCATGAACAATCACGCTCATTTTAGCTGTTCCGATTGGACTCAACATTGTAAATGTAAGTACCCTTCTTTCCTGCTGACTAATACCCACACAGGAATGCTTAGGAGTTCTGTCGCTAATTCTTTGCTCTACACGAACTGTCGTGCGATCTATTTGAAGTACCTAAGCACTTTTAAAATAACTTTTCACAAAATCGAAAATGCCCCAGACAAAGCATTTTAGGTCTACTTAATCATTCAACATGGGGTGTGAAACACGGAAAATGAAAAAATGGTGTACACAGACTAATTTAAACATAAAATTTACTGACAAAGCAAATTCCCTCACATTACTTTGTCCGTCTGGCAACTAGCTATGTTGTCGTTTGTGATGTACGTATATTCGTCAAAAAAAAAAGAATACATAAAAACCAAAGCAAATGTACGAGTAATAAACAATTGAGCTCGAATTCCAGTTTTATGAATAGGTATTGCTGAGTCTGATATTATGTACAACCTACCTCCACATTCCTTTTGTGTGGATATTTTTTTTTCAAGCGTGTGGCAATTGAAATTGATGCTTTCATGAGAGCCAGGCAAAACGACAAATATATAAAGTAAGTAGGTATACTCGTGAGTTTATTAATTTTAGAGCATAGTGAAAGTTAATCTTTCAATTAAATTAAATTGTACAGTACATCCTCTATTTCATTTTCTAAAGAAATCTGTAAGATACATACATATAAGAGGACGAGAAAAAATATAGATACCTTTTCACACCTTGTAGTATGTATATTTGGGCGTTATCATTTAACCAATATATGTATTTCTATTCCAAAAGGATGCAAATAAAATAATAAGAACAACGATATCTGATAAACTATTGCATCATTCACTTTTTAACAGGAAATTTAATATGTATCTACAGCTACACACATATCTACATATATACCGAAACCACATGCTGGTTTTTTGATAGTAAAACAGATAATTATTAGACACGGAAACAAATCCTTACCTGATTTATTATCTGATCCAATATTATCTTCCGGAATGGATTTGTATGATTCCTTGCTAGTTTCTGTAGAATTGTCTTCTGTTAATTTAATTTCTCCACCCGGTTGTCGCGTCGTAATCACAGCAAGGCCGTTTGCATTTACAACACTACCTTCAACGTTCAAATTCAGACTGTTTCGATTTTTCGGCTGCTTGTCGTTCATTTTTGCAACTTTGTTCCGTTTCCGTATTTTCTATTCGTTAAGTTTTCCTATCCAGTTCTCACTCCTCTAACGAGTTGTTTTGTTGAGCTAAAAAATAATCACTCAAATTTAAGAGTGAATTTAACCGGTAATCGGTTAATTTGTGCGACGTCAGTTCTTAAGATCAACAAATTCAAATAAAATATTTTTATGAACCGTTGACAAAAAAAAAAAAAAAAAACAAAACTTAAATTTAGTTCAAGGTTATTACACTGCAGATAACCTCTTCTTTAATTTAAACTTGAGAATTAATTAAATCGGTATATTTAAACAAAAACAATGAAGAACTTAAGAATTACACTAGAAGTTGTGTGATCTCGCAATATGAGCGTCTGCACAATTCAAATACAATTCTTGAACTGAATTCGAGTTAGGTTGCGAATTCTTTCGGCTTTGTGCTCCATTACAAGTGGTCAGATATGGGGTGGCGGTCAAAACATGTTTGTTGTTTTTTTTTATCTTCACTTTTCTTCTTATTATTTGGACTTTAGTTCTTGCTTTATTTTTAATTTCTTTGCTTCAAAAAGAAAGACCCAGCATCGCGAAAAGTAGAAAAAAAACGGTTTGGAATGCAGTCGTTGAAACTGTACGATAGTTTTACAAAAAAAAAAAGATGCACACGCAATTTTTTTATGTGGAGCGCGAAGAGACTTAGATTTCAAGTTTGAACCAAGACGACTGTTACTAGTTCAATATGAGGTGAATGCACCACGACTCCGATCCTGTATCTTGACAAACTATCTGAGCTGAGTTTTGGGATTATTTACAACATATGTATCTCTTTCTGTACAGTTTTCCATTGAACTTAGCTTTGGGAGGTAGTTTAAGGTCCAATTAAAGTTGATCGTTTATTTTATTAATTGAAAATAGATGCCGAAATGTGGATAAAAGTTATGTAGGTGTAGGTACATAGGTAGGTAGGAATTAATTCTTTTAAATTGGAATTTATGAGTTATTTAATTCGGGTAGGTGTGTATTTGGGTTGGTCACTATTCTTGAATCTTGATATATGCTGTATGAGCATGAAATTTAAAAATAGAACTCTCCCTACCTACCCAAGAGTTTGTTTTATTCTTTTTTATTATGTTGATAATTATATTTGATTATAGTTGATAATTAAATTGCCTACATAGAATAGTAGCTGTGAGTTATACAAGTTCATATTTCGGTAAATTTTATCAGCAAACGAGTAATATGTTTCTCGGCTGTTTTAAAGAACGACCAAGAATCCCAAATCCGCAATTTTCGAATCTGAAAAGACGGAATAGTAATACCAAACTCCAAAATTCCGGCTGTAAATATAAAACATAGGCCCTTATTGCGAGTGTCGTTTGTTAATCGATCGACGACTTTAGTCGAAAATCTATCATCGAAAAAATAAGATATGAGTATCTAAAATTATACTTGTATAAGATACCATAAGCTGTGTTTTTATACGTGGTTACAACAATATTAAATTATTTAAATAGTTTTGGATACAAATTTTAACGCATGAAACGTTATGGCACTATCGATTTTTATCGAATCGAACGTTAACGACACTCACAATAAGGCCCATAGATTTAATGATATCCATAAAATTGCCGTCTGATTTCTTGAAAAGTATGAATTTATACAAACAAAGTTTAAAGATCGTTTTATTATTAAATTAATTTTTTATATAAGTATTTTATATATTTTAAGTATTCAGTAATAGAGATTTTAGAAAATAATTTCAAAAAGTAATCGTAATTTTTAAATATATTTTTTAATTTTTCTAATATTTGTATACATAAACAATATGAGATATGTTTTTTTTCGCAAGTCGATCCATATAGAATTGTAAAAAAAAACGACATCGGGATTTAGGAGCTTTTTTTCTAAATAGCTGGAAGCACTGTGTACGCTGTATTGTATGACGTCACTTTTGACGTCTCTGAGCAAATTATCGATAACATATAGATAATACGAGGGGTCAAAAACAAGCACTTTTTACTACGGGAGGGGGGGTCTATCTTCCACCGTTTAGGAGGTGGGGCACTTTTAGAAAAAAATGATTTAAATTGAAAAAAAAAAAATATTAAAAAACAACAGCAACACTTACAATAAAGTGCTATAATATATTTGAAAGTCAGAAGTTTGTTCTATAATCCTCTATTTAAACTAAATTACTTATGCCAATGGTTTTTGAGAAATTCGCAATTAAAGTTCAAATTTTGATAAAAAAAAACGAGAAAAAAAAAGTTTAGACCGATTGTTTTCAAAATTGTGAAATGAAATTGTAAATAAACTTATATGTGTTCCATGTAACTATTAGTTCTTAATCGAACACAAAAAACCGCATGGTTCTATGTGTCTTCTAATGTTTGAAAAAAAAAAAATGAAAATAACTAAGACTACTTTTCTATAACATTTTTGTTATTTTTTGCTTGCCTACATAAATAAATCAGTGCTAGCTTCCAACATTACAATATATAAACAGTAAAGTATGTATGGGGGGCATGCTGCCCCCCTGCAACCGCCCTGCTTGGCACACTATAGAATTTTGGGTAGGTGCGAGGTTGGGTACATGCAAAGTTTCTTTTGCATCACAGAATCTGTATTTAAAAAAATTCAAATTTATTCTATTTATCCAATGTCAACATATAAAATACAATAAACGATCTTGAAAACCAAAACAATCTTCCGACCATGTTCACCAATACATGGCACTATTTTTCTATCGAAAATACTGCCTAGAAAGTAAATATAAGGACGACTGGGGTTCGCAAATAATAGAGTTTTTATCAGATGTAAAAAAAGTTTACCTTTGTTATACCGATGGTGATATATGTGAGGGTTTACAGTTAAAAGACATCGATCCTCCCACCCTTCAGAGCGAAAATTTAGAAAGTGTTTTACCGCCAAAACATCCCGGCTTCCCACCATAAAAGCGTAACTCAACGAACTCGACAGTTATAGTACGGACGATGGCTTTATTGACGAGACTTACACACCTTTTTAATACATTTTGACCTTTTTTAACTAACAATGACTGACTAACTCCTGACTAACTGATAAAATGACTGACCCAGATGCAATTCTACCTCCTCGTGGTGCATTCTGGGTAACGCTAAATGAATTGCTGTACTGAACTAACAAAAATGCATTGTTTATTAACATTAATCCTTTAAATGGAATCACCGTCACCACCAAAAATCAAAAAAATGGTTTTGGTAATTTTCGATTTTCTCAAACACTAGAAGACATAGAACCATGCGGTTTTTTGTGTTCGATTAAGAACTGATAGTTACATGGATCACATAAAAGCTAATTTACAATTTTATTTCAAAATTTTGAAAACAATCGGTCTAAACTTTTTTTTCACGTTTTTTTTTTTATCAAATTTTGGACTTTAAATGCGAATTTCTCAAAAACCATTGGCATAAGTAATTTATTTTAAATGAAGGATTATAGAACAAACTTCTGGCTTTCAAATGCATTACAGCACTTTATTCTAAGTGTTGCCGTTGTTTTTTTATATATTTTTTTTTCAATTTAAAACATTTTTTCTAAAAGTGCCCCTACCTCCTAAACGGTGGGAGATAGACCCCCCCCTCCCATAGTAAAAAGTGCTTATTTTTGAACCCTCTACAAAAACCGGTTATCAAATATTGGCAAGTTATCGTACTCTCCCCATAATACTGTTTTGGCATCACCTTTTTTATCGGGTCTTGGATTAACTCTCGAAAATTATCTGGTCTTAGCTAACTCTGTATAGATTTAAGTAGTTGTTGCATTTGCATGTAAAGCGTTTTTTTTACAATTCTATATGGACTAACAAAAAAAAAACACGCCTATTAAGTATATTCATGTAAGCGCGGAAAACTTTCGTAAACCAGATAATTTTATCTCCGCAGAAACGAGCTGTCAAAATTTGTATGGGAAAAAGTTTCTGCAAATCTCATAAAATTATCTTACAAATTTGCTGCGGAAAGTGCAGAAATAAACCTCGTAAACTAAAGAAGTATGGATTCTGACTTTTAATTTGACATTTCACAAAATATTTCCCACATTTACGAAAGTATTTCTTAGGGGGTGTTCATGAAAACATGCTGCGGAAAGTTATATCTTTCTACAAAGCGGAAAATTATCTCGTTACATGAATACCCTTATTATTTTAAATTCAAAGGAGCTCCTGTAGAAAATTTATTGTCAAAATCATTAGAGCCGTTAATGAGAAAGTTGAAAATAAAAAAAAAACAGTTCGATGGCAGGTACCATTGATGACATTGGCGCAAAATTTTAATTGCATTAGTACGATCCTTAAGCTGTTTTAGTATGATACAAGGTTAAAACAACGAATTTGCAAATTTTATTCGAATATCGCCATACTTTCTCTACCCTTTTATTAAAGTTAAAAATCATCGAATACCTACTTTATTTTTTTAGTATCGTGCTAGCTTCATATGAGTATTTGACATTTGCAAACATCAAAAAAGGTTCGGGTACTTACTTTTTTACATGAAATGTCATTGTTTTAGGTGCATTCAAAAGCAATTTATTAAGAAATTTTTGACCAAAATGTAGTCCACGATATTTTTTTATAAAAATCGTTAAAGCCGTTTTCGAAATAAATAAGATTTTGCATAATGGCTTTTTTGGCAGGAACCGGTTGCTCTGGAGCTAAACAAAAATTTCAATTTCTCCTCTAGGGAATCACCAAAGACCCTTAAGTACCGAGTTTGAAAAAAATAGATCGAGTAGTTTAGGCTGTAGTTCGAGGTACAGACATACAGATAGACAAAATTACCGGACCCACTTTTTTCGCCCTCGCTATCATCGTAATGTCAAATTTGATCAAAATCTCTTCAAAAACTGTCCCACAGATTTTTTTTTTAAATTAAAAAAATTTAATATAGTTAAACCTAGGTAATGGTTGAACAAAAATTTCCAAAAAAATATTATTTTTGGTAGCAAGGGGGGTACCAAAAATAATAATTTTTTGAACCATTTTTTTTGTTTTTGATTTTCTCAAAAACGGTCAGACCGATTTTGATAATTTTTTTTATGATAAGACTCCCCAGCTCAAATTTTCCAACAAAATTTTTTTGGATTTTTAAAAAAATTTTCATTTTTTTTTTGAAAACTCAATATATTTCAAAAACCCCATGCTCGATTTTTTTAAAACTTGATAAATAAAAGTTTCTTAAAATAATCTACAAGATATGAGAAAAAAAATGTATTTTACCTAAAAGTAACGGTACCATCCATACAAATGTTAAAAAATGGGTTTCGAAAATTGTATTTTGCTCGAAAACGGTTCCGAGAATTTTGCTTAAATTAAAATTTTGAATTTCTCATTATCTCATTATTTTTATTTGAACAATAATAAAAACCTTAAATTGGCGTACCAAAATTGTTTTTTAAAAATTATTTAACATTTTTTTTTAAATAAAAGCTTATTTTTTTAAGAAAGCACTACAAAGACTTAGAATTTTTGTTCTTGCATGAACCTACATATATTTGCCTGAATCACATGGCATCCTATTTTTACCTCCAACTACTAAAGAAGTTGTTTTAGTCATTTAAAAAATTATCTTTATTCTTATGAACAGTTTTTCTTTAATAACATTCATTTTTGAAATTCTTAGTCTATTACTATTCTATTCGTGCGACCCATCGTGCATTTTGTTTCAATTAAAACAACGTCGACCTCCATGTTTATTGTATTAAGATATTGTAATTTTGATACATAATTTTATGATAAATTGATTTCATAATGTAGAAGTTACAGGAGGTAGGTATAATTTATTGCGACTTTTCTTACTTGCCTAATGTCAAAAATGATGCGAGACACTATCGAAATTCGAAAACTTTCAGAGATATAATTGACAGACATTACTGGTGTCCGATTCTATTTTCATATAAAGTACCAATTTAAATTTGAATCTGAAACAATTTTCGAAAAGAATCGAAAGAAAAATCGAGTTACATAGTTGGGCCCAAGAACTTGTCCTATATAGTACCTATATCGCAAGTAAAAATAATTCAAGCATAATTAGATACTGTAAATCAATTTTACTTCTGTTTTCAAAAAAATAACCAACAGTATTAATGCTCTACTGAAATAACGATAAATAATAAAAAAGTTCGTATTCCCTTAACTACGTAACTCTTTTTTAATTTTAAATATTTATCAGTGTCATTCCTGCATTTTTCTTACTGCCATCCCTGTACCCTGTACTGAAACGCCATGTCGCTAAAGATGATTTTTAGGCCAAAATTGGGCTTGAAAACCATATGTCTCCGCATTTGGAATAAGCCACAACCACCATGATACTCTCACTAGGGGGCCTACCTCATTGATAGCAATTGAGCAGAGAGTATAAGCATACGCAAACCCTCAAACTCAATGGGCACTATCTCCCATGGTACCAGAATATAGCTTCCGGTGGAGCTTCGCAACTTACTCACTTACAGATAAGTTACTGCAAAACTCCGGGCCTGTCAACCCTTAGGATACACACACCAAGAAGTCGGCCGAAGTAGTATAATAACCAACAACCTAGTGTGCTTCCTTTTGGTCTTTATTTACCTTACGGCAAACTAGGAAAGATACTCCTAGTCTTTTATTCGCCTTACAATGAACCAACGATAATTTTTCACTAATCCACAGCAACCATAAGGAGTCATAGGAACTAAGAGGTTAACTCCTATCTTATTAGATAGGGATAGTAGGAATCTCATTAATCCATTTCAGCAAACTAGGAAAGATATTCCTAATCTTTTTCACTTTACAGCAATTAGGAAAGATAATCCTAATCTTTGTTCACCTCCTTACTTCAACTAGGAACGATAATCCTATATCTTATCTAGTTAGTTCAGTTACTTACGTACGTAACCTATCCACAGGCACCACGAGGAGGTCGATAGGAACCCGGAGTAGTAGCACTTCCAATAGCGATTTGAACCCGGAAATAGCATTAAAACTCCATCAGCCACTACACATTCGAGAATTACGAATTTACGCATCAATCAGTAGCAATACCAGTCCACGAGTTCCTCGAGCCTTGGACATTCCTTAGCGATTTGAACCCGGAAATAGCATTAAAACTCTATCAGCCACCACCCATTCAAGAATCATGGATTTACACATCAACCAGTAGCAATACCAGCTCACGAGTTCCTCGAGCCTTGGACATTCCTTAAACTATTTCCGACTCTATACATTCCCACCTGCAAGTGCTGGTAAGTCAGTTGTATCTTGTACGAGTGTAGGCCCAGGTGATGTTCTCGGTCGATATTGTGATCCTTTGATTTATGAATATTAGCTGATTTATTGCCGAACCGATCGTCTCAAAGTTGACACCCAAACGTTGAAGAGTTTACTGTGAAGGGCCACCACCTCCAGAGTAAAATAGACACAACGTGCAAGTTTTATCATTTGGACGTGCTGTTAAATCGTGTAACTCGCCATGTAGATTTGGCATCAGTTACTGAATAATACACAGATTTGACAACAAAACAACATTCCACAACGAATTTATCATCATTACTTGAAAATGAAAAAGATGAAACGCTTGGGTATAGTCGTCGATGGCGAATATATTATGAGAATCTGATATAAGGAAAAATCGCTTATAACTTACTTGTACACCAGTCTGGCATCTAATTATTATACCCATATAACCTACGGTGACGCTGCTAGCATGCCATAAAGTGTACAATAGTAGTTTATATTTTGTTTACTTATGTAGATTATTAAATATTTAAGAAAAACACGTAGAGGTAAAGGTAATTAATCAGTTATTTTGAATAATTTCAGTTGCCGCGTGAATGCTGTTGGCAAGAAAAAAATTTATCAACACTGTGTTATCAACTTCGTCGTTTGGACAAAGTCCCAAATTAACTGTCACACATAATATTTAAATGAAATGCCGGTATTGTTGCTGGTGACAATGTGTTTGCGTAATTTTTGGTTTTGCTGGAACTGTTGCTGCTTTAATCAGTTTCACGCCTTAATGATTATAATCTTCCAAATTTCCAATCCCCAATAAACTTAGTCTGTTTTGAGTTACCAGGTTGAATGTTAAGAATAATTCTCAATTTGAGATATTCTCTCACAAATGAGAGTCATGTCATATCTTTTTCGCTTGTATATTTTTGCAAATATTGTTAAAAACAGCCAATACATTTATAAACAAACTGGAATAGTGTATTTAATAAATAAAAAACGATTAGATGAAAATTTTCGTATATATGTATGTACATATGTATATAATTCAGATTTATTTAGTTTTTAAAATATCACAACATTAATTTTATTTGTGAGCGACGCGTTTCGGATTTTATTTATCCATCATCGGGCTTAACTTCGTGACTTTAGGTGTTGTTTGCCAAACTTAACTTTGTTTGGCAAACAACACCTAACTCTTTCTGTAATGATCTTCATACTTGCAAATATTTTTCTAACTGAATTAAGTATTAAAATGTATCTATCTATGTATAACTATCTATCTATGTATTAACTTCACCTTTCTTAGGTCAAGATTACACATGTAAGTTTTACTTACGATTTACGTAAGTCTCTCGGAAGTAACTTACAAGAATATTTACACTTTAGATAAACTTGCTCAATTTTTCTTCCCGTAAGTTGAAAATTTATCACTGCCAGCGAGTTGTGTAAGCTGTGAGAATTTCGTAAGTAAGTTTGTAAGTTTTTACACTTAGAGAGCCGTTTACACTAGTAATTTTTTCAGAAGTTGCCTACGTAAGCAATTTACGTAAGTAACCTTGGCCTCAAAAATATAAAAGCTTCATTAAACCTTACCCAGGCACAAGTAGGTCGTTTATATAGAAGTTTACTTTCTTACACAAACAGGAATGACATAAATACCTGGCGACTTCTTTATTGGTTTTCAATTGTAAAAGAACTCCAATTCGCGTTTCATGAGCCCTAAGAATGAGTGTGTCATCTGAATACAAAATTGGGATAGAGTGATTAATTCTGATATGGAAATCGTACAGTTAGATATTAAATATAAACTGACCTAGGATGGAGTCCTTTGGGATATCAGCTAAGAATGAATGGATGATTTTGATGAATATTTGAGGGAAACTTAAATTAGTTAAGAATATAATTGATTCATTGAAGGTTGTGTCTAAGGGTACCGAAATTGTTTTTTTTTTAAATTGAATTCAAGTTCGCCACTGTGAGGTTTTTTAGGAGTAGAGGCCAATAAAGTAAGATTCATATTCTCTTCCAATTTCTGGGTTTTATTAAAATCGGAATAAAAGAAAAGAACTCAATTTCACTTTTCTTAAATTCATACAATTTTCCTCTGCCATCAAAATTTAATTTATTCCTCACGTTATTTACGCAAAAGTGAATAATTGTTGTTTGATTCATTCGGCCGTTTTGTGCACTTCGGTCTGTTACAAATTGACACCCTTTTCTTTGTTGTTTACAAGAATTTCGCTAACCATTGGATACAGTATACCTTTCATACCGGTACTATGCTCTACTCAGGATGCCACACATTGGACTCAGTAAGACTATCTTTCTCAATTGATTTTTTATGGGAAGTTCCAGCAGCGCTGCGTCTAACTTCGTTGGCATTTGAGTGTATTTGCTAGCAATTACCATCACTCTAACTTTGTTAAATCTTTATTTTCTCTTCACTGCTCATCAAATATGATGGAAAACTATTATGGACTTATTGATTCAAAATAGCTTTTTTGGCCTTTAGTCCACAAAAATTGGCGTTTCGTCCCGGCGCGCGATCTCACATGGACTCATCAGTTGACTGTGAGGACCTTGTCAATACGCAATTTTTGTTAAATTCAGTTCATCTTACATCGATTTTTTGACAAAAATCCAATGTAAGCTATACCCAACCAAGATTAAAATTGTAATCATTAACGTTGGAAGATTTTGCCCGTGGCCTGGCATTGATTTTATATGAAGGTTTTATAATACAAATTCTATATACTACTGAAATAAATCAGCCAAGTAGAATAGCTTTTTTGGCCTTTAGTCCACAAAAATTGGCGTTTCGTCCCAATTTGATTTTGGTCAACATTTGTATATAACAGTTTTTTTTTAAATTTAAAATAACTCCGTCGCAAAATTTAAGTCGAATTAGTACGATCTTTCTCTTCTACTTGTTTTGTATTCCTTATCCTACTCTCCACCGTAAAATTGTGCGAATTTCAGCACCACCACCAGGATAGCGTTGGGACCTCAAAATCAATCACGTTTCATGGTAATACTATAGGCTATATATCCAAAGATACGATGTAAAAACTGATTTAGTATGATACTTGGTTAAAGTGACAATTTCACAAATTTTAATTCTGTTCAGCATGATACTTTTTTTAGCATTTTCTTGCTCTTTTTTTAACATTTATGTTTTTGGTCTGATTCTTATCTCGGCAAAATACATGTATATTTTTTACATTAAATTTTATTAAAAACACAAGCATAACAGAAATTAAACTTTAAAAACTAAAATAAAAATAAAAAATAACAGACATCGACTTCACGGATTATAAGATTCAAAATTTGAGTTGGTTGATTGGGCATTGTTTGTTTCGAAAGCTTCGTTAGATTTTGTGAGTTCAAACTATTTTTTTTTTTATTTGATAAAATTTTTTAAGCAACAGTTCAAAATTGATCTCATTTTTTAAAAGTTAATTTTTAAGAGATGATGGGACTTCAACTATTGTGTCTAGTTTTTGAACAGATTTAACATTCTGTCCAATTTCTAACGAAACGCCAATTTTTGTGGACTAAAGGCCAAAAAAGCTATTTTGAATCAATAATTCAACAAGTCCATTAATAGTGCTAAGTCTTCTACTTGGCTGATTTATTTCAGTAATATATAGAATTTGTATTATAAAAACCTTCATATACATTCTGTTTATCGATCAGTGTCTGCAGTTATATTTTCCAAAGTATTTTTTATGTATTTGCTGTATTTGTATTAAAAACGATCGTGTTTGCCTTATAATCGCTTTTGGTTCGTTTAAACATTGACAAATGTGATTTATGTCTCTAAACAAGTAAAAGGACCGGTCGTTAAATGGTCGTTATGATCAACCCAACCATTAAAATCATTTGCGACATATTCATAAAATGTTTCCGATCTCATTTATTTCATTTAAAAACGCCCAATTATACAATCTTTCGGCATCGGCAACAATTTCAGGAGGTGACGTTACCCCATTTCCGCTTAAGAATAAAAGTATGTACCGTCAAGTTTTCCTTCACTTCATATAAATTATTAAAACCTCTAGGACCAATAACTTTTCCTATTTTGCGGGCCAAACTAATAGCAGTTTCATCTCCATTGAATATTTGTGAAGGGTCATCCAAAATATCTTTGACGTTCATATCTATTAAATATGTTTGCAAATCACGAAAAACCATTTTCGAATGCTTTCTTCTGTTACAGTTGCTTTAGCCTTGCATAAAGATACAGACACACCCGTACACTTAACTCTTTATGACGCTTCAAAAAATTAGTACCACTTCTTGCCAGGTCTGTTGTCTTTCAAAGGCGTTTTTCACTTTTTGTCTCTAACTTTTTTTTAAACCATATCTAAAAGTTTGTTAATTTTTTGGGGGAATCCGCATTTAGCAATATTTTTAAGCCAATCTAGGATCTTGAGTTCCATACTTTCTGTAAGCACTGTGGAAGGACCCGCTTAAGCCCATCTCCCCCTCCCAATAACCGTTACGTGAAAAGTAGTTATAGGAACACAAAAAAAAAAATGTTAAAACAAGGCGACTCTACCCCATATAAAAATGTAATTAATAATAAAACAATTATTTTAAATTTGCATAAATTCATACTTTTCTAGAAATCTGACGGCAATTTTATGCATGTGAAAATTTTTCTTTAATTTAATCCGTTTCTATATTTAAAAGCAATTTTTAAATCCCAAAGTACTTTTACATAAGAGTAAGTACGTGCGATCCAGTCGTTCATTTTATTTTTTAGCTGTTTAAAGGTTTTTATGGGGATATCTATACATGGTAGTGGTTTCCTGCCATTTACTTTAAAATAGATCATTTCTTTCCAGCATAGATTCAATTTACTAACGCACACATGTTGCTTGACCAACGAAGAGATTATTTCATCATTGGTGGTTTCTAAACAGAAATTCAACGATATTTTAATCCCAAGTAAAAGTAAAGTTTATATTATACTAGCCGCCCGTGCTCGCGTTGCTAACTACGAATATTTTTTTTTTTAATTGTGAATCTAAACCATTCTCAGATCCCCTTGAACACACACAAAAAATTTCATCAAAATCGGTCCAGTCGTTTAAGAGAAGTTCAGTGACATACACACTCACAGAAGAATTATATATATTAGAATAAACAGTATTTTCTGCTTTGACAGTATTTTCTGGTTTATGACATTACCTTAAATGAGCTTCCTACTAATATAGTTGTACATTTTAGGTCTTTATCTTTAGCAGATGAAAAATATTCGACATAAATTGTTCTCAAACAAATATTTTTAATTATCCTATCATCAATTATATTGATTGAATCAACCGTGTAGCTAACCTATAATTGATTGAGTACATCTTGATTTTCACTCAAATGTTTCATGTCAGCCATTCTATCAAAATTCAATATTCGTTGAAAGTTTTAAAGCAAGACAACAAAAATCAACCCAACAAAACAAGCTAGCTATCTCTTTAATTCTTTCGTTTCAATTCCTTTTCATCGTAAATTGTTTAATCGATTTTTATTTGTAATGCCGAAAGCTTTTTTAATTGAACAGCTGATAAAAAAAAACTGACTGTTTATTGGTTCTTATCATTAAAGTGCAGATAATTTTCAATTGTTGTTTTTCAATAAGTCATTCCAATCCATTAAAGATGTTACGAGGCAATCTCTTGAGAAATAGCATATCAAACTTTGGACTTGTACAGAGAAATATGACATCCCTAATCCAATCCAAGGGATTCATCAATGGATCATGGGTTGATTCCTCAAATTGTGAAACGTTTCCTGTAACAAATCCAGCCAATGGTAAGGTTATTGGCAACGTTCCAAATATGACTGCAGATGATGCACAAAAAGCGGTGGCCGCAGCAAAGAAAGCACTTAACGCACCAGAATGGGCTGGTCTTACGGCAAAGCAAAGGTCGATATTGTTGAAGGTAGGTTTTCAAAGTAATCGTGTTTCCCTTTAACAGTTTCTTCTTATAGTCTTGGTACAATCTCATCGAAAAAAATCGTGATGAAATTGCCAAAATTATGACTGCTGAATCCGGAAAGCCCATAAACGAGTCACTGGGCGAAGTGACCTATGGAAACTCATTCATTGAATGGTTCGCTGAAGAAGCACGCCGAATCAGTGGCGAAGTGGTACCATCCCCGACACCAAATCGTGAATTGATTATCATGAAACAGCCCCTTGGTGTAGCGGCACTTATTACTCCATGGAACTTTCCTCTAGCTATGATCACGAGAAAAGCAGGTGCAGCATTGGCTGCTGGTAAACAAGATCCACAATTATCCAATCCATAGTTTTGAAAGTTTTTTCTTTTATTTAGGGTGTACCGTTGTAATTAAACCGGCCGAGGATACACCGCTTACTGCGCTGGCGATTACCAAGCTAGCTGTAGACGCTGGAATTCCAAGTGGGGTAATAAACGTTGTTACAACCAACAAAGCTGCTCCTGTAGGCAATGTTCTTTGCACAAGCCCTGATGTGGCTGGAATCTCCTTCACAGGATCCACGGAAGTTGGCAAACTGCTATACAGGAACTGTGCCGATGGAGTGAAAAGAATTTCTCTGGAGCTCGGTGGTAATGCTCCTTTCATCGTCTTTGACTCAGCAAATTTAGAAAAGGCTGTCGATGGAGCTATTGCTTCGAAATTCCGAAATTGTGGCCAGACTTGTGTATCGGCTAACCGGTTCTTTGTCCAACAAGGCGTCTATGAAAAATTTATCGAACTTCTGAAATCAAAAGTAGCAGCACTTAAAATCGGTTCTGGAGATGAAACAGATGTTCAGATCGGTCCTTTAATTAACAAGGCGCAATTTACAAAAGTCAGCGCATTTGTGGATGATGCCAAAAGTCAAAACGCAACAATAATTGCAGGTGGCAAGCCTCGGCCAGATATTGGTGAACTATTCTTTGAACCAACAATAGTCACAAATGTGAAACCACCCATGAAATTATACACTGACGAAGTCTTTGGGCCTGTATTGTCTATAATTAAGTTCAATGAAGAAGAGGAAGCTATTGCCAGAGCAAATGACACCAACAGAGGTCTTGCTGGTTACTTCTACAGTGAGAATGTGCAACAAATATTCAGAGTGGCCCGTAAGTTGGAAGTGGGAATGATTGGCATCAATGAGGGAATAATTTCAACAGCCGAAGCACCATTTGGTGGTGTCAAAGAATCGGGGATTGGTCGTGAAGGATCTCACCATGGAATCGATGAATATGTTGAGATAAAATATCTCTGTTTGGGAAATTTAAAATATTAGACATGAGATATTATCGTCGTCGTTCTATGAAAACTCCCTAAGTCCATTTAAAAAAAAAATGTGATTCAATTCTTATTTAATTAATTTCGGATAAACCATTTGCAAAAAATTTTATTGAACAATGGCTACGCCAAGCCCATTCTACAATTGAAGCCTGAGATCTTGCTATTCTGATAATTTTTGGATTTTTTTATATTAATTTCCAAGTGTAAATGCAAATATCTCAAAAAACAAAAAATGGACTTAGGGAGTTTTCATAGAACGACGACGTTATATAAAATTAATTATTCGACATTGAATTTATTTAATGCACGACAACTGCGATAGTACACAGTCTTCCATATATGTATGAACATAATATAACTAGTTATTATACACAAAATGCATGTTTTGTAGTTCCTTTATCGACTTTAAGAATTGTATAAACGACAACCTAGTAAATATTATTTGCCATTATTGCTCAATTTATGTAAGTTATTATTTCTGCTAATAAATAATAAAATTATTTGAGAAGGAAATATGTGACTTTTTTTTAATGAAAACATAAGATAAAGTAGTTCTCTCAATTATCCAACAAGATGTGTAGATGTCGTTTGTGTTTGTATGTAACACTAACAAATTTTTGGGCTGCCCTGCAACTTCAAGATCCACTGTGTGTTCCTCTAAAGCTGAACGAGATCCTCATACTACAGCTCTTCCTCCAGATTTGTATGTATACGTCAAAAGTCAATTTAACAAATAGTTTGCTCTCGGATTTTAAGTCCTCGATTGAGTTGTGGTTTTTGATTCATTGATCGGAAACTTATTTCTATTGATTTCATACTTTTGTGTACAAAATGGGAGCGACCTTCCATTTGGCCGCCTGCAAAACGTTTTGGACCTCGATATTTGCAATCAGGGCACTTATGTAGCTCTACATTTTGAAGTTATGGCAAAGTTGTTATCACAATTATTTAGAATTTGAAAAAAATGCATATTTGATGCACTATTGCCCCCAATTTTTTTTTTTTAGATTAAGAATTTTATTTTTCAATTTGTTTTATATACAATTTGACTTAAAACTAACTTATTACTAAATTAAATCATGTTGGCTCAACAATAGGGGCCCAACGTTCTTCATTTGGCTTTACATAATGCTATTTGCTTACAATATCATATTAATGTTTTCTTAATCTAATTCATGATTTTTTAATATTAACTAAATAATAATTTTTGATGAGTGGGTGTTTTATCCCCTATAGTATTGATTGTTGTTCTTCTCGTAAAAGGGTGCGTTGTCGTTATGGATGATGTCTTCAAATTGATCGTCAGTGATGGCTCGGGTGTATAGATACTTGTCACGAGGCTCTAGTTCATGCTGGAGAAGTTGTTGCACTTCTGTGTTGGGATGATCTTCCAGGTTCCTGATGATTTTTCCGGAGAGCTGCAGTAAATACTCGTCCAATGGTATTAACTTTGCGTCTTTATACAGATTCCTTGTTGGTATATATTTCTTCGTCAGTGGGTTACGGTACAGTCCAGTGCAAATGCGGAGCATCTTTCTTTCAAAAAGCTTCATCTTTTTCATTGCTGTAGGTGATTATTGCCCCCAATAGAGCATGCAAGTTGCTCAAATTTGTAAATAACTACTTAAGGTACTAGTACGGCCTAGAACGCCAAAAAAACGCACGATTTTTGGAAATTTTTTTCTCGGAAACCTTATTACATAGGTAATAACATAATTTTTTTTAAATAATGAATACATGCGTTAAGAGTACAAAAAAAAAATGGTCTTAATTTTCGAATTTTGACCGAATTATAGAGGGCAGCAACGTGACTCATCAAAAAACACATTGTCCCGTTGCGGACAGTTATGTCGTTTTCCACTTCGTAGGTTTCCATGACTTTAACTAAAAATGTATTCTATCTTATTGGTGATTAAACAAAATATATATGTACATACATATGTATATGATTATGTAGTATATCAGAAATCAAAGACAAATAATGGATGTTTTAGTGAAGCTTTTGGGAGAAGATCCTGATATCACTAGTTAGGAGGTGATTTGAAGGGCAATAGATAGTTACCGTAAAATTAAGTCCTATTAAAACTCCAGCAGGCTCAACTGAAAAAAATTTAATCAAATAAATACTGCATTCAACACATCATATTATTTAAATGTAGCTTAAAGTTTCCTCCAGTTTCAGAAAGGTAATTACTTTACTTTTTTTTCAAAAGATTCAACCTTTGAAAAAAATTCTCTATTTTTGAATTTTAAACAGCAGATGAGCAGAACTACTAAAATGTCTGATTTAAAATGCTGAATAGGGTGCGTTCCATTGAAGCTTTCGAAAAACTTTTCGGTTTTCAGATTGAAACTTTTATTTTACCCCGAGGGCACACGTACAAGATCGTCGGCTGAGAATTACAGGGTTCTATGTCGACCGACCCCCATTTCGAGTTATTCAACTTTTAAGTTTTTGATGCTCAGATTTCGTATTAAATGGCTATTGATTTACATTCGAATGATAACAAACGATAGATTATTGATAATAACTAATAAAAATATAATTTATTTGTTTATGTGTTGAGGAATTTCCTTTTAATTGCAAATTAAATTTTTTGCACAAAGTTCTATAAGCCAATTCCATGTAGTTCAAATTTCGGTGAAGGTTCTATGTACCACATAGAACCTTGTAATTGTTATTTAATCATATGAAGATTTCTAACATTTAGTTTAGTCGTTGAAAAAAACTATGGTATTCATAGTATAAAAGCAGCAAAATAGAGTATCTGAAATGATTCTCCAACTAAATATAAAACAATAATCTGATTTTTACATTTGTATTATAGGAAAATATTATATAGTATTTTTAATGCATGTAGCACGTAGTACACTATATAATTAACTTCATATATTTAACAGTTCGTTTACGTAAATAAGAAAATAATGAGAATAAATAATAAATATAATAAAACTAATATTTTAATTATTGATTGAATGAATTAAAGGTACAACATTTAAATAAATAAGAAAATAAATAGTAATTTGATTAAACAAACTAAAATTTTAATTTTCATAGTATATTTTATATAGATCTTACAGTTCAAGTAAATATGTGAACACATTTAAGAAAATTATAGAATATTATAAATTAATTAAACAAACAAGAGTTTTAATTATTAATCATATTGGATATTTGTTCTTGTTTTCATTATATTTTTGAAATTTCTTTATCAATAAATTGCAGGCATGTATTTAAGCATTGCTTTAAATGGTTTGATTTTTCTTGTTGCAAGGTCATTTTTTAATTGTACCTCTTTTAAATTTGGCCATTGAAAAGACCACATATTCTTATTTCTTAAGGTTTTTGAACACTAAGTCTACACTTTTAAGAGATTTTTCAAGATGGGAAGTCTTAAAAAACACCTCGGTAAGGTTCTGTGTAAGTTGAAGTTGGACAACTTTCGAAAATGGTATTAATTTAATATTTAAAATCTTACAACACTCGTAAACATTTTTAAAATCTAACGGTTGCATTTGCAAAACTGTAAGATTTTGTTTTTTGAATGACAAGGGTGAATGAAAATCGCGATTCGTAAGACGCGTTGAATGCAGCTATGGGTATTACCTGTTTCCTAAATTGTAGAATGTCCTGGAGTAGAGAATTTAAAATGTATATGTTGGATGTCTGGCTGATGCTTATGAAAATCAATTAATATGAAGTTTACCAACAAGTGCCGGTTTTGACATAACACGGTTTAGAATCTTCAGCAAAGCACTAGCAATATCATTTCCTGTTCTTCCCATTGTGCTTTCATCACACAAGCAGCAATAGACGTTATTATTAAGCGAAAATAGTCCTGTAAAGTTATGCACATTTAACTTTGAGTGGTAAAAAAATGAGCTTACATCAGCTTTTGGACAGGTAAGTACATTTTGCATGTCAAAGCACAAAACTGGAATTGTATTTTCTCTGTCAACTTGTCTTTGCTTGTATGCCTCTTCCTTTTCCTGCCTTTTCCTGAAAATGCGCATTATATTTCAAAACCAGCTCATCAGATACAGTGGTGTTTTCAACTGCTATTTTATGCTCCTCGCATAGATTTAATGCTTCAAAAACTCAATTCTGTCTCCTGTCGCTAAAGCGGAATCCACCCCCATGCCGCTATCCATAAGTGACCGCCTTGCATTGAGGAAACCGAACAGATCTCAGTTCTCGGTATGTGCATCACAGACGACCTTGTGTGGAATGACCACATATTCGACGTTGCCAAAAACGCTGCTAAGTGTTTAGGTTTCGTTCGACGATGCAAGAAATTTTTTACCCTTTCTGATCTGGCTGTAATCTATAAAGCCTATATTTGTCCTAAACTTGAGTATAATTCCCATATTTGGGCAGGTGCTCCAATAACCCACTTGAGTCTTTTGGATAGAATCCAAAAAAGAGCTTTACAATAATTGATAGGTGATAGGACTAAAACAGAAACAATTGAATCTCTCGAGCACCGTCGCAATGTTTCTTGTCTTTCATTATATTACCGTTATTTTTACAAACATTGTTCTAGTGAAATAGCCAGTTGCATTCCTCCCCTTAAACAATTTAACCGTAACACTCGCGCTTCGGGGAATGCTCATCAGTTTACCCTTGAGCCCAACTTCGGACGTACTGTTAAATTCAGAGATTCATTCTTTAGCCGCACTACACGAATGTGGAATGCCTTACCCGACTCTATATTTCCTTCCCATTGTGATATTCAGACATTCAAAACCAATGTGCATCGGTATCTCCTTTTAAATCCCCTCCCACTTTCCTAAACGCTCGCACTGTGATCAATCATTTAAAATATAAAAAAAATCACATCTATCTTTCTTTGGATTATGAAAAGCCAAGTTAAATTGAGTGTTGAAAACTTGTTGATATGCATTAAATTTAACAGTTTCGTCAGATCCTGTGTTCTCTTAATACATATGAAACATTTCTGAAATTGTTAGACTTGGTTTGAGATACTGCTTGTTGCTAGTTTTTCACAAGCTTTTTGTAAACAATATCAAAAACACGAAGAAAAAACCAAAGGTAAATTGATCAACATAGAACTTTGTTGCGTTTTCGGCAATCCGATAAGAATTATAAGGTTCTATGTACAAAATTAAGGAATACAAGGTTCTATGTCAATAAGAAGATGTGTAATTTTTTTATTGGTCAAAGAGAGAATTATAAAGTTCTATCCGCCAATTTTGCTACATAGAACGTTGTAATTCTTAAATTAACTTCATTTTGGTTTTTAGAACCTTTGTTTTTTGCGTTTTACGCTTTATAGGGTGAATTAAGGTGCATGTTTATGAATTCATTCGAAAGCGCTTGAAAATACGAATCCAACGACATCCATAACTCATTTTTCGTAAAAATGGCTGTTAGAACCTTGTAATTCTGAGCCGATGAAGTAGTGGCAAGCAATTTGTTACATACAATTTTTGTTATTAAGATTGCTTTTACACGAAAGCGATTTTTTGACTGGCAACTGCGATCGAAATCAAATAGTTCAATCACCAGTTGATAGAGTACCGCACACTGGCAACTCTTTACTAAAGCTCACACTCTTTTTCTTTCTTGCGCTTATAGAAAACAGCTGAACTGTTGCGAATTAATTTAAGACAATCGTTTACTTTGTGTCAAAACACAAACAGGCGAATCTATAAACAAATCTTAAAGGTTACTTAACTTTAAAATACCTCTAAGCAGCTCTTAAGTATGAAATCGGTATCTATAATCAATTTTCACATTTAAGTAACGTTACTTAAAGGCCTCTTAACTTAAACGCCATCAACCGCGTTTAAGGGTCACTTAAAAGATTTTAAAATGTATTTTGACATATCGATTGTCATCTTTGAAATTTTGAAGTTTAAAATTGTGAGTTTGTAGGTATTGCTTGTTGTGATATTATGTTAGAACTATAAAGTGCAACGATTTAAGAAACATAAAATTTGTTTTGATTAAAGTATTTTTACGCGCAAAGAAATTTCGTCCACGCTTCCCTCTTAGCCTTTGAAGTGTTTGTATCGACACTTTCTTCCTCGTTGTTGGAAGAGAATAGGCGTTTTCCTAAATGCAGTGTTGCAGCGCATCGTGGATTTTGATGCCCTTGCAACGTTTTTCTTCACTCTGAAATTTACTTTTACAATTCATTGAAAAAAAACTCTAAAATTTAGAATTCGTATTTAATAACGTTATTTTATTGAAGCAAGTGAATAAAAAAAGCATCAAAATTCATGATGCGCTGTAACACTGCATTTAGGAAAACGCCCAATCTGTGCATGAAATAATTCTGTTTTGTAGTGTATTATTGCAAATTCTAAAATAAAAAAGTTTCCTTGTAGGAGGCATCCCAATTTTCAGATCTTTTTCTTTTATTTGTAGCGGCGGGTGTGGGTGTGTGTTCGACAGCCATTTTTTTTTTGATTTCACAAATAAAAAAATGTGTCTGCCAATTATTTACTGAAAGAAGGTGTCACAAAACAGCTGTGTTGCATAAAATGAAGCAGCATTTGTTTTTTTTTCTGTACTAGATTTTCACATTCTTTTACGTTACGTGACACAACCATTGTTTAGTTAAGTACCAATGAAAAATGGATTATAGATACGAATTGAAGTTTCGTCATTTAAAGCCAAATTAAATATTTAAGTATGCTTAACTAAATAACCTCTAAGATGCAGTTTAAGAAAATCTTATGGATACGGCTGAAACTTTTTAGTTGCTCGAATAGAGTTGCTCTAAGTGCGCGGTGTCCCATATAAGCCCATATGTTTCATTTTAGCAACTAAACAGTTGCGAAACTAAAAATTGAATGTCCGCGCCTGGCCTTAAAACAAAAACTTTTTAGTTGCTCGAACCAAGCAGTTGCACAATTAAAAATTGAATGTGCGCGTCTAGAAATATGTCAGATGAAATATTTTACATAATCGCAGCTGATTATGATAACAGATTTAGTTCAGTTTCATAACAGATCTCGTTTTCGAAGTAGCTCAGACTTTTATAAAAGTTCGAACCTCTGAATGCCAATCATAAAAGATCTTTTAAGGTGAAAATCTTTTATGATTCATAACAGAAAATCTATAGAGGAATAACAGATGTGTCAGAATGGGCCTAGTTAGCCACGTTTTAGTACCCCCAAGGATCGATATAGATTAACTTTCGAAAATAAAGCCTAGTACGCAGATCGCTTTAAATTTTATCGAAATGAAAATAGTTTCAGATAGAGAACCATAAATCCCAAATTGTTTTTGTAATACATGTTAAAAATTAATTCAAATTAATTCATTAATTCAATTGGAAGAGAATAGGCGTTTTCCTAAATGCAGTGTTGCAGCGCATCGTGGATTTTGATGCCCTTGCAACGTTTTTCTTCACTCTGAAATTTACTTTTACAATTCATTGAAAAAAAACTCTAAAATTTAGAATTCGTATTTAATAACGTTATTTTATTGAAGCAAGTGAATAAAAAAAGCATCAAAATTCATGATGCGCTGTAACACTGCATTTAGGAAAACGCCCAATCTGTGCATGAAATAATTCTGTTTTGTAGTGTATTATTGCAAATTCTAAAATAAAAAAGTTTCCTTGTAGGAGGCATCCCAATTTTCAGATCTTTTTCTTTTATTTGTAGCGGCGGGTGTGGGTGTGTGTTCGACAGCCATTTTTTTTTTGATTTCACAAATAAAAAAATGTGTCTGCCAATTATTTACTGAAAGAAGGTGTCACAAAACAGCTGTGTTGCATAAAATGAAGCAGCATTTGTTTTTTTTTCTGTACTAGATTTTCACATTCTTTTACGTTACGTGACACAACCATTGTTTAGTTAAGTACCAATGAAAAATGGATTATAGATACGAATTGAAGTTTCGTCATTTAAAGCCAAATTAAATATTTAAGTATGCTTAACTAAATAACCTCTAAGATGCAGTTTAAGAAAATCTTATGGATACGGCTGAAACTTTTTAGTTGCTCGAATAGAGTTGCTCTAAGTGCGCGGTGTCCCATATAAGCCCATATGTTTCATTTTAGCAACTAAACAGTTGCGAAACTAAAAATTGAATGTCCGCGCCTGGCCTTAAAACAAAAACTTTTTAGTTGCTCGAACCAAGCAGTTGCACAATTAAAAATTGAATGTGCGCGTCTAGAAATATGTCAGATGAAATATTTTACATAATCGCAGCTGATTATGATAACAGATTTAGTTCAGTTTCATAACAGATCTCGTTTTCGAAGTAGCTCAGACTTTTATAAAAGTTCGAACCTCTGAATGCCAATCATAAAAGATCTTTTAAGGTGAAAATCTTTTATGATTCATAACAGAAAATCTATAGAGGAATAACAGATGTGTCAGAATGGGCCTAGTTAGCCACGTTTTAGTACCCCCAAGGATCGATATAGATTAACTTTCGAAAATAAAGCCTAGTACGCAGATCGCTTTAAATTTTATCGAAATGAAAATAGTTTCAGATAGAGAACCATAAATCCCAAATTGTTTTTGTAATACATGTTAAAAATTAATTCAGATCCGGATCCTTAGATAATAAAAAACGCACCTATTTTATAAATAAAGATTTGTTTGACGTGGCATATATAAACCCAAAGTAAGTGCTTCAACTCGGTTTAACTATTCTGAGGTTGGTCCTTGTATTAGTAAAATCTAATAAATAAGACTGAGTAATTTTTAATAGAAATTAACTTTGTTCAAGTTCATGAACATTAAATAGAAAATGAAACATACTCTAGAAATAAGGAAAACTAGAGAGAAGAAAGAATGATATCTCTGTAATTTTATCAATCTCATTAATTTTTTCAACCCCAGCCACCGAATACGTTTCTCGCCAACCGGCTTAATAATCGTAAGGTGATGTTGCATCGTATAAAAGTCTTAGTCTTAGCTATTTCGTTTACCCCCAAACATCCATACGTCTTTTGTCAACGAGCTTAGAAATGGCAAGTGACATTGTTAAATTGCAGTCTAAAGAACTATGGTCGTGGCTGAGTGAAAAGTCACGATCTAAACAGGGTCCAAGAGTGTCACTCAGGATCAGTAATGTGTACTATGCTTAAATTCAGCAAAATTTGGCGCAATTAAATGTTAAATTTTAGGAAGGAAAGGGAAACATTACATTCCCGATTTTGCAAACAAAACAGCACTTTTTTAAGTTAAATTTCACCACAAAACAATAAATAGATACTAAAATAATTTCAATATGAATGATTCATGTGAGTCTCAAATATGAAATAATATATCAAAGAAATAAATGACATTTTGTATTTAAATTATTTAGTTGGAGGTGATACATTCAATTCTACCCAGGGTGGTGGTGCCGGTGCCGCAACAGAACAAAAGGCAGAGGTAATTTTGTTGTCTATGTTCTGGGATAATTTCATATCATATTCCCAACGTTTCATTAGGGGGTTGTCCCGGTCGTACTGAAGCAAGTCCTCGAGTCCCCAGAGGGCAATTTCCAAATGTGGGGCATGACATTTGGGATGGTAACTAGCGTTGCTATTGTGCGCTCTATCGATACCTCTTCAACGAAAATGACCTACCATTTGGAAGATCACACCGGACAAATTGAAGCTCACTATTGGTTGGAGGAGGGCGATGCCCTTAAAGCTCCAGACATAATGCTGAACAGCTACGCTAAAGTGTTTGGAACTGTTCGTCAGCATGGTGGTCAGAAAACTCTTATGGTATTCAAAATGTTGCCGGTCAACGATGCCAATCAAGTTGTTACACATTTGCTGGAGGTTCTACATTCCAGATTCAAGGCCGAAGAATACTCTAAGGTAAATTCGATTGCTTTTGTTTTGAAAAGTATATTTACTGACCATTTATCTTACAGAAAGGAGACAGCGCCGGCGGATTTGGTGATTTCAGCATGGGTGGAGCACAACCCAGTGTACAGTCGGGCGGTAACAGTTTGGGGCTCGAAGGCAAACAGTTGGCTGTATTCCAGGCTATTAAGAATCACGCTTCTGAAGAGGGTATCAGTCGTATGGAACTTCAAAAAAAATTCAATCACATATCCAAGAGCGAACTGGAGTATGAATTCATATTAATTTCTATCATGGTGACTATTTAACTGAATATGTTTTTTTGCAGTACTGTTTTGGACTTCATGACATCGGAGGGTCATATTTACTCGAGCATTGATGCTGATCATTTCCTTAGTACGGATGGTTAGATGTTTGTTTTGTGAGTTTCACATGCTTACCACTATTTGCATAATTAATATAAGTTGTTTTTTTATTAATATTCTAATAAGGTTGTCGTTTCAAAAACCCTGCATTAAAATAAAATAAAATATTTTTAATTTGATTTTTTTAATGAAGGGAATATACAGCTTTGAGGAAGCTTGCGTCTCTACCTTTTCGGCCGATAACGCGTTGAACTTACGACAATACTTTTCCTCTAATCCAGTGTTTTTCAAACTGTGGGTCGCGACCCCCTGGGCGGTCGTGAAAAGATTCTTAGGGGGTCGCGGTCGCAAGCCGGTAAGATTAATAAACAAAAGTTCTGTGCTAGAAAAAATAAAATAAAAAAAAAATTTTAGTGCAACATACGAGTATGTATGTTGTATGTGCCTGTTTATTTTTTAATAAACGTTAAAATCTTGCATTAGTTCTGGACACTTTTAAGATTAAACCATTTTCCAAATTTAGTCTGTTTCTTTTTTTAGTTTTAATGTCAAACATTGAAGAGAATGTGACTTCACACAGGTATAAAGTGGCGAATGGCAGTAACAACTTCAAAGCCTCGTTTGCCAGCTCAGGATACTCTCCTCTTCAAAATGAATTCCATTCTCAGTACGCCATCTGCAGCTAAATCTATAAGATTTTCTTTCATCTTTACCGATGGCGATGGCGATTGGCGAGTTTGACTGACATATTCAAAAAAGGATTTAATACCCATCTTTGTCCATCTCCACTTTCAGAATCGAGTTCCGGAAAGTAACTTAATAGTTTCTTCTCTAAATTATGCAAACTGTACCATGAGATGAATATGAGAGCTTAATGATATCGATTCATCTGATAAAATTTCTTCTAACTTTTGAAAGGAGGGAAAATAATCAGAACTATTTGTTTGTAAAGACTCTGACCACAAACGAAGTTTTATGAGGAATCCTCTGATTTTATCTTTTGCAGTTATAATCTTTTCTTCTATCCCTTGGAGGCTCTTATTCAATATGTTTAAGTGGTTGAAAATATCAGCAAGAAATGATAATTTTATGAGCCAAGTGGGATCAGAAAAATGATCCAAATTTCCAGATTTTGAATCTTAATACTTTTCCTTTTGACAGCCATCTGACCTCTGTGTGAAAAAGGAGATTTTGGTAGATTGAACCCATTTCTTCACGTAGGATTCTAAACAGCTGACTTTGCAAGGCCTTGCCTTTAAAAGAGTTCACAACTCTAATCACATCTTTAAGCACATCATTTAATTTAGAAGGTAACACCTTGGATGCCAGAACTTGTCGATGAAGAAAGCAGTGTGTCCATGAAACGCTTGGCGTTATTAATTTTAATTTTGCAATGAGTCCAATTTTGTTACCCGTCAAAGCTTTAGCACCATCATCGCTACAAATAGCAAAACATTTTTTCCAATCAATCTCGTACTTGCGAGAGCTTTCTAAAAACATATCGTACAAAAACTGGCCAGTAGTATTAGCAGGAAGAGCTTTGCAAAATAAAATTTCTTCTTCAATGTTTTCCTCTGCTTCAAAACGAACAAATACCACAGTCTGAAACATCAGTAGATTCATCCAGTTGCAAAGCAAAATGGGGACTCTTCTTGAATTTTTCAATTAATTGTTCTTGAATGTCAACGGCCATGTCACTTATTTTCCGCTTAATTGTATTGTCAGAAAGTGGTATATTTTTAAGTTTATCTGCCTCTTGTTTGCCCGTCCAAAATAATTTTAACCATATCAAGGGCCGCAGGCAAAATAAGATTCTCAGCAATTGTATGAGGTTTCCCTGCTCTGGCGACTCGGTACGCTACTTGATAGCTAGCCAACAACGCTTTCTCATTGGCACTCGATAACTAAAGCAAATTTAAAAACAAAAAGAATATATCAAACAAAACAGTAAATATGTAGGTAGGTACCAAAATAAAAAAAATGACAAACAAACAAAAATGACAATTCTGATGCGCACTTAAGAACTCAAAAAAATGAAAATTACTGCAAGGCCTGCTACAATTTTTGTTTGACAATACGGGAGAAAATTTCATCGGGAATAAGTTAAATCTTGTGTAATTAGACCTGGCTTGGAAGGGGTTCAGTGTATGTAGCTTTTTAAATAACTGACACATTATAATAGGGAGGTCGCCAAAATTTTGTTACTAGCAAAGGGGTCGCGTACTCAAAAAGTTTGAAAAACACTGCTCTAATCAATAAAAATATGTTTGAGCTTTAAGGTTCGATACCAATTCTAATTGTTTTGGGTCCTATTATAACTCACGAGTCGAACGTTCAGCTTAAGTCGAACGATTTAGCGAATTACTTTTGAACTGCGACGTTCGCTTGGAAAACTATTCTGCCAACGTCTAAAAGTGAAAATGTAATGTCATTACTTAGTGAAATTTCAAATTCAATACACAATCAACCCTATCAACGAATTCCATCGTAATCGGAAACTTGTTACGAATCCCGCAACAAACTATCACTGAATCCATTGTTGTGGAAAATCTCATACAAATTGTTCTTACGAACGGATTTGATGATATCTATTTGTCGGCATTCGTAAAAGTTCCGATTACGATGGCAATGGTGATACTGCTGAATATTTTCTGTTGTTGTGGGATGTTGTTCACTCTTCAAAAAATTGAATACATAAATAAAATAAAATATGATTAGTAGTAGTAGTGTTAATTTGATTTTCGAAGATAAGAATGAAAACGATGTGAAGACTGGGAAGAAGTTTATGAGTTAGCTTCAACCCACTTCAAGTTCCACATAATTTGTTAGAATAAAATATTAATTAATTTTCAGTTCAACGTTATTGTTATTTAGATTTTTGAACGATGCAGAAAAAAGTATCCGTTTATTTTTGGAGTAGCTTCAATCGTTCATCATCAACACTTCTCTTGCAATGGGCTGTTCCCATTCCCTTATGAGGTTGTCGTAGCTGACGGAAGTATACTTCGACACGTTGCAACACAGGAGGACGCGTCCAAATGTATTGTCCGAAGGTTTCACAGCCTGCAAAAGATTGAGTAACCCATTCACAGCCTGTTTCAAAGGAGACAAAGCTGCACACAAGTTACGCTTGTCTTTCTTGTTGGTCGCTATTTTTTTTTAATTTTAATTTGTAGTCAAATAAATACAGTGGACGCTCGTTAACTTGAACACGGACGAAACCAGGAGTGTTCAAGCTATAAGATTGTGCAAGTTACTGGATCAAGTTTGGTTTTATTTAATAATGATTCATGTTAATGATTTTAAAACATAAATAATGATATTATTAATAAATAATTTTAATTGAAACGTTTTTCGATTCCTAAATACGCACGTGTTAAAATGAAATTCAGAAATTCACCGATTATAAAGAATAAAACCTTATATACGGAAATACTAAAAAAAAAATATTTGTTCAAGTTATTGGAATGTTCAAGTTATCGTATGTTCAAGTTAACGAGAGTCCACTGTAAATAAAAATAAATTCAAATAATGCATTTCTGGAATAATTTTTGTTTACATTCTTTATGCCACAGTTTTCCTTCGTAGTGAGGTGGTCCTAAGGAGTTAGATCAATAGCCAATCGCCCAATATTATATTTTTTTTTTTGAAGATCCAATCGTTCCCACACCTTTGGCGATGTCGGGGTTTGCTTCCATAAGTTCAACAATCTATGAAAATGTACTTTTCATCGGTCTTTTTATAATATTAAATATTTTTTCGTCAACTTTATTTTTTTTGAATAATCTCCCACACAAAAACTTTGATTTTATTCAAAGTCACCAAGAATTACTGTTCGACCTATTTTGATAGATAAAGACGAACATTTGCTGATTGTAATAGATATTTAAAGCGAACTTTATGCGATTCATAAACGTTAATTCCAAATAGTCACATTTGCCAAATTTGTTTTGCGGCTCGCAAGTCGTTCCATTCGTCCTTAATCTCCAAGTGTAGTCTTGGTACTTATCTTCACTTCACCGAACTCTACAATTTCCTCTATCAATGCCATTTAGTCTTAACCCAAAGTTATCTTATTAAAGACCCTTAATCCTACTTTAAATTTGTCAACTTTAAACGAAAATCCGACGGTTACCTTCTCCCTATATCTATCAATAACATACTTCAAAGGAACCACAAACAATCGCGGATATTTTTGCAACTGAAACTGTTTAAACAATCTTTTACCGACGACTCCTTTATACCTGATTGCCAAACTTAATAAATGAGTTTATTTTCCGTCCATATAGTGTCCCCGCTATATTTCTAAAAAATGCTCTTCTACACTTTCTCTCCCCCTTTCAAAAACCTTCAGTTTATCCGCATCACAAAGAGAATTCCCTCAGTTATAAAAACTCCCTCTCATAACCCCAATACATTAAAAGCCCCCCAACTATAATCCAATTGATAAGTTGTCACATATTCCCAAAAGCTTTGAAAGCATTTTGTACAAAATTTTTAAGTTTCCGTTCTCTCCCATTTCCCCTAGACAACATGTCTTTGTCAAATAACCTCATTGAATTCATATCCCTTAGCCTCTCAGTCTTAGAGAACGGAAAGATAAATTTCATATAAGCTTATTCTATTCAAGTGTCCTCCCTTTAAAGATGGATTTCTTCTTACCTGAAAAACTTTTACTACGAAATTCGATTCAGGGCCCATATCGCGAAAGACTAAAGCGATCGATTGTTGTTTTGACTATACTCGGAGCTGTCTTTATCATATCAATAAAGAAATATTGAACGATCGCTTTAGTCTTACGCGATACGGGCCCAGATCTACCTTTTCTGGTGATTTCTTAACTACCACAAGGCAGACACTAAGGACCTGTCTACCTTCTCCATTATCAACCCGTATTTACTGCTGAGTCAATTCGCGATCTTGGTGTTTTATGTGATAGAGATCTTAACTTAATTTCTCATATTATATTGACGAGATTATTCTTAAAGTAAACTGCACTAGAATTCTGTCTAGGTGGTTTGTTTTGGAATAACACTTGATTCTTCCTCCGTATCGAGACCGACTTGCATACTTTCACACAATTTCAGTTTTGTTTTAATCAATGGTATGAGTTACTTTTCGCTTGAAGATAAATTAATTTAAAATAATTTAGTAGTTAAATTTTCAAAATCAAATCATTCTCTAAAAATTTTGCGAAGAAACTTTCATCTACATATGTACATACAAACATTGTAAGCACAGAGGGAAGAAAGTTTGAGGTCTTTTATATCGGCCCTGTTTCCTTTAACTTGTTCTTGGTGAATAACATTTTTTTTTTTTCAAATTAATAGGTGTTTATATCCCGAATATAAAAATTGCTATTTAACATAATGCTCTCTAGCAGCTTGGAAAAAACAAGTTGCACAATAACCAATGATCAGATATGAGTAGTTTTGCGCTCCTTCAATTCGTTCAATTATCCAAATCGAGTAGACACCGATGCGCAATAAAAGGTTACAAATATTTTCCCACATAAGAACGCAGTAACCCTTGTTCGTTTGGAGAAAGTAATTTTTAAGTTCATCCTTTGTCGAGAAGATTCAACAAGGGATATAGCGCGACAAGTGGAAGACGATGTGGTTTAGTGGGATCTAATCGCTGTTTATATGGAACCAGGTTGACCAAGAAATAAAGGACGGGAAGGACTAATTGCTACTGAGACTTAACGTGAGTTGTTCCAACTCAAAGAGGATAGATTGTTATGAAAATTAACACCATGCGATCCAGAGAATTTTTCCCTTAACCGACCTTAAATGAAATTTCTTTACATAACAAGAAATATAAATTTATAGAACAAAAGTTTATATTGTATCATTTATTTCATTACGACAAAATTAGCAGTGTGTGAATTCCCAATGAATAGAATTTCTTAAAATGAATGCTTTCCCCCAATTTAAAAACCTCCTAGTGGTGGTGTGCTTCGGCCTCCTTCTTCTTAGCTGCAGCATGGGCAGCTTTGTTTTCGGGAGAGTTTGCTAATTAAAAAAATAAAATAACAATTAGAATTTTAAGTGATGAGTATAACAAAAAAGAATTTACCAAGCTTGTGGATCTTGTAGAAAACTGGGAATGAGACAGCAAGGCCGATAAAATAGTATTTCCAGACCCATTGGTTCTGGATGTAGAACTTGAATGGGAACTGCGCTATTTTAGCTGAGAATGTGTAGGGAAATTTCATGGGACGACCTGCTGGCTTCTCAATTGCTTTATCGGCCATTTTAACGGTATTATTTGTCTAAAAATTAAATAAATTGTTTTATTTTTTCGCTAAGAATTATGTTAGAAATTATGTAACCTATATCCTGGTGAACCACGAATCGAACAGTCAAAAAATTTTGACAGTTAATCTTTCGACTTGAGTGAAGTTGGACTAGCTTTATTTTTTGAATGGTGTTGGATGAGCTAAGTATTGGCAGTATCCAACACTTCAAAATTAATTTGACAACTTTACCTTGTTTTTATCTAAACTTTTGCTAATTCTTAAAATTGATCATAAACATAAACATAAGCGATTCCGGTTCCGTGAATGAAAATGGTGTGGTGAATTCAATATCATTTGCCGTGGTGGATGATTTTTTGTTGTCTCTTATGAATTTATCTACTATTGTGAATGCTTTATTTCAAAACGAAATTATTATTTTTCATTGTTGTTTCAATTTTGCCAAAAGTTTGTGTACATTTGTGAATTTGTTTATAATATATTAATATATTAAATTTTTTTGTATACGTTTTTATAACGCTTTCAATTATATAAGAATTCTTGTTCAAACAAATCGGAGAAATGCTCATAGATTTGATAATTATTTGTGCTTTGTATAGATGTATTTTTGTATTGTATTAATATACATTTTTGTTTTGTAGGAGAAATATGAGGATTATTAGGCGAGATTTGAGAGACAACGAAAATCCTTTCGAAATGATCACGGAGGAGCATTTCATAGAATTGTATCAACTGAAACGTCAACTGAAACACATCTACAAAAAAAATTAAGACGCAATGAAATAAATTTTCAAAACTTCTTTTCGTACCTATCATGAGCAATCTCCAAATTTATTTCCAAAAAACTAATCAAAAATTCTTTTTGTGCTGTGTCACACTCTTTCCTTTATTATTTTTTTTTTTTTCAAAAAAATCTCCATATTTTCCGCTTTCACCTATTCACTTTGAACATTCAAGCCTAGTACGCAGATCGAGACAAGACAAATTTTATCTCTACAATTTTAATCTCTACAAAACTTTTCCAAATCTCGCGCAAAAGTTTGAAGTTGGAGAGATGAAATCTAATTTACTGTGTTTTTTAGTGTATCTCTGGAACGCGTTGTCTTACAAAAGTCGTTCATACCTTTTTGGAATCTCCTCTTGATGCTCTCAAGACAAGCATTAGCACCATTTACTTACTTACATCTTCGTCTTCATCATCGTCATCCTCATCTTCGTCATCATCATCTTCATCACTCTGATTCACCTCTTGTTCATCGTCTTCTTCACTTTCTTCATCATCTTCGCTGACAAATCAACTTTCCACATAAAGACACTTTCTGTGTCTTCCTCATCCAGATTTGCCATCTCATAGTCTTCTGTTTCATCATCATCAGAACTCTTCTCCTCTTCTTCATCATCATCGTCTTCTTCTTCATTTTCCGGCAGGTCAAGTTCCCTTGATTTCTCGACCTTCTTCTTTTTTCCGTCCTCGGAGCTGTCCTTTTTGTCTTTCTTTGCTTTCTTACCAGGTTCCTCACCTTCGTCAGCCTTCAAGGCAGCTTTCATTTCTAGCACCTTTTTCTTCTTCTCCACACCCAGACTTTGAGCGTTTTTCAAAATGCAGTGTTGCAGTGCATCGTGGATTTTGATGCCCTCGCAACTTTTATCTTTACTCTAAAATTCAATATTTACTTTTACAATCCTTAAAAAAAGTCTAAAATTTAGAATTCGTATTAAATAACGTTGTTTTATTGAAGTAATTTAATAAAAAAAAAGCATCAAAATTCACGATGCGCTGCAACACTGCATTTAGGAAAACGCCCTATGTCAACTTTATCAACTTACCCTCCTTTGTCATGGAGAACTTAGACAGGACCTAGACAAGCGCCTAGCCGCCTCCTATGATCAAAGGTGCTGTATTCCTGTTTCAGTTGATTCATTGGCATGACTGTGATGCCCTCAATACCCTTCTGTCGTAGCAGATGCTTGGTGGGCTCATAGTCACTTTGCCACCACGTTGTAAATCAGCAACTACCAGGAGCACATCGTCATCCTTGTCCACCAGCGAGTGCTTCAGGTGTCTAAAAAACAAGAAATTAGCCACCGTATTCTCTAGAATACATCGAACTATACTCACGGTCTGACTATTCTCTTGGGGGAATTGGGAATCTTGAAGTTTGCTACTTGCAGGAAGTAGCGATAGTCGTCAAAGATCGACGACTTTTTTGTCTTCATTTTCTTTTCGACTATGTTTTTGAGGGCTTCGGCGATTTACTTGATGTTCTCGCTGTTGACAATTGCTTTGAACTGGTCCTCGTCGTAGGGAATCGGATCAAAACGGAATTTGGTTCCAGCTTTCGATTTCTTCTCTTTCTGGGGTTCGCCTTTGGTCGCCAGTTTCTGCTTTCTGAAGGCCTCTTTGGGCTTTCCGATTTGGTACATAAATTAAAATTAAAATTAAATTTATTTTGTTTAATGCAAGAAAAGAACCAAAAACTTACCTTTTAATTTGATTAAATGTGCAGATTGATTGCGCTTGCAAAATTGAAAAAAAATAATGAAAGTTCATTTTGAATTGTCAACAAGCGCTGGGGTTGAATTGTCAAAAATTAGTTCCTTTTTTTAAGTGACATCTTTTGATCGCGCATTGTCACTAGGAAGAAAGCTTAAAAGTGGAACCATCGTGAAGTTGGCTACTAGCAGTCCATATCTAGTAAGTCAATGATTTGCACCTTTTACATAAAACCAGTATTGACAAAAATCACTTTCGGCTGTCAAAATTTGTCCCGCAAAATAATGCTTGTATCATTCTTTTTCCTGGCAAAATTTAGTGGAGACATTTTGAAGAGCAATTCACAATAGTATGAATTTTGCGCGCGAACTGCGTACTGCTAGGAAAAATATCCGAGACAAAATTTGTCCCAGGAAAAAAAATGTATGGGAGACAAAATTTTTCCCGATCTGCGTACTAGGCTTCACCATCGAATAAGAGCGTGAAAGCAAATTATTCATATGAATGTTTTTGACGTTTGGTTTCACTTTTTCACAGAACGAGAATCGCATTTATGCGTGAAAGAGTGTATGGTTAAATGAAAAGATAACCATTAAGTTAACAATATTCAAATGTTTATTTAAACTAAAATTACAATAATTCTTAATGAACTAGTTGACAAAACGTTCTGTTGGGCGATGCTTATAAGTCGACGATCGGTGAACGAATGGATAAAAGATAATGTGTCTAGGACGTTGTTTTGTTGTGTGTGTATCTGTGAAAGAATGCAGATTCTGCAAAACACAGTGTTGCCACAGCACCCCCTGCCTAGTGTTAGCGATATCTTGCGGGCATAACCACTCTGCGTCCTAGTCTAGATGTTGTTGCTTCAGCAGGAGTAGTGGATGGAGAAGGTGGTGATGATTCGATGTGAACCGGATGACTCGAGGATGAAGGCTGTTGATCATTGGTTTCGGAACTTTCTTCTGAATCTTGGATATAAGCTGGCTTAAGCCTATCAATAGAAATATATTTATTACTGTTTTTAATATTGATTTTAAAAATTTTCTTGTTTCTACTAATAATTTTATAAGGGCCTTCATAAGGATTTTGTAAAGGCTTTTTAACTGAGTCTGTCCTGACAAATACATGAGTGCACGTTAGAAGATCCTTGAAAATAAACGATTTGTTATTAGAATGGTTTGAAGCTGCAACCGGTCGAATTGAATTCATTCTCGATTTAAGACTTTGTAGAAAATCATTCGTGTTAGCTGTTTTCGTATCAGGTGATTCGTGGAAAAATTCGCCAGGAATCCGTAAAGTGGTTCCGTATAACATCTCAGCAACCGTTGCTTCAATATCCTTGCGATAAGATGTTCGCAATCCTAATAGAACTGTTGGTAAGACTTCGGTCCAGTTAGAGGAGTCATGACATTTTATTGCTGCTTTTAAAGTTCTATGTAGACGTTCAATCATTCCGTTGGCACACGGATGGTAGGGTGTGGTCCTAATGTGTTCGATGCCTAGAATTCTGCTCAGCTCCTTGAACAATGTTGACTCGAATTGTCGGCCTTGATCCGTGGTTAATCTTAAAGGAACTCCAAACCGACAAATCCAATTGTTATAAAGTTCTAGCGCCACAGTTTGTGCAGTCATGTCGACTATCGGAATGATTTCCGGCCACCTTGAGAAACGATCGATCATCGTGAGACAGTACGAGTGTTTAAAGATTAAACACCATGTACCTAAACAAACGAATGCAATCACGATGCTGTTTATCTATCACTTGTGTGTATGCACGATAAGCATACAAGAGATAAGCAGTTATCTTCCCGCTTGTATTCGTTTGTTGGGTAATAAAATGTGCATACATTTTCCTTATCTTTTGTAAAAATGATATAAATAGCGTAAAATAGTTGTAAGAAATTCGAGTATCAATAAAGATTTTGAATAGCAAAGACTTCTTCCTTTCATTTAAAAATCAGTAAAGAATTTCCCCCCACCCGCGGTAAGGAATTCTTTACATTTGGTCCTTCGAGTTATTTAGAAAGTTCTCCCCCACAAGCGGTAAGAGACTTTTAAAAAAAAAAAAAAACTAGTGATCTATAGTTACTACAGACATAGATATACTACAAAAAAGAATATATATATAGCGTTTCTGGGGCTTAACATCAGAAAGTAAAAAAATATATATAGCGTTTCTGGGGCTTAACACCAGAAAGTGAAAACAAAAAACATATAGCGTTTCTGGGGCTTAACATCAGAAAGTGAAAAAAAAAAGAATAAATAGCGTTTCTGGGGCTTAACATCAGAAAGTGGAAAAATAAAAATAAATAGCGTTTCTGGGGCTTAACATCAGAAAGTGTGAAGTGAAAATAGTGAAAAAAAAAAAAATAAGAGGGCTGTACAATGGAAAAGCAGCAGTATCTTAAACGCCAAAAAGAAATTGGCGAAGAAATCCTTAGCATTGAAAACAAATTCAAGCTAAATAAAATAGAAAAAAATATTTTTGAAGTGACGGTCAACCGCGTTCAAAGCTTAAAAGAGGAATTTGACAAAAATCACTCAACAATTTTGGAACTGGGAGTAACTGACGAAAGCTACTTCAAAATATTTTACTATGAAAGCATCATAGGAAAAATAAACGATAACGAAAAACATCCAACAAATTAAAGAAAAGAAGGAAGACAATGAAATAACTTTCGCGGAGATTCCAATCGAGAAGACATCCGAAACACGTGCTCAAATTTGGTTGGAAAAATGCATCAACCAAATTATGCAGTTCCAGAAATTTGTAAAAGAAATAGAGGAAAAACAAAAAGAATTTTCCACTGATAAAACAAGGGAAGCATCAATAGCCCTGCTAAAAGAAGAATTACAGGACTTAAAAACTGTATATTCAAAATTAACAATAAATCTGGAAGTGTACGACCAAGTTATTGAAAGGGAATATCAAAAATCAAAAGATATATATTTTGCAGCTATAAATAACTTAGCAACCAAATCACAGACGAACACCAATCACCATGGGATCAAGTTAGAAGACATAAAGATCCCAGTGTTTTATGGGGACATTCACGAGTGGTCCTCATTTCACGACCTTTTTAAAAAATTGGTGCATGAGGAAAACCAGTTTTCAAACGTTGAAAAATTATATCGTTTGAAAACATTGGTCAAAGGAGATGCTGGACGTTTGGTGCAACATTTAAAAATAACAGATGTCAACTACGAAGCAGCGTGGGAAATACTTCAACAGCGCTACTCAAACCGTCGACTGATGTACACAGCTCTGGTTGATAGGATCTTAGATCAGCCAGTTATAAACAGTGAATCATCAAACAGTGTAAGACAACTGCTTGACACTACAACTGAAAGCGTTCACGCAATAAAAGGAATGGGAATTGAAATAGATGAACTATTCGTAGCCCGAATAATAATAAGGAAACTGGATAAAGAAGGCCTTCGGTCTTATGAACAAAGCACTAAAGACACCAAGGAGATCCAAACCCTTAACAAAGTGCTTAAATTTTTGGAACAGCACTTTCAAGCACTAGAGGCCATAAAAGGCAAGAGACAATCTACGATTTACAAAAGCAGTGGTCAACCAGGCGGCCAAAAACCCAGTGGATCATTCCATGTGACCCAGCAATTCTGTGTTTACTGCAATATGTCGGGACATTCTACTTCAATCTGCAGAAAATTTCAAAGTTTATCAGCAGATAATCGCCTAAATTGGACCCGAAAAAGTGACGTATGCTATGTATGCCTTGGCCACACAAAGAAGCAGAGGTGCCCAAAATACAACGAAATGTGTAAGAAGTGTGGGAAGCGTCATCACACTCTTATTCACGTTGAAATGAATTCAAAAGAAAAAACTTCAAACCAAGAAAATACTACCTTAATGGTAACTAAAGAAAAAGCAAATCAAACTATATTACTAGCAACAGCACAAGTACGTGTTGAGACTGCTCAAGGAGAATACATAACCCTAAGAGCACTTATTGATCAAGGATCACAAAAAACTGCAGTGTCAGAAGAAGCCGCTCAAATACTGAATTTGCCAAGGAAGAAAATCAATATAACTCTACAAGGTCTTGGAAATGTAACAGTTGGTGTGGCAAAATCTAAAGTAAACCTGAAAATACGACCACGGTTCATGAGTGATGAAATCTTTTTGGCAGAAGCTCTTGTACTTCAAAAATTAGCCAGAGCTCAACCAGATAACTCATTCGCATACGATATTAATGTATGGAACAACTACACTCTAGCTGATCCTAATTTTAACAAAACGGACAGAATAGATATGGTTATTGGCGGAGATCTGTTTCCACAAATTATGGAAGGCGGTATAGCTAAAATGGACAAAGTATTGGGTCAATGTACAAAATTGGGATGGATTTTATCAGGTGCAATTCAAATCCAAAACCAAAAGACACGATTTATGACCGCTGTGACAACAAACCTAGAACGATTTTGGGAGATCGAAGAAGTTGATCCAAGTGAACCCACAGAAGATGACAACTGTTTAAAACTATATGAGAACACAACTAAAATAGATAAGGATGGAAGGTTCGTCGTTAAACTGCCATTCAAAGAAGAAATTAGTCTGGGCGATTCTCGTAAACAAGCAACTGCACGATTACTTAGTTTAGAAAGGCGATTCAAAAAAGATCATGCACTTCAACAGGAATACATCAGGTTCATGCGAGAATATCAAGATCTTGGCCACATGAAAGAAGTCAGCATACTTAAGAAAGGGAAATACTATATGCCTCACCAAGCAGTTATTCGGGAAAATAGTCTCACAACAAAAACCCGTGTTGTGTTTGATGCTTCAGCGACAACTTCAAACGGAAAAAGCCTCAATGACATTCTACATACAGGACCCAGGCTTCAAAAAGAATTATTCGATATAATCGTAAAATGGAGACTCTGGAAGTATGCGCTTACAGCTGATGTTGAAAAAATGTATCGCCAAGTTAAAGTCACAAAAGAAGATCAAGAATATCAATACATTCTTTGGAGAGAAAATACTAAAGAACAAATCAAACAATATAAGCTTACAACTGTTACGTATGGGACATCATCAGCTCCGTTCCTAGCAACTCGGACATTGCAAGAAATTGCATCAAAATGCAATAATAAGAAGATAGCCAACATAATAAACGAATCCTTTTATATGGACGACCTGATGACTGGTGAAGACACAATTGAAGGATGCCAAGAAATCCAGAAGCAACTCCTTAATCTATTTGACAAATATGGTTTTCACCTAAGAAAGTGGGTTTCAAACACAAATGAAGCTACTCAAAACATATCAAAGAAAGGAGATACTGAAGTTCTACACATTGAAGATAATGAAACAGTGAAAACACTTGGCTTGGAATGGAATCCGAAAGGTGACGAGTTTATGTTTAACATAATAACATTAGAAGCAAAAACAATAACGAAGAGACAAGCGTTGTCATACTTAGCAAGAATATTTGATCCTATTGGATGGTTAACACCTGTAACGATCACAGCCAAGTTATTTATACAAAAATTATGGATGATGAAAAGCGAATGGGATGAACCACTAGAGATCACAATTGCAAAAGAGTGGATTGAATTCGTAAAGCAGATACAACACGTAAGCGAAATCAAAATTCCTCGTTGGATGGGCGTATCGAAAGAAACAAAGTTTCAACTACATGGCTTTGCAGACGCTTCTGAAAAGGCATATGCAGCAGTAGTGTATTTAAAAACAAATACATGCATATCGATTATAGCAGCTAAAAGCAAAGTGAATCCCATAAAAAACAGGAAGACATTACCAAAATTAGAATTATGTGCAGCTCACTTATTGGCGAAATTATTAGACAGAATTCAAAAGGTCATGAGCAGAAATACCAGTACTTTCGCCTGGGGCGACTCAAAAATAACGTTATGCTGGATTCAAAATAACAAGAGTAAAGATAAGTTTGTACGAACAAGAGTAACAGAAATAAGGAATCTAATGCCAAAAGCTAAATGGGGATATGTTAACACTAAAGAGAATCCTGCTGATGCAGCATCAAGAGGAATATCTCCCATAAAATTAAAGAATAATGAGTTATGGTGGAAAGGTCCATCTTGGCTAAGTAAAGACGAAACCGACTGGCCGGAAACCGAAGAGGAAGAAGAAGAAAAAGCGATAGTGGCAATGACAACACCAACACAATTTGAAGACATACTCCCCAAATTACAAGAGCGATGCTCTCAAAACAAAAAATTGGAAAGGGTTATTGCCTACGTTTTAAGATTTATTAGAATAGCAAAAAAAGAAAAACTACCACCATATCTGATGACCTCGGAACTTCAAGAAGCTGAAACAATTATAATAAAACACCGTCAGTCTATTGAATTTCCAAGTGAAATAACATGTTTACAAAATGGTAAGCCCATCAATCACATGAGTAAAATCGCAAGCTTGAACCCATTTTTGGACAACAAAGGACTTCTGAGAGTAGGTGGCAGACTCGAAAACTCTCCCTTAGAATACAATCACAAACATCCACTGATTCTCAGCAAATCCTGGCTAACTACATTGATAGTTCGAGAAACACACAGTAATACACTACACGGTGGGAATCGATTAATGGAAAGCTTACTGAGAAGAAAATACTGGATTATTGGCATAAAGAGCATCATAAAGAAATGCGTGCGAACTTGTGTAAGGTGCATACGATATAAGAATACCGTCAACAAACAACTCATGGGAAACCTACCAGAATATCGTGTCTCATGTTCACCTCCGTTTTCCCACACTGGAGTAGACTATGCAGGACCTTTTCAAATGCGGTGTTCTAAAGGCAGAGGGCAAAAATCGTTTAAAGGATACATCATGGTTTTAGTGTGCATGACAACCAAAGCAGTTCATCTCGAAGCAGTAAGTGAATTAACCTCAGAAGCATGCCTAGCAGCGTTAAGAAGATTCTTTGCAAGACGAGGCAAAGTTCAACACATTTATTCAGATAATGGAACAAACTTTGTTGGAGCAGCAGGAAAGCTGGACAGTGATTTCAAAAAAGCAATTAAGAAAAATTCAGATCTAGCACCTATTCTTGAAGCGGAAAAAATACAGTGGAATTTTATACCTCCAGCAAGTCCACACTTTGGGGGAATGTGGGAGGCAGGTGTTAAATCAGTGAAATACCATTTAAAAAGAGTAATAGGTGAAACCAAACTCACATTTGAAGAAATTACTACGTTACTCAATCAAATTGAAGCAATTCTAAATTCAAGACCCTTAACTTCGTTTGGAAGTAACCATGATGAAATAGATGTCTTAACTCCTGGACATTTCTTGATCGGTCGACCAATACTTGAAAGTCCAGAACCAGAAGAGGAGCGGAAGATTAGCTCATTAGATCGATGGAAAATTATTCAAAAAATGAAGAATGAATTCTGGAAAAGATGGAAGGATGAATATCTAACTCTACTTCAACAGAGGTACAAATGGAAAGAGCCACAAGAAAACTTGACACCTGACCAGATAGTCATAATCAAAAACGAGAATACTCACCCAGCAAAGTGGCCAATGGGGAAAATTATAAAGACGCATCCTGGGCTAGACGGAAAAGTTCGGGTGGTAACAATCAAAACGCAGAATGGGGAATTAAAACGACCCATTCACAAAATATGTCCGTTAGAAGCAGCCAAGGTTCAAGAAGAGGAAAAAAGAGAAGAAAAACAACAATCACTTACATCTCTGAAAAAGAATGTTACGAATAATAACTTCAAGCTTTATAGTCCAATCCTGATGTTGCTCGTCCTATGTATTTGTTCAGCAAAGGCAACAGAAACACCAACCAACTTCGGAGCTCGCATATCCAAGATCAACAACAACACAGCAGTTTATCTTCAGAACATGGGCCCGATGGATATCATAAATTCGAAATGGAACCTGCTAATATATTATGATTTGAATATGTTTTTTGATGAAATAGGAAATATCCAAAACTGTATTCAAAATTTGGAAAATAACTGCAATAAATTATTAGCATATGAAAACTCATGCAAATTCATGACATTGGCGTTAACAAGACGATACCAACGATTAAAGGAAAACAATAATTTACTGCTAGGAAAAAAAACAAAGATATCGTAGAGCTCCTTTAGAGTTCATTGGTTCACTTCAGCACATGTTATTTGGTATTATGGATGCAGACGATAGACGAGAAATGGAAGCAAATATGGAAGAAATATTGAATAACCAAGGAAATTTGGCGTATCTAAGCAAACAACAGACTTCAACTATTAACTCTACACTCAATATTCTCAAGAAGACTACCGAAGATGTCAACAATTCGTTTCAAAAAATGAACTCACAATTGACATTATTCCAAGATTCTATTGTGGAATTGGAAAAGCGAGCTACCTTGTTCCATCTAATGACATCCCAAGTAATACTCATGTTAAACGAATGCGAAGATATACAGACGTCTGTTATGAATTTGCTCATAGACATTCATCATGATCATATAAATCCAAACTTGATTACTCCACTGCAATTACAAAATGAATTGTCATTTATCAAGACGAAATTACCAGCTCAACTAAAACTTCCGGGATGGAAAACCGACAGCGAACTGAAAGAAGTATATCATTCAATAAAAGGAAAAGGTCTAATGCTGAATCAAAAATTGGTAATTTACGCAGAAATACCACTTCTCAAAAGCGACACCATTAATCTATACCATCTCATTCCCATACCAATTGATCGAAACGGTACAACTATAATTGCAAACCTCGAAGCTGAATACATTGTGTATAATTTTGGGCGGAATCTCTTCCTACTTATAACACAAGCTCGACTGGATAAGTGTAAAAAAGACCTGGAAGATAACTATATGTGTCAAGAAAACTGGCCATGGCTACCTCCAACTCAAAATGGTTGTGAAATATCAGCTCTTAAACAATCTCAAAATGCAAACTGTCGATTTGAAGAAACTAATCAAAAAAGTTTTTGGAAACTACTATCCTCGCAAAATCATTGGTTGTTCAAGGTATACAACGAATTCAATGTTATAATTGAATGCGGAAAACACAAGCCGATGTCATTGAAGCTACCTAACCAAGGGGTCCTAGAACTAGAAGCGGGATGTTCAGCGATTTACGAAGGAATTGTCATTTCATCATCGCAACACTGGGATTCTCAAAGGAAGATGCCCATATCAAACTATATGTACACCAAGGACGTCATTGACTTAAGAGAAATTGAAGTTAAGCCTTCCCATACAATCTTAATTAATAACACTATGGAAATCGACAAACTAAAGCAACAACTGAACTTCATGAATTCTTCGCCTGTTCAACTTAAGACACTTCAGAAGATACACAACATGAGTGGCCATATTTCCTTAGGTGTTATTCTTATTGTTGTATTAGCATTAAGTTATATATATGTAAAAAATCATTGTAATCGTAAGAAAACTGTGGAAATTGAATTCACATTGCCAGAAACTAGTCAAGTCGCCGGGCAGAATGTTTAAAGATTAAACACCATGTACCTAAACAAACGAATGCAATCACGATGCTGTTTATCTATCACTTGTGTGTATGCACGATAAGCATACAAGAGATAAGCAGTTATCTTCCCGCTTGTATTCGTTTGTTGGGTAATAAAATGTGCATACATTTTCCTTATCTTTTGTAAAAATGATATAAATAGCGTAAAATAGTTGTAAGAAATTCGAGTATCAATAAAGATTTTGAATAGCAAAGACTTCTTCCTTTCATTTAAAAATCAGTAAAGAATTTCCCCCCACCCGCGGTAAGGAATTCTTTACAACGAGAAACCATTGGATATGGGTAGTGGACCTATCAGGTCGATGTTTAAATGTTCAAATCGATTGTCTGGAATAGCAAAAAGTCCTATGGGTGATTTGCAGTGTTTTCCAATCTTTGACCTTTGACAAGCAATGCACTGTTTAACCCAAGATTTTGTGTCCTTACGCATGGAAGGCCAAACACAACGTGACTGTAAAAGTTTTAAAGTTGCATTGCCTCCTGGATGTGATAAGGAATGACATTTCTGAAAAATTTCTTGGCGACATGAGCTCGGGATGTAAGGTCGAATCTTTTGTGTAGATGTGTCACAAAACAGCTCTACATCATTGTAGCCGGGAATTTTAAAACGCTGCAACTTTAAGGCATTTGCTCTGGTCAAAAGCTTTTTTAAATCTGCATCAGTTTTCTGCTCCATTGCCACTTTATGGAAATCCATGGTACTAGTCAATTCAAGAGTGTCGATGCGAGACAAACTGTCTGCCACCACGTTGTCCTTACCGGGAATATACTCAATGTCTGTTGAGAACTGACTTGTGAAACTCAAATAACGCTCTTGCCTAGGTGAAAGTTTTTCGGGATTTTGATGAAATGCGAAAGTCAGCGGCTTATGGTCGGTGAAGATGGTAAATTCACGTCCTTCTAGCATGTAACGGAAATGCTTAATCGTGAGATAGACCGCCAGCAATTCCCTATCATAAGCGCTATATTTTCTTTGCGATGGTTTTAATTTCTGGCTGTAAAATCCAAGCGGCTCCCAGTCCTTACCGCGTCTCTGTTGCATCCCACCTCCGACCGCTGTATCTGATGCATCAACCATAACAGAGAATTGAGCTGTGGGACAAGGATGAGTTAACATTACAGCTTCTGACATGGCTTTTTTGCAATTTTCAAACGCTTCAGAAGTTTTAGCTGTCCAGAATAAATCTTTGTTTTTCTTCGGATTGCCTTGCAAGAAATCACTCAGTGGGCTTTGAAGATGAGCTGCATTTGGTAAATATTTTCTATAAAAATTTAGCGTTCCAAGGAAACGTCGGAGTGCTTTGACATCTTTTGGCTTCGGAAAATTTAAGATGGCCTGTACTTTATGAGGAAGTGGTTTTATGCCATCACTGGAAACTAGATGTCCTAAAAACTCTACGCTTTCTTTGCCTAAAGAGCATTTATCGATGTTGATGACGAAATTGTGATCGTTGAGTGTCTGAAAAAGTTGTTCCAAGTGAGCCTTATGTTCTTCTAGAGAGGATGATGCAACGAGGAAATCGTCTATGTAGGAGAAACAAAAATCTAAACCCTGCACTACCTCGTGGACGTAACGTTGAAAAGTTTGGGTAGCATTACGGAGTCCAAACGTCATCTTGCAAAATTCAAAAAGCCCAAATGGTGTAATAATTGCGGTTTTTTCAATGTCCTGAGGATCCATCGGAATTTGATGAAACGCCCTGACCAAATCTATTTTTGAAAATATTGTTTTCCCATTTAAGTACAGAGTAAAGTCCTGGATGTTAGGTACCGGGTAACGATCAGGTTTCGTCACGGCGTTGAGCAAATGAAAATCCCCACAAGGCCTCCACTCACCATTTGCTTTTAGAGCCATATGGAGCGGGCTTGCCCACGGACTCTTAGAAGGGCGACATATTCCTTGTTCCATCATGTATTGAAATTCCTTCTTAGCTGCTGAAAGTTTATCTGGTGCCAACCTTCGAACTCGACAGTGAACAGGAGGTCCCGAGGTCACAATTTGATGCTTGACCCTGAGAGGAATGTTAATTTCCTTGCGAATGGTGGTAGGTCTTGTTAAATATGGAAATTTTGCCAGAACACTGTAGTATGCGCTATTTTTGTCAAGAGTTTTAATGGTTGAGTAACTGTCTGCTTTTTGCAACTTGCCTGGGACAGTTAGTTTGGTTTTATTGTCAATGAGGCGCTGTCTCTTTAAATCCACCAATAGATCGAAATGGGTTAAGAAATCAGCCCCGATAATTGCGCGGCTGACATCAGCAATAATAAAATGCCAGCTTAGCTTTCGCCTCAATCCCAAATCTAAATCCAACAACTTCTGACCATGGGTTGTAATTTTTGAACCATTAGCCGCATACAGATGAGTGCCTGCCTGAGCAGTATCTTTTTTAGTGCGAGGGCACACAGAAAGATCTGCACCTGTATCTATGAGGTACTTTATATTCGTTTTATGGTCTGTGATGAATAAGCGACAATTTTTATTAGTAAGGCCACTGTCGTCAGTCGCCATTAACGACCGGCCGGGAAGTTTCCCTGACTTTTTTGAAAGTTGCACGGTGGCTTGCAATTTCTCGCCTGGCTCTTAAACCTCTGGTGAAACCAGCAAATTTCAGCATTTGGATTAAAATGGTTCTTGCGATTGGAAAGAGAACGACGTCTGCTTGAGGAACCTGATTGTTTTTCTCGATTACGGCGACTTTGGAAACCGTGCGAGGATTCTAATCGCGAAAGTCTTGTGCAAAGTTCACTCAATTGAGAGGAAATTTTCGATGAGTCTATGGAGGTAGAAGGTGTGTTGAAACCAACCGTTGCGACCTCCGAAGTTTGAGAAGTTTCATGAATTTTATCGGCAATTGTGCCAAGCTTCAATATGTCCGTTTCTTGAATTGCAGATAGAATCGCCTGGGTTTGAGAAGGCAACCGTTGCAACCAAAGGGTACGTAGCACATCGTCGCCAATCTGCTCAGTTGCAAGGTCCTTCATGTCACGTAATAATTGCGATGGACGTCTATCTCCCAGATCTATGTCTTTGAGCAAGGTACGGAGGCGCTTTTCTTCTGTGTCCGCGAACTGCTCCAGTAGCCGTTGTTTGAGGGTGGCATATTTGTCTTTCGACGGCGGATTTGCCATAATGTCGATGACCTGAGAAATTATGTTGCCATCGATGCTGCCTACGGCAGTGTGGAATTTTGTCTCATCGACTGTTATGCCTGCCGTTGTAAACTGGGACTCTAATTGCATGAACCAGACCCGTGGATTCGCTTTCCAGAACGGCGCAGGTTTGATTGCAACTCGTGAAATTTCTACTGTGGGTTCTATTTGCTTTCCTCCCTCGTTAGCCATTGTTTTTTTTTTAAATCAAAATATGCAATAAAAAAATTGTTTATGTACTTACGTACGAATTTTATTTTTGATGTTTCTGCAGCTGCTCCAGACAAGAAAGGTGGTCGGTGGCGACAGTCAACTGTTGTAATTTTAATTTTTGTTATATGTATGTGTGTTCTGTATCTGCGGTTTATATCTAATTGATGCGCAAGCAGTAAAAACCAACACGAAAAGAAAAAGATAGAAACACTAGAGACAAAAAAAAAACTTTTCGGATGTCAATGGCCAATGCGTAAATTCAGTTTTGTTAGTCTTTTTACGGAATTTAAAAATTATTTTCGGAACCGTCGCACGTCGGGGTCACCAATATGGTTAAATGAAAAGATAACCATTAAGTTAACAATATTCAAATGTTTATTTAAACTAAAATTACAATAATTCTTAATGAACTAGTTGACAAAACGTTCTGTTGGGCGATGCTTATAAGTCGACGATCGGTGAACGAATGGATAAAAGATAATGTGTCTAGGACGTTGTTTTGTTGTGTGTGTATCTGTGAAAGAATGCAGATTCTGCAAAACACAGTGTTGCCACAAGTGAATAGCTTTTCGATTCACTTTTTCACAGAACCAGAATCGGCCCCCAGGAGTGTTATTCATACATTTGATAAAAGTTTCCTTCGACTTGTATAAACTACTGACACCATTTACAAACTAAGTAGCACACCAGAGTAAAAACTAATGCTGATGATGATATTATCCTAATAAAGAGTTTGTATTATTGTTGTAATGCATATGGATATTGATGATCCATATGAATCAAACACGAAAGTAAAAAATATTCAATTTGTCTTTAATTCAGAAGAAACATTTAACTCACATCCTTTATGGTTTTCACAAAAGACAAAATAATTATCTTAAAATAGATTAAATAAATCTATAAATCGATCCTATATAAAAATTGAGAAGTAGATTAGTTTTGACACTACCTTTCAAATTGCAAATGGTGTTTCATTTTTTATAATATAAAGTCAAAGTGAGATAGAAATTTAAGATTATGAGGTTGGAGTAAGCCTAATAAAAGGCTCTTTGCGCACTGGCAACTGTGATCGAAATAAAATAGTTTAAACACCAGTTGATAGTGTAGCGCGGACATGCAACAATTCCTTAATGAGGACATTGAATAAAAATGCAGTGGCACAAAATTTTAATTGAATTAGTACGATGCTAAAGCTGTTTTAGTATGATACTAGGTTAAAAACAACGAATTTGCAAATTTTAATCGAATATAGCATCATACTTTCTCTACCCTTTTATTAAAGTTAAAATCATCGAACACCTACTTTATTTTTTTTTCAAATATCTAAAATGTTTTAAATGACCTATACGTACAATTGAACACAAATACGCCTTTTTTTAAACCCATGGTTCAGTTTTGAAATTATCTATACATACAATTCTTTTTAAATACTGATTCATATCCATGATATATTTTCAGTATTGGAATGATACATGCAAACCATACTGCAAGTCAAATTTTCAAACATTAAAAATGATTTCAGTAGATAAGTGATACACACATTTTCGAAAACTTTTTTGTTTTAAAAATTACCTTAGCTTATTTTATCTATAAAAAATAAGGTTTCACACAAAAAACAATAAAGAAAATAAAATGACAGTAGTTTAAAAAAATGCGTTTTTTTTAACTTTTTTATGAAAATATGCTCTATACGCATCTAAAAAACACAATCTTGTTCCATATTTAAATGCCTCATAATGGTGCTTATTTTGACATTCTCTTTCGTTCGAAAGTGAGTCGAATTTGTTGAAACTTAATTTTGAGACTAGGCGATTAGAATGTTAATCGAACAAATCGAAAGTTCACCCAATCCATAGAAAGTTCATTCATTTGCGAAAGCTAATTCAATTTTGACATTCGAAAGAATAGAATTAAATGTCATTTTTGTGTCGTTTGAATTTTTCTGTCGAGTAAGCTACAAAACATGTAAGTTTTTAATAATTTATGGAAAATAAATTACTTTTATTAATTTTTTTGTTGTTTTATGTTTAAAGGTCGCATTCCAACTAGACAAACCGCGAACAAAAGGAAAAGTTAATCAAAATAATGGAAGGAAACCCGGATGTAGCAAGGGTTTTTTACCATCCGCTTTGAAATGAAGGAAACCACCGAGAGATTAAATAGTTGTGGACTACTTTCCAAGGACGGTGCTACTAGGAAAAAGGTAAAAAAAGTTGAAAAACTCTTCAAAATAACCAAACAAATTTCTTGCAGGTTTCGTCTGATTTCAAATCAAAAACGAATCCACTATCCTTTTCCTCTGCACTTCTTCAACACCATCTTCATTTATAAACAACACAAATGTCATATTTTTATTTTTTATTTATTATTTTATGTTTTTATCAAAGAAATTTAAATTATTAAACAACAAAAAAACAATTACAAATAAACAAAGATTTCACTTTTTGGTTTTGACATTTCACAAACACTTTTCTTTTGTTTTTGATATTTTAGTGTGACCAAGTGTATACGAAAAAAAAAATAAAAATTTAGAACGCGTCATGAACAACTTATTTTTTTTAAGAATAGTTTCAAAACAGCTGAGTTGACACAAAAAATGTAATAAATATGTAGTTCTTTATGGTTAAACTTTACTTTATAATGAAAAAGTGTATTATTTATTTTGTTTCTTGATTATTTATCCAACATCTATAAAATGTTTAGAAACAAAAAAAATGTAAAACGGTCATACTAATTCCAATAGAAATATAGTAAATGTCAAACAGCTGATAATGAAAATGAATCTTTTTTGAAGTTCATTTTATGCTATCTTTCGCAAATGAATGTTATTCGTTCGAATCTCAAAATTAAGAAAGTTCATTCGAAGGAATAGAATCATTCTAACGAATAGACTATTCATGAGAATGTCAAAATAAGCATGATTGTGAAAATTCAATAAAATATTCCCCAATCTGTAAAAATAGAAAACTAATCAACTACATTATACAAAAAAAAAACAAACATTTTATTTTATTTATATTTATTTTATTTTCAAGAAATTGTTTTTATTTTTTAAAATTAAATCTAAAAACAAGACAAATATACATAATTTTGCCCTGTATTCATGTAAAATAATCAATGATGAGATACTTGGTAGTATTCATTTGCTTTTTTATATAAATTCATTGACAGAAGAAAATAATATATTTAACTTCTAAGAATAATTGTTTTTTTTTTTTTTTTGCAATGGCAAATGAACAAAATAAGAAAAATTAAGTTTTTCTTGTTGGCATTTTCACAAATGTGATTATTTTTTATTTGTTTATTTATTGTTGTGTTTAATTCATAGAATAGATAAAAATATATTTAAACAATTTAACAACTAGTTTTATGAGTGAATGAATTAATATTTGATTTACACATTTTTTGATTTTACGTGTAAATATATTTATACATCGAATCAGAAAAAAAGAGTTTTTATTCAAATATTTCAATTTGCAAACGAAACACAACTCAAGTATGAAATATCAATTACAATATTTATTTAAATTTGCAAATTTACAAAACAAAAAAAATTAAATTATTTTTTTCTAAGCCTGAATATATAAAGTTTATTTATTTATTCTAAAAATGTTTTCCTTTTCTTTTTACATTTATTTTCTTCAACAATTTTTTTTTTCTTGTAAAATAAAAGTACATCTTTAAATTGCTGTAATTTCGAAAAGCTTTATTTGTTTTCTTATAATTAATATCTACGATTTTGAATAAGTTTAAATTATTCAAAAAAAATTAATAGTTTAACGCTCACATTTTGCGTTGAACAAAAGAATCAAAAAATAACTAACACTTTTACATAATTATATTCACCGTATTTTGTTTTTGTTTTATGGAAAATGTGTGTGTGTGTGTGTGGATAAAAAATGAAAGACAAACTTGTTCAGACGATTTGGTTACAATTAATCAATTACATTTAAATCCTTAATACCAATTACACTAAACATTACACAGGGATCATTAAATAAGAGATTGATTAAAGAAAACCAAAAAGGGATAATCCTAAAGAGTTTGTGTCAATGTTGGTTAAACATATTAATGCAAGTCAGAAAAGGAGCCTTGTTCATTTTCTTAAGTCTTGCACATAATTTTTGCATTTGCTTTTTAAAAGTATAATTTTTATTTTATTATACTTTTAAAAATAAAAATTAAATTTCTAATAAACTATTTATACAGCAAAACTGTAAAATAAAATTTTGTCTTTGTTGACTAAGCTTACAAGTTACAATAATATTAAATAAAATTTTTAAGAAAAATTATTTAAATAATCAAACTTAAAGCAAGCAAATTTTGTTTCCAATACAAAGAGAGAAAATTTAACAAATAAAATAAGTAATTAAAATTAAAATAATTATATTAACTAAGTTTCCTTTTTGGATCTGCGTATGGTTGGATAAAGTTGATGTTCCCAATTATCTGCTTGTTGCGAATGTTGTCTTCTTCTACTATTGGTAAAGTTGGTACTTAAGGTTTCTCTATTTGTTGTTTTCTTTAATTTTATATCTGCAAACATGTATTTTGATTTTTCTTATTGATTGTTTGTTTTGTATTAATTAACAATAACCAAATCGAGCTAAATCTCATCTTGATAAACTGTGCGACCTTTCGCGGCTGCTACTGCCAGAAGCCGCAACATTATTACCGAGATCACCGATGCGTTGGTGAGGTGGGAGTTTTTCAAATATTGGATGACGCAGTGCTTCTCCTGTGAATTATTAAATATAAATAAAATTTGTAAATTAGTAAAGTGTTGCTGTTCACAATTATGTTTATAGATTTCTAACCTGTAGTCGTTTTTTGTTTGTAAATAAATGCTTTCTTTTACGAGACAAATTTGAAAAAATAATACACATACAGTGCCGGTTGAAAAAATAGCACCACCAATACTTTTATTCTTTAAAAAAAGAAACATCAATTTTATGGACGGACGAGAGAAAAATTGTAATGTTTGGCGGCAAAGGTTCTTGTTCTTACGTTAGATCTCCGAATGGAGAATATAACCCTAAATTCAGGATCAAAACGGTTAAGCACGTAGGTTCAAGAATAATAGTATGTAATTGTTTTTCCTACTATGGAATTGGGCCTATAAATTTGATTAAAACCATCATGGATCAACACGTCTGTGTTAATATTCCACAAAAAGTGATGATGCCTTATGCACAATCCAATTGAGAACCTTTGCGCTTATGTGAAAAAAGTTGTTTCTGTTATTAAACCGATCAGCAAAGAAACACCTTAGACTGCAGTGAAAGGGTCCTGCGACGAAATTTCAATAAAGAATCTTAAGAAACAGTTTGATTATAAAGGGTTTTTAGAGTCGGGGACTTTAATTTTAAATAAAGCAAAGACAAATGTTTTTAATATTTATGAAATTGGTTTTATTTGAAATATAATTTTTTGTCATTAATATTTGAATATGATACGAGCTTGTGGGCGCCGCAGCTAGCGCGTACATGGCGTAATATAGAGGTCCAATTTTCACACACAAGTGGATAAGCACAAAATTCAACACTACGCTGCCCAATAGCAATCGTTCGTTCTGTGCGCACTGGGGGACGTTTTACTGAATGCTTTTTTTTTATAATTTACGCGCACTAAAGGGATTATGACTACCCTTAAAGTGTTTTAGCACAGTGCGAGCGTTTTAGGAAAGTGGGAGAGGATTTAAGAGGAGATACCGATGCACATTGGTTTTGAATGTTTGAACATTACAATGGGAGGGAAACATAGAGTCGGGTAAAGCATTCCACATTCGTGTGGTGCGGCTAAAGAAAGAATCTTTGAATTTAACTGTACGTCCGAAATTGGGCTCAAGGGTAAACTGATGGGCATTCCTTGAAGCGCGTGTATAGTTTAAGGGGAGGAATGCAGCTGGCTATTTCACTAGAACAGTGTTTATAAAAATAACGGTAAAATAGTGAAAGACAAGAAACATTGCGACGGTGCTCGAGAGTTTCAAATGTTTCTGTTACATTTTTATCATCTATCATTTTTAAAGCCTTTTTTAAATTCTATCCAAGAGAATTAAGTGAGTTATTGGAGCACCTGCCCAAATATGGGAATTATACTAGAGCTTTGGACGAATATAGGCCTTATAGATGACAGCCAGAGTAAATGTATTGTGAACGATTCCGAACACCATAAAACGCACGCAATAGTATGTTTTTACCCAGAAATGATCCTGCATTTAAGTTGATTTACCTTAAATCTTCTTCAAATCTCGAAGACTTAAACTACGTTTTCACCAAGGGATAATCCTGGATTTAAGTGGACTTACTATAAATCTTCCTTAAATCTCGAAGATTTACCATTTTTTATTACATTCGTACATCTAGTAGATTAGAAAATAATATTTTTGAATCTTCATTGGAGCAATTGTTCTATGGTTCGAACTGACCTTTATCTTTGTGTATACTTATAACCTATAGTATTACGCTATCCTGGTGGTGGCGCTCAAATTAGCACAATTTACAGTGAAAAGTAGGATAAGGAATACAAAACAAGTAGTAAGAAAGAGAATATTTTATTATTAAATTAAGCAGACACAAATCCAACAAGTACTATCGCTATGCTTAGGATGCCGCCCCAATGGTTCGTCTTCCTGAGAGTACTATGAGTTTTATATACAAAGCATATATCCATATCGTGCTAAAGTATCTCGATGATTTTTCATCGTTTGGTACAAATTAAACTTATTTCTCTCACTTCCCCTTTATAAGAAAAAATGAAGCACCATTAGTATTTTGATAGGTGCTGTCATAGTTATATACTTTTTAAGCTTTTAGTGCGGTGGACACACCACACCGCATAAATCTCTTGGCTTAAATCCTGTATTTTAATGAGAACTTTTAAATTAGCTGTCACAGAAAACAGTGTTGCCAATTGTAAGTTCTGCTTCTTAAAAAAACAACAGTTATAAGGTGCATTTCTAACTTCACAATAAATCTTAGGATATTTTTTGGTAAATAATTATTTTATCGACGCATTTGAATTCAGGAATTCCCCGGGCAAGTTTCCGCCGTATATTATGAAAGTCATAACCTTGGGGGAGGACGCTTAATCTACTTCCAATTCAATAACAAAATATGGCTTCATCTCTTGAGGGATGAAGTCAAAATCAAATTGAGTTTTGATATTCTAAATGGAAAAGTTAATGAAAATTTGCAGAACTTTAAAAACAAAATATGTATACAACATATTACTAAATGTTGTCTAAAATAGTCTTAATGCAATTGTGGCAATGTAGAACTTGAAGTTTAAATAGAACACAGTAGACTTTATTTGAATTTAAATATTAATTCGATTATATCAGTGATCCTTCGTAGAGTGCTTGAAATTAAGATGTAAATAAAATTTTTATTTCAAGTTTTATTTCCATTTCTATTATACAGGGTGTGCTCTAATTCGTCAATGATATCGTCAATGAATCGAATATGATTCTTGGGTATATTCTAAGAACAAAATCGTTCATGAAGAAAACATTGAGAACCTACAGTATAAATGGTATAAGAATATAGGATACAATTTCAAAAAACTCGAAGAAACATATGCAAGAACAAATAACAATATTTCGATTATGATAATGGAAGGAACTAGTTCCCAATCCAAAGTTAAATAATAATAGAAGATAAAATTGGGGGAAGGAAGTAGAATAGCACACAAAAATTACAAGATCATATTATTGACAAGAACAAGACAGATAAGAACCTAAAACAAAATCAACCAACAACAATTCGATTAAATAAATCAATCCATCCATAATATTTTAGACGCAGCTTTTTCCACTTCAATCAACCAACAATTAAACATATTTCAATACTTAATTCATTGATTCAGCTTCGAATGAGCCTTGACTAAAAACATTTTACACAAAATACGACATACACATAAATACCTCGCTTGTTAGAAAAAAAATAAGACAATAAAATAAACGCACTCACCTAACGTAATACGTTGACTTGGTTCATACTCTAACATCTTCTTAATTAAGTCAAATAGCTCACAATGATCTTCACTCTCGGACATCAGGTACCTAAACAGTGGCTTACAATGATCGCGGACATACCGTCCAGCTGATGATTTCTCATCCCAGTCCAACTTACCATGATAAAAGTATTTTGTTTTGGTTTTACTGAAAAGAACATGATTACTACACATTAATTTTGTTTGTGTCAATAACTGATCGAAGAGAATGTAAACATGTCTCAATTTCATTACCGTGCCATACGATATGGTATCTGTCCTAAGATCCTTTCCATCATGGCAAGATGTTCACGATTATCGTGTGTTTGAAAGAGTGTAATGCCCAAATACAACTCAAATAGTATACAACTGTTAATAAAAATAGAAAAGTTAGACGCTATTTTTCAACAGTTTTTATATAATATGTTAAATTTTTACCCAATTGACCAAACATCGCACGGCTGTGACCATCCCAATTCGAGGATTACTTCCGGAGCTCGATAGTGACGCGTCGAGACTATTGTGCTGTGATGTTCATGATCAAAAGTAGCGCTTCCGAAATCAATTAAACGAACATCTGTACTTTTAACGCGACGAACTTCGCGATTCTATATGGAATTCAAAAACAAAAGAAAGTTAAATAAGTTGTTTTATACTAACTAATACACAATAAGTCATATTTGGATTTTCGAATGAATCAACTTATTCGATTTGAATCAGCATCAAATACTTAAATCAAATGAATCAATACATTTTGACAGTAGAATAGAACAAGAACTGAATACTTACAATCTTATGATTATAGTGTGTTGTGTATTCGGAGTCAACGAATAAAATATTTTCAGGCTTCAGATCCGTGTGCGTTAGTCTGTTGTCATGTAAGAATTTAACTGAATAACAAAGTTGGTATGCCATGTGCCTCACTTGTTCTAGCGGATATGGTTCATAGTTGTTCTCTCTCTGAATTATTTAAAAAACAAAATAATAAAATTAAATCAAACGTTTATAGACATTTCATTAATAAATAATTTATTATTCTATTGACTTACCAAGAAATCGAAAACACTCAAACCGAGCATTTCAAATGCAATGCACATGTGTCCATGATAATCAAACCAATCAATCATTCTTACGCACAAACTGTAAAAGAAAAAGTTCAAAATTTAATTAATTAGTAATAGTAATATCAATATTTTCAATAATTTATTTTTGCATACAACAGCACTGCACAATAAATGGGGTGAACAATCTTCAAGCCATTAAAATGCAATTATTATTTGTCACTTGGCTTCGGCTTCTTTATTAAGACAAATTAGATTTATCATGAGAACATTTTTATATTTATTTGAATACAATGACTTTTGACACTGCGATAATTAATTTTTTAAAGGGAATAAACAGCCTTTATTTATTTAAGTCGGAATGCTTAATCAAGTGTCGTTGGTTTTTTATTGTTTTTAAAATGCCAATTATTTTGAAATTTTATTTTATAGTATTAATTATTGTCATTGAGTTAATTAATTGCATACGTTTGAGAAAAAATAATTATTCATTCAATTAAATATGTTTTCAATTCCATTATCAATAAGTTGGACCTGTAGATAAATAAAAGCATTATTCTGTTTTTCTACGCAAAATGTCAACTCAAGCTATTGAAAACATTTAAAAGACCTTGAATTAGTTTAATAAGGTTTCATTAGTAAACAAACAGTTTTTTAGGGTGTATTAATGTGTACTCTTGGAAGCTTTAGAAAGAACAACTGCCATCATTGACACCCTCTTTCTCCCCCTGTAATTTGCCTTTCGCTCGTTCTATGTTCATGTTTAACATTATAAGCGTCTCACAATTATTATAATTATATAAAATTATAAAAAATCTTTGCCGTTGAAAAGAGTAAATTATAAATTTGGCGGTGCAACAGCTCGAAGTGAACCAGGACCTAGTAACTTAAAACTCTCAACCATTCCAGCGTGTGTCTTACCGGGAAGGGAGAGTGCTTCTCACAAATTTAAGAAATGAGGATGAAAAAAGAATTTTATTATTATGTAAGATAATTTGTTCCGTACCTCAAGTCATCCTGGAACATTTATTAGTACGGATATCGAGGAAAAAGGAATATTTTTGAATATTAGTTAGATCATAGGTGAATGGAGAGTTTAGTCGCATAAGATAATACATTCTTAACTCAACGTTAAAAAATTTCAGTATTTCACATTAATGCGTATTTATATACATATAAAGCCTTCAAATTTTATCTTCGACTAGACTTTCAGACTTTCTACAATCTATTTTAGCAGACTTTAGTGAAACACATTTATTTCTTCATTTTTTTACGTAAAGTTGCTAATGGACTCACATCTATTCTTTTTAGCGAGATAGCTAGTTAGTTTAGCGATGGTCTAACACAATCGCAGAGTAGGAGTTCACTTCTGTAGACTGAACTTTCGTCTTGCTTTCCTATGGCCTTAGCAACGAATCTTTTTGAAATATTATTAGCTATCGCAGTCGATATAAAAGCAAACGTTTTGCGTACTAAAAATAGATGCTTCTTTTTGAGTTTTTGAAAAGAAGAAATATTGAGTCAATGTCACAACGATTACGAAGTTCAGAAATCTCTACCGTGGTAGCTTTGTACTATTTTTGTGGTTCGTTGGGATAAACCTGTGATTACTTTGCTTGTGCGGTCGATGTTTTCAGTTTGGTTGATATCAATTTCTCGTAGTGAAATAAGACAGCTCGGCGAAACAAATTCAGTCACCCTTCGATAGGTGACATTTATGGAAATGATGAATTGGTCGAAAACGGGTTATCACTTGAACCGAGCTAAATTGTACACTGGATACTCATGCCACTGGAGTAGAAAAAGTATATAATTAACCAGTTTCCTCAAGTATGCAAATGACAGATGGTCAACAATTGATACCTGTCGGGTTTAAGAAATCTTTGGCCAGATATATCAAAGAAAAAAACAGAGAAGCTTAACAGACCTCAATTGTCCATCTTGGTTGGAATCCTTACAGGTCACAACTCAATGAGAACCCATATGAGCAGAATGGGCATCAGCACATCTGATTCATGCAAAGCATGTCAGGACGGAGAGGTGGAAGAGGGCCTATCTCACTTCCTTTGTGAATGCCCCAGCCTAGCCAGAACTAGGAAAGACACCATCGGAGAATACTTTTTCGACGAACTGGGCGAAGTCTCATTTTTTTTTTTTTATAATCTACCCGCGCTCAAGGGATTATATTTACCCTTTAAATGTTTCAACATAGCGCGGGCGTGAAGTTAATTTTTTTTTTTTTTTTTTTTTATAATCTACACGCGCTCAAGGGATTATGATTACCCTTTAAATGTTTGAACACAGCGCGGGCGTGAAGTTAAGGAAGAGAAAGAAGGATAGGAAAGATGTGTGGCACGATGTTCTGAGACTGAAGGTTGTTGTCTCAGATATTTTATCTCCAGGGATGGCGTCTGAACTAAAGTGGAGAATGCCGTGTCTTATTTCTATGTCGCTTATAATTCACATTATTTTATTCGTAGTCATCCTTGTTGGGCATACTAGTTTAACTCAATTACATGTTGTTAGTGTTATGCCTGAACAACATGTAATGAGTAAACCAGCAACCCATTGATGGCAATTTTAGAAGGTTTTTAATGGAATTAAAACGACAAAGACGACGGCAGGGATCGAACCTGTGATCATGAGGTTCACAGGCGAGCACACATCCATCGCGCCACGGCCAAGGATAGGAAAGCATCCTTACCTTCATTCGAAAGTCGGGATGGTTCAGGGAGGCACGCCATACCTAAGACTTTCACCTAATACTTTTCTCTTACCCTTCCATTCCTACATTACCCACCCTGGGGAGCACAATGGATACATTGATACAATGGATTGAACTTAAGGTCTTCATGAAGAACCTCTAGAGGAAGGCATGTGTGCGTAGGAGCTATTGCTGAGATGCATGACGGTGTTTGTTCAATTTGGTCAGTCGGTGTGGAGGTGACATTTTGTAGACGAATTCAGTTTCTCATTAGTTGCATGTTGTTGCGTTAGAGTTGAAGTCGACATTGTGAGGTTTTTATTTAAATATATTATAAGCGATAGATTTCAAAATTTAAATTCAATTTTTATACGAAATTGCGTAAAAAAAACGACTTTTTATGATGTAAACGATTTCTAGAGTTGAAAGTGTATGGTTCTCGCATCTATTCGCTCTCTAAAATCACTGAATTCTAAATTCTTTACTGATTCTAGAACCGCCTGACTTGGAGTGCGCTTGAGGTTTATAGACTTGAACCATCTCTTCTGATGAAAACTAAAAATGTTTTGAGTAAGTACACAAAACAATACGGACACGGACATTACTACAGGTAGTTTACAATTTTACATAAAAGTAACAATTTTCTAAAATTTTGGTCAACTGTTTGTTCATGGTGAGGATATCGATTGGAAAAAGGAAGTTAGGTGCCAGTGGAGTATTGGTTTTTATTGAAGGGAGAAGAATTTGAAGAATCATTATTTTGCGAAAGGAGATCAGTGCAAAGATCCAATGAAGCCATACATTAAACTATATGCCTGTTAGATCTAAGGTCTTTATAATGCAACGACACGGATTGCACGTACAAGTTAGAAGGAAGATATTGGCAATATGAAATCCAAAAAAATATAGATAAATTGACGTGTAGATATATTATCCGTGACATTCTTTCGAAATTCAAAACAAAGATTTAAGAGTGGGTACACGCAATACATACAAAAATTAAGGCACAACAACTAGCAGAGAATCAAGCCCTAGTGTCACACAACTCTTTCTCTTGTGAGGGTGTTGGAATGGAGGGGACCTATAATTTTCTGCTGAGTCCGAACGGCAAAGATGGGAAGCAACTTTCACTGCAAGATTTGTCAATACTTCGCAAAAGGTAGAACACTTAAAAAATTTCTTTGTTTTTAGGTGGCAGCAGCTGGGAATCGATCACAGACTTTCTGCATAGTAGTCCAACGCACTGACTCCTATGGTGTACCACAACGTTCAATATGCAGAAAAACTAAAAATCTCACTTCAAACGAAAAGTACCCACGAAACCGATCATTTGAGTTACACAATCGAATCTAATGGCAAAATAAAGCCAATCACTAGCATTACCTTCAACTTATTTATTTTAGGGTTCGGTTTATAATAATCAAACTATAGCAAGAGGTTGAAATGTGTCAATTCTGATAGCTTTTGCATGTAAATTTAAAACAACTTACTGATCACAATTGGGATCCTTTTGAGCAATTTTTTCCAGTGCATTAATTTCTAGTTTTGCAGCTTCACGATATTTCTCAACATTCTTTATAATCTTCAAGGCCATGCAGTGATCCCTGTAAGAAATAAGGTAAAGATGTATTGAAAACATGAATAAATAATGAAAATCAATCGAGACGAACCTTTCCATGTCTTTGACCTTAACGACACGTCCAAATGTGCCTTCGCCCAGTGTAGCCATGATTTTATCTGTAAAATTTAAAATAACCATTGAAATTTTCACAGACCTTCTAATCTCCTAGATTTATAATTTTATTAAATTATTACAAGTGATGTTTCTTTAAATTTTATTGATATAATTTTTTTTTTTTTACTAAAGTTTATTATACTTTTTGTGAACAAAAAAACAATGAGTGAAATTTATACCGTTCTGTTGTTGAAAAAAACCGTTGTAACTATTTTTTTTTAAATTTACTCAAATATTTCTTTTGTTCGTCTAGAGAAAAAAAATTATAAAGAAACTCCTTATGAATTATTTCGCGACTAAGTTTAAAACAAAACAAATTTGTTGGTTAAAATTATGATCGATTTTAAAGTAAACAATAAAACAAATATGAATACTGCGAAATTTCGCGAACAAAATAAAAATGGATATATTTTTATAAAATTCTTTAAATAAATTTGATAAAAACATATCAAACTACGCGTTATTATTTTTTTTTTTGAATTAACAACAAGATTTGAAGGAAGAAACAAAATATAAAGATAGCTCGAAATAAAAACAAAATTTAAAACAGAAAAAAATTAAAGAAAATAATAAATGGAAATGTTTTTTTCTATTTTAATTTTTTGGTTTTGGTTTTTTTTTTGTAAAAAAAATTGTCACGAACATCTGTTATGAAGAATGTCGCCGGTGTGATATATCAAGTGCCCATCAGCATCATCTTGAATAACTGGCTTTGCTTGCTGTTTTCAGAACATGATTGGGGGTTTGTGGGTTTCATCATCATCATTGATGTTATCATTCATCCATCCATCAGAGTCATCAGTCATCATGGGGGGCAAAAAGGTTCAAGAAATCATCATCGGGGATCCAGGACAGACACAGAGAGAAGAAGTAGCACACATCAGAATGGCGAGAGGTGAGATGCGAGGCGACACAAGCGCATATACCATCAACCAAAACCATTTATCAGTAGTTACCCAAGTTGTTGTTGCAGAAGAAGAGTTGTTGTTGTTGATTTAATTTCACAATTCATCAATCAATGTTGTTCACACCATGATTAACCATCATCATCATCATAATCAGAAAAAAACACGAGAAAAATACGGATCGTTTTTCGGTAAGAAAATTAGTTCGGACAAAATTTTTTTTTTGTTTTGTTTCATAACAAAATAATTAAAACAAAAAAATTATATATAAATATTTTTTATAAAACAGAAAAAATATATTAATGTATTATTTATTGAGATAAATCTATATTATTTATGTTTGCAACAACAAAAAAAAAATAAATAAATAAATATGCAAATTAATATTTCCATTTCTTTTTTCATCGGAAATACATATGTGGTTTCACTTGATATAGCTATTGTTTGGACAAAAATTTAGTCAAATGAATACATGGGAGATTGAACTTGAAACAGTAACAAACAAAAATTAAAAATCCTGCTTTAAATAATAAAGATAAGACACTACATTTGAAAATACATAGTTATAGATTTTTAAACAAAAAAAAAAAAAAAAACAAGGAGAATTAAAAGTAGAAGTTACAAAATAAACCTAAGCTAAGGCTACCTAGTGATCTGGTGGATTGCATTTTGTGAAAACAAATTTTCCTGCACACAAATTATTGGGAATAAATGCTTTCTTAGTCATGAAAAAAAAGTTAAACGCAAAAATTCACGTCACTTGTCACGTGAAGTGAATTTTTTTGAAACATAGTTTCATGATTGATTAAACATTTCACTTGAGAAAATTTTGCTTTGCTTGTATAATAAACTACGCTGGCTTATAGTTCCCCACTATCATTTTCAAATGGTATGGTTTTAAATAAGCTTCAAGTGAATATAAGCTGAATATGAGATATATTTATATGTATGTTTATATTTACTAGACAATTATGTGGCTGGCTTTTCAAATGAATGAATTTCTTTAGAAACAACATTACTTAAAAAAAAGACTTTAAATTAGGGGACCTGGAATCTTCGTATACAATAGATCTTATTCCATATGTACTTTCCAACAATTTCACATGAACTAACTTTGAAGAAAACTCTGGCATACCAAAAGGTAGTGGGTCCTGTTCTTTTGATTTTATTAACGAATGACGAGGAGTTTTGTCTTCATTTTAAAAATAATTAAAAAATTAAAACGGAATATAGACACTTTGATCATTCTTTTACGCATTAGCTTTAATGTTCCTCAAATAATCTTGAGGAAATTGGACCGATTGGATAATTTTCTCGAATTATCTGGGTAATTACCAAAGATTGTAGCGTTTTTTATACTTTGCGCGCACTAAATGCATTTTGACTACCCTTAAAATGTTTGAGCACAGTGCGAGCGTTTAGGAAAGTTTGCTAGGATTTAAGAGGAGATATCGGTACACATTGGTTTTGAATGTCTGAATATCGTAATAGGAGGGAAATATTAAGTCGGGTAAAGCATTCCACATTCATGTAGTGCGGCTAAAGAAAGAATATCTGAATTTAACAGTGTGTCCGAAGTTGGACTTGAGGGTAAACTGATGGGCATTCCCTGAGACACGAGTATTTCGGTTGAATGGTTTAAGTAAAGGAATGCAACTGGCATTTTCACTAGAACACTGTTTATGTAAAAATAACGGAAATATAATGAAAGACAAGTAACATTGCGGTGGTTCTCGAGAGATGCAAATGTTTCTGAGTACTTGCCCAAATATGGCAATTTTACTCAAGCTTGATTAAAATAGGCTTAATAGATTTAAGCCAGATAAGGGGTGACACATTTTTTGCATCGTCGAAGGAAACCTTAGCACTTAGCAGTGTTTTTGACGACGTCGAATATGTGGTAATTCCACTGTGTCTGTGTCTGTGATGCACATACCAAGAATTGAGTGCTATTCGGTTTCCTCAATGCAAGTACAGCTCATGTATATCGGCATAGAGGGAGGGTTTCACTTTAATAACAAAAGACGGCATTGAGTTTTAGAAGCATTAAATTCTATGCGGTTTATGGTTCCCCATTTGACAATACTATCGATATCAGAATTAAATGAGCTTATAATACCATGCCCTTCTAAATCCATTTCTCAAGAACATAGACGTTCATCTGGAAATTAATGTGAAAAGCAAAGAAATAAAATGAATTAGAAGATTCAGACAGAAACTCATTGATAAATATGAGAAAGAAATACGGAGACAAAACGGAGCCCTGTGGCACACTAGCATTTATTTTATGAATTTCAGACTTAAAACCGTCCAACACAACTTGTATAAAGCGGTTCAAAAGGTAGTTTCGAATCCAACGAAGAAGAGATTCATCAATACCAAATGCACGCATTTTCGATAAGACTTGGTTTACGGTATTATACCATATCCTGTAGACTTAAGAAATGCATATTAAACTGTTATTTTAAATTTGTTTTGTGAACTAAAATGGAGTCATTCGACTTACTTTTCGAGAAAAGAGCTTGATGCTCAACGCTATCAAATGCTTTTGAAAAATCAAGTGCAATAATCTTACTTTTTTTTAAAACGATGTAAAGATTTGTGCAACTGTTCGGTGAGACATACCATTAGATCACGAGTGGACCCATCTTCATCAGAATGAACACGTTCAAGTTAAAACAACTTGGAAGTTATGTGAGTTATGTTTGCTCATAGTGACATTGAAAAAGTATTGTGGAACTTATTTTTATAATAAATGGAAGGCTTTCAACTATAAAATCAAGTTTAGATAATTTTAAGTCGAACCATTTTGTAAAAATGACATTTTGCCTCTCAAACTTCACAAAAAATTCGCATTTCACAGTTTCTTTTTGGAAAGCAAATAGTTTGGTTATCAGAAACCTTTAATTTCTCTACAGAAATTCACCCAAATGAACCAACATAAATGAATAGGAGTGTGGAATGTATTGTTTTTTTTTTGTATCTTCATGTGATGTAAATTGTTGGAAAATGATCAATGTTAACCACAATTGACAATTTTGAACTTTCGAAATAACTCTTGGAAAACCTTAAATTGCTTTTTTTCAATTTCTTATTTTAATCCAACCTAAAAAATAGCTAAAAGTAGTTCTAAAGTTTTGTTTAAAAATTAATTAAATATAAACTATAACATAAACTCCTAAGACACCTATTTCTCTGATTAATAAATCAAACTTAACATCTTTTTGGAATAAAAACCTTCATAATTCCTAAAGTAACACAACCTGAAGCCTAAGATTTCCTAAATCATGAGCATTACCATATTTATTTGTTTCTGTTTCGCAAAAAAAAATAATTTTAATATATAATATAGAAAAAAAATAATTTTAAAAAATTAAGCAAGTTCAAGATTTTACCTAGTTAAAAACTGTGATTAGTACACACAATCCAAAATATATTTTAGGCAAGCATTTTGCAGGCACAAGGTTAATCTCACATAGTCAGGCCAACAAAATAGATTCCATCAATCTTGTCTCTAAATTTGGTTAATCAAACAAAATGACAGTAATAAAAAAAAACTCAATAATATTTGTCAAGTGTGTTTTTTGTTTGCGATATAAATATAATTGTTATTAATCAAAAGATAATAAAGCTCGATTTAAAAAAAAAAAACAATCTTTTTTGGTAACACAAGCCGAAGCAAAATCAGCTAAAGTAATATAATAATTTAAAATAAATTCCTTACAAAGGAGTAAAGTGTTTTTGGAATGCGTGACTTGTGCCCATACAAAGCCGATGAAGACGAAGACTTGGCTAACGAATACATGGCAGATGCTGCTGCCGAGGAAGTGGATGCTGTTGCTCCAATATTTGGCTTCCTGCTGTTCAACAATCGATTGTGATTGCTGTCAAACAAATAGGATTTGTAGGTGGAAGGGTATTTGCTAAGGTGAGTACCACTACTAACACCTGTAGCGGTAGTAGCTCCTGCTGTTGGCAGTACCATGGGATTATAAAATTGTCGACTACTAACAGCATAATCTCTTCGGTTAAAGTGGAGATTTTGTTCACGCGGTGGATAACGATCATTACGTAACAACGCAGGAGGGGATTTCATTTTTCTACTTGAGGAGGGGGCTGTGGTGGACATTGTGTTGTTATTGTTTCTATCGTTTATCGTATCGTGATTGGTTTTTGTGGATTTAATAGTTTTGGGCGAACTACCACGAATGGGGCTAGTTACATGAGATCGATCGATGTTCTCCTCCTTGATGGCATTGCCATCGGTCACTTTTGTCTTGTCCTCATCTTTTTTGTGTCCCTGTTCATCGTAGGCATCATCTTGGGCATATTTAAGGATCATTTTTTTAATTTGTTTTCTTTTGGCAATACGATCAGAAAATGCCCTTGCTTCCGCATCATTGTTGTCTTCTTTCAGAGCTGCTAAAATCGCAGCATTGTCTTCCGATGATCGGTCTTCACCTTCTTCGTATTCCCGCATATCGTAATCCGAAATATTGCCTTGAGTTTTTGATCGTTGCACACCGTATGAACTTCGGTTATTTCGTCCTGTGAAGCGACTACTCGCTGAAGCCGTGGCTGCGGCTGCCGCATAGGGTTCACGCTCATAGTCTGGAATATGGTAGCGTAACGCTATTGGATCGCCAGTAGTGTTATTCCGGCGGTATGATTTCTGGCGCCTTCTCGAACCAGCTTCAGGTTCATAGTGGTTATTCAGATCGGCGTACATTTCATCGGGATCATAACGCGACTTGTACTGGTTCTCCTTGTTGTCCGATCCCCGAGAACCGTCATAGTAATGGCTATAATCCAATCCACTTCGAGGCTTAAAACTCGATGCATATCTATTCGATGGATCATAAGCTGAATCTTTGTACCTACTTCCAGTAAGAAGAGGATCATACTCATAGTTATTCAATCCTCGGCCATAACGAGAACTATCATTCAGCGTGGTCAATTCTTGACGAGATCTACCATTGCTGCTGGTTAGATAACCACTATCGGCAGAATCTACCAGATACTTTGATGTTTTATTTCTCGATAATCGATATGGTGTTCGTTCTTTTCGATCAGCCGTACTAAACGAATACGAATTGCCAATTCCCGAACCAGCGGTTGATATTTTTGACGAACTTGGCAATTGAACTGATGTCGAGGAACGCGCCAGCGGAATTCCAGTTCCATCTGGTTCGAGTGTTTTATCTCGATCCTTATCATTGTGCCGTTTCCTTCTTGCAAAACGATCCAAAACATCGGAATATTTCGATTCGAGGCGGGATATTGTAGAAACTGGCTTACCATCGGCTGTTGGTGTTTTGTCTCTATCGCCATTGTCTTTTTTCTAAGATTGAAGGGATCAAGTTATTTGAAAGTTTTTTTTGTTGGGGTAAATAAGTTTAATTTTCGATAAGAAGGAAAGTTTTGCATATAATTTATCGAACTTTAATCAGAAGTTCAGAAAAAGCGAACAGTTTCGAGAGGATAAAAATGTTAGCAAAGTCTACTAATTTATCCATAAAAAAGCTTAAACTCTCTAATTTGACAGAAATTAAAGATTTTTTTTAAGTTTCTGTGATCTTACAAATATTTCACCGGTATTTTGGCGAAACGGGAAAAAATCTGAACACGCTTTCTATCTCTTCTCTACCTATCTCTTTCTTCTGTTTTCTATAAATTTAATTAATGTGACGCAAAATGTATAATTGAGCAGGCGAATACAAACATTTTAAGAGAGAATTTAGCATAGAAAATGTATTGCTATTGCTGAGAATACGGATATTTCGAAAAAAAAACCGTTTCTTTGACATAAATATTGTCAGTTCAACTGTCAAGTTGACTGAAACTATGTAAGACCTGTTCGATTCCCTTCTTCAATTCTTCTTCTCCGAAACAAAATCAAACAAATGCATAGTTTTTTTATTTTGTTTTTCCAAAATTGTGGTGACATGTAGGTCAGAATATATAAAAGTGACAGTAGGAGCAGTTTTTGACAAACCGGAAAATTAGGCCATTTTGTAAAAATCAAAAACCGTTGATCTCCAAAAAAGCACGGATTCTGACGTCTGAATCATACAATTTGAGACCACATGAAAGTAAATCTATCTTCTGACAGTTCTTGGGACCTCTGATGTGGCTCCTTTAATAAGGTTGTACTATCAGCGACCTGTTTAAAATATTTTGCCATCAAGACAACAAAATCTATAAGTTTTTAAATGTATTCATAAACAATTAAATACAAATATTTTGCAACAAAATGGCCCGCAAATAGATTCTACGACCTTCCTGACTTTCATCTGTGTGTGCATGTGAGTGGCTTTGTGAGAGCAAACACATTTATCTTATTAAGTTTCTGGCATTGTTTAAATTAGAGAAACAAAATAAACTTAAAATTCACTCGCAATAAGCTAATGCCTATAAATCTTTAGCACAACACTCACATTTTGGAAAGAGCTTTTTCATTTAATGAAAATAAATAAATATGTTAATTAATTTTCCACATTTTGTGAATCAAAAATGATAATTGTTGTTTTTCGAAAAATATTTCACGTCAATTGAATTAAAGAAAAAAATGTACAAAAAATGTATTGGCAGCACAGGTATACACGCCTCCGCTCGCATACAGATAGAACAACATATACAAAGATGATTTATTCCAGATATCTGACTCAGAGATGTAAACGAAAATTGGATTTTTTTTATGTAAAGATTTTTCAAAAATATGATAATAATTGTTTTTCAAATTTTGCAAAACTTTCCTTTCATCGTTTTAGAAATATAAAAAATATTTATTTTTTTCACTAACTTTTATCGAAGAAACTGTCGTTGAATCGTCATCTCGCCGACCGAATGTTCGCATTAACGGTTTATAATACGAGCTGACTGGACTTAGATTCGAACGTAACCTATCTAATGCCGATGAAGTGGTAGTTTTCGTATAGCCGCCAATTCCGGGACCACTTCCATAGCCGGACGTTGATGTGTTGTAACGATTCCGACCGCGATCACTCATGGAATCGTTTTTTAAAATAATATCTGGAGCGGATTCCGATGGACTTAGCTCGAAGCTATTTTTTTACACAAAAAAAATTTGTATAGTGAATTTCGAGAGACAAATTTTACTTATTTTTCTAACGAAAAGAAGAAGATTATAGGTGGAAAAGATGGAGCTTCGCGTCAAACACGAGCGGTTTTCACAATTTCACTGATGAGACTGTGTGATTCGAATCTCAAAAAAAATAATTTTCCACAGGTTAATATCTATCTAGTGATGGCGAATTGTAGACGTCGCGACGTCTTGTCGGTCAGGGGGTAGAATAAAAATGTAAATTATCGGTTTTAAACTTTTTTTTTTTTTTCTCGGGGGTGTTGGAAAATTTAAATTCTCCTCACTTCTTAACGGCTGGTTTTTCTTAGAAATAAAAGCCAATTTTTCCCTAAGTAAAAGAAAAATTTAGAATGACGTGTCACGAACAATTTTGTGTATTTGTCATATTTTTACGGTTCTCAGAGACTCGTCTGCTTTACCTGCGTGATGTGCAATAAAGTGCGTTCGCATTGAGCTAGATCACTTAAATGGGTTCCCTTGGTCTAAATTTAAATTATTTCTATGTTATTCGACTCGAAATATGAAAAAAAAAGTTAGACTTTATTCAGTTTACTATATGTGCCTATTTTATTCGGAGGTATTTTTGTTTCGATGCAACACTGGGACAATGTCAAATATAGATATCTCATCTATATGTATGCATCATCTACCAAACAATGTACCTATCAAGGGCGAAGAATTAATGTTGAGACGAAAATGATATGTGGTTATTTGGAGCTTCCTTCCTGTGTGAAAAAAGCATGGAAGATTAATTGAAACATGTGTTTGTGGAGATGTCAAGATGACTGATTGGAAGAAGAAAAGCACGTTTCAATATCATGTGTTACAAGAGATCTACGAATGGATTTCATGTGTCGTGTATATACTCGTATGTCATTAACATTATTATGGATTTGCATTTAAGTGTTTCAACACAGCGGCAACACTGTGCTAGATTGGGGAGAAGTTGCTGTCAGTTAAAACCGGCACAATTGGAACTGTTTGCTGCGACAACTTGAATCTAGGAAATCAGGTTATTTTTGAGAAAAATGTCTTTTTTTTTTTTTAGAATTTACATGATGGTTAGTTGTGTTAACCACCGTTATAATATTAGTTTTTGCAGAAGTTACTTGTCAATTCCTAAAATATCTGTAAGAAACTCATCGAACAATTGCTGGTGTATTGACACTGACGCATATAATTTTTCACAATTTTTTTTTTTTTTTTGGAAATTTCAGTATTGGTTTGTTGTGTTAACCACCGTTACAAAACTAGTTTTTGAAGAATATAGAAGATCTGTAAGGAACTAACCCCTCAAGTGTAATTGCGTTAACACTGAATGAAGAGTTAAGATGACACCGCTGAATTGCAGGTGCATTGACAGTGACGCAGGTTATTTGTGAAGAATAACTTTTCTTTTTGGAAATTAATATGGTGGTTAGTTGTGTAAACCACCCTTAAAATAGTAGTTTTTGCAAAAAATAGTTGTCAATTCCTTCAAGATTTGTAAGGAACTCACCGCTCAATTGTTGACGCATTGACACTGACACAGATTATTTTTGTAGAATAATTGTATTTGCAAATGTATAAGGTGGTAAATTGTGCTAACCACCGTTAGTAGTTATTTGCAGAAGTCAGTTGTCAATTCCGACAAGATTTGTAAGGAACTCACCGCAGAATTGTAGGTGCATTGACACTGACATACATATATGTAGGTTATGTTTGTAGTATTTTTTTTTTGTGGAAATTTACATGGTGGTTAGTTGTGTTAACCACCGCTACAAAAGTAGTTTTATGTAGAAGCCAGTTGGCAATTCCGTCAAGAACTGGAAGGATCTCATTGCTTAATTTAAGGTGCATTGACACTGATACAGGTTATTTTCGTGAAATAATGGCATTGTTTTTTTTTTTTTAAATTTACGTGGTGGTTAGATGTGCTAACCATAGTTACAATAGTAATTTTTCGCAGAAGTTTGGTTGTGAATTTCTACAAGATTTGCAAGGAACTCACCGCTCAATTGTACATGCATTGACACTGAAGAGTTTCGATGACCAAGGCTGGTAGCCCGAGCGTAGAGACGTTTCTGCGTGCAGCTAGAATGGTTGTTGGTCAGATAAATTAGAATAACAAACAAAAGTCCACTTTTTTTGGAACTTATTTTGTTTTTAAAAAAATATTGGTTGTAATTTTTCATCTGTTTTAAATACTTTTTAGGTGGTTAGTTTAAGTAACCACCTTCAATTGCGCTTTTGACCATTCCATGACTAACAAATTTAAAAAGGTATCGATAGGGCTATAATAATCCTCACCAAGATTTAAAGAATTCATTAAATATTAAAAAAGTCAACTCTTAAATAATAATAAATGAAACATATGTTCACATAGATATCTTGGTTTTCTAAAACCCAACAAATCAGGTAGAAACCACTTTTATTGTAAAAAAAAAAACAAACTTTGAAAAGCAAGTCTCCAGTTAAAAGAACATCATTTGGCAGCCAACAATTTTGCTCATGTTATCTGGCACGAATGTCAATCGATTTTGACAAGTTAATTTTAAATGACAGCATGTACACAACTAACAGCTGTCATCGGTAATAGTTGCGAATCAATGGTAATTTTAAAAATCATTCACACATATGTATGTATGTATGTAGATATTTTACATACAGGAAATAGATCGAAAAATCCTAGAATCTGTAGATGTTTTGCACCCATTGACCATCAATTCAAATTATAAGCAACAATTGGTTTTGAAATTTGCATTGAACTTCAAACCGTTAGCACACGCGGAAGTTCATTTTTATGTGTTATCAGAGGATAAATTATCAAATTTGTGACACAAAATCTTACACAGAAAGTAAAATGAACATATCCATTTCCTTAAGTTGTGATGATTAATACAAAAAAGAACTGAAACCATTCCTTCAAGTTGTATTTTTGAAAAACACTTCCTTTTTTTAAATTCGAAAATGTCACAAAACCATGAAAAGTAACATTTCCGCGCAAATTAAAAAAAAACACTTCCTATGTTGTGCGTTTGTGTTTTTGTTTTTTATTTGCATAAGGTGCGTCAACAAAAATGATCATGGTTTTGAAAACATGACCAAGAAAACACAAAGTAACCTCGCATTATTTAGTTTTTACAGCACAAACGAGTAATTCGTTGTTTTGTATTCATATTAGAATCGCTAACCTTGAACTCGAACATAATGAAGAGAGAGAGAGAGATAATTTTATCGAGAGAACCCTAGTAGAAAGTTTATAATAAAGTAAAAATTTGAGAGTAAAGCATCGTTTCCCTCTCTCTCTCTTCCTACAAAAAATAAAAAGAAAACATTATTAAACTCGCACACTAGTAATTATATAAATTCAAAAATAGAACAAGGAAAATTTGGCAACGCGCGTACGCAGAATTAAGATGTTTAGGAAAACCACAAAAAAAAAAATAAGAATTAACTCGTAGAAAGCTTTCGTTTGAAAAGCTTTCGTATCAAACCTGTTGATAAAAATACATTTTTTCTCTTGATCGAATTTTTCATTTCGATTAAATGCTAAACATAGGAGAGAAAGCTATTTTTAAATTATATGTATATTTTTTTTCTTCTCATTTATTTCGTTTTATGTTGAGAATTTAGATTAATCACAGTAGAAGGATAATTAATATCCCTTGTTGTCCTTAAAACCACCTTTAAATGACACTTTTGTTTGAATGCTTTTAAGAAAAGTAACGATTCGTTACTTAAGCAAAAAGAAATTTTGACATTTTGTTATAGACAAGAAGTGTCAAACTCTCAACTGCTTTCTTGTTTATATAACGTTCGGCAAAAATCACAGGAACCTGACATGCACCTTTTTAAAACCGTTAATCTTCTTCTTTTCATTTGAAAGGTTTTGTTTTGGTAAAAACAAATTAAGTTATTTGAGTAATTATGTATATTATTTTTTTATTTATTACCGATTTCGCCTTTTTTCAGGTCTTTCGCTCGGATTTCGACGAAATCTTTGCAGCAGGCTGTTGCAACTATCGGACAATAACTGTGTAACACTTGCTGTCGAGCTTCGGATATAACGATTGCGCCGCGGTGTTGATGATGTTGATGATTTTGTTGTTGTAGAAGGTGTTGAAGATGATGATGCTGAAGATGGCGACACTGCCAATTCGACTGGCGGTGGTGTTAAAGTTTTTGTCGACGCAATCGTTGAGCTTTTTTCGCGTTTTTCCATTCTATTTTCTTTTTTTTTTTAATTTATATTTTATTTTAAACTTATTTTTCTCTTAGCGCATTACGAGTATTATGATGATAATTAATTAAATGTAAACATGGAGCAACATTTTTTCAAAATTATTCTCTTCATCTTGCTGGGGTTTTAGAGGAAAATTGCAAATTAAATTCGTAATTATTTTAAAGAACGTGTAGGAAGACGATTATATTGTTTACAAAGAAATTTATTTCAAACTGCGGCTGGAATGTTGATGAATTTAAAATTGACTAAGAGTTGTTTTAAAACATACAAATACACAAAAAATGATTTCATATCTAGCTATAAATTTCCAATATTTTCGGTTCAATTGATTTCGATAAATCAAATGCTCACGAGACGTTATTACATTGTCAAAAATTTATGAAAAACTTGTCATATAAACAGGGTTGCAAACAAGCTCAAAAATGAACTGCGCTCAGCTAACAACTAAGCTCTTTTTTGAGCTGGCTCAGTTCACACTCAGTTTTTTGAGCTGGCTCAATTATTTCAAAGAAATGAGCTAGTTCAAATTTTAGCCAGCCAAAATAATCTGAGCAGAACTGATGAGCTGAGCTGAATGAGCTGAGCTGAAATTTGAGCTAAATGAGCTGAGTAAAGCTTTACTGTGTGCATTGAATATTATTGTTACCATTGTGTGCACTTCCAACCAGTGCCACAAATGAAAGGTTATTCAGCATTGGTAAACTCGCCCTAACCTTAAATAGGTACCGTATTTATATGACATTGGGCATACATCTATGATAATGTAACACCTTCCTAACAGTTTGGGAGTAGCCCAGTCGATATTCACCATTATTATACGATTGTAAGGCTAGGGACGCAATTGCGATTTTAATTGCGTGGTTTTTTGGTCGCAAAAATAAAACACATCAGATTAAATCAGAATGAACGCACTTGATACCAAAAAATTGTAATGATTTAAAGGTCGAAATTTGTTTCATTTTTCTGGCGATGCGATTGTCGTAAGTTAAAATGAAACATGTGCACTCAAATGGATATGTTCACACTTGCGATTTAAATTACTACGACTTAAAAATCGTAGTCGCATTAAGAAATTGGCATGCATGCACTTGTGATTTTTAATCGCACGATTTTTTGTGTGTGGTATGTGTGCAAGAAGGTTAGACGTCTATTTTCTAAACAGGAAGTGATATAGAGATTTTTGAAATACAAAAACCTTCAAGAGTTGGTTAAGACAAAATCTTTTACATTTTTGATATACAAAAGTCGGATCGGAAGCAATTAAAAAAAATACAAATTTTTCTATTTGTCACTTCATTTCATGATTACAGTTAGTTTTTTTGACGTGTTTTCAAAGAGAACATTTTATAAATGAAACAAACTAATTATTATTAACTTTTTTGGATTCGTATTGTTTTTACGTGAACGATTATCAATAAAGTATTTTTCTCCATGTTTGCCTTTCAACATTGTTGTGATTATTGACTAAATTTTAAAGTTTGTAAAAATAACTAAATTTCCACATAAAAGCTCTGTGCAGAGTATTTCACAGAAAAACGCTGTTTTCTGAAAAGAAATTTTATTCAATCATTTCACATAATTCTTTTTCAAAATTAAAAGTGAAATTAATCAAATAAAATGGATTTTTCGCTCAAAATATTCAACAATTTCGATTTTCATATTCTGAAATGCTCAAAAATAATAGAAACTCTCAAAATTTTGCTCGAAAACAGTTTGCCGGTTTTGCGCTAACAAATTATTTATTTAAAGAAGAAAGTAAGAATTTTTGTTGGAGCTGAGTACAAATCTGGGGCCAAATTACCGCATCAGTGAACGAGTGAGTGAGTCCCATCAGTGGTAGAATAAAAACGTCAAATTAGAGTAACCGGTTGCTAGTTGACGTAAGCGGTAATGCCAAAGTCACATAATTCAGTCACGTATTACTCGATAACTGATGCGATAATTTGGCCCCTGGAAATTCGTTTCATAAATTTTAGAGGGAACTTTCTTAAAAAATTAAGAACGAACTGTGTACTGAACTAAAGAATTTTAAAATACTAGCAATTTTATCAGAACGAATAATTTAATTTTCTTATGTCACCATATGACGCATTTTTCCATCCAAATTGATGGAAACGATCTCGTGAACTTTTCACAAAGTGAAATGAAAAACTAAATATCATTAACCATAAACAGAGAACAATAGTTTTTCGTTGTTATTTATTTAAAAGAGGTTTTGAGGGTTTTGCAGTTTTTTTTTTAATTCAAGACAACGCCAACGCAAACAATTTTTTTTTAAACGTCAAACAAACCCACCATTTTTGTGGTGAAAATATATGACGTCTAGCATTAATGTTCTGCAAAATACTTAAACCAAATTTATAATAAATTTTACTTATTTTCGACCCAAATATGAAATAAATTTCTTTGCAAAGCAATTTTGTTTTTTCATATTCATACTTTCGTTGATTGATTTGACAGCAATACAGCCAAAGTACATGAATCAAAAATTCCCAATAGAACAGTTAAAAAAAAAACTAAAAATATTTCACTCAGGCATTGTAGCTAGAACAATTAGCCAGCATTTGCGTTCTGTTGTTAGATTTCCGTACATGAGATTTCTTTTTTATTTTATTTTGAATTAGTTTTCAAATAGGTACACAAATAGCTCGGAACATCGGTTTCACATTGAATTGGCACTAGAACACATTTTTCACTCTCAAGTAGATTTTACTTATTTTTTTGTTGTTATGGTATTTTCTTATTTTTGAGAATCATTTAAATTTTTTAACGAAATAATATCGCCTCAATTAGGAAAGGCAATATAATATAGCTAAACAATAAATACAGCCCTCAGTGTCAGAGGGTTTTCAAAAATAAACAGAAAAACACTGCTATGCAACATCACACACCGAGATAAACAGGAACTTTTATTTAGCTTGACAAAAATAGAACTTTCATTTTTATTTAATAATAAGATTTTTTTTATATACACGAGTATATGTATATTTTTGATTTAAAATTTCAAAAATTCTACGTCAATGCAGTGGGAAGACGTTGCAAAACCGATAAATATCTTCACGGAAGAATAAATTCACAAATGATCTATATGACCCCATCACTGGTTTTGAAAAATTGATTTTTTTGAGATATAATTTTTATTTTTATCGCAATGCATTTTTTTGTGTTGGCTATTGAAATAGGTAATCCAAAAACACATGTTTAATTTTGTTTGCCGAACATACTGATCACTTGAATGCACATTTGACCCCCATTCCCGAAGTCCACATCGTTTTACGGCTAAATATGTTTCGCACTGTGTCGTCGCAGATATATTTTCAAATACACTCGTACATGGCAAGTACAAACCAGACAAAACCAACCAAAAATTTCGGCTCTCCCGGCAAACTATAATTTTCAAAACCAACTAAAGGGAAATTTTCGAAATAACAAATCCGCGTAATTATTTCCTACAGCTGCTGGGTACTACCGATGTGTGTTGCAAGCTCACTAGGCTGATGATGATATTGGAAATTGAGTGTAATCTTATTTAACTCTGGTAAAACGAAAAACAAAAAAAAATGTAAACATTATTCAGTGTTGATTTCGAAGAATCAAATACAAAAATAATATTTCCTTTCTTTGATGTGATTTTGATTCAAGAAATAAATGTTGAGCTATTTTTGAAATATTGCCCAAGCAAGAGAGAGTAAAGAAACTTACCAACCAACCAACTTGGTGTGGTGAGTTTGAAAACATAATCAAGAGTATTCTTGGTGCGTTTCGTTTGACAGATAAATATATATCTCACAAGATGATGGATTATTTTCAAAAGTTTGAGATTTCGAAATTGTTCCAAAATTTATATCTTTTTAAAGAGACATTTTATTAGAAAAAAAGAAAGTAATTTTTACTCTCACCTAATGAATATGGTGAATTTGACAAATTCTCCAGGAAAAGAGTGGGTATTTTTGTTTTAAATTAAGAGAACTTCATATATTAAGAGAATTTGAACTATAAATGAGTGGAATTGGACAATTCCACTCATTCTGATCACTTCTCATTGTTTGTTTAGACATTGTTTTCAATTTGAAATTTTATTTTCAGTAAGTAAAAGTGTTTCCGGGTATAAGAACAGGAAATACATATATCATTTTTTCGTACTCTCATGACATTTTCATTTTATTCGAAAAAAAAAAAAAAACTAAATACAAAGCAAATACTGAGTGATTTGTTGTCTTGCGTTCGAAGTTAAAAAATGAGTAGGTACAAGGAAAATAAAACACGACTTTTGTTCTTATTTTCGTAATAAATCAAACATTAATCGAGGTCAAAAATGAAAAACGAGCAATATAATTCCATTTTGTTGTTATTTTTGACAGACAACGACATGGAACGACTGAAAATGACAGTTCTTAGTTCCAACAACACCTGATGAATTTTGATGATCCTTTGTTTGACAAAATTTTAACAATAAGTGAAGCAAAACAATAATGAACAATGCGATCTGAGTCTTACAATGGACTATTTTATTCCTGTAAAACAAAGCCTTAAATCTATAATGATTGAGTAAATTTTTGAAGTACGGTTTTATTACGAGTAGGTTTTGATTTAAATTGAACAATTCAGCTCCACAGGATACATGTAAAAAATATCGAAAAACAAGTTAGGGAACGGAAAAAAGGAACCCTGAATCACCTTGAATTTTAAGAATATTTTATGATTAACTTAAGTGGCTGTTTCGCGAATAGTCTAGTTCTTCGAAAAAGATTTAAAAGAGATACTATTTTAGTTTCAGATAGGCTGGGACATTAACTAACTATAGTGACTTGTGCCTTCGTTTACATCTTTATATTCTGACATAAATCAGATCAGAGCTGAAGATCTCATGTAGTTGTAATTAGTAAGGATATGGGTGAAAGTTTAAAATTATAAATATTTCGACTATTTGACCTTTAACATAATATACTTAAAGTGGTTCAACAGCTTAAAGAGAACCAGGAGCTAGTGACTTAAAACTCTCAACTATTCTTGTGTGCGTGTTCCCAGGAATGGAGGGGACCTACAATTTTCTCACAAGAGATTTAGATTACAGGATATGTCAATTTCTCGCTAAAAGGCAGTACAGCCCTGAAAAACTTTTTTTTTTTAAGTGTTTGAGAATCGAACCCAAGACCTTCTGCATGGCAGTCCAAAACTCTAATCATTAAGTCATTGGGTACTACATAATATACTTAATGATGCCAACTTTTTTTTTCAAAATATATGTATGTATACAAAAAGCCTTATAATTCTCAATGTCAAAAATACCGAACTTTTCAGTACCGTTAAAAAAACTGTAAGACGGGATAGTCCTGTGATATAAGGATAGATACCAAGATTGGGTGGCGTCAGGCTCGGAACTTTAAAGACGGTTTTTCATTTCGCAATTTATTGCTTCGCATTTAAAAAATTACGAATTTAATTAAATTTCACAAAATTTTGTTCGGTTTGCTTTAATTTCGCATTATTAACCTCGCAATTTGTATCTTCCATTTTATTATTTTTATTACTTCGCTATATATAAAATTTCGCTTTTGCTCTCTTCGTATTTTTTCATTTTGCATACGAAATTTATATGTTAATAAAACTATCTTTTTTGGTAATCAAATAAGTTCTTGCTAATTATTAAATTGCGGTTCAATACAAAGATAAATAAAAACACAACAGAAAAATTAGTTTGCAAGGAAATTCAAAGTCCGCATGAGAATTCGCAAAGTTACTTTTCTGCGAGACGATTTAACCAACGGACACCATCAAAGTACTACAATTGTAAAAATTGTGGTAAAAAAGCAGGGGAAATGGTTGGGGTCAACAGAGAAGAAGATATGGTTCTTCATGTTGATAAATGGTTTTTCGATTGGCGCTGGTAGATTTTGGCCCCAATGTCGGCCATGTTGATTTGGTGAGATCTGTCAAATCTGTTGTTTATTTTTCATTCAGTAAATGATGCCAAATCGCCAAGGCAAGTAACACGATTGAACGGCACGTCCAAATGATAAGACTTTATTATCAAAATGAGTGTTAGGTCAAACCTTTGGCATGTTGCACCAATTTTACGGTAGACGTGGTTGCCCTTCACAGTCAATTCTTTAAGGTTTGGTGACCAAAGAAACGCAAAATCGGCCGAGAACATTGCCTTGGTTCGTGAAAGTGTACAGTAGAACCCGAGGCGGTCGATTCCTCGCCGTGCCTAAGAATTCCCTAGGCTCCTACTTGTCGAATTAAACGTCGGGCTTTGGGCCTGCACTCGTATAAGATCCAACTGACACAGAAGCTCAAAAATCGTGACCACAGACAAGACCGTTTGATCGCTGATTGAGCTTCGAACCGTTTGGAAGAGGACCACGATTTTGGACAAAAAATCATCTTTAGCCACTTGGCACATTTTTGGACGAATGGCTGTGTTTAACAAACTAAACCTACCCACACGAGGTTTACCAGATGAAAATTTATCCTTAAAAAATCACCGTTTTTTAATTTTGTGAATATTGGGCCGAGCGGTGTCATTGGTCCGTAGTTTTTTAAAAACGATGTTGGTGATACGGTCACTATCAATGGAATCCAGAATCGTCTTGAAATATTAAAGCACATTTTTGACATCTAAATTATTCAAGAAAGCAAATTAATTCTTTGACAAAATTGTAGTTTTTGACTTTGAAGAGGAAACTTAAAGAAAAAACTAACAAATACTTTGTTTTTCAATGTCATTGACCCAAAACTATATAAACACAAAAAATAAAGGAAGTCATAGTTTAAAAATAAACCAAAAAACTTGGCAGATAATTTCGAAAACATATTTTTTGGTATTGAAGATTCAAAACCAAAAACATGTACGAAAATGATTAATTTATTACTACAACACTAAACACGACTTCTCCACATACAAAAAAAAAGTGGTGAAATTATCTAGGACCGATTTTGACCGTAATTCTTTCGAATGAATAACAAATGACTAGTCAAAAGTCAAAACCTATAAAAAGATAATCGTATATGGGGACGACAATCATCTCTATAAATCTCTCACACTTATAATTAGAACATTAGAAAGTACCAATGAGTCTTTAATATATATAAACAAAAAAAAAATATACTTGTACATTAGTCACCCTCTCAAAAATATGGCATCTGGTCTATTTCAAACTACCATATTCCTACCTCTTCGACAATTTATTTTATTTGGTCTACTGAAGGAAAGAGCAAAATTTTAAAGCACGCTGCCGGTAACGGCTCGGGAAGCAGCCACTATTACCGACACGGTATCATTTTCTTTACGATGAAAAGCTAAGCGTGTGCTGGAAATGGACCAGCCAGGTTCACCCCATTCCATCCTATCCAAACACAACACACATAATGAACTTGTAAGATTGTAATTTGGCGCCGATATATAAATTTGATTTTTCCAATAATGTAAATTTATCACAGAATGAGAGCATAATATATTATTGTGCTGAAAATTTCGATAGATTTTAAAGTGAAATTAATTAAAAACAAATGTTTATTGCGTATGAAGAAAAATTCGCAAAATGGTGAATGACGTTTCCGTCAAAAAAGCTTCAAAAGTATTTGAAGATTTATATTGAGAAAGTATATCTATTTTCAATGTGACCTTTATGTGAAAATGTATCAAACAGACAAAAATGCATAAAATTCAAAGTCACTTTATCATTTTGTTTTAATCTTAAAAAAACCCAACAGCTGAAAGTGACAAGTGGAAATGTTTTTTTTTTTGAGATTTCCATCTCTTAATTTTTGTTCGAAATCTTAAGGTATGTTCCAAAGATGAGGGTACCAATCTTGGTAATCACCCAAAATAACTTTTGCTTGAAAATTTCTTGTTCATTTTTGTTTTATTAAGTAGAATTAAAATAGCAATTCCCCAAGAATGCTGAGTGCATTCGTATGTGAATGCATTCTTTGAATCGATCAATTTGTTTTATGTGCAATGATTGCATTTTTTTTGAAGGCGGTTTTGGTAGGGGTAGGATCAAGGGATTATTCCAAGACAGACCGCGAAGGGCAAATCTTAGGAAGCGACGTTGAATGCTCTCGATTCTAGAGATGTGGATTTGTTGATATGGGGACCAAACTTGAATGGCGTACTCAAGTAGAGGACGAACAAACGTTATGTAAAGGGATCGGGTGACGTAGGGGTCGGAGAATTCTTTGGACCACCGTTTACCAAAACCAAGTGATGAGTTGGCTTTTAAAATTATATTATCGGTGTGTGCCAAGAAGTTGAGCTCTCGGTCGCATAATATTCCTAGGTCGCGGATCGATTCAACAGTTGAAATGGGTTGGTTATGTAGAAGGTAGAGACGTGAAGGGGATTTTATGTGTTTACGTGAAAAAGTGATTGATTGGCATTTGGCAATATTTAGCTCTAAGCAATTTTTAAGGCAGCAGACTGAGAAACTGTCTAAATCTTGTTGGATAAGGGAAGAGTCATGTTTTGAAGAAATTGTTTTGAAGATCTTAGTATCGTCGGCGTAGATTGATATATGGGAATGTTTGATGACGTTTTCAATATCGTTAATGGTAAGAATGAAAAGGAGAGGACCTAAGTGGCTGCCTTGTGGGACTCCGGAGGAAGCTAAGAAAGGACTAGAGAGGGCAGATCTGAAACGAACACAGTAATAACGGTTTTCTAGATAAGAAGAAATCCATTTCAAGAAATTAGTTTCAAAGCCAAAGGTGGAAATTTTGTCAAAAGCCTTTGCTATAGTCAGTAAATATAGCGTCAACTTCCTTTCCATTCTCTAAGGCAGATAGGGAATACGATACAAATTTGACAAGGTTAGTGGTTGTAGATCTACATTTGAGAAAGCCGTGTTGTCTTGGAGAGATCAGAGACTTACAGCGGAAACTTAAAATTTCGTACAAGATACTTTCAAATATTTTAGGGATATGTGAAAGTTTGGCAATGGGGCGATAGTTTTTAACATCACTCTTAGGACCCTTTTTGTGTACTGGGGTTATGAAAGAGGTTTTCCATACCTGAGGAAAATCTCCTTGAGATAGCGATAAGCTGAAAAGAAAAATAATCAACAATTCAAAGGAAATAAAAGCTACTTGGGAGAAGCCAAAACCAGTTGCAAGTTTTATCTCCTTCTCCACTGGAAGAGGATGTAGCAAATTTGCTAAATTATAAAAAGTGGTTTAACCACTTGCTGTATGCAAATCCAATTTGACCCCAAACTCCTTGTCAAATGCATCTGGGCATGTATCAAAACAAACTGAGGCGGATGCAGGCACTTTACTTCAGTATTTAGAATCAATCGCCTTTAATTACGAAGGTAATTAATTTTTGAGGGTGAAGTTTCGGAGCAACAACATCTAGGACAAAATCAGGAACATCAATACAAAACTGAAGAACCAGCAGGAAAAACACAATACTATTCTAACTTTAGGATACCAAAATTGATCAAAATACGTTGTAACGTTTTTGAGAAAATCGAAAACAGGGGGGCGACCATTTATAAACATTTTTTTAACTATTAGCTAGCTTTTACTAAATGAGTTTTCTTGATTTTTTTAATGAAAATCTGTAGAACACTTTTTGAAAGAAAAAAAAAATCTTTTATAACATTTCTGAAAATACTTGTATGACAGAAACAGATATTTTTGGTCTTTAAAAAAAAAGAAAAAAATCAAAGGCTCTACGCGAACAGAGAGATAGAATTTCAAGATCAATTTTTTCGTCTTCTTTCTATCATCGTAATGTAAAGAATAACTTGACATATACGAGTATTACCAATAAATCGCAAGCAAAAATATAAATCAACAACTTACATTTGAACTTCATTGCTTGGTTTAATGTTTTTGAAATAAGAAAACAAAATCGTACATAAGAGGGTACTATTTTCACAATTAGGAAAAATGTGAATTGAACTACATTGCTTTGAGTATTTTCTGAAGTCAAAAACATACAAAGAAAACGATTTATGATAGACTTTTTCATCGTCTAATTAAATACGTGTCAAACTTCAACAAAAGCTTCTACGAAGAGAAAAGTAGCAAAACATAAGCATTTAAGTTGATCTTTAGAATTTTAGTCGAACTTGAATATTTAAGTTGAACTTTAATATTTACATATACCTTGAATATTTAAGTTGAACTTAATAGTTTAATTGTTCAATTGTGAATAAGTTGAACTTAAATGTTTAAATTCTACATCAGTAAACGGGTCTAAATTAATTTGTATCAATTTTTTTGCTTCAAAAACTTAAATAAAATTAAAACATGTCATTGGATTCTGGTGAATTTTCGGAAAACAGCACGTTTTAAAATTTTTAGTTTCTAATAAATACAAAAGTATGTAAAGTTTGCATTCCTCTAGTACCTTTATACGTAGAGCTAAGCATCATAATTATCTACAAACATTTTAAGCAGCCGCGTTACTAAACGAAGTTAATTTTTTGTACCACAATTAACGGTAAGCAAAAAATTTAAAAAAATTGGCTAAGCTTTAAAAGAATGTCACATCACTCGACATTTGTACATTAAAAATCTATTAAAATATTTTAACAAGTGTAATTTTTAAAGTTCAACTTCATTCTGTGTTTGTTTGAAGTCGGAGCGATTCATAGACAAGAAACAAATCTACCAAGTATTGCCAAGTATTCTCTATAATAAACTTTTTAATTGTTTGGCAAACAAAACAAAACCCATAAACTATCAAATAGAAATAACAGAATAATTTGTGTTCGGCATAAACATTAAGATAATATACAAAAACTGCCATCATGTATGCAATAAATTTCAATTAATCCACCAAAATTATTCTTTTTAATCTGACAAATAAATTCTATAGCGCATCGTAAGGGAGCAGCACATCGTTTAACCAAAGCGGCGATCTTCAAAATGACTAAACAACTTTTTTTTCTTTTTACATTCGTACATATACATTTTGTATATTTATATACAATGTATGTATATTCAACAAGTTAATTGAAAAGTTGTTCAAATTTTTCGTTCTGAAATCTTAAAAATAGAATCATTTCTCATTGCCGCAAAAGTTCTCTCCCTCTATCGGCCAAAATGAGGAAATAGATTTCGAGAAAAATAGTCCGAAGAAAAACAAAAAATATTGAAAAAAAAAAATACTACTCGATCTACTAACCGCGAAAAGATATATTAACGCAAAGGAATGCCCATCAAAGATAAACAAATCGATGAAAGTGCAATATTAATTTAAATGGACAAATTTTAAGTGTAAACATTGCTCGAGGAAAGCGAAAAACCTTGACATCGTTTAGACAGAAGGACTAATAGATTCCAATGAATGAGCCAGGCACATTTATTTTATTTAGAACACTTTGAAAATAGATAAGGTAGTGTTGTGGTGAAAATACTAATCTGCCGATAAAATTATTATTAGTTTTGATGGATACTTATGGTTAGGTGTGAAAATTCACTTAACCTAACACTGACAGGTAAGATGTGATGGAAATTTGAAATTGGCAATTTTACATCCTTTTATCAATTGTTATATTGACATTCTTCTTGTTTATATAAATGGCCTTTACAGCACTGTCGGCATAATAAGTTAACTGCATTGGCATTTTTGACAGCCCCAATGGAATGGTTAATTAAAATTCTTAAACGCAATTTTGTTATTAACTTTTAAACAATAATTGCTTGACACTTTAAATGCCCAGTAGCTGCGGACAGCGCCGCCGCACAGTGGGCATAAATCGTGATTTAAGTGGTCAAAAATATTTTTTTTTTGTTTTCGAATCACATAACTTTAATTTTAATTAATTAAAGAAATATTTATACGTTAAATATATGACATTTTTTTTAAATAAATATGCTGAGGTTAAGAGAAAAATAAATTCAAAGTGAGAAAAACTTGTAAATCGATGTATGAAGTTTTTTTGGCACAATTTTTATTTCCCGATTTTCTTGAAAATCCTTTTGGAAAGTAATCGAATTTATTACAGCTAATTATTTCACATATTTATATGTTATAATACGCAAAAAAAATATAAAGAAACGTTAAGTAGTTAGTACCGTTTGATTTTGAAACACCCATCTTAATTTTACTCAATTTTCCAGTTTATAAAGGCGATACAAAAATTCACAACTTTTCACAACTTTAAGTTGCTTACGAATTGAAAATTGGATAATTGCTCTATCGAAACTCGAAAGATTCATATCCGCATGTATCCGCATTTACGAGTTAGAGCGAAAAAACTTTTTACATAGCGTCTCTTCTGTATGCAAAATCTTACATATTGTACTGTAACCATGTACCAAGACTGTCGTTCGTCTCCAAGGGAGATGGCCAAACAGTTTAATATTCACCTATTCTATGTGCCGGGATACAGGGACATCCCGGGGAATTGTAAAGCCAACGAACTCGCTAGAATTGGAACGGAAATGCCTTTCTTGCCCGTTAGGGTAAACATAGGTATGCCTGTAGCTACAAGTAAACTTATGCTGAAGCGAATTGCTCTGAAACAATCAAACACAAAATGGCTTAACACTACCACATGTTTGGCGACCAAACAAATCTGGCCCAAACTGGATTTGAAGCGGTCAATGTATTTATTGTCCCTCAGCAGATCTCAGATCAGCTCCGTAATAGGTGTCATAACTTTACACTGTCTTATAGGTAGACACGACTCGGTGTACTATCAAACGATTTTTACAGAGGTTGCTTGGACGAGGAGAAAGAGCAAACAATCCCACTCCTTCTTTGTACATACCCAAACGCAAACTTCATCTAGGAGAATATTTCTATAACGAACTAAGCGATCTCATAAATACAGACATTAAAAGTCTCCTTCGCTTCATTAGAAGCTCCAAATGGTTTTAACCAGAAGGGGAACCTTTTTGTTCCATACTAGATCGTGGTATCACTATGGACCTCTATTGGTCTAAGAGTGTCAAATGCTTTAATGACAGCCACTTTAACCTAACCTAACCTTACATACCATATTGTTTTTATTTAGTGCGGTTAGTAAATTTACTTGCACTTATTTTCTGTGCCCAAATAAAATGGTATGCTCTATTTATGTGGTTCTCATTAATTGTTCCGTTACATTTAATAATTGGATGATGGAAATGACAAAATTGATTTAAGGTTTTGGTAACTATTCTTAAATAAAGTGTTGGCTTGAAAAGGACAAAATGGGAACTACAAATTTCTTTTTGAGTGTTTTTGTGAAGACCCGAAGGGCAAACCTAAGAATTTCAAACAAATAGTTTACTGGTCACTATTTGTTGGATCTTCAAGAAAGTTCTTTTAAAATAAGTTTTGTATCCAATTTAAGTCAATATTGAAAAATTTGTCATCCCACATTAACAGGGAGAAAAACAACTTTTTTTATTATTTATTTTAAAATCAAAATAAAACATATTTGATAAATTAATATATATATATTGAAAGGTAATTAAATAAAGTTTCAAATAAAAAAAAAATTATAAAAAAAACTCAACTGGTTCAAAAGTTATGGATTTTTGACCACTTAAACCACGCTTTCTGCCCACTGTGCGCCGCCGGTATAGTGAGTTACTTATAAATAATAATTCCATTAATCATTTGACGCAATGCAATTAACAAAGTTTATTACCCTCTTTGAATGATAATGCAGTTTACAAAAAGAAAAAAGAATACGAGAATGTGAATTTTGTCAATAAAACAAATCAGACAAAGTCTGTCAAAATTAATATGATTATCTAAAACGAGGTTAATGATATATAAATATACTACCATTATTGGCTTGCGAGACGACTGACGCAGCTTGACATATCAATATAAATATTTTTAATGTTTAATAAAAAAAAATAACAACAAATTATAGTAGCAACAATTAAAATTGGTTGCAATAAATTGAATAAAGAGATTCTAGACGTGTGGGAAAAATGGAGATAAAAATAATAAATAAATGGCATACCACGAAATAAAAAAAATTTAATCAATAAAAAGCCACTAAACAAAATTCGAAAACGATAAATTTAAAAAAAATCACATGTTCCAAAAAGAGAGAGAAATTTTAATGGGGCGGTAAATATTTTTTATTTTTTTTTTTGTTGGTACGGCGGCGATTATATTAAGGTTATATTTTTGAAAACCAAACAAACAAGAATATGATCGATTTTTTTTTACAATTTTTTGGAGCAGGAAAATCTGCCACAGCCCCATATTTAAATGTAAGGAGCATCAACAACTGAATCATACTTATACTTGTTTTTATGATTCAAGTGACTAAGCATTGAAGATTTAAGGTATTGGTCTATAAATAAAATTACATAGTCAGTGTCAAGAAATTCTATAAAAAAAACCTACAGACTTACAACAAAAATAGATCTTTAGAAAGTCAAGTTTGCGGCACTACATCCTTTTTTCGACAACCTTCTAACTTGAGTACCAATAGAGTCAGAAACTTCAAATTTACAGTATTTGCTCAACTGATCAAAAACAGACGCCTCACTCACTGACAGATCATCAAAATTACGGAGCAGTTCCCGACATCGTAGAACGTTATAATTTCGCATAACTGTAGGTCATAAGGCATAAGGCGTGGCACCCACCCACCAGATAGTGCTCTATGGACGTCAAGCACTACCTGGTGGTAGACATTTTGAGATTTTTCATTAAAATTATATTAATGGAGCTCTTCCGATTAATGTTGAATTATGAAATTTTGTGGAGCAGTGGGGCTTGAAGTAAATTCAAAGAAAAAAATTAAAAATTTGAGATTTTTCCATTAAGAAGGCGTGGCATCCACCCACTTGTTCAAAAATTCTTAAAAATTATATGCAGCACTTTCGATTGTTGTTGAATTGTGAAATTTTGTAGAGCAGTGAGACTTGTATGAAGAAATACGAAGGGTTTACTTAGCAAGTTTTCTTTTATTCCTCACAATTTAAAAGGATATGAAAACTTGACCAATAACCCTCCAAATTTTAAATGTTTCCTTTCTTTTTCGTGAATTTTTCTTTATAAAAATGATGTTTGTTCTAAAGTGGGCTCAAGGTTAATTATTGATTGTTTTTATTTTTTGAGCTCACTTTAGCCCACTCTCCAAATTACTCTACTTAAGAAATTTGATATTAAATTCCATAAACTAAGAACTTAATGCACTTTTAAATTTTCACAGCTGACTAGTTACACAAAGTGTTCTTGTACTCACTATGAAGACTTGGCTGTCTTCAAATAACTTCTGTTACTTTCTGTGTTTCGAAAGACATCGTCTTTGGTTCAATCAAAGGCTTAAGAACTTAGAAAATGTCAAAATCCAAGGCTTTAAGAAGATGTCGGGGAAAACAGATGAAGATAGAATTCGCTTTATTCAACTGCGAAGGAAATTTGATTTTTGTAGTAGATTACTTTATTCACATATATGTACATAAGTCCAGTTGAAAGGAATATTGAATAAACTCCGAATCTAATCAGGTGTACCTCAGGGTAGTCATTTGGGGCCTCTTCTTTTCAATGTTTTCATGAATCATATCACGGACTTATATAATAAATTAAATATTAATAGTTCCTTGTAGATTGGTTGGTTCCAACAAATCCCAGAACTCGCCAATGGAATTTGCCTAAGTTATAAATAGGTGGAAAAGAAGGAATGGTTTTTTATTTCTCTATTTATTTATTTATTGCTTATTTTATAAAAATATTCAGTTATATACTTTTGTAGGCTGATCTCATATGAAAAACGAAGAAAAACAAAGAAATCAAAGTGCAAATTATTGCGAATGGAAGATGGCAAAGCAAATTGCACCGCATTAACGATACAGAAGAAGCAGGCAATGCTCTAAGGCACTTTACTTCTTGCGTGGATCCACCGAGCAAATGAATTTCGTATGGAAATGCCGTATCTGTCCTCGTAAAATAGCTTGCAGCAATCTATTTTTTTCCTTCCATGTAATTTTTTCACAAAAAAGTTCGATTGGGCTTTTAATAATTGTTTTTTGTTTTTTTATTAATAAGATCTCCAAAAAAAAAAAAATAATTTTGACAACGATAGTACCACGATTGCCAATTGAACCATTCAGAACAGATCTCCAAATCAAAAGAACGGTCACAGTTCATCTTTGAATAGTTGACAACGATAATACCGATTCATTTAATTTATTGATAAAACGTCAAATATTATATTGATAATTGACAACCGTAATATGTGAAATAAGGGAACCTTGGTGTTACGTAGTAGTTTTGATTAAGTTATCGTTTTTTATCACATCGATAATTGACATTTGAGAAGATGTGTTTGACACTTTTTGCACTCTTTGCTTCTTCATTATAATGTCGATACAGAATATATTATTCTTAGCCGGGAATATTTATGGAGCAGAGCTTTTTCATAAAACAAAAAAAAAAAAACACCTATAAGATAAATCATTATTTCCTGCGTTCAATGGATTTCTTTAAATCTTATGACATTATGACTTACTACATTTGTCGAGGCCGTGATTGCTGATCAGCGACATTTTAAGTTGACTTTTGACAGCTGGACTGTCGGAGCAGCGAACAATATAAAATATCTTACAATCTAAAATGTATTGACACAAATATGAAAAAAAAAGTGCTGCCATATTGACAATATTTCGAAGTTTTATTTGTAAAAGAGTTATTAATATGTCAGTTAATGTAAAACAAAAATTATTTTATAAGCATGCAGTTTGTTATTACCAAAGCAAAGAACTCAAAATATCTTCCAAAGGCACATTTCGACACACCAAACAAAAACACGCAGCGCCTTAAACAAAACAAAAATCATCTTTTTTGACAGAACACATAAATTCAAAAGCCAAAATAAATCTACCTCGAGATAATGTAGTGCTGATTTAGACATATTATTACAAGGATTGAAACACATAGATGATTGTGTTGTGTTTGGTTGTTGTTGTTGATGTTGCGCAGGAGTTTGTTGGGTTTGTGATATATTCGGAGCATAATGTTGTTGCTGTTGCTGTCCTCCTCCCACATTCGGATTACTACCCATCGTCGCCGCTTGTTGTTTTGCATAATAATACGGATCGAATGGTTGTAAAATGTTCTTTCGTTCATCGGAATGACCTAAGTTATAACAACAACCACCGCTGCTACCACCGCCGCCATTTTTGAAGTTATTGAACATTTGTTTTGTTGCTGTCGCCGCCGTCGGTAAATGTTGATGCATTTGGTGTTGTTGATAAGCAGCCGAGGGCTTTCCCACCGTAAAGGAGGCAGAATGAGATAAGGGATTGGGTTTTTGTTGAAGGAAGCCCAATGGTGGAAGAAATTTATTCTCTTTGTTGTTCTTGAGTTTGGAAAACGCATTCTCGAAGGAGAAATTCGTTTTGGACGGAGCCGAAACTGATTGCGATGGCCCTACACCGACACTAGCGCCACTACTAGTTGATGACAGATTGTTAGTGACAGGTTGTTGGTGTTGCTGTTGTTGGGATTTGCCTTGATTGATAAATTTTTGCTGTTGTTGCATGTATGGATCCATCCCATAGGCATTCCAGTTTGTTAACGGTTTTTTCTGTTGCTGTTGTTGTTGGTGGTGTTGTTGCTGCTGCTGGTGTTGCCGTATTTGTTCCTGTTGAGCCTGCTGGTGTTGCAAAATGGCTTGACGATGATATGCTTGATGGACTTGCGATGCGCTATATGATTTCCCAATGGGATTCGGTCTCATTTGTGACGATTTTTGTTGCATGGCGCCCAAAACAGCTGCCGATCCAAGCGGTGCCGCAATAACAGGTTGTTGCATTTGTATTGAATTCTGCTGTTGTTGTAGTGAATGTTGTTGTTGTTGATGCTGTTGCTGCTGTAAATGACATTTGTCTGACTTTGCCATAGCTGCTGTGGTTGAACCCAACTGCGACGATGCCAAGGCTGCTGCAGGGGAATTTACTGACGATAATTGTTGTTGTTGTTGATTTTGCTGCTGCTGCTGTTGGTTGTAGTTGGTTGAAGAAGATATTTTTAACATATCATTGAGACACTTCTCGATTTTATTTTCGGCATCTTTTTGGCGTTTCGAAAGTTCTAAATCAACGTTGCTCTGTGTTTTCGCAATTTTATAGCCACCACTGCCACCGCCACCGCCACCAACGCCAACTACACCAGCAGCTATTGGCGGCGGGGGCTGTTGTGGTTCCGCTGCCGGCATCGGCGCCCCAGATGAATTTTTTATTTGTTGCTGCTGTTTGTTGCTTATATTCGATGACGACGATGCCGTCGTCGGCGGAATATGAAATGATGAGGTAAATTTTGAAAGCTGGGGCAAATGCGTGGCGCAGCAATTGCTTGTAGCTATGCTGCTACTACTGCTGCTATTCTCTGATTTCCGATCGTGCTGCGGTGTTGCATGCGTCATATTCGATGCAGATGCTGGTGAAGAAACATCTGCATGGGCTGGATTTGGATGATGGTTCTGCTGCTGCAGCTGTTGTTGTTGTTGATGTTTCGGAACTGCTGATTCATTTGGACGCAAATAGAATGGTTGGTACTTCTGCAAGAAAACACTTGAACTTGATGCTGACTTAAGTAGACCTGGATTTGTCAATGCTGATGCCACAAGGGGGGTCGAAGCTGTCATTATGGATGGCATAGGTGGAGCAGGAGCAGGAGCTGGAGGCTTTTGTGGTTGCTTCTCATTGATGTCCTTCTGATTCATCAGGATCGCACTATTCGACGTACTTCGACTTAGCGATGGAAGGTGTTTCATGTAGCACGGTATGTGAGTTTTACTCGCCGACTTCAGGACTCCCATGCTGCCTGGCACGTGCGACAATGACACACTCTTGTTCAGACTCATTTCGGGCTCCTTATTAGGTTGAATCACCTTAACTGGCACTTTACTCGGGAAACTGCTTGTCATTGGCTTTGCTGGCGGCATTGGATTATCATTGCACATGAGCTTGTAAAGATCTTCCTTCGTTGCACTTTGCTGGATTTGCCTGTCCAAATGCGACAGCGAGTAATTCTTTTGAAGCTTGTTCGGTTGCGGTTCAGGGTCTTGCTTGAATTTTCTTGGTTCGACAACAGTGGCTGTGGGAGCACAAATCTTCTCATAATTCCAAATGGATTTCTTTGGCGTTTTCACCGAAGATCCCAGATTCTCTGACCAGAAATTATTCATAAGTTGCTTGCCAGCACTCAAATTGGATTTTATCGAAGTATTCGATGCGCTCTTCTGCAATGCCGCCGCAGCAGCAGCAGTCTGTGAGGGTGATGCAGCAGCAATCACTGGAGCCTTGGACAGTGGCAACATTTGACTATGCTTGGACGGAGGAACCACTCCATATTGTGGTGGTACATTAGAACTGGATATACTCCTCATAAGTTTGGTGGTTGGTTGTGATGGCACTGCCGTAGAGGGAAACTGCAGACGAGACTTCGATCCAGCAACGGGGGCATCCGCAGTTGGAATATTTATCGATGACGATGTCAGAACAGGTCTGGGATACACAATGGGGGGCCTGATTCCTGCCGACGACGACGCTGCCGCTGACGTTACACTTTGATGGGAACTGGATTTAGAAAGTGGTTGCACTTGTGGCTGTTGTTGGCGTCTGAATGGCGATAAAGCCTGATTGGTGCTGAAATTTTGCATTTGATCGCAGAGGTCTTCGCACTTTTTGTACTCCTTGTGGATTTTCTTATCCAGTTCGCCATAATCGGGCAAGCTCTGCAGATACTTGTTCATGTAATCGATTTCGGCATCGTAATAGTCACTTTCTTTGCCAGGGACCGATGCTGGTGAAGCAACAGCCGCAGCAGTTGGTATTGAGACATCCTTTGTTAGGTGGAGTTTCTTCTCCAGCAGCAGATCCAGATTGTTGTTCAAACTGCTATCGTTGGTTATTGATTTTGACATATTGTTCATGGATGTAATTGGCTTTTGATTTGGAGCCATCATGCTGCGACTCATTTGGCTGGACGGATAGCCACCACCGCAGCCATCTGTGTTAGGGTTGTTCAATATTCGATGGATAACACCGGCCGATAGAGTTTTCGTAAGTTTCGGCGGCAAAGGGGGCGGCGGAGATGTCGACGGTGAAGAAGTCGACGATGATAGAGACAAACTCGAGGCTGGAGAGCAGCCTGTTTGGGCAGCCATTAATCTGGGCGGAATAGCAACCGGGGGAGTGGCATGACTTTCGATTTTCTTTATCGGCTGATGACTGCTGGAAATATTATGGTTTCTATTATGATGATTGATCGCCATAGAGGAGGCAGCTTTGCTAAGCTGGTTGCTGCCACTTTGTTGAATACGTTGCTGCTGGTTACTTAAGATGTTGTTGTTGTTGTTAGTATTGATAGCAACACCATTTTCACCTGCCGCCTTAGTGGGTAATAATTGCTGCGAAGAAATCATTTTTTCTGGTTGTGGTATTGTCGATGGTGTCGTTGTCGTTGCCGTTAAAGTCGTAGCAAAAGAAGATAATGGCGGTGAAGTTGGCGGCGGGGAATTGCAGCACGTGACCGTTGGTTTAGGTGCCGATGGAAAATCTCTAGCATTTTCACACATTTATTGATGGAATATTGGAAATTCATTGCAGCTGATCTTTAATCGCATAGTTTTTGCCGGCTGTATCTTTTGCACCGATGTATCTATGTTTTTTTTTTAATCTTTTTTTTTAACTTATCGCATAATTATGATTTATTGCGCTGACTCTATTGAGAGTGTTGAGGTTAGAAAGTGAAATTGCAAATGCATAAAGTTAATGGAGAATAAAACGTTAAAAAATATATCAATCTTGTTTTTTTTTTTTATTTTTTTTTTTATTTTTTTTTATTCGCAACTATAATTTTCTTCTTCTTCTTGGGTTTTTTTTTGTATCTTGTTGACGACGACAACGACGACGGTTGGGTATAATTAAGTTCAAGAATATTAGCTGATGGCATTCGAGTTTTTTTTGTTTAATATCTTATGAATCGTGTTAGTGCTGCGCGTTAATAATTCAGATTGCAATTTATTGCAAGTTGAGAGATTGAGAAATATAACAGTTGTTTTGCAAATGGTTGTATAGTATGAGCGATTAAATTGATGAAGCAACGATTTTTATGGAGGATAGATAATGCGAAAATATTAAAATTGAGCATGTAGATGATTGACTGTTGGGTCAGAGGGAAATCAGGTTAATGTAACAACGATGATGGTGAAGATGAAAAATCGATGGAAGGTGTATGTGTATTTTAAGATGGATTGCATCGGATGTCGTGTGCTAATTTTTTTTTAGAAGACTGCTTTTTTCTGTATGCAGATTTATGTAGTTCGATTTTGCACATAAGGAAAACTTGAAGGTATGCTATTGAATATACCAGAAAATGGGAGAAAGAAAGACAAAATAAAATTTTATATTTTGCGGAAAATTTTCCATTCGAGAAATAATTCAAAATTGAGATTTTGATCAAATACCCCATTGCCATTATTTTTATTTTTACAATTAACTCGAGCTCAAGGTTTCATTGAGAACTTAATACTATTAAAAACAGTACTAGCGAAAATTACGGAGGCAACTAAAGGAGGTGTCGAAGAACATTAGATCACGCAATTTAGTCGGTCTAGCTCATTAAGCGGATCATCCGTTTGATACGCTGCAAAACAATAGCTACAGGCTATCAAAGATAAAAGATGATATGTTATCAAGAACAATACATTGGAACTAGTCGGATGAAGTTGAAGATTTTGCACCTATATGAATCATATAAGTCAAGTTTTTTAGTGGTAAATTAAAGTTAACCTCGACTGAAAATCTATAAAACTAGGATGAACTTGCATGGAGAACTTTTTACCTTCTTCCATCAAACAAGACGTCGTTTTCGAAAACGTCAAATCAACGTCAATTTGAGCATACAAAAATCGTTCATTTTTTGACGCAGATATTAATATCGTCAAATATGCAATAGTCCTGCTTCCACAAAATTTGTTTGATCAAATCCAATTTTCTTGAAAAACCCATTTGACGTTTACGAACAACGCCCTCTGGCTTATCAATTTTTTTGCAGTCAACTCGATTTTTGACAGCAAAGTTGCACCGCAAATGATGTTATCGAACATATGACTTTAAAAAACTACGTTATCGCAAATAATGACCTTGCATACAAATTGCGTTTTAGTTTTTCGAGCAGTTGACTTTTGAAGTTTGCATTTTTGAAGCAAATAAGGTTTACGAAAACGACCAGATGCTCCAGAATATCAAAAATTTAACAAAGAAAATATCGCCATATGTTGGCAAAAGCTAGGTAACTCGATTATTCTGTAAGTTACAGTTTACTAGACTTGGCCTTTGAAGTGTTTCTATCGATGCTTAAACTTTTTTTGAATTTATTAGAATTTATAGTTTTCTGCAGAATCCGAACGGGTGGATGAGAGACTCTTTTATCAGGATAAAAGGTATTCTTGGATGATTTGTCAGTTGGTCTTAAGAGGCAGTACACCTTAAAACAAATTAAGGTGGAATCAGCTGAAATTGAATTTGAAACCTTGCCTGAGGTCTGATAGGTCAATTTACAAAACCTTACGCCAACTCGTACTTTTATACCGGACTGGATCGACTTTATTTCTTTTCAGGCCCTTATAGTGAGTCGAACGTGCAAAGTAAAAAAAAGTCGCCTTGTATAGGACGAGAGCTGCTCGGATGATAGTTAAACCGGCTTCACAGAAGGAAACTCTAGAAGCATGAAAAGTGCCCCATCGCGGAAATAGAGGCATTGAAGTTTGGAAGTTTTACAAAAAGGTAAAAATAACCTCAAAAGGTTACAAGCCTCTCACTGAAAGCTTTTCTTATGAAGAGTATCTCTTATCATGAAAACTGCTTCTCATCTTAGCCGTTTGATCTCGGCTGAAACTTGAAGAATTTTAGTCGGCCTGAAAAAAAACTGAAGCTCACAAGAACGATCAAGTGATATGAGTGCAGATCTATAGTGCTGAAGCATAGACCTTGTCAAATGTGGACTGTTTTGAGATGACAATTATCCGAATGAATTTTAGTGCTGTCTGTACGAGTAGTACTGGGCTATAGTCGGTTGGTCATTTCGAGCGATCGGACACTATTGCTTCGGCCTGGGAAGACTGATCCAACTCCAAGGAACGGTGGAAAAGATGAAGACCGCACCACACAAGTGGGAGACGATTTCAACCAAACTGAAGACAGCTATAGATAGGGATCGTGCTGACTTGAAAGAACCTCCATGGTTGAGACCCTTTTCCACTCCAAATTGAAGCGCCACCTATAGTAACCAAGTCAAATTGTCGGACAAGTATTGTACAAGATGAACATCACAAGTCATTGGTCAAGTGCTCCTGACTTATTACAATTTTTTTTATAATTTGAAAAAAAAAAAAAAAAAATAAGACTCGTCCATTTAAAAATTGTCAGCTGTCAATTTGAATGACAGAATAGGAGGTTCAAAATTATTCAGTTGTTGATGATTTTTTATTTATTTATTTATTTATTTGCCTATAAGTACAAAAACAATTTCGTCAAGTAAGAAAATGCTTGCAAGTTGTTTCGAATTTAACTGTGTATTGACCTTTTCGGACCTCTTTATCTAGTTATAGATTTCCTGTGTAAGAAAAGAAGACAACTGAGACAAGCAAGGGATACATGATAAGGGTGAGTCAACTTAGACAAAAACTATTTCGAAGTGAATCATTGTAATCTATTGAATGAATCATGAAGTAGTGTTTTTACAAGATCCAACAGTCAATTATGATGATCGATGTCAACATTAAAAATGATATCTCGAAACATTTTAACTCTTCTACAAAAAACAAAAAAAAAATATATAACTTGCATTTAACATCATCAATAGACGACACCACCAACAACCAAGACAAAAAATGAACAAAATAACATTCAACCAGACAGACGGACAGACACAACCAACCTTTACAAAATTAGCAGGTACTTTACTATTCTTCGGGATTTGTATCTTTTTGATTATAATTATCTTATCGCCTTCGATTTTTTGAATCGTAATTGGCACGCCTGGCTGTGGTCTGGCAGGTTTAATACTCGCCGCAGATTTGGTCTTTTGTAGGGCCGTTCCAGATGGCGGAACAGCGTGCTTAGTAGCAGTCACACTAACGGGTGGCTTGGCAGCAGCACCAGTAGCTGCAGCAGTAGTAGACGGACGAGTCAAGGGAATTGCAGCAATTGTCGCCACCTTTTGTAATGGAACAGGTTTTGGGAGCTTTGGCTTTAGCTTTGGTTTCGTCTTGGGCTTGGGTGGAGGGCTGTCGCCGCCAGTGCGAACTATTGACAGATGATAAAGTGGCTTATCGTCGTCTAGAATGCTCTTTTGCGGTTCGACTTTCTTCTCAACCTTACGCAAGACAACCCCTAACATTGGACCGTTCTTCACAGATATCTGAGTTTTGGGAGGTGTGACTCGTTTCAGAGTGACACCCAAATTAACCCCCACTGGAGGTGGTGTCTTAACTCGATGACCTGGTTTCGGTTTATCTCCTTCGACAGCGGCAAGTGTCTCAGCAACAGCTGACTCAACGAACTCGTCAAGTTCACTCATCGTCAAGCGAAGGTCTCCACTCTTGAATACGATTCCATTCGGGGAGGTTAGATCGAGTTTGGCCAAATCGGGCACCGAAACAGGTATAGCTGTGGTGGTTCTTGTCGTCGTAGTCTTTGTGGTGGTTTGCTCTTGGCCGCCTTTTCCATCGGGATCTGGATTAACGTTCTCCGTGGTGGTTGTGGTTGTCGTTATTAGCAAATGATTATTGGTGTTATTGCTACTGCCGCCGCTGCTGCTGCTGCTGCAGCTGCCAACCCCACTGTCTGCTGTCACCGATGACGAACCCGATGACGACGACAACGATGACTTCGAAATCGACGACTCTTGACCTTGATAGTCGACGGGAATAAACTGCGGTAGGGTTGTCAATTTCAAACACACCGGCGTTGAACACGAGAATAGGGCATTGCGAGGTGCTGCAGACGACACCTCATCGCTGTTACTACTGCTATAGCTGCGCGAGTTGAAATTGTGTTGCGGTCTTACAGTAATATTTTCAGTTGAATTGTCAATTGGACTACTGTTGGTTTCGATGTTGGCCATGTTGCCAGTGTTATTATTAATATTGTCATTGGTGGTATCGACAGTTTGATTTAAGTTAGTAAGACTACTCGATGAAGCACTGCTTAGTGCGAGGAATTCGCTGTGCTCATAGTCCATTTTTATTTAATTATTTTTTAAGTATTTTTTTGCAATTTCAATTTTTATGATTTTAGCAATATAGTTTGTGCATAATTTTCTAAAGAAAGCGTGCTAAAAGAATTTGTATGAAAATCTTTAAATTATTTTTTTTTATTCCGAATCGATTGATTGATCTAAAGTACATTGACGACTCGACGAATTGCTTAACGCGTAGTTTTGCAATGCTTGTGGCGTTGAGCGGTACAAAATGTCTTTCTATGAATAAACTATTTCGAATGCGATTGCTTGGCACTGTTTCGCGCAGTTTCTATTATCATCAAAGTAATTCACAAAAAAAAATAAATAATTTAAAACACAAAAAGAATAGTGTGAACTAAACTAAAAAAAAAACTCTTCGTCTATATATTGACAACAAAAAAAAAAAAAATAGGAAAAAAAAACAGAAAACAAAATCTAAAATGGAAGAAAGATAAGTAAGGGGAGGTAGAAAAATGTTCAATGCAATATGCAACTTGAGGAAGCATAAAAAAAGAAGAATTTTAGCTGAATTTAAACGTATCGTTGGGGAAGAAATAGCCCCGAAGGGAATGCACGATTTAATTCTGAATTTCATTTCCTAAAAATTCCAAGACAATTAGAGTGAATCCTCGAGTGATTTCAAGATCAATGATATTGTTTTTGGTAAAGAAAAAACAGCATTACATTCAATTTCTTGCCATATTAACATTAATAAGACTAGCTTGAAAGTTTTCTACATTGCGAGTTTGTTATCATACAAAAGTCCCTCTGAGACAACCCCCTATTGATTGATTACCACTGATGTTCCAAATGATCTCGCTTGGACTGACAGATCACGTTTTCAAGTGAAATTTTTTTTAACATGATAAAGTCAATTGGGAAAAACAATATGGCCGTTTTTGAAACCGTCAAATCAACGTCAGTTTTATCATCGAATGATTGTCATTTGTTGACGAAAATAAATATGTATGCAATTGTCCTGCTTGCACAAAATCAGTTTGATTAACGGCACACAGTTTTCTTGCAAACGCATTTGATGTTTATGAATACGCTTCCTGGCTTATAAATATTTTTGTTGTTAACTTCATTTTTGTACTGTAGATTTGCGGCGCTAGTGATGTTAACAAACTAACAAACTGCGTTATCGACAATAATGCTTTTGTATAAAAGTTTCGTTTTGGGTTTTCGAAAATTTTGCAAATACCCTTTTGAAGCAAACGCCGTTTTCGAAAACGACGTTATGTATTCAACCATTAAGCGATTTTATGATATTCGAATCTTCGATAGGGTAAACAAGGGTAAATGTGCAAACAAAATCGAAAATTATACGGAGTTATATTTTTTTAAAATGCATTTTCACTGTCAGTCAAGTGTCAATTATGTAAAACAATTGTCAAAAACTTATAAAACGAGACATAAATGTCTGTCGATAAAGGTGGAGAAGCAGAAATTGGGATTCAGAAAATAGTGGTCCCTTGCTTGAGGAAACGGCAGCAATTCAACCAACTGTAGCTAAAATATCGAAACAATTTAACTTTAAAAACTACTTAATAAAACTATTTATTGACATTTCATAATAGATTAAACGCTTTGAAATCATAGCAAATATCCCTATTCGTGAGAATTTCAATCGCTAAAAAGGAGATTTCTGCAATAGTTTCTAGTTAATAGCAACTAAAGAAAGTTATTTTAAAGAAACGAACATAACAAATTAACCTAGCGAATTATAACAAAAAGCAAAAACTTGCAGAAGCTCCTACAAATTCACAAGGTCTAGTTGTGCTCTACGTGTCTGGAATCTAAGAGTACACAAACGAATTATTAAATCTTTGGACGCAACAACTCGTTGAAAACCAGTGCCTAGTGTGTCCCATAAACCATTCTTGTCTTCGTGTTATCAGAAAGAATGGATAGGATCAACAATATTTTGCCGAATCGGAGCGGCAAAGATGAGATGATATAAGACAAGAGATACTCCTCTTGAAGAGTTTGTCACTTTCTCGCAAGAGGTTGGTACCTCTGGGAAAACATCTTTTGTTTCTTATTAGCTGTCAGCGGATGCGAATTGATCACAGACCTCAGGCTTGCCAGTCCCACGCATTAACTATTACGCTAACCTAAGAGTGGTTCCGAATTTTCAATCGAAAATGACATGAGTATTTCTGAAGAATCGTATTGATTGACTTTTACTAAAAAGAAAAAATATTAATATGTCAAGATCAAATGTGACAGATACTGCTTTGTTGAGACTGACACATGCAAATTTGTAAAGTGAAAATAGAAGAAAATTTGTAATCTTAAAAATTCTATCAATTTTGATTTTTAAACCGTAATTTAATATAACAACATTCTTGGTATTTCATTTCAATAAAACCTCGGTTTCAGCAAAGTAAAATTTTTGACATTTGTGGATTAACAAGATATATTGCTATATTTGATGTTTAAAATTTGTTATCAATTACGATTTTTAAACTGTAATTTAAATAACATTTTTGTTTTTTTTTTATATCAATAAAACGTCAGTTTCAACAAAGTGAAGATTTTGATATTTGTGAATTGACAAGACTAGGATATATTGCGGAATGATTTCAAACAACTTGGTTCTAAGCATTCGGTCTGTTCAAGTATGTTTTGAAGATTTACGACTGCAAAGGTCTAGGTATAGAGATGACATTTGCATCAAAATGTCATTTTTGGAAATTTTAGCCTTTATTTCCTTCTTCCAATTGGTGATTCAATTTAAGAGTTGAATCAATGCGCTCGATATGAGTGCATTCCAGAACTTGTTGAATCGAAGTCAACAATTAACCCCAACTCTTTGTCACAATATGCTGCGATTTTGTGGCTTTGGGATCACACTAGCATTCGCGTGAATTTAGGTTTCTTTTAGATCTTTTATGGTCTTAAGATGAAAAGTGAATACTCTGAAATAATTTAGTGTAGTAATGCTTGATGGGATTGCTAGTTTTCAGAATGAAAATGACACTGCACCTTCCTCCCAACTAGAAAGGTGAAAATATCGAGCACAATAATTGTTACAATGTCACCTTTAGAACATTGACACATTATAACATAAATTATTCCATCAGGCTCTGTACAATTGCACTCTGATTACTTGGTTAAGCTATTTTCTATTGCTAGTAATATTTTTACCGAAATTCAACAAAATAAGTCTCAATCTTAGTAGGTAATTAGAACGAAAGTCCTTAAATAGGTTTCTTTACAATATCAAGTTAAATGTTTGACGTTTGCCAGTCAAGTACTTGCTGACTTTTAACAGTGAATTGTCTGAAAAGTAGCCCTTCAATACGGATTTGTCAAATATTTCGGAAAGCCCTTGTGAGTTTCCCTCTACAAGAACAAGGAAGTACGAGTGTATTTCCAACTTGAAATATCAGAAAGAATACAACAATTTACAAGAAGGTAAAATCAGGATTCTAGTAATTCCCCCGATTTAAATGTCTACAATGTTTCTTTTCATTTAATGACAGCAGCATAATTCAAGTGACACTTTATATCTTGAAATTGAATTTCTAATTAGTTAAGCAGTCAGTTAGATGAAAAAAAATACTAGAAATAATTTCAAATATGCTAATCTACTCAATTACGAAACTGTCAACCTTGATCTTTGACGACATTTTCTCAGTTTTGCTCCCTCTAGTTTCTCTCAACTGTAACTATGTGCAATGTATGTACTACATAAATCGGTTAATTTCTTTCCTTCAATTATTTTTTTGTAAAAATAAATTTTTGTTTCCTTTTTTTCTGAATTTACATTGATTTCATTGAGCAATCGATCTAAATTCAATTGATTTTTTTTTGTTTGTGTTCACATCTATTCATCGTGTTTTCGATATTTTGAAATGAAATTTTGTACCGGGCACAGGGTAAAGGAAAACTTTAAGCATAACAAATTTTTATTTACAATATATACAGAAAAGGCAATAAAAAAAAATACGAGTACTAATAGAGCATCTACTAAATAAAAAAAAAATTAATTATCATCAACAAGATTGGAAGAAGAAGAAAATCTGATTAAGAATTAAAAAAAAAAAAACTAGAACACTGCTTTTGTTATTGTTCCCGATTTGAAATTTGTTGTTATTGTTGTTGTATTCAATTGTCAAAAATTGGTTAAAAGAAAATTAAACTCAAAATAGAAGTGTATTTTTCTAAAAATAGTTTTTCCTCCATTATTTTACATCACACGTTCGGATTTTTATTTTTTTGTATTGTTTTATTTTTGCTCAAACTTAACATCCATATACACATGATGAAAATTCAGCAGCCATTAAGTAGGCGCAAAACGTGTGTCTGTCTATATCCACAGATAGGGGGGAGGGAAGAACTTTTTCCTTATTTTCCGTGTGCGTAAGTATGGGTTATATTTGGTCTACACAGACAATAATCCAATTTTCCAAACGACGACGTTCAGCAATATTTTCACTCTTTCTCACATAAAAATTCGACAGAAACAAAAAGGCAAAAGTCGAACGAAGAAAATGAATTTAAATTTTTTCTTGTACTTTTTGCAATTTATATTTTCAATGTTATATCACAGATTAAAATAGATAAGTTGATCTCTCTCGGAAAAAAAAAAAAAAAATAAAAACACATTCGACTCAATGGCGTCAAAAATATTCACTGATCCGCAGTCATAATGAGAAGGAAATAAACATTTTTATTTTTTGCCTTTAGATTTAAAAATTTAAGTTAAGCACTTTTGTATTAAGTTTAGGTGTAAAATGATTCTTATTTTCGTCACTTTATTCACTCTAGGGTCGGTCGACTCAGGTAATAAGGGGTAAGAAATGACAAAAACAAAAAAAAAATATTCCAAGTATTAAATGAGTTAAATTTTATTTTTACATTTTTTTCTCCTTATATTTTGCAATAAGAAGAATAACTTCAACGAAATTTTATTTCTAAACAAAATAAAAAAAATCTCTAGTTCCTCAAAATAAAATATATATTGAGAGAAGGTGGATTTTTTTTTTGGGAACGGATTTTTGTTCGCCGCGCACAACCGACAAATGAAGATCTTCTGCGGTGGGTAAGTTCTACTCTAAGGCGCAGAGGATAGATAGACAGTCTGACAGACCTGAACACAACACGACTCACATCTTCACAACATTAAAAAGTTCGCAAGGCGAAAAAAAAATCACAGATACGATTTTTTTTAAATCACTTTTTTGTTTTAGTGAGAACAGAGAAAGGTGTAGTTAGAATAAAAGGATACATACAAATCCAAATATAAATACAGAGAGCCCAAAGAGAGAGAGAGTGAAAAATCAATGCGCAATAATCATGACGTTTTATTTTAAAGAATTTTCTACGCGCGCAGCATTTTCTTGTTGTTTACATGACGTTCTCGAGAAAACGAAAAAGTTTTGCATTAAATTAGTGGTTGCAGTCATGCGCGAGTTGGTCGCGATCAACGAAGAGGATGACTATATGTTGAAGAGAAACTAAAAGAGAAGGGCAGAACATGATTAAAAAATCGTAAGACTTTTGTGTTCTTTGAAAACATTTACAATTTACACTCAAGAGAATGTTGTTTTTTTTAAGAAAATATTAAACTCTTGAGTTTTTAGAAAAACTCTTTCAAACGAAGAGTTTTCCAAAAATTTTGAACAAATCATCTTCTGTGGTGAGTAAATATAAAAAAAAAAAAAACAGAAGACATATATTTCAAACTAATTTTATCTAGATTTTTAGTGGAAACTGTCAAATTTATTTAGTGACGAAAATAAATTAATGATTCATTGGGGTTTTCAAGAATGAACATAAAAAGTGTGGAATAATTATTTCGTCTCCTCTATAAATCCATAGAAACAGTTTATTTTGAATGTTGAAGAAAATTTCAACGAGATAAACTATTACATACTTTTAGGATGAAAAATGATACTTCTTGTATGGGGCTCTGTGGCGTATGAGTAATTTTTGTTAAAAAGCACGAATACTTTTAGAAGAGCTCTATCAGATATAAGTAGTAAAAGCATTAAATATTTTTTTTTATTAAAACTTACATTAATCTATTTTGGATTTTCGTAGGTAACCCATTGATATACTTCGGTAGAATTTGACAATTTGTAGCTTTACATGTTGCTTTGCTTGCATGTATTTTATGGGTTTTTATATTTTTCTTTTTAAGATTTAACAAATAAAACATACACGATGTTATAATGATTTTTGGGAGAAAGCTCTCTGCGGTTTTGTGAGTTAGACCAGTTTATACTAGTCAGTATTTTTGTTGAATATATAGTTGATAGCGTTGCTTCACATATTTAGATAAATATAAAAAAACACATATTTAAACTATTTTTGTTTAAGACTTGTGACTAATGCAGGTGGTAATTTCCTTGTTTATACCAATCATACGCCCATTGATAATAAGTCAAAATTTCTATGAAAATCCTTCCAGATTAACATAACAAAACAAATTGCACGCAATAATTAAAATTGATATGCTGTATTGATGTGCCTGACAATTTGTATTGTATTTTTATTTATATCCAATTGGATACATTTTTTCGATTTCACAATTGTCATTTGCAATTGCAAGATGTTTTTAAATACATACTGCAAAAGTCAACTGTTCAAAAACCCAAAACGAAATTTGTATGTAAAAACATTATTTTCGATAACGCAGATTGTTTAAGCCATATGTTCGATAACATCAATTGCGAAAACTTTGCAGTAAAAAAAATCGAGTTGAAGAAAAAAATATCGATGAGTTAGGTAGTGTATTCGTAAACGCAAAATGCGTTTGCAAGAAAGTTGACAGGACGACTGTATATTTAACGATAGCAAATATCTCCTCACGTTGATTTGCGGTTCTCAAACAGCGATTTAATTTTCGATAAAAGTCGTTGATCGACTAATAATATAATAAGAACTAAAATTATGTTGTTTGCCAAAATTATGAAACTACATTTTTCTTTGCCTAAACCAAGAAACTTAATCCAAAATTAACGGTAAAGGCGTAAGTTGTTTTGGTTTTCCAAAATTTGTACGTTCGTTTAAAATCGAATAGTTTTATGAGTAAAAGTCTTATGGGGAACAAGTCTCCTACTGAAGAACTTGAGCACTATGACTCTTATCATTCCTTAAATTTTTCATAACTCAGTTTTACCTTCTGTGTAAAATGAAAGCTAATGGTGGAAAAAACTCAAATAAAGAGCTATGATAGAGAAAATTCAAAAGGGATGAAGTCACCGTCTTCTTCCCTACAAAATTAAGTCAATTTTTGGAGTTTTACAAGGGGTCTGGAAATAAAGAAGAGTTTTGGATTCTAATAAAACAAAGTGGTTCCGTCTTCCTGTCTGTATGTCTGTACCTCGACCTTCAGCATAAACCGCTGAACTGATTTTCTTCAAAATTAGTAAGTATGTACTTAAAATATTAAGGTTCTTCTCTATAAGGGACATTGAAATTTTTGTTTAGCTTCACAAATAACGGTACCCGCAATACAACCCTTCAGACAAAATAAGATAATATGTTGTACCGCTTGTAGTTATAATACATACGTGTATGTTGAAGTCTCTGTTTGATGAATAAACTAAACTAAACTTTAAAATCCTCTACAACTTTCCCCAAACGCTCGCACTATGCTCAGCAAATTTAAGGGTTATGATAATCCCTTTAAATTAACAGACGTTAATTTATAATTTAGAAAACAAAATGTCAATTTTTATTTTCCATTTCCATTTCGTCAATGGGTCCGAATTTAAAATTTTTATTCAGGAAGTTTCTTTAAACTTAAAATTACAAAATTTTGGAAAGAAAAATATTTCGAAAATGAGTATTATTTTTGATATTCATGCTTATTTTGAGATTCGAACGAATAGCTAATTCGATAGAATAGATATCTTTGCATTTTTTGACATTCGAGCGAAAAAATATTCATTGTCGAATGATTGCATAAAATAAACTTCAATGAAATTCATTTCCGAAATCAGCTGTTTGAAATTTACTGACATTTCTATCTGATTTAGTATGACCAAACTGTTTTTTTTTTTTTTTGATTTCTATTTAAAAAAAAATTATGGGGTAAAAATATAAAAATAATACTTTACCATTTAAGAAAAATAAAGTAATGCTAACGGCCCGGTAAAGTTTAAATTTGAAAAACATCAATAAGAACCGACATTTTAAAATTTGGGAGCTTTAGAAAACAGTATGGCAAGTTTATTGATACCAAAAAGAAGTGAAATAACGGTACAACTTCTCTGTATAATGAAATACTTGATTTATGTTTAGATTTTCATGTAAACTAAATTGTGTTCCAAATTGAAAAACAAAAAATAACATGTATTTAGAAGGCAATTTCAAAGCCTATTTAATTTACACATATCTGGTCACACTTGAATTTTAGATTTTTATTTGTAAATTGTTTCATAAAAATATTGATAAATTCAAGCCAGACGTTAAAAATCAAAATGGCATTTGTTTTATTTATGAATAGTGAAGACGGTGAGAAGAAGAATAAAAAGAAAGGTAGGCCTAAACACTCCTGGTACAAACAAATGCAAAAACACCAGCATTCAGTTGGCCTCAGAAATGGAACAATACAAAACCGGGAGGCTTGCCGCCGATTTCTGAGGTCAACCCGGCGAACCCCACAGGCGGATCACTAGTGTGAAGCAGATACGTGGGAGAGTTATGATCCCCTCGACATCGAGATCATAACAGCGCCGAAACAAAGGAAGAAGAAGAAGAAGAAGACGGTGAGAAGCAGTTTTATAGGAGAAGGATAATGGATGCATCAAATCCATTTGATGAATCCATTACTACTAACATTATACTAAACTTACATGTTTTATGAATCTATTCGCCAGAAAAAATTGAACGAAAATGAAATGACATTTCTTTCGAACGATTCGAAAGTGAAAATTTGCTTAGTTCTCGAAAGATAAATGAACTTTCCATTGATAAAGTGAAGTTTCTAATCGTACGAAATTTAAAATACAAATTATTCGAATTCGTCATACTTTCTAATGAAATCGAATGTCAAAATAAGGCTGATTATGAACCTAGCAGAGCAAACCTTTTTTTAAAACCACATTTTGTCTATGCAAAAATATACTTTTCGGAGCTTTAACTCTGCAAGTAAAGGGTTTTCCATTGGTGATTTCAAAACTTTTACAGGATTTTCTTAAGTCACAGGTTTATGAAATTAATCACAAACCACCACTGCCCTGAGAGGCAACATTTAACTTATTAATATCATTGGTCAAATTCCGCCTGATTAATGCGCCAGAGTAATAGAAAATTGGACGTTACGGATTCGCGCCACTCAGCAAAGCAGGGGCAGCCATTTGAATGTTATATTTTATATACATATAATGGCGCCTTCTTAATAAATAAAACATTCAATGATATCTCATTCACAGCTTGTTTTATTCAAATTTAAAGGCCAGAAACGCTTGAGGAAGACCCTTTATAAACTGTATAAGGTTAAGATTTTGTTGAGATAAGAAAGAGAAATATGTACAATTTCAGTTCTCTATCGAAAAGATTTTCATGAATTTTCTGTCTCGAAATATACTAATACTAAAACGGATTTCTTTTAAATGTCGCCGGAAGAACAATAACTCTAACAATAACTCTAGTCGCTCCATCTTTTTACTCATTGGCGAACCACCTGCCAATTGCTAACATAAAATGCCATTAAATCATTTAATTGTCTTTCTTTATGTAAGTGTGCACTGCATTACCATTATCGCTGTATTATGGTTTGTTCACAATACTTATAAAAATCATTTTATTTTTTAAGTTTAGTTTAGAGCCAAACACAAAACACAGAAAGATCCATATCACGGTTGTCAAATATCAATTGATTGATGAAAAAAAAAAAAGGAAAAAAAAAAGAACTTTTAAATTGATAAAAATGTTAGAATTGCAAGTGTCAATTGATACATTTTTCTATTACAGTGAATATTAATTAAATTGTAATGGATACTGTGAATGGACTTTTGATTTGACATTTCAGTTCAGTCACTTTGTTGAAATTTGAATTTAATATGTTTAACTCTTCATTTCTGTTTTTTTTTGTTATAAATTTTTATATAAGAATAATTAAACTAACCAACTGAATTTTCTAAAAAAAAAAAAAAATTAAGTGACTGAATCAAAAATTCTTCAGTGAAACTAAAAAACAGCAAAAAATGAATATTATAAAAATATCTATCAACTATGAATTTGTAATTGACTGAATATTTGATAAATAACAATTATTGTTTGTTTTCTCAAAATTTAACAAAATAATAATTATTGTTTCAACAGTAACAATACCAAATTTTGAAATAGAACAATTCACAATAGTCCTCAATTGTGTGTTATATACAGAAATAAAAATTCGCGAATTATCCATTCACGGTGACGAAAATGTTAAAAAAAACAATAAATATTGGTGATTGATAACCGTAATTGAGACTTTTATGAATTTGAGATTAAATACATAGTCATTTAATGAACGGTCGAGGATGGAGAATCAAACAAATTTCGAAATTTAAGGAGATTTTTGAGAGCAAACTTTCAAAAAATGACTGATAAAGCTCGTGTTCACCATAAAAAGCTCAATTAAGTTATAAGCTTTTTCATAATTGAAGGGTTGTAAGTCTAAAGGGTCTAAGTGCCATTTTTATAATTTAGAGATATACGAGAAAAACCTAATAAAAATAACACTTGGCATTTAGACTCTACCACAACTTTATTTGTGTGTGTGTACAGTTTTAAAAGAAATAGGCATTTGAATCCATTTTGATATAATAAGGCTTGGCACTTAGATTGTATTTTGATAAAAATATTGACTTTTGATTTTTTGGCACTTAGACCCTTTAGACCTACAACCCTTCAATTATAATTGCTATGTTCAGTCTGCTTACATTAATTTAAATTTATACTTTAACTATTCCAGATAGTTCTTAGTTTAGTAATGTTATCATTCTGTGTAATTGAATAGGGACAAAAAAAAAATAATTGATTAAATGGCGTTAATAGAAACAAGCGTTTAATTAATAAACATTGATTAAATACGATCATCTGTGGATGACAGACTTTTCCTTAGGATGTAATATTGAAAGTTTGGAAGCTCAGAGATGAATTAATATGTAGATTTGAAATTCAAGCTATACACACGTGAGAAATGCACTATATATGCAAGAGTTGATACCCAGTACTTTATTGGAATAAAGATAACTGGAACAGAAGAACAAGTTTTCCAGAAAACAAAAATCATAACAATTCTTAATGATAACAGCCATATGAACCAGTTTATAATATCTTGTTCTACAGCTTTATTAAATAACCACTTAAATATAGGCAACAAATAATAAAACTGATGCAGAATTTTAATTTAAACCATTTTTAAATTATAGAGTCAATAGGAAAATTATGTTAAATTTTTAATTATTTTTAAACAGATTGACTTCACCTGTTAACATTATGAGTGTTATTTGTTGAAAAGACAAGATTCAAATATTGATACTGAACGTATTTCAGCCATTTTCTCGTTATTTACATTAACGACATTTAAAATTCAATAAAATGAAACATGTGTTTGATAGTTCACATTAGAAAACAAAAACACTTAAAATCTTTTAGTATCGGATTATTTGTTTTCTTTACAAAGTTGTTGCATCAACAAAACAAAAAAAAAAAACAAAAAAAAAAAAAAAAACTATCATCGCAATGTACATAAATAAACTTTCAAAACACTCGATGTAATCCATTTTCAATTAAATTTGTTCTAAATTCAAGACAAAATGGAATTTTAGATTACTTACAAGATAATCATTGCTGTCATCTCTAAATATTTGTTCTTCAACAAAATCACCAACATAAATATCAAATAGGAACTTTCCTACCAAATCGTCAAGATTATCCTTCTTATATAGTTTCACAACCATATTTGGATTTTGAAGTGCGTTACAAATAGCTAATAACTTGCACCAAAATTATTTTGTTTTTTAAAATTATTAAATAAAATAATAGAAAAGACAATTAAGTGATTTTTTATTTTATTGCCAATCAATAAAGAGTAGACCCTCAGACTGTCTGGTAATTCGCAAATTTTGCGAAAAAATTGGGTGAACATTGAATGAGTAAAAATAAATCACATGAATTTATTGGCAAGCATTGGCATAGATAGGTACGAATTAAATTGTTGTTTTACTTGCACCCAAGTTAAACGATAAATTTGGTTGAGAGGCGTTGAATGACAGATGGGGGGTGTTATTTTGTAAACAATTGAAATGAAATTGTGTTCTTTTTTTTTTTTGAAGAAAGAATAAAAATAAACAAAAAATATACATATGAGTCAAAAATGAGTCAATGATTTTTACTACAGGAAAAACTATTTATAACAAAAAAAATCTTTATTCTTAACGGGACTCAGTTTGAGTGAAAATTTCCATATAAATGTCAGGGTTAGTTCACAGCGATGGAATTCGCAACGAGAGGTGAGAGTACTCAAATGTGAAAACGAAATGAAACGGGTCGCAATTTGACGTCTCAATTTTCATTTGGAATAATGGTTTGTGCATTCGATTGTCATACCGAGTCTTGGGTTCGATTCTCGGCCGCTGGAAAAATGTTTTTCATGGGTGTACTGCCTCTTGCTATTAAGTGTTGTCATGAAAAGTGCTGCTCGTCTTTGCCAATAGGACTCGCCGGAAAATTGTAGGTTCCCTCGATTCCTCCATGCTATTCCATTGTACACCGAAATGGTGAAGAGTTCTAACGTCAATAAGTTTAGCATACCTACGAACCGTAATATCACTTTCTTTAAAGTGTTTTCCAATTTGCGGGGATAGATGTTGGCGTCCATATTGTTTTAGTGACATCTGTCAAATCGGTTGTTTATTATTCAGTTACACTGAGGCCAAATCATTGTCGTGGCAAGTTACTCGATTGAACAGCACGGTCAAATGATAAAACTTTATTATCAAAATAAGTGTGCGTTAGTGCAAACGTTCCGCGCGCTGCGCCCATTTTACGGTAGACGTGGTGGCACTTTCACAGTCGACTCTTTCAACGTTTGGTGACCATTTAGCTAATTGGTAATGAATCGTATGTCAAATGACTGTAACATCAGCCGAGAACATCGCCGCGGTCCGTGAAAATGAGCAGAACCCGAGGCAGTTGATTCCTCGCCGTGCATGACGAATTTTGCGTTGCAACTTGGGCCTACCTACACCCGAACAAGATCCAACTGGCCCAGGAGCTCAAAGTTCATGACCATAGGCAAGGCTATTTATTCGCTGACTGGGCTTCGGAGTATTTGGAAGAGGACCCAAATTTCGGCGGAAAAGTCATCTTGAGCGACAAGGCGCATTTATGGATGAATGGCTGTGATAACAAGCAATATGTGCTGTAATAGCCCACCCAAGGTTGACCGGGTGAAAATGCGTCCTCAAAATGTAACCATTTGGTGTAGATTACTTTTTCGAAAATAACGTTGGTGAGGCAGTCACCGTCAATGGCGACTTAATAATGATAATCAAATTCTTATGGCTCAAATTCAACCATATGGACTTAGACGACATTGGATTCCAGCAGGACGGCGGCGCTACATGCCACACAGCGGAAAGCACGATTGACATTCTGCATTAACGATTTGAAAGCTATGAATGTTATCTCTCGCAGAGTCACATCAGCTCGGTTTTTTGTGAGGTTTAGGGGGTTCCTGAAGTCGCAGGTCTGTGCGAATAAACTACAATAGACCGATGTCCTTCCTAAAGGTGAACATAGCACAGGTCATCGCACAAATTCAGGCCGATCTTTGCTGAAGAGTCATTGAAAATTGGAGAATTCGGATCTATGCCACCTTATTATTTACGTGTAATTATTTTGTTGCGGTTTAATTTTTCATTCCACTGAATCGTGAGCTTATCAACTCACGACTTTTTTACCAGATTTGAGTCAGTTTTGACCATAAGGTGAAAAAAAGATATTTTTTGAGAATTAACATAAGTATTTTTTTTTTAGTTCAACAGTCTTTCTGAACATACGATTTAGGATAACATTTCTGTAGTTCCATTATAATTTTATATAACAAAACATTTAAGCATCGATGACATTTGATGTCGCCAGATAGCGAGATTGTACTGTAATTATGTTAGTAGGAAAAAGTTCTGAAACTGTTAAAATTTAAAAAAAATATATGTAAAATTTAATGTATTAATTAGGAAAGTTAAAAATGTTTTGAAATATTGTTAAACCTTGAACTTGCTTTTAATATAAAATGATTTTTACTTAATTTATAAATAAAACCTAATGTCCCTTTTAAAATGCAATCCACAAAAATTAACCCTTAATCTTTCTAAATAAAAACCTATGAATATTCCCTAAAATATATAATTAGCTAAAAATTTGGACTAAAATAAAAAAAAAAGGATATTTGAAAACATAACTAGAAACTTGCATATATGTATATACATAACGTATACATAGAAAATAAAAATAAAAAAACAGTTAACTAAATACAAAACATACATATTGATACATATATATTCTTTTACCTAACCATTTTTCTTGTATACCTGGTTTATATACCTCGTTGAAACTTTGTTTAAATTCTTTTTAACTTTTTTTTTTTTTGATAGTTTTGTTATAAATTATAAATAAAATATATTTTTCCTGTATATAAATAGAAATGGTTTTACCTTAGATGGTGATGTCCTATTTTCCCTTTCCTTTGGACGATCACGATGGCGACGACGCGAACTACTATGAGATGCTTCGTCCCTGTAGCGATACTTATGGGCACGTCTTCCGGATGTTGGTGACTTACGATGAGAACGTTTTGAACGTTCTTTGCGTCGTCTTGAGGAACGATCATAACTAAAAATAAATAAAAAAAAAAAAACAAATAAATATCATGAATTAATTATGTAAAACAATTAACAAGAAAAATACAGACGACCTTTTTAAGGGCAATTCACCATCGAAGGGGTTTTGCATAGAATAGACAGGTTAAAATTTTTGATTTTTTATTTTAAGTAAATTATACGAGTATTTGTCAATGATTTTATTTTTGGAAATAAATACATACTTCAAAATTCAATTCTACAAACTTAATTTTTTGTTTTAGGAGTGGGGAGAAAGTATTTGTATCGAAAGGACTTCTACAAAATCTTTGAAGGGTTCAAATCCGGGTGCCAATTGCGATTTAGTTTGAATTAAATTTAATCACTTGTTTAATTCCTGACACAAGTGAAGAGGTGAAAATTTCTGCTTTAGTCAAAGATTCGACTGATCAATCCGGAAATATAAGAACAGTTAATGGGTTTAGGATTAAGAATTTTTTTAAAACTTAATCAAAAATTTCTATAAATATTAACAGAACTACGCTCTTTTTGAAGAAGTTGTTTCAGCATTTTAAATAAAATCCACCACTGGGTTGCACGATATCGCTATTATGTTTAGGTCTTTATGAATGCTGAATCATACATGAATCAAGTAGATCTTCGCCATACTCTTTGAAGCACTTAGAGCTCCTTACGAACCGGGCGAGACTACTAATGTAAATATTTGCCAGGTCGCTGGGATCATTATAGTAAAACTTTCCTAGCTAAAGCCTACGTCTTTGAGCTACGGCTGAACATGTTAAGACTTAAGAGGAGGCGAGGAATCGATTCTTTGAGCTTACTCTGAACGACATTGTCCGGTTATGACACCTATAACGGACACCTACTCGTAAAATGTTAGAGGTAACAAATACTTAGAGCACTTCAGATCCAGCATTGGCCAGATTTATTTTTTCGCCAGACATGTGGTAATATTTTTCAACTTAATGTTCGCATAAATTGCATGCAGAAATGGACATCAGACCAAAAACATAAATGTTAAAAAAAGAGCCAAGTTCTTCTATACAAAAACCTTTGTGTAACAAGTCAGCCGTGAAAATTACTGAGATCTAAAAGTACGCCAAGCTCTTACTTCATGAAGGTTTAATACCGAATATTTAAAGTAGAATAATATTGAAACAGCTACAATGTAATAGAGAAATTTTATTATTTAATGATTACTGACTAATATTTGATGGGTTCACTGGTCAAGTTTTTAAAACCTTTCGAATTAGACATACAAAAAAACTTGCAAAGTAAGCCCATCAATTTTTAGTTTCAAAATGAAAATAAAAAGACACTTCGAATGAAAAATCTTAGATTTTCTATTTTTCGCTTTGAATGTACATTAAGCTATACCGCTCCACCAAATTTCATCATTCTACACCAATCGGAAGTGCTCCATATAAATCAATCTTTTTCTCAGAAATTGGGTGGATTCCACGCCCCCTGAATGGAAAACCTCAATTTTTATTTTTGGTCCTTTATATGCAATTTGAGCCCTACCGTTCTACCAAATTTCATTGTTCTACTGCCATCGGAACTGTGCCATATAATTTACATCAGTTCTGAGGAAGTGGGAGGATACCACGCCCCTGAATGGAAAACCTCAAATTTTATATTTTTTCTTAGTATGCAATTTTAGCCCTGCCACTTTACTAAATTTCATCGTTTTACAGCAGTCGGAAATGCTCCATTCAACCAAGTCAGTCAGTCAATCAGTTATGATTTTTGTGATTTTTGAGGTCTTATATCTCAGGAACCGCTTATGCTAGAAAATTGAAATTTGGTGAGGCGCCTGTGCCTGACTAGCTTAGAAAATATTCGGAATTTGGCTGGGCACTACCGTGCCCTTTAATATTTGTTTTATATGGCAAAAAAGGTATTTGGCGAATTCGTCAGTTTCATTCATTCATGATCCTTTAGAAATGATCAGCAGTTAAGGACTGTTAAAGAGTTTATAGTAGTTTGACTATTTGAGAACATGAAGAAATAACTATTTGAAATCAGTTTCTTTGAGCAAGACAGGACTTATTTTATCGCCAAATGTTTCGCTTGCAACACGCTACTGTGATTAGGATGACGAAAGGAGATACTTGAATTTAGTCTAAGTGTATACCTGGAACAATCCCATTATTAGTTTTTGATGCATCATTATAAAAATGGATCGATTCGTCGTCCAGGAATGTCAATTCCTCTTAGATGAATCTGGAAAGGGTGTTAAACTGGAAGTTTTTAACGACTGCAATTGTGAAATGGGGTAGTCTATGTTGCTTGGTATTGATCCGAATGAATTCAAATTGGTGGAGTGGACAATTTTGTTATGTGCGAGGAAGCTTTCAAGACGTATGGCTGTGCTTGGAGCCGTTTGTTTGCCAAAAATATCGAAAGACTTAGAATTTCAAAAACCTTCTTTATAAAAACTTGAATTTGATTAGAGAAATATTTTCAGAAGCATGAAATTAATTTTAAAAATGCCTTAAACAACTTTTTTAGTTTCTGGACATAAAAAAATAATGCAAACATGAATTTACGCAACCATAAAAATTTGAAAAAAAAAAAAAAAAAATATATTATAATTTTTTTTTACACAGCCTTAGAAAACAAATTTGGTATGTTTTATATTCAAAAATAAATAAGTAAAGTTATACAGAGAAAATGTCATCAAAATTCGAGAAGTCATTTTCGACAAATATGTATACTAGTTATTATCGAAAATGAAATTTTAACATTTGTATGGTAGGTACCGTTATTTTTAGATAAGAGAAAATTGTGCTTCTAAATTTTTAGAATTACTATGTAGTTTGTTGTCAAATAAAAAAAACTGATTATGTTTTTCGAAATACTGAGTTAGAAAAAGTTTGTTAAAACCATAAACAAATGTTTTGAAAATTTTAATACAAAATACCAAACCAAACATTTTGAGAGCGTGAGCATAAAATAAATGATCCAAATAAGTAAAAAATAAAAATGGTTCTATGGAAGGAACCATTAAAAAAATTTGTTACGCTTATTTTTTTCCACCATAATTTAGGCTTAAGTCTAATATTTATCTCAACCATTCCGTATTTAAAAACAACCCTTTTTCACCCTATCCTTTAAGAGGTCATATACAATGTTAAAATAATCCTTATTTGGAATTCCAATCCCAAAAGAAATTATTTCGCAGTAGCTGGTACCTGCCCAGCAAATCGAAATGAAATAATTTACTTTCATTTCTTAATTCAAGATCATTAAGATCAAAAAGACTTTTAATTTAAAATAATAATAATAATATGTTTTCTCAAGACATTAGTTGATTTAAACCGAACAAATCAACAATAATTAATTTTGATCAAGAAAAAAAAATAAATAAAAACAAATAGCTTCGCCAAAAATCAGAGAAACAAAAATAAAGAAATAAATTTTCCGTTAAGCTTACCACATAAATTAATCGAAAAATGTTTGTTGGCATGTTTTACTCGAAAATTCGTCATACTTCACACACTTGAAGTGATTTTCATCAATATGCAAAATTTTTGTATAATTTTCATATAAAAATACAAAATTTTGAAGAAACAAAATGCAAAAATTAATATAAAAAAATTATCTTATTTATAAAAATAGACGACCTATTTTTTGTGGATTAAGCGATTCATCTAATATTTTAAATGAACAATAATAACAAAAGTAGATAAGTTTAACTATTTGAATAGTTTGAGACGAATTAAAGGTTTGCTAAAAGTATCAGGCATGCTTAAGACCAGTTTTTTTCTTGAGTTAGTCTAGACTTAACCCAACAAATTTCATGACTAAAATTCAGGTTAGCTAGGGTTTTAAATTTACTGGAAAATAATTTTTCAGAAGAGTTGGCTTAACTCAAGTTCAACCCTAAAACTGAACTGAGATGGCACTGGAAAACTGAAACCTAGGGCTATTTATTAATAAATGTTTGATTCGGGCTCTACAAAGTATGTGAGAACGATTTTTAGAAGATTAAATCTCACAGGAATTGCAAAAGAACAGACAGAACAATTGCCAGGGGGGATTAGTTTTTAAAACGATAATTATTTCGAAAATTTATATTTCAATGTTAAATCATTTTTAGTTACAAATAAATATTTATTTACGAAGGGGTGCTCTTCAGTCACATTTATTATGGAATTGTCTAAAAATTGTGTCGTTTCATTAAAAAAAAAGGGAAGTGGATTGTGCGTTCACGGACTTTATTAAGTGATCCAATAAACTCTGGCAGCGAATATTGCTTTTAGAACTAAGAAAACTTGGATTTAGCGACCATTTTGTTGTATTGCTTTATTATAATTTATATAATAGATCGTGCTCTTTACTTTCCAATGGTCAAACCTCCCAAATTTTTAAGATTTACTTTGGAATACCACAGGGCAGCCAGTCAGGGCCTAGACTTTTTATTTAATTTGTTATGTTAAACTTCAATTTTATAAACGCAGTTTTAATGCGAGTAAATTGAATTTTTTTTTTCGCCATATTATAAATGACTCTGTGGAGTCTTAGTTATTCTACTTAATGTAGACTTTCATTAGAATGTATTTCAGATCATGCCAGTTTCAGTTTATGACAGGCAATATTGATTTCTCTCGTGTTAAAAACCTTCGACTTTTCAGTACAGAGATTTTTATATCAATTAATGTTCCTGCGCTGGCTCTTGAAGCTCCCACTATCAGATCGGATTGTTGTACATATTTATCCACTGCTGATGAAAGACTTAATTTCGTGCAATCACTATTGTTTAGTTTAGTTTTAGTTTATTTATTTATTAAGAGCTTAATTTTAAGATTTACATCTTTTGGTAAGAAAGCTTAACTAAGGACATAATTCAAAGGTTAAAAGAAAAAAAAAATAATTTAAAATTTTTAAAAGTAATAGAATGAAAAAAAGAAAAAAATTGAATGTAATAATAAAAATAGAACAACAAAAAGAAGAGAAAAATTTAGAAGATAAGAAACAGAGAAACAGCGAGACCAACAGCAACCAAAGGAGTCTAGACCAAAATCAAGTCAGGACGTTGCCTAATGCTCAAAGACATTTTTCTTAAATTGTTTTAAATTATCTGTATTTCGCACATTGCGTGGCAGTAAATTCCATAAACGAGCTGCATTAACAAAGAACTGCCACTCTGAATTAAGGCTTGAGAAGCGGGGAATTATTATTTGGTTCGAGCGTCTAGATAAAGTGAACTGGATTATATTATAAAGGTAAAAGGGTTGTCGCGTATGCACAATATTAAAAAACAAAATAAGGGTACGAAGTCTTAGAAGGTTATCAAAAGAAATACCATAAATACTTTTGGAGAATGATGAAATGTGATCATAACGGCTAAGTCCAAAAATGTAACGTGCTATGTTATTAAAAACAACATAAAGCCTTCTTTGGCTTACGCTGTCGAGCTTGCAGAAAATTTCACAACCATAGGTCAAGATTGGTACCACAAGGGTTTTTGTAAGCATTTTCCTAGTTTCCAATGGGGTGAAATTTCTAGTTGGCCACAGTAATCGAAGAGCCCCATAAGCTTTGCCAACCGCTTGATTGATGTGGTTGTTCCAACTTAAGGTCCTATTAAAGCAAATTCCCAAGTTTTTTACTGTATCTACATAGTCAATACGTGACCCACTTAGCTCGATAACAGGAAAGCAACTTAAGTCCATATATCTTTTAGATATGACGAGACATTTCGTTTTTAGAGGATTTAGAGTAAGACCAAATTTGAGTGACCATAATCTAATAGCTAAGAGGTCTTCATTGATCTTTTGAACACAATCCTCAATCAATCCAATTGAACAACTTTTCAGTAACTGCAGATCATCAGCAAAGAGGTGTTCGTGGCAGTGGTTTATTATTTTTGGAATCTCAGTAATGTATAATGAGAAAAAGGAAGGACCAAGTATCGAACCTTGGGGAACTCCACAAGAAATTGGTAAGTAATTAGATACCTGACGACCAATTGAAACCGCTTGCCATCTGCCAGATAGATACGAAAAAATAAGCTTCACAGCTTCTGGTGAAAATTTATACATTTTTTGTAACTTTTGACACATTAATTTGTGATCGATAGTGTCAAATGCCTTAAAATAATCTAATAGAACCAGAAACGTCACTCTATTATCGTCTAACGCTTTTCTTGCTTGTTCGATGACGTCTAGTAGTGCCCTTGTACTGCTGTGACCTGACCTGAAACCTGACTGTTTTGGAGTCAAAAGAGAATTCTGGGAAAGAAAGGCCGTAAGCTGTTTCTGCATTAATTTTTTTAAAACTTTGGACAGAAAAGGAAGGATAGAGATGGGACGGAATTCAGTATTCGAACTGTTTTTAGGAATCGGAATAATCTTGGAGTCTTTCCATTGTGACGGGAAAATACCTTTTGTAAGAATGCTATTATAAATATACGTAATATATGGCAAAATAAGTGGTAGGATGGCTTTTAAGAACGTTGGATGTAAGTTATCAAAACCTACGGCATTAGATTTCAAGCAAATGAAACTTGCTTGACCAAAAAGGGAATATTGTTGAAAAACCCTATTAACTATTATTTTTATTAAGTTAAGGAGATTTAAAACTGTTTGTTTTTGACCTATTGTATACTGCCAGAGAAAATTGGTGCTAATACGTGCTACTTTTTTATTTTATTTTTTAAACTACATATGTCCTAATACCCAAGTTAATTTAAGAATGCTTACTTTTTGGTGCAGGTTCACATTCTAATTACTTATTTTTAACTCGGATGCACATAATATTCAAAAAAAAAATTGACGCAGTCAAATGGAAATTAAACCAGGTTTTTGCTAAAAAATCAATAATGACTTGGTTTCACCACAAAACATAACAAGCCACAAAAAAGGCGACGTCTAGAAACAACATTCGAAGAAAGTTCGAACCGATCCAAACGTTTTAAAACAACGGATATAGGAAGTATTCTTTCCGCAATTGAATTAGGTTATGCTCACACTGTGTCTCTGGCATATTAAGGGTATACAAAAAACCCCTTCAGTGTGCGCCGATTATAAAAAAAATGCTACAAAGCTTAAGGCTGAGTATCAGCTACAATAAAAAAGAGCATTATAAAAAAAATGTTGGTACGCCAATTTAAAGTTTTTATTATTGTTCGAATAAAAATTAAATTTACTCTCAGATATCCAATTTTTTAAGTTTTGAAATGCAATGTTTTTTTTTTAATTTTTAGAAGCTTTTCTATAAAAAAAAATCATTAAAATACGTTATGTCGATAATGAGATATTTAAAATTTGAAAAAAAAAATGGTTCTATGGTAGGTACTATCAGTAATAACTTGATTTCTATTTTGTTTATTAAATTATATACCGTAAAAATTAATCAAAAGAAAAAAAATTAACAAAATTCTCGGAACCGTTTTCGAGAAAAATACAATTTTCGAAAACTATTTTTTAACATTTGTGTGGAGGGTACCGTTATTTTTTAATTTAATTTAAATTAAACAACTTATTGTCGATCAAGCAAAGCAGGAAGGTTTTTTAACAATGCAAGTCGTGTTTCAGAAATCTTGGGTGTGAACAAACTCCTAATTGATAAATTGCATGCTATTGTAGTAGCAATTTCAAGCAAAACACTCCAACTGTCTATAAGCTTTTAATTCATGTACCTCTATCATTTCAGCTGCTCTTCTTTCTATTGGAGAATTGTTCGAAGAAGCTCGGATAAAAGATTTTAAAATATTCCGGAGAGAAGATTAACCAGGATGTTCTTAGATTTATGTTTTTTTTTTATATCTGATCCCTTTATTACAAGTATAATAAAGCTTCCACAGAATCAAGGCTTGATTTGGCAAAAAATTGATTAACGAAAACTTTAATATCAAATTAAATATTCTCTATAAATCAACAACTTCTGCAGTCGCTTTTGGAAGCAAAGTATCCGAACAATTCGAGGTAGAACTAGGACAGAAACAAGGATGCAATTTGAGTCCTCTATTATTTGCTCTATTCATAGACGACTTAGAAGAGATATTGCAAGGTGGAGTTCATGTTTCGGGGGATCTTTAAATCAAAGTGCTTATGTTTGCTGATTATATTGTGGTACTAGCAGAGCCGCCTGGAAGTTGATGATCAATAGATTGTTTCAGTATTGCAACAAGTGGAGGCGGTGCAGGTGAACCTAGACACGTTCAAAATCATGATTTTCCGTAACGGTGGAGGTCGAAACTATCGCAGTGAAATTTAAAAAGAATTGAAGTCGTTAATGAATACACAACTATTTTTGTGCCCGGATATCTAGAAACCTGGATTGAAAAAACCATATGGTTCATAAGTTGGTAAAATCCAAATACGCTTCAAATGCAACATGGAGGATTGTAGTTCATTATAAAGATGTTCACTACGAATCCAAATATCGTATCTTTGAAATCTTTGGAACCAGTCTTTGAAGCCAATCTTTAGTTTGATGAAGTTGAAAAGTTTCTGCGTTATTTCTATAAAAGAAGCTTGAAGCTACTCTGCTTTGTTTATTGCAACTCTGAAACTACAGATAGACTACGTTCTAAGGACGAACTCAATGGATGGCTGGAGAATACCAAAGAAAATTACGATGTTTGTGATTTAAAAACAAATATCATAATTTGAAACGTGGAAAGACTTAGTCGAGTATTTTGGACATACACTACTTCTCCGGAGTGATGGAATGAACACGTGGAAAAGCGAACTCTACAGTCTTCTAACTCTAGTAGACGAAAGAAAGAGAGAAAACTACACTCTGAAAGCCAGAAGTTCACTTTATAGGGACGTTTAAGTTTCAACTATAATCCTGGTATTTCAGTGCCGAGTATCCAGACGAAATGAATAATACGCTTATTGTAATTTGGATGAAATAAAATCATTTGAAAACTATACATCGAAATGTTTCCAAAATGTTGCAATGGAAGGCAGATTTCTTCAATTAGGTAGACTTGGTCTAAAGGCAAATTACTCCGATTCAGTATCAAGATAAGTACTCTTCTCTTTCGATGCATAAGAATTTGCGATTTTTTTTCTTTAAAAAATTCAAATTCAAAATTTTATCTGAGCGCATTGTGCGTGATAAATTTGTGAACAAAAAACAAAAACAACTCAGTCAATGGAAAATCAAAAACAATTAATGTTAAGTGCGTGTATTATGATGCAACAACAATAATACGAAGCTGTTTTTCGGCCAGGTACATGCAAAGGTAGAAAACATATTTAGAGCATAAAATTGAACTTCAAAATGGTTTTTTTTCTTTGTGTTTATAAAATTAATAATAAGAAGCAGACAAAAAACAAAAACATACAAAAAGTTTGTGGCGCATGACTTCAAATGAATAATATCACTTAGATGCCTCCCAAGTAAAAGTGTATGCTCCCAACACATTTCTTCACTTTTTTTGTTGTTGTTGTTGATATTGCTGAAGCACTGAGTAGATATTATGATGGAAAATGCTCGTAGGCAGTGGGGCACAACAACAAGCCAAATTTACATTTTTTTTTTATGAATAACCAACTACATATGTATATTAAAACCCCGCGGTAATTTCAAATGTTTTGTTTGATCTAATTTAAAAAAAAAAGAAAAAAAAATATCAATTAGATAATAATGAAAAAATTATCAAACTCGCGTTGTTTGCAGCACTTGCTCACGGCCGAAGATCAAATTTTGCACTCAATTGTGGTTTGCAGAAAAAATACACCAACAACTCAGCCCAGCGTTCAAAAACACACACAACAAAAACAAAAACCACTCGAAAAGATTTTAAAATGCTAATTTTGATTAAAGGGGCTGCACAGCTAGAAGACAATTTTTTTTTTTCAAAAACTGACAAGTAGCTAAATTGAATTTTATTTCCTAATACTCGTAGTTGTGTCTTTTTGGCGGGCTAGACAGATTCGATTCACGTTTACACCGAGACTTGTCGTACTGCAAGTGCAGTGATAATTGCATCGCTCTTGTCATCTAGACAAAGACTAAGACTGGTTGTATGAGTTTTATAATTTATGATGTTGTACTCGCATTATAGTGTTATCAAGTTTTTGATAACGTATATGCGATTAAATAGCGAGGATTTTTATGCAGTAAAATATGAATGAAAAAGGCGTCATTGTGGCGAGAATATAGTATAAACCAATCTCAAACCTCAACAAATAATTGAAAGATTATTTCGAGAATATGAATTGCTCATAAATAGGTTATTGATCAAGGTTGGTTTTGAAAGGCATTTGCATGAAGTTTTTTTCTTTTCAAATTTATGAAGGAGACAAAGAAGTTGTGTTTATTTTTGATAAGAGGTTACATTTATATTTACATTAGAACATATTGATTTTCTGAGCTTCAAAATGGAATCACACACTTTTAATAACGGTTGGCAAATATCAATTGATAAATAAACGACAGCAATTATGAGTTGATTGATATGTTGGTTCTCAGTTGATATATTTTAATATTACTGTGAATATTTAACAAACATAAACGATTGTGAATGGATATTTTATTTGACATTTCTGTTTTTAGTTAGTGAATCTTTTTGCTTGATGTTTTTTTGTTGAAATTGAAAAGAAAAGACTATTTTTGACAAGCCAATAAACCTGACCGGAACAACACCAAATTGTCACAATCATCAGGCTCCTCTTCCGCCAGTCCGTAGGCATAGTATCTCGAGCACGATGGCTATACAAATATCATTTTCTATCCGCCGAAAATCACCTTAAAGAGCTTCGCGATATCCGAACTGATTCATGGATAAAACAAGGAGAACTCACATTTGACAATTTAAATGAACGACTGACTAAATTTATTGAATTATATTATTATATTTCCAAAAATGATTCTACTAAAAAAAATAAAGGGTTTTTCAATTGACGGCCATGTTAATTTGGTGACATCTGTCAAATTTGTTGCTTATTATTCAGTTACGCCCTTTTTAGGTAGAGATGGTGGCCTTTTACAGTCGACTCTTCAAAGTTTGGTGCCCAAATTTTAGACGACCGATTTAGAAATCAATCAGCCAACATTCGTATGTCAAAGGAACGCAAGATCGGCAGATAATGTTGCTGGGGTGGAGCTGTGTCAATCGCGATTGATTCGGTCTTTGTGATCCGTTCACCAAAAAGATTGATTGATTGCAATCAAAGTAGATCAAATCAATCAATCCTAATGTCAATCTCTTGCCACTGAAACCGATAAACGAAACGAACGAAAAAAAGTTATGTTTCGTTCATTTAACTTGTTCTCAATCATTTCACAATACCAAAAAGGAATGGACATGAAACAGAATGTATATTCCTCATTTTATATACAATGGAAGATGGCGTGAATGAAGCAACACGAAGTAGAAAAAAGCCAAACTTTCTTTCATTTGCACATTGTTTCGGTCTCGGTCTGAACGAAACGATTGGAAATAAAATATTTTATGAATGATTGAAAACATTTCGTGTCGGTCTATATCTCGTTCCGAACGAAACGGATGGATAAAAAATGATTGAATGAACGATTGATTGAAAAGACCGAATCCTTAAACCAATCAATCAATGATTGATTCGATCTTTCAAAATGAACGATTGGCACAGCTCTATGCTAGGGTCCGTGAAAGTGTTCAGCAGAACCCGAGGCAGTCGCCTTCTCGAAGTGCAGAACAACCCAGCCTTTGGCAGACATCAACTTGAAAAATTTAGCTTTACTTGGGCCTACACGCGTGCAAGATTAAACTGACCCAGGAGCTCAAAGTTCATGACAATAGATAACACCGGTGGTTCGCTAAAGGAGTTTTTGGAAGAGGACCCGAATTTTGGCCGAAAAATCACCTTTTTGTATGAATGGGTCTGATAACAACAAGCAAAATCCCCCTTTGGGACGACAAAAATTCATACGAGGTTCACTGGGTGACGTATCCTCAAAAAGTTAGTTTGGCGTAATTGCTCCGTCAGTGGCGACCGTTACATAACGATGATAACCAATTTCTTATAGAATTTAACCATATGCTCCTAGATGACATGTTGTTCCAACAGGGCGGCTGCGGTACGTACTACACGGCGGCGGAAGTCACGATTCACAATCTGGATGAACGATGTAAGGTTATCTCTCGCAGAAATGAAGTGTATTGGCCACTAAAGTCATGCGATTTGACCACGCTAGACTCATACTTGTGGGGTTTCATGAAGTCACAGGTCCATGCAAATAAACCAGACTCTACCGATGACCTTAAGGTGAACATTACACAGGCCATCACTCATTGAAATCCTCCAAGAATATCTCTTGTCATGAAAAGTGCTCAGAATCGGCAGAAATTTTTAGGTCTCTTATACTCCTGATAATACGCACCCAAAAATAGTTGAGGATTGTAATTCACTAGATCCTGGTTTTCTTGTTTCCAAAAACCGACAAAGACTTCGTTTCGTTAATACAAATTGTAAGAAATAGAGGACCAACGATAGACCCGTTAGGGACCCCGTCAAAAATTCTATGGGCGAGACGTTTTTTCACTAAAAGTTGCTTCGACGACTTAGGTAAGAAAGAACTTGATTTAGATCATTGCTTAAGACTGGTCTTTCAATTTTGATATAAGGCTCCTGTTATTGTAGTAATTAAATTATTAGAAAAACTTTAATACCACTACAAATCACTAAAGACCACTGATATAATTTTAAAGGAGTTGCGATACCACTGTGGCTTTATTGCTTAAAAATCACAGAAATGTATGTGTGTGAAATTTTGTCGAGAAAAAAAAATTAAAGAATCGAGAGATGATCCAATTGCACTTTTGTCCCTTCTTTTTAAGGTTATGGAAACGTTGATAATTATCAGCTGGAAAAATACCTTAAAAAAAGAAAAGCTTCTCAATGAGCGGCAATAGTTCCACAGGTGATCTGATGGTATATCTCACTGGAAAGTTGGAAAAATCCTTATATCGTTTTGGAGAAAGTAAAATTATTGCACTTGATACTTCAAAAGTATTTGATAGAGTTTGCCATCAAGCTCCATTATCGAAAATGCGTGCATTTGGTATCAATGAATCTCTTCTTCTTTGGCTTAGAAACTTCCTTTCGAACCTGTCAATAAAAGTTGTTTTGGACGGTTTTAACAGTGAAATTCATAAAATAAATGCTGGTGTGCTTCAGGGTTTCGTTTTGTCTCCCACTTTCTTTCACCTTTTCATCAATGATCTCAAACTTTTAATCTATTAAATCATTTTGCTGACAAGAGTACTCTGAGCTTCTCAGATTCGTTTCCAGATTCACGTCCTTGTATTTCGGATGTGGATTTAGAATAGTAGCGCATGATAAGCTCATTAAATTCGGATCTCGATAGCATTTTCAAATGGGGAATCATCATTCCAAAACTCAATGCTATTTTCTGTCGTTTAAGCGATAGCTTATATGTGCGTACAAAAAAACAGAACTAGTGTAACGAACCTTATTCTTGATAATAAACAAAGGATTTTAATTCAAACTCAATTCCTGTCGATATCGTAGAAACCAGAATTTAAAAATCACTCTTTAAATTACGTAAATTTTCCACGAAAATTCATTGAACTGACGGAAATATCCAATAAAACATCATCAAAATGTATAAATGTTTGTAATAAACAATGAAATTAAATAAAAAAAAAATAAATAAAAATCGTGATAGTATCTACCTTGTGAAGCAACTCAATTACTTTCGTTTCTCAACCAACAAACATGGTCAAAATCGAACATTATGTCCATTAATGGATTAACAAGACGCACAACCAACTTTTCATCCATATTGTGGCGAGATGTGTATTTTATTGTGAAAATTTGCATACAATTTATAAAAATAAAAAAAAAAAATCAATAAAATCATGATCATGATAGCGACAGTAAAATACTAAAGTCCATTATTCTACTTCACCTCCTCTATGGAATGATGTTGTTTTAATGCCGGCATTTTATGTCAGATCATATGGCATTTTTTTTTGTTTGGTAGACAACTTAGATAAATTAATCAATTAGTCAGTTTGAAAGCTGAGAATGATAAATAATTTCAACTATTATTTGTTTGTCAAAAAAATAGGGTGTGATTAAAATTGGAGGTTTGAACTTCTATAAGGCGAACAGGAATCGGATAATCTCTAGGGCGGTTCAGTGCAACCTTAAAAAAGCCTTAAGATACACGATTTACATTTAAAGTTCCTAAATCAATATCAGATCAGGCCCAATAACTTTTTCGCACCTACACCCAAGGGTGTGAAAAATTTATTGGACCCGATTTAATGCAATAAAAAAAAGACTGGCTTTCCTCCTGAAGTTGAATTCTTTTCTCTTGCCCAGATTTTGCTTATTTATTAATTTGATTAATTAACACCTCAGCACTAATTGGACATAAGAATCCATATTATGATTGATTCAATCTCCTTTTTTTTTTTTTTTTTTTTTTTAATTTGAATAACGCATATTTATTCTTATTCACCGGTGTGTTATAGCTGGTGTGCGGCGATGGTGACCTTCACCAATTTTAGAAACATGATTATAATTTATACCACCCACACTCGTTAAGTAAACAACTTTTATTTTATTATTTCAAGATATGTGATTTCGAATAGAAGAACGGCTTAGAGTAATAATATCTTTTAAGTTTTCTTTTAACGAGTATCACTTAAGAATTCATGATTGATTAATAGATCTTTTGGTTAATTAGATTGTTGATATAAATTCTTAGTGTTTTGAAAATTTATTTAATAAAAAAAAAAGACAAATCTTTTCAAATGTTATGGCCTCGACATAAATATTTTTTTTTTTAAATAATCTTCCTGGGTGTATTTTGAGATTTAATATAAATAATTAATTTTAAATGAGAAGTCTTCAAGCAAAAATAAAATACATCGCAAGTTAATAGAATTTTGTTTCTAAATGGACTTCTATAAAAAGATTTTTATTCTAAATTTGGAAATGCCAAGTCGCGGCATTGGAGTTAAGTTTTCATTAAAAGATATTTAGGAGAAAAAAGAATTAATGGTGATGATGTTTTTAGAGTTTTTTAGTTTGCTTATAAACTCAAGATCTTAATCAAAAATCGCATCAAAATGGATGCCCGTACCACAAGTCTGACTGTCGGCATTATAAATAAGCAAATTTAAGGGGTTTTCCAAAAGAGACAAATTGGTTTTGACAGTATGTGGCAGCCATGTTGTTTGGCCGCATTTTTCAAACCTTGTTTTTTATAAATTTTGCGTGCATTAAAGGGATTATGAATTCCTTTAAATGTTTGAGCAAAGTGGAAATACCAATGGGCATTGGTTTTGAATGTTTGAATATCGTCACGGGAGGGTTAATCATTCTACATTCATGATGTCAAATTGCCATTAAATCTAACACTATTTTTGTTTACCAAAATGAGTATTCCCATGGTGCAAAAGTTGCCATTTTGTACACCCAATGTCTTTTCGACAGACCAAACGAGAATATCGCCACTGTTCGTGAAAGTTTTCAGAAGAACCTTAGTCAGTCGATCAGTCGAAGTGCAAAGAACTCGGCCTTTCGCAGGTTTATGCCAATAAGACCTAATCGACAGATACCCTCAAAGTCTACATAAGCCATCTTATCTTAAAATCAGCCGATAACGGTCCTTCCTTTAGATTGGAATCACTCGATTTTTTGTGTATTAAACTATCGAAGGTGTTCGGGGATAGTGGTGGAGTACCGGAGTGACGGTCAATATCTCTTCGTCTACACACTGTGCGGGCGGCTCAAAGTGACAGTTTGACATCAGACGAAAACGGAAAATCATTTCGCGGGAATTAGTATTCCTTAATATTATCCATGTCTTGCATTATAATAGAAGATTTGGAAAACAGGGCAGACTAAAGACACATCGGACATCATATCCTCGGGAGGTTGACCAACTGGCCACAACCCCATAGTTAACAAGCTATGGTCTTATTAAGAGGGAATAATCTGCCATAATCGACACTGAACTCTTTAGTCGTTAAATATTTCGACAACCTGACCGCGCAGAAGCTCCTGGTTTTCACCTATAAATAGGTCTTAAAAAGTATTGCCAATGCAGAAACTTCTTTACATAATAAATAGTGTTGTGTTCCAACATTTCCAACTCCCACCCTACAGTGGAACAGTAACCAATATTCCAGTAAACGAGGTGCGTGTTACGAACAATGACTCACCAGGACACTTCGGGTAGTTCCTTAAGGCAAATGTTCGGAAGTGACCGAGAAAATTAGACTTGGAATCTGTCTTAAGTAATTCTTAGTAAGAAGCGGGAATGGGGCTAAAAACAATATAATATATTTTTTTAAAAAACCAATGCTGCTCTTCAGATTTCGAAAATAATTCAGCTTATCCAATTTTATATTTAAAAACCATGTTTCAGCTGCAAAATCGGCTAAAAAAGTGTCACGTTGTTGGATAAGAATGTTCAGATATAGAATTAAACGAAAGTCGTGTTGTTTTAAATTACACCAACTATGGGCTTAGTTGTAACACAAGCCGGAGTAAATTGTAACAAGAATTATAAAAAGAAAAAAATAATCGACGTCACAATCATCGACAAGATTGATTAACTGGCAAGGAAAGGGTCAGTATCATATAAAAGTAGCCATTTGAATTTGGGACCAAAAATCCCAATTGGAGTGATTAAAAGGAAAATAGACCTAAATAACGAAAGAGCGAATCAATAACTCCTGGTCCTCCAGGGACGACTGCGTTATCTCTAGAAGTTTATGGCCTAGAATTAATGAAAAGGAAACTCGATATATTTTATCGCTGAGTAAAAAGAACATCAGAATCCTGATTGGTGTACTAACGGGTCACTGCGCCATTGGCACAATGGCCGCTATAATGGGTGCATTTGCACCCGATTTCTGTAATAGTTGTCAGGATGTCGAGGGGATTGAAACTATTAAACATCTGCTTTGTGACCTCCAAACAAATCGCCTCCACTACTTTGTAAACAGGTTTGTTGGAGAACTAGACGATCTAACGCAGGTCTCAATGGTAAATATGAGAAAATTCATTGTAAGCACAGGCTGGTTCGAAAGTGAACCAGTCTACATAAGACATTAGTTAGAAGCATCTCTGCTTTTATTAATAGGGGATAACAATGGACTAATAGGCCCCTGTGTACGAAACAGAAACAGCCTATGTGCTGGGCACGCCCCTCCTAACCTAACCTATCATCGACAACAACGTGTCGAGGTGAATATTTTTCATCGATCAGCAGCTGTATTTGCTGCTGATCTATGAAAGATAGACTTTGAACTTTTATTTTGTTACGAAACACAGACAACAAAAACCGTTCAAGATCGTTTTTGTTCACAACAATTAGTGGAAAACAAATGTTCGAAATTAGTTTTAACATGTTACAACTTACCCCGAAAAAATGTTACAACTAGCCCCGTCATGAAATTTAACGAGAATATCAGCATTTAAAACAAAACAAAAGTCACTTATGTCCACATGCATGTCATGAATATCCACGCAAAACAACAGTCACTGATTATCTCTCATGTGAAGAGGAAGTTCAAAAATACAAAAATGAAAGTGGGGCTTATTTTTGGACTACCCGCAGAACTATTCTCAAGAGATAAGTCGGTAGCTATGGAGGAGTTTTTCTTTTTCACGAGATTCTTAGTTTTCAGAAGAACTCTGTTTTTGTAGCTATAACTCTTTGCACCTGTTACTTCTAGCCCCGCTCTTCCCTACTCTTAAATTGGGCCTCGAATTTTGGGACTCTACTGTTAAAGGGACACAAAACGTGTATAAACGTAACCAGAAAACTCTTATTCTGATTGAATGAAACTTTTTTGAAGCCATTACTGCAGCGCACTAGGGTAAAATACTGGCCACCGTTTACGCCGGTTTTTCAAATTCTATTTACGTTAGCAAACGATGTCTCATTTTTTTTCGCGCAGAATTTTGTAAAGTTAAAATTTTAACCTTGAAATTTCTTAGGACGAAATCATTGTCTTCGAGAAAGTGCTTCCGCTTTTAGTACCTAGCTCTACGAAATTTAACTTCAACATTTTGGAAAACGCTGAAAACATATAAAGCTCTCCACTAAAATTAAGGATTGTCAAATTTTATTGTTTTGAAGTTTGGCCATTTTTTGTCTAATTTTCCTGGGCTAAAAAAACAGCACGAAATTCGTCCTTGAAATCAGAAAAAAATCAACTACTTATTTTAATAAATTGGATCTAAGAAAAGTCTCCTGATTCTTAAAAATATGATTTTATGCAAATACAGTTTCAAAAATCAATAGAGCATAACTGTCTTAAAAAATTTATATTTTCAATACAAAATTTCTCAAGCATTTTTCTTAATTTTTTTTTTCTTTTTTGTTGGTATAAAATAATATACATACACTTAAAAACTTAACACATCAAAATTGATCCACATGTTTTTGAGATATTAAAAGCTTTTTATGTTCAAAATTGTTTTTTTTTTTTTTATTGAAATCGTAAGAAACGTTTTCGAAATAAATGAGGTTTTCATATTAAGGACCGTTATTTAAAAAGGTAAACGGAATTCAATGGATCTTCTAGTAAATCATTTAAAAAACGTAATTCCTTTTCGAATAATAGTAAGGTAATGACCAGTTTGATTGAAATCTCGTACTCGAATTTTTAAGAATAAAAAACTTGCCCTATAGGCTATAGTACATTTCTCCCCTTAAAATAGCTTTAAGTTCAATCTATAAACTATAGGTGCAAAGCTGTTTATGGAAGCGAGCGTTAATGTTAATTGATGGCGCTCATGATCCCTAGCCCGCACCGCACGAATGTTATCATACCAAATCATTTTTAAATAATAATATTTTACCAAACATTTTTGAACACAATTTTTTTTGATATTATTTTTACTCAGCAAAATTTTATTAAAAAAAAATAAAGCAAAAGTTGATTTTTTCTTGAAAGTCTAAAAAAGTCTAAGGGAACTCAAAACTGATTTTTATAAAATTTGAAAAATAAAAAAAAATATACTGAACTACAAAAACTTAAATTCATAACTTTATTTTTGTTAAATTAGACCCAGGCAAGACATAGTCAGGTAAGTTCAACAAGCGCCGACACTGGTCAATAGGGCAACATGCAGCTTAAATGCGCAATGCTCATTGTCGTAGTTGTTGAGATCAACAGGAAAAGGAAATCGACATTTCTCTGTTGATGTACTACTCTGGCCAGAATTAAAGCCCAAATATTCGGAATATTATTCCTCGACGACCTTAACAAAATATCGAAACTGAAGACCAAAGACTTGATCTCTTTTCTTAACACGACTAATGGTTGTGAGACGAACCTTTTCAACTTTTGTAACGGTTACTCCTCGAGCAGCTCATGAATCCCTTATCATATCTCCATAAATCCACAGGTCAAAGGGAGTTTAGGGTATCAAAACCGCGCACTTCAGCGGGTATATTGGGCCACTAGGCAAGACATGCTCTTGGCCGCCATTTCTGTTTACCTACCTATCTTTTGTTAAATTTGCCGGGCTTCATGATATTTTGAGCAAGATTTATCACCTTGATAGTTTTTCGTTCTCGTTCTTTTAAAAGGTTTAACCTCAAGTTTGTGCTTACTTTTTTATACAGAAAATGAGTAGTTTCACTCATAAGACTTACATACATATATCGGATCTGTGACCTTGTAGCTGATTAAGGTAGTGTGGTAGATAACGTAAGGAAAACTTGACCAAATTAAAGCTAATTAAGGAATACAACCTAGAATGTGGATGTGGTTAAAAAAAAAGTTTTTCAGATAAAATTTTAAGGCGCGATGGGTTAGAAATTTAACTACTTTCCAACGGACTGTCATGCAGAGGGTCTTGGGTTTGATTCTCAGCCGCTGCAAACAACGTTTTCAGGTGTTTACTAGAATTGAGAAATCCTCCAAGAGTAGGTATCTATTGTCATGAGAAGGGCTGCTTATTAGCCGTTCGGAATCGGCAGAAAATTGTAGTTCACCTCCATTCCTAAGAACACGCACTCAGGACATATTCACTAGGTTTAGGATCTTTATGAGCCTTCAAGGCCTTTTATTTATTTATTATTTTACTTTACAAGGGCCATTGGCGTGATAGAAGTGTAGGGAACTGTTTGTTCTCTTTCATGCAGCAGGTTTTAAAGATGATGCAAGAAAAAAAATGCTTTGTACACAAAATTTATTCAAGCATCAAGCCATGTACCAACCAAGGTACATATAATTAAAACAAAATTCAAAAATTACCGACTTAAAATTCACCTCCACAAGACGACAAGTGGGCACACGCCGAGATAATCATACATTATGTGTATGACAAATGAAACAAAAAAAAGATAAATTTTGCAATTGAAATTATTTTATTTTATTTACTCGTACTTTTTGTTTAACTTGCTGAATTTGGCGCCTGATGTTTCAAATGTTCAACTGAAGGTTTTATACGAATGTGAATTTATTCAATTTCCGTCAAAATGGCCGGAGCCGCTACAGCCCCCCAAAGTTCCATTTGACACACGACTTACGGGTATAATAGTCAATAACACATTTCTAAGCTACTGTTTTATGATGAATGGAGCAGCATTAAGATTTACATAATAATTACATTGATTTAGAAGAACAGGTACAGTAATTCATTTTACTTGTTGGAGCCAGTCAGCTTGTCAAACATCAGCCAAACTAACGTGGGTTAGCCATGGCTCTATGACTGTACGTGTCCAAGTTGGTGCCGCAGCACTCTTGGGCCATAGATGATTTTTTTTTTAATTTTTGGTTAAGACCATGCGTGGTCTTGAGTTAGCACTCGGGGGCTACTTCTAAATTACTTTTTTTTTCGCAAATAGAAACATCTGTAGTACGTTACCAAATTTGTCAGTTAAGGTGTGTGTGTGTGTACGGGTCGTTTGCTAGGTGGAAAGATTAAGAGAATTTTGCACATGTGGGTTAAGCGGTAAGGCGGGTTGGGTGTCAGGCAAGGACGGACGTTTACACATTATTTCCTAGCGCATTTGCTCAAGCTTATTGAGTTTGGTATGCGTGTGTAGGCCGGCAAGTCGGTCGGTATCGTAGATATAGAGATTGTGACATTTTGGTGTGTCTTGAGGATTAGGATATTTTTGACCACCTACATACATTAAATTTTGTGCAATTTATATTTGGGTATTACCTAAGAAAAGACATTATAGGAAGGCCTAGGAATGCTTTGGATAGAATAAGTACAATTTTTCTTGTCTTAGGGATCGTTATGCTTATGAAAAAAGATATTTACATAAATAACTCAGATTCGGTATTGGTGGCAGAAATAACGAAAAATGGGTTGAAAGTTGTTTGATTGCAAAAGTAGACAAAAATGCAGGAGATCCATAGGTAGCCAGAGTATGATGAGGAGGGCAACTGTAAGAATATTTTTCAACTTTCAGTGTAAGATATATTAAGTGTATATATTGCATTGTGTCATAGAGATCTTTTGTGCCCTACATAAATCTGGAAGAGCTTGCTCATCTTACAGTTCTTCCTCCAGTGAGGATACCTGATATTATTTCTAGGTTATTTCTACTTAAGCTGATGAAGTTGGTTAAACGTTCTTGGAAGTAATTGCTTCCTCGTTTCTATGAACACTCACGTAACCAAGTACCCAATAAAATGTCACAAAGTCACACAGACATATGAGTATTTCTATTATTCGAGTCTAAATATTATTCTACTGGATAAACTTCAAAACTTGGACTTTCACTTTTATTTTTTAAAATGGTTTGGTTCGTACCTTTCTGGTAGACCGCAGCATGTTCAAATCAATAACTTTCTATCGGATCCTGCAGCAGTTACTTATGGTGTCCCTCAAGAAAGTCATGTAGTACCCCTCCTTTTTTTAAATTTTCATCTATGACATTCCAAAATATTTCAAATATTGTATATGTTTAATGGAAACAGACGATCGAAGACTTTATCTAAATATTAAGAAAACTTCATACCGCATTAATCTTCAGAAAGATACATAAAGTTTATCTTAATGGTTTAAAATGTCAAAATACATCATTCTACCGAAAAACCTTCCCCATCACTTATGATTACAATATTAATGGAACCTTTTTAACAAGAGTAATGGAAAAAAGGATCTAAGGGTTATATTTAGTACATACTTTCAATAGTCACATCGATTATATCGTAGCTAAGGCCAACTCTATGCTTGGTTTTATTTACCGAAATTCAAATGATTTTACAGATCCTTTAATTCTTAAATCAATCTTTTTTAGCTATTTAAGATCTATTTTGAAGTACTGCTGTATCGTTAAAGTTCACTCCACAAACGATTCACTAAAATAGCTATAAACAATTTGAGTTGGAACAGCGATAAGCTCTCTTATAAATCAAGATGTTTATTACTAGGGATCCAATATCTTTAAATTCGGAGGTCATATTTTGAAACAATGTTCATCAGAGATATTATTAACTATATAAAATCAAGTGCCCCTTTTTGGTTTCGCTGTTAAGTTTCAACGCACCCATGCGGGAATTTAGCTCTCGTTGTGTTTTTTATGTCCCTTTCCACAAAGTTAATTTTGGAAATAATGAGCTATTAACCGGCCGTTTAAGACAGACAAACTCTGTATGTAGGGTTCTTGAATTTAATATGTTCCTAAGCAGAGGTTGTTTAAAAAAAAAAAAATTTTTATTTGTACTTTGGTGAGAGATTTGTAAGCTCTGTTTGATGAAGAAGAATATATAAATAAATAATTCCTTAAATAACTTAACTAGACTTCGTAAAGTTTTCCATTCACTGCCAAATTGTTTTTGGACCCCATTGGGAATATCAAGGTAATTTTTGCTGTAGCCGAAGTATTGTCAATCGTTCTGCTTTCGTGACCACTAACCCCCTTTCCTCTATGGAGAATATTTATTACCTCATACAAGTAAGCCAATACGACACTACCAAAACTGAAGTCCCACATGGTTGCATTTTTGGTACTTTACTTTTTATCGTATATTTTTTTATAATTCAAGTTTTGAAGAATCAAAAGAATATCATAAGAAAACTTTACATTCTTATCCTATTCATATTTATATTTTTGCTAAAAATATAAATTTATTAGTGTAAATGTGGTTTAAGTTAACTTGCTGAGTTGTTCTAAAATTGTTTCTTGAATCACTTGTCTTCGATTCTTTCTTCCCTTATGCTTCTGTCTGCGATATCTATGGGTCTAATGTCTCAAACTAGGTAGGTTTAACTTGTGGAGTAAAAGCGAAAACTTTTAAGAAAATGCTAAAAGTATGGAAATGAGAGTATTACTAGAACTGGTTGATAGAGAACTTCGTCCTCACTGAACGGAATTCTACAATTATTGTGGAATATTTCCTCATAAAATCAAGAAATTTCAAAATTATCTTAAATTACCTGAATTTTAATTTTATTGTGTTTTAGAACAGTTTATACAAATTTCTGAACAAAAAGAAGTAAACAAACAGATCTAAAAAATTGACAGGAGATTTGGTTACTGTGTGTGCTTACCTTTAAAAATTATTTTTTTAAGTTATAGAATTTATCTTTTTTGTTTTATATTTGGGCGACTATTACATCGTGCACCAATGTAAACTGAATACTCGGCTGTAACTAAACAAAATTAAAAAGATAAGATCTGTGGGACTGGGTGAACAAGGCACCCAAACTAACAGATACCCAAAGATCCACGGAGACCATGCATCCAATGATTTTCTGAGGGTCATGAAGGAACATGTCAAGCAAATGGACTTTAATATTTGGCAAAAGCTGTCAAACTGCGTTAGCGGAAAACAGAAAACATTTAAATTTTAATTCTAAGGACCTGTTTTATAAACTAATTTTACAAAAAAGTTCAAAGAAGACATGGACAAGACGCTTGGCAACGGATTTCAAATTTTCGCAATATCCTCTAACAAGAAAATTTCGTAATATTAAATCATGAAAGATTTTATTTTCGCAGGAGAAAAAATAATTAATAATTTCGCTTGCGATTGAGGGCCTTCTCCAAACTTTATTAAATTTAAATGACAGATTTCCGGTGTTTGCCCGATTTCAATATTAAGCGCGAGATAAGAAAAATACGAAATTTTGCGAATGAGATTTTATTCTAAATTTGTGCGAAAACCGATTTTTATATAAAAGAGCATAATACAAAGTTTGTAAAATTACTTCTTTCATGCTTATTGATCGATCCTCTATGACATAAAACCGCACGTTTTTGACGTCACCGGAATAATTAATAAGAAACTGCAATTTCATTAAATTTTTTCCATCTAACATGCAATGTGCATTAAATTAAAATAAATTAAAACAATTTTCGCCCTTATTCAATCCATCAAACTAAATTACACCCACCACCAGTAGCGGCAGTTAAGATTCAAAATCAGAGTGATGTGATATAACATCACTACTCGTATGTGATGACGTCTTTCTGTGTACTCAACTTCCTTTACAGTTCCACACCACACATGGCGGATCTTTCTCACGTCCATGTCATTGTGGCATATCATTCCACGTAATCGGTCTAATCTGAATGACAGAAGACAACCAGTTTGCGACAAATATAGCCAATTCACCACCAACAGTTAAACTGAATTAAAAAAAAAAACTCGGCAGAGACGAATATACTCGTATCTATCTACACGATGTGATTAATTTACTGCAAAGAATTTTGTGTCAGATTTTGTGTAGGGGTCGCTAGTATGGTTGTTCGGTCGTCTCGACTGTCCTGTCCGGCATCAGTAGTACCAAATCAAACCAACCTACCACACCACACTAAGCCAAATCCCTCTCAACACCTAAACAGCACCTAAAATCTCACAATCACAATTCAGATTCAGACAGCGAATTTATGAGTTCAAAACTATACACATATAAATATGCAGTCTCTGGCTTTTTGGTTTATAAGTTTAAAGCATAAAAAATATAATTTACTATTCTCAAAGTCAAAACAAAACAAAAACAAATTGAAAAGTTTTCAATCGTGCGTCGCACACCACTAACCGACACCGGGCTGCAATATTATTATTGTCTCTTCCTCTGGCCTTTGACGTTTGCTGTTGAAGTTTGTCGTTACAGTTGTACTCTGTGACTGTCAGTGACAACCTGTTGTGATTATTCATTACCCGTTCGGTTGTTTCTTTTTTTAGTTCCATGTTGCAGCACTAGCAACGAGTTTATGACATTAGTGTCCGCTTGTTTGCCCCAATATGGCAAAAATCTCTTGACTGGAATTCAAATTCGGAGGAAGAGCATTGGAGAGATTATCTGTTAATTGACAGTTTAGTTTGATGTTGTTACTCTGTTTTGTTTCTATATGTAGAGTTGGTGTGTGTATATGACAGATGTTCGTATTTGGAGTGGTTTTACACTTTACAACTATTTGACGTTTAAGGTGATTTTTTTTCGGGTTGTTGTTATGGTCTGAATTTTTTTTTATTTTATTGAATTTCCGGAATACATAGCAAATAATTAGATGGAATTCAATAATTATAGTTAACCCATGGAGATTGGTATGTTTGGAGTATTCCGAAGTATCATTTTATAATTGACATCAACATTTTTAAAGAGTGTCTATTTAAGTTTAAAGGAGTTCAATATTTCTTGGAGACATTATATTCTGCTGGGAAATATTTCATTACGATTTGACAAGATGGAAATGTCCTATCTTTGCTTGTAACTTCTGCACATTTACATTTGAACAGGATATCTCGAAATCTTTATAGAAGGATCATATCAATAATATATGTAAAGGGATTTTCAATTGGCTCGGGCACATTTTGATGACATCTGTCATTGCCATATTGTTTTGGTGACATCTGTCAAATCTGTTGCTTTTTATTCATTTAAATATGCCAAATCACCATGGAAAGTTACCCGATTAAACAGCACGTCTAAATGATAAAACTTTATTTTCAAAATGCGTGTTTGTTACGACAAACGTTGCACGGTGGCTCTTCACAGTCAATTATTCAAAGTTTGGCGGTAAAATTTGGGAAAATCGGTTCTGTAATCAATCAGCTAACATTCGTACGTCAAAGCAACTCAAGATCGGCCGAGAACATCGCCCTGGTCTGGGCAAGTTAACAGCAGAACCCGATGCAGTCGATTTCTTGACGAGCAAAAAAACTCGCTATTTGAACTTGGCGAATTTTGCCAGGGGACTTGGGGGTACAGATCCGGGCTACTGTAAGAAGCCGAGGAAAGTATTTGAACGATGTCATATTCCATACATAATTGCATATATAGGCCTTTGAAATAAAACAAGAAATTTGTTAATAGCTCACACACAGCTTGTTTTATTCCACTTCAACATCTACCCGCTCTTATTGAAAAACCCTTTATGTACAAATAGAAGAGGCCCTAGAATGGAATCCTGAGGAACTCCTCTAGAAGTCTGAAGAAAACTATTTATGTATTTGAGTATAGAATGAAATTGCTTGCTCTCTGTTTTGAAAAAAAGATTAAAATAAGATTTGTACATAAGCTGGAATTGTCCATAATATTAAAGGATTTACAAAAATACGTTTAAGATCAACATTATTTCTGAAACAATTGTTAGGTAAAATACACAACAACAAAAAAAAAAAAAACTGTGAAAAAGGCCACCAATTTTCGAGCCATTATGTACTAGTAAAAGATATGATTTTTTTAAATTAAAAAGTCAAAAATACCGGTTTTTTAAGTCTGCATTCTCTTAAAAGACAAAGTTTTGAAAAAAAAAATTGAACTCAATTTTTAGATGATAATTTCTATACCAACAATAAGGTTCAAGATATCACTACTTCAAAAGGGTTAAAAGGAGAAAATAGTGGTTTTACACATGTACCTTTAAAAGAGTAATTTGGATCCTAAGTTTATAAATGAAAAATTCGTTTATAAAGTGATCCTTTAAAGCATGCATTAAGATTTTTTTCTTAAAAGCCATCATTAGTTCATAAAATTGAGTCAAAACCAAAAATAACGGTTTTTTTTTTATTTTAACTTTAAAACTAAATTTGGAAAATTTCAACCATTGAATTTGAGGAGGTTTTGTTCTTCATGCATTAAGCCATAAATTTGAATCATAGGTACTAAATGTTTTATTTTCATTTGACTTCTAAAAGAGATTTAAGGTCAAGACTTGTATACAGAATTAAAGGTTAAAAAACTAATAAGAGTTAATTTTAAAGATTTTCTTTATGTTTTCCAAGAACATTATTTTTTGGAACCAAGAATCTGTGTAATTTAATTTAAATTTAATTGGATTATAAAGCTTTTAGTAATGACACTTGAGTCTATACACACAACTTAATAGGTTTTATTTTGGATACAAAAATCTCTTTCGCTGTTTTTTTTTTTATAATTTAAAGCTAACCAATCTCAGGCACTTGTCAAAGTCTTGCCTTACCATCTGATATAAACTTTATGGGTGTCGTTTAAGTTTCGTTTCCAAGAAGCAAAAATAAAACAGAAAATAAGGAAAGTCAGTCAGAAAGATAATTGGCGGCCTTAATGTTCACACTTGCACTAAATTTTTTTCCGCAAGTTGTTTGCGGCGTTTATTAGAAAATTAAAAATGTATAAAATATTATAATTTCATTGAGGTGAGTTAATCCAACGGTCGAGTGATCTTAATAACACAATATTGCCTTAAGAATAACCCAACTTTCTTTCACACTATGACTACCACACATTTATTTTATCAGACAAAACAAAATTAATCAAATAAATACAAACAAAAATAAGACTACCTATCTGCTGTTTCTTCTATCAAGGAAACACACATTTCTTGAAATTAAACAAATTAATAATTACAAACACTTTATAAATAAAAGTGAAAATGAATTGGGAACAGAATTTTCATTCACATTTGGGGAAAGGAAACAATTCAAGCTGCAGTAAACACGAGTATAAATTTGCTGCTCTTTACGAACACACCTCCGACCAGGGTTGAATTTACACAAAGTTGTGAACAAGTGTAAATTTCTGTCCAATGTTGTAATGGCCACTTAGGTCTGTTCGATTTCAGTTTCGTTGTGTTCGATGTAGAATTACGTTAAGTTGTGAAATTGATTTTTCGTGAATTTTTTGACACTTGACGCTAACTTGGCTCAGATATCTGTGATGTCAAAAACGAGAAACAGTATTGGTAGACACTTTTTTACTTGAAAATGTAAGCTCTTGAACCGTCATTTTCTTAACTTTAATTTGAAATAATTGTTCAAATATTTGTACTAGTTTTGATTTTTGTGAACGAACTACGAAGACTAAGGAAAGAAGACAAAAAGTCATAATGTTAATCAGAAAAAAAAAAAACTTAATCACTGACTGGGGAGTGTATGCTGACTCAGTTGAAATTTAAAAGGAATGGTACAGTTAAAAAATCCAATCGAAAACGACATTATTTTCATTCGTCGTAGTTTGACAGTTCGATTTTGACAGAAGACGATTTTTGAAAGAGAGTGGAACAGTCCGAAAATCTTTGACTTTTGATTGAATTTTGTGTTTTATTTTTTTTTTTGTGTAGAAAAGCTTATTCGTAACAATTTTAGGAAACATAAAATCGCTGTCAACGATAGAAAAATTCAATCCTTGTAAAAAAAGAGTGAGGAAAATTGCACCACGACTGACCAACGGACAACTTATTTTATTTCCTATCTTTTTCTCTTCCGCATGTATTATGTTCAAACAGAAAAATAGAAAAAGTCAACGTGCAAAATCAGTCTTAGCCGGGGAACGCACTTACGATTTTCTGTCGCGCGATAGTACATGTTTAAAGTTGCTCTTAGCCTAATTATCGTTTCAAACTTATTCGGTTCCATTTTGTTCGTTCCCTTCTCGGTTTAGGACTTTATCTCGTAAGAACTCTTTCCACAAACGCGATTCACATAAGAATTATAGTCAGGATTCCGGCGTTCAAAAACCAGTTGCCCAAAACTCAACATGTAGACTAGCGTAAGCTGAACCGTAATAGAGCTCCGAATGTTTGAATGAAAGACAAGTGGGCGTGGAAGTAGGTGGAAAAATATCAATCGTATGCAAACATTCCTCACATGCAAGCATTTTTCACCATCAAAGCTGTAGAAAATGAAAGTTCCAATACTTTTTCAGCATGCATATTAATTATTAAATAATAAAAACCAATTTATACTAAAATTTAAAATGGCTCCCAACGCAAATGGAATAGGATTCCTAAAAATTTACTCCTTATGACTCGATTTAAGTATATTTTGAACAAAAATAAGTTTTGGATCCTGTATTTACAATGATTTCTATGGCAAAAGGGGCGGCCCCTTTATAGAATTTAAAGCTGACTTTACCTCAATGATAATCCTACCCTGAAACTATCCGAACGACCTGGCCTGGCGAGTGTTTTATTTGTTTGCATCCCAGCACACAGCGGACGCGATAATTTTTGGTTTTCTTGTTTACTCGTGACGCATCTGCCACTTGCATTGTGTAAAATTCCACACCAACAACTCTCATGGTCTTGGAAGATAGATTTATTTTTTTTCCATCTTCACTGGCAATTGCCCATTAAAATGAAGAATATAACAATTCGAAAAGCTACACTTGGACTGATGCTTATTCGACGATGGCTCGTTAAGTGTGTGTGGGGCTAGCGTTCTAATTTATCGACGCTGGCCGTCATCATTTATCTACCATCACACTACCATACAATCTACAACTACTGGAAGTTTGATAAAATTTTAGAGATACATTCGTTTAGCCTAGAATTCTAGATGCGAACGAAGAAGATGTGTTTATATAAATGCGCGTGATCATTATGATGTAGGCGCGTGTTGCAGTTGTTGGAAAACAACAACAGTCGATGTCTGCATTTTGACAGAAAGTGTGTCAATAGTATGAGAAGAGATTTATCGAAACGTCATCGGTTCGTTAAATTTTTTTTGCTCATAAATCCAATTATTAAGAAACTAAATTTTGTTTGTATGGACTGTTTGTTTTTATGATGCTAAGAAAAATATATAAAGTGGCAAACGCTTGCATTAGACATTTGTTTGTTGTACTTTTTTGAAAATTTGAAATAATTAAATCTAAGGAGCAATTTGATACGAAAATTTTAACAACGTCAAGCTATTTCAATCAAGTGGCAATTAATTTTGTGTTTTCAATTGCTGAATTGTTGAGTCTTCAGTCTTCTGTGAAGCAGTGAAAGCAAAGCAAAGATTTGGCTTTCTGTGATATTAACTATATTCTACAACAGGTTATGTCGAATTGACATTTACACGACTGACATATTGTCAGCATTTCTTTCCTTATTTAGAAAAAATGTATTCTTCTTTTTTTTATATATTTTGCAAACACTAAGGCTAGGCGCGCACATTCAATTTTTAGTTTGGCAACTTTTTGGTTGCTAAAATTAAACATATGGGGTTATATGACATGCCGCGCACATAGAGCAACTCGATTCGAGCAACTAAAAAGTTTGTGTTTTGACACAAACTTAACGATTGCCTAAAATTAATTCGCTATTGTGTGTTACATATAATTATATGCACCCGCGCGGACATTCAACTAAATTTGAGTTGTTTTCTATAAGCGCAAGAGAGAAAAGTGTGAGCGTGAGTAAAGAGTTGCCAGTGCGCGGTGCTCTATCAACTGGTGATTAAACTATTTGATTTCGATCACAGTTGCATGTGCGAGCCTAGCCTAAGGGATTTTGACAACCCTTAATATGTTTGAGCACTGTGCGAGCGTTTAGGAAAGTTGGGAAGGATTTAAAAGGAGGAGGATGCACACTGGTCTTGAATGTCTGAGTATCGCAATAGAAAGGAAATATTAGGCCGGTTTAAGCATTCTACATTCGTGTAGTGCGGCTTTAGAAATAATCACTGAATTTAACAGAACGTATTTATTAGTAATGACACACATTATCGTTAAGTCAAACAATGGCACACTGCTTTCGAAATAAAAAAAAAATGTGACTTAATCATTCCTGTGCATGCGCTCAGCAAAAATATATGAACTGCAACTTCTTCAAAAGAGGCAGAATCCCTAAGAAATAAATTTTTTGTTTTTAGATGGGAGCGTCTTACAATAATTATTATCGCTCGCGAATTTTTCCATCGCAAAAATTAATTAAAGTCAAAATAATCATTTCCATCTGTCTTTACACAAAGCCTTTCGAATTAAATCGTGAATTGTTTTATTGAAAAAAAAAGAAAGAAAAAATCAATCTCATTTTAAATAGGAGAACGCTTTGTGATTATGTCATTTGAAAAAATAAAAGATGAAGATTTTAAAATGGATATCACAAAACTCATTGTCACTTTAAATTAGCGCCATAGCGACGCGCGTTCTGTGCGGATTAGTTCACTGAGCTGTCATTTCATTTGATTTATACGCACATCGCAATATTGTTTGCATATTATGCTTCTTTAAGTAGAAAAAAAAACAACAAGCAAACTGATTTTCATGGTGCATATTAAACATTTTCTTTTTTATAATCCATATAAATAGACAAATGATTTCAATTACACAGTTAATTAGAAGAATACACATGTGTTTTTGCTTCTTCATTAACATAATATAGGCGTTTAGAGATGAACCATCAGTGGGTAATAGACCTATGTACATCTACTTGTGGTATTTGTTTTTTTTTTGTATTGAAGAATTCAGAGGTCATTATAAATAGCTTGTCAAGATCAAGTGAATGAGACTGTGCGGTTTAGTGCGAAAAGAGTTTTTTTTTATGACCGGACTGAAGACATAGCGAAATGTCAAAACATCTGTATCAAAACGTCATAAAATTTGTTTAGGCTAGGGGCGAATTGAGCCGATTAAATTTAGCACGAACATTTTGGTAAAAATCTTTTTTGAGTAGCTCAGAAATTGAAGAATGGTAACTGTAAATATGCTGTGAAAACAAAAACATTATAAAGCTGGGAACAACACTTATCTCATGTGGTGTGTTGTGGGGTGGTGTGTAGTCTCGAAATGCAATTGGACCATACTACAAGTTTTCTTCTGTGTGTGGGAAAAAGAAGATATTGCCTTCAGAAAGAGACACAACAGTAAACTTGAAAAATGTGCATAGTCGATGACACAGCATCAACCAAAATCGCACAACTCCACACCACACCATACCAGACCAGGCCAGCCCAGACCATACCATACCATACCATACCATACCATACCATACCAGACCAGACTAGACTAGACTAGACCAGACCAGACCAGACCAGACCAGACCAGACCAGACCAGACCAGACCAGACCAGACCAGACCAGACCAGACCAGACCAGACCAGACCAGACCAGACCAGACCACAGACCAGACCAGACCAGACCAGACCAGACCAGACCAGACCAGACCAGACCAGACCAGACCAGACCAGACCAGACCAGACCAGACCAGACCAGACCAGACCAGACCAGACCAGACCAGACCAGACCAGACCAGACCAGACCAGACCAGACCAGACCAGACCAGACCAGACCACACTTCATCACACGAGTCATCACACATATTCGACACGTCACGTTGCCAAAAACGCAGCTAAGTGCTTAGGCTTTCTTCGAAATTGCAAGAAATGTTTCACCACTTCTGATCTGTCTTTAATTTACAATGCCTTTATTCCTCCAAAGCCCGGGCAGGTGCTCCAAAATCCTTTCTTAACCTAACCAAGATGTTTCAGTAATTATGTTGTTAGTTGTTTTGATAGTGGATCTCAATGTGATGTCATTTACACCAATTTCACCAAAACCTTCAATCGGGTAAACCACAAAATCTTGATGCGAATTGGTAAATTTAGGTTGTCATTCTAATCTTTTGAATTCGTATTGAATCGTATTCAATTCGTTCATATAAATAGCTTTAAGTTTCACCAAATTCATTTTACCTCTGGTGTTCCTTAAGGAAACCACCTTGGACCCCTTTTATTTTTAATTTTAATAAATGGTATTCCACTTCATATCGGACTTTCAGAAAAATTGTTGTTTTGAAAATATTCTGTCGCATAAAATCTATTTCTGGATGTATTCTCTTCCAAGAAGAGGAGAATACATGTAGGCTAGCAAAATGTTAGCCTACATAAGATCACATTAGACTACAAAGTCATGATATAATTCGACTATGGTGCGATGTTAGACCCCGTTGCTTAGGCTTCTTCTGAAGGGATATGGATACCTTTAAATGACCTAGAGTCTGCAAAATGTAACTAAACGCACCTTATATTCGAATTTAGTGACTCCAAAAACATAAGAATCAACTGGTTTGAGACCCCAAATCCCGATTTACTGTCGATACATCAGCCGAGAGATCCAAAAGGAGGATTTGACTTTGGAATATCTTCAAGAAGTCATTTCAGACAACAAGTCTAGATGAATTGAGATGTAAAATATTCCGCTCCTTCAGAATCCGGGGTCAAAAATATCATAACGTTAGATTTTAGAGATTTGACCTTCGTTTTACCTTGATTTTGATGGATGGGGTCAAATGAATACCAGCATCGTGATCAGTGACTCGAAAAACATAAAGATCAACTGTTTAAAGGACCAAAATTCCAATTCACAGGCAGGCCAAAATCTAAAAAACGAGTCTTATTTTGGATGACCGCTACATGATCTCCGGAGGTCGGTAAAAAAAAGTCAATACCATGTTTGGACGTAAAATTTTCTGATCTTTCAGAATCTGGGGTAAACAATATCATATCGTTAGATTTTAGAGTTTTGACCTTTGTTTGACCTTGACCTTTACATGTTGGGGTCAAAAGAAGCCCGAATTCGAATTCAGCAATGCCAAAAACATACATATATATACGTATATATGTAGGTTTTCAGATTTTTCAACGAATATCGAATATTTCACGGTTTGACCTTCAAATGCCCTTAAACCTGACTTGATTGGGAACGGACTCCGGATTTGAAATCAGTGAGCCAAAAAACCTATAAGGCACATGGTCTCATCCAAGAGTCAGAGCACTTTTTCTTTTTTGTGGGGCTGTGTAATGAATCTAACTTTATTCAAAAACTAACAAAGTTGATGTTATTCTTTAGCTAAATTTGACTTTAAGGACTATTCACATGAGAGCGACCACCTACACTTAAAACCTAAATAAGTTTAACTTCTTCACAAACACTAGGAAAAATTGAAGAAGAAAAATTGAGTTTTAATTGCTAAAGTAAGAGAAATTTGAGAAAATGAATTAGACGAATTGCAATCTGATTGTCAAGAACTGTCAAACTCCATTCGCGTTCCACATACCATCCACACTGCAACAAATGAATATCGTTTGTCCTTGATTTTGTTTGCTTTGTTTGTTTTAAGGGTCATTCGCGAAGAATAAGAAAATTCTATGTGAAGTAAATGTCAAAATGGATGAATGGTCGTTGGTCATTCTCATGTGAATAGCCCTTAAGTTTTAAAACACCCAATGTGTGGAAACATTCTAATATGAAAGTGTTTGACTAATGCGTGAAACACATGAATAATTTTGCCGTTATGCAGTGATTTTTGACCAAAACAAAAAATACTTTGCTTAAGAAAAAAGTTACACAACCTTAAACCTATTTAGGTATGGATATTTCCGTCCATAGTTCAAACAATAATTTCAAAGCGAACACGTCATAGTGACATTTCTACAAACAGATTTTTTTTTTAAGTGAAAAATAGCTATGACAAATCAATACTGATGATGATTGGATCCACGTGAATGTAACAGTTTGAATACCTGCACTGATTGCTGTTGCCACCAATTTTGGACTTTTATGCAAAACATTCTTCTTCCACCGAATATTTGATTAAAATTTTACATCATAGGCACGAGTAGATATTCCAATTTACGAATTAATTAATTAAAACAAAAAAAAACTTTACCACAACATTGATACAGAAATATTGTACATTAGCATTTTCTCTGAAAATTTAATCATCAAATTTCTTATTTAATCGGATGTGTTGCCGCATCAGTACTCACCACAAGTAATTGACAGCGTTTTCATTCTATTAGCATCAAATTAAACTCATAATTATTTTAAACTTTCCAAAACCACATTTACATCTCTTATTGTATTACTGGTTCAGTTGCTTTTTTTTTGCGGGCACGACGCATAATTATTCCACTAAACTATTGCTAAGTACCTACTCTTTGAAATTAACAAAAAAAAACTAACTTTACCACTTAAAACTGAATAATGCCTTCAATATGGCATTAGTCTTTGCAAAGTACCAAGTTCTTAAGCGAAGCTGCTTTTGATTTAATTCTATAAATCCAACAAATCCACATGGAAGAACTTTTTAACATTTCCATCATCTAAAAAAAAGGCGTGTCTGAAATTTGAATTTTTTAACTGATAAATTAAACATGACACACTCAAGAAACGACAGATTTCCTTATCCTAAGCTGACACCATGTGAATCATCATAAATTCATCAATCCTAACATGTGTGTCGTATTAAATGAGGTAATAAGCAATTAAGTGATAGTATTTAGAAGACACAACAAAAACCCAAAGAATACACAATTCACCACAGCACATCTATGTAACACACACGATTTGTGATATCTTTGCTGCAAAACAGACCTGACCTAGACACTATTGTCTAATTTTTGAAGTTGACGTTGATGTTATCGTCGCGTCGTTTTTGTCGCTTCATTATTTCTGCTGTCAGTTAGATGGTGGGAAGATGAGTCGTTGTATAAAATTTGATTCCATTTTCATATTCCTCATTCACATTCTATGATTAATCAATATTTTGATGATAATTTGACGTTAGATGGGGGGAGTTTGGAAAACGTCATTAATTAATTTCAAAGTGGTCGAAATGTTAGATGGTGGTAATGATATTATTACAATTAGCACCGTCTAGTTTGAGAGAAAGTTCACTTTAAAGTTTAAAGCTGACGACCTTAATTGGGCATTACAACAGTATTCTATTGAAAGTGAATGTGGTGGGAATTTTTGTATGTTAAGTGGTGAAGATGTTTGATGGTGGAAAATGATTACTTTAAAAGATGTAATTAACAATCTAAAGAGCATAATTTAAAAAGAAGACATTTAAAACCGACCTAAAACCTCAATGTTTCATCTCAAGACTAGAGAACTTATTTAAAAAATAAAAAAAAAAACAAGATGATCATAGTGTAAATTTGAAAGTGAGCTGTTGATGGTTTCTTCAACTGGCCTTGCTGAACTAAAACCCACCTGATGCGTGTTTTTACAATAATTGTGGGGTTGCTTTCCCAGACGAAACAGAGATAAATGAGTCTTATTATGTAATTAGGTCGCCAATAATTCGGTAGTCATAGAGACAGGTTGATTTGTCATTTAACGGTGTAATTTTTTATTCTTAGGTTGTTAAGTAAAACGAGAAATTCTTTGAAAAATCAAAAATTTAATAGTGTGTACTTAAAATAAGATTAGATGCGGTATAACCAATTTTGAGTTTCAGAACAAGTGGGTTATGAGGTGGGAGTTATTGTTGTGTCAAAAATGTTGATTACACATTTACTTTTCACACAATTTGGGCTGATTATTTTGCAATTTAAAATAATTTTTTTCTCTTGCGAATTAGGTTGGCCTACAAACAGTTAAATTGTTTACGGAAATAAGAAGTTTTTCTTCTTTTAAACTTATTTTTTTGGGAAAGTTGTAAGAAAGTAGTTTTTTTAGGAGTTAGGTTAATTATTCATGTATGTATGTTTTTAAGCCTAAATGTCTAACATTATGTCAAAATGAATAGAGACGTTATCAAAGTACATTTCTGCATGCAGTGATGCATGCATTTTTCTAGTATCACAGTTGAATTTTTTAAAGGAAAACCGTATTCGATATTTTATATTAAACACAGTACTAGGACGATTTTATGAAGGGTTTTTCAATAAGGACGAGTAGATGTTGAAATTGAAAAAAAGAAACTGTGTGACTATTAACAAAATTCTTTTTTATTTGAAAAGCCCGTGCATGCCATTATTTAAAGTCTGCCGATTCCCTGAACACGGCGAAGAATCGACTGCTTTGGGTTCAGCTGTACACTGTACACTGTACACTGCTTTCACAAAATCTATTTCTTTGACGTCAGTCAATTATTGCATACGTGTTTACGATCCAATCTCGGACTTATCAATATTTTTCTAAAACGTCATTTACGTCAAAAAACACACAGTAAAAGTCAACTATTCGAAAACTCAAAACATAAATTTTATGCAAAAGCAATATTTTCTTTATCGCAGATTTCTAAAGTCATATATGTTCGGTGACATCATTTGGAGTGAAACTGTGCAGTAAAGCAATCGAGTTGACAGACGACAAAAATATTGATAAGCCAGAGGGCGTGTTGGTAAACGTCAAATTGATTGATTTTGAGTAAATAGATTTTGTGGAAGCTGGTGGATTGCATATTTGGTTATAGCAATATGCCCGTCAAAAATGGCGATCATTTTACGATCATATTGACGTTGACTTGACGTTTTCGAAAACTGCCGACAAATTCGATATTTTTACTGCAAATGATGATATCGAACATATGTCTTACGAGTAAGTAAACTGCCTTATCGAAAATAATTCATTTATAGACAAATTTCGTTTTGGGTTTTTAAACAGTTGACTTTAACAGTTTGCGTTTAAAAATATCTTGGAATTGCATTTTTGACGCAAATGACGTATTCGAAAACGGCCATAATCTCAAGATCTGCCCAATACCCATTTCCAAAGTCTCAAGAGAGAGTGATCCAGCCCAAGATATTGAGAGGACCTAAAATATTCTGCACAGTCCGTACTGCTAAGGCCTCGGCCACGCACTGAGCGACGAGCGACTGAGCGATTGAGCGACGTCGCTCTGTCGCTTAAAACAATGGCAAGTCGCTCAGGGTGTACGTGGCCACCTCCATACAATTTCATGTGTTTTAATTTTTTTGCGTCGCTCAGCGACTCGTCGCTCAATCGCTCAGTCGCTCGTCGCTCAGTGCGTGGCTGAGGCCTAAGAGTGAAGCACATTTCAACAACAGATACTCTTAGAGGATTTGACACTTTCTAGCAAGAAACCAAATCCCTAAAAAAATGATTTTAGGTGGGAGCGACCGGGAATCGCTCAGAGACCTTCGGTGTGACAGTCTAACAAACTTACTGACGACATTTATTATTGAAAGTAGCTAATTGATTTTTCTTCTAATCCCAGTTTAATAGTTATGGACATTTTATTATTTATCAATTTCTGACACGTTTTCTGTTCGGATCACCCAGTGCACGCCGCTGTCAGTTTCTTATAGACAATGCCTTTGTCGTATTGTCTTTTGATTCAAGTTTGAAAGTGAAGTTGATTTTTTTTTGTTTTAATAAATAAACAAATTTTGATTGGAAGCGATTGATTACCAACTTAAATAATAAATGAAACGAAAAAAAAAAATCTTCTTTAGAAGTTGATTGCTGCTTCTGCTTGCGAGCGCGCATATCTATTAAAAATTAAATTGATTGATAAATAATTTTAAATTCACTACAATAAATGAATGATTCATATTCTTTTGATGCACTCAATTTATACTCGTATGTCGAAGTGTTTCATTTCATTCTTTATCATTAAGTTGAACAATAGGGTAAGTTCGGGCATTATGGCGCAGCGGGCATTATGGCGCACCTCGAAAATGTCATACTTCGAAAACTCTAATTAAAATAAGAACAATGCAAAAACTTCAGTCTCTGCCGCACACGTGTCCAGTAAAGATCGGTATTCAATACGACCAGTTTCGCTGAACAAAAAACGTACATAAAAAAATTTATAGGTTACTTGTATTTTTTTTATAATTTTGCTCTCTGTTAAGATTCGTGTTTCTCGGTAAGTATACATCGCAGTTGTTCGGTGTGAAGAGTAAAATATAGAATACAGTTTCATTGTTGTTGTGTAACGGTAAATATTTGAAACGAAAAGAGAACTTAGTTTTTTTTTAATGTGTTGTGAAAAAGTGTTCTTTCTGTAATATGGCGCAGACACTGTGAGGGCATTATGGCGCGGTTGGGCCATAATGCCCTTACGAAGTTTTCATGTAAATTATAATTTTATACGAAACTTATTTTCTCTTAGTCTCTTCCCGTTTTTTACGTTGTGTATTACATTATTATATTGTGTATTACACTCATCGACGTCAACCGATGAAGAAAATTTTGAGATCCAACTAGCCAACGAGTATGATGGGCCCGAAGATTTCGGGGAGAATATTTGTGCTGGATGTAGTGAAGATTACACCACTACAACCAAAAAGGACGAGTGAATGCAGTGTGTCGTTTGTGGACAGTGGTCCCACGATTCTTGCACTGCATTTAAGAGCACCTGCTATGGATGTGGGCGTTTATATCAAAAATAAAAGTTCCCCGCCATATTGCCCTCAGGGTTGCGCCATATTGCCCGCAGGTAGGGCAATATGGTTTTTTTCAAACTCTTTTTAAATTAATTTATTTTTTGTTAAAGCCCTTGAATTATTATTTTTATTTAATTTATTTATGTTACTTTTTTCTGTTATTTAATAAAAAAAAATTGTTAAATTATAAAATATTGTTCGTACTAAAGTTATTTTAGATTGATGTTAGGTGCGCCATAATGCCCGAACTTACCCTAGAACAAAAAAAAAAAAACATCTTAATCAGTTTCGTTTCGCATTTATTCCGGAAATGAACTGATTTTATACGGAAACTATTTTGTTGAGTTGAATCTTGAACGATATTCAACTTGGATTGGATTTTATTGAGCCCAAAGTAGGCCAGGTTCGAGGCTAGACCTTATTAATTTTAACTAAGTATTTTTTCTTTATTTGGTTATTTTTTTGTTTTGTTTTAGTTAACGTGGGTGGAATATAGAATGCATAAGTTTTAAGGAAAATTGATATTGATATAGGCACGCATGACGAACAAATAAAAGTGATGTTTTTTTTTAGATCAGAGTTCTCTGTCGATAAACAATTGATATGAGGCTTTAAGAAGTGCGTGATAAGTTCGTTTGAAAATAGTACAATTAAATGTTCTCCATTAACTTATCTATTAACCTCCATGTATTTTGTATTAATGACGTCAATGGTTATAACATGGAATCAATATCACAGTTAAGACAAAATGGTATCTTCTATTTTGTTTCATATTGACTTTTTGAGAAAATCGGGTTTAAACAACTTTTCCTGTGAATTTTGTAGAAAAGTATTGCGCAGAGTAGTTAAAGAAAGCAATCTTTTGTGAATGCAATCTTTAAATATTATATTAATAGAATTCAATCAGAAGATTGCATTCATTGACTTCAAATTTGCCATCATAATTCATTTCACATTAAAAAGATTGCAATCACTTATCTCCACATTAATTATAAATCATGAAAATTAATTGCATTTTTTACATTCTTTTGCATTCTTAGCATCCATTTGAAGTGTTTGCAATAATTTGCATTCAAATGAAAAGATTCATATGAATGCAAGAAATTAACAATGATTCAAATAATGAATGCGGAGGCTTCAAATGAGTGCAAAGCAAAGAATTCTAGAAGATTGCAATCAGTTGGTTACGGTGTAATGAAATGCAAGCCAAGTGATTGAAATCTTTTTAATAACAAATCAATGGTGATTGCAAATTTCAGAGTTGTAAAAGAATGCAATATTATGGTATTGCATTCAGAAAAGTCCCACCCATTCAACTGATTCTTCGGGAATGCAATAGAATTTATCATCTCATTCTTTTAACTTCAGAAATCCATTCCCATTCTATTTTGAAGTCTTAAATAATGCAATCATCAAAAGCAGTCTAAATAAAAAGAATGCATTCTTTTTTTACTGCTTGCAGTCTTTGAAGTCTTTAAAAAGTCTTTTACATTCTTTGCGGTCTTAAAGTCTTTTAAATGCCATTCAATGTATTGAAGTCTTTTTACTACTTTGAAGTCTTATTACTAATTGAAGACTTTTCACTGCTTATGAAAGCCTTTCGACTACTGTGAAGCCGCGGTTGTAAGTTATAGATTTCAACAATTATTTAAAATCTCCATTTAAAGAAAACCGTATAACTTGTATAATGACTTCTGTTTTGGCAAAATTTTGATTTTAGTTTTAAGTTTTAATTGACTCTTTATTTCATTTTAAATACCATTATAACAATTTGTTTTGTATATAACAAAGTTTATCTAAAGTCATTTCGGTTTGGCCTATGGCCGTCTACCAGATTGACATTTTGAGATTTACAAATAAAATATTTATAGTGGCAGAAAAAAAAATGCAAACAATTTGAGCAAATAACAATATTGGAGTTCTAAAAATCTTCATTTATTATACAATTTCTGTATCGAAGTGCAGCAACAACATACGAGTAGAGAGCATCCCATCCAGCAAACCCGTTTAGAATATCAAGCAACTCAGCTTCATTCAAACTTTGTTTTCCGAAATGTGTTATCCTAAACTCTTTCAAAATTGGGCAGATTGCAATGAAATGATTTATATCTTCACGTTCGTTTCGATTGCATATACTACAAAGTAGTGGCAGGTCCGGGCGGTGAGGTATAAAGTTGAGCGGAAGCAGCTCCCCTCGCGTTTTGAAGATAATACTAATCTTATGCGTTTGGTTGGAGTTAAGAAAGTATGTATTATCCCCATGGTCGAGAGTCAAGCGACTGTAGTAACATCTAAAAGATGATGTTCGTGCCTCAGATAAGTATCTGTCGTAGAGTGCATTTCCGAAACGTTCAAGAAAAGTGCTAAACTTTTTCTTCAACATAACAGGATGTTCATTTTGAGCTACTACTAGACTTAAATTGCAAAAAGCCGCATGGTTTCTCCATTCTGTTGGCATATTTCCTGATGATCTAATTGTATTATTCAGTATGATTTTTGGCAGTCTTTCATCTGGCATTTCGGAGATTTTAACGATATAATTGAAATGCAAATTTAGAGTTTCCATAAACATTGGGGGGAGGCCTGTTTCGAGATGCAGCATGTAGTTGGGAGTATTATTTGGAAGGCGAAAGATTCTTTTGATGAAGTATCGGAGGCATTTTTCAACTGGTTCAAAAGAGTTGTATCCCCAAACCTGTGCACCATACAGAAGAATAGATGACGCTGTGGATCGAAAAAGTTTTTGTTTAGCACTGTGTTCAATACACCTACTTCTGAAACAGCGTTCCCACACTGCTGAAATTGCACGCTTTGCTTCTTTCATCTTTCCTTCAAGATGCTTTTTCATGTTGAGGTTCGAAGTAAATAAAACTCCAAGGTATTTATATTCTCGTACTATTTCCACTGTCTCTCGATCGAATGACCACTTTTCATTTCTCGCATATCTGCCACCGCCCCCTCTGAATATCATAACCTTCGATTTCGATAAGTTTACTCTCAGGTTCCAACATTTACAATAGTCCTTCAATCTGTTCATCATAAGTTGTAAACCGTCTACACTCTCCGAAAAGAAAATTATGTCATCTGCATACAAAAGAGCTGGTATTTTGACTCCTCCAAAAGTGATACCACCGCCTACAGCATCTGTTATGTCGTTTATAAATAAAACAAAGAGTAAAGCACTTAGGATACATCCTTGTTTAAGCCCCATTTCTGTCCTAAATTCATCGGAGATAGATTTTCCATCCCACACATAAGCTGTGTTGCCAGTGTACAGTGCTCTTAAAGAGTTTATCACTTTACTTGACAAACCAATCTTAGCTAACTTGTAGAATAGATGTTCTCGGGCGATAGAGTCGAAGGCGGCGCGGAAATCCACGAAGAACACATAAAGTTTTTTCTTTTGCTGAATATAGTAATCGGCTATGTTGTATAGTGAGAAAATATGGTCAATTGTTGAGTAGTTCTTTCTGAAACCAGCCTGAAACTCTGACAAGATACCTTTTCTTCGAACCCATTCCGACAATCTGTTTTCAATAATCCCAGCAAAAAGCTTTGCGATGGTGTTTAAGAAAGAAATGCCTCTATAATTTGCCGCTTCTTCGAAGTTTCCTTTTTTAAAGAGTGGAAATATTATTGATTTCTTGAAATCTTCAGGAACGTCAGATTTTTCGAAGATTCGATTAAATTCGTCGGTTAGCCGAAGGATAAACTCATCAGTGGCATTTTTGTAAAACTCATTTGGAATGCGGTCATCTCCCGGTGCTTTGTTTGTTTTACAATTCGAAATAATATTTTTAACTTCAAGTATCGAGAATGGTGCATCAAGGAAGTCATCAATCAAAAGCGGGGCTGCATACTGGAATAGCGGTGAAATCAGTGATGTGTTAAGAAGGTTATTAAAGTGATGTCTAAGACTTTGCGCATCCAAACCTAGCGAGATAATATTTGTTGATTCATTAATAATTTTTACAGCCTTCCAAAACTGGGCAGAGTTACTAGCTTTATTTAAAGCCATTACTGTTTGTTGTTCAAAAGATGATTTTTTGGCAAAACAAATTCTTTTGTATTGAATATTTGCTTCAGAGTATAGTTTTCTGAAAATAGGTCGGTTTCGGGATCTGAATAGCTTTAATAAACTGAAGGATAACTTCCTAGCTTTTGCACATTCCGCGTCAAACCACTTTTGTTTAAAAATTATTTTCTTTTTCATTTGCTGTATTTGCGGGTTAGATTCCTTGATAATTTTTGTAAGAACTTCAGTTTCAAACTTTATGTTCAATTCCTGAAACTCACGTAGCTTGTTGTTCAAGTTGATTTGAAACTCTTGTTTATTTCTTTCATCCCAGTATATTTTTGGAATAAGGTTTAGTCGTTTTGTTCCGGCTGGTGTTTGAGTTTGGGAATTTTTAAACGTTACCTCTAGTGGCATGTGATCTGAAAACGTTTCAGCACCTACTCTAAAATTATTCAAGACATTATTCCACAAACCAGATATAAAGCAATAGTCTATTATTGAGCCAGCTGAACTTCTTATGAATGTAAGCTCACCTTCAGAATCACCTTCGCAGCAACCATTCAGTACGTGGCAGTCGTATGCATCAGCAAGTTCCAATATTTTCTCTCCTTTATTATCACAAACAGCACCTTTTGATTTGCGAACAGAATTGAAAAGAGGCCGGTGGTGACTAAAAAAGTTATTTTGAGATAGGCCAATCCTGCCATTAAAATCTCCAATAAGCATTAAATTTGATGAATCTACTTCTTGCAGGATTTCGTTCAATTTTTCAAAGTCGGACTGCCAATTACTGCAATTTATGTAAACAGGAACTAAGTACAACATTTCATTTCCAAGTTTTATATCTATTAGGTATGTTTCGGTTGTTCTTTTAAAGTTTATGATACCAGATAGATTTTTACGAAAGCCAAATAATAATCCTCCGCTTCCTCGACCATATCTTGCTGACCTGACTGCCGGTACATATCTTAATTCGTAACTATTAAATATTTTTTTAAATTGTTCTTCATTGTTTTCTAATAAATGTGTTTCATACAGCATAAAAATATCAAATTTTCTTATATAATTAAAAAAGTTTGCAAATAATAACTTATTTTTTAAACCTGCCACGTTATAACTTAAAATACTAATTTTAACAACACAATTAATTTTATTCTGGTAGACAACACATTCTCATGCTTCGTGAACACAGCTGCTGCTTGTGCTTTCACCTAAAACTAAAGATGGTGCTTGTGTTGTCAACTTAAGGTTTTGCCTGTCACTTGGTTTGACATTGTTGATAGGTACATCATTTTGCCTTGGCTTTGACATTTGGCACACATTGTTTTGATTTAGCATTTCATTCATTAATAAATTTAAAAAAGAAATGTCTCCAAAAAAGGTTTTTAAAATAATAAGTCCATCATTTTCACCACACTTCAGCCCCAGCGTGGAGTCCCAGGTAAACATTTTGCCTTCGATAACCATTTTGTCGTCGCGAACAGCAATTTTTTTATGAGGGACTCTTTCAAGGAGCGCCTTTCTTATCCGTAGGAGTTTTGTTCGCTTTTGTCTCACATTGAGTGGCAGATCCTTTTGGATGCTTATTTTTTGTCCTTTCAGAGTACCAGAATTCTTTAAAACATTCCAGGCCGATTCCCGTGACTTCATTTTAACAATTATCGTTGCCCCTTGTGTGCTGCGAGTGCGTAAACTATAAGCTGATTCGATTAATCTGTCTGCATTGGGGTCATTTAGAAGGCCAGCGCAGATAGTTTTAGCATTTTCACAGGCTTCGGGGTGGTTTTTTTTGTAGGCGCACGACTAGGTTTGCTTCCGTGGATTTTTGCAAAATCTTGTCGATCTGATCTTTCAGAAGTTTATTTTGAGATTCTAATTGCACTACTCTTTGTGAAAGTTCTTCGTGACGAGTTTTAAGGCTGACAAAATCTTCGTGTAGACATTGCATGTCGGACTTAGTTGCTAGATTCTTATAAAGTTCGTCATTGTTTTCCTTAAGCAACTTCTTCATAATCTCTTCAACGTGTATTCCGGAATAAGTCATAGTATAACCGCCAATGGAAGTGTTTGCTAAGGAATTGTAGCGTTTTTCACTCTGTTGGTGTTCAGGGGATGTTTCTCCTAATCCTCGCTTATTCATTTATTGAGGTTAGCTACTCTTCTTAAACTATTTTCCAGTTTTGGAGGTGCTTATGTATATGACTTACTTGTTATTTTTTAATTTCTGTATAAAGTTGATTGTGATTAAGAAATTAAGATAACTTGGGAAATTTATAAATTTTATTATAGACTATAATTTTAGATTTTTTTTTAAGAAGCATTTGCTTTTTGCGACCACTTTTGACAGCTTACAAATGTCAAATCAAATTTTGATTTTAAGTGGAGATTTAAAATAATTGCTGAAGTGTGCTACTTTTAACCGACTTGAAAGCAGTTAATAAGCTTTCAGCAGTAAAAAGGATTAAATCAATAAAAAAACTTCAAAGCCGTAAAAAGACTTCAATACATTGAATGCATTTAAAAGACTTTAAGACTGCAAAGAATGTAAAAGACGTTTCAAAGACTGCAAGCAGTCCAAAAAGAATGCATTCTTTTGATTTGAATTCATCTGACTGCTCAGATGATTTTTAAATAAGACTGCAAAATTGACTGGGACTTTAGTTTGAAAGTCACAGTAGTGAGGTTAAATCAAAAGACTTAAAAAAAAAGTCTTTCCATTCAATTGACTGCAATACTAAAAAGACTGCATTCTTTAGGACAGGGGCGGAGTTTGAGCTCGCTTTAGGGTGAGAATGAATGTTCTAAATTAAATAATACACAATGATATACTTAATCACTAGGTGAACCCCAATTAAACCCAGAGATCGGTGAGTTAAGGTCTTGTACTTGAATTACCCAATGTTAAGGACTTCGTTTACCTGGTCTCCGCTATAAACTCAGAAAACAGTAATCCACGAGCGGAGCACTGAGCTGTCAAAAAAGAACTGTGTTACTTTTTTTCTAACTCGGAGTGCTCTGAGCGCTCAACTTGCATTTCTTTTTTTTAGCTCAGAGCTCGATCGGGACTCGCTCGATGAACTCGTTAAAAAAAAGACAGAGCAGACCGAGTAAAAGGCTGATCGCGGCTAACTTCATTAATTTGTTTCCTAAAAAAAATAATTAAAAAGAAAAAATTCTGGAAAACACAAATTTCACAAACAAAGTTGACAATTTGGAGAGTTTATAAAAAAATGATGCAATGACATTTGAGTACTCAATTGTGTTTCTTTATTAGATCGGAGCGCATGACCTGATCATACTTGGCTCGGAGCGACCTCTATTTGCTCTGATATATTAGCTTAATATAGCTTTGAGATCGAACTAAAAATGACTGTTGTCGATCGCTAGTTCTTTGATCTAAGAAGGCAATTTCTGGAAGGCAAATCCCTCTCAAGCAACATTTGTCCTTTTATAGCAAACTGATCATCCGGGGCCTAATATGGTGCAGAGGTTTAGAACTTGTCAACTTGATGAGAACGTTTTAGCGAGTGGAGAAAGATACAACAACGAACTGCATGAGGAAAAATTAGCAAGTCCATTAGTTCCAGTCCGGAAAATGTTTGAATCGAACCCCGAGGGACGAGTGTGTAGTAGGGAACAAAAACGACTCAGGCTGGTGGCGACCGAAAATGGAAGGCCACCATTCCAACTTGGCGTTCGAAAATAAAGAGTGGTTAGAGTCCAAGCTGGTTAGAAAATCTTGCCAACGTGAATTCGTCGCTGCATCGGTTAACCAAAATACCAATTTCAGTAATCAAGAAATGTGTCCTAAATAGATCATAAGCACGATCACACGATGAGAAATAACGGTCGCACAAGAATTTTTCAGCATCGCTCAAACTCAGAATACAGAATCTCTCGAAAATTACTCCATAACTTAGAGGGAGTGTTAATAGAAGAAATGTTGGTGCGACCGATGTGACGAAAAGTCGATTTATCGTTTGAAATCGAATCAGTAAATTTTTGGTCGCAAGTAAGGACGGATCTCTGCCGAATTATGTTTTGGTATTTGAAAATAAACAGTTATCTAGTTAGACAGTGACTGAATAGTTTTTGATGATTAACTAGAATGCCGCCTTAGTCAAAGCTTAGATTATAAGATTCTTAAGTGCCATGAGACAGTACGAGCGACATTTTAACATTTCATTCACATGATGAATTTTTGTTGCTCTTATAAAACAAATAAATAAATAAATGTGTGACGTAAAATTGAATGGAATGTTTCATTCGCCGGTTTGTGGAATGAATGTGTTCTGATGTTGTAGATTACGAATTTTCGTTTGACATTTCGCAGACGATATGTTTTTGGTCGCAAAATGTAATATTTTGCAATTTAAACTAGTTTTAAGCATTATTCATCGATAAGTAGAAATAAAATTAAATAGCTCTGCCATCTAAAAGTTTTGAAAGACTTTTTCAAATTCGCTCGTCGCAGCTTATCTGCTTGTGCATGGAACTTTATAACTCAAAGTTTTCTATGCTGGTAAGTTATGTATGTATATCTTTTAGAAATGAGACGATCATCTAAAGGAAATCAACTTCTAAAAATACGTGTTTGAGAGGTTTTTGAATCACACAACTCGTCTCTAGCTTTCCATTGCCTAACATCAGTAAAATAATTTTACTCTATTATGATGATCTAGAGATAAAGTTTTTTTGCGGAAAGTCCAAACTTCTGACGTTTTAATTTTTATGATTGAGTAAGAATACACTGCTGAGTGCGTGTATAAATAATAATTTTTTCTACTGACCACATCCATTTTCTCATTACAAAACAAAAAAACCTTGAGACAGACATCTAGATTTTCGAAGACTATGACAAATAGGTATGAAATTATTTAAAAGAATTTCATGTTAATATTTATGGTATCTTTGTTTTGAAACAATTATTCCATCAAGCTCTGAACACACATGAATATGAGTATGTTAATATCTATGTCATCTCATATTCATAAAAAAAACATTGCTAATTTGTTAAGACTTCAGAGTGTTATTGCAGTAGCATAAAACTTGAAATCATGAATTATTCAAAAATCAAGAAAACTCATATTAAATTGTTTTACAAGAGTGCCAGACTCAAGTGTCCCCTTGAGGCACGCAAGCGCACCATGCACACCACACTTTGAGCGTAGACCCAAAAAAAAACACTGCATAAATGACAAACTTGATCCCTCGCTCCAATGCGTCCAATTATATGAGAAAAAAAAAAGAACAGAAGATCACCCCTCTTCAAACAATTCCAGCAGGCTCTTTTCTGCTAAAGGTAAGTGAAAACATAAAGATTTCCATTTCACGCAAATTAATTATGAAAATAAGGCAAATGCAAAAACACAACCACACGACTCCGGTGTGTGTGTGGTTTGAATCTCACTTCACTTCATTTGTTTTATGAAAATTTGCCATAAATAGTTGTTGAAGTTTGCACGATATTTATGTAGGTTTACTTTTTTTTTTTGTATAATCTATAAGAGTGAGAGATGAAGTTTTTGTAGCTTTAAACCGCAAAAACCACCATCCAGCCAAGGAGTTGAGTTGATGCGATAGACCTTGATTACGCGCGCCATAATAACAGCATCAAGTCAGAGAGTTTTCTTATTTTGCATTTGTAAAATTTGCATCATGAGTTTTGTTTAAGCTCATACATGTCACTGGTTGTAGTTGTCGGTAGATGTTGAACAGTGGGAAGGATGGCCTGAAAATGTGAACTAAATCAAAATTGAAACACTTTCGATGATCTCCACGAGGGAATACAAAATTGTCTAAAAGATCAAAGGTAGGTTTTAACTTTATCTTCACTAAAATCTAAAAAACAGAGGAGATAGCATTGAAATAATGTCGCAATCCATTAGGTAAACAATCAAAGTGAACATAAATTAAATTTAAAATGTTGAGTCTAGATGGCGCTAAATTCAATTTTAGAGAAATGTGACATATGGAGCACTGGTTTAGACATCAATGTCATTGAATTTATCACCAACTTTGCAATAAAATAAAATGCACGACTGGGTCGCATGAACTTGCTCCTATGTAAACGACTAAGAATTTCAAAAATGAATGTTATTAGAGAAAACTGTTCTTAAAGATAAAATTCATTTTTAAATAACTAATACACCTCCTTTAGCAGTTGGAGCTAAGCACAGGATGCCATGTGTTTTAAACAAAAATTAGTTTATGCAAGAACAAAATTATAATTCGTTGTAGTGGTTTCTTAAAAAAATAAGCTTTTATATAAAATTTTAAAAACATTTTTAAGAAAAAAATTTTAGAACGCCAATTTAAAGTGTTTATTAATGTACGAATAAAAATTAAATCTACAAAAAAAACTATTGATCCGTTTTTGAGATATAGAATTTTCCAAAAAAAAACTAGATTTTTTTTTTCAAAGTTCAAAAAAATAGTTTTTTTTTTTTAAAGTTTTGAAATGCAATGTTTCTTAAACCTTTAAGAAGCTTGTCTATAAGAAATTTCATTAAAATCCGTTATGCCGATAATGATAAATTCAAAAATCGAAAAAATCGTTCTATGGTAGATACAGTCAGTAATATCTAGATTAATTTTTTTTTTTATTTAATTATAGATTGTAGAAATTAATCAAAAGAAAAAAAGTTTCAGCAAAATTCTCGGAACCGTTTTCGAGAAAAATACGATTTTCAAAAACCATTATTTAACTTTTGTATAGAAAGTATCGTTATTTTGAAGTAAAATAAATTTTTTGCTCATTTCTTGTAGATTATATTAAAAAATTATTTTTTATCAAGTTTTAAGAAAATAAATAATCAAAAAAAAATTTGAAATATTTTTTTAAAAATCAAAAAAAATATTTTTTGAAAACTTGAATTCACAATAATTTTCAAACTATTGGGGACCTTTAGCAGAAAAAAAAATGATAAAAATCCGTTGTACCGTTTTTGAGAAAATCAAAGGCCAAAAACTGGTTCCTAGGGGGGACCAAAAATAACAATTTTTTGGAAATTTTTTTTCAACCATTAGCTAGCTTTAACTCAATGAAATTTTTTGATTTTTTTTTTAAATCTGTGGGACAGTTTTTGAGAAAAAAAAATATTTATAAAATTTCGAAAAAAAAATCGTATGGCAGGTACCGTTATTTTTGGTCTTAAAAAATCAAATCAAAAAACATCCGGGGGAAAAAAAAATGAAACCCATATCTACCAAGTTTAAAGAAAATCGGCCGAGTCGTTGAGCTGTAGTCAAACAGACAGACAAAATTGCGAGACCCACTTTTTTGGTCTTCGCTATCATCGTAATGTCAACTTTGATCAAAATCTCGAGTTCGAGTTTTTTTTCCGAATGCATAACTTGCTTTATAGTACTTATAAGTCGCAAGTGAGAAGAGTGAATATAAAAGTAAGCATAAGCATTATATTCACTTTCGAATCCTGCACTGGGTTTACCAGAAAAAGGCTATTGATTACAAACTATCGACTTTAAATCGTTTTCCATTCACCACGAAAAAAAATATCAATTTTTTTTTGATATTTGAATTTCCCAGGAGAAGAACCTACATTATTCTAACATGTCATTACATAATCAAGTCATTGCAAGCTCTCAAGGCTATAGAAGTAAGTTAATTAGAAGTAAGACTAAGTCGATTACGTGGCACTAGTTTCAATGTCACAGATAAAAGGTTTTAATTTTGATTTGAAGCTAGAAAGTCATTTGGTAATCAATCTGTAGACATTTGACATTAAATAATTTTTAAAGTCAAAATACTGTTGTCAACTGTCAAATTCCATCAAAAGATTTTTACTATGTCAATCGATTAAAAGGTTCCAAAAAATTTGAGAAACGTCAAAATATGGTTTATCCTCCGCCTGTCAAACAATGTAAAATAATCTTTTGTTTCACGCTCCGCTAAATTAAAACGATTCTAGTGCATTCTTTTTGGTGATTGTTGGAACTATGTAATACGATTTTTAATTGATCTTTTGATCTTTGTTCGATTTTGAATCCAAAAGCATTTTTTAGAAGATTAACTGTCATTCTAGGTTCAGAACACTCTTAAATGACCAAGGAAAACCCCATGAATGTTTCTTTCAGAAAAAGAATTGACGTGTGGGGTTCTGAAGGCTTATGAATAAACTAAAACAAATTTCATAAATACCCCAAAAAAAAAAAACAGAATTGTTTTTAGTTCATACTTTTTGGAACTTATTGCGTATTCGATTTGTCGTCGTTTTCAAATCTGACTCGAGACGTATTCTGGGCCCAGAAGATTCTTGAAGGATCAATGTAAAGCCCAGGAATTGACATTCTGTGTTCTGAACACTTTTGAATAAATAAAACAAATCTAATGAATATCCCATTTACATAAATGTATATTTCATTGTGAATACTTTTTTATACAATTTTAAAAAGTCGCAAATCAATATGAGCTATAAATGTGATAAGAGCAAATGTCAAACTAACTACTAAAATTTAAAACAAATTCTATTTGAACATTATGCATGGTCACCCTACAATTTAGCTGTTGTCAGACCTATAATTTATTAGGAACTGTAAAATATGAAAACAAAGGAGAATTCTTTTCTACTCGTTTATAACTTTTCGACTTCGTGTAAATCTCCTACCATTTTATCAATTTTGTGATAGGTTTTTCAAAGATTTTCATCCTCCAACTGTATATCAAGATATTAATTTTTCATTCCAAATGTTCCATTAAAAGTGCCCACTGTGTGTTGGCATAGTCATTGTAGTGTTCGAGGTGGGATTAGCTTGAAGAATAAATTGAACTAAACTTAAACATAAAGTGGTGACACTTAAAAGTTGCCAACTTCTTCGTATTGGTGTTTTCCCTCCCACACACAAGTTGCTCCAAGCAACACAACAAAAAAAAAAGTGCACCAAGAAGTTCGAACATTAGTCTCACGTTCACTTTTCGGTACACGGACGGACCAATTATGTTCAAAGGGTCAAATCAATAAAATAAAAATAAACGGAAAAGCAACTTATTCTGCCATCGACCTTGTCTCAATTGTTTCTCCTCCAACGAAAGTCTCCTATATAACTTTGACAGAAAAATAAAAATAAATTTCAACAATAAAATATTTAGAGAGGAGCTCGCGAATAGTAAATGTTGTATCCGAGTTCTTGGAGTGGTATTACTGCTGTAGTTGTTGTTATTGTTGATGGCGACAAAGCATGTCACAACCATACACTACACGCGCAGTTATTAATCTCGATCTAATTGTTGTATGATCACATGTCGCAAGTATTTCTTCTATTGGGCGATGAAATGGACGTGGGAAAATGGCGGTGACAATGGCTCAATGCTAACACGAAACTTTGGAATATCAATTAATCTAGATTTCTTGGGATTTACGAAAATAATTTAGTGCTAATGGGAGAGTTTGGTTTTCAATGAATATTTTTTTTTTGGGTTAGAAGTGATTGTTCTAGTTCTCATAAGCAAAAACTGATATCTACAAATTTTAAAGAGTCTTAATGTAAGAGGTTAATAAAATTAGAACTTGGAACTAAAAGATCCAAAGTAAATCAATATTGTGTCAATGGCGGATGCTATTCCGTTTGAAAAATTGATTCCTCGGCAATAATTGGAAAGCTCTAGGAAATCGATAATCAAGATTGACAAGTAAAATGTGAGGTTAAGTTTCGTTGAGTATTTTCATACTTAGATTATGTCAAGGTTGATAAGTTATATGTTGACAGCTTGTTTAAATTCTTTAAGTGGCTTTAATGTTCAGTATTATGTCAAGGTTAATAAATAATAAAGTTCGTTAAGCTTCGTTGAGTATTTTTATGTTCAGCCTAAGTCAACATTGAGAGCTAATATATTGACAGTTCAGTAGGTCGATTATGTCAAGGTTGGCAAGTAGTATGACGACAATTCGTTAGATTTCGTCGAGTATTTTTATACTCAGATTATGTGAATTTTAACAGTTGGAGTTTTTTTGAGTAGTTTATTGAATAGTAGTATATTGAAAGTTTGTTTAGCTTCGTTTAGTATTTATATGTTCGCAGCTTTAGTCAAATTCAACAAGTTATTCCGTTTGAAAAATTGATTCCTCGCCAGTAATTGGAAAGCTCTTCGAAATTCATTATAAAGATTGACGAGCAATGTCAGGTTAAGTTTCGTTAAGTATTTTCATACTCAGATTATTGATAATATTGATGTTGGCAATTCGTTAGGTATCGTTGAGTAGTTTCACTTGTATGTTCAGAGTATGTCACGGCGGATGACAGTCAATATATTGAAAGTTCGTTGAGTTTTTAATACTCAGGTAATTTAATTTAGATAATTATTGGAGAGCATTCTTAAGGGCGGTTTCGGAATACTTTTAATCAAATATATTTGAATTGTTGGCTTTTCTCAGCATTCTTGTCAGGGGTTCATTTTGGCCCCAAACAACGATGATTTTTATTCCACTTAACTTTAAGTAAGTCAACACAGTCAATACCTCCTGTAATGTAGGGATCTTATAACCTCTTGAACTGGGATTTATTGAATCCCAAGGTTGAATTAACTCTATTAATAATGGAATAATAACGAGCTCGGAAATTCAGCTGATCACAAAGACCACCTTAGTGGCGAATGGAAGTAACAATAGAAACTTGTTCATTACTCATGTGGTATCAACGTTGAAGAAGAGGAGGGCGTTTGCTTGAGTATGTAATGGTTTGAAATTTACTAACATTTAGCTCAAGGAAATTGTGGCAGCACCAGGTACAGAAGTTGTTTAAGTCCGCTGAGAATCTTCCGTGCATTTTATCTGTTTGGAGATACGCGTGTCATTGGCGTAAATCTGCAGATCAGATCCTACTAAAATAAGCTCAACATCATTAATTCTTAACAAAAAGAGCAAAGGGCCGAGGTGACTTCCTGAGAATCCATATGATTATAATTTGAAAATAATTAGGTATATTGTGGAAAATTTTATCAAATGCTTTGCTCAGTTGCAATTCCTTCAATTTCATAATCTTATTCCATGGCACAGATACTATTTGATCGTTGATCTACCTTTAAGAAAGCCTTGTTGTTTTGTGGAAAAGAGTGATTTGCAATGAAGAAAAAATTATCATGGACTACACTTTCAAATAATTTAGGAATACAAGAAAGCTTAGCTATTGGCCTATAGTTTCAGACTTCACTTTTAGATGGATAGGGATAATGAAAGACCATTTCCACTATTTAGGCAACATAACACGGGAAAACGATAATTTAAAGAGAACAGCGGGTGGTTGAGCGAGTTTTATAAAGCACTTTAAGAACAATAGGTGGAATTCCTTCAGGACCCGACGAGTAATCACCCTTATGACATATTTTATAAATATGTTCATAAATTCACAGAAGTTGCTTGAGGAAAATGCTTGGAAATAGTGTGAGGATCAGCGGATAAGGTGTTGGACTATTTAAGAGTTGACAATTATAGTAATATGTTGACAGTTCGTTAAGTTTCATTGAGTAGTTTTATGTTAAGCTTAGAACAAAAGTTGACATTTAAGAATCAAATAATCTTTTTGAAATTGTATTTGTAAAAATAATGTGAATGAAAAAGTGAAGATGTGCAAACATTAGTATTTGTCTCTGAATGCATTCAATACTACTCAAAAACCAACATAAAGTTGTTGATAGATTTGACATTCATTGTTAGATGCACAAACACTCATTCACGTAACGCAAAGTGTTACCCAAAAACAAAGCATCTACATACATTTTGACTCATTCTCTTCGACCCGGCACAAACACATGTTTTCCAATGTTGTTTTGCCTAATTATTTTGACTATTCAGTCTTACATGTCATGTAATTTTTTGCTAAATCATTTCACTGGTCTAGATAAATGCTCAATGTTCCGTTATAGATGTTTACACATCACATGACAAGAAATACACCCTTTGAAAGCCTGAAATAATAAAAAAAAAAAACAAGGAAATATCGCTGAATAGTTATCTCACATTTCTTAAATGACTACGCTATTTGCCAGCACTTTAACCCGTTTCCTTGTTCAGCCATCATTATCGCCGCTGCCGCTTTATATGACAGAAGAATCATGTACGAGAAGAAAGATTTCATTCCATTTGCGCGCTCCACTTTTTCTTTTTTCTTGTTCTTTTGACAAAGAAGCGCTGAGATCGGCGACCGACGCGACGCATAGTGAGTGACTTATACGCCAGAACACAAATTAGTTTGAGTTCGATTCCGTTCACTGACTGACTGACTGGACCTCATCTGATGGGACGTAGTGTTGTTTTATTTATATATATTTATTTTTCTTGATTATGATTAACGCAACTTAGACAATTATATTGCGGCGGGCAAACGACCCCAATACTATACTCGTTCACCACTGTTTGCCCCTGTATCCATTGTTTTGCAAAAATAAAAAAAAGGGAGCAAAACAAAAGCAGCAAGTGAAAACGGTTTTTTAAACGATAATCATGATGGTGATGACGACCTTGTCTCTGAAATCATCACTTGCTTCGTAATGCCAACAACCCCGATATAAGATCGGTTAGGATAAGGTTACTAACGGGTGATTTTTTTGAGGTTAGGATTTTCATGCATTAGTATTTGACAGATCACGCGGGATTTCAGACATGGTGTCAAAGAGAAAGATGCTCAGTATGCTTTGACATTTCATCATGAATAGACTTACTAACGAGCAACGCTTGCAAATCATTGAATTTTATTACCAAAATCAGTGTTCGCTTCGAAATGTGTTTCGCGCTTTACGTCCGATTTATGGTCTACATAATCGACCAAGTGAGCAAACAATTAATGCGATTGTGACCAAGTTTCGCACTCAGTTTACTTTATTGGACATTAAACCAACCACACGAATGCGTACAGTGCGTACAGAAGAGAATATTGCGTCTGTTTCTGAGAGTGTTGCTGAAGACCGTGAAATGTCGATTCGTCGCCGTTCGCAGCAATTGGGTTTGTGTTATTCGACCACATGGAAGATTTTACGCAAAGATCTTGGTGTAAAACTGTATAAAATACAGCTCGTGCAAGAACTGAAGCCGAACGATCTGCCACAACGTCGAATTTTCAGTGAATGGGCCCTAGAAAAGTTGGCAGAAAATCCGCTTTTTTATCGACAAATTTTGTTCAGCGATGAGGCTCATTTCTGGTTGAATGGCTACGTAAATAAGCAAAATTGCCGCATTTGGAGTGAAGAGCAACCAGAAGCCGTTCAAGAACTGCCCATGCATCCCGAAAAATGCACTGTTTGGTGTGGTTTGTACGCTGGTGGAATCATTGGACCGTATTTTTTCAAAGATGCTGTTGGACGCAACGTTACGGTGAATGGCGATCGCTATCGTTCAATGCTAACAAACTTTTTGTTGCCAAAAATGGAAGAACTGAACTTGGTTGACATGTGGTTTCAACAAGATGGCGCTACATGCCACACAGCTCGCGATTCTATGGCCATTTTGAGGGAAAACTTCGGAGAACAATTCATCTCAAGGAATGGACCGGTAAGTTGGCCACCAAGATCATGCGATTTGACGCCTTTAGACTATTTTTTGTGGGGCTACGTCAAGTCTAAAGTCTACACAAATAAGCCAGCAACTATTCCAGCTTTGGAAGACAACATTTCCGAAGAAATTCGGGCTATTCCGGCCGAAATGCTCGAAAAAGTTACCCAAAATTGGACTTTCCGAATGGACCACCTAAGACGCAGCCGCGGTCAACATTTAAATGAAATTATCTTCAAAAAGTAAATGTCATGGACCAATCTAACGTTTCAAATAAAGAATCGATGAGATTTTGCAAATTTTATGCGTTTTTTTTTTAAAAAAAGTTTTCAAGCTCTTAAAAAATCACCCGTTACTTGAGTTTGGAGGGAGAGAAGGCTTTTTTAAATAGAAAGAACAAGTTGTTGGATCGCAATTTGATAATAATAAATGTGAAATTTAATTCTATGCTTACACTTACACAAAATGAATCATAAACGTCAAACAAAGAGGATGTAGTAGATATATTATGAAATAAGGTAGTGTTTTTCTTTGAGGTCATGCGGGTGTTGTAGACCTTGCTTTATGGCTATATCTATTCTAACCAGTTACTCATTTGAATTAATTTTATAGCTCGATTCGAATTTCGTTAAGTAGACGCCTGTCAATCATGTCACTAGAATTTAAATGCCAACGGCCATTCAACTGTCATATACCTACTTCCAGTATTAGGTGTGTTCGCTTGCTTGAATTGAATGAATATGTTTGTAGGTAGCATGAAGTTTGCAGTTCTTCCACAATCTTTAAATTGAGAAAAAGAGATGAACGAAAAAAAAGAAGAGCTTCGTTCAATTTTTAAGAACTGTTCCTAAATTTTAATTTCTGTCAATTTTTATCAATTGACAGTTAGTAAAATATTTTAACTTTCAAACGGAAATGTGGTTGAATTCTCCACATTTGTGTTGTAAATTATAAACCTCTGACATTTGAGTCATTAGTTGTCATAATAGAGACAAAATACCAAAAATAATGGCACTTTGTCACGCGTGTAGAGTAGACACATCAATAACAAAAATTTATGAATTATTTGATAGACTTAAATAAAACGTTTCATGTTTTTTTTTCTGCTTCGGCAGACAACCCGTTCACGTTCTTTAAATCAAGTAAAAGTGATCAAACTTTGACATATTTAAATTTGAGTTAGTTCGTCATCAATGCTTTTCTAAACACCGGCGGCGATGAAGTTTAAAATTGTCAAATTATTCATTAGTTATTTTGCTGAGATGATTACAAATGAAACTTACACACCTCGATGATGATGGTTAGCATTAATTTTCGATTACTGATTTATTGATCAATATGAGATGTCAAAGTCAATATGGTTGAAATGTGTCGGGAATTTCAAGAGAAGTGTCAAGCCTATCTCGCGCTAACTACTTACTGATGATGTGGATGTGGCTCGTGATAAAAATTTCTTAACAAACTTTTTAAATTTAAATAAAGTGTCTCGTTAATGGCTTTACCGAAGAGTTGTGTCTCATTTAAAAATTTAACGTAAGACATCAATGATTGGATAGCTTAATGATTTCCCTTTTAACGAGTTATAATGATTCAATGGTTTTTTTTTGTAAGCAGAGATTAGACTAGACGGATTTGGTTTTTGTCAATCTTAGCAGATTTTCAATACACACCCATTATACCCATATGACCTTGTATATGTGCCAAATAATTAATTCTTTAAAACTACACACTTTTCGAAGGTCGTACTTTTCTGGTTTTCAGTAATTGCAATTCAATAGCAAACGACCAAGGTATCTATTCAAAGAAAAAAGATTAAAAATATTAACCCATCCGACTTGGCTCTTGGTGAGATATTTAAAAGAATTAAATGAATCAGCGGTTCGTAATTTTAATGAATGAGCATGTTTTGTTTATTTTATTTTTTGTATGAATTCCTAGTATCTCTATCTCAATCTGAATGTTTTCTTTTTTTGAAATTCGAAGATGAAGTGTTTATTACTGAATGCAATGCGTTGAGGTAAACAAAGACCGTTTAATTGGAATGTGTTATAATTCTTTATTAATAATTATTGACATAGACTTCTGCATTTCTAAGAAGTGTTCCTAACCGGAAATTAAAAGAACAAACATAATATTTTGTGAATTTCTTTTTTTTTAAGTCTTCAAACAATAAATGATTTTTTGACCGAATTTTGAGCTTGAGGTGTTCGGGGGATAATGTGATAAAGTCATATCTTAAGGCCTTGGTGCAATGGTTAGTGCGTTGGTATGTCACACCAGAGACCTGGGTGCGAATCCAAGTTTGGACAATTTCATCGAAAATATATTTTCAAGGGTACTTCGACTTATAAGAAAGTGTTAAATCCTCCAAGAGTGCCCCGTGTCATAATTAGATGCCTTTGATATTAGGCGTTCGGATTCGACAGAAAGCCACTTTAATCACTGTCAAATAACAACACACACACAGGGGATTGTGTATGAGGCATCACGATATTAGAGAAAACGAAGATTCTGAATTTCTGTATCTAGATGTGCATCCGAAAGGTTTAAGCGATTTTCTTCAATTTTTTAGGTAATTCCCTAAACCGCAAATTAAATGTTGGTAAACTCTAAAGGTAATGGTTTATGATACCTCTGTACTGTTTGTACTCGATACTCAAGAAAGGAGATTCTCTAACCTGCGCCAACTATAGAGGAAATAGTCTCCTTTGCGGTATTGGGGGCATAGTGAACAAAATTTCTTTCGAAATTTTTATCATCTTCGAAAATTAGAAACACCAATTATTCTGCACTGTTCATTATAAGCTGATAGCTGGCCTTTTGAAATAAGAGCCCAAGTACCTATAGAACTAAATTCCTGATATTAATAAATTGCAAGGAAAATTTTCGACACTGTTCAGGTTGACAATTTTGAAAGTTGGGGAGAATTCCCGAGAGGGAAATTTTATTCACGATGAAGCCCAGGTTCATCAGCAAATTGATAAGTTCATATTGGTGCGGCTTTTGGCAGGAAAAGTATACCATTGATCAAATATTGACAATGCGGCAGATTTTGGAAAAAAATCTAGGAACTTCAACTCGACACCCATTACATTTTCATCGACTTCGTCCGTTTGACATACACAGGCTGCATTATCAAGCTTGTCAGGAACCTCACTAGATCATTTAGAACGAATGGACACCATCGGTTCAGTCCGGAAAATTATTGAATATAACTATGAGGCACAGTTGACGACTCAGGGGAATGGAAGAGGACATCAATGGCTTACAAGACTGTAGACAAATTGCTAGGAACCGAGCTGGTTGAAAGAAGCTGGATGGTATATGTATGTCCTTTTCCACTCCGGAATGTAGCGGCATCTTACCTACGAGAATGTAGACAAATGCTAGAAAACGAACTGTTTGGAAGAAGCTTGATCGTTGATGTCCTTTTCCAAAGAACAATTGAAGGGAACCGAGGTGGTTGGAACAAGCTTGATGGTTGATGCCCTTTTCCACCCCGGAATGTAGAGGCACCTTAAGTGGACCTACGAGACTGTAGACAAATGCTAGAAACCGAGCTGGTTGGAAGAAGCTTGATGGTTGATGTCCTTTTCCACTCCGGAATGTAGCGGCACCTTAAGTGGACCTACGAGACTGTAGACAAATTGTTAGGAACCTAGCTGGGTGGAAGGAGCTTGATGGTTGATGTCCTTTTCCACTCCGGAATGTAGCGGCACCATAAGTTGGCCTACTAGACTGTAGACAAATTGAAGGGAACCGAGGTGGTTGGAAAAAGCTTGATGGTTGATGCCCTTTTCCACCCCGGAATGTAGCGGCACCTTAAGTGGACCTACGAGACTGTAGACAAATTGTTAGGAACCTAGCTGGGTGGAAGGAGCTTGATGGTTGATGTCATTTTCCACTCCGGAATGTAGCGGCACCTTAAGTTGGCCTACTAGACTGTAGACAAATTGAAGGGAACCGAGGTGGTTGGAACAAGCTTGATGGTTGTTGCCCTTTTCCACTCCGGAATTTAGCGGCACCTTAAGTGGACCTACGAGACTGTAGACAAATGCTAGAAACCGAGCTGGTTGGAAGAAGCTTGATGGTTGAGGACATTTTCCACTCCGGAATGTAGCGACACCTTAAGTAATTAAGTTGGGAAAAACTATTCACAACACATCACACAAGAAAAGTGGAAGTTCTGGGTCAAGTCTGCCAACTTTTTGGTCTTTTGCTGGATCTAAACTATTGACCAAATATTTGTATTACTTTGGGATTTAAGTCATTTATTGAAATTTTGGACTTTACGTGAAGGAATGAGAACAAAAATGGCAGAAGGATTGACGTTTATCATTCGTATTAAGTCGCTCATTACGGATAGTTGTTCAAGTAAAGTAAAGCAAAGTCAATGGAATTCTCTATCTGACCTTTCAATTTCAGATTTATTTATTGAGATATTTTTCTCCAAAATTACGGGTTTTTGGAAATCATTAAATGATGTAGTGTAGTTCCAACCTCCGCTGAAACAAGTTTAACCTTGAGTCCAATTTCGGACTCACTATAAATTACGGAGATTCTTTCTTAAACCCCACAACATGAACGTTGAATGCTTTACCTTGTCGTATTATTATCCCCTCACTATGTGATGTGATGTTTAGAGATTCAAAACCAATATGCATATGGTATTTCTTTTATCCTAGGTTCGCAAAGTCGTAAATCCTTGTGTGCGCCTTGGTTATACAAGAAAAACATTCGAAATCTTAAGGAACTGTTTCCATTTTTGAATATATCACAAATAGATTCCTAATATTATCAAAAATTCCTAAAAAGTCAAAATTATTGCATTTTCCAATTGACGTCCTGTCAATTGAATTGAATTTTTTTTTAAACAAGCAATTTAACGACAAAAAACTTAAAATACGAGTATCACAAATATTGCAGTTGAGTTTAAGTTACCGCTATGAATGAATTTTTTCTACGCATCACAATATTTGCAGTTGTTTCTAAGTTGCATTTCTGCATGCAGAATTGCATGCATATTTGTCTGCACAATTTAAACAAATATTCAAACGTCAAAAACAAAATATAACAATTATTGCAGTTATTTTCAAGTTGCCGCTTGCAGAAATACATATATTTTAATTCTGCGCAGTTTAAAAAATATAAAATACCACAATAATTGGAGTTGTTTCAAGCTGCCGATTTGCATACAGTAATTCATGTATTTTTTTCTGAACACTTTAAAGAAACATTTGTACTTTAAAAACAAAAAATATCACAATCATTACAATGTCTTTAAGTTGCCGTCTGTGCATGCATTTTTTTGCACACTTTAAACAAACAATTAAACTTAAAAAAAAAAAACTTTAAATACCACAACTACTATAGTTGCATGCATGCATTTATTCGGCGCACTTCAAAAATCATTAACTACCACAATTATTAAACTTGCTTTCAAGTTTCCATTCTGCATGCAGAAAGGCGTGCATTTTTCTACACACTTCAAAAAATATTTGAACTTAAAAACACAAAATATGACAGTTGTTACAGATGTCCTCAAGATGCCACATTGGATGCAGTTATGCATGCATATTTCCTTTACACTTCAAAACTAAGAAAACTTTAAACGTCAAAAAATTAAAAATATCACAGGAGATATTTCCGCAACCAAGATGTTTTAGTTTTCAGTAGTGGAGAGAAAATTTATAAACATTTTCATATATGTGCAACTCATCGCAAAATTTTGAAAAAAAACCTTGGTCTTGTCTACAAAAATTATCATTTTTCTCAATGTTTCCCAAGCCTAACGAGACATACATCAAACGAAAGGTCTATTCAATTCCTGTACACCCATGCAAACCAAAAGCTTCTGTATGGTCTGGTTCTAGAAATATTGCAATCTAAAGTGATTCTTCTGATTTTCGAGCTCTCATTGCCTAAAAATGCTATCTAGCTACATATATCTCGGAAAATAAGCCTTGTAAGAGTCCAGTTATTGAAAAATTAGATGAAACTATTATTTCTACAAAGTTTCATCTCGGAAACCCAAAATTTAAATTAATACACAGTTATTCTAATAGATGGCTCTTAAGTCACAAGCGAAATCTGCAAAACATTAATTACTAAATAACTAGCCTTTTGACATTGTACAAGCCTGTTAAAGTCCTATCTACAAGGGTGTTTAAAATTTTACGCTCTACTTCAGTCATTGTAAAACAAGGTATGTACCAACTTTCAATTTGTTCACTTTAAACTGTCCACAACCATATGCTTGCTTGCTCTAGAAGTGTCTCTTATAAATCAAAAATCAAACCAAACAAAGTATCAAAAACTGATGATGCAATGAAAAAATGCACTTTTAGTTATTTAATGAGTGTTGCCTACACATCTGCACCAATAAAGATTATTTGAAATTGATAATCATTTTTTTTTTTTTTTTTCAATTTGAAACAACACCTGACATTCGGTTACCATTTTGCTACCCACGTTAGATTACGTCGTCGCCATGGAGTATATTAAAAGATTAAAACAACACACAACTTAACATGGTGTGCCATTGGCATTAGAGTAGCTTATAAAGCTGGGCCTACATCTTAAAGTGATTTTTTTTAATAGCAATGGTAAAGAATATTGAGAAACTATTTATTGCCGCCCATGAATCACTCACCCAATCCCAAATTCGATTTCAAGAAACCACTGAACATTTTATCGCAATGGTCCAATATCTAAGGTGATAAGTATTGTAATTTTTCTTGTTTCTATGAACAATGTATGTTAAACAACAGTCAAAGCTCTCTTAGTGGAAATTCTTTTAATAGTATTTTGTGTTTCGTGCGAGAATGCTTGAAAAAATTCTCATTCAGGATAAATACTTGCTCTTCAATTTGAGAGACTTAACGTGTAAGAAAATTCCATCATCCTATCGGAAGACGAACGATATTATCGTTTTTTTTTTTGTTGCAAATGGCGTCTTATAAACTTGAGTCTTCATTATGTGAAAATTGAATAAATGCTTAACAAACGAGGTGTTATTGTTTCTGATAAATAATTTGTTGGTAATTTTCGCTCAGAGTCGAGGTCCAGACGCGACTGAAGTGCCTCTTTCGGTATGGGCATCACAGACCACCTTGTGTGGAATGACTAACATATTCGACGAAGCCCAAGAACGCTGCTAAGTGCTTAGGTTTTCTTCGTTGGTGCAAGAAATTTGTCATCCCTTCTGATCTGGATGCTATGTATAAGGTCTACATTTCTCAATAGCTTGAGTATAATTCTCCATATTTTGGCAGGTCCTCAATTAACCAACTTGAGTAGTCTCCTGGGTGGAATTCAAAAAATTGCTTCTCTCGAGCACTGCCGCAATGTTTCTTGTCTTCCATTGTATTACCGATATTTTTACAAACAGTGTTCTGGTTAAATAGCCAGTTTCCTTCCCTCCCCCCCCCCCTTCAACAATTAAACCCTACTACTATGGCTTAAGGGAAAGCCTATCAGTTTAGCCTTGATCCCAACTTCGGATGTATGATTAAATTAAGAGATTATTTCTTTAGCGGCACTACACGAATGTGGAATGCTTTACCCTCCCACTATGATGTTCGGACATTCAAGACTAACGTGCATCGGTATCTCTCTTTAAATCCTCTCCAACTTGCCTGAGCGCTCGGACTGTTTTCAAACATTTTAAAGGTAGATAATCTTTTTAGGCCTTGGGCTTGGAAATACGAATTTTTGGCCAAAAAATTGAAGAAATTCAAATTATAATTTACATCTTTTGTTCTGCTAAGCAAGACCACCAAGAATCTCGCAACATTTTTATAGAAACTTCCAGTGTATTAAATTTTAATAGTTAAGCTTAAATTAAGTTCTGTTTCGAATAAATATCTAAATATCTCATAGAAATCCGACTTACAGAGTTTTGACTGTAGTTTGCTGCAATGCATACAAAATACCCACCGCATGCATGTCGATTTAATCTGCGATTGGGCAAAGCTGTAAAATTAATTTGACTAACCGACTACAAGAGCTTGTATTTGGTTAACTTGTTCTCGCTGCTCACAGCCCACGAATTATCAAAAACTCTGTTTTACCATTAACACACAACAGCTATCAAAATGGAAGCCCACGTTAAGCCTAACCACAAGCTTGATTTTTTTTTCTGTATCTTGTCTCCCAAGAACAAGCTTAATCTAATCCTGTGCCCAAGCCCGTGCTCAAATGGACAGCTGGTTAGAATATTCTATTCCGAACCTATTTGCCAGTCCTAAATTGGCTAGTTCACTTATGCTTTCTTTGAATTTTGTCCGACACAAGCAATAATATTTTAGGTATGATAATTGGCATTAATTCTCCACACCACACCACACTGCCGAGTTTATTCAACTTTGTTGAACGCTATTCATCGCAGATATACTAACTGTATTGCCTTGCTAATTGTATTGCATGACTCAAGAGGTGATTTGTTATTTTTTTTTGTATAATTCACAATTATGTCTGGCCATTGTGAATTAGGATGAGAGTGGGTGGATGGATATATCACACTAATCAGCGATACGGTTAAGAAAAAAAAAATATTTAAAAATAGACTTAATTTAAAAAGAAATTCGTCTTAAATTAATTTTATTTATGTTTTTTATTTTTGTTTTTAGATTTATGGTTTTATTTTTATTGAGTTGAACAAATTTTTTTCAATTTTTCATTCTATTTTTAAGTTTCCAATAATTGCTTTGTAGGACAAGACTTGGTGCAAAATAAAACAAGGTTTTGTACCGGATCTACAAAAGTAGATATCATGACTTTTTGTTTGATATAATCGAACCTGTTGCTTAACGGTTAGAATCGTTTGTATATTCAAATTATGCACCTAATAATTTATACAATTTAATCACTAAAGTCAAAATGAGCTAATTTATAAATTTGTTCAAAAATTGTTTTCATATTTTTTTTTTCTTCTAATTTTCAAATACGATTTGAAATTTCAATTTGCCGAACGACATTTGTGGAAAGTCAATCATCAAAAATTCAAGACAATTTCAAGTTGTTTTTGGTATTCATCAAATCTGAACGCGCCGATTTGAATTTTCTAATTTAACATTTTAAAATTCTTTGAAAAATATTGAATTCAGAAAAGTTAGTCATACTTTCACAGTGTTCCCAAAATTTTGGTAAGACTCGTTTGTACTCAGCTAAAAACCACTGTCGAAAAACAATCGATTTTTTGTTTTCGCCAATTTCAAGAATTTTGAAGAATATTATTTCCTTTGACGTTTGACAGTCTGGAGCGAAGCCATGAGCGCTCGTAATCGGAGTGTTCATGACAGAAAGGTTTTGTTGAGAGACGTATGTTTTCTAGGTGACAGTCTCGTTGGACTGATAGTGAGATGGGTAGAACTACCTTTAGGTTTCTCTCGGGGCCTTTGGATAGGTGCTGCGTGGAGCTTGTGGTGCCTAATACGTGTCCTTTGTTATACCGATCACATGGCGAGAGAAAATATGTCGATCTGGGGGTGCATAGCGACTTGTCATTCGTGTCGAAATTTACCAATTTCACTGGTGATTTGTGTTGTCCTTGTTGAAGTTTTGGACCTAAGTCGTTGTGTCTGGGTTTGAAGCAGGGTTGAATGCATGTATTATTACGTGCATGAGATTTATCTGTTGTCGTGTGGAATGGATGGGGTGATGCTTGCCTCCATCCGATTTTGAAGAGATGTTAAGCTATATTCTCGTGCGACGGGTGATAGTGCCCATGAGGTAGGGTGGGTTCTATGCCGCAAGGCACTTGGCCTCTCTGCCTCTGACTTTTCTTGGATGCAAGAGGCTTTAGATAGGGCTCACTTCTTAACAAGGGATGCGAAAATGACTCAACTATTTTTCGCATATTTCATCTCGCAATTTTAGTGCCACATTTTATAATGTTGCTTGAAATAATTAACACATAGTCGAAATGTTAAGGCTTCCATTAAAATGTTTGAGCACAGTGCGAGAGTTTAAGAAAGTTGGGGATAATTTAAAAGGCGATACCGATGCACATTATGGTTTTGAATGTTTGAATATAGCAATGGGAAGAAAATATTGCGTCGGTAAATCATTCCACATTCTTGTAGTGCGGCTAGGAAAAGAACCTCTGAATTTAACAATAAGTCCATAGTTGGGATAAAGGTAAATTGATGTGCATACCCTGAAGCGCGAGTATAATGGTAAAATAATGAAAGTAAAGAGATTATGGCGGTGCTCAAGAAATTAAAATGTTTCTGTTATAGATCTATCACCTTCCATTTTTAAATCTCTTTTTTTCGATTCTATTCAAGAAACTCACGTGGGTTATTGGAGCAACTGTCCAAATATTGGAATTATACTCAAGCTCATGACGAATGTGGGTCTTATATATTACATCCAGATCAGAAGGGGTGACAAGTTTCCGACAACTGAGAGCTGTTAATTTTGTCCGTCCCATTTTAACTGACTTAACAGCAACATATTCCCATCATTCCCAACTTTTTCATTGATAGCCAAGCGGCAATAAAAGCGATTGATTTCTGCCATTGAAATCAAATCGAAGCTTGTAACTTGCTGTCGCGAAGAGCTTAGGGTTCTTGGTACACAGCACAACAATAAACTTTGCTGGGTTCCTGGTCACAGGTGTCCCAGGAAATGAAAGCGTTGACGACCTGGCAAGAATAAGATCAACGCTTTATCCTTATCAAGCAGACACAACAGTTCAAGTCCCACCCTGTAATATTAAACAGGTAATCAAGAGTAAAGTTCTAGCCTTAACAAACAAGAGATGGAACTCTCTCGATTTCTGTCTTACAACCAGAAAATTATGGCCTAGTTTCAGTAAACAAAACACCGATGTTATCATCCAACTGAATAAAAAGTCTCTCTATCTTCTCGTGAGCATCATCTCAGGTCACAAGCAGCTCGGTTACCACAGGAAAAAGATGAAACTCAGTATGGACGACTTATGCAGAGAATGCGGTGACGAGGAAATACAAAATGATGCTTCTCATTACCTGAGAAACAGTCACCTAGAGAGACACATATTCAACGACTTGGAGGAACTCTCTGACATTCCAAGCAAAATTTTGTTAAAATTCGTTAACGATACCAAATGGCTTGAGAATTCCTAAATTTCGAAAACCGCCTTCAACTTCAGTACGATAGTGTAGTACGAACGAAAACGACTTAACGACGCACGTGTTCCTTGTGGGAGCAGCACCAACGGAGAATGGGCACCTCGCTTATACACCTGCGATTGCCACTCCTACGTTGAACACGAGCATTAGTGGTTTGATGGGCCCATCTCTACCTAAGATTGGTAAAATACTCTTTGGTATGGAAACAGAAACAGCCTCTTCGACTTAACTTACGACCAAACAAACGAACATATACACCAAACACTGACATATCAGACTTATCTACCAGACGTTGCAAGGAGCCACATGCTCCTACGGGCCTGGTGGTGGAGGTAAAGGAAAGGAACACCCCCTGAGAAGGCGTATTCCTCTCCAAGGTTATTATGTGACGATAGAAATTTCAATATTTTAGAAATACCCTCCGACATTTCAGGCTATAGCTTGCTGTAACCCATCTACATCCTTAACGGGCTTGATCGACATAAGATTATCATAGGTTTCGATACAAGAGGTCACAAACCCTAGGGTTTCACAACGGATCTACTTTGATCTAGGTGTGAAGGTAACAAGATCAACTGTCAGCCCACCAACCTAACCTAACCTAACATATTCCCAGAATTTTCGTTCTGTCTGAAAGAGTATCCTTCTATCAATCAATCTCTGTTATTGTTTAAATACTGCCTAAAAGGCAGGTAAATGTAGACTACAAGAATCAGGTTTTTTCACATTTAACTTTTTCAGTTGTTTCGTTCATTATCCAATATTCTCACAAAGAGTTGGACGAATTTCGACAACTGAACGATACTAGTACAAATAGGTATCGTTAATCTAGTCTGCCCGAATCTGGCTGAATGCATTTATTGTTTAATCAATCTATCTTATTTTCACTCTACATATACACACAAAATGTTGTTTTTTTTTTCTGTGCATTTTGAAAGGAGCTGTCAAAGTTAATTTGACTTGATAATGTTTTGCGAGATGATAATAAAGGGTGGTCCAACCATAATGCACGATGTTAATTATTGTAAGTCACACCTTAACGTCAAGTTTTTTGCCCAACTTTATTTGACATTTCTTTGTTTCAGTGTTTGACAAATTCAACCATGGAGAGATACACAATTGAGCAGCGCGTTAAGATAGTTGAAGCCCTTTACGAAAATGGGCGTTCAAATCATAATGCATTTCGAGCACTTCGTGATTTTTTTGGTCAGCATAATCGAACAAATTTGTCCGTGCGCAAATTTCAGCAAACCGGGTTTGTAGGAAATGTGAAATGTAGAGCTGAAGCCTAGTGACCATTTCAAGCGTCGTCAATACGCCGAATAGTTGGCTGAACAGACAGAAGTGAATGGTGACTTTACAAAGAAAATCATCTTCAGCGTCGAGGCCCACTTTCACCTCAGTGGATTCGTTAACAAGCAGAATTTCCACATTTGGGTAAATGCGAATTCACGAGTGATTGTTGAAAAGCCGATGCATCCACAAAGAGTGAATGTTTGGTGCGGTTTATGGGCTGGCGGCATCATCGGGCCGTACTTCTTCGAAAATGAAATCGGCGAAGCAGTTACCGTGAATGGTGTTCGCTATTGCGAGATGTTAACGGACTTCTTGTGGCCAGCAATTGGGGATATGGACCTGGACGATATGTGCTTCCAACAGGATGGTGCTACTTGCGACAGAGCCAACAAAACAATGGCTCTTTTGAGCGAAAAAAAAGGCCGTGTTATCTCACGTGATTTGACACCGTTGGACTTCTTCCTTTGAGGATACGAGTATTTAAAAGAAAAAGTATACGTCAATAAGTCAAGAACAATTCAAGAGCTAAAGGATGAGTTAATTCGGCCCATTGACGACATTGAACCCCAATTATGTCTCAGTCATTGAAAACATGGACAATCGGATAGAGGTATGCCACCGAAGCCGTGGCGAGCATTTGGCCGAAATTTTGTTTCACACATAATTGTCATAGATCCTTCTATCATATCAAAAAATATATTAAATTAACATCGTGCATTTTCGTTGGACCACCCTTTACTACATAAACAAACAAGGAAATGTTGCATTTACACGACTGGAAAAAGGTCATCTTTTCAACGTTTTCAGTCATTTATATGTATTAAATATTGTTCTTACACCATTTTTAAAAATTTTGATAAAACACAAAAAAGGCTGAACTTGTCCATTTTTTTTTATGGCAATATGGCAGAATTTTCAGACCGCCATTATTTGTCTTCGTGTGAATAGTAATTTTTGTTTGTGAGTTTCGTAACAAAAACTCTGACACATTGTCCATCATAAAATTATGTTTTTGAAGAAACATAGTGTAAATCAACAGAAGTATCGTTGCGGAAATCAAGCACTTCCGTTAAAAATGCAAAAATGCAACAAACCAGAATCAAGAAAATGTGTGACGCATTCGTATCAACATCAACTGTGTTGCGCATCACCATCGCAAACAAGCAGTGATTCACAAAATAATCGACGTTTATCAATGTATACAAAGGATTTATTTTCTTAAGACCAATTGTTTTTCAAAACAAACTTAATTATTGTACTGGATGCATCCATTACAAACGACAAAAATGTTCTGTCAAGAGAGATTCCACCTTCTTTCACTTATTTAGACAATCACTGTCAAAATAAATCTACATGTCAATCTCTTTGGGCGGTGGAAACACTACACACATTTTTTTTTTAACGTTTTTCATTTACATCATAAAGAAACTGCACTTCAAAAAATGTACAAGGGAAGTAACTAGAGAAATTATTGTTTCCTTTTACTAGTTATTTCGTTTCACTGAATAACGAATGTCATCTTTCACCGATGCACAAATAAACTTTTGACGTTTACTAATGACCGAAAATGCCAAACGCATTTCAGAATTATACGATCGATTTTGATTGAGGTCATGACGTCATCCATGATAAGGATAAATAGTATAAATAAATACAATTTGAAATTAGAAATATTTTCAGAAAATGATGTCTTCTTCGTCTTATTCTTTTAATAAAAAATCGATTTAATAAATACCCTTTAATTGACAGATGCTCCAAGGAGCAATTACTTATACCTTTCTCCAAACAAAATCAACTTAAAATAACCTGAAAACTCTCTCCATTCAGAGCCATCTTTTAACAAAATAAATAAAGTGCAATTCAACTTACTTATACTCACAGGTCGTGGGCTCCAAAATGTCTCTGCGGCTGTTTTGCTGTAAATAATTATTATTGTTGTTGTTGTTGCGATCGCTATACGAAGAATACGTCGCTGTCGTCTTTGAGGTGGTTGTATGATGCTGTGGACATTTTGGAACCCACGATGCTACCGCTCGATATACATCCGTCTTCCGTCTATTGCCGCCATCTTTACCAAGTTGCTGCTGTTGCTGATGTTGATGATGATCATCGTAGACAATGTCGTGTGGATCATCATCATCGTCGCAATAATTGCTGCTGGCGCAGTCATTGTTATTGATATTGTCATGCATGCTGCAGCCCGTTTCTCGGACTACTCGTCTCGTCGTCGTCGTTGTTGTCCTAAAACTACTACTTTCGTTTTTGCCATTGTATAGATAACCACTGGTACGATATTGTTGAGTGTGCTGAGACTGCTGCTGCTGCCTCTGATGAGTATAATGCATATGACTAGATTCTTGGCCACGAGCTGATTCGAAATAATGCTGATGATGTCGCTGCTGTCGCTGATAGTAACTGCTACTAATGCTACTGGTGTCGCTGTCATTTTTTCGTCGTTGTTGTTGTTGTTGTATGATCGGTTTGGAAAAGTCCACATACAGTGGTTCGTTCGATGGTTTTCGAGTGAACTCATCATCATCATCGCCGTCGTTGTCGTCGTCGATATCCTCATCGCCGCCGCCGCCATTGAACTTGGTCCGTGCCACATTGGGGTCATCTCTGACATTAGAACGTGGCGCACCACTATACGGACTGTAGTTGCTAGACGATTGCGAAAACGATCGCCTTCGATAGAATTCATCTTCGAATGGCAAACCATTGGGAAACTTTGTTGAGAAGGCTTTCTTTGTCCGCGGGGAGCCCTGGCTTCCGCCACTTAAACTTCCACTGGCACTGCTGCCATTGAGAGTACTTCCAGTGCTGCCAGCTCCATCACCACCACCCACTACCACCGTCGGGTACTGTCGCCGATTGTGGCCGCCATTGAGCTGTGGCGATGAAGAGCTGGAGAGTTTGTTATCCTCTTTGTATTTCTTTTTGTGTTGCTGCGGTGGCAGAGGGATCTTGTTTCCTGCTCCTGCTGGTTTGGTAATGTCTTTGGTCACTGGTGGAGCAACTTTTGCTGCTGCCATAGTCGTCGACGTCGAGAACCTGTTGAAGTAACCACCATTGGAACGACTACTATTCGAGTTCATAGGAACATTTTCTTTTGGCACTTTGACTGTATTGTAGGCTCGCTTCTGGGAGCCACAATTGAGCAGCCCAGAAGTGGGACGCCCACCATTGCTGTTATACATGGCACCACCATATTTCGGGACAATTGACTCGTCCGAAGCACCACTACTGCTTACCGCAGGTGACTTGGCGTGCTGGGGTTGGAGGTTATTGCGGCCACGGAAGCTGATGTTACTTTGGTTGCCACGATCGAAGTTTTGTGATCTCGCTATGTTGTTGTTGTTGGATCGACTCCTTAGGAATTGTTTGCTCGTGCTATTTGTGTTATTGTTGTTGTTGCTGTTATTCGCAGACAGTGTTGTTTTTGTCGGTGTTAGGTTTTTTGTTTTGCCACCATTAACAGCATCGGCATAGGACTCAATGCGTCTGCATGTCTTTGGGGTGAGGGGCTTTATGGCAGTTGGTACGGTTAATCCTGTCACCCTGCGGTAGTCATCTCGAGCTGCTAAACCAGCTGTTGACTTCGTGCCATACAAACTACTACGAAATGGTTGTAGTCTTTGATTGGTGAACGATGAGGATGAAACTGATTGAGCTGATGCTGATGATGAGGATGCTGTCGGTGATAAATAATTATATTGTGGTTTTGTTGTGGTTGTGGCAGATGATGCCGTTGTTATTGATGATGAAGAGTTGAGTTTGCCCGCTCGGAATGAGCTATAGGGGCGACTTGTGTATTGTCCCACAGGCATTTTGGTTAGAATTACTTTTTTTTTAATAAAACTTATCACAATTTGTTTTTTTAAACTTACGACTTATAAATTCGATAGACAAATTAAAAATTTTATTTTATTTTAAATTAAAAACAAACAAAAAAATATATATCACACTCTTTATGATTTTTTTATTTTTGTATTTTCTTTTTAAAAGAAATTCTTTTTTTAATAAATTTTCTATTTTTATTTATTTTTTTTTTGTAGAGAATAAGTTGTTGTGTTAATTTGTTTTTGAGTTTAATAAATTATTAGGACGTTGTTAATTTTGTTGTTGTTGTTGTTGGTGTCATCACTTTGATTTTGTTTGTTTTTAGTCTATGATGACGGTCACTGCGATCCGTCATCTGTTGTTGATAATTATTACGTTGCAACTTGCTTTCGGAATTAATTTTTAATTTAATAGAAACAAGCCGATGCATTATTAACTAAATAACAATAAAAACAAATGATTTATTAGAACCTTGTGGGTTTGGGGTTTCAATGGGACGTTTTTCTTTGAGAAGTCTTGGTGTTTATTTTTTTTCTGTCTGTTTGGACTTCAGTTGTGCGCGAAGTTGGTATAGTTTGATCTTAGTTCAATACCTAAATTCAATGCAGATTTGATCTACTCGTACTACTCGCTCTTGATGAGGTATACTTTAAATGTAATTTATTAAAAAAATACTCCCTTTATTTCAAATTCCTTCAAAAAAAAAAAAAAAAAAAAAAAAAGAACTTACATAGCCTGAAACCTTTCGAGAAAATATGAAATAGTACAAGACTTATTTGAGATCAATCGATCAAGTGTTATCAAGAGATCATTGCCCTGAACGCAAGTTAGATATGAGAAAAAGAGAACCTTGGTAAATCCACTTTTAAAAATAGTTCTAGCTACATGAGTTACAAAAAGAGAGGTTGATTTAGTTGGCAAGAACTTTTAAGTTCCAGCCAAAAGTTCAATATATGAAATCCCATCGTGTCTAAGGGGCATGAAAAAATACTTCTGCCCAAGGCTTTGATGGTATTATATACCTATTGATTTCTTCAAGAACTCGCCTAATTGATAATCCCGTCATCGCTCAGTCAGGTCAGTAGAGTAATTTTTTGAGGACAAACCCCTTAAAAAAATCAGGTGGATTGTTAAGGCAAACTTATTTTAACCGCTTTAAACCGATACATGAGAAGCCAAATTAAGAAATTATGTTTAAGCAAACCTAATGTTTGGAACCTCTCAAAATAAACCTCCCTGTTTATTTCTAGCTAAACAATACACAACAACATTCCCATCAAGACATATAATATTATGATGAGACCCTACGAAGGTGTTGAGTGTTCTTTGAAAAATGTAGGTATTATATGCAAGGGCGTTTGATTCCAATTTCACCCTCGTTAAAGACTATAATGTTTAATTTTCATTGAATTTAACAACAAAAGGGAAAGAAAAGAAAAAAAATCAAAAAATCCGGATGTGCATTTTTGTGCTTCAAAAATCAATAAAAAAAAAAACAAATGACAGTTTGTTTTTACATTAAGCAATTAATTTTAATGTTGTGTCAGACAGGAATTAGAATGTTGTCAAAATTACATGTAAAGATTTCTACAATAGCGATTTGTGAACATTGACAGATGATTTCGGCCATATTGTTGAAGCTACATCTGTCAAATTGATAATCATTTATTTAGTTTGTCTGGGGCAGGTTTATTAAATTGAACACCAATTTTGCTCAATACAATGATAACCGCGAAAACCTAAGGTGAGTATTCGAGGAATAGTTTGAAAAATCCTGTTAAGAGAATTTGTGCCGCAGGGATCCGAGAACTTTTTTTAAAAGCTTTTGATTAAATTAAGCAGGGAGTCCCATATTAAACCTAAATCACGGATAAAAGTGACTACAGGAATGGGTTCAATATTTGTAATATAATTTCTCAGTAATGATGATTCGAAAATAGGTTATGAGTTGGCATTTCTGAATATTGAGCTACACAAATTTCTATTGACATCAAATATAAAAATTTATTTAAGTCTGTTTGCAATGATTGGGCATTTTCTGTACATGAGATTTGCTCAGATATTCTAAACAATATTATTTGTGGTTTAAGCTAAAATCAGTGGTCCTAGATGACTTCCCTGAGGAACATCAAATGTTGCACCGATTGAGATAGTTATAATTCAATACTAACGATTAATTAAAATAGAATGAATCCATAAAATGAACATAATGTTGCAACCTGAACTCTGCAAGTTTAAACAAAATTATATTAAAGGATATTTTGTCGAAAGCTTTAATAAAATTGGTGGCAATGAATGTATACGAGTAAATATGGGGTTTAGGTGCACTGCAACATATAAATCTATTGTGCCCCCTTTTATAATAAATGAGATTTACAGATCTTATTCCAGATTAGATTCTTTTGAGAAACCTAACACAAGTAGCACAAAATGGTATAATTTCGGTATCACATTTCTTAATTCATACTTTATTCCTTCTTTATTAGGTATGTAAATTTATGTCTACTTAATTCCATCTTAATATGATCTTTATTAGGTATTGTTTTAAAGAACTTAACTTGGTGTGTTTACTTCTACTTAAAGCATTCTTAAATACTTCTTAAATTGGCATTTCTTAAATCGGTTGTTTTTGTTACTTAATTCCTTCTTTAATCCTTCTAAAAACATTCCTTTTTTATTTTGGTATTAAATCGGTATTTTTCAAATTCTTTAATACGTATTTAAGTCTTCTTAAAGAGTATAATATTAAAAACACGAGAGAGTTATTTGAGTAGCACTTTGAGACAAGATATTTTATGTGTCACAGTGGCACAATAGGTAGAGCACAAGCACGGCAAGCGAGAGGACTCGTGTTCGAATCTCAGTGGAAGCACAGAGGTAAATTAAAAAAAATTAACTTTTAAAATTCTTTCATTCCAGCAAAAAATCACATATAGACTAAAATATAATCAACAATAATAAAAAACAAACAGTTAATAAAAAAAATTTATTTTTATTGTTTCTAATATTTTTTTTAAGAATTGCCGTAGCTCTTTAAGAAGGAGTTAAGAAGTATTTAAAAAGATGTAAGGAACTATTTAAGAAGGAGTAATGAAGTACTCGTATTTAAGAAGAATGATATCCCGATTTAAGACCATTTTAAGACTCAATTTATCTTCTTATTTCCTTCTATCGGACCGCCCACTTCCGCCTTTTCTCTACTTAATAGGAACTTAAATCCGTCTTATAGAAGATGTCAGATACCGATTTAGAATTCTTAAAGACTTCGTTAAGTAATTCTGTGCTACTTGTGAAGTATATGAAGTGGTTTCAGTAGTTTGTTCTCTTCTATCTGGTGATGTCCCAGAAGTCTATGTCTTTGATGGATGGGTGCATTACATCTAGCTAATATAATGATGCGGAGGTTCCTCATAAGTACTGTAGAATATGCATGTGGCACTGCTGAATATGCCCAGAAAATTGCGGTGTCTTCTCAGTTTACAGTGCCGAGAAAACTCATGATTATTCGCAGGTTGTTCAATTTTGATTTTATTTTTAATCACGTTTTCTTTTATACCGAAATTCGGCTCTGGTCCCATTAGGAGTATCATTGCTCCTTTTTTTGCCAAATTATCTGCCACTTCATTTTCCATGACCCCTACGTGTCCTGGTACCCAATGAAGTGAGACATTATTTTCTTTCCCAAGGTAGATTAGCCTGCACACACATTACCATACCAGTGTAAAATTAATGGCATAGGAGTTTAATGCTTAAAGTGCAGCTTGGCTATCTGAAATAATGGGAATGTTTTGGTTACGATAGTTCCTTTCCAAATTACTTTCGGCACATTTACCTATGGCATTCACTCTGCTTGGAAAAATGCTTGACAGAGACATAGAAAGTTTGATTTTGGGTCCGAAATATCCTTGATACGTTCTTAATCCATCAGCCAAATCAACATGGAGAGTTATAGTGTTCAACAAAATGTATAAATGATTAAATTGTTTCATGAAAGTTCGTCAATATACGAAATTTTGGAATGTAGGACGTTCGCAATCCACACGAAATCCACTGAACATAGTGATCTTCGACTTTTAAAGCATTTCTGTGTGGTTGTTTCGAGTCAGAACTTCTAAAAGTAGACGCACTTTTCATATAACCTTTAGGATATAACCTTGGAGGATTTCTCACTTCCTCGCCAGAGACAGAATCCCTTAAAAAAAAAAACATTTGTTTGTTTTTAGGTGGCAGCAGCTGGTAATCGAACCAGGACCTCCCGCATGACGGCCGAGCATCCAGCGCATTTACCATTATACAAGGAGGACAAACTAAATAGAAAATCATGTTCGGAAAAATTCTGCTACAAATGAAAATGGTGAATGGTAACGTAAATGCCGTTAATTTTGACAACATTTTAAAAATAATGCTGATAAAATAATGACACGCATCTGTCAGAAAATTCTGTTCAGTTAGCCCAGAATCAACTAACCAAATGTCTCGAGTTGAATCGAAATCTAATTTAAGTGAAAATCATGTTGTTTTAGAAGTTAACTCGTGCTTAACTCCAAAACTAGAGTGATTTGACAGGGAAAGTTCAAATATTGTAAGCGAAAAACTTATATTTTTGAAATTTCACAGTACACATTAAATGTACTAATATTTTGTAACATGGTTGGATCGTAATTTCAAAATTAAAAATACATCACTAAAATTATTTTTTGCAAAATTCGTCATTAAAGACTAAAAGGCGAACAAAATTATTTTTGATATTATTATTTGGAGACTTCCATTCTTTCTGACAATTAAAATTTGGCATTTGGCATTTGGCATTTTTCGTTTTTTTTTTTTCTTTCTCTAAAACATTGATATTTTTTTGAGTTTGTCTTAGCAATTTGTGAAACTCTCCAATTTTTTATTTGGCTGAAGTGTTTTATAAGCATTTTGTTGGATACTACAAACAAAATTTCGCTTCGCATCAGCATTGTACTTGACATAAAGCGCTGACAAGTAGATCCACTTCCGTACGAATTTTTAAAAGTAAAATTTAATATTAAATTTCTTAAAGAATACTGCGCAAATTTTTATAAATTTGGGCTATTGAATTCTTGTTAAAGGGGTGTGTCAGTGGGCGGAAATTAGTTCTGATAATTCTTAAAACCATTAAGTAACGTGCCTGAAAATGTCATCAAATTCGATTTCGTGTATTAAATTCTATCAAAATATGACTAATTCTCCATGCAACTGGAACCACTGTACAACGGTTGAACCAATATAAAACAAATTTTGTAACAAAGACCAAACTATACTTAAGTTTTTTGGTACTCTGAATTTGAATCTGACTTCAGAATTGCTCCATCGCTTTTAATTTTCGATATATTTCAATCGTGTAATACAAAAAAAACCGTTATTATACTGTTTAACAAAAATTGTCAGTACAGGGAAGATAGGACGTTTGCCTCTCACTCTGGTTTCATTAGCTTGCATAAGTGTGTCGCTTTTTAAAGCTTTCACAGGGTTTCACTAGCTTACATTATAAATCGCCAACACTCAACATACACAACTTTATAAAATTTGTTCTCAAAAGCTTCAAATCGCAAAAGCTCCTTAATAAAATCCACTGAATAAGCTCCTTGCTTCTAATTTAGAATGGTAACTCTGTTTTGATGTACGAGTATATAACAAGCGCACGATCGTATTTACTTGACAGTATCCCTTCAGCAGTGGGATACAACGGTCGCTTTGGGATATACAACTTTTTGCGAAGAATTACAACAACAATTCTTTAAGGAAAGTCAGTGGCATTTTTCCCAACGTATTGTAGTGAGGATGCATCAGGTGCCACTGCCTTGGAAAAAGCTCTCTCATAAGGCCTGTACTGAAAATTTTATGTTGAACAGATTATATGTAGTATGTAGATACCTATTTTCGGGAAAAATTATTTTGATAGGTAATATTACTCATATTATTGTCTAGCTGATAACACGTTATCTGTCAAAAAATTTGAGACTCATTCGTGCAGAACTGTGCTCCACCGCACTTAAGATTATTGCAAAACTATAATAGCCTGGTTACCTAAACAAAAAATGTAGGTTTAATTCGCTTGGTCTGTGTTATCGATTGCATATAAATTTTAAAATAAATGGAGCTATAATCAATCGTTCAATCTGGGAAAAGAATTGGCCCAAAATGGCTGCCCTGAGGAACTCTTTAGTTGTTTGATGTTTGAATGTTTTTGAATAAAAATTCACAAAAATGAATTTAATAAGTAATTAACGTTTGAGCGTAGATATACGCTTAACCCAAGCTTACTCATTTTGCTTTGTCGAATGCTGAGAAAAGTTACAGACGGACGTCCTTTCGAAAAACTAAACAGCTATGCATTAAAACAGAATTTTGTATGAACAAGAAGATAATCTTCTTGGGGTATAATTGATCTTTGAAAGTTAGTCGTGCATACTTTGAGTTAGCCTGCTTCATTATCTTCCTTTTGTTATTGCCGAGGACAATCTTAAATGTGGGTATAATTTGTCACGACTTTCAATTGGATTAAAAAAAAAGAAGCTACTTATAATAATCTCAGTTATAAAAATAAGTTTATGCTTCATTCCTTAAGAGGTCTAACAATGCCATAGATAATAATCTCATAGCAAGATAATATAATTTCCAATGTCCGTTTGAACAGTCAATTTTCTATTTTTTATTAAAAGAAAAAAAAGAAAAACTATAAAATTTAATTTCATTTGATTGACTTAACAAACGACCACTTTGAACATTCAAACTTAAGCAAATAACAAAAGTATGTACATTGAATTAACACTGGGTGATGCACTTGACCTTCATCAAACATAGATTCTTTAATAATAATTAAAAATAGTCTCTCTAATGTGATTATTTTAGTTTAAAAAAAGCTACAGCGATGCTCAAGCCAGTGTAATTGAATCTTCCCAACGCATATAAATTCACTTGGTATACAAAACATTGTCATGTCACCATGGCAGACGTTACAGCTAAATTAAAATCTACGATTAAAGCCCGGTCAGTAGCACCGTGAGACAACAATGTAAACGAATTGTTAAACTGCCTGATATATTGTTTGACAGTTTTAATTGACACTCATTTTATTTGTAAAGCTAATGGCTTTGATTGTGGAAAGCGTTAATTCAATCAGAGACTGTGAGAATAAAATTCACTTTTGTCCCTAAAGAACATTGCGGCAACAAATTGTTGGTTAATCAATCGAACTCATCAACCAAGGTCTTGAGAGTTTATCCACCTTTTTCCAATATCCAATCAAAACGAACAAAAATGTTTTATCAAATAAAGTTGACCACTTTATCATATCATTAAACCATCAATATAGACCCTCCCTCCTACTTCATCGATCATTCGACAGAGGTCACTACTTACTGGTGGTGATGTACTCTTCATAATATTTTTTTCTTTGAGATCTTTTGTTGATTAAAATGGTTCATGCTATTTTATTGCTTTGATGTATTTAATGTGTCTTCGAGAGAAATAAAAAAAAAGAAAAACAGAAATAAAAATACCTATTTTACAACCGATTTATTATTTAAGATGGCGACGCACCTTTTAAGCGAACTTGAATGTTTATTTCTTTATGATTTTTAAAACCAAAATATATAGTTGGTTTCGACAAGTTCAAGGCCGATCAAGGTAGCTTAAGAGCAGGTGTACTTAAAAAAAATTAATTAAAACATTGATTTGTTTTGTTGATTGAAGCAATAAGGAACTTAAAGAAATACTTTCGAAGGTTAGACTTAAGGGAAAGCATTTAACATTTAAGGTCAATTTGACATTTAAGTATAATTTTACAGTTTCTTAGATTTTACTTTCAGATAAACAAAAGTTGTTTAGTAATAAAAAAAAAAGTATTAAATGAAAATGTTGAAAAACTCGAGCTCAATTGGCTGTCAACTTTTTTCTGTAGTTCTTTCATCTAAAGCTCATTGAAAATCTGCACAATTTTTTCGTAGAAATACTCCAATTCGTTCCCTGCGATAAAAAGGCTAAAAGAAGGAAATAACCTCAAAGGAATTCTAATACTGGGTACTTTAAAACTGACGGAAGATCATTTATAAATAATATTAATAGAATTGGACCCAAATGGCTGCCCTGAGGAGCTCCATAATGAAATATAAATTTTTGTTAAAGAAAATTCTAAAAAACAGAATTTGATCAGTTATGTATTTAGATTTCAGTGTAAAAATACAGTTAGGCCAACCTTGCTCATCTTTTGTAACAAAACTTGATATGAAAGTTTGTCGAAAGCAAAGAAAAGTTACAGACGAACGTCTTTTTCGTGAAAACATGGTTCGAAACATGGTTCTATGCTAAGCTCATGTTTATTTATTTTAGTAACCCTTGGCATAACGTAAATGCGTTGGTTTGTCATGTAGAAGGTCTTCGATTCGATTCCCAGCCGCTGTAAAAAAAGTTTTTTAGAGGTGTACTACGAGTATCTCTAGGAAGGAATTGACAAATCCTCCAAGAGTATCTCTTGTCATGAGAAGTGCTGCTTGTTCGGAATTGACAGAAAATTGTATGTCTCGTCCATTACTGGTATCACGCGCTCAGGAATTTTTGAAAGTTACTAGGTTGAGGTTCTCTACGAGCCGTTATGGGCTCCTATTTATTTTTTGGATTAGTCTAAGGCTTATGCAAAACCAGCAGAATTTTTTTGTAGAAAAACTCCACCTCGTTCCCTGCTATATAATTTCTAAACGAAGAGAATACCCCAAGGTAGTATTCTAATACTGGGTAATTTAAAACTAACAGAAAATTATTTATAGTAATATAAAAAGACTTGGCCAAAAATGGTTCCCCTGAGGAACTCCATAATTAAATCTAAAACTTTTTTAATACAAATTCACAAATTAGAATTAGAATAGGAGGTGTCGGTGTACATTGGTTTTGAATTCTTGAACATTGCAATGACTGGGAAAGACAGAGCGTGGCAAGGAATTCCACATTCGCGTAGTACGGCTGAAGAACGAATCTCTGTACTTCACAGTACGGCCGAAGTTGGGCTCAAGGGTAAACTGATGGGCATTCCTAGAAGTGCGAGTATTACGGTTAAATTGTTTAAGAGGAGGAATGTAGCTGACTATTTCACTAGAGCATAGTCCGTTAAAATAACGGTAAAGAAGGGTGAGGTAAGAAACATTACGACAATGTTGGAGTGACGTAAATGAGTCAATAAATTAATAAAAATGAGGAAGAGTGTCGGGGTCAAAACGGAGCCCTGGGACACACCAGCATTTATATTGTGGTTTTCATACTTCAACCCGTCCTTCAGAATATCAGAGAATTTGTCAAATGTCAATTGTATCTATCCTTCCTATTTGAAGTAGAGGAATTATGAAAGATTTCTTCCACTTTCAAAAGTTGTCCAAATCTTATGGTTGTCACAGGTCTCTCTTAGAAACCTATCACTCCTACATCCTGCAGAGCATTTGTAAAACTCATAACATGGACAGTGGTCTCCTGCCAAGTTTTTTTTATCGATTACTTCTTATAAAATCATTGCGTGTCAGAAAAATATACATAGAAGATCTAAAATAATTTTTAAACATAAAATTAAATTACGCTTTAATTTTTTCGCTTTTAATTGTGCCTTACCAACTACGCGATGTCAGAAATGTTTGGTTTTGTTTTATTTGATTTTCAAGATCACGCATAAAAACAATCTTTAAATCTAATGTCTGAATGTGAAGAAATGCGGTGATCTATTTTTAAATTTTCATTCATTGACTCATTTAAAATATTTTCACAATTTGAACTTTCAAGAACATTTTCTACGCTCTCTTTAGGATTAAATTGAAAAAAAAAAAATTAAAAGAAAACAAAGAAGCTGTGTTTTTTTGTATTATTCTTAAAATACCTCCATTCGTATCTTCCATTAAGAATTAAATGTTTGAATTTTTTTTTCATTTAAGATCATTAATCCAGAGAACTACTACTACCTGAGTGATCTGTTTTGTAAGAAAAATTACAGAACATTTTTCAAAATCTAAATCTAAAGTTTTTTTCTTTGATGTTTCATTGAAAATATTTTGTATTCATTGAAATTAATTTATGAATCTGAAATGAAACTGATGTATTTTTTGGATATAATTTTGTGCATGTTTACGTCAAAAATGTAAATTGTATGGATTTTTCAAAATTATTGATTTTGTAACGAAAAAAATTTTATTTTATTTTTCTTATGGAAAATACAATTTCCGTTTGTTTTTAAAACACTTATTGTAAGAAAACAGTGTGAAACTAATATTAAAAACAAGAGCTGATCTATCTTTTTGTTTGACATCAGTCATTTCTTTGAAGGGCGCATATTTGAAAGACTAGTGACAATTCACATTTGCAAAAAGTATTTTTGGAAAAGTTATACAATACGAGTATGTTACATTAGCCGAATTGTAGTTGACTCAGCGAAAAATTCGTTAGCTAAATGGCAATAACTTCATTTTAAGTAATTTTGTATTTCATGAAGGTTTTATTGTGTCAATATACTTTTTCTCTTGACTTTAATGCAATTTGTTTATTTCGAGGTAAGCTTTATTAATTCTATTAACAAAATGTTTCTAAAAACTATATATACTATATAACTCAGCGAAAAATTGCATTACCAAAAAATATGAATACGTATGTCACTCGAATTTGAAATTAGTTAGTCTAAATTCACAGTTAATCAGTGCCAACACAAATTAAATGAATTCAAATAAATGGAACCAAAATAAATAAAAAAAAATAAATAAATAACTGGGTCACTCGCGGGTTTAGCGACGCCAATCCAGAGAGTGACCCAGTTAACAGCCCAAACCTGAGCAACACAACAGAAATAGCTAAAATAATCAGTAGCTTCAGGCCTAAGAAATTCAACCGGACCAGATGGAATATCGAACTTTATTATCAAGAGGATGCCAGAGACAGTACTAATCCTTTTAGCTATCATTTTGAACAACTGTGTCAACAACAACTACTTTCCCAAAAAATGGAAAACTGCAAAGATCTTGGCGATCCCGAAGAAAGGTGCCAGGAACATGATCTCTAACTATAGGCCAATATCGCTCCTAAGCAATCTAAGCAAGATTTTGGAAGAGCTGATACTATAAGGAAACTTAAAAAGTTCTGCAGCGAGAACAACTTAATACCTGACATGCAGTTTGGCTTTAGAGAGAAGCACTCTGCATTACACCCACTACTGAAGTTCCAGCATGACACCACCATAGCTCTCAACAGTCAGCGTGTAACAGTCGGACGCTTTCTCGATAGACGCTCTTAAACACAAACTGCATCTGCTAAATCTACCCTCGGCACTAATAAAAATTCTTTTTTCGTTTCTTTCTTCCAGGAACTTCTTTGTGCAATTAAGAAACCATGAAGAACGTCAAAGCCGGAGTCGCACAAGGTTCAAAACTTGGCCCCTTCCTCTACAGTCTGATGACATCAGACCAGCCCATCCCAACCGGTTGTAAAAACCTACTGTATGCTGATGATACACTCATATGCAACCTCAATGTCACCACTTGCCGCCTTCCGGAAAGTAGAGACTCATATCCACAGACTGTTTCATTTTTACAAAAAATGGGGCATCAAAATCAATACTGACAAACTGGAGCTTGTCTGCTTCAGGAGACCTAGTGAGTGCAGATCTCTTTCAGCAACCACCTGCAGAAACTTAGTTCTGAAACTTCCGAATAGATCCACCATTGCAGACAGAAAGAACGTCAAGTACCTGGGTATCAACTTCAACGAGTTGCTAAGGTTCAACCCGCACTCAAGAAGTATACTCAGAAAAGCCAACTGGACATTCCACCGGCTACACCCTTTGATGAAGCGAAGATCAGGACTTAGCCAACAGACGAAGGTGCTCATCTACAAACAACTTCTGAGGCCACTTATCAGATTTTGTTTTCCAATCTGGTTTAAGATCTCAAAGACAGCGATGAAGGAACTTCAAATCTTCGAGAGGAAGATGCTAAGAATCTGCACCGGGCTCCAATTCGACCCGCAGCGAGCAAAACACCTTCCTCCTTCTTAATTCGGCAAAGAAGCTGGTGCAGAACACCGTCAACATTCCCATTGTAAAAGTAAGGCCCCTTATGTGTCAATTCATGTAAATAGTAATAAGTTTACATTAAGCCTAATATTAGGTAATATGTTCAATTAAACAAGCTTGAACAAAAAATTAAATAAAAGTTCGGCAAACTCATTAGATATTTGGAATCGTCAGTTAATTTGTACCCTTTTCAATTCAATATTTTTGTTTGTGTTCAATTTGTTTCGTACTAAGATGTTTTCGCAGGAAGCAAGTGTGAACTAAAACAAACAAAATCAAAACCATTGAAAAGTGCTACAATTCGTGTGGTTTTCGTGGTTTCAATGGATGACCAGTTTTTTGGTTCTAGTTATGTACAGCACTGTATTGAACTCTTAAATGCTTCTTTAATTTCAATTTTGAAATTATTGTTTAAAAAAAAACACTAAATTTTAGCTCAGTAATTTTTTTAAACTATTTTATATTTTTTTTTAAGTATTTGAAATATTGCAAAAACACTTGTAGGTTTTTTAGGAGTACTTTATCAGAAAAACTTTGAAATATTTTTGAACAACTCGACCAGACCTTCAATTTCCAATAAGTCAGTTGAAAAGTTCAAAATCTTTTTTGCAATAATGCTTAGTCTTTTACTTGGTTGAAATTTTCATATTCATATAATATTTTACGTATGTAATTATACTAATAAAGTAAGTTCGTGGAATCAACGAATAAATTCTTTGAATCAACGAATAAATCATCAATATATGAATTCGTTTAAAATAAATTCATTCGGCCAATGAAAAAAAATCAATGAGCGAATTGTTTTCATTTTGAGAAATTAATTATCGTATGATGATGGCTCAACGAACTCTTAAATATTGGTTGAATTTTAAATGAAAAAATCATTAAATACTTATAAACATTTGTTATATTAAACAGTTTCGGTGCATCAACTGTAGCATTTCAAAATATCAACGGTGAACAAATCATACTTGACTAAGTAGGTATGAAAATTACTCTAAATTGACACGACCCTTTCTAAGATTGTTAATTATCAATTGATAAAACTATGTAACAAATTTGTTTTTGTTAATTTGTTGTTAGTTTCGACTTTCTTATGAGAAGTCAATATGAGGCTTTGTGACTATTTCTGTGAACTTCTTGTCGGCGGGAAAAGAAAGGGAATCGAACCCAGCCCTCCGACATGATAGCCCAATGCACTAACCCACAACTACAACAATAACTTGCAGAATGGTGTCAAAGAAAATTTCCAGCCAGCATTAATGGCAAAACTAAACGACAGGTGCACTTATTAATTTTTTTGTAACAAAAACACTGATTTAAACCATTTACACGATGAAGTAAATATGTAAATTGTAGGTACATAAAATCGATGAAATTATGTTGGTCTGTCGTGAAATTCTGCCATTATTTTAGAATGCGGAGAGAAGTTTTTCAAGACATTTCTTCAGTGGAGAAGCGTTACAAGGGAAAATTGGGATTTCTACAAAGTATAATTGGTAATTTTATTAAAATGTGATATTTAAAAACTTGACCTTCAATTCAAGCCTGTCGGGATCATTTTATCGATCAAAAATTTTATAAATGCAGTGAAAATATCTTAGATTTTAGTTTTTGTCAACTATCAATTGATAATAATTGACAATCGATTCCTATTAAAATTATAAAACCCAAGATACATTCAATTTAAGCAGATCTTTAGAAAACATATTATAGTTGTCAAAGATCAATTATTTGACGATTGAATTGATTTTTTCTATCACTTAAATTATCGATATTATCAAAAACCAATTGATAAACTTTCAATCCACTTTGACCAACAAAGAAAAAAAAACCATTGTGAATAGTGTCTATTTCGATTGACATTTCAATCTAATCCAAAATTAGTTTTTGACAACACATTTTTTTCTCGATTTGGACTAACAATGTAATAAATATTGGAATTTACTCACAACTTCTTTTCTAACTTGGTCAAGCAAATGAAAGGAGGCCCAGATTTTGTTTTCCTTGTGCAAGGAATCTTAAAACACGATCGATTGTTGTCCTTTTATCGGTTTTAATTAGATATCTCCCGACACATTAAGGAACGCTTTTTTTGGAAATTCTTAATTTTTGTACAAATCTAAAACCAAATCAGATTTATTGCTTAAACGAAATTATATAAACATCATTGGCAAAAATGTTCTTCCAGATTTAGTGAATTCGAAGCATTCCAAGACCATAAATTCACCACAAAAAAAAAAACTTCAATCGTAGACATTACGGGCAAAATAATTTATCAAGGAGTAGTTTTATATTTTCGAAAAATTTATAACAAATTGACAACGAAATTGCCAATAATGTCAATTGAACCATTCACAATAGATGTCAAACCTGAAGATCGACAACCCTTATGCCGATTCGTTTATTTTGTTGATAAACGTCAAATATTGTGTATGGAATAATTGATAACCGTAATGGGTGTTTTTAGCATCACATTTGTTGTTTGTCTGTTAGCAAGATTCAAGAAGATCAAGTCTTGATTAGTTGTAGGAAATATTTGGAACTTTAAACAGCTTTTCTAAAAAAAAACCGGTTTTAATTTAATAAAAAATTGATATGTTTCTTTGTTGCAAAAACAAAAAGAATCAAAATCATTTAGTTTTCTACGAACAATAAAATTGAAATAAACTTCTACAGGTACTAATGTTTAAGAATGAAAGAACGAATAAACGAAAGTAAATGCTAACAACAAAATAACACAATTTTTTGTTTAAAATAAAAGACTTTAAAGAATTTTCTTCCAATTAAAACCCTTTATCAATCATCTCTATTTCCAAGATCAACAAAATGAAATTAAAAATAAAATAATTCCTCCTTTCAAACTTTAGCAAAGATTATGTTTTCAACTGTCACTTTCGTATAATCATTTTATTTGCTATTTAAAAGATACTTTCTACCATAAAGAAACAGACAAAAAAACTTGTATCTCAAGTCTGCTGCAGACTGCACCTGCAATACTAAACAAATTAAAATCAAGAAGAAAAAACAAACGAATTCAAAATAAACAAACTGACATTCCCTCTCGCATAATATTCCGTAAACGTATTTTACATAAAAAAAAATATACCAACAACTTAGCACAAAACTTTAGTTTTTTTTTTTTCTTTTATTGAATTGATTAATCGATAGGAAGACAGAGTCTACCAATTCTGAACACCGACCGACCGACAGGCATGAGGGCCAGACCGATCCATCCAACAAAAATTACTCATTCTCTTCACGTGGGTCATCTTTTTGAGAAGAGCTTTTGTTGTTGGTGTTTATTTGTAACGTCTTTTTATAGTTTTTTTTTTTAATCCCACCTTCTTCTTTGTTTAAAACAAAAAAAAACATAAAAAACAATTGTTCAAAACAGGTAAAACAAACTGTGATCACGATCATCTGGTTCAATACGTGTGATATGTGATACGTCACTTTTTGTTATTCGTGTCATCTAAAAATTAAACAAACAGTGATACCAATATCGTCACTGATAACCAAAGACTATCTATTTGAACAAGGAATAACAACCATTACAGCTGATAACACAAACTACTTATAACACTGTTATCACAAAAGTTAGACAGAAAAAAACAGCACATTTTGGGACTTCTCAAGGAGAAACGATCGCGCATTGATATAGGCGATAGGTTTTTTAGATCATTTTCGAACCACATACTTTTCAATTGACATTATCACTAGCATAACACTTGTATTTATTTATTTTTTGCTTTGTTTTTAGTTTGGAGAGACTAAAAAACAAACTGAAGATCAACACACCGGAAACACGATCATAAACTTCGGTTTATCCTTATTTAATTTTTTTTTGAAATTTTAGTTTGAAAAACGTGCGCCGCGGTGATGGTGGATTTTTGAAACAACAAATTCCGCAAAGAAGAAGAAAATTCAACGATATTCACTTTTCTTCTTGATAAAAATTTTGATGATTCTTTCGGAATTAATTTGTCAAAAAAAATGAAACACAACAAAAGAAAAATATTATTTATATTTTTTCTTAAATTTATTTCGCAGTGGGTTACCTCCATCCGCTGTAAAGTAATCGCATCGACTGAATTCAATTCCAACAGACAGACAACTTCCAGCCCCAAAAAGGGGCGCTCATAGAAATCGCTCTTTGTGGCTGTTTGGACTGTTTGCCCGTGCTGCGGTATAGAGGGCCCCTCACTCGCTCGCTAGCGTGTAGGTAAGGTACTTACTTACTCACCAAGTGGGTTTTTGTGTGTTTCTTATGGGTTTTCTTTTCGTTATTTTGTTTTTGTTGTTTTCTTTTTGTTCATTTTTATCTTCATCTTGTAGTTTACGGTTTATCATAAGTAGTTCTTCGGGTTTTTTATTATTATTTTGAAAGCAACTTGTCTTTTCAATATTGACACAAGAGCCTACGATATTTTGAGAGAAACTTACGATCTTAATTATGATCGCTGTATTTTCTTAGCAAATGTAATTCAGCTTAAGAAACTCTTTTATTTTTTATTTTTTGAGATTTTGTTGCTCTTGCTGATAAAGCTTATTAGCTGAGAACTAAGTCTTAGAGCCTATCATACTCTCTCTTTAGGGCAAAGGCAAACAAAACAAAGTGTGCTGTAGAATTCATGGTTTTGGGTTGGTTTATTAGGTGGTTGTAGCTAAAAGATTAACCTACATTGGCTATGGTGTACTGTGGATCTTTTTGATAATTGTGGTTGCCAAAATAAATTTTGAGTGGTTTACTGCTTGATGTTATTTTTGTTTTTTGTTGGTGAGATAATTCTTTTTTTCGAATTATTTTACAGTCCTTTTATAAAATTTCCTAAGGAATTCAAGCAATTTATAATCATAGTGCGGTGCTGCACGCAGAAATGCATGCATTTTTTTTCTAACGTAGTTGTCATGCTTTAATTAACTGCGCTGATCAACGAGCCCATATGAATGAAGGGAATCAAGATAGGAAAATCTTTTTCTTAACCACAATAGCTCAGAAAAAGGTAATTTTGTATTTAAAAATTATGTTTTTTTTAATTCACTCAGTTTGTTTATTTTTTGTTAATGACATTTAGTATTCGTTTTAAGGAAAAAAAAATAATTTTTTAAGAAAATGAACTGGGCTTTAATAATAAGTGAAAAAAATTAATACTCATTAACGTTTTTTTTTTTTTTTGAATAAAATGATATCAAAGTGAAAAAAACTACTTAAAAAACAAAAAAAAAGGGTTTCATCCAAATTTGCGGAGATACGGTTGTCCGCAGAAAAAAAAGTCTTTGGACAAACTAAAACTGTAAAAAATTCTTGATTGGTTATAAAAAAAATCTTACGAATCGGACGTAGTTTGGCAAAGATAAAGCCAGTTAAGGGAAAAATCATAAAAACCGTTATAACTCGAAAACGGGACGAAAACGAGAAAATGACATCTTAAGTTTTTTGACTTAAAATGACCTCAGGAATCCATGGTTTCCATTTGGAGCGGTGACTGTGGGACACCCTGTATAATGTATGATGTATGATACAAGAAATGTGATGCATGATGAGTGATGTATAATTATGATGATGATGATAACGATGAAGAAGGCCAGCACCGCAACCTGGTTTTTGTATGATGGTGTATTATGTATGATCTTTGATGTGTGACGAATGATGTGTGATGCATGATGCGTGCATAAAATAATGCAGGAGGAAAGCAGGAAACCTGGAGATCTATTATCAATGATCTATGGTACATATGATGTATGATGCATGATGCATGGTTAATAATGTATAATGCATGAGAATTGATGTATAATGTATGATATATGATGTATGTTGCATGAGAAATGATGTATGATATTATGATATACCTTTGCGAAGGTAGTCACCTTGACGTGGTGCAAAGGCTTAAGTAGCAAAGACTCCCCCGACCTGCCATTCTGGGATAACCCCAAGCTGGTAGAGAAGTTGAAGAGCGAAAACCAAGAACTGCCCTCCCTAATCCAGGGTGTTAAGTGACCCGTGCCCATTGGATGGTTTGCAGCCAGGGAGTATACCGGCTGTATTATAACGGAACCTCTTTGAAACCAGGTTGAATCAAAGAGTAACCCAGACCTTACCATATTATGCGGAGCTCTGATATGGCGGACCCCAATATTTCTCTAGCTACTCGTGGGAATAAAAAAGCCAAAAAATTTAAAGCAAAAAAATAACAAAAATTTTAAAAAATTCAACACTCTGCGGGATGTTACCGCAAGTGAACTAGCGGATCGAATGGAGAAATACCTCCGTGGTGAAGATCCGAGACCGGAGAGAAGCAAGTACCTGAAGAGGATACCTCAGGGGAACACTCAAAACCGGGCAGCAGGAGGAGCGTCGACCTCTGGTCAAGGGAGAATACCTTCCAGACAGGAAAAAGACGCAACTCAGAGTGCAGCGGCAACCTCTTGTCAAGGGAGAATACCTCCTAGTCAAGGGGAAAACGCTACAAACGAAACAGCATCCACTAGCACAGGGAGTTTATCTCCTAAACAAGTGAATGATCTGATTGTGGTCAGACAAAAAGATGACGGGAAGTTACCGCCATCTAAACTATCCAGTACACCCGAAATACCAAAGAGCCGAAATGCCCGGAAGTCAGCGAAACTACTGCTGAGAAACTACAACCGGCAACGTTTCGAAAACTGTATCAACCTAAGTAGGAATAACCTAAGAATAATAACAGGTATTCTAACAGGACACTGTAAACTTAGAAGACACCTTAATCTACTTGGTGTGGTAAGCAGTGCCACTTGCAGATTCTGCAACATGCATGAGGAAACTCCGGTACACATACTGGGAAAGTGTTGTCCAATCATGCACCAAAGGAAAACCCATCTGGGACGGTACCAGGTGGAAAAGAGCAACCTACCCTCTCTAAAAGTGCCCCAAGTACTAAAATTCCTGAAGGCAATAGGTTTGGAGGAAAACTGTAGGATGAGCCAGCTCATCATTATAAGAGGGGGCACAATAGATCTACAGGTCGCAGTGCAATTAATCCCCAATACAATTCATTCATGATATACCTAGTCCTGCCATAAGTTCTGTCCCTGACAAAAACACGTTTTATTTAAAAAATAAAAAAGCAATCAAAATTCTTTTTACGCCATTTATTAAGTATTAAATTTACAATATAAATATATAAGAAATTATTCAAAATGCCCCCCCTTAGCCTTCAAACAATTCCTTAAACGACCGCCTCGCGTCTATCGCCGCACGCACGACTTCCAGTGCAAACGAAACTACTGTCTTCAACAAATCACCTTTGAAATCTCAATATTTCGGTGAGGCTTACAGCAAGCCTTCTTCTCCAAAGTGTTCCACAACCGGTAGTTCAGCTGCCAGCCGGGCAGCCCCGATCTTAATCCGCTGAACATTTTGGAGGAGGGGGCTTGCTGTAAGCCTCACCGAAATATTGAGTCTCTCAAAGCTGTTTTGTTGAGACAGTAGCTTCGTTTCCACTGGAAGTCGCGCGTGCGGCGTAGACGAGTGGCCGGATCGTTTAAGAAAGTGTTTGAAGGGTAAGGGGCGGCATTTTGAATAATTTCTTATATATTTATATTGTAAATTTAATACTTAATAAATGGCGTAAAAAGAATTTTGATTGCTTTTTTATTTTTTAAATAAAACGTGTTTTTGTCAGGGACAGAACTTATGGCAGGACTAGGTATAATGTATGATGCATGATATGTAATGTATGATATATAATATTAGATCTGTGACGCAGGATGTACGAGTATGTTGTATTTTCATAATGATGAGGTCGATAAGGATGATTATGATTAAAAAGTTTGAAGACATGGTGGCATTACTTACTTTTTCTTATAAGGGTGATTCTACAAACGATGGAATTTTCGGCGGCCCAAGAAATATTTTAAAATCCGTTCAATTATTTAATCTGATTTTTTTTTATAATATTAAATATGATTGATATCTACCTGGCCTAACAATATTATTAGGGTGACCTTATTTTATTTTGCTCAAAACATTCTTCAAAGTGTCTGATTCTCAGTCTCCTGACGTGTCCCCAGTGCGATTTCGCAAAGAAAAATTATTACCGTTCTCTTATTTCAGGTCTCATACTAAGATGAATTCCACCGCAGTTACGCCAAATAATACATCTTTGCTACGAGTTAGATAAATATTTTTTAGTAATTAATTTTATAACAAAAAAAATTAACTAAACTTTGTCTCCCGTATTTCATATCAGTCCCCTGGACTATTGAAGCAGTCGAAAATATCAATAACTAGAATATCGAGCGAATTTCCAGCACTGGCAATTTGAAGTACCAAGTCTACTTACAATAAAATCGTGGTGCAACTCGATCCTGTTTCTTATGTTAGTATTGTGAAAAAGACATTTGTGCAAGAAGTCGTGGATTATCCGTTTAGTTTATCAGTCCTCTGGTGAGTTTTTATGAAACAAATTTTTATGTAAGTAGGCATCTTTGTTAGCAGTATAGTATAGGTTTAATAAAACTATAATATTATATATATTTTTTTGTTTTTTTAAGTTAAGCCTTAATATCTTTTTTGCGCAAAAACTATTTTAAACTTCAATCCCATGGCTAATAAATAAACAAATGATATTTTGTTCAGAAACCGGAGAAATTTTCGTTTATGTTAAACTTCTAACTTCATTGAGAATATTTTTAAAAATAATATAATTTATTTTAAATTGATTCTAAATTGAAAAAAAAAAAATATTTAATTATAATATATTATATTCTCTTAATAAAATGCTAAATAATATTAATCAACCATGAATTTGTATGTTTATGAAGACTATACTTCATCCAACAAAAATATGCAGTGCACGTCTTATGGGAGAGCTTTTTCAAAATCAGTAGCGTGCTATATTTTTGAACCATACTAAATTGAAAGAACTCCTCCATAAAAAAGTGTTTGCGCGCCCATAAATTTTCAGTTGCATCTGACGCAAGCTCCACGTCCTATTGACCGCACATCTGAGTGTGCACTGATTTGCTGTGGCCTATGGCTGTTGGTGCTATTCGATTTCAACCCCTATTAAATATTGATGTGCATTCAGAGTTACCCTTGCCCATTTGGTAACTTGTTCAGTTTTTTTTCCTTGGGTTTCTGTAGAGGTGCTTTTGATTTTAGAGCTTTAAATTGTGGGTCCATTTAAAATCAACACTACGACAACCCTGTGAGAGCTTTAATGAAGGAAAGATTTATGCAATGCACTGTAGCCAGAATGCGAGGCAAACGCCCTATCTTGCCCACACTGCATATTTTTGTTGGACCGAGTACAATTAAATTTAATTTCTCTATTTTAATGTTAACCCAAGTCATATTTAAGAAAAAATAAAAAAAAAGATTCATTCAGTCTTCTTAAAAAAACTCAGTCCCCTGAACTTCCTTTTTTCAAAAAATGTCGTTAAAATCTCCATTTTTTATTTTTTTAACTGGCCGCTTTCTACAAGGCAAAGAGACGTTCTAATGATCAACTAGAGCAACTCTTACGACTTTTGGCTTCCAAAAATGTCGTGCCGAAATTTTTATCATTTTATTCCATTGTTTGTACCCATAAAACCAATTTTATTTTAAGAAACTTAGGGAGAAAAACACTATTTCTAATAGAATTTCAAAAGCTGCTTAAAAGGTGTTTCCAGCTTGTCAATGGACGTTTTTAAATATTCAAACTATAATTCAAGTTAGATGTTTTCTTAAAATAAGCGTACACTAACAAAGTTTTGATTAACTAAATGACGCAGTGCGAGCTTTAGGAAAATAGGGAAAGAATGAAGAGGAGACCCCAATGTGCATTGGTTTTGAAGCTCTAAATATTAACATGGGATGGAAAAATTGAACCTTGCAAAGTATTCCACATTCGTGTAGTGCAGCTAAAGAAATAATCTCTATATTTGCAAGTTAATACGAAACTGTGCTCAAGGATATGGTACGAGTATTAGTTTGGTATTGCTTCAGAGGTGGAATGCTTCTGGATATTTCAAGTAAACCCATTGGCATAATGGTTGGAGTGCGTTGAACAGTCATGCAGAGTCTTGGGTTCGATTCTGAGCCGGTACAAAAAAGATTTTTTCAGGAGTTTACTACGCCTTGCGAGGAATTGATAAATCTCCCAAGAGCATCTCTTGTCATGAAAAGTGCTAGTGCTACTCATTAGCTATTCAGAATCGACAGACAATTGTAAGTCACCTCCATATCTCCATGTAAGTCACTAGGTTTAGGCTTTCTATGAGCCTTAATGGCCTCTAATTTATTTAATTTTATTGCACTTAAACATGGTATATAAAAGTAGATTAAAAATAATATGAAACATTCCATCGGTCACTTCTCATTTTTAAAGCTTTTCAATTAAATATAAGAGCCTTAAGAGAGTTTGGAGAGCTGTGGTTAAAATGTAGATTATCCCAAATAAAATGTTTTGCTTTTATTTTTCATTTATTTAATTTAAAGAAAATCTGTCTTTTATTAGTAAATATTATTTTTAGAAACTAGAAGCTTATACTCATTTGTTGAAAAATTCCGTTTCCATTTTTTTGGCTTTCAAATAATTCAAATAGATCCACTGTGAGGTAAGGTGGTGGTGGCGGTATAAATCAACATATCATGTTCACTACGTTTTGTTCGATGGCCGTCACGAAGGGGCTTCTTTTTGTACATTTGCACAGATGATTGGATTTTTATGCCAAGTTTTGTTTCTTTTTTTTTATTTGTATTATTATTATTTTATGTCGTACGTATTCTTTGGTTTTATTTTTTTGTTCTTGTCATTGTGTTTTATTGATTTTTATTAATTTTGCACTAATTGCCGGTGTGATGTTGAATTAATTCCATAACATTTCTTATAATATACATAGCTTATCAATATTGAATTCCATGATTGGTTGGTTTTGTTTTTGTATTGTTAGATTTTTTTTTCTTTTAAGTTTGATCTATTCGATTGGGGTTTTGATATTGAAGGTAAGCGTCGTGTCGTCGTTGTTCAGGTTGTTTAGAGGCGCTAAATCAAATCGTATTCTTGACATTATTTGATGATGGCGCGACAGCACGCGATTTTGAGGGAATTATCTATTTAGCTATTGTTAATGTTGTACGTGTGATAACGATACACAAGATTAAGTAAGGTGTTATCTGGCTTTGGGTGGTTAAGTTGGGGTATGCTTATGTATGGCAAGTGAGATATGTAGAAATTTTTGTATTTAAAAAGTAATCTTAAACTAGATTGTTATAAATTGTTAATAAAATACAAAATAGAATATATACTTTCACCGTCTTTAATAAAGATCTGACATAAACATCACACAAAACAGGATACTTAAGCTTACCAGTAGTCTTTTTTCACATCGCCAACTGCTTTTATAACTTATTGCGGTTCCGACATAAATGGCTACTTAATGTTGCTGGGGAAGTTGAATAATGCTGGTCGTGTTAATCTATTTGTAGGTAGTATCCACGTATAGCCCTACAATTCTAGAATACTGTTTGTATGAATAAACAGCAGGGTCGGAATATATGAGGAAGATGAAACCTTTGCGTTTCACGCGATTCTTCTGCTTATTTTTAGCTGTTACGATTAATCATTTTTTTTAAATTCTTGTTACAATTTAACCCCGGCTACTGTTACGACCTACCCCATGGTCGGTGTTTGGCTGAATTATTTTCAAAATCTTGGGATGACCATTATTTTAAGTAAAGAATGTTACTTTTAGACCAGCACTCCACTAAAACTTGACATTTTCCTTTCTAGTATATTTGGAGAAGTGTTGCGAAAAAAAATTTTAGAACCCAAAAAATGTTGTTAGGTAGATACAACAAGGTTTTTTTTTTCATAATTGTTAACAATATGAAAAAGATACTTGTTTTGAAAATACTTGTATGTAAATACTTAAATTAAATCAAGTAGCGAGTATAGATGTTTTTGTAAAATAATTAGAAATAGAAAATAGTTCAATACAGTAAAACCCGCTTAAGAGAAACGGCAAAATGTCACAGTCTTTCTTTCACTTAAGCGGGTTTTTCACTTAAGCGAACCCCGCTTAAGTGAAAAATAATTTCACTTAAGCGGAGTTCGGATAAGTGAAAAAAAAATTTCACTTAAGCGGATTTAAAAATTCCATTAAGCGGAGATTTAATGCTAGAAACAATATTGTTTTTATCTTTTGGGCTTGCCTTGAAAGAATTTAAATAAAACAACGATTAAATAACACAAAAATAATTTATTGAAAAACGAAAACTAGCATATTTTTGTTTTGTTCGATTCAATTTTTTTTTTCACTTGAGTTTTTTTTAATAAAAAATATTAAAAATTAACTGAAAATATGTTTCAGTTATCCGGGTTTTTCACTTAAGCGAGTTTCATTTAAGCGGAGTGTTTTAAGGGAAATTGGTTGGAAAATACTTGGGGATGAAAACAGTGTTGCAGGTAAGCGGGTTTTTCTCTTAAGCGGGTTTCTCTTAAGCGGGTTTTACTGTATATGATTTTGAATAATAAATATATTATTTATAAAACATAACATATTGACTCAGCAAACGTTCGTCTTCTCATGAGAAAATTGAACTCAATTGCTCATGAAAAATATACCAACTTGATTTTACCACAGAAAATTAAGGATATTAGTTTTACAGACACGGTCTTAAAACTAAAAGGTATGTTTGGTCGAAAAGCACTCTTTTTAATGTTCGTTTTAGCTGTCTTCAAACAACCAAACAAAAGGCAGACGATTTGGTTACCTACGCATTAATAGTTAATAAAACTTGCGTAGAATTCAAATTGGGGGACCTTTCAATCGATCAATTCAAATGTCTGTTTTTTGTTACTGGATTACAAGCCGCTGAAGATTCTGACATCGGAACAAGACTTTTGGCATCACTTGAAGATGATGAAAAGGCAAAAACAATTACACTCGATAAACTAATTTCTGAAGCACATCAAAGACATGCCAATACGACTTCAAATAGACACAGCATCCGACATCAGTATCATAAGTCAATCAGTGTGGAATAAACTTGCGGAAGTCCAGGTTCAAGTCTTAATCAAAAAGCAAAAAGTGAAACGCGTCATAACATAAAATTGATTGCTAAGTTCGCTTGTGATATTCGTCTTCGATCTGGCGAGGTAAGTCAAGGACAATTTTTTGTAACTGACATTGACCTGAATGTGCAATTATTTCAACCTATGGAATAAACCTCTACATCCCTACAACCGGGATGCAGCAATTGCAAGTATTCGTAATGAGTACAAGGAAATGCATATGTTAAAGTCAGTGTTCAGCTCCATCTCAAACCAGGAGCAATACCTGTTTTCAGAGCAAATACCCGTCGCATATTCAGTCATACAAATGATACACCAAAGAACTGAAACGTCTACAAGATCTTGGCATTCTAACGCCTGTTGACTTTTCCGAATGGGTAGCACCAATTGTAGCAGTAAAAAAACAAAATGGAAACATACGAATTTGCGGGGATTACTCTTCTGGCCTGAACATGAACAACTCTCTAGAACCTCATCAATATCCTCTTTCAGTACCTGAAGATATATTTGCAACATTAAGCAACAAAAAGATTATTAGTCATATCGATCTGACGGACGCTTATTTCCAGATACCAGTTTCAGAAGAGTCACGAAAACTGCTGACTATAAATACACATAAAGGTTTGTACAAAGTCAACCCGGAGTAAAATCAGCACCGGGAGCTTTTCAACAGCCAATTGGCTGGATTGAAAGGAGCTGCAGCATACTTGGATGATATAATTATAAGTTCCATCAGCTGGGAAGAGCATTTACAAAGTCTCCACGAGGTACTAAGACGCATTTTTGAATATGGATTTCGAGTCAAAATTCAAAAATGTTCATTTTTCGCTTCAAAAATCAAGTATCTCGACCAGATCAAGCTAAAATTAAAATTAAAAATTCAGAATATGCCAGCACCACAGAACATAACACAATTACGAGCATTCCTTGGAGCTGTGAACTACTATGGCAAATTTGTTAAAAAAAATGCGACAAATTCGTTCACCATTGGACAAACTCTTGCAAGCCTACGTAGCATTCGAATGGACACATTCATGTCAACAATCATTTGACAGATTCAAGAAAATACTTTCATCAGACTTACTTCTTACTCATTACAATCCGAAAATACCAACCTAGTTTGCAGCAGATGCTTCTGCAGAAGGAATTGGAGCATTTATTGCTCATATTTTTCCAGATGGATCCGAAAAAGTTGTCATGCATGCAGCAAGATCCTTTACTCCATCTGAAAAGAAATATAGTCAAATCGAAAAGGAGGCTCTAGGACTTATCTTTGCAGTGACAAAGTTCCATAGAATGATTTATGGGCGCAGGTTTCGGTTGCAGACTGACCATAAACCGCTGCTAGTCATCTTTGGAAGGCAGAAGGGCATTCCAATTTATACTGCCAATAGACTACAAAGATGGGCACTAACCTTAAAATGATGTACGATTTCGAAATTCAATATATGATTTTGAATAATAAATAGTTTATTTATAAAACATAAAACATAACAGCAAACAAAACTATCAACAACAGATCGGCAGCAGAACTGTTTCTTGGCAGAAAAATAAAAAACAGCTTCAGATCTTATGAAATATAAACAACAAGATAATTTAACAACTGTACCAAGCCAGCAAAATCAATTGTTTAATGCTAAACACGGCTGTAAGAAACGACAATACAGTCCAGGCGATACTGTATATGCAAAATTGTACAAAACAAATAAGACTTATTGGATTCCTGGAACAATAATTGAAAGAATAGGTAATGTTACCTATAATGTATTAACACAACTCTCAAATCGTTCCAGACTTATACGTTCACACACCAATCAATTAAGAACTTGCTATGCTCCTGACAACACGAGCTAGGAGTACATTGAAAAGAAGATTTCAAACAACCTTCATGATATTCTTTATGAATTCGACCTGTTACCGTCTGAAATAATGGATGAAATCTCATCTTCTGCTGAAGAACAAGAAGCTATAGCATTACCTATGGAACCTGTTGAACCCGTGGAACTTATAAATGATTCTATGCAAATATTGAAAACTCTCGAAATCAAACTGCATTTTTTTTTGGCTTAAAGTAAGGATCTTATTTCAACAATTTTTCTCTAAATATATAGAGCCATGGTCAAAATAATAACAATGCTATTATTTTTAGTAATATTTTATGTAGTACTTATTTATATTAGGCAAATGCTTAAAAATGTTTGTTATATCTATACTAATGGTAAGTACTTTACGTAAGATTTTTTGATTTCCAAAATTTCCAAATCCGATTACAGTAAGCTTCTACACAAGCAGGACATAAAAATACCAACATCTGATTTAATTAACAAAAACAAGGCATTTTAATAACCAATGCAATTTCTCTATTTATTTAGCACATAAACTTTAATATCTTGTTGAAAAACTTTTAACTTTAAAACTGCAAGCATTCGATTTGACATAGAGTCTACCACTTTTCTTGCGGAATCGAAACTAGAGATCCGCACTGTTGGAGAGTTTCTTTTTACTAACATTTATTTTCAGCTCAATTCAGAGGTTGTCAATAGGATTGTCTATAACGTCCAATTAATTTCTTTGAAAACAGAGCTTTGTTGACTTTGCAGTGTGCTTGGGGTCGTTATGATGTTGGAAAGGCCATCATTGGTCACGGCTGCATTAAAATCTGCAGTATGTCCACTTAGGCCTCTTTTGTAACTATACCATCTATAAGACCTTGCTTTAGTGCAACATACAGTAATACTTAAAAGTTGCTATTATTTTGGCCATGGATGTGCATCAATGTTCTTATATATGTTTTTATTTTTTAATATTTTAAGACACTAGAACTATAAGATCGAGTACCTGCGACCGTACATTTTCTTCAATTTCTGTGATTTAAAAAAAAATTAATTCACACAATTCAAATAAAAGCAAATTCGTAAGATTTATATGAGCCACAATTTCAAATTTTTTACTTCGTTGTAACTAAACATCTTAATAAATAGGAAGCATTTTATGTCAACATTAAGGCTGATGGTGTGAACTATTTTTATTTTATTTGTTCCTCGAATATTTATTACATTATTATGAATAAGAAAATATTCTTTATGATGATAGTAGAGTTCCGACCTTGGAAAGGTCTTTGAATGTTGACATTCATTATGACTGTTATTTATTATTGAGAGTTAATTGTTTGAATAATTTTAAATGAATAAAAGAAGCACACACTTTTTCGGAACCAGAGAAGGAAGACACAAACTTTCAATCGTACAAGTCGCTTTTCTAGGAATGCTCATCACTATCAGTTAACATTTAATTCTTGTTTTGGACCTACTATTTAGTAAAGAGATTTTTTCTTGAGATGCACAACACGAATGTGGCATTACTTAGATTTGATTTTTCTTCCCTTTTTGATATTTATAACTTGTGCAGTTATTTCCTCTTAAGATCGTCTTTATTTCCTTAAGATTCGCAATGTGTTTGCCATTTTAAGGGTAGTCAAAACCCCTTAAGTGCTCGTAGTAGGATGCCAACATTTCAAAAGCATTATTTGTCATCTAAAAATAAAATAAATTGTATCTCTACCGTCTGGGCTGTAAAACAAACATAATGCAAATACCTAAAATGTCTGGTCAACTTTCATGCTCAGTGACAAACTGAAATATAGATTTTAAGTGAGTATTATAAAAGGTGAGAGGATATAAGCGAAAATCCACTTTCAAAAAATAACACTTAAAAATGAACATTAAAATATTGCGTTTAATTATTTTAGCTTTTTGACTCACCGAACCCATTCATTTTATTTGCTTTAACAACAGTGATTTACTCTTTGTCATTATTATTATTAATATCATTTCGAAAAAGCACTCCGAATCCTTAATGTAATGAGATCTGCGTTGTTGAGAATTAATTTAAATTCCAAAAATATTGCATGAATCGTTGACAAAATACATACATTTAAGTAGTATCATCAACAAACTACGTGACAATGAATACATCATCTGATGAATTCAATTGCAACAATACAGATGATCCACAATAGCACGACGTGAAGTGTCCCTTCGTTCAATAAACCTTAATGACATTCACTAGTCAAAACAAGAACATATATCAATAATTTAAGGTTGAGGCAGTATATTGCTCAATATAGGTAACATGTTCAGAGCTGGAGAGTCATAATGAGCTAAAATGAGCTATTTTTGACGTTTCATCAAATTGGATTAAAGTGACAGAATGAATATTTCGCTCTGATATAAATGACCATCGAATTTCAAATCCAGATTCAATCTCTTTTCATCAACATTAATTCTGCATACAGTGGTGGACAAGAATTTAGCACATTAATAAAAGAAAAAATTAAACTATATTTACAAAATTTATATCTTTTTCAATATTTTCATTTTTATGTTATTTACATTATTTACGGATATAAGTATATTTTTCCAAAATACAATCTTATATTTTTTATATCTGAAAGAAAAAAAATGAAAAAAATAACAGAAAACATACTTTTTTGTCTGGACATGAATTTAGCACATTTCATTAAAATTGCTTAGTTATGTTATTTACCGTTACTAAAACTATATTTTCTTTAATATTTTGTTGGAAATCCTTTGTTCTTTAATACTGAATTGAGTCTTCTTGGCAAGCTCTCGTATAAGGCCTCACAGCGTTGCTTAGGTATTGAATACCAAGCATTCTGTATCTCTTGCCACAAATCTGTTAAATTTTTCGTTTTTTGTTTTTCAATGTGTTGCTCAACGTCATTCCACAAATTTTCGATCGGGTTCAGATCGGGTGATTGAGCAGGCCACTTTAAAACATTCACTTTATTGACCTCTAAGGCACTTTTCACTAGTTTTGAAGTGTGCTTAGGGTCATTGTCGTGCATGAAGCGCCATAAAACCGGCAAATTATCTTCGGCATATGGAATCATATGGTTCGAGAAAATATCTTTGTACAGGTGCTGGTCCATTTTGGAGTCTATCTTCACTATTGGACCAACACCGTTCCAAGAAAAGGCAGCCCAGACCATCACGTTTCCACCACCGTGCTTCACCGTCTTAATGGTGTATTTTGGATCATGTTCCTTATTTTGTGGACGCCACACATATTTTCTTCCATCTGATTTGAATCGACAGAACTTTGATTAATCGCTCCAAAGTACATTTTTCAAGAAATTTTGTAGTTTGCCTAGATGTAATTTGGCAAACTCTAATCTAGCCTTCAGATTTTTTTTCGAAACCAATGGTTTTCTTTGCGCAATGCACCCTCTCAAATTTGTTTCATTCAGGCGTCGTCTCACGGTTCTTCTGGATACATTGACATTGTTATTCTCCATTAATTCATTTCGAATGACACTAGAGGTCTTAAATGGATCCTTTGTTGAAAACATGTAAATGACTTTATCTTTCCTCTTTGTTGTCTTTCGTGTGCGGGAGGCTTGTTTTACATGTTTTGTCACTTCATACTTTTCAAAATGTCTAAGAGCATTGTAGACCATCTTCCTGGAACATTCTAGCAGCTCAGAAATCTCCGTTACTGTGCGACCCTTTGACTTCATCTTAAAGATAATACTCCTCTTGTCCTCAGAACACCATTGCCCTCATGCCATGACTATTTAATGTTTTTTTTTAAGTTTTATTTGAATATATAACATTAAGCAGATATAAAATTACCTCGAAAATAATTTTGTTCTCTTAAAAACCCACAAATTAAAAAAAAATAACCAAAATTTGTACACGTGCTAAATTGATGTCCAACCAAAAACAATGCAAATGACAAACTATCAACGATTTTTTCACTATGTAATTGGATTGCATATGAAAATATACAGTTTTGTTTTCTCTGATTTGTTGTCATATATATTAGTTCAAAATGTAGAGTAAAGTCGGGTAATATGGACCACCAATCATATTTTTGTTAATAAAATACAAACGGTGTAAGTTTTTTTTAAAGATATTTAAATTAAAAATACATCAGTTAATTCTGATTAAAAAAGTAGCAAGAAAAAAATAAATTCACTTAATAAAAAAAAAAAACAAAAAACAAAAAGTTAATTAACTCTAAAACGTAACAAAAAAAAGTGGGGGGTAATATGGACCACCTGCTCTTCAATCCATTGACGGCTATTTATCCAGTTTGGACTCTGACATATGCCTTGCCAAACAATTCACATATATTCAAATCATCAATGGTCGATCATCCATCCTCATCCAGACCCGAAACTTCTTATATTGAAATGGCGGGTAATGTGGACCACTAGTCCATATACTCCTTTCCTCTCGTGGTCCATTTTACCCGCAACGTAATGTTTGGAAAAAAATCAATTTTACTACAAAATGAGACTCTTAACAATAGTTTTATAAACAAAAGCCTTTAAACAAATATTCACTTCTTATATTTAAAAAATAAAAGGAGAACAAACTATATTTTTAACTATAGAAAAAAGGAGAAACACCTACAACAAAAAATAATCAATGCTTTGGATTTTCTTTTAATCCAAACAACTTCGTGACGCGCTACTCCTGACTACTCAAACTATACTGAGTTAAGTTTTAGGAAGTCACGCACAATCGCAACCAATCGTCTCCTCGATTGCATTTGTGTAAGGCGAGAAAAGCTGGTGGTCCATATTAGCCGAGTGGTCCACATTACCCGACTTTACCCTACCGTTGCTTGGAACAAAACAAGAGAGAAAATTAAAAATATGGTAGTACCCTTCTCAGTGTGCTAAATTTGTGTCCACCACTGTATATGGCCGAACTCGGGATCCCGGAAAAACTGATCGAACTGTGTCGCTTGGCATGGAAAATAAGCGGTCATATGAACTTCTATTGAATACCTCCTCCTAACTTGTTCAAAGATGCACCACGTCTCGGAAAGCCGATGCGCTCTCTATTGGGCGAAATTGACATCTTCGGCTGTTCCCAACATTCTGTAAAAAACAGTCTTTCACGGAGATGTTTTTTTTGAAAGACATCCGTCCACCGAATAGGACAAAATGTGAATATTGGTATCAAAAACTTTTATACGGAGTTTTCATCTACCTCAGAATTGACATTTACCCCTATTGAGAATTGTATCGTGATTGAAACTTGTACGAATCCCGTTCGTAAGAGCAATTTGTATCAGATTTGCCATGGTTTGTTTAGGGACTCGTAACAAGTTTCTGATTAGGATATAATTTGTGAGATTGCTGATTAACTCCACGAACGACAACTTAGCGGAGATCCGACGAAGACGAATGTTTGGAGAAGCAAATGGGTTCAAAACTCACCACACGTTAGATGAAGTACAGGTCATACAAAATCCATACAGTGCCAGTCTAGCTTTCAGAAGGGCTATTTTTGGACCATACGTCGAAAATGAGAGCTGATACTGGGTTCCTTTGAAAGACAATTTTTTCTAAGGATATTTGGTCTTGTGCGCTGGGTAGACGAGAGAGAAGAAGTTACAACAGCGGAATTTATTAACCAAGATGTGGATGTAGTCCAGAAAGTTAACCCAGCCTCATCGATCGAATGGACAGTAAAAATCTTCGAACTTCAGCCCCCAGTTCGAGGCGAAAAGGAAGGCCGAACCTTTAAACCATCACGGTTGACCTAGATGGCTGAAAATAGTGTGCTGGGATTTCGTTCATAAAAAATGTAGTGAACATTCAGTTTTTTTTTTTTTTTTTTTTTTTGAAAATATACAATGTCCGTTACTTTGTGGACGAAAATTCTCAAAGTTATACGGCAACAATTAGATAAAGCGACAAATCGCGATAAACTAAGCAAAGTGCAACGTTCAGCGTGTATGTGCATCAGCGGAGCCCTCCGCTCGACACCTTCCGCTGCATTAGACATACTTCTCAACCTCACACCCTTCGATATTTACCGCAAACAAATGGCCGATAACGTCTTAAAGCCATCTTTCAATGGACCGATAACTCTATTGGCCACACCATCATTCTGAATTTATTCGGAACATTTCCAAGTCACTCCGACTATATCACTCCCTTGTTGGTTTTCGATAAAAACTTTGAAGTCACCATTACCTCAAGGTCAGCTTGGGAAGAAGGGGGCTTTGATAGAAAATGAATCAGTGCATTTTTATACAAATGGATCGAAAACTGAAAACGGAGTGGGTGGTGGAATGAACTCAGATAGGCTAAGCCTTAGTCTCTCCTACCAAACCGTAGCTTGTTCCAAGCGGAAATTCTGGCGATAAAAGAAGTATTGTCTTGGCTTGAAGAAAACGTGATCTGCTTCGGATATCCGCATCTTCTCAGATAGTCAGGCTAATTTAAAATCCCTCGCATCAGTCTCTTCAAACTCCATTACAGCTCAAGACTATCGATCGTCTCGGATGGAGATGGCCGAACAGTTTAATATTCACCTATTCTGGGTGCCGGGACACAGGGACATTTCGGGGAATTGTAAAGCCGACGAGCTCGCCAGAATTGGAACGGAAATGCCTATCTTGCCCGACAGGGTAAATATAGGTATGCTTATAGCTACTAGCAAACTTATGCTGAAGCGAACTGCTCGGGAACAATCAAATACAAGATGGCTCAACACCAACACTTGTCTGGCGACCAAACGAATCTGGCCCAAACTAGATTTGAAACGGTCAAATTGCTTATTGTCCCTCAGCAGATCTCAGCTCCGTAATAGGTGTCATAACTGGACACTGTCTTATAGGTAGACATGCCGCACGGCTCGGTGTACTGTCAAACGATTTCTGCTCGTTGCTTGGACGAGGATGAAGAGGAAACAATATCACACCTTCTCTGTACATGCTCTGCTCTCTCTTATGAACCAAGTGATCTCATAAACACAGACATTAAAAGTCTCCTTCGCTTCATCAGAAGCTCCAAATGGTTTTAACTAGTAGGGAACCTTTGTTCCTTATTAGATCGTGGTATCACAATGGACCTCTACTGGTCTAAGTGTGTCAGATGCTTTATTGACAGCCACTTTAACCTAACCTAACCTAACCTATACGGCAACAAGGATCTTAAATTTATTGACCACTTTAACTCAACTTGTAAACTAGTTTAGTTTGCTTTTTGGGATCTTCTCCCGCTAGTGGCAAAGGGTTTCGTTTGAAGGACAAATTTAATTAGGCTATTAGGCCGTCTTAACAAGACGATAAGCGATGTTAGTTACAATTGAAATGTACCTGCTGAACTAACCTGTTGTTTGAGTGCCAAGGGCGTAGTACCTAATGAGTGTTCAAGTGCCAAAAGAGACTTAATGGGGACTACGAGTATCGTGAACAAAATTTCGACATTATTCGAGATGACAATTTTGAAAGTTGGGAACAATTCCCATTGAAATTTTATTCACGATAGGGCCCAATACCTGCTGATGTAGTAGATTAGCATGTTTTTAAGTTCCAAATGAGACCTTATACTTGCTGATGTACCAGAGCTTTTAATCTCCGCGCGTAATACCTAGTATAGCCCGCTGTTTCAAGTCCCAAAAGAGACCTTATACCAGAGCGTTTAATCTGCTGTTTTAAGTGTTAAAAAAGAACATATACTTGGTGATGTACGCTAAATAGCTTATGCTAGAAAATTATAGCTTAAGTTTCGTAAATTAAGCTGTTCGTTTTTTATTCACATGTTTCGACTAGGTAGCTTTAGCTAGAACTGTACATGTATGACCGAAAAAAAGGTTGTTTTGCCACAATGTGTTATCTGTTCTATATGGCAAGTATTGGTTTTGGGTAAAAAATGTTTTAATGATACCATCCGTCAATCTCTGCGTCTATACGTTCACTGTCTTATTTTTGAGCTATTCCTTTATATTTAATTAACAGCTCACACAAGTTTTTAATACCTGCTTCATAGAATACTGAAAATAAGACCTAGCCAAAGCTTTCTAGACAGGTCGAAAAAATCTTAAAATTTTTGTAGCTTTGACTATAATATTCTAGTTTAAGCTATTTTTATTCACACAAATTGAAGCTTAGACTTGGAAAACAAGCTTAAGCTAAAAGAATTTAGCGTTGGCTATTTTAAAAGGGGACCTGCGGCGTGCCTAATCGGGAAACTGTTGAGTGTCTTTAACCTGGCAAAGTCCAGCAGCACAACTTTTAGTCACGTCGAAGTGCTTCCTTTACCTCCTCGTGGTGGTCCCCGGGCAATGATTTGTGTATCCACACGAATTAGCTAAAATTGGAAAGCGCGAAAATCTCTCCTAACTCGTTAGGATAGGTTACGGAAGCTAGCACTCTCCGTAGCTGAAAACCATCTTGCTACCGAAACGGAAACAACGCCTCGGATAACTAATGATAATAAGTTGACGACTTTTGGCTATCGAATTAGGATAACGATTGGTTTCTGGAATGTGAGGACACTCCTCGATGATGGCAGTGAAGGTCCTCACAACGCCAGATTCCTCTAACTAGAGAAGGAATTCATGCGGTACAGGCTGGACATCTTAGGCCTTAGCGAAATACGTTGGATGGGCTCGGGCAAGTTCAAGTCACCATCGCGTAACACTGTACTGCTCTACTCTCGAAAAGCTCCAGGAAGCACACGTGAAGCTGGGGTTGGACTGCTGCTAATAAAAACAGCTGTCAGTAGTCTGATTTCATGGGAGCCTCTTGGAGAAAGAATAAGAATAGGGCTGCATTCTGTCACCAATATTGTTTCTGTTGGTGATAAGCGATGTCCTGCGAGCGGCCTTGACGGGAAACGGAGGAATTCGATGGACTCTGACGTCTCACCTCAAACATCTTGACTATACGGACGACGTATGCTTGCTCTCTCATAGGATCATGGATATCCACCAAATGACAACAGGGGTGGAGAGAGAAGCAGAAATCGTAGGGCTGAAAATCAACTCCGGCAAAACAAAGATGATCAGCCTAGGAACCACGTCATCTTCTCTCATAAATATTTCTCAACAACCGGTAGAGAAAGTACAGAGATTCCAATACCTTGGAAGTATCATCTATACCGAGGGTGGTACCGAGCGGGACATCAGCAGTCGAATCGGGAAGGCAAAGGCTGCTTTCGGTATGCTTCGAAATATATGGAGGAATAACTCTCTTAGCTTAAGAACCAAGCTACGGCTGTTTCGAACCAACGTCGAATCCGTGTTACTTTACGGTTGCAGCACTTGAAAAGTAACAGTAGGTGTCACTAAGAAGCTGCAAACGTTCATTAATAGATGTCTACGAAACATCCTTAGGATTTTCTGGCCCAATCGTATATCAAACGAAGAGCTCCTTAGGAAAACGGGTCAGGAACCTATTGACTCTATTATACGACGTCGAAAGTGGCAGTGGATCGGACACACGCTTCGAAAAGGCGACAACTGTATTGCGGCTCATGTAATGCAGTGGAATCCGCTCACACAAGAAGGAAGAAGAGCTGGACGACCGAGAAGCTCATGGAGAAGGACAGTCGAGGAAGAGTCAGCCCAACTAGGCAAGAGTTGGAGGGAGTTGCGTTGTAGAGTATTCTATGAAGTTTGTTTTTGTAGAAGACTATTTTTTGATATGGCTAATAGTTTCCAAGATAGAAAAGAAAAACTAAAATAGCAATATGTTGCACTTCACTGCCGCCAGGGTTTTTTAAAAAGATTTTTTTTTTCTTTAAGTTGAAGTTTTAAGTTGAACACAATAAGCGTGCAAAATTTTTAAACTGGACTATTAGGGTACTGAAAGATGTTTTTTTTTTTTTAGTATTAGGTACAGTTTAAGGATTTATTTGATAAAGTCTAGAAACTTGTATAACGACACAGTACTAGAACCCTTTAAAGTTTTTGTCCAGTTTAGCAAAAAGAAAAAAAAAAGATGATCATTCATATTTCTGAAAAACTAAATTAATTCCATACAGCCACATTGTCTAAATATGTCTTTAAAGTCACCCAGATTTGTTATATAGTAATTCGGGGAAGCTACATCTGGAACACTTGTCTTCCAGTTTGGCCATTAAGCAAATTCTAACAAAACAACATCTCGAAATGGTATTCTTCTCATCTTGTGTGGTTGGTTCATTGGACCCATTCTCCAGTCTCCAGCAGTGTTGTTCCAAGGAAATAAACTTGATAAGTTATGAGTCCTTGCTTGGTGTATGAATAGATTTTTTTTTAAATTAATAATTCAGTGATGATTCTGACCTTTTGAGAGATTTTATTTCCTCGATCCATTTATATACAAACGTCGCATCATCATCTATGAAACTATTAATTTGGAAAATTTATTTTCATCCAAACAATAGATATAGTATGCCAGGCAAAGGCAGGGGCACAAGCACAGGCACAACCACAATGTAACCATACCATAATAATGCCATTGCCAGGCAGGTCTTTGGCTCTCTAATAAAATTCGCTAAGTGCAATATGACATCACCCAGCTGCACTCTCCGGATCTATAAGGATTTTATTACCCGAAAGTGTCTAGTAGGCGTTTATTCCTATACCACAACAACAAAAAAAAATAGCTTTGTTTGTTTAAAAGATACTTTTTTGCATGCGTGAAAAGAAATTTAAAAAAAATACTAGCAGCTCGTAAGGTTACATACGAGTACATAGACATAGATACATTTTGAATTGTATCTTATGCATACGGACAAGAGCAGCAAGAAAGTTAGGGCAGAGTGGGGTTATTCGGTGGTTCAGTTTCTATTCAAAGTTAAATTGGACGACCACCAGTGACTAAGCTACACCGCGTTTGTGTATTCAAGTTGTGGAACTTAATTCCATTGGTCAAATGGTGAAACTTAATAGTTCTTGTGAGAAATAAAACTTTTTTTTTTGGGAAATTAAGACCCGGGGCTTTGTTTATCGTTAGTTTAATCAACTAAATCTACTTTTTAACTAACAGAATTAGAACACTCTTTTCATATTGTATCACAGCTAAAATTGACTGTCACTAAGTACTCACACACAACATGCTCCGATTCCCAAGAAGACCCCATTGTACCCTAATTATTTCACACTCTTGATAGGGAATAAAATAAATGTTTTTTTTTTAATACTTGTGATAATAAAGCTTAAAAAGTTTCAGTGTTTATCTATATTTTTTTTATTAATTTCAAGTTAGCTCGAGTACAGTGGTTGAATGAACTTTCAACGAGTTTGTAGGGAAAACAAAATGAAGAAAAAGAACAAGAAGAGAGGACACAAACACAGCAAGTGACAGATAGTGTTTCCATTTTTATTAATTATGAAATTCTATTGTTTTTTTTTTTTACGCAACAGTTGGGTGGCTTAACACGTTTTTTATTTTTTTTTAAATGCGGGCAGAGGAAAAATGTTTAAGGAATGTGTGTCAGAATATCCGCCAAAAATAAAAGAACTAATTTTTAGTTTTGGAATTCATTAGCATATTCTATTGTTTTAATGATAGAAGTTTACTAACTTAAGCTGTCATAGGCTGGTAGGTAAGTCGAGGCGACTCAAGGGAAATACGGTGTACAGCTTGGATTTAAGAATGGATTTATCTATGTCGACACGTCTGAGGTCTGGGTATTCCAGCAGGACTGAACATTATTGATTTGCTTTAATTTCTTAATTTTTGAAGGGGTCAAGTTAAGAGAAAAAAACACACTGAACAAAAATATATAGTTTCCCGCTTATTTACAGTTAGAGTGATATTTCAAACGCTGTCAAAGTGACATTTTATTTTGAAACTACTTAATATAAAAAAAATCGTGTCATTAACTGTTGACGGACAATCTAATCTTGGTATAACAGAACACAAAATTGTTTTTTGACAATGTCAAACAATGTCAATATCATTATGCGGTTGGAGGTGTCGGTGATTGTGTTAATGCGAGTATACTAATTTTGTAGTTAAGCCCGAGGTAATGCTGCAAATATATTTAAATCGAGTTGACATATGAAGTAGATTTTAATGGAGGAAAAAATTCTACTTTTAGCTGTCAAAATACTATCAATATACCTAAAATTAAAGCGTGGCAATGTAGAAATCACCCTTTCTACTATTAAAGTTTTTTGAAAAACCGTTTTCAGAAATATCTTCTGTTTAGTTAATTCAGTTTTCGGACTGAAAAACATATTTCAAAAATTATTTGAAATTGGGTTAAAATCGCACTAAAAAACAAGTCGTACAGAGATTTGAAAATGATTTTTTTGGAAGTAAGCGACCGTTTTGAAAAACTTAAAATCAACGTCAATTCGATCTTCAACTGATTGTCATTTTTGACACAGATATTGCATTCAGCAAATGTGCAATCGTTTAGCTTGTATACAAAATCTGTTTGACCAAAGTCAATCAATTTTCTTGCAAACGCATTTGACTTTTACAACCAGACCGCTTGGCTCATTTATTTCACTGAACTCTCTAACTAACCTTGAAATTGGTTCGTTCATATCATAATTGGTTCTGTGCCTAGGCTAAAAAAGAAGTTTTATTTCCCTCATTGGTCTCGTTGGAGCTTATATGGAAAGTTAAAATAGCAAAGTAGGACACTTAACATGATAACAAAAAATATCTCGGACTTGAGTAGTAGCAAACCCAAAAACTTTTGCCTGGCTATAGAATTTGGATACAAATTCATAAAAAGAACATACCTCGTAAGACGATTCTGTACCTTTTGAATTCTATATGAAATCGATTTTCGGTGAGCGTTTCGAGGTAAGATTTTCTTTTTATAAGAAAAATATAGCAAAAAGCAACGGACCAACATGGCTGCCTTGAGGAACACCAGAAGACTACTTAATTCATCAAGTTTTATTTTTTTTAATTAAGCTTGATTTACGAAGCAACGAAGGTAACGAAGTAATACTGGTATGTTGTGGCAAACTGAATCGAAAGCCTAGCTAAAATCCGTATAAATAGCATCGACTTTATTTCGGTTTTCGATAGAACACATAAGAAAAACTTGGTAAATTTGTGATAGTTGATTTCCGGAGATAAGTCCATGCTGGGCATCTCTTATAATGTTCTTTCACAAGGAAATCAATTTTGTTTTTTATTAAATATTATAAAAGTTCAGGAATTGTCGATAACTTCCAAATTCTCCTATAATTTTTAACATGCTTTTCTGAGCCAAATTTAAAAATTGGGATTAAAAAAGAAGGAAGGTGTATCCGTCACCGTCAATCTATATATTCAAATGTTACCAGATGCGTTTTTTAGCCTGCAATCGAAGAAATATATGTGGATGAAACGTGGTTTCAAAAAAAAAAAGGTGTCAGATAAACTAGAAATAAAAAGTTTTTTTTTAATCATAAATGCGTTTTATATAAATTTACTTTTGGAAACCTAAAATGGATGACCCTGAGTTACAAAACGATATTCAAAAAAAAAAAAAAAAAATCTAACGATTCCTGAAAGAATTAATCTTCTAATTCTTTTCTGAGAAATCCCTTGGTGAAAGATTTATAACTAATCAAAGGTTTTCTTCCAACGTCAGAACTAATGAATTCTGAAAAAGTAAATTAGATAGTGTAAAAAATCACCACGCACTGACTCATAACCTCAAAAATAGAAAAGATACGCTTTTGTCATCTTGTGTCCAAACGTACTAGTTGTGATCGATTCTACTAGTTGATGGATTATAACACAACTTATTATTTAAAGACAATGGCGCAGAATTTTAAACAGCCAAGTTTTAAACTTCTTAAAAATTTTCTAACTTTAAAATAGTTTACTAACTCTTTGTGAACACACATAGGAATTACCGATAGTTGGCTTTTGACAGACGACTAGTTGTGATCAATTATAACAGTTGTTGGATTATAACACAACTTAGTTGTCTTTCATAATAATCAAGCTCATTGATTCAAAATTCGGACTTTCAATGTTCATTATGCTTCATAGATGTAGGCTCAAGAGTGCCATTAAAGCATTGTGGAGGGTGAAAAGGAACCGCGGTATATTTTCAAAATAGACTCTTGTCTATTCTAGGAGAGCAAAACAAATTCTACACTTTTTGGTACCTTGAACGAATTATGCTTTATTAAAGTTATTATATTTTTTCAGCATATGAATGTAAATAGGTATCAAATAATTTCTATTTTTTTGTTGCTCTAGATTCAAAAGTCAGTTTGTCTGAGCATTGCCGGAGCATCTCACACGACTCCATCAGATGCACTGGACACACTGTTCCATCTAACACCTCTCTATATATTCGGTAAGCAAAACGGCTTAAAGCCTCCTTGTAATGGATAAATATTGAAGTTAGCCACCCCATCATCCTGAACTCACTTTCGTTCACTTTCGAGTACAATCGATTACACCATAGGTACCTCAAATTAAATTTGATAAAGAGATTCCGGTAAACATCGCTTCTGGAGAAATCTGGGAGCAGATGGCATTCCTGATGATTCAATCCATTTTTGCACTAATTACGGGGTTGGTGGAGGTGTACGTATACACAGACTGACTAAATTTAAGTCTTTCTTTTCGTTTTCCAATCACAGAAGCATGTCTCAAGCGGAAATTTTGGCGATTAAATAAGTCCTGTCTTGACTTAAGGAGAACGTGATATCAAATAAAGATATCCGCATCTTCTCGGAAAGCCAAGCAGCCATTAAATCTCTTTTGATATCAATCAGGATCTTCAAAGCATCCATTTTTGGTCCCAGCAAAATGGCCTGTTTTTAAATCCTTCGAAAACTAAATGCTTAGTCATTTCTAAAAAGCCACTTGATCTCTCATATTTCCCCCGCTTATTTCTTAACAACACTGCTATTGATTTTGTGGAAACTGCTAAAAATCTCGGAGTGATCTTCAACAGGTCCTTAACTTGGGAAAATCATATAAATTCGATTGTTGGTAAAGTTTACGGAACACTTCGTGTCCTTCAAGAATCCCAATACCTAACTCCTATAGGAACTCGAAAAATGTTGGCGAAAACTATGATTATTCCTACTCTTGTGTTTGGTTGTGAAATTTATTGTAACTGCGATTCGGAGAGTAGAAGAAAACTTACAGTCGCCTTTAACAACACTGTAAGATCTATTTATGGTCTTAAGAGGTATGACCAAATCTCTGGCTACATTTCTACTTTATACGACATGCAGTTTTTAAATTTTATACAGTATCGAACACTTCTTCTTTTCTTCAGTATTAAACAGACAGATCAACCACAATACCTATTTTTTCGACTTCAATTTCCTCCTTCTAACAGAACAAACAAATTTATAACCCCCCGACATACTTGCCTAACATCAGAACGACAGTTCTTTGTCAACGCCGTGCGGCTATGGAACTCTCTGCCAAATGATATTAGGATACTTGTTGATACTCAGATCTTTAAAAACAAATTAAAACTTTACTTTTCTTCTCTTTAATTGCAAGGATTTACCTTTAATAAAATTAATAAAATCAATGAATTAAGTAAACTATTGATGATTTTACATTCTTTATCCATATATTGTTAGCTACTCAGTTACTCATTATTCTATTTTTCCTTTATAATTTTAAATTCATTTGTTTAAATTTGTAAAGTATGATATTTATTTTGCTATGTTAATTAAGTTTGCTTTTATACCTTAAAATGACATTATAAAACTATCACAATAAATAAGATATTGTATCTTAATGTGTATAGATATCGATGAAAATAAATAAAAAATTCGTCTCTACTAGCTCAATAACAGCCCTTCACTGCCGATAGTCTCTAATAGAAACTTTTTCTCAAAGGCGTAGATTTCATTTGGGAAATTTTTACTACAGTGATTTTAGTGATATACATATAGGTGATCTCGCTGACAACCACGTCAACCTTACCTAACCTTGCTTTCGATTATAAGTTTATCATCTCTCAGTGACACCTTATTTCAGTCCCAAAATATGTCTCATTGAAATTCTGGAGGTATTGATCAGCTCCTATTACATACAAGTCCCGAATGCTTGTGTCTAAGGACACACCCAACATTGATCTGTTTTAAAGAACCAGCAAGTCTCAATAATTTCCAAACTCACTAAAATTTAAAGAATTTCGGTAAAAGCTTAAAAAACACATATTTCTGAATTTAACATTTTCAATGGAAGATACAAATTACAAAACTTCCTCGTTTTATTTTCTACCTATTGTCAAGGCGCCCTCTGTTTACCGGTGGCGTTCAATAAGGTTCAGAGGGTAACACATTTTATACTGTGTTAGGTCATATCGAACAGCAACGGATTAAAAACCACTTACCATCAATAAATTAATCAATTTATAAAAATAAATTAAAAAAAAAATCAAGTCAATAAAAAACCTGTCCTACAAAAGCAATAATTATTGTTTGTAAAATTGTAATAAATGAACGGCGAAACAACGTTCCAACTTGGCGCCAATTCAAACCTGTTTTGTCATCAGAACTTTTTCCAGATAATGATCTTCTTTCTTGTTGTTGTATTAATGAATCATTTATGTTTTTCCTTTGGTAAATGGCTTTTTTTCTGAGAAGAGGGTTTTTTTTTTGAGACTTCAAGATCCAATTTTATTCCAACTTAAACACTGAAGACTCATTTACGAGTACCTCTATGGGGAGACTCCATTTCATTGAATACAAAAAAATCCGGACTAATTAAATTGCAGGTCTATCTAATCATTGCAATACAAATTTTACATTGCAAATACATTTTTTTATCTTTTGAAGAGAAAACGTACAACGTTGCAAAGTTCTTTAAGAAAGAATTCTTTTGGTCGTCTGTTTATTTTTATGTTATTTTTTCAATAATTGTCAATAAAAAAAAGTAATAGATAATCCTTTATCTGGTAAAAGATCGAGGGGAGTGGGCTGATTATTGATTTCGATGAGAACCTCTTTGGAATTTGCGACTCATTCGATTCGACGGATTGTCCTATTCTTAGAACATACAATCTTTCAGTATGTCGAAGCGAATGACATCTATGTGCCATCGTGTCAGATACCCAAGCTGAACTCAAGACACTGACCTAATATACCATCAGCTCTAAATTAGTGTTGGTGAGCATAAACAGGGTAAAAGAACTTGGCTAATAGAACAGGGTCACACTTCATGGGGTACCTGGTCACGGGTATTTAGGTATAACTGGGGACAAAGGACAGAATTCAATGCAGCTTATATTTAAATTGTTTAAATTCCTTTATAAGGGATTATTTTATTGCTAAATATTTGCAAAAAAATTACAAACAAAACCTTAACGCCTTCATCGATGCAAGAAATTTATCATACCTTCTAGTCTGACTCTACTTGTCCGAAGCTAGAGTACAATTCCCATATATAGGCAGGTGCTTCAATAATTCACTTGAGTCTCTCAAAAACGAGCTTAAAAATGATAGGTGATATAAATATAACCAAAAAATTTGAATATCTCGAGCATAGCGCTTCAGGAAATGTCCTTTGGAGTTCTGTTAAGTACAGAAATTCTTTCTTTAGCCACACAACACGAATGTGAAATGCTTTACATAGCTCCGATTTTCCTTCCCGTTGGATATCCAAAACTTAAAAACCAATGTGCATGGGTATCCTCTCTTAAATAATTACCTATTTTTATTGACTCTAGGACTGTATGAAAACATGTTTAGGGTAGTCAAAACCCCATTTAACAATTTTGTAAGGATTGGCGTTTTATGAGCTTATCATACGATACCGTTGCAATTCCACTTTCGAAGGCGATTAGCGATTGGATTTGAAGTTTCAGAAAAGAGATCATTTATAAAAATGAGAAAGAGAGCGGGAGACAAAACGGAACCCTGGGGAACACCAGCATTTATTTTAAGAAGACCAGACTTGAAACCGTGCAATACAACATGCATAAGACGACCGAGAAAGTGTGATGCTTTTTTGTTTCCAGCTGAGGTAGGTCAGCGGGGACCAGGGTCAACCGAAGAAAGCAGTTAAACTCGGCCATTAGAGAGTTCAAAGCTCCAGTTCCACTTTGTATTTATTGAATATGTATAAATAGGTTAACAAAGTATTTCATATAATTTTACAATATTTACGATCTTATAATAAGCTAGCAAAGTATTTCATATGCTTTAACAAAATTCACAATAAGATAGCAGAGTATTTCATATGTACTCTCGGCAGTATCGAAGAAGAGGCTCAGACAGCGAAGATTGGAATAGAGTCCTTAGGCGGCGGAGGCTTAGACATCGAAGGTTGGGATATAGTCCCTAGTCTAAGGTTTCGGTGGAGGTAAAAACAGCGAAGATTGGGATAGGGTCCCTAGTCTTAACTACGGCGGCGGAGGCTTAGACAGGTTGGGATAGAGTCCCTAGTCTAAGGTTTTCGGAGAGACAGCGAAGATTGGGTTAAAACAGCGAAGATTGGGATAGAGCCCCTAGTCTTAACTATGGCGGGGGAGGCTTAGACAGCGAAGATTGGGATAGAGTCCCTAGTCTAAGGATTTCGGAGAGGGATAAGACAGGGAAGATTGGGATAGAGTCCCTAGTCTAAGGCTTTCCGAGCGGGCTAAGACAGGGAAGATTGGGATAGAGTCCCTAGTCTTAACTTCGGCGGCGAAGGAGGAGATTCAGACAGACGGTATTTAACGGCGGAAGCCAAAAGTTTCAAAGCTGCTATCTGTTATATTCGACCAGCAGTGTGCTTCTTATTGAGATGATCTTTACCATGTACATTGATTGGTACAAAAGATACGGTGGCAAGAAGAATCTGCTTTCGATGAATTTCCAACTCTTACTTGTCGACTTGGCGGCCAAAACCAAATGTGGATTGTAAAACTGACGAACGAAATGTATTTGCTGACATCGCCAACTATCATTTTGTGTCCTCTTTTGCTTTTTGGCGTGGGCGCATTGAGGTATGCAATACTTGCTGGCCATTTCATTCAGAATAGTAATTGAAGTAGAATTTCGGCGTTCTGTCTTTTTTGGATGGTAAAAGGTGTAATTAAGTAGGTTAAAAGGTGTAACTTCGTTACAAATGTAATTACTAATTTCTAAGAAATAAGGTTTCATTGATACCAAATGCACGCATTTTCGATAAGAGAACCTGGTACCAAATTCTATCAAATGCCTTAGAAATAGCAAGCGCAATAATCTCACTTTCTCCAGAACAATGTAAAGATCTGTTCCACTCTTCGGTGAGATACATATGCCATCAGATCACCTGTGGAGCGATTCTTGCGATAGCCATATTGTTGGTCATTCAGAAGCTATCGATCTTCGAGATATTTCTTGAGCTGATCATTCATCAGCGATTCATGACCTTGGAAAGAAGAGACGTAAGTGTAATTGGTCGGTATGAAGAGAGGAAGAATGGAATGCCTTATTAGAAACAGGCGAGACAAATGCTGATTTCCATCTTCTAGGGAAAATCCCAGAACAGTAAAAGCATTGGAAAAGCTTACACAATGGATTCGCCAGTGAGAAAGAACACCTCTTTAGAAGAATGGCGGGGGGGATATTATCAGAACCAGCGGAATTGTTGATATGTACCAAGATCTCGAAGGACTTTTGCAACTGTACGAGTGCGGAAATATACCTGAACTATCGAATGATTTATGTTCTCAAGTACAAAAGTGGCAATGTTGCTATGAGGCATGTAGAACTAGCAGCAAGATCAGCTGCGAGTGCATTTGCCTTACATGAAAAGCTATAGTTATGTTGATGAGTACCGAAGAGTTTATGAAAATTACTCAAAAGACAGACAGAAAATTTTACCCATCATTCCCATCAATGTCACAATGGAACCCAGATAAGAGTGACATTGTGCTTAATATTGAGGCTAGCAAGTTCATTCCGGAATTGCTGAATCAATTTGGAGGATGTTATACTATAATTAAAGGCTTTAACAGCCGCCTGACTGTCTGTGATTATAGCCGTATTCCGATTCTGGTTTGGGTCTAGTTTAAGTGCCTTGCATGCTGCTAGCCAATATTTCAGCTAGAAAAACACTGGCGGGTAGCCTAAACGACCTACATTGTAGATATATCCAAAATCACTGAGAAAATTCTTGAACCAACACCATACTCCATCTTTGCGCCATCAGTAAAGATAGTTGTGTCAAAGTCTTTTGTCACGATGTCATCATTTTTTTTTATAATCTACACGCCCTCAAGGGATTATGATTACAATTTTAAATGTTTCAACACAGCGCGGGCGTGAAGTTAATGAAAGAGAAAGAAGGATAGGAAAGATGTGTGACACGATGTTCTGAGACCGAAGGTGGTTGTCTCAGATTTTTATCTCCAGGGATGGCGGCTGAACTAATGCGGAGAAATTCGGTGTCTTATTTTTATTGTCCCTTATAATTCGCATTATTTTATTCGTATTCATATTTGATGGGCATACTAGTTTTAACTCAATCACATGTTGTTAGTGTTATGCCTGAACAACATGTAATGAGTAAACCAGCAACCCAATGATGACAATTTTTAGAAGGTTTTTAATGAAATTAAGACGGACAACCATCGCGTCACGGCCACGTTTCAATGTTTATGAGTTTGAACATTTGCTAATGAAACAATTGTTTGAAAAAGGGTGTTTATTTTTTCAAACTTAAGAAAATAAATTTCTGAATTTGAAGAATCTCACCAGATTAGGGATCATCTATTACTTTTTGAAAAGATTTTTTTATCAACAAAATAAAAAAAAGTATTGTACTTACATGGAACTTGCTTTAATTGCCTTCACTTGTGTTCTGAAATTAAATAAAGAAAAAAATGTGTTAAAAAAATAAACAAGTCGATTGATATTATATTACATAAAATTCCTATTTTACTTAACACCATAGCTTAGTATTCATATCATTTTGTTTTTATAAAACGAAAGTGTAAATGTAGTAAAAAAAAAAATAAATAAATCATCACAACAGTTTAATTTGATGTCCGTGTGAGTTGTGTGTTTGTTGCGGATGCAAAGGCTTATTTTTATATCATTTTAATTGATATGTCACTCAAAGTGACGCACTCAACACACAAATGAATTGAAATACAATTGCTGCTGCACAACTATACTCTTACCCATAATGTGTGTTCACGTTGTATAGAAATGAACATTTATAAACGAGGATAACCTCAAAATTGTTTAACTGAGCTCACATTCGTTTGGTTTTTATTATAAGAAGATGATTTCCTGATATGAATATGCAATTTGATTTGTATCTTTTCTCTTCATTCCGTAAGTGCAACAGTCCAGTATCTATCTTTATGTTTATTTAAACTTTTTTTTTTTTTGATTTTTTTTTTAAGATATTAAATTGTTGCAATAAAATAAATGTCAGAAGGAAAGCAATAAAGATATTTTTATTGAATTAAAATCAATATTGAAATTGTACACGTTTTTATGATTTTACATAAAAATATAATAAAAGTTCTTATCTGGGAACACTTAAAAGCTAATTTGGTATTATAGTTTTTTTTATTATTTTAATCAATAATAATTATTACGAATGGAAGTTGTGTTTTATCAAACTTAGGACTAGAACTTAGAACTAAATAAAAACTAAAAGGATAACACTATTACTTCGCAATGCTATTGCGTTTTCATTTATTTTCAAAGATAGTGTAATTTTACTCTCTTTGACGGGGAGATATTGTCCTTTGCCACTGTAATTTATAAAGCACGTTAAATCACATTTTCAGTGTTGATTTTTAGTCTCCATTTTTTTTTTTTTTAAATAATTTTCAATGTATGGAAGTTTTTCTTTGATTTTATTGAAGGCAACACTAGGCCGGGGATCCCTGACTAATATAGTACTATCATCATCATCAGTATAGTGAATTGATCCAGTTTCGTTTGTGATTAGACCTGGCAGTGGGAAGTCCTGAAGGTATATATTAAATAAGGAAGGTCCAAGGATTAATCCTTGTGTAACCGCAGACAGAACAAAAAGAGGTTCTGATTATACAGAACCAGTTTAAATATAAGTGCGTCATGTAATATCGAATCAAAAGCTATTTCGAAGTTAATATCCAAGCTAACTATACAGTTTTTATTTCTTAAATTTTCAATCACTTTGTTTTGGATGATGAGTAATACGTGCTCAGTTGAGCCTCATTTTTACTTGCGACTTATAGGTACTTTAAGGCAAGTTATGCATTCGTGAGTTGACATTACGATGATAGCGAAGACCAAAAAAGTGGGTATCGCAATTCTGTCTGTCTGTCTGTCTATCTGTTCGACTACAACTAAACGGCTCGGCCGATTTTCTTCAAACTTGGTAGATGTGGGTTTTAATTTTTTTCCCCCGAATGTTTTTTTCCTTTTCTTTTTAAGACCAAAAATAACGGTACCTGACATACGAATTTTTTTCGAAATTTTATAAATATTTGTTTTTTCAAAAACTGTCCCACAGATTTCTTAAAAAAAATTAAAAAATTCGGTTAGTTAAACCTAGGTAATAGTTCAAAAAAAAATTCAAAAATTTATTATTTTTGGTACCCGCCATGGAACCATTTTTTTGGTTTTTGATTTTCTCAACAAAAAAAAAGTACGACTCATTTAGATAAATTTTGTTATGTTAAGGCTCCCCAGCAGTTTAAATATTAATGTGTATTCAAATTTTCAAAACAAATTTTTTCGATTTTTAAATATTTCGAAAACCCCCTGCTCGATTTTTTTAAAACTTGACGTGTAAAAGTTTCTTAAAATAATCTACAAGATATGAGAAAAAAAATGTATTTTACCTAAAAATAATGGTACCCTCCATACAAATGTTCAAAAATGGTTTTCGAAAATCGTATTTTTCTCGAAAAAGGTTCCGAGAATTTTGCAAAAAAATTTGTTCTTTCAATAAATTTTTAAGATCTATAATTTAATAAAAAAAAATTGAAAACAAGATATTACTGACTGTACCTAGCATGGAACGATTTTTTAAAAATTTGAATTTCTCATTATCGGCATAACGGATTTTAATGAAATTTTTTATGGAGAAGCTTCTAATAAGTTTAAAAAACATTGTTACACTTTTTCTCGCGACGCGAATTGGTATCCGACCTTTTCTTTATTAATATAATTATTATTGATATTATTATTAATTTTATTAATAATAATAACAAATCTAACGCGAATAAAAGAAAGCAAACGAAACGACACGACCCGATCGTAGAATAATATCGCTTTGGTTTTGACAGATTAAGAAAACTGAAATAAGAACAACAAAAAGTGCAACTCGTAGCTCGTTGATAAAAGCTACCACCGCGGCTGCTCAGCTGGGCTGGGTTCAGTGGAGGTGGAAGAATTCGCGATAAGGATATTTAAATTGATTATCGATATAATCAATTTAATGAAACGAAGGAATGTTTTTATTACAAGTATAGTGGGATACTTGTAATAAAAAGTGGGCGCCAGGAATTTTTGTTCGAATGAAATTAGAAAAATTCCAAAACTAATTATGGAGTGAAAGAGAATAATTTTAAGTAAATAAAACACCGTTTTTATGATTTCCACTAGGGAATTGGAAAATAAATTTTATTTGGGAAACCGTGGGCGAACCCTGGATAAAAACCCAAATTTTTTTTCAACGAAATAAAAATACAAATAGAATGGAAATGCAAATGGGAAACGCGATTAGGCCTCTAACGATTAAGTGTGAATACCCGAAACACCAATGGAATTTGACGCAAAAAAAAGAAACGAAGGTCCACCGAATTTTATATACACAAGACACTAAAATATTTTATTTGGACAAAATGTCCGTTTTACTTATCTCCTTTTTTTTTTTTATACGCTCCTCTAACTTCTCCTATTTCTCCTGTCCTCGCTCCTCGAATTACTCCTTTTCAGTTTTTTTAATTTTCCTCGATCCTTTTTCTTCCTTAAATGTTCTCGTCTTTTCCTCGATTTTTGTTCTTTCTAATTTTTCTCGAATCCTTATTCTTTTTCTATTTTTTTATTTTAACTTATCGCTTGTTAAGCTCTCGCAAGAGTGAGCTTTCCTAGCTTAAAATCCTTTATTCTTCCCTCGACCATTCCAGTCACTCACACATACACACATCCAGCCAATCGTTTTCGCGATCATCGGTCACGGACACCGGCTTCCTGGAAACCTTTTTCGTTTCACAGAAAACCACCGTTGTCGAATCTCAAACGAAACTTTGCTCTCACACTCACATTCACGGATTCAGCAAGTTGTTGGATGTCCTTCCAAAACTTGCCGAATCTAAATGGTCGAGTTCAGACTACTATCAACTAAATTTCTCGAGAAAAATCAAAAAGAATAAAATCGAGGAAAAGCCCTTTTCTAGGCATTCCCCTAGTTACCATTAAATATCCGCGAGTGTTTCGAAGAGCGAAGTCATTGTTACTAAATAATATTAAGACGAAAGAGGAAAGCATAATTTTAACACGCGAACTAAATTCGAAGTGGACCTTTTTGTAATAGATGAATTAATATCTTTAGAAAAAGAATCTAAAAGTTACTCTAATCGTTAGGGACCCTTACGCTTACAAAAAAAAGAATTTACGTTATGTTATATCAATTAAAATTTAGGATGTTGTGTTGTTTTGAGGATAGGTAAGAGTCCGCCTGACTCGTTACCTCTTCAGCTCATCCGCTGGCACTCGTTATGCTGCATGAGACCGCCCGTCTACATGTCAAGTATAATCTCGTAAACCCTTTTTCTCGAAGAATTGCTCGAACCCTGTATTTGTCACTTTTGCAAAATGCTGGCTTAGTACACCAATGGTTGATGGTACCATGGTTGCCCTCAACCTCGCCAGAATTTTGCAGCCGCAACCAAAGAAAAGAAGGAAAGGAAGGAAACAAAGGCCAGTCATTGTTGCGGTAAATTTTACCGTAACAACATTGCATTTCAAAACTTTAAGAAAAATATTTTTTTTTTTTTTTTGAATTTTGAAAAAAAAAATATTTTTTTTTTTTTTGAAAATTCAATATCTTGAAAACGACTCAATAGTTTTTTTTTTGTAAATTTAATTTTTATTCGAACAATAATAAAAACTTTAAATTGGCTTACCTACCAAATTTTTTTCTTAAAAATGTTTTAAATTTTTTTAATATAAAAGCTTATTTTTTTAAGAAACCACTACAAAGACATAATTTTTGTTCTTGCATAAACCTATATTTACTTCAATCACAGGCATCCTATTTTTACCTCCAACTACTAAAGAAGTTGTTTTAGTCTATTAATGAATTAATTTTATGCTTATGAAAAGTTGTTCTCGAATAACATTCATTTTTGAAATTCTTAGTCTATTACATAGGAGCAAGTTCGTGCAACCCAGTCGTGCATTTTATTTAAAACCAAATTGGTTATTTGGAACAATAATATGCTTCTTTAGTAAAGTTGTTCAAATGATCTGCCAGAACTCTTTCAAAAAGTTTTCCATTATTGGAGAGCAATAAAATTGGACGAAATTTTGAGATGTAACTTGTAGCTTTCGTTTTTGCTATTGTTATAGTTATTGCTTCTTTGAAGGACAAAGAAAGTAACCATTGTTAATACAATTGTTAAATATTAAGGACAATTTTGAAATCTGATCATTACCAGAAGATTTTTTGTTATTTAAAACAACTCTAAAGAGCACTTAACTTTTCAACTGATGTGAATATTTGAAAGAGAAAAGTTCGTTAAGTTTTGACCAAGGTGTGTTGATTTAAATTCATTTAGAACAAAAGAAACTTCGTTTTCAAAGTTTTTATTTAGGAGGTCCACAAAGCTCGAGTACAATGAAGAGTATAATTTTTTTTTAATGTATCTAACTTGGTGGCAATGTCATTCAAGTGTTACCCGTACCGAAATATTTTCAGCCCATTATTCTATCTATTTCTTTAACTTCAAAAGTTGATGGTTTAATTTTTTTTTTAACCCTAATTGAAAAGCTGTATTTAAGTTAAAATTTACATTATCCCTTATTATTTTACTCAAGCATTGAATTTTAGAGTGAAGTTGAAGATAAATCAGGATTTAATCACATAATAAAACGGCGAACATGTTTTTTGTGGTACACTTTTCGCGGCCCACAAAAACCGAAGGGGCATAAATTACATATTAAACGAAAGCATTTTTTGCATAGATGTGCAGAATGCCAAAATTATTTAAATATACTACACAGAAATTGTTTAAAACAATAAATAAAAATTGCAAAAAAATGCCCGGAAAACAAAAACAATTAGAAATGTCAAATCGACTACCGACATCTGTTGCTGAATAGAGCATACATTTATACTATACTGTCATACAGTTTAAGTTTAGTAAAAGTTAGAACCATTTTAACTTTTGATTTTGTTGTTGTTTAGAAAAATACAGCACATTTTGTTCACTTTTCACTCTTTGAGGTTGAATGTAGTTAAGTCTTAAAGTATTTACTACATCTATCGGGCAATTTCTGTGTTAGTGTTTTCAAAAAGTGAAAAAGTGAAATTTAGAACCATTTCAACTTTTACTTTTTGTGTTTTTCGAGATGAAAGATAGAAATTTGAAATGAGTTGGAAAAAGAGAGCATGTAGTTCTAGCTTTATTCTATGCGTTACTGCTTTCAAATCTTCCCTAAAAATAAAATGTCCCCCTGGTTTGACAAGAATGCGTTAACAAACAAACAAAATATCAAATTCGAATTAGAGCTGAGTAAATCGTTCGTTTCAAATGATTGAATCGTTTAACAATCGATTACGAAAATGATCCGATCATTTCAACCAACCGATTATTCGATCATTTTCATTTCACTGAAATGATTCAATACTGTTCCTATTCGATTTTAATTTCGATGTCGATGATAAGATTGACTTATGGCTTTGATAGTTCTCGCAAAATACTCTATTATTATAAGCCATAAATTGCCAAATAACATCGAATGATGGCTACTTTGTACATGGATTAAAAAGTGTCAAAAAAGTTTTCGGCTGACATTTTGAACGAAACACTTTGTACGTCATAACTGAATTCGACCTCTATTCGTCAAGTCATAAACTGTCAAATTCCATCAAAGGATGGCTAAGATTTCGATGGATTAAGAAACGTCCAAAAATCCACATTAAACATACCGGATTCTGATACATCAGTTCAACCCAACAATTGTTTTTGCGGCCTACAACATCAAAAACCAATCTGCAACGTGTCAAAAATCTGCAATGTGTCAAAAATGTGTATAGGTTTGAAAGTTTGTTTACCATTAACTGTTTTCCTTTGGACTCCAGGATTGAGTGCTAAGTAGGTACTTCTCATTGCATTCAACAATTTAAAAAAATCATGAATTCTCTGTCTTTTATTGAATGATAATGAATTAAATAAATAAATTGACACTCGAATTTCGAGAGCTGGGTCGGCTAGTCTGTTTAAATACCGGAAGGTACAGCAATAAACTTAGATAAGAGATTATTAGCAAACACCTCTTGTTCCCGACCAGTTGGATAGAAATAGAAAACCAGAAGTTTAGTGGCAGAGGATGAAAAACCAAAATTATATAAGAATTTATTGCAAAGAATAGTTTGATCAATTGTATCAAATGATCAAAAAAAAATCGAGTAGTAAAATAAAAGTACGAGTAAATTGATCTTTATAAATGCTTTCTGAATTCAGCAAGAAAAAAAAGTTCAATTTAATAAAACACGGTTAAGAAATATTGTAATTATCCGCTGATGAGGGAGCAGCACAATGGTTTCAGAGATACAAAAGTTCATCTTTGTATATGAGGTGTTAAGTAATCGGCACATAAGACTTATTTCATCCGATTCGGAACATTGGTTACTAAAAAGTTGCATCAATATAAAAAAAAAGTTTTGTGCTTGTTAGTTATAATTGCAGCAGACATATTTCCACTAAAACCAATTTTTCAGGGAAAGAACCCTTGCGTTGAAGTGCCAAATCTTCAAATATTTCTTTTCATCAAGAAGTTCAGCCGTTCGGATTCGGCAAACAAAATTAGGTCGTCTCTATTCTTGCCTACTTTACTTTCAACAAATAGGGACGAATTGATGAAACTTCTAAGCTACTAAGCTCTGGTTCTCCACAAGTTGTCCTGTCTTCTATAAAAAATTTTTTTTTTTTGAAATTCATGCTTTAGTTCGATATTTCTTCCAGAACAAAAAAACTCCCAGATTCCATTACATAATTTAACGATCGATACTGAAATTTTTCGATTTTAACGAGATCAAAAAGGGACTTTTTTTGCTCTCGTCTGGTCACTAATTCTAATTTTATAAGGTCGTAAGATGTCAAACTATACGACCAGTCCTATTTTTCAAGACTCTAGCGACTAAATCACCAAAAGTTTTCTTAAGTGTACTGATAGCTTCACGCGCTATTCTTCAAGAACAATCTAACTGTTAAACTGTTAGACATTTCTTTCTTCCTTAGCAGCGTCTGCCCTTATGATCATTTTAATCGGAAAACTATTTCCCCGAAGCCAATGATTTGTTTTTTGGGAAGGATTTAAAAGGATATACTGATTCACATTGTTTTATAAGTTCTGAATATCAAAATGGGCTGGGTAGAGCTGGGTAAAGTATTGCACATTCGTGTTGTACGAGTAAAGAAAAAATCTCTATAATTAACCGTACGTCCGAAATTGGGCTAAAGTGCTGATTGCCAAAGTAAGAGAAATTTGAGAAAATAAATTGGTCGTCACGAAATTCAATCTGATTGTTACGAGTACGAACTGTCAAACTGTATTGGCATTCCACATACCATCCACACTGCAACGAATGAATTGTTCATCTGCAACTACCTAACGCGACGATTCTATTATTCTTAAAATTTAAATTTTTCGCTTTTTTTCTTAAAGCATTTAACTTGACTTTTTTTATATTTACAATTGTAAGTTTGTTCTTGAATTAAATTCGGCTTCGTTTTTTTTTTTGCAACCTGTCAATTCAAATCGATGGCCAAACCCACCCACAAAGCCAACTTCATGCATTTATTTCTCAATAAATAATGCATTTTCTTATTCGAGGTCCCTTCACAGCAAGAAGTAAAAAATATAAAGTTCCAACTTTGTCAGTATAGTTGCCGCAATTAAAAATGTCGCATGATAGCTTTTCATCACACAACTAAACAAAAAAAACACCTTAATAATTCCCCTTGCAATCAAAAGAGCCGCCCGTCGCTGGCATTGCATAATGCCTGCAACAATTATTGCCAAGCGCACGCACAATATCAACAAAAAGTGTTTCTTTATCAATTATAATGAATTGCACCCATTTACAACAAAAAAAAAGTACATTTTACAACAAAACGATAATTTTTTCTGTCTCTTTGTGGATGCATCTGATGGATGAGCGAGTTAATTTATGACATACCATGGTTAATTAAATTTTCTCGCAAAAAGTGTTGATTTACATTATTAGCATCGAAAAAGACATACGACGAGTTGTCTCTTTGAAAGGACAACGTTGGCGATGATTTCTTTCAATTTTTTTGTTGGTAAATTTTGTGTCACTAGGTCGAAGCTATGGATGAAATGGAGGTTAAATAAATAAACCGATAATTTGTAATTCAAACAAAAAAATACTAACAACACGACATGGGAAACTAAATAAATGCAGTTAATGGAATTTGTTTACACAGATAATATACACGACCGGGCCGGACTGTGGAATGCATTATTGTAGCGAAGGATTACAGTTGTTTAGAATTATTAAAAATATTTTGAATACACCAGACTGCTTTATGATTTCCTTTCTTTCGTTTGGGACTTGAATTCTTTCGGAATTTAGTTCACCCCGCTCCAAAGATGTTTGCAAAGGGTTTTTGAAAAACTTTAACACATATGGGGTTCCTGAGCACCCCAGTACTTTTGGGTTGAAAATACCAGCTACTTAACCCAATCATATAAATTTTATTCATTTTATATTAAATAATGTATTAATTTTTTTTTCTAAACATATCTTTTTTTTTTGTTATTTTCACACATTAAAGGAAAGGAATTATGAATACCCTTAAAATGTTGAGCACAGTGCTAGCGTTTAAGAAAGTTGAAGAGGATTTAAAAGGTGATACTGATACACATTGATTTGAAATGTCTGGAAATGGTAATGGGATGAATATATCGAGTCGGGTAAAGCATTCTATATTCTTGAAGTGCGGCTAAAGAATTTAGCAGATCGTCCAAAGTTGGGTTCAAGTTTAAACTGATGAGCATTTCCTGAAGGGCGAGTATAAGGGTTAAATTGTTTAAGAAAGGAATGCAACTAGTTCATTATTGAAACACGTAGTAGCGTTTTTGGCCACGTCGAATAAGTGCACATTCCATAAAAGGTCTGTGATGAACATACCGAAAACTGAAGTCTGTTCAGTTCCCTCAATGGAAGGGCCGCTTATGGATAGCGAAATGCAGGGTGGGTTGCGCTTTAAAGTCAGAATACAGTATTGAGTTTTTGAAGTATTGAATTCTAACTCTGGTTTTGGTTCCTCTTTTGACAATGTTATCGAGATCAGAAGTTGATGAGCTTATCAGACGCTGTCCTTCTAAATACATATCAAGGACAAGGACGTGAATTTGAAACGAATTAAAGAAGCTGAGAGAACTGTCCTCGTCAGCAAAACAATTTAGTGAATTAAAAGTATCAGTACTTCTTGGCATAATGATTAGTGCGTTGGATTGTCATACGGAAGGTCTCCAGTTCGATTCTCAGCCGCTGCAAGACAGTTTTTTTGAGGGGTGTACTGCCTCTTGCGAGGAATTGACAAATCCTCCAAGAGTATCTCTTGTCATGGAAAGTGCTGCTCATTAGCAGTTCGGAATTGGCAGAAAATTGTAGGTCCCCTCCATTCCTGGTAACACGCACACAGGAATGGTTGAGAGTTGTAAGTCACTAGGTGCTGGTTCACTTCGAGCTGTTGCACCACCAAATTTATTTATTTAGAAGTATCAGTCAAAAGATCATTGTTGAATATTATAAAGAGAGTCGGAAACAAAACAGAGCCCTGTGGCACACCAGCATTTATTTTATGAATTTCAGACTTAAAACCATCCAATACAACTTGTATTGAGCGGCTCGAAAGGTAGTTCTAATTTAACGAAGAAGAGATTCATCAATACCAAATGCAGGCATATTCGATAAGACTTTATCAATAAATTGCTTTTGAAATATCAAGTGCAATGATCTTACTTTCTTCAAAATGATATTAAGATTTGTGATACTGTTCAGTGAGATATAGTATGTACAGTTAGATCACCAGTGGACCTATTGCTACAAAAGATTCGACTTTTTTAGGGATATTCTGGACAAATGCCGTTTTCTATCCACTCGGAAATAGACAGATAAAAAGAAGAACTCTTCAGAACAATAGGGAGATAATATCCAGGGTAGCAGATTTGTGTATATCGACATCTTTCGGTACTCTTGCAACTGAAAGAAGATTCGTTTACAATCTTAATTACCGGTGAAGTCATGACACTTTCTGGCGGCAAACTATGATGCAAGCACATTCGCTTTTTCTTATGGAGAAGTGTCATTGAAGACAAGTGTAGGAACTAAAGACGAAGTAGTATTTATTAAATTTTTGTTTAAATGACCAAAAAGTTGTATTTTTTGACTTGCTTGTTGGCCATGCAAACATTTTTTTCGTCGCATATCATTATTTTTGCTTGCTTGCTTGAACTTATTCCGATTCTTCTCAGTAGGGTTGGCTTTATAACATCGGAAACTCAATTCTCTGATTCTAATAACCTTTTTACAGCTCGAAGCAAACTATCAATTCTCTTTCGGTTTGATAGACGTTTCTCTATTTGTTATACAACTTGTGGTTGTGGAAAGAATTAAGTTTGTAATCATTTCAGCAATGGAGTCAACGTCACTGTCGAGAAAGCATAGAGAACAGTTCCGCAAGAAAATCATTAAGACTGGTATTGGTAATTATTCGCCAATAGTTGGTAGAACCAACCGTTCTTTAAGTCGTCTGTAACCACCTGTAGACCATCTAGACCTCTTAAGGTTATTCAACTTCTTTATGAAAACAGAAAACTATTCCAAAGGTCCATCTTTCATCAACCAACATACGGAGGTTGTTTGAAAAGTTCTCGGCCTAACATAGAAGGCGTTGTTTTAATAAATAACTTTTAATTCCTCAAACAGCCTTATATATATAATAATTGTATGTGAAGTTTCATTAAAATTGGTCGCGTACTTATATCAGTGCAATTTTTTGTTTGAACGAACCTATTGCTAACAACGAAAATGGAAAAAAGAATGAAATTAGAGCCGTCATTAAATATTTGGTCAAAAAGAATATGACACCAAATCAAATTAAAGATGACTTCGATGAGACATTGGAGGAATCTGCACCTTCGTATTCCACGTTCAAAAAGTGGGCAGCCTTATTTAAACATGGCAGACAGAGCGTCGAAGATGATCGCAGAAGCGGAAGGCCAACAACATCCACCTCTTCAGAAAATGTCGATAAAGTTCATAAAATGGTTTTAGACGACCGAAGGTTAAAAGTGCGAAAAATCAGCAACACCATGGGGATCTCTTCTGAGCGGGTTTACCACATTTTGACCGAAGAATTGGGGTTGAAAAAATTGTCCGCAAGGTGGTTGCCGCGTTTGCTGAGCGAAGAACAAAAATTCAATCGAGTTGAAATCTCTAGAGAGAATCTAGCGTTATTTCGGAGGAATACCAGCGATTTCTTGAGAAGATTCATTACCACCGACGAAACATGGATTCATCACTATATTCCTGAGACAAAAGAACAATCAAAACAATGGAAGCATAGCGGTTCTCCTCCACCGAAGAAAGCCAAGTCGTGTGCTTCAGCTGGGAAAGTGATGGCGTCAGTCTTTTGGGATTACAAGGGAATTATTTTTATTGACTACCTTCCCGAGGGCCAAATTATCACTGGTCAATACTATGCAAACCTGTTGGACAAATTGGCTGAAAAAGTTGCCGAAAAAAGACCAGGATTAGCCAAAGAGAAGATCCTTTTTCATGAGGATAATACTCCAGCACACAAGTCGGTTGTTGTAATGGCTAAACTCCATGAACTTCGATTTGGTGTACTGAACCACCCCCCTTATTCACCTGATTTGGCACCATCAGACTATTACCTCTTTCCTAACTTAAAAAAACATTTGGCTGTACGCAAATTCTTCACCAACGAGGAGGTGATTGCTGAGACGGAGCGGTTTTTCGAAGAGTTGGAGGAATCGGCCTAGAAAAACAGATGGAATAAGTGCTTTGATATAAGAGGAGAATATGTAGAAAAAGATTAAAAAAAAGTTTTAAAATTTATTGCATTTTATTGGTCAGGCCGAAACTTTTCAAACTGCCCTCGTATGCTCGGTTAAACCTTAGTCTAGATAAACGATGGTGTACGAGTAAATCGACAACCCGTATTGAGCATAATGATTTTAGATTCTTTTCTGCCACTCTGCTTCTTTTAGTATATTCACTTACACTAACAATTCTTAAATCGAAGAAACGAGTGGCAGTTCAGGAACAGGACAAAGCCGATTTCCCAGAAGATTGTTGACAACAGAGTGGTCGTCTCGAGCGACCTTCTTAAATTTGGCAGCACTATATTTATCGATATATCTCGATTGGGGTTTTAACATTGAACCACATGAGCTAATTTGTGGTCGAAAAAACACACAAGAAATGGCCCGTTCTAGAACACAAGCTATCCGAGTTCGTCATGCAACCCATATAGATTTTTTTTCTCTCGGGCATTTCATGCAATAAACTGGGATTCAAATTTCAAACCAAAGTTAGAACTAGATGATTCGTGGAATAAAAATCAAAGCAACAAGAGTGTTAAGTTTATTAAGACAATTAAAATATTAAAGTATCCATATAATAATGACGGCTATTTTTTTCGTCTTTAAATATGGCCACTACCACAAAACACCATTTGTGACGCAAATATCTCATTTTCTCTAATTGGTTCTTGATCGAAATTCAAATTAAGTTAATCACCACCAAAAATAGAAGACAGACATCTAACACCATTTTTACCAACCAAAAAAAAATTGAATGTGAATTCTCAAGACCGATTGTTAATGCCAAAAGAATTCAACAAATTTTCGTTTTAAAAATAAATTGAATCGAAGAAGCTCTGCAAATGCAGAGACTGTCGTCGTGAGATTTTCTTCCAGCTACAACAACCACACCACACCAAAGACACACTTCTTTAATGAATATACAAAACAGAAAATGTATCTAATCTTTCGTCGACATGGTTTCTTCATTGACATTCATCGCTTTAGTACTCTCTCGTAAGTATCTATGACTATAACAGAGCTAGGGGTGCACAAAGTTCAACAAGAAAATTTATTGCGTTTATTAAAATGACTCAATTATGTCAAATAATACGAGATAAAGCCATCAAGCCATGAGTGCAAGTGAAGAAATAGAAAAAAAAAGAAAGTGCAGTCAATCTGTTAGATAATAATAATTTCTTCAAGTCTTATAATGTGCACTTTGAACTCAACTCATCCATGAGGTTATTGCTTTGGCAGATGAGAGGTTTGACTTTTAGAAATGAGAGTTTATTGTGTGTCTGAGTGTTTCTGAAAAAAAAAAAAATGAAAATATTTTTGCAACAATGTGCATTTTTCATCAAACGTGCATCAAGATAACATGCATATTTGTAATCGCTTTTTAATTGACACATGATGCTGATCGATTTGCAATAAGGTGTTGATAATAATTGTCGAGGTGTTCAATTGAAACGATTTATAAATAATTTATGAGTTTTGTTTGAAAAAGTTCGAATCAGAAAAGGGTATTTCTGGTTTATAACTACAAATCAATAGGACTAATTTGTATTTAAAGCTTGTGGAGCAGATTGGTTAAAAATTTATAATTGGCAGTAGAAATAACATCGAACTAATCAATCGAGCTGATAAAGTTGGTCGCGGAGAGGATGTAGCAATTTCCCTTAAGAAAAAAAAGTGTAAGCTGAGCTGTCTCCCAATCAGGAAATTGAGTATGTGTTCGTAGACATGGGGGGATTAAAAAAAAACTTCTGATAGGTGTAGCTAACAGACCTTATTACTCCGTCAGTTTTAGTCCTTTCTTAAATCTTTTAGAAGAAGTCTCACTTAACCTGGTCGAATGTAATTATGTGTGGGGACTTTTTCGTGAAAAAAAAATGCAACATACATTTCTGATGGACTCAGTTTACACTGACTTAAGCAAAGCTTTTGATTCTGTGAACCACCAATCTCTTCTAACTTTTTCTTTCCTACTTTCTTCGATGGTTTTTCTCTTATTTATTTTATAGAACACAATGAGTTAAGATTGGAAAAACATATTGAAAGGAAATTCAGTGTACATCAGGTGTCCCGCAAGGTAGCAACTTGGTTCCGCTCCTTTTTAATAATTTTCATAAATGATATTCTCTATGTCTTTAAATATTGTAAATGTCTATTATTTGCAGACGATCTGAAACTTTTTTTAAAAGTTTGAGTTACTATAAGCTTAGTCAATCTGACATTAATTTTCTGTCAAATAAACATAAATGGCGTTAAACTGAATATCAAAAAGTGTACTGTGATTTTTTTTTTTTTTTTCAGAAAATCTCAACTATGCTATTGAATCTGAAGCTATAGATAGGCTCTCAAGTATAAAGGACTAAGGTGTTTTTCTTAAATCCCCACTTTCTTTTAAAAAATCATTTCGATTATTTGGTTCTTAATTGAGGTATTATATTTATTATTATTCATCTCTTGGAGAGCTGATGTCGGTTAGCATTAAATAGAATTGAACTTAAATACTGGTTTTAATCAAAGTTTGGCACAAGGAAAGATCGATCTTTAGTAATTTTTTAGAGTGAGATCAAGTATGGCAAAGAAATTCAATATAGTAATTGTGAGGTATTGGAGTACATCAGCCTTGTTTATCAAATAAATATTGAGTAAGAAAGGAAGGGCAGATAACAGAATTAATCCCCTTTTCTTGAACCGCACGTAGGGTTCCATTAAGAACGTAATTTGAATTTTGAATTCGTAAAAGCTTTGTGCGGTTTCAACACGGCATTAATTCCAGGTTTGCTTCGTGTGTGATTATACGCGAATGTGTGCGTTTTTAAAACCGCATGACGCCTTTGGTCCGTACTCTTCGAAAAAATAGATTGGTTAGGCGGTCACCGTGAATGACGAGCGGAACAGAACCATTATAACCGATTTCTTATGGGCCAAATAGAACCATTTGGACTTAGACGACATGTAGTTCCAGCAGGGCTGTGTGGACGCCGCGATTGACATTCTGCATAAACGATTTAAGGATAAGGTTATATTTTGCAGAGGTGACGTAAATTGGTCACGATTTGACCTTGCTAGACATTTTCTTCTGGGGTTTCCTGAAGTCGCAGGTCTATGCGGATGAACCATAATGGACGGATGCCCTTAAGAGGAACATAACACAGGCCATCGCTCAAACATGGCTTTTAAGTTTTAGTGCACAAGTCTAAGCGTGATTGAAATATTTTTTTTTTTTTCATTTTCGTCTTTGGTGACCTCCATTATAAATGTTTTGTGAAAGAAAAAGGATTATATTTTCCTTCGAAGTAAAAAATCACAGAAGTGTTTGCCGAAGTTGAACTGCAAAGTTTACAAGCGTAGATATACTTGAATCTCAAAAATGTTTTGTTCAAAATTTGTCGTCTGATTTTGCTGATATGATTTTAGTCGAAAAATGGGGTTTAGATAGCAGTACTGTTTGTCTACTCCAATTTTCAAAAGAAACTAAAGACCTTTCTTTACAAGAGGAATCATATATTAAATTTAAAAATTTTGATTTAAATCCATTTATTTTTGAAGAAGAAAACATAAAAATTTAATTAAAATATTCCTTGCAACTCACTATTATAAATGGAAAAGTATGTTGCGCATTGAGTGATACTCCATCATATGTGGTGCCTCACCAAAATAAATGAAAAATATACACAAATGTTAAGAAACGCCAGTAGTTGTTTGAATATTTTATTCATGTGTCTTATAGATTACAAATGGCACATGAGATCAGAAGAAGATAAGGCTCTTTGTATTGAAAGAAAAAAAAATACGTTTGGGATAAATTTCGGCAGAAACAGGGGCTTTTTACTGGTAGAATATGGGTGTGGTACAATCTGCCTAGTTCAGTTCACAAAGTATTGATTAATGATTCAGATATAGGAGAATTATGTGCTGTTGCAGAGGTCATAAATAAAAACTTAAAACTATGTATTTCGTCGGGATCATACAAGAAAAATTTTACGAAAAGTTTGCATCTTTTCCACCAACTTCTTTTAAATTCCGATCCTTTAATTACAAATTTACGAAAATAGCAAACAAAAAAATTTAAATTTTTCAGACCAAGATTTTTTTGCTTGAAATTTAAATATTTTCATTTCCATATTTTATTTAAAAAAAAACTTATTTGAAAAAGTAATAATCTTATGCATATCTTATTTAAAAAAAAAATTTTAGTTTTCCTAGTTGTTCGGCAATGGAACCACTGCGCACTGCGATCCGTGCCACCGTAAAAAGCCGAGGCGGCCATTTGAACGATTTCATACATAATGCCATACTACTCGTATAAACCTTTCAATTAAAAAAGGAACTTTGGTAATACCTCACACACAGTTTGGCTGTTTTCGAAAACGTCAAATCAACGTTAATTTGATCGTCAAATGATCGTCATTTTTTGACGCAAATATTGCTGTCAAATATGCAATCGTCCTGCTTGCACAAAATCTATTTGATCAACTTCAGTGAATTTTCTTGCAAATGCAATTGACGTTTACGAACACGGCCAACAAAATTAAAAATGGATGCTAAAAATTTTTCAAAAATTTTGGTGAAAATTGTTGGAAAAATTTAAATACGTGCTGCTATAGCAAACAAAAATTATTTTTAAACAAACAAAGAAGGCGATTTGGTTTAAACTCCGAACATCGAACCGTAAAATTCCAAAGGTGGGTATGCGTAATTACGAGTACATCAAACCAATCGAAAAGTTTTCTTCGGTCATTTCAGAATGTCAAAGCAATTATTTCTTGTAAGTACAAACAAATGAAATGTTTCAATTCATAAAAAATAACATTCTTAGACCTAATTCTAGGGCTTGAAGGAAGAAATAAGCGCTTTATTCAAAAAGGTAAAAACAGGGCGCCCAGGTACAGACTTAGAACAAGGCATTTATACATTAATCTTTGAGCTTTAAGCAACAAAAATTCATACCGAAAAATCGGAAATCGTTTCAACAAATCTATCAACTGCGTATTTCATACTTTAAATAAAACTTGTAAAACAATAAATTGTGCGTCTACTTTCAAAATTTGTGAGATGGACAACTAAAAATGAAGAAATTTTTTTTTGTTAAAAATAAACTGATAATTTTCTTAAAAAAAATGGTATTAATTTTTTTTTACAATTTACAATAGATCTATGTTACAACTTGCCCGATAGTCAGGGTTTGTCTGGATTATTTTCTTTAGAAGGACCATTGGTTTTAGTGAAAAGTGTTACTTTTAACCCCGCTCTATCATATTAATTACACCTTTTATTGTAATATTTTTTGTTATAGATTTTCTCAAAAACGGTTCAACTGATTTTGATCAATTTCTGTATGCTTAAGGTTATAAACAGTCCGAATAGTATCGTGTAATACAATTTTCAGAAAAAAAAATTGGATTTAAGAAATAACTCAATATTATAAAAACTACATACATATGTACATATATGCTCCGTTTTTGTTTTAAAACTTGACAAGTGACTGTCTTATGATACTACCTACAACATGTAGAAAAAAGATTTCTATATTATCTAAATACGATGTGATTCACCATTCAAATGTTAAAGAATGGTTTTCGAAAATCTATTTTTTTCTCGAAAACGGCTATACTTCATCCAACAAAAATATGCAGTACACGTCTTATGGGAGAGCATTTAAAAATCAGTAGCGTTCTATATTTTTGCACCATACTAAATTGAAAGAATTCCTCCATAAAAAAGTGTTTGTGCGCCCTTAAATTTTCGATTGCATCTGACGCAGGCCCGACGTCCTATTGACTGCACATCTGAGTGTGCACTGAATTGCTGTGGCCTATGGCTGTTGGTGCTATTCAATTTCAACACCCATTAAATATTGATGTGCGTTCAGAGTTACCCTTGTTCATTTCGCAACTTGTTCAGTTTTTTTCCTTGGGTTTCTGTTGAGGTGCTTTTGATTTTAGAGCTTTAAAAAAAGGGTCCATTTAAAATCAACACTACGATAACCGTGTGAGAGCTTTAATAAAAGACAGATTTATGCTATTCACTTTAGCCAGAAAGCGAGGCAAACGTCCTATCTTGCCCACACTGCATATTTTTATTGGACAGAGTATAATAGGCTTTTGATAATTTTTTGTCTGTTTCGCTAATTTTTTTGATCTATAATTAAATACAATTCTGAAATTAAGTAATTATTGAAAGTACCTTATACAAAACCATTTTTTGATTTTTGGCTTTTTAACTTTTTCATTATCGGCACAACCAATTAAATGAATTTTTTATACAGAAGCTTCTAAGTTAAAAAAAAATTACAAATCGAAAGATTTAAAAAAAATATATTTGAGATAAGAAGTCAGAATGTAGTACTTAATTGATTGTGTTAAGCTTTAAATTAAATTATGAAGCGCTTCGAACCAAATTCACAAATAAATACTTTCTTTTTGACACTTGAAATCATCTGCCAAATTGTGTCCCAGTTGCGAAGTTCTGTAATGTTGATTTTTCTCTCCACAAAACTGGACCGAAATCTAATCACTCCTTCTTAAAGTCTTAAAAACAATCAAAGCTCTAACCCAAATATAAGTACAACATGACAGAGTCCATAGTTCGAGCGTTTGACACAAATTCACATATCAAAATGTTCCACATAGCTATGCCAATATTTTGTCTTGCATTGTCAACATCAGACGAATAATTAGAGAATTTCTGATAAGATTCCCCAAATAATCAGTGGGGTTCTATTTATGTACATATGTACATACGAGTACATACCTTAAAGGCACGAATGCTCATATTTATTAGAATAGGTATTATTTGCTTACTCCAGTTGTCATGATTGTGGTCATAAAGATGTGCTGACGTTTTGTCAAATAAACAAGATTTCTTCAACAAAAAAAAAATCTATTTTGAACACCAAACAAGGGTTGACTTATTTTTCATAAAATATTTGCTTTGACTGTGTTGGATGTTTTTTGTCAGCATGTTGTCTTTTCCGAGACACACACACACACACACACACACACAAACCCATACCCTTCCCCATTCTCATGTTAATCAACTCATTTTAAATTTTAAATTGACCGTGGTTCGAGTCAATTGTTTTATCCGGAGATTTGCTGATTGTGTTTACAACAAATTTTACTTCTACATTCTTTGCAGATTGTTGTACCTACCCTTTTAGTCGGGTATGATTCCCGCCTTCTGTGCTACAGCAGAACCCTGCTACTGCATATTCAGTTGTCGGTCAATCAGTCAGTCTGTCTGCCAGTTTGTGTGGTCTCTCAGTCTATTATGGCAAGTTTGTCAAATAGATATGTTGGTTTGTTGAATAAGCTACTTTAGTTCTGATTCTGAGGGTGGGGTCTGTCGGCTGGTCACTCATGTCTTTGCAAATAAGCTTGATAACTGACAATTGAGACGACAACGTGTCACATATGTAGAACATGATACTGTGTGTTATAATTATTTGCATTTTTCAATTAATAAAATGTTTAAGAGTAAAATTTCGAGGTGTGAATCATTTCTGAGCAGGATAAGTGTGTTAATATTTTCATTTCATATGAATGCAGAAAAAAATTCAATTAAATAATTTCTCGTTAAAATTTAAAAAATGATATTCGATCCGATATCGTTATTAAGATATTTGGTGTAATAGTTAATGATTATCTTAAAAATTAATCATAGATTAGCTTTGACAACTGAGTTGACAAGAAATGGCTAAATGGTAAATAAAGATTTCTTTATGAAAGGGTCGAAAGGTTTTGAAACTTTTGATTTTATTTAAAAATTTTTAAGTAAGGCAAGTTTGTTATGACTACCCCAAAAATGTTTGACCACATTGCGAGCGTTCTAGGAAACTTGGAGATGACTTAAAAGGAGATACCGATGCACATAGGCTTTGAATTTCTGAATATCGTTATGGGAGGGAAATAATGATTCGGATAACGCATTCCACATTCGTGTAGTACGGATATAGAAAGAATCTCTGAATTAAGCAGTACGTCCGAAGTTAGGCTACAGGGTAAACTGATGTGCATTGTTTGAAGCGCGAGTATTACGGTTCAATTATTTAAAGGGACGAATCCAATTGACTATTTATTGACTAGAACATTGTTTGTAAAAACTGTAAAATAATAAAAGGCAAGAATCATAGTTTCTTTCTTTTATCACATTATATCGAAAAGACTTAAGCACCTGTCTAAATATGGATATTGAACTCAAGCTTTGGGCGAATATGAGCCTTATATAATTACGCTAGATCAGAAGGGGTGATAAATTTCTTGCAACGTCGAAAGAATCCTAAGCACTTAGCAGCGTTTTCGGCGACGTCGAGTATGTGGTCATTCCACACAAGTTGGTCTTTGATGCAAATACCAAGAACTGCGAGCTTTTCAGCTTCCTTAATCTACATAGTGCCACTCATGGATAACGGTTTTTGGTTTCCCATTTGACAGTGCTATTGACATCAGAATTTGAACTGAATACGATGCCGTTCTAAATCCACATCCGAAGGAGAAGGAAGGAAATATGGAACCGAATTAGAGAAGCTGAGAGAACTGTCGTCGTCAGCAAAGCAATTTGACGGGGTAGAAGTTTCAGACAAAAGATCATTGATGAATATGAGAAAGAGTGTCGGAGACAAAACGGAGCCCTGTGGCACACCAGCATTTAGTTCATTAATTTCAGATTTAAAACCGTACAACACAACTTGTATTGAGCGGTTCGAAAGGTAGTTACTAATCCAACGAAGAAGAGATTTATCAATATCCAATTGGACGAATGTTCAATAAGAGAGCTTGATGCCAAACTATCAAATGCCTTGGAAATATCAACAATGATCGTACTTTCTTTAAAACGATGTAAAGATTTGTGCCACTGTTCGGTGAGATACACCATCAGATCACCAGAGGTCCTAATGCTACGAATGCCATACTGCTGGTCATTGAGAAACTTTCGAACTTCAAGATATTTCTTGAGCTGATAATTTATCAGCGTTCCCATGAACTGGGAAAGAACGGACGTAAATGTAATTGGACGATAGTTAGAAAGAGAAGAAGATTCACTTTTTTAGGGACAGGCTGGACAAATGTTTTCCCTCCGCTCGGAAAGAGACCATAAGATTAGGACATATAGAAGAACTCTTGCCACTGTACGCTGTACGGGTAGGTACATGAGTCATTGCACTTTCTGGGAACGTCGAATTAAAAGGAAACGTTTCCGCAAACGAATTGGCTTTTTCTTTTAAGCTGAAATTAGAAGTGTCACTGAAGACGAGTTTTAGAACCAACGAAGAAGTAGTATTTTTATTAATTTTGGGATATTATAGTATTTTTACCTTCATTTTTGGTCATACAAAAATTTTCTTCATCGAATATGATCTTTACAGGTGTTTCGAGCTTATTTGAAGTTATTCAATGTTTTCCTTAGTAAGGTTGGAATTAATATTTCAAGGTCATAAAAACGCTGATAAACAATCAGCTAAGAAAATGTTTTGAAGCACGAAAGCTTTGGTAGGAATTCGTCTACAATTGATGTGATGTCATATCTTACATCATTTTGGATAAACGGTAATGTTATTTTCTATTCCAAAACATTTGATAGAGTTTTACACGAAGTCTCCTTTCCGAAAACGAGTGATTTTGTCTCGATGATAATTTCTTTCGTTGGATTAGAAATTACCTTTCTGAACGTTCAGTTCGAGTTTTAAGTCCGATATTCAAAAAATAAATGTTGGTATGCCTCAAGGCTCTGTTTTCTCTCCGACACTCTTTTTAAATGTTCTCTTTTTCTGAAACTTTAAATCATTGTTTCGCTGGCGAAAAGACCATCAGCTTTTTCGAAATGGTTTTCAGAATTGTTGAGCTGAAAAGGCAGCGTGTGCTATCCTCATTAAATTCGGCTCTAACCAGCAACAGGTATTTACAAACGTCTGAAGGAGTAATCATTTATATTTTATATTTTTTTTTTTAAATATGCAAGACATTTTGTTTCTTCATCTGATCAAACTGGCAAATAATTACCCAAAACATAAGTCTAACTTTCGTGTCTGTGCGGGTACCTCGGGGTAACATTTGAATCTATTGAATAGAATCCAGAACAGAGATCAAAAACTTATAGAAGACAGAAATTTCTGAAACTTATAGTTTTTTGAACACCGTCGAACATCTCTATCACTTTTTGTTTTGTCACTTCTTCTATCAGCAGGGCTCAAATGAAAAGGGCTCAAATGAAATTACAAGTTGCATTAATATCCTCAAAGAATTCCGACGTAACACTAGTCGATATATGAACGCTCATGATTTTAACCTTGAGCCTAACTTCGGACGTATTTTCAAACATAGAGATCTTTTCTTTAGCGACACTTCTCGAATGTGGAATACTTTGCAAACGTTATTATTTTATTTCATAAGATAATTGAATTTTTTGGACTATTATGTCCACCTAGCCTAGCCCTAATGAACATGTAAAGTAAAAGTGTATAATCATTAAAGAATAGAAAAAATTGAAACCAAGTAAAAACTCTATCTTCACATCAAAATTTGTCACTGCTTTGAGATAAACCCTTAACCCTGACGAGTTCATCAGTCAGAATCGACGATAAAATGAATCACGCAGAAGTTTACATAACAACATCAGAAATAACATCACTCGACGACAATGGCTTGCTATTAAATTCTCGTCCTCCTCTTTGAACAAATTTCACAACGACTCTAAGTTTAAGAGGAGGGTTTTTCTTGCACAAGGCAAAGACTCTACCTTCCTCTACTTTTAACAAGTTCAGGAGCTAATAATGTAAGATCGCCGTTTAATAAGAGAACTGCCCTTAAGCAATTTCCCATCAAACACGTAATATCCCAACAAGAAGTATCTCCTCAAATATAATTAAAAAAATACGAAATTTCCACGATAATGATGTAAATATAAAATACACAAATTTACAAGTGATTTTCTTTGTTAAGTTAAGTCTGATTGGAGTTGTGACTGTTATTACGAGTTTACAAAATTCAGCGAAATCGGGGTCATCACCCAGAGCCAGGTGCTTTTGTTTACTTACGATCACACTAACTCCACTACTCAGTCGTGATTGAAATCAAATGAATCATCATCTGGCTCGACTTATTACTTAGATCCCCGACAAACTTGAAGACCAATTCAAAAGAATTCTAGTACTTAAAGCAGAGCTGTGAGAAATAATTATTATAAGACATTCGAAACAAGTTATGATTGCTGCCAATCCCAGTTTGAAACGCGTGAAACTGAAAATGACACATTACAAGATCCAGCAGCTGATACAGATTAAATAAAAAAGAAGGAAATATGGACAGTAATAATGTCTACATCTGTCAGGTAATCCGATATTCAAATTGCAACAATTACAATTAAAAATGTCAGGAGTTTGAAAACTGACAACTATACAACAACAAAATAGTATCTGGGTGTCTCGAAACGAGATGCTGAAAAACGAGTAAATCGTTGCTTAAACGATCGATTATGATAATGTACAACAGCTGAATTATTACAGGCAAGTCACTCTTAAACGGAATTTTTATACAGAGGAATATTTTTATTATAGGATTTAAAAAATACATCCGCCTAGGATGTTTCTAAACCGTCCAGATGTTACATACCTTTTTATAAGCCGTATGTAAGTAAATATCTTTTTTTAAAATTGTCTGAGCTTAAAAAAAATTGAAACCATCTTCTTAGGCGATCTGTAATATTTACCACAAAATTTTGAATTAATATTTTGAAAATGTATTGCCAAGAAGATACAAATGATAGTTTAAAAACGGCTTTCGCGAAAACTTAAAACCGGGAAAAGAAGACATTTTCAGAAAATTTAATATGCCAAACTGGACATATTTCTTTTGAGAATTTAAGAATTCACATACAAAATGGATGTACGAGTATGTTATTAGAAATGTTAAAAAGCATGAAATTCTTGCTGTATATTATGTACATACAGCTATGGCCAAAATAATAGCAATACTCCTTTTAATAATATATGGTGCATTTAACTTTGGTGGTGAAAAAAATGGCTGCATTATATTAACGGAAGTTATATTGAATATCTTTATGTATAGGTATGATCTTCTGTGTAAACAAAATATATGTATTTGTAATATCTTGCGCTCTGCAACTACATAATTAGATCGTCAAATAACAGAATACTATGAAAATATGAATTTATGCAAGAACAAAAATTATAAGTCGTTTTAGTGGTTTATTAAGAATAAAACTTTTATATACTAAATTTCTAAAAGATTTTTAAGAAAAAATTTTGGTACGCCAATTTAAAGTTTTTATTATTGTTCGAATAAAAATTAAATTTACAAAAAAAATATTGAGCCTTTTCTGAGATATCGAATTTTCAAAAAAAGAAAAAATAGATTTTTTTTTTCAATAATTCAAAAAATATTTACTTTCAGGTTTTGAAATGCAATGTGTTTTAGACTTTTTAGAAGCTCCTCTATAAAAAATTTCATTAAGATCCGTTATGTGGATAATGAGAAATTCAAAATTCGAAAAAATGGTTCTATGGTAGGTACAAGCTGTAATATCTTAATAAAAATAAAAATAATAAAATTAATTGAAAGACAAAATTTTTTATCAAAATTCTAGGCGCCGTTTTCGAGAAAATTACGATTTTTGAAAACCATTTTTTTTAATTTTTTAACATTTGTATGGTGGGTACCTTTATTTTTAGGTAAAATAAAATTTTTTCTCACATCTTGTAAATTATACTAAGAAACTTTTACTTATCAAGTTTGAAAAAAATCTAGCATGGGGTTTTCGAAATATTGAGTTTTGAAAAAAAAAAAATTGAAGTTTTTTTTAAAAATCAAAAAAAAAAAATTTGGAAAATTTGAATACACAATTCTGTTTAAGTTTTTGGGGAGCTTTAGCAAATCAAAAACAAAAAAAATGGTTCCATGGGGGGTACCCTCAATATCCATTTTTCGGAAATTTTTTTCAACCATTACCTAGCTTTAACTAAATGAAATTTTTTTGTGTTTTTATTTTTTAAATCTGTCGAACAGTTTTTGGAAAAAAAAATATTTTTAAAATTTCGAAAAAAAAATCGTATGGCAGGTACCGTTATTTTTGGTCTTAAAAAAAAAAAAAAAACAAAAAAACGTGTGGGGGGAAAAAATTAAAAATGATATCTACCAAGTTTAAAGAAAACCGGCCGACCCGTTTAGGCTGTAGTCCAACCGACAGACAAACAGACAGAATTGCGAGACCCACTTTTTTAGTCTTCGTAATGTCAAGTTTGATCAAAATCTCGAGTTCGATTTTTTTTACGAATGCATAACTTGCCTTATAGTACCTATAAGTCGCAAGTAAAAAAAGAGGGCGCCCATCTAAAATGACAGCAGGAGATTCGGTCAAGTTTGGTGAGAAAAGCTAAAGTACATCCTTTTATGACCTTAAAAGATCTGCAGCGAGGAATAGAATCGCAAGCCAATGGCAGAAATGTTCGTCGTATCCTAAACGATGCGGATCTTCATGCTAGAACTCCAAAGAAGGTGCCATTGATAAATAAAAAATACATTCCCAGAAGCGGATTCGATTTGCCAAAATGAACCATACATATAAAAGACGATTTCCTTAAGGCCTAGAAAGGAATATACTTTGGAGCGGCGAAACGAAAATGGAGGTGACAGCATAATGCTATGGGAATGATTTTCTTATACAAAAATGACAAATGAGTCGGATGTGGACTTACTTACAACTAGCACATTGTCTAGTCAACAAAGCTCTCGTTACAAAAAATTAAATGCACGACTGGGTTGCACGAACTTGTTTTTTTTGTAAAAGACTAAAAATTTTAATAATTAATGTTATAACAGAAAAACTGTTCATAAGCATACAAATCAGTTTTTAAAAGACTAAAATAACTTCTTTAGTAGTTTAAGCTAAATAAATACAGAATGCCATGTAATTCAAGCAAATATATGTAAGTTTATGCAATAACAAAAATTATAGGTCGTTGTATTGGTTTCTTAAAAAAAAAAGCTTTTGATTATATGTATAAAACATTTTTAAATATAAAAAAAAAATGTTACCCATTTTCCAAAAAAAATTATTTTTTCAAAAATTCAATTTTTGCTAAGTTTTGAAATGCAATATTTTTCAAACTTTTTACAAGCTTCTCTATAAAAAAATTTAATTAAAATCTGTTATGCCGATAATGAGAAATTCCAAATTTAATAAAATGGTTCTATGGTAGGTACAGTCAGTAACATCTTAATTTCAATTTTTGAATATTAAATTACAGATCGTAAGAATAAATCGAAACAAAAACGAGCAAGGCGTTTTTGAAATATTGAGTTTCGAAAAAAATTCGAAAATTGAATAAACAATAATATTGAAACTTTTGGGAAACTTTAGCATACAAAAAATTATCACAATCGGTTGTACCGTTTTCGGATTTTTGAAAAAAAGCCTATACTCGTATTCATAATTTTTTTTTTTTTTTGAAATCTAATTCTTATTTGCAGAATAATTTTAAAATTAACGTGCCAATATTTTTCTCAAACATTTTTTAAAATGTAAAAACTTATATATGTATAAACTTATTAAAAAAAAACCGTTTCATAGATTTATTAATAATTTTTGTTCTTCTAAAAATGTTTAGTAAACTAAGTTTTTCTTAACTTGAATCGTGCTAAGATTATTTTCTGAACACATCAAAGACAAAGATATTTCGTGCAAAAAAACTGTAGTTTGACGTTTGTAAATGTCAAAGAATAAAATGAAGTAAGCACGATAATTAAAAAAAAAATAGCTAAAAAGCTATTTGATGTTTTCAAGGGATGGTAATGATTACATGATAGTTCAGTTTCCTGTCAGTTTTAAAGCTCTTTTCTGAATTCTATCTAATAAATGAAGAGAAGTTAGGGCGGCACATGTGCAAATATTCCAGTTATAGTCGAGTTTAGGACGCCTCATGAAGAAGGGATGAAAAATGTCTTACACCGACCGATATAATCCTAAGCAATAGGCAGCATTTTTGGCGATCTCGAGAATGTTGTGAATACAACGAAGATCGTCTTGGACACACACATTCCGAGTACTAACAGCTCTTAGGTTTTTTTTTTCGATGAAAGTGCCATTCAGAGATAATGGCATAGAGGAAAGATTTTGCATTAAACATTAGTGATTTTGCATTTTGAATTTTTGAAAATTTAAAAAACATTCGCAGGTTAATATTAATCCAATGCTCTCACGCAGGTGTTCTCAATGAAAAAATGTGTGAAATATGGTTAATCCAGTACTTTGTCACATTATTGTATGTTTATAAGACGATAATTAAAAAAATAGTAAAAAGAAAGTTAAACCTTTCAATCGTAAATTCACCTAAGAATCCAAAAACGTATAAAAACTAAAATAAAAGGCTTTTCTTAGAACAAAAGTAGTTTTTGTTATTTTTGATTTTCTCAAAAACTACAAAACATTTTGACATCCGGTTTTTTTGTGTTTGATCAAAAATTAATAAGAGCATTGAATATTGAAGCATTAAATATTGAATTGTGAAGAAAAAATCAGCCATTATTGATTAGAAGTTTCAGATAGAAGATTATTAAATATGATGGAGAGAGTCGGAGACAAAACGAAGCCCTGTGGCACACCAGCATCTATTTTATGAATAACAGACTTGCAACCATCGAAAACTACTTGTATAGAACAATTTAAAAGGTAACTTCTAATCTAATGAGGAGGAGATTCATCGATAATAAATGTATACGTTTTGGAAAAAAACCTTGATGTCAAACTTTATCGAATGGTTTTTAAATATCAAGCGCAATAATCTTACTCTCCCCAATTAACTGTACAGATTTTCGGTGATCACCAGATCACCTGTGGACAATACTGCCCATTACTGCTCTGGTTCTTTAAGATATTTCTTTAGCAGATACTTTTTAGCGTTTCTATGCTCTTGGAAAAAAGGGACGTAGTGCAATTGGACGGTAGCTAGAGGGGAAGAAGATCCGCATTTTTTGAGAAAAAGCTGGACACTCGATGCCGTTTTCGATTCACTCGGAGAGAAACCAGTAGAATAGCATGCAAAAATTTACGCAGTGATTTAGCCAGCGTTGAAAAACACCCATTTAGAACACAAAAACAAAGCAACTATCCGCGCTAGAGGAGTTGTGTACATTGAGATCATGGGACCATGTATTTTTTGATGAGTCGACGTTTGCGCCCTCTATAATTCGGCCAAAATTCGAAAATTAAAAAAAATAATTTTTTTTTGTACTCTTGACGCATGTATTCATTATTTTAAAAAAAAGTTATGTAATTACCTAATAAGGTTTCCGAGAAAAAAAATCCCAAAAATCGTGCGTTTTTTGGCATTCTAGACCATACTAGTACCTTAAGGAGATTGTAGTATGTTTTGGCTAACTGTTGGTCATCCATATATTTGGTTTGTCCAATATTATAATTACAGGTCTTTATAGCTTGCTTGAACTTATTACAGTTTTCCTCGGTTGTATTGGCTTTAAAGCATCAGAAACATACTTCTGTAACCTTAATAACCTCTTTAGAGCGGTTTGATAGATTTTTCCCTATTCAGGAACAAATTTCCCATATATGTTATAGAAATTCCAGCCCTCGACTTAGAGGGTTTTGATTGTAAATGTTTGTATTTCTTATGTGGGGAATGCAAATACGTATTTCGATCTATTGTAGACCAGAACCATACAACACATCAAAGGATTGCGCCCCAGTTGTTGCCACAGGTTGTAATGATGGAGGTGGGAAAAAAATATATAAAATTACCCACCGAACAACTGTTCTAATAGATGAGCGATATATTTACCGAGCTGAGAAACTGGAATAAATTATTTTAATTAAAACACAAATAGCCAACATCGCAAAAAATGTAAATTCTAAAATAATTTGCTTCGTTTAGTTTCCGTCGTCATCGTTGTCGACATTTTGTCATGGAAATAATAATTTCATTCAAAAATCATCAAATATGGTTTTTTCCAGTCTAATCGAATTACATACACTTAAAAACGGTTCGGGTGCTCGAGTCGAGATGATTTTTATTCCACGGGGGGAACTATGATCTTTCGATGAAAACACTATGCCTATACAATCTCTTTTTCACAGGGTCTAGGGGGTGGCAACTTTGAGTTGAGTAATGTCTGTATATATACTGTACAAACTTGTTTTCCTTTTAGAGAAGGAAGTCGAATAGACATCGTGCCACACACTGCCAGCCAACTTAAGGTACCTACCTTTTGTGTGCCATTTATGGAAACTGGAAACAGACTATACAGACATTTGTATGTATGTCTGTTATACCGGCAAATGTAATTTACAATCTGGTTTCTGAACAGTATAACAACAACTACTTAAGTGAATACAAAAAGGATCTAGCTGTCTTCAAGTACACACGCACATCTTAATTTAGTTTTTCACGTGAAAATGAAAGGAAAAACTTGTACTAAAGTTAAGTGTTGTATCTCTAATCGAATGCAAATCAGGAGTTGGCCAAAAAACAAACATGGGCGATGATGTTGACGAAGTTGTGCTACAAATTGTCTGGGTTTAGCAATACGAATTGAGAAATCGAAATAATTTTTATTGACTTATCAAAATGAACACGTACATAAGTAAGACGTTGTAGATATTTTGTAAGAGTGGTTTGAAAGGACTATCGACAATTTCGGTGGGCGTAACAAGTTAAACTACAAGTATGTAAATATGTAAATAAATTAGATGAAATCGAATGACTTTTGCGCAAGTTTAATTTTGATGGAGCCAATGCCCTCATTTATTAGGCTTAATACAAGCTGATTCTTAATCTAACCTAAATATAGCTCTTATTAGAGGGAATTTGAAGGATGATTAAGACAGAGTTTTAGGCAGGTTGAACTGAGTCGAAATAGTTAATGTTACAATCAATCCTCCGAAGCTTGCGAGTTATAGGTTCGTTGGAGCCATAAGAGGTACGTTGGGTGGGCATATAGAAGAGGCAAGGATTTTTTAGTTTACTGGTATTATTGTTGAGAGAGAAGGAATTGAAGAGAGTTGTGCAGTTAATAGATCCTGAAAGTAGTCGATGAATGAAAAGATTGTCGCTTATTGCTCTTCACGTATTGAAGTTAATTAATAGAAGACCGCGCGTCGGTCGGTAGAATCAAAGGGTTATTCCAAGACAGATCACGAAGGACAAAACGTAGGAAATGACGTTGAATGCTCTCGATTCTGGATATATGAATTTGTTCCATAATTGATAGGCTTATTCACGATGGCGGCGAACAAAGGTTATGTATTAAGATATTTCTTTGAACCATCGTCTCACATAGCCTAGTTCAGGGTTTTGCATTAAGAATAATCACGTTTATATGTGTTAGAAAGTTGAGCTTCCTATCATATAAAACACCAAGGTCGCGAATTGACTCACCGGTGGATATGGTTTGATAATGGAGAAGGTAGGGACTGGGAAGAGATTGGATAGATTTTCCTGAAAAGTTGATTGAATGACATTTGGAAATACTTAGTTTTATGCAAATTTTCAGGCACCAGACAGAAGAACTGTCGAGATTAAGTTTAAAAAGTGTAGAATCATGTGTGGAGGAAATGGTCTGGAAAAACTTGGCATCCTTGATGTAGTGTCAGAAATGGGAACATTAATATCGTTAATAGTAAGAATAAAAAGGTTAGGTCCTAAGTGGCTGCCTTGTGGGACCCCGGAAGTAGCTAAGAAATCATTAGTGAAGGCAGATCTAAATGGAACTTTGAAGAAACGATTTTTTAGGTAAGAAGAAATCCATCTTAAGATACAGATTTTTTGTAGATACAACAAACATTTTGTTAGCATCACAAAAAAGTTTGTGGATGTGACAAAAATCTCTGTTTTATTTTGTTATTTTAACAAAACTTGGTTTGTTAAACTGACAATATTATTTGTAGTGAATATTTTGTTAAACTGACAAAAAATCATGCTGAATTATAAAAATTTTGTGAAATCAACAAAATTGTTGCTTTCAGATTTTGTGAGCCCACGAATAAAACAAGAAACAACTCAATTATGTGTTCAATTTTATTTTTGGTGGGTTACAAAATTCCTACAAATATAAATTCATTAATTTGGGAATGAATTATATGTTAATATGTACATACTTTTAGTTTTACTTTAGTTGGATTTTTTTACAATTTATTTTACAGTTTTTTATGATTGCAAAAAGAATAACTTGCCATCTGCCATTTGATAATTGGATATTTTAAATTTGTTTTTTGTATGTTGGCTCTGTGTGGAGAGCAGGGTTGTTAACAAAAATCATTCTTTCGTATTGACAAAAATTTTATCAAAACGATAAAACTGTTTTGTTGAAGGTCAACAAAACGTTTTTATCAATATTACCTAGGAATTTATTTTCAGTGTTTTTTTTTTTTTTTAGATAGATACAAGTTTATTTCCATTTCAAATCATTATACAATAAATCAAAAATAAATTAATATAACTTAAGGAAATTAATGACATTTTATATTTTTATAATACTAAGGTACTAAAAATAGTGTCAAATGCCACTATAAGCATAAAAACTCAAAAAATTCATAAGGGTGGGGTGACCCAATACAACAACATAGTTCAAATAAGGAATTAAGAAATGTAGTTACTTATAAAGAAAATAATTGTTATCAAAAGCTGTTAGATATACACCTAATAAAAGGAAGAAGAGATTGGTTAAAATAATATATTTTTATAGTATTTTTCCAAAAACAAAGAATAAATAATTATTAAACCAAAACATCAGAGAAGACAGCTTCAATACCAGCGGGATCAAAATGTTCAAGCCATTCTTTTATACATTTTACAAACATTCCAGAAGTACTAAGTGATCTGATAGAAAGGGGAAGTTTATTAGGGTTTTGAAAGAGGTCTTCCACAACTGAGGGAATTCTCCTTGAAATAGGGATAAGATTTCTGAAGAGACTTATTCATCAGAGACTTTTAGGACAGACAATTTAGCCTCAATTTGTATTCTAATATTTATTCCATTCAATTTCGAAGGACAAAAATTTTCTAGTCCCGAATGGAACTCATACGCTCACAAATCAAGAAAATTACACAAAACATTTGTACAACTATTCTAAACATTTTCATGTAAATTGAAAGTACTGTAGGGGCATCTCCAAGAGGCCAGGATCTATCCGCAATATTCAGAAACAAAAACCGATAGCAAGAAATGTGGAACATTTTTCTTAGTTTAGTTTATTTAGTTTAGTTTATTTATATATTAAGAGCTTAATTTTAAGATTTACATCTTTTGGTAAGAAAGCTTAATTAAGGACATAATTCAAAGGATAAAGGAAAAAAAAAATAATTTAAATTTTTTAAAATAGAATGAAAAAAAGAAAAAAAATCAAATGTCATAATAAAAATAGAACAACAAAAAAGAAGGGAAAAATTTAGAAGATAAGAAACAGAGAAGCAGCGAGACCAACAGCAACCAAAGGAGTCTAGACCAAAATCAAATTAGGACGTGGCATAATGTTCAAAGACATTTTTCTTAAATTGTTTTAAATTATCTGTATTTCGCACATTGCGTGGCAGTGAATTCCATAAACGAGCTGCATTAACAAAGAACTGTCGCTCTGAATTAAGGCTTGAGAAGCGGGGAATTATTATTTGGTTCGAGCGTCTAGATAAAGAGAACTGGATTATATTATAAAGGTATAAGGGTTGTCGCGTATGCACAATATTAAAAAACAAAATAAGGGTACGAAGTCTTAGAAGGTTATCAAAAGAAATACCATAAATACTTTTGGAGAATGATGAAATGTGATCATAACGGCTAAGTCCAAAAATGTAACGTGCTATGTTATTAAAAACAACATTAAGCTTTCTTTGGCTTACGCTGTCGAGCTTGCAGAAAATTTCACAACCATAGGTCAAGATTGGTACCACAAGGGTTTTTGCAAGCATTTTCCTAGTTTCCAATGGGGTGAAATTTCTAGTTGGCCACAGTAATCGAAGAGCCCCATAAGCTTTGCCAACCGCTTGATTGATGTGGTTGTTCCAACTTAAGGTCCTATTAAAGCAAATTCCCAAGTTTTTTACTGTATCTACATAGTCAATACGTGACCCACTTAGCTCGATAACAGGAAAGCAACTCAAGTCCATATATCTTTTAGATATAACGAGACATTTCGTTTTTAGAGGATTTAGAGTAAGACCAAATTTGAGTGACCATAATCTAATAGCTGAGAGGTCTTCATTGATCTTTTGAACACAATCCTCAATCAATCCAATTGAACAACTTTTCAGTAACTGCAGATCATCAGCAAAGAGGTGTTCGTGGCAGTGGTTTATTATTTTTGGAATCTCATTAATGTATAATGAGAAAAAGGAAGGACCAAGTATCGAACCTTGGGGAACTCCACAAGAAATTGATAAGTAATTAGATACCTGACTACCAATTGAAACCGCTTGCCGTCTGCCAGATAGATACGAAAAAATAAGCTTCACAGCTTCTGGTGAAAATGTATACATTTTTTGTAACTTTTGACACATTAATTTGTGATCGATAGTGTCAAATGCCTTAGAATAATCTAATAGAACCAGAAACGTCACTCTATTATCGTCTAACGCTTTTCTTGCTTGTTCGATGACGTCTAGTAGTGCCGTTGTACTGCTGTGACCTGGCCTGAAACCTGACTGTTTTGGAGTCAAAAGAGAATTCTGGGAAAGAAAGGCCGTAAGCTGTTTCTGCATTAATTTTTCCAAAACTTTGGACAGAAAAGGAAGGATAGAGATGGGACGGAATTCAGTATTCGAACTGTTTTTTAGGAATCGGAATAATCTTGGAGTCTTTCCATTGTGACGGGAAAATACCTTTTGTAAGAATGCTATTATAAATATACGTAATATAAGGCAAAATAAGTGGTAGGATGGCTTTTAAGAACGTTGGATGTAAGTTATCAAAACCTACGGCATTAGATTTCAAGCAAATGAAACTTTCAACTACATCCTCAGGGGTTACACAAGAAAAACCAAACTCGGGTCCAGAGTACATTGCCGAAAACTCTTCACTAGAAAGATTTTGAGATGCAGTAGTGGGTTGGGGAATAGAAGAAATAAAGTTATTGTTGATCTCATTACAATCAATATCCTTCGGATCAAAATTAATTGGTTTGTTGACGATTTCCTTTAAATTTTTCCACAGTTTGCGACCGTTCAAAGAGAGATTTAACCGACTTTTGTACCAACTCACTTTTGCAGCACGAATGAGACGAACAATCGTATTGCGCAAACGACGATATTCTTGGAAGTCATCTGGTATCTTATAACGCTTCCATTTTTTGAAAGACGAGTTACGTAGGTTGATTAAGTTGCGTATTTCGTGACTAAACCAAGGACATTCACCGTATCTTACAGATAAAGTTCTTAAAGGAACGTGAAAGTCAAACAAACGATATAAATTTCGTTGAAGGAACTCAACTTGCTCATCGGGTAATTGTTGACAATACAAACTATCCCAATTGATTCTTCGTATATCAAGTTCAAGAGTATTCGAGTCTATATTCTTGAAATCTCGAAACTGGAACGTTCTAAGTGGTCTTCTGAGGTAGAAGTTGAAGGAAAGATGGATAAGGTCATGTTTGGAAAAACCTGGAGCATCAATTTGGTTAAAAAGGATCACTTTACTGGTATCACTAACAAAAAATATATCAAGAAGTGTGCTGGAATTTTGGGAAAAGTGTGTGGGACTAGTTGTGTTTACTGGTTGTAAATTGAAAGTATTCATGTTAGTTATAAGAGTCTGGTCGGTAAGAATATCGCTATTAAAGTCTCCACAAAGAATTAGACTTGTGAAGCAAAACGCATTATCTTCAAGAACAGTTTTAAGTGGTGACCAATCTATGAAACGGTTGGGCCTATAAACTACTCCAAGTGACAAATGTTCACTTACGCCAGAAATTTCAACAAATAGATATTCTATTGGGCTCTCAGGAGGAGACACAAGTTTAATTTTATTTTTAATTGAATCCCTAATATAAATTGCTACTCCACCACCCACCCGACCTGTTCTATCGTTCCTGAGTACTTTAAAACCTTTGAGGTAAATCAACCTATCAGTGATGTTGCTGTGAAACCACGTCTCACTTACACATATAGCGTCATACCTTGAACCTTCAAATATATCCCTGAACTCATCTATTTTCCTATATAAACTCTGTGCGTTTTCTTACGATTCATTGACTGTATAAATGTCTGAGGTAATGAACCCGGATCCTAGCCCTAAAGATTTCTGTAAAACAAATTATATAATCTAATGAAATAAATCAACCAATTTAATTGAACTTAAAATCGTCAAAAGAATCAGTTTTATTACAAATTTTTTTACATTTTTTTTTATATATATTTGGACGCACAAAAGAGATTATAAAAATTCTTAAATCATTGATCATTCTTAAACGATTTTCGCAAAGTTGGAAAGGATTTAAAAGGAGATACCGAGATGCACATGGTTTTGAATATCTGAATATCGAAGTGGAACGGAAACATTGAGCCTGCTAAGCATTCCACATTCGTGTAGTGCGGCTAAAGAAATAATCTCTGAATTGAGCATTCACTGAAGCGCTAGTATTACGGTTGAATTGGTTTGGCGGATGAATGCAACTATATATTTTACTAGAACTTTGTTTATAAAAATAACGGTTAAATAATGGGCCTTGTGAATAAAAAAAAAGCTAAAGCTAAAACTTGGATTTTTAAGTAAAAGCTAGATTTTTAGTAAATATAAATAAGCTTAAGCTAGCTAGTTAAATATGTTTTCAATTAATAGCTATTTTAAAATAGCCACCGCTAAATTCTTTTAGCTTGTTTTCGTAGCCTAAGCTTCAATTTGTGTGAATAAAACTAGCTTAAACTAGAATATTGTAGTTAAAGCTGCCTAGGAAGCTGCCTAGGAAGCTTTAACTAGGTCTTATTTTCAGTATTCTCTGGTACTAAAAACTTGTTCGAGCTGTTAATTAAATATAAAGGAATAACTCAAAAATTAGACAGTCAACATATATAGACGCAGAGACTGGCGGACCATTTTTTATCCGAAAACGATATTTGCCCTATAGAAGAGATAACAAATTGTGGCAAAACAAAATCCAAAACAACTTTCACTTCGGTCATACTACATGTACAATTCTAGCTAAAGCTGCCTAGTCGAAATATGCGAATAAAAAACGAACGGCTTAAATTATGAAGCTTAAGCTTGAAATTTTTAGCACAAACTATTTAGCGTTATCATTTTTTTTATTCACAAAACAAAGCTTTAGCTAAAACTGTTTTTAACTTTAGCTGCTAGTAAAAGCTACGACTAGCTGGCTTTAGCTTCCTCCAAAAAAAGCTTTAACTTTTTTTTGTATTCACAAGACCCAAGTTCTTGGAAGACCTGCTCAAATATGCTAATTGTACTTGAGTTTTGGACGAATATATGTAGGCAACGTCAAAAGAAACCTACCGAAAACTGAGGGATGTTCGGTTTCTTCAATAGATAGCCACATGGGAGGTGGGTTCAGCTGATAAAAGATAGCATTGAGTTTTTGAATCATTAAATTCTAAGCGGTTAATGATTTCCCATTTGACAATGTTATCGAGGTCAGAATTTAATAATCTTTTTCATAAGCTGCCGTTTTAACTATACATCCGAAGGACAAGTACGTTAATCAGGAAATAAATATGAGAAGCTGGGAGTATTGTACTAATTGAATATGATGAATACGAGAAAAAGAGTCGGAGACGAAACGGAGCCCTGTGGCACACACACCAGCATTTATTTTATAAGTTACAGATTTAAAACCGTCCAATGGATCTTTTCAATGGAACTGTTCAAAAGGTAAGTTTATAATTCAACAAAGAATAGATTTATCAATACTAAATGATGCTAGGCTCTATCAAATGCTTTTTACATGTCAAGTCCAATTATCTTACTGTCTTCAAAACCATATAAGGATTTGTGCTACTGTACTGTGAGATATAGCATCAGATCACCGGTGGATCTATTGCTACGAAAACCATGACCGTGGAAAGAAGGGAAGTAAGTGTCAATGGACGATAGTTAGAGGTAGAAGATGATAAGCAATAGGAACAGGCTGGACAAATAGTGTCTTCCATCTACTAGAAAAGAGCAGAAGAGTAAGACAGATATAAAAGCTTGAGCAATTATTTTGTCAGCATTGAAGAACGAACACTTCGGAACAATGGAAGGCATACTATTCGGGATTTGTGTATATCGAGTTCTTTCAGTACTCTTGCAACTGAAAGAATGCGAAAGAAGATTTGTCCCACAAAATCATTTAAACTCTCAATTACAAAAAGAGTCATAACAGCAGTCATAACAGCAAGAAAATTGGCCAAGGAATGTCATTGAAGAAGAGCGTAGAAACCGAAGACGAATCAGTATTTCCTACATTTTTTTAGAATTGACCCAACATTTTTACTATCCTTTGGACATTGTAGTATTTTTTGCCTTGATTTTTGGTCATGCAAAAATTCCGTTCGTCGAATATGGTCTATCTATCTGCCTGAATTTATTCCGGGGTTCCTCAATGGGGTTGGCTTTATAACTAACTAACTTCCCGACCCTAATAACCTCTTTGCTGTTCGTTAAAAAAAAAAAGTTAAAATTGGAGTACACTGCACTACCGAGAAAGATCAGTTTAAGTTCCTGAAGAAATCATTGAGATCGTCCCATTTGGACAATTCGTTGTGTGGGAAATCCACATTTAAGTGGGACATGAATTCCCATAAATAAATACTTATTATCCTATAACTCCAAAAAAAAAAAAAAAAAAAAAAATACCCCCAACCATGTTCTGACCTAAGTAATAAACCAGAAGTTAAAATTTTACAATTTATCATGTAAAGCTTTATAAAAAAAAACAGACATTAACCCACATCTTGTTGACCAAACCATTAAAATTTATCGATTGATGAATAAATACTTCGTTTAAAAACATCCAATTGGGAAAACATTTAAGTCGTTAATAAAATAAACAAAATGACGATCTTCTTGCCCAAAATGATGAAGAGCCCCCTCCTCAGAATCACCAAACAAATACAATTTAACTACACCCATAAATGCACGCACACACTCCTTTGTGATGCACTCTCTGGTCATATTTTTTTTTTGTGATGATCTGTTTTTAGCATTCACTTTGAACCGTAGAAGACGATCCCAAAAAAAAATATACACTTCCGGTTTCCAACAGAAGATGTACCTATGTATATTTACAAGAATCCTCCACAACCCATTCCGAAAATCAACTTTAACAACTGTATACAATGATTCATTCTATGGAACCGAAGAAAGGAAGAGAAAGCTGTGAACGAACGTCAGAACGACCGGCAACTTCCTCAAACCCAAACAAGCCTTTGTGTGTAAACATTAACCTCTTTTTATTTTGCCGGCAACAGACAACGAACAGCCCCAATGTCCTTTCGAGCACTTGCACTTGCCATATTTGGGTTGCCCAAACACACACGTCACCCCCAAACGATGGGAATTTCAAAAATAAAATCAGATAAATTTCCCAAATTGGTTTTTGAGAGTTGTGCGACGAGCGGCGCATTTAATTACCGCGTGAGTGCTCCCAAAATGGCTAGCCTGACACTTAATGCAAATAACGGTTAGTTTATTGGTTTCAATTTTGTGTGTTGTTCTTTTGACATGACTTACACCATCTGACACGCAGTGCTGGATTTCGGCAACTTGAGTGGTGAGTTAAGTGTTCATCCTTAGAAGAGCCCCACTTAATTCTGTAATATGGATTCAGAAGCTTTGGATAAAATAGGTTCGAGAAGGTGTTAGAAGAACTCGAAATCCAAAGTCGAGTCTGTCTGACAGGGTTGTGATGTTCTTCCCATAGGTATTATTGCAATCGTTGAAGACATCGGTCTTCCAAAATCTCTTAGTCCATGAAACCAGTGAGAAGAATACTAACTCCTAAAAATCATTCCGGCTGTTATTTTTAGTTTCTGTTTATTAATCCGCTACTGGTTAAGCGAATAAGGAGACTCCAATGAGTAAATTCAAATTTAAAATGACACCTGTCATTTTCTTGGAACGCAATTATTACAAAAACCGTTGTTTCATCTTAGGTGACGTATATGGTTGTAATGAGGATTCCATCGAGTGGGTGGACACATTTTCACGGAAGTTAAAACACTCCGCATCTCTCTACTACGCGAAAAGAAGAAAAGTTCAATGAACACAAAAAACACACACTCTCATCACCCCTCCACCAGATGGAGATGTTATCGAGTATAAAATCAAGAAAACAACAACACCAAAAAAAAAAGGATGTTAGACCAGAAAAAAAGTTGTCATGATTCATTTTTAACAGTTAAATGCACACACATGCACGATTGGTTGAGTTAAGTAAATGTTACATGTTGCATTGAACCAAATGAAATTGCTAGTTTACAGTAAAAATAGATTACAAGAAATGTACAATATGTAGCAATCTATGGAACGAAATGAAGGTGAAAGGCATCGTTGTAATCGACGTCATCGATAGAAAGTAATCGTCGTGTTTTTCCTTCCTCTTTTCTTCTTTTTGTGTGTGTGTGTTGTTGTGTTTGCTTACTTCTATGGTTTATGATACAATTGCAACAGCTGGCAACGGGGATTCGAATCTGCGGAGATGTGTTAAGTCATTAATTTCTATTTAATTATATCCACATGGAAGGATTGTCGATAAAGTAACCTTAAAACTAAACCGACGTAATTTGATGAAATGGAAAACGAATTTGTTAGATAAGTTTTGTTGAAAATGAAATACGAATACGCCAATGGTGATGTTAACGGGACGTACATAGTAAAGTCAGTCCCTTAATACTTGAAGACGGACATCTATTGAACTGGATTTGATGTATCGGAAGATATAAGTCTTATACAGGATCGGCCATCTAGTGGTTTCCTTTTTAAATCATAGGTTATTTTTGCACTGGCAGCTGTTTCCGGCTCGCGGAACAAAATGAATCGTTTTACACTTGAACAACGTTCGAAAATATTGAAAATTTATTTCTAAAGTTAGTGCTGTGTAGCCCAGGCAGTGAGTTTTTTTTTAAAAGAAGTTTCGGCCGAAATGAAGCACCCACTGCCCAGCTCTACGCAAGATTGTGCAAAAAGTTCGTGAAACTGGTCGTCGTACGCTGCGCAAAGGCTAGAGTGTGAGTCTCAATTCACGAACACCAACTCGCCATCGATCTCAACAGCTCATTATTTCACACACTAGCCTGAGGAAAATTCTGAACTCGGATCGCACGACTATCCGCTTCGTTATCGCTTTGCAGTTTGGGCCTTAGAGCAGCTTGAATTGGACAACGATTTTGGGCGAAAAACCATCTTTTCTGAAAAGGCGCATTTTCATCTCGGCGGCTATGTTAGCAAAAAAAAATCTATATCCAGGGCTCGAAAAACCCACACGTTATCATCCAGCAGCTAATGCATCCTCAGAGAGTAACAGTTTGGTGAGGATTGTGGAGTGGTGACATCATTGGATCATTTTTCTTCGAAAATGAGGCTGAGAACAACGTTTCGGTCAACGCCGGGCGTTACAGAGCCATGTTAACCGAGTTTTTTTTTTACTGAAACTGAAGACATGGATTTGGACGATCTCTAGTTCAAGCAGGATAGCGGGCCATGCCACATAGCCCATAAATAATCGATCTTTTTCCAAATCGTGTTATCAGCCATCTTGGCTGCCTTGGATCTGTGATTTGACCACTTTGGACTTTTTTTTGTAAAGGAATGATGTTCCTCCAACAATCCGGAAATGATTCAAGAACTTAAGGCTAATTTCATCCAACCACCCGTTCATTGCCAGCAATGCCACAATGACCTGGAACCCAGATAAGAGTGAATTGTGATTAACATTGAGGCTAGCAAGTTCATCCGGGATTGCTGGACCAATTTGCAGGATGATGTACTAAAATAAATGGCTTTAACAGCAGCCTGACTGTGATAATAGCCGTATTTCGGTTCTGGGTTTGGATCTTGTTTGAGTTCCTTGCATGCTTTCAGTTATTAAAGTTACCTCCGATTTTCGTTTTGCTCTGGATGACAACATCGATTTTATAGTGCTGTCGAATTTCTCAAAGGGTTTTCATTGTGTATTGATCACTTTATTCTCATTACTAAACTTCAAAACATTTTCAAGTTTTCTAACACAGTACAAACATTATAAGGGTTCAACAATACACCCTTGAGCCGGTGTAAATTATATACAAGAAACTATTGAATTTTAATACTATACCTCCCCCTTTTTGTAAGTAACTCTGGGGTACCACAAGGGTCCCTTTTGGACCACTTTTGTTCTCACTTTTTATCAATGATCTTCTGGATGTTGTTGAAGATTGCTCACTTCATAATGTTTACAGATGACGTTTAAATCTACACGCATCGCCCACTTGCACTGATTGAAGACCCCGTTGTTCGAATTAATGAGGTCTTGAACGAATTCGAGTCTTTGCAAGTGAGAACTCTTTTTAATTCCATTCTTCATGATTAGTAGCTAATCCAATTTTTAGTTTAGTTAGAATTTTAAGTGGACTATTTTTCACAAAAAATGCAATAGCTTATAGCCGACTGCTTGCCAGGTTCTTCTTCTTCTTCTCAGGTTTCAATAGCCTACTTTATACTCGTACATAGCTTTTAATTGTTGAAAATATATATTCCCATTTCTCTAAAGACGCAAATATGAAGATTACAGAATAATACTCAAAAAATTGTTAAGTAATCGGCTTATTCCTAAAATAAACTATTCTGCATCCTCATGTGCTTTCAAAAAAAATGGCACTTCGATCCATCACTGTATGAGAATCTATGATTTACCGGCTCGTCCAAACCTCCGAACCTTAGTTTTAAATTTCTTCTTATAGAGTTATCCGACCGGGAAGTTTTACAAAAAAAATCTTTGGCTCATGGAGACCTAAGAAGGAATATAAAGTCCCACATGATGCCCTCACGAATACAAAACTTAAAAAGAAAAGAAAAAAAATTGAGTCGAAACAGCTCATAAATAACAAGAACCCAATGACTTTCAGCTTTCAACCATTTCTGTGTTAGTGAGTTCGGCAAGAATGGATGGTACCTGCAATTTTCTGCAAAGTTGGAACGACTTAAACGATTAGATCTAATTTTGGTAGATTTTTTACCTTCGTCGCAAGACGAGTACCCCTGAAAAAAAAACATGTTTGGTTTTTAGCTGGCAGGGGATGGGAATCAATTGCCAGATCTTCGGCCTGACAGTCCAGTGCATAGTCCATTACAACGGTATCCGAAATTTAGTCCCCCGACACAAGCCTTGAATCAACAAGCTTTAAGTGTTGCAAAATTTCATTAAAGACTCGAGTATTGTTAAACGAAAACCTCACAAACCAAGCATTTATACATTCGGGATAAAAATACTCGCTATAAACTTCAATTTCACTAATAAAGTCGTTTTGTTCTTCTCAGACAATGAAACTGCCTCATTCTTTATAGAATCTAACAAGACCGGGAGACCTACAAGTTACTTTTATAATTAAAAAAAAAAATAAAACACAATGTACTTCAGTGGATAATGCCAGAGCTTGCCATTTAAACGGAAGGCCTAGTTTAGTTGAGCTAGAAAATAATTCTTCAAACATAAAGTCAAAACACAAAATTCAGTGAACATAATCCATTGAAAATCAGAAAAACTAATTTTAGAAAACTTGAAATCTACTTGAAATCAAAATAGATTTTAAAATTTAGATGGCTCCCCTAAAAACCGGTGTCTTTATAGATGTAGGTAAAAACACTTCAGACTCAATGTCGAAATTGGATTTAACATTCCTGCATATGCAACTAGAATGGGAGTTAAACTTTGATTCAGAAAGTCAATATTTTCTTAAATGTCATATTAATAAAAAAAACAATCTCTCCCACGTATGCAATTTCATATATAGCTACGGTCTAGAAGTATGTATATATAAGCTTACTCTAATACGCCAATACATAAATATACAGGGAATATAACTTCCTGTTTTCCAAGTAGGCCTCGACGACTCACACCTCCTCCTCGTATGAACGCATGACGGCTGATTTAGAAGAAACCACACTTTAGACATAAGACCGACGCACAGTGGGGCAAAAGCAGTGGATTTGTGCGATAAATTATTTTGAAAAGTTTAAAGTGGCTTTTTGTGTTTTAAAGCCTTGTATAAGAGTAAAAATTTGTTCAAATTTAATTTTTTTTGTGAAAAGAAAAATTTATAGGGCTGTTTAAAGATAAATTTACGTGTTTACACCAAAAAAATCATTATTTTAACGTTTATTATAAGGGATAATGTAGGTTTTTCAAAGACGAATGTGTTGTTAATAATAAATATACAAAGAATTAAATAAATATGAAAACTATTAGTACAATTTTTAATTTTTGAACCAAAAATTTATATTTAAAAATTATTTTGGAATAATCCTCATAATTAACATTTAATAATACATTTAATATTTAATAAAATTTTGTTCGTTCATTTGCAAAAGTAATATTCTTCTCATCAAACATATTAAAAGCATCTGAATGAAAATCTTTTTTACCAACAAAAATGTTCTGAGACTTGATAACAGAGGATCTGACGAAATCATCATTCTATTAAAAATATCTATTAAAAATATCTGAAAAATTTAAAATCTTTGTTTCGTGATTCTAAAGTTTCTTCACTTAACTGACCAATCGGTAAAAGGCAAGTAGAAGCAATTGAATGGCCGTGAATTAATACACATTAATGCACTGTTGTACTCATATAGTACCAGGGATACAGTTTAATGAAATATCGGGCTGTATCTTCACGTTCACATTAGCTTTTGAATTTTTCGTAGTTGAGCTTAAAACCACTTGAAAGGCATTGCAAAATTATATAAAACTTTTAAATTAAAAGTTCATCAATTTCAGTTTGAAATTTTTCAAGTCTTGTGGAAGCTCGCGTACATGAGTTTTGCTACATAACGTCTTACGTTGAACGAAAGTCTCAACTTCAAAAAAATTGGCATCAAAAGGTTTCTTTTCACTGGCGAAAAATACTTCAACCAGTTGTTTTCTTAAACACGAATAATTTTGTGCTTTTAAACCTTAAAAAACCTTAAGTTAAATTACTAATTAAAAAACAAATTAATTCCTATGAAATGAAAAAAAAAATAATCCTTTATAAAACTATCATAAATATTTTAACTGAGTAAGGTATAAGTATTTTTACCCTTTACTTTGTTTTGTTTTAAGCTTTGCTTTGCTTTGGTGTGTAAGTTTTTTTTTTATTTCGGTAATACTTTTAATATTATTACATTACTAAACAGAAAAAAAACAACAACCATATTCAAGAAATATTAGGAAAATAACAAGAAGTTATCAATGCTGTTGATCAAAATTGTATCAAGAAAGGCCGTTATTAAGATATTCGCTATTGTACGAAGTTGAAAGAAATAATGTTGTGAAATTAAGCTGCATTACCTTACCTTTTTATAAGGAATAGAAACTTAAAAAAAATCGAACAGTAATGTTTTCTGAGATTAATACAACAAGAAAACAACAATCGGCACTCTTGAAAAATCCCAAGCACTATTTTTCTAAAATGAAAAAAAAAAATATTTCCGGCAAAAGTTTAGCACTTCTGCTTTCACATTTTTATTAAGGAAATATGTCTTAATTATGCACAATTAATAGACCTGCTAAACTTTTGCCGGAACAAAAGATATTATGCAAAAATTAAAACAAAGTGTAAAAAAAACACTCGCACTTCAAACCCCTTAATTAATTATAAGAATATTTTTTTTTTCATTTTTGAAATAAACAAATAAAATCAATACATCTTTACCTTCCCCGGACATATTTTATATTTTTAATCGCACAACAAATGACAAAGATATTGACAAAAACAATAGGAACTGCTTTATTTACTTTTTCCGAATTGCAAATTTCACAATGAACTTGTCAACTTTAATCGCTGCGCTAACTTAGTGCAAAACATAGAAACAAAAAAAATGCATTTTTCATATCACAAATAAAGTATATTTTGTGAAAATTATCAGTTTTTTCTTGTTTACCAAACATTTCAAAGTAACATTTTGCGCACCGATCTCTATGGAGCTGCCCCAGTGTGCGACGGCTCTGAAACTCCAGACACCACATCTTATGAGGTGACTGATGAAAACGGATGAACCATAAGCAGAGGTGTTCTTTGCCTCTGTCGTTACAGCAGGAGCATTAGCCATTAGCGACTAAAGCTGCAGCCAATCTTTATGAAAAATGCATTATATGCTCTGACAGCATTTCAGTAATCAATGCAATACACAACTCAAACAATAATACGGAAATTATATCAGTAATTTGATACCAACTCATCAAATTAAAAAACATTAGACTAATTTGGGCTCCTGGCCATATTGGAATACCCGGAAACAAATATGCCGAGAGTACACCAAACTCAGTCAAAACCTTTCCTGTATTCACCTTCAACATCTTCAACAAAACCTCCTCAAACAAACCGAAAAGATATCTGGAGCAAAAAGCAGCCACGACTGGAGCCTGTATCACCATCAATCACTACAAGAGTATAAATCCCTCAAAATATACCCCCATATACCCGTCAAACTGTTCAAAACGAAAAATAACGAATTTTCTAAGACTTCGACTAGGACACACCACTGCATCCCATCAACACCTCCTCAACAAAAACAACCCTCCGATCTGCTCTACTTACAACACCAGCCTGGATCTCAAACATATATTGAAACATTGTCCGATGTCACAGCCCGTAACCAAAATAATATTCAAAAATAATTCAATATTATGATATTCTCAAGAGCGTTTAAAAAATATAATTACGTCACTGAGTCACAGCGAACATAACTTCCTGTTTTGCAATTGGTCCTCGACGACCCACCCCTTCCTGTTTGAACTCACGATGACGATTGATCTGGAAGAAATGAGACCCACTAAGGCTCCACTAAGACACTACAGCTTGATTGTCTTCTTAAAAAAAAAAAAAAACGCTGTCACACCCTGTATAAACCAAAAATGAAATATGGAACAATATTGAACATCTTTATTTTCTTTCATTTTAATAATTGCCAGCCACCATGCTGTCCGCCCATAAGTAAGTGCAGCAGCCATCCCAAAAAGGTGTATTCGTAAACATTTATTTTCGTTTTTCCTTTCCTTTTACCAATCAATCACTTTCTTTTCATCACCTTGACTAGATCATGTCCAAAGATTATTTGATAAGAAATGCATTAGCATCAAAGTCAATCGTACAAACCTCAAAACGCGTTTTCCAAGACTTATAAAGCAGCAACGAGTCTCAACGAGTAGAAAACAAATAACCAAAGAGAATTTAAAAAGTTGTCGCCTTTGGTCATATTTGCAGTGAAGCGATTAAAATTTTTGCTTAAATAAGTCTTTCGATACGCTCCCGCCCAATGAATGGAAACAATTCATGGTAATGTTAATCCAAGTCAATGTCAAATAGACCGGAGAAGAAAAAACAAAATAAAACCAAGGGGACAAACCAACAGAAAACCCCAAGTCGAGATTTTTCTGTATGTAACACGGCGGCGTTGTGGTGTTGAATCACAAACGAAGTCATTGCCAATAGAGAGATGGAGTTTCTTTTTCATTCGCTTTAAATTCCAAAAATAAAATCTACGCAGCCTGCAAGTACCACTTTCGCTATTGCGTGATATGGTGAACGACTCAGTATAGCCAAGGTCAAACGACCTCCTATGCAACAACAAAAAAGAAGGAAACGCCCACGTGACAACGCAGCAGCATCATGCATGATGGATGAATTGATGAATGGATTCAATCAAGACACCGCCGTGTTCCACATTTCAGATGAAATACATAAAATAAATTAATTATTTTTTTTTTAATTTTTGGGTCAGAGAACTGTCTCTGTACGATGACAAAACCGGGGAAATTCCCAAGTTGACATGTTTAGATTGGTATCAAACTGAAAGCTTTAGGTGATTAATTCAATTAGAATAATTGCCTTTGGGCCAAAACGATTTTCTCCAAATCCCCAAAGAATATAAGTGAAACTGTGATTAACACAGTTCCATAATCCTTTTACAACGCACAAAACAAAACAGCTCACTTTTAGCATTTATTTCCCAATCTTATATCATTAGATCGAGTAGGAGGATGTGACGACAGTCAGAGAGCTGGGCAGAATTATTTGTAAATCTTAGGTGCGGTGATATGGAAAGAAATAAATGCTACGTTTGGAGGGAAACGTGTCCCAATAAGTCATTGTTCCCTCCAGGTGTTGACATAACAATAATTTCACTTTTTTTCTATTTCATCTCTTTTTTTCTTCCACTTTAAACGCACCATTAACGTTATGATGATGAATGCTTATGTACGACATGTGGAATGGTAAATAATTGCTTGTCATGAGACTATCGACTTTTCACAAAAAAAAAAACTTCAGTGCCTACACTGCTATATTTTTGTGTTCAGATGTGCGAGTGGGCGACAACGCACTAGCAAACGGTTCTTCTGAAAAGTCTCCCAATGGTTGGCAGTACAAGACACACTGACGCCCTTTTTAGGATAACAATATATGCTGATTGTGTTGGTATTGTAAGGATATTTTCGCAAGAATAATAAATTGGTAGGGATAAAGAAGGAATTTGCATTGTGCAACTAGTTGCCAAGACTAAGTGAATTTGTTGTACTTATGAGAGTTAGTTGGCAGCATTTCGTGGGCAGGAAAAATTAATTTAACAACGCAATTAAATAGAAAACATTTGGATTGCCTACAGTTTTCCAAAAACTCATAATTTCAAAGTAGTACTTCAACAAAAACTTCCTAGGTTCATTGTTCTCAAAATGTTCAAGTGACGAATAAGACTTGGACAGCTGTAGACATGCGAAAAAAATTATTCCATAATATCCGTAAATTGCTCAAATGCTTGAGAAACCATTGGACGTTTTAAAAGCAACAAAGAATGAGCCTTTGTATTTTCCGGACTAATTTCTTGAACTCTTTCCGAGGGCAAATTGACGACATTGTACTGGTCGAATAGTCCCCTAAATCTATTATGTTTTGTAAATATTCTGGAATTTACTAATAGAATAAATGCTGTTTGACAAAAGCTCAATTTATTTCATTGATCAGACACCTTGTTCTCCTGAACTGCTACCATCTGTTCGATAGTGAAAACACTAGACAATCAGATTAATGGATACAAATTTCGTGCAAGTAGAAGACATCTTGTTTTTTTTTTAGATAGACATAACTAAATTGTGGTTGTGCCGTTTAGGCCTTATTCCACAAAGAGAACATGTCCACTAGGGTGTGTCACTTTTGTATGGCCGCAAAAAAGTACTCTTATTTTTAAATGTAATAGTGCTCAAATGTTGTATTAGGGTCAGAGGTTTAAGAACATGTAAAAAAAAAAATAAGATATCATTCGTCTTTGGCTCGCTCAAATGGGTTGAAGTTGAAAAAAAAAAATTAATTTACAGTAAATTTTTTTTTTTTACGTATACTAAAAAAAAAATTAACAAAATACAGAAAGAATTTTTGTCTTTACAAAAAGATATACCACGATATTGTAGGTGGTTCCGTTGATTTTTAAGAATTTTTTTTTGAAAAAAAAGAAAAACGATTTTACATAAAAAAATGATTGTTCTTCCTTCTTTTATTATTTCATATCTTCTTTACCAAGTGTTCAATTTAAACAAATATAAGCTTAAAAGTTTTTCCTTGCAATTATCTTTGACTTGAAAGCCTAAAAATATTTTAAATTTAAAACAACACCTTTTTCAAAAATCTCGAAAAATCAAATTTTTTTGGAGTTCATCCTATTTTTGAGGGAGCCAAAGATATTAATTAAAATGAAAATTGTAAACGCAGGATTTAATTTTGATAAGCAATGCAACTTTAAAAAGCTATTACATTTGAAAATACCATAGTTGAGCACTTTGACACACCCTAATGTCCACACCCCTTGCTGAGGAGCGAAGCCTATCTAACGCCTATTGCATCGAAAAAAAATTTTAAACGCCAATTCTCCCCGGATTTCGGCAACCACAGCCACCACGATACTCCCATTAGGGAGCCTACCTCATAGATAGTCTAAGTGTGACTTTATGTGTGACTATACGAGTATTAATAAACAGTTCTCTTAAATTCTATGACAAATCGAGTCTAGGAACTGTCTTCACGCAAATCATGAATATTTCAAAAAAAAATTAATGTTGTTTAATACCTAAGGAATAGCTGTGGTCGGATTCGTTCGACAAAAGCGAAGAAGAAGGTTGGCATCTTGCATTGATTGAAAGCTTTAAGAAACGCATCGTTGCAATGGTACCAATGGTCTCGAAAACAGACTGCTCGAAAATAATGCGCCTCGTCTTTAAAATTTGCAACCATATACATAATATACCTGCAAACTTCCAATGAAAAGAAAGATTTACAATCCAGGATTTCATAGACCAAAGAAAGATCAGTTAAGATTGTTTTAGGATGGGAATAAGAAAAGAGAATACGAGAGTTTCGAACGCGTCACCCTTAACCTGTGGAGAAGGTGTTGTCATTTTTTGGTATTATTGCACCGAGAGCATCGATGTTTCTCTGGGCGGACGTTTTGCAAAAACAATATTAAACGATCGTCAAACAATACCATTTTCGGCGATTTTCAACAGTTGGTTCGATCGCTCAATCCCTTCACCTAAGACTGTCAAGTCTAAAATCCAGAAAAGATTGAGTAAAGATGTTTTATTTATAATCAATTAGTGTTTGCTAAAGTCACGTTTTTGTTTGCAGTGCAAATTTAAAAACTTAAATTGATGGAATTTATTAAATGCATCCAGCAATATAACAGAATCAAAGGGTATTAAAAGGCCAGGCTATTCCAAATTTATTGAGCATGGTTCAAGAAAAATTATGCATGCACGTCTCGTACGATGGCATTTTCCAAAATTTTGTAGAAGTTTTTTATATAATACGAGTACAGTGAAAGCTCTAATAAGCGGACACTCATGGTCCCCCAATTTTTGTCCGGTTATGGGAACTGTCCGGTTAAGGGAAAGCAATAGAAAAAACTTTTTTTTTTTTAACTTTATATTAATTCTGATTAATATTGGATCCACCTTGCAATTTTCCACGAACATCTTCTTTATTTCTTGAAATCTCTGCAGCTTGTGTTTTTCCAATAATAAATTTAAAAAGCTTTGCAAAGATAAAATATTTCATGTCGTGACTGAAAAAAAATCAAACCTTTTTGCCAAAGTGCGAACGGATAAGTTTTTGTTGTCCAATGCAAATGCATCACGAGATGAAATGACTGCAAAAATGAGTAGCAGAAGGAAAAGAAATAACATGGGCAAAAACGTCACGCGATGAGAAAAGGAAACCATACCCTCTCACTCTCAAAATTACACCAACTACCCACAGTAACTAACTAACTCGGGAAATCCCCTAATAACCTTTCAACATAACATCACACTGTCCAGTTATCAGAGCTTCGCGTCCGGTTATCGGAGATTTTCTATAGATTTACTAACGTTTTAAACACAAAACAGAAACTGTACTTAGAACAGACCTTCTGTTCTTTTCCGTTACATTTTTGAGAAAAAATAATCCCTAAATAAAATAATGTGTCCGCGTATGGGAGGTTTTCTATCTAAAACGTGTCCGCGTCCGTTTATGAGAGTGTCCGTTTATAGGAAAGTTATTTGTATGAGATTTTCGAAAAAGAAGTTTTTTCCCGAAAATGTGTCCGTTTAAGGGAACTGTCCGTTTATTGGAGCTGTCCGCAAGTAGAGCTTTCACTGTACCTCTCTATCAGAATCATAAAATGAAAAAACACAACAAAATGTGTTTAAAAAGAATATCCTGACACACAATTTCCAGGAATCTTTAACGGCTGAGAATTTCAAAACTTCTTTTTCCTAAAGCCTTTCTCTGAAGAAGATTCCGTTCAGAAGTTGAACAACACATCCCAGAGTCTCTAGCGTCAACAACATCACCAAAAATGAGATTGATAACAGCATTGATCAATTTGAAACAGTGATCACCAATGCTTTGGATAGGTAGAAAACAACAACCCGCAATAGCAGACAAGTACCAAAAACTTGTTCCAGCATATACTGTTTTCCCTTGCCACTTCAATTTGCGAACATTCAAAACCAATGTTTATTGACACCTACTTTCTCTTCCCCCTAGTTTCTCCATAATCCGTTCTGTGTTTGACATTACAACATACCCTTGAGCGCGTGTGGATTATAAAAAACAAGCAATAAATGTTCAACAGTTAAAGTAAGAATTCCGGCGACTGCATTGAAAACTTCAGTGCACCAATGTTCAACCAGACAGTTAAACATCAGCTCAAAAATATTAAACCTAGCCTTGACACGTTTAAAAATATCAATCTGATTATTGTAAGATAGAACTTAATACCGGACATCATCCTTCACGGACAAGATGTTTCAACTACTTCTGCTGAGAGAGCTGAAGCGTTTGCCAGTTTGCCAACCACTTTGAGAGAAGTTTCAAAGGTCGCCCTCTCATACACAATCCTCAGTTTATAAAAGAATTAGAAACTCGCTGTGACGAGATATCAATTACCTCCGACAATATGAAGAAACTCAAAGTTTTCGGTAGATAAAGAAATATCATACCGGAGTTCCAGTACGGCTTTCGAAATATACACTCTATTATATACACTTCATAATGATGTTACACTTGGACTCAACAAAAAGGAAATAACTATTTATATCGTACTTGTTGGACATCGAATAAAATTCGACAGCGCTTTAATAAAAGTACTATTATTCAAACTCTCGGAACTTGAACTTTCTAATCATTCGGTAAAAATAATAACAAATTTCCTAACCCTAACATATAGCAAAATACTTATCATCAAGCAGTTCAACATTCATAAAACATACCAAGAAAAACCATACGCAACCGCCTTTTCACCAGAGATTGCTGCCAAAGAGTGCAAGAGCCCAATAAAAATCTTCGGGAACATTATTTTAAAAGGGGACTGAAGATAAACAGCGAAAAACTAGAACATGTGCACTCGAAAACCAGTGACTGTCAGTTGAAGACAAGTGTTTGCAACACGCTGTGGTACCATCATACTCAAGTCTCCAGACAACAGTGAAGTCAACACAATTAAATTATAAATTAATTACTTGGGAATTAACTTTTCCAACAAACTGAAATTCAAGAAGCATGCACACTTGATGTTGAAGAGAGCCAACTATTTTCTGCACTTGGTCCATCCGCTACTCAGGAGCCCAAATGGACTAAGTAGAAAGACCAAACTGCTTGTCTACAAACAACTTATTCGACCCGTTCTGACCTACACCTTTTCGATTTTATTTACTATATCACCTATATCAATGAAAAAGATAAAGCGTTTTGAAAGAAATATGCTCTGCATTTGCACTGGATGACCGCAACCCACTGACGATCAAATATGTATACAGGTTGTCCCTTAATTCGTACATAATATTTTAGGCCAAAGGCCAATTTTGGTGTACCCTGACCCACGTTAAAGGTAATTGCGCTGTTAGTAAACATGATGTCTTAGGGTTTTATTCTGGATTCTATCCAATAGGTTGAAATGAGTAGTGAGGGTATCAGCCCAGATATGCCTTATTATATAAAACCAAAAGGATAACGTTGGGCCTCTACTTTTAAGCCATGATGATTTAATTTAGTAATAAGTTAGTTTTAAGTCAAATTATATACACAAATTATATACACATATAATAAAAATTGAAAAATAAAAATTCTTTATCTAATCAAGAGTTTCTTTCTGAAGACCAATCAATTGGTAAATAAAGCTGGTAAAGAGGAGCCCAGGTATCACAATAAGCTCATAGGTGTATCAGTTAGATGCTGTGGTATCCTTCTAAGACGCATATTTTGTTCGATGTTTACCGAGTCTTTGATACACTTAGGGAGTGTTTATATTAACGATAAATGATTCGAGAGAACATCCTAGTTATGCAAATCGTACATATACAAACACAACATAGGAAAAGAGCCGTAGCTCAAGTCAAATCATTAGTTTATCCCCGCGGTTACAATTTATCAACAGCCCTAATCGAAAGTTTATCTTGATATCAAACACAATAATTTTCCCATTTGGTTTCTTCAGAAATTGTTGCTTCTGTTTTGTTAACCTAATTTCTAACAAAACTAGAACATTTATATTGTTACTAGTTCCTCATTCCTATTGATTTAACATAGTTTAAAGCATAAACCAACATTCTTAATAAGTTCCAGTGATATTTTTTTGCGAAATATGTTTTGAGAGTTATTTTAACTGAATTATTTTTCAATCATAAGTCAATATCTTAAAAAAATAGAAGAATATATACATTTATTAATACTACTTACGGTGACCCGTTGGAAACTCGTGAACTTTCATCCGAGTCACGACGTCTTTTCTTCACTTCATTACGCTTAGGGCGCGGAACACTGTAATAAAGAAAAGAACCACTCAATAATCATAATAATAGTAATTTTAGTATTATATGTTTACTTAGCCCATTTAGGACTCAAGTAGAGTACTTACGGTGATGTTGCTTCAACTGTTGCCGAAGTATCATCGGAATCAACACGCCTACGTTTGTCTCTATGTCCTCCGGACGATCTATCACGAGAATGGTGACGTCTACGTGTTCTGGGCATCTGAACAAAGAGATATAAATTGATATTATGGAACGTTTTTTTTTTATATTAAAATGTAAGTGTGGGTTGAAGTTTTTCTAATTTTCTCTGAAATCTAATTGATTGTTAGTGAACTAAGGTGGGCGTTTGTAAAATCCCAAAGAAATTATGCCTGCGAGGGAAATTGCAAAAATTGCAAATACAAATAAAGTGGTTTGTTTAGCATAGATCCTAAGCTTATGAGTAAAATCCACTTTCTCTAAAATTAAATTCGTAGCATTTAGTGTATAGAAAAGGAGGCCAGAACCGAGTGGATTTGTAGAACATGTATTTGCATAACAGTATTTCGATTTTATCAAAGTCTTGAACTATTTAAACATTTTGAAATGAAGTGAAATCAGAAGGGAGATCCCGTTTTTATTATACAATATAATACCATGAATGTAACATATATCACCACAACTATCAATCATACATATGTTTTATCAATTTTAATGTTCAATGCATACCTGATCTTAAACCATGAATGATAAAGGTACCTACACCATAATGGAGTTAAATTTTAAAATTTCATTGAAAAAAAGAAGTAAAAGAGACGAGTGATTGAGGAAATAGAGAAACGCTATGGCTTGGCAGGAATAATGTTCGGAAATTCTACAAGAAAGTACAAAAGACGTTTTAAGTCCTGAATTTTAGACTGCTAGGTAGATCAAGAGGACAAAGTGGTGCCGAAAATATGAAATGTTTTAAAACACTTTTTCCAAACAGCGATGATGAACCATTCTATGGCAGATTGCACCTTCTAACCTAGAAGACACGGACCTACAATACTTCCAGTAATATCTCGGTGAAGTAAAACTTATGTTCACGTTATGTTAGTAATGGCTTTTTCAATTTTGGCGAATTGTTGCTGCCATGTTGTTTTTTTTTGTGACATCTGTCAAATTTATTGTTTATTATTCATGGCAAGTTCATCGATTGAACAGCGAGTCTAAATGAAAAAACTTTGTCATCAAAATGAATGTCCATTAGTGTAAATACAAACGTTGCGCTCATTTTACGGTAGACGTGGTGGTACGCTAGATCAACCGACAACATCGGCGCGGCTTGTGAAAGTGCACAGCAGAATCCGAGGTAGTCGATCCCTTGTCATGCCCAAGAAGTCGGCACACTTCAACAAAATGGAATTTCATACATTGTCATACCTTTCACAAAGCCCTGACCTCAATCCAATTGAAAATGTCTTGTCAATAATTATAAAGCGACGATCTAAATATTTGATACGAATAGAAATGGATAGGTTTTATTTCATTATTAAAATCGAAAATTTAAAGAATCCATTCAAAATGCTGTCCAAAACGCAAAATAGCAACTTTAGCTTTCAAAACACTTTAGCAAATAATACAAACAAATACAGTTTTGTCCAATCTCATGGATTTTTAAGCAGGGACAAGGCTCCTATTCATACAGCTCGGGTAGTTAAATCACTGATTGAAAGCCAAAATGTTCATTTCCTGCCTTGGCCACCATATATACCGGACCTGAACATAATTGAAAATGTAGGAAGCTGGCTAAAACGGAAAGTGTATGAAGAATGGAAGCAATACGATGACAAAGATGCAATGATTTAAGCCATTGAGATGGCCTGGAGTGAGAACTCAATGGATGACTTTGCATCACTGTATAATTCTTTAAAAGATCGAATTTTTGAAGTTTTTTAAAAGCTGGTGGATGTACACATTCACCCCGATTACCGATGTCGTAAACGAGAACTAAATATACGAACTGATACGATCTGCATTCCATAATTCGTTTCCAACTTTTGTCACTCGTTTTGGTATCGTTTGTAAGCGTCAAACGTCGTTGAACACTTTCGTGCTGTATTCTGTTAAACGAAAGGAAACGACAACTAAGAAAAAAAAACGACGATCTCTCGTTCAAAAATTTAACACGGCAGATATGAAAGGTCGCAAAACTGCAAGTATTCTTGTTAAATAATTTATTTTATCGAATTTCTTTGTACATATTTGTCTATATTGGTTGTAGATACTATACTATACTATACTACATATATACTATAATGTTGTAATTAACAAATGAAAACCAATTTCAAAGCTGATGAAGAGGACGAGCAGTTAGGTTTTTTTTTTGAAGGGGATATAAAAAACGTCCTCCAGTAAGAGATGTAGATGCTTGGCAAAAGTTTTGAATCGCTTTTTTTATAATTATAGACAAATTCTTAATGTTTTTGCTTTTATTGTTTTGGGCGAAGAAGAAAACAATCCACAATTTAGAGGAATTAAAAGCAGCTAAGTTGAAATTTAATCAGTGTATCCCAGCCCAATTTGCTTCGAAACTCCTTGCCAACTTCATCTGAGCCTGCATTATCACAAGCTCAGGCAGATACAGGCACTTCACTTGAGTATTTAGAAGCAATCGCTTTAAATATGGAAGATAATTTCACCGAATTTGCGGTGAAGTTCCGAAGCAACAAGAACAGCAACATAAAACTGAAGAACCAGACGTAAAGAAACGACGACAAGCTATTAAACAAAAAAGAGCTGCGCTTTTGGAGAAACAGTGTGTACTCCAAGAAATAACCTTAAATGGTTTCAACGAAAATATAAACAAAGGAAGAAGAGAGGAATATAAGTCATACAAATTAAAGCAGGACACTGCTAGGAGAGACACAAAACATCAAAACATCTTAAGATCCAAGAGGAAACACTTATAATTTATAAACATGGGATGGAAAGAAAAGAAGCACAAAGAAAAGAAACAAATAAATGTAATACATTTCTTTTATTTCTTATTTGGTGCAAAAACAAAGTCACTGGCAGTGTATGTACTGTACATATGTATGTACATATATGCATATTGCCAATTGCTTTCGTTAGTTACTTAATTGGTTCAAAATTGATGTTTGGTTTTATTAATAAATTTAAATAGCACTTATTTTAGCGCGGAAAGAACACACAAACCGGTTGAAAAAGTTGATTAGATCCCAACACATATGTATGATAGCCGGCTTTGCGCTTATAAAGATTGCAAATTATGGGTTAATAAACTACAAGTTTTTAATGCAGTTTATATGCAAACAGAAATAGTAAATACAAAAAAAATAAACTCGTGTAAAAGTTAAGGACACCACTAATTTCAAAATTGAATTGCGTTTGTATTTTTTGTATATATAATCTACCCGCGCTCAAGGGATTAGATTACCATTTATATTAATTATTATTTTATTATAATCGAAAACTAAAACTCTACACTGCGAGCTGAAAAAATAATTGTATTAGCGAAACCAGATTTTTGTGCGAAAACACATTAATTTATATTTTTCAAACCACATAATGTATGTACTAACGTACATATTGTATGTTTTGACATCTAGAAAATGTTGTTTATTTATATTTAAAAAAAATGCGCCATGTTAAAATAAGCTTTTGCCTCGCCAACTTGGCCCAACAGTCATTCTGTCTACGATCAATGAATGGTACAATGACATTTAGAAATTTCGCAAAATGATAAAAATAATATTAATTTGCAGAGAAAAAAATATAAAACAACAACATAATGTATATCAAATCAGTTCATAAATATACCACCAAAAACAATATTAGATTAACAATTATCCTTCAGTACTAGAACCGTTGCGGAGCTAATGCATTATTACACTCGAATGCAACGCGAAAATAATATTTATTTTTTTTTGTTGCTAATTGTTGTTTTTTTTCTTTTCTGCTTGTGAGATACAAAATTAACAAAACAAAATTATCAAATTCCAATTTCAAGATAATTTTTCTGTAAACGTGTTTCGTATAATTTTTTTTTTGTATATATTTTCTTGAATTGTTCAAGTGCGCTGAAAAGTTGTGAATAAGAAACTCTTGTGGGAGATACTTTGATATATTTTCAGGTAAATTAAAGCACAAGACACTATAATGTGTTGAAGGCAATTAAATCATGTAAGTAATATTAATCGTAGGTCAAGAGTAAATTAAGAAATTTACAATAAACGTGTATGTGATGAGTATATGTAATTTTACTTCACAACTACAATACACAGTCTTTCGATTTAAAAAGTTCAACTGAGTGTAATATGAAAAAGCTAAGGGCAATGAGCATTTCATGTTTTCAAACAGTTGCTAAGCATGTCAAGGGATATTATTGTGCTGAGCAATTTCAAATGAAATGAAAGGTTTGCGTGTATGAAATGTAGATACATGAATATGATCGAATTAGGCGATAACAAAGGTTACAAATCATTTCCATTGTTCCTAATTAAATCCACTTAAAAAAAGAATAGGAACCTATTACTGTAATAAAGTTTATTGATTCAATAATATTATCCATTTAAATTTTAACAAACAAATTGCAGGATTTATTTTTAATTTTCATTAAATAAATATATTTTTAATATTTTCTATACATGCATGTCCTATATTGCTCGTAAACTATGTGTGAAAATTTGTATGGCAAATAATATACAGAAGGCGGATAGGTTGGCGGGATGGTTTTGCCTAGCAAATCAGGTGTAATTTGGTATCTTTACGCAAATGTCGGAAGTAAAATTAACACATACGGTAGTCTTGCCATAAATGCTATTACAACTATTTGCATCTGGATAATTTGATATTCAGATTCATATAATAAGTTGCATTAATTGTTTTTGATAGCTATCATCCATAGGTTTAAAATAAATCATAGTTTACTTTACAAGTGCAAATGTGGAAAGACAATTTCAGTTGTTGCCACGCTTAAGAAGTGTTAATAAAATTCTTTTATTAAAGCAATCTTTTTTACCGTCTATCGGAATCGTCCGTTCGACCAAGCTTTCGGCTCGACAATCCAATAACGGTCACCTCGTGGAGTCTCCAAAGGTGCAAAACCTACAAGAATACAATCACTGTAGCGTGTTCCAGGTAGAGCTTCTAGCAATAAAAGAAGTCCTCTCTTGGCTCAAAGAAAACGTTATATCGACTGCTGATATACGATTTTCTCAGACAGTCAAGCTGCCATAAAGTCACTGGACTGTCTCCATTAACTCACTATCAGCCCAAAATTGTCGATCATCTCTGGTGATGTCAAAAAAGATTAACATTCACCTTATATGGGTGCCGGGGCATAGAGACATTCCAATTGTAAAGCCGACACGAACAAAGGTTTGCAGAGATTTTTTCTGAATTAAACTTGACGTTGCAGGTCAAACCACCAATTATCTAGACTTGTTTCTTAACTCTGACCCCGACAAATACACTATAATGTATTGTCCCCATTAAGAGTACATCCGACCATTATGTCATATCTGGAAATTTCTCATGTCAACAAAACCGAGGTAGAGAAATAATTCCTAAGAGAACCGTTTGGCAATACGAGAAAGCCAACTGGGACGGTCTCGATGATTTCTTCAGGAACTTTAACTTAGTCGCTATGCTTCCTGGATAGCGACGTGTACTCCAGTGCAGATATAATTAAAAATTTAATTCGTTTCGGAATAAGAAATTTTATCCCGAATAGGGAAAAACCTAGTGGTGGGCACATTCGAATGATACGAGTATAATCGATTAAAATCGTTTCAACATATCGAGATATCTAGATTCTTCACATAACTCATTCGAGTACTCAATTTTTTCGAATGATTGTTCACATCTATTTACTCTAAGCGAAATGAGAACTCGACACTCGAGTGCCTATTTGAGACCGAGAAGCGAATATTGAACGAAAAGACAGAAAAGAAAACACACAAAATCCAGAACTGGAGAAGTTGGTTTTTTGTGTATCTCGTGTGTGGGTATACGACTTCGAGTTTATATTTATATTCATTTTCGCACCGGATGCATCGTTGAGGGTGGAATTTGGAATTATTCTAAAGAAAGGCGAGAAGCGAGAACCATTATGTTATGATTTTTTTTGTTTTGTTTTTGCTTTCTTCTTTACCTTGGAATAGAGTGTTTGTTTCCTACATTTTTTTTACTATGATATTGTTTCGAAAATAATTCGATTCTTTAAATCATTCGAATACTCATATCTCGATTATTTAAATCATTCGATTATACACAACACTAGACAAATCTATCAGACCAAAAGGGAACCCATGATTTGATTCGAGCTGTAAAGAGGTTATTAGGGTCAAAGAACCAATTTTTTGTATAACCAAAAATTACGGCAAAAAATACTGCATATCCCAAAGGTAGAACACATTTTTGGTCATTTCTAAAAACACGTAGGAAATACTACTTCGTCTTCGGTTCCTACGCTCGTCATCAATGACACTCCTTATTTTAGCTCACAAGAAGAAGCGAATTTGTTCGCGGATAGTATCCCACCATTTGTTCAGAAAAGGTGTTCTTCTACGCTGGCAAAATCATTGCGTAAGTTTTTCCATCTGTCCTACTCAACAGGTCTCTTCCCGTTTGGATGGAAAACAGCACTTATCCATCCTGTCCCTAAAAAAGACGAATCTTCTTCCCCGTCTAACTACCGTTCAATTGCACTTACGTTCCGTCTTTCAAGGTGATGGAAACCCTGATAAATTATCAGCTCAAGAAATATCTTGAAGAACGAAAGCTTCTCAATGACCGGGAATATGGCAATAGGTTCACTGGTGATCTGATGGTATATCTCACCGAACAGTGTCACAAATCTTTACATCGTTTTAGAGAAATTATGATTACTGTACTTGATTTTTCAAAAGCATTTGATTTAGTTTGTCATCAAGTTCTTTTATCGAAAATTCGTGCATTTGGTATTAATGAAACTCTTCTTCGATTGATTAGAAACTACATTTCGAAACGCTCAAAGCAAGTTGTTTTGGACGATTCTAAGTCTGAAACTCATACCTAGTCCTGCCATAAGTTCTGTCCCTAACAAAAACACGTTCTATTTAAAAAATAAAAAAGAAATCAAAATTCTTTTTACGTCATTTATTAAGTATTAAATTTACAATATAAGTATATAAGAAATTATTCAAAATGCCCCCCCTTAGCCTTCAAACACTTTCTTAAACGACCGGCCTCGCGTCTATCGCCGCACGCACGACTTCCAGTGGAAACGAAGCTACTGTCTTCAACAAATCAGCTTTGAGAGACTCAATATTTCGGTGAGGCTTACAGCAAGCCTTCTCCTCCAAAATGTTCAGCGGATTAAGATCGGGGCTGCCCGGCTTGCAAGCACTGACTATTTCAGAAAGATTCTGCGCCGACCCACAAAGCAAAAACAACACAACAATGGCTTAAGGACAATTTACCAGAGTTTCTTGCCGCAGAAGATTGGCCCTCGGGCAGCCCCGATCTTAATCCGCTGAACTACCGGTTGTGGAACACTTTAGAGAAGAAGGCTTGTTGTAAGCCTCACCGAAATATTGAGCTTTCAAAGGTGATTTGTTGGAGACAGTAGCTTCGTTTTCACTGGAAGTCGTGCGTGCGGCGATAGACGCGAGGCCGGTCGTTTAAGAAAGTGTTTGAAGGCTAAGGGGGGGGGGGGCATTTTGAATAATTTCTTATATACTTATATTGTAAATTTAATACTTAATAAATGACGTAAAAAGAATTTTGATTGCTTTTTTATTTTTTAAATAAAACATGTTTTTGTTAGGGACAGAACTTATGGCAGGACTAGGTAAAATAAATGCTGGTGTGCCCCAGAGTTCTGTTTTGTCTCCAAGCCTCTTTCTGATATTCATCAATGATCTTTATATATTTATAACAGAAGCATTTGAATCTCTCGAGCACCGTCTCAATGTTTCTTGTATTTTATTATTTTACAGTGTTCTAGTGAAATAGCCAGTTGCATTCCTCCCCTTAAACAATTTAACCGTAATACTCGCGCTTCTGAGAATGCCCATCAGTTTACACTCGGTCGGTGGTGTTAACGCAGTGTGAATTTCGACGTAGACTTCCTAATCGTGTCGCGCAAACTGAGCAAAGTTCCGGGCGCTTAGCTACTCGACTCGAACAGACTGCAACCACAGGAGACCATGCAGGGCGTGACCGCCACCAGACTATTCGTTACGCCGTCGAGAATGCCGTACCTGTGGCTGCCGATGTCGCTTAGAACGAAGAAACATCAACCAAACGACGGGCTAAAAGAGTTACACATATTCCCGTACAAAGTGTAAACAGTGAATCAGTTAATGCTTGCTGACCGTTCATCGCGTGTCAATAAGCAAAATCTTCGTTTCTGGAGCATTGAGAATCCGCGTGTGATCCAAGAAAAGCCTATACATCCACTCAAAGCCACTGTATGGTGCGGCGTTCGAGTGGGATGTGATTCTGCCGTATTTTTTGAGGACGCCATCGGCAATACGGTCATTGTCTCTGGTAAACGCAACAGGGCTATGATAAACGACTTCTTACTGCCGGAATTGATTGAGCGGGGCTTGGTAAACAAGTGGTTTCAACAAGACCGTGCAACCGCATACACAGCATGAGCCACAATGGCGTTTTCTGGTCGCGTAATCTCCCGTTTTGGCGATTTTCCATGGCCAGCAAGGTCGCCCGATTTAACAATAAAATAAATAAATTTGGTGGTGCAACAGCTCGGAGTGAACCAAGACGTAGTGACTTACAACTCTCAACCATTCCTGTGTGCGTGTTACAGGAACGGAAGGGAACTACAATTTTCTGCCGATTCTGAACGGCAGCACTTTCCATGACAAGAGATACTCTTGGAGAATTTGTCAATTCCTCGCCAGAGGTAGTACACTCCTGAAAAAAACTTTCTTGCAGAGGTTGATAATCGAACCCGAGACCTTCCCCATGACAGACCTACGTACTAACCATTATGCCAAAAGGTACTACGATTTAACAACCTCAGGCTTTTTTCTATGGGGCTAATTGAAGTCGCGTGTTTATGACAACAGTCTTAAAGAAAATATTCAAGAGGAATGAGAACAGTTATCACCGAAGTCATGGAAAATCCGATAAAATGGGCACAAATGTGGATCCACACTGACTCATCTTTTCCACTTAACAGAAAAAAATTTGAAGGTCCAAATAGATATTTGCATCTCTCAAAATTATTTTTTTATTAAGTAGAAAAGTATTTAAAAACAAAATTGGATGATTAATTTTGCGCCACCTTATATTATGCATTTGGGCTCGTAAATTAAAACTGTTTTCCCATGACTCTTTCCTTTTGCGAGGAAGTGACATATTCACCAAGAGTATCCCTTGGAAGCTGCCTAGCTTTGCATAGTGTAGATGGTATCGGATGAATGAATTGGCCCGTCTAAGTCAGTGTTCCGATCTCCGGATGATTATGCAAAAGCAAACACACAATAAGAGACATCAAAACCTAGTAGATCCTTTCATATTTTTGAACTTAATCCTAACTGAATGACTCCGTGAGAATGTTCACAATTTCCCATATCAATTCCATCCACAGGTTTATAGGAGTTATGGTATCAAAATGGCGCACTTCAGCGCTAATTGGGCCACAGGACTAAATTGCAAGTGGTCGTCATTTCTACCTACCATCTTTTGGAATAAAAATGTGCTTCTACTGTTCCAATCCTTCGGACTTGTAATAGCATGTTCCTTACATTCCTGTCGATAACACGCTCACAGAACAGGTGGAAGACACTCAGTAAAGAATTCATAGTGGGACGAGCGTTTCTAGTTTTTAAAACTCATGTGCGTGAGTGTGCGTTAATCAAGACTTTCAGGAATAGGTCTAAAGGGTAGCAAATTTCAAAACCTAATAAATAGATCAAGCCACACTCATATTTTTTAAGATGTTCTTTAGCCTTTAGAATATCTAATTGAATTTCAATTGAAAGCAGAACTTTAAGAGATTTTGAGGGCATATCGAGAATATTAGTCGTACCATCTTTTTTCAGTTTCAAAGGACCTACAACGTCTAGTAGAGAAGAAAAATCACCGTCAGCTAATTTTTTTCTGGCTGCCATGTCAATATTTCTACATATGCCCACACAAAACAGAGTTTCTTAAACAGTAGAACTTCCTGCCCTTTGAAACGTATACAGACGCATATATTCAACTTAAAGAGAACCCACCTACAACTACGCAGATGAATTATTCAATATGTGTGTGATAAGCGCAATAACGTCATTTTCAAGGAAAATTTTAACATATTGTAAACGTTTCATAAAAGATGAGTTATACACAAAATTACAACACACTTATCTGTGTAATTGATTTTTTCGCATCAATGCATAAATTATATGATCCATATTACCAAATAAGCCACATTGATGGTAGGACAGCTTAGAAACTGAATAGAATTTCCCATAATAGAATTTGTATTATTTTTCCACAATTTCGCCGAGTTAACAGAATACAAAATTATTCTGATTATTACTGGCAATTTGGCTATTCGAAGTGCACATTCGAGAAGCATTATAAATCTAAAACAAAACGCCCTTGGCATAGATTTGCTTTTCCACCTCCCAGTGGTCCGACCATTGCCGTAAGGATTTTTCCTTTGTGCAAGGTTATGCAGGAATATCGGCGACAGTTTGCCGAAGGGTTAACCCTTAGACTGAAATGTATTACCACAAGCCCGAACCCCCCTTAATGGATGAAATGGGGGGTTTATGGGTGCAATCATTCGTGACTGCCATGTAGTCACCAACAGAGCAGCAACACAAATCAGCTGGATTGAGATTTCTCTTCGACACAACTTTTGCTGATTTGTCTCTCCAAATCATTGTTTCCATTAATTTTAAAGACTTTTTCGTTCACATTTTCCACAAAAAAACAATATCATACACATTTCACAAGCATTTCCACAAATCAAAGTGAAAATTATAAAAAGAAAATAATAAACTTTGACAGCTATCAGCTTCATGGCAGCCATTTTTGCACAACAGCAACACGAAGAAAAAACCAAAACAAAGCCCGCAACGAAGACGATGTCGATAACGACGTAGCCGTTCGTACGCCTAGAAACAATTTCCGTTTTTATCAATTTCTAGGCGATTTTTCACTAAAAAACAATCACTAAAGTAATTAAATAAATGTACAATGTTTACCTCAATAGCTGGATATAACGGTGGTTGATATAATTTGCTCCACAAGGTGTTTAAAATATTCGAAACACGCTTCCAAGTTTTAATGGCTGGATCTTGTATGCGAATGAACATCGATTGATTTTTGCTGGTGTGGTGAAAATCTTGGAGTATGTTGGCCGTGATGTTAGATGAACAAAGATAGCTGTATAATCATGTAAATTAATGGATAAGGTGCGCGTTACACAGTCGAGATATCTCACTCGCACGTCCTAAACGCTACGAACAATCATTTGGATATGAATGAAATCAATAGATGAATGTTGTTTTTCCTTTTCACCAAACAAGAGGGAGATGATTGTATTTTATTTCAGCAGGTCATCTTGTAAAATACACCTGAGAAAAAGCGGCAGCGAAGAGTAGTTGGTGTTCTTGTCTCTTTTTTTAAAACCTCGCTCTTTTTAATCTTTTTTCCCCCAATTCTCTGTAAAAGTTTGTTGTTAATTTGATTAGGTTTTCACTTTGAAATCGATAAACTTACTTAATATTTGGCACTTTAGATGGTGGATCTGTTATTGAAGTTGTAATTGCATGGATTTTTATTGCTTTTTATCACTATTTTGATATAAAAATTTATTTGTTTTCAAAAACTGCTGCAGAATAGCGGCAGTGGTTGTAAGTTTTTTTGAATTGTCAATGAAGTTGGATGCTGTTTGGTTTGTTCTTTGGGGTTGAATTGCATTCAGCATGGAACTGAACCCATTTACTTTGCTGAATTGAGTTTTGTTCAGAGAATTAGCAGTGTCGGTAAGGAAGAAACGTATTTTTTCTTTGGTGAGGTTGGTAGGGTAGATTTGTAATGTCGTTTTTATTTGGCAATCCGGAAGCCTTCCGGACTCTTCTGAAAGTGTTCAATTGGGAAAAAATGACAGTTCTGATTCTGAAAAGAAGAGAAATTTGCTTCTGGATTTGAAATCAGAAGCAAAACCAGAAGCACTCACACATTCATATACTTAAACGTCAACCTCAACAGCTGTGATTTTTGGTATCCAAATTGTGCGAACCAGGGTTGGCCGAATTAACTACACTACATTTTCTACATGATTTACTACGTTTATATGAGGTGTTAAAGCGAGCTTGAAGCTCGCTTCGAACCTTTATATACCTGTATTGAGTTAAAATGAGCTTCGTTCGACTCGATCCCAATCGCTCAGCGTGTCGAGTAGAAATGTGGGTCGAAAATCCGACCCTAATCCAACTCGATCTTTCGATACTGCATATAAACGTAGTATTTAACTACGCGTAGTTTATTGAAGAAACTACATGCCTAATTTACTACAATTTGTTACGTCTGCTACTATGTATGTAGTTAATTCATAAAAAATCAATATAATAAAGGAAAAAAAAAACAATTTTGCACTTTTATGATCTAATGAAGGTTTGTAAAAAAAAAGTTTCATTTACCATAAGGATGAAGAATTGTAGGAATAACTGAACGTTTAATTTAAAAATTCAAATTTCAAATGCACAACTCAGTTAATTGACAGCAATGCTACAATTTGTTACATTAACTACAATTAACTACATTTAACTACATTAACTACATAAACTACGTAGCAGACGTACAAATGTAGTTGTTTCTAAAAAATGACAATTCGGCCAACCCTGCTTTCAACAAACATTTTTCTTGATTTTGATTATTGTATGCATTTGATGTTTCACATATACAATCAAACAAAACTTCAGAATCATCAGAAGCAAACAAAAGTGTTCAATTGGGATTCCGGATCGGAGAGAGATTCCGGATTGCCAAATAAAAACGACATAAGTGTGTTTAAAGCTCAAAAAACAAATTACCACTTTTAAGGTCGTGTGTCCATTGCTTTCAAATCGTGTGTATTCGATAAAATTTTGTGTTAGACCCTGTTTAGATTGGGAAGATTGAGTACATACTCACGGCAATTTGATGGTAAGAAAAGTGCGGGGTGAGAAGTCGCGTGAGGCATGAAGAAAACATAAAAACTGGACTCGTGAGTACTGTTTCACAACCGAAACGTTTCGTTTTACTTCATTTTGTCCATTTCAATTTGTCAATTTTCAAGAAAACAACAGCTGTCTGTCTATAAAAGTATTTAATTTTGTTAGTGTGAATTTTTTAAGGAAAAAAATGACGAATTGGACAAAAGAGCAAACAAGTTTCCAGATAAATATTTATTAATGACGATAAAAAAATGTTTCGATTCAAATAATTCCACGTAAAACCCATCGTGAGGCGCCTCAAAGTTTTTTTTAATGTAAACACGATGGTACTCACCAGTCCGTACTCAATCTTCCCAATCTAAACAGGCTCTTAGGAATTCACTCAAATGAATTAAGCTTACTTTAGTTAGGGGGGTTCACATGGAAGAACATGGTTGTACAACATGGTTCCATGGGAAAATAACTGTACACACTACTTTGCGTTCACATAGGATACTGATGTTGTCGAACATCATTATTTTTATATCTTAGAAGTGAACGGAAGCAGTATGGCGATACAAATTTTGGCAGCCGTAATTATGAACGATATTCTTGAAGAGGGAGAAAGCATGAAACTTGCATTTTCTTCCACTTCTTTATATTTTGTTAAATTTTTCATTATAAAGTTCAAAAAGTCTTTTTAAAACTCATTATTTGATATAGATGCCATTTTTCCGTTGAATGTTTTATGGCCGAGACAATTTACAGAATGAACAAAAATATCAAAGTTGTTAACATCTGTTCACACAGGTTGGTTGGTTGCACGAACCACCCAGGTTTTCAAAATATTTTGAAAACCATGCAACATTGTTTGGTTTGGCGTTCATATGATAGAACATTGATGGTTATCGAACCATGTTGTACAAGATGTTCTTCCATGTGAACACCCCTGTTGAATTGACACTCCTGTAACGAAGTGATTCTAAAACATATTTCATCTTTTATTCTTATTTATGTGGTAAGGGGCCAGTTATAGCTATCATTGAAAACCATCATTGAAACACAAATCAGTGGAACGGTGGAATATTTTTTGACAAGTCGGTTATAGCAATCATTAATTTCGCTGTCATTGAAAAGGTCTGTCATTGAAAAGATATGTCATTGAAAAGATAAGTCACTTGAAATATAAAATAAATTTGTTATTATGAGATTTTAATGTCGTTTTTATTTGGCAATCCGGAATCTCTCTCCGATTTGGAATCCCAATTGAACACTTTTGTTTGCTTCTGATGATTCTGAAGTTTTGTTTGATTGTATATGTGAAACATCAAATGCGTACAATAATCAAAATCAAGAAAAATGTTTGTTGAAAGCAGGGTTGACCGAATTGTCACTTTTTAGAAATAACTACATTTGTTACGTCTGCTACGTATTTTATGTAGTTAATGTAGTTAAATGTAGTTAATTGTAGTTAATGTAAGAAATTGTAGCATTGCTGTCAATTAACTGTCAGTTATGCATTTGAAATTTGAATTTTTAAATTAAACGTTCAGTTATTCCTACAATTCTTCATCCTTATGGTAAATGAAACTTTTTTTTACAAACCTTCATTAGATCATAAAAGTGCAAAATTGTTTTTTTTTCCTTTATTATATTGAATTTTTATGAATTTATTACTACCAGGGTTGGCCGAAATGTCACTTTTTAGAAATAACTACATTTGTTACGTCTGCTACGTAATTTATGTAGTTAATGTAGTTAAATGTAGTTAATGTAACAAATTGTAGCAGACGTAGTTTAAAAAGTCATCGCTGTCATTTTACTGTCAGTTGTACATTTAACATTTGAATTTTGAAATCAAACGTTCAGTTATTCATTTTTAATAAGCTATGTGAGCTGAATGGAAAATATTTGTATGTATGTACCATGTACATAAAATCTAGCATTATAAAATATCTTTAAATCATGGGTTCATAATCCATATCCATTGATTTTGCCAAAGTAAATTGTTTGTCTCCAAAATAAGCTTCAATGAAACATTTTTAGTTTTTTTTACAAACCTTCATTAAATCATAAGAGTGCAAATTTGTTTGGTTTTCTTTATTCCATTTATTTTTTATGAATTAACTACGTATGTAGCAGACGTAAAAAATTGTAGTAAATTAGGCATGTAGTTTATTCAAATAACTACGCGTAGTTAATGATGTAGAAAATGTAGTGTAGTTAATTCGGCCAACCCTGATTACTACTAATATGTAGCAGACGTAACAAATTGTAGTAAATTAGGCATGTAGTTTCTTCAATAAACTACGCGTGGTTAAATACTACTTTTATATGCAGTATCGAAAGATCGAGTTGGATTAGGGTCGGATTTTCGACTCACATTTCTACTCTACACCGCTGAGCGATTGGGATCGAGTCGAACGCAGCTCATTTCAACTCAATACAGGTATATAAAGGTCCGAAACGAGCTTCAAGCTCGTTTCAACCCCTCATATAAACGTAGTAAATCATGTAGAAAATGTAGTGTAGTTAATTCGGCCAACCCTGGTTCGCACAATTTGAATACCAAAAATCACAGCTGTTGAGGTTGACGTTTAAGTATATGAATGTGTGAGTGCTTCTGGTTTTGCTTCTGATTTCAAATCCAGAAGCAAATTTCTCTTCTTTTCAGAATCAGAACTGTCATTTTTTCCCAATTGAACACTTTCAGAAGAGTCCGGAAGGCTTCCGGATTGCCAAATAAAAACGACATAAGTTTATCTTTCGCAGTGACAAGGGGGTAATCCCGATAAAGTTCGCGAAAATCAAACTAAAAGATTCAAGGACGTAGCTTTAGTTGAGACGGTAATTAACCAGGACACTGAATGGCTCCAGCGGAGACACCGTGCAGACAACCTAAACAAAGTTAAAAATGTCTGCAGCAAAGAAATCGGTGAAAAAATGAAGAAGAAAGAACCAGTTGGCGATGAAAAGGAGCCAGTACCCGAAAATGTAAAGAAAGACCTTACTGCAATTACGGGAGACATTCTTAAAAGTCTGACTGTGAACCAAATCAAGGCAAGTATTAGTATGTCGGATATTTGTTTTGGATTAGATTAGTCAATGGATTTTGTTTTGGTTTTTCAGAAAGTTCGTGTTCTTATTGATGAAAATATGACTGAAAACGAAAAGCTGCTGCAACAAGCCGAAGCAGCACGAAACTCAGCTTTGCGAGAGGTGGGAAATCACTTGCATGAAAGTGTGCCCGTCAGAAGAGGAGAACAAAGTCGAGAGAACATTTGGAGACTGCACAGCACGTGAAAAATACTCTCATGTTGATCTAATGATGTCATGATAGATGGTATGAATGCTGAAAAGGGGGCCGTTGTATCGGGTGGACGTGGATATTTCCTTACTGGGGCTAATGTATGCCTGGAACAAGCACTCATTCAGCATGCATTACATAGTCTGTACAAAAAAGACTACACACCACTGTATACGCCATTCTTCATGCGCAAAGAGGTGATGCAAGAAGTTGCACAACTTTCGCAATTCGATGAGGAGTTGTACAAAGTCGTTGGAAAGGGCAGCGAGAAAGCCGAAGAAGCTGGTGTGGATGAAAAATACTTGATTGCCACATCTGAACAACCTATCGCCGCATATCACCGTGACAAATGGCTTCCAGAGGCTTCTTTGCCAATTAAATTTGCCGGACTGTCAACTTGCTTCCGCCAAGAGGTACGCTCTCACCATGTGCGCTGCTGCTCGTGTAATCTGTGCTATTCTGGAAACTCATCAAACCGAAACTGGCATAAAGGTTCCAGAGGTTTTGAAAAAGTTCATGCTCGAAAAGTATCAAGATGAGATTCCGTTTGTTAAACCAGCTCCAATTGATATTGAAGCTGCAATTGCTTCTACTAAAAAGGGCAAGAAATCCAAGGAAGCAGCTGCTTAAAGGAGAACATTTTCACATTACGACTACTTAACACCAGAATCTGCGAGGCAACTTAATGTCGTTTTCTTTTTTATTGCTTTTATTGACTACGATTTTTCTGCAAAGCGTTATACCTAACAAATAAATTATTTAAAAGAACCTGAAATAAGTGTTTTTTTTACATAATAAATAAGTTGGATTACGAATATATAATAAGCCTGCGGACTGAAGTATTCCTTTGAACTTTCTATTTTGTAAGCGAATTAATTTAAACAAGATAAATACAAATTTATTTAGATAGTTTCATTTAGGCTTCTTGATTTGGCGTGTTATCAGGCAGTAACTCCCAGATCTTTATTCTCCACCTTTGCCGACGTTCATTTGTAACTCAAGCTCTAATTGAAACAAATGATTACTTTGTATAGCAAATACAGATCCTAACTAATGTCGATATGAACTACAAACAATAACACCACATTACTTGATTCCGCTGATCGGGAATTGAATCAACCAGGCTCTTCGCTAAACCTGAATACTTCAACATCTGGCCTGCGGAGTCAAGACTCTTCTGATCACCTCAATATCGACAACTTTACTTTCCTACAAACAACTAAACATACATCATACAAAAAACTCAGCAAAAGAAAACTAATCAAGATACTCCAATGGAACATGAAAGGTTTCATTAACAACTATAATGAATTAAGTACTCTTATTAAAACCCATCTTCCAAGTGCTATTTCTCTTCAAGAAACACACTGCATCTTTAATGTTAAGCCTAATATCCCTAAAATGTACACAGAATATTTTCAGAATTTGGACCAAAACATAACAGCAAAGGAAGATATCGCTAATATTAATTATAAAAGGTATCCCACACAAACAAACTCTTATTAACTCACATATCCAACTCTTGCAATCGAAATACAGCTTGTCACTAGATTCACTATAAAAACCATATTATACATCCGAAACTACCGTTCTCCATTAATTATTTGTCACTCTGGTTTACTAATAAGCCCTCTTTTATTATGGAGATGGCTGAATATAACAAAAGCCAAACATCTAACATGTTTCAATCCTTATTTTACGATATCACAGCTGAACTAAGGCCAAATGGCTGGAAAATTGTATTTACCAACGACGGGTCCAAAAACCAGGACAGCACCTCCTTTGCATCAACTTACGAAAACGTTTCTCTACTATGCATAGGTGTACTGGTTAATATCGCTTCCATCTTAACCGCAAAGACGACAGCTCTCGGTGCTCCATGCGATACAAAATCCCAATAATACCACAAATTATTATAATTAAATGCTTATTATAAATATTTGCTCATCTTTCCCCAGTCAAATTGATCATAACTTGTTGAATGTAACAACTATTCGTACTCATACAAATGCATCAATTTTAACAAATCCAAACCAAAATACCGTCTTCGCCAGATTACGACTGGGACACACAAGACACAACACCTTCTTAATAAAGAAAGTCCACCAACCTACCTTCACTGCCAATCACGGATAGACATTAAACATATACTAGGGATAGACATTATGCAAATCCTTAACACCAGAGTTTACAACACATAATCCTCAACAACAAAATTTCTTAGTAACTTTTAGATCCAGAGAACATCAAACAAGTAGGTATATAACTTTATAACATAAAAAACAAAATTCAATTAACTTATGTATATGTATATGTATGTAAATGTAAATTCTAATTTAATGTTGATAAATAATAATAATAGATTTTTAGACGAGGTTTCGACATCTTTACGAACCAAATATACACGCCAACGAAGCTCTTCCCAATGAGATTCACGTTGGACATCGGGTCTTCCCAATGGGATTCACGTTGGACATCGAATATTTGTTCAAAAATCTTAGACGAAGGCCATGGTTCCGCATGGCCGGACAGGAGCATCCCGCAAGTAGGTATATATTTGTACTATTACTCATTATCATTATAGTTCATCAAAAGATGCATAGCAGACGTTGTTCAACAGCAAAAAGTGCTCTTGCTTTAGTTTTTATTAAAGTTATTTTTTTCTCTTATTTTAAATGCAAAAATTAATCTTTTCTTTATATCTTTCACTGATTTTTCGAGTTTATTCTCTTAAAGATAATACTGTGCCATTGAACTCAGTTTCACTTTATTAGCCTAAGGTTTATTCTTGTGAAGGCTCCTTGGCAACTGAGAATGGTTCAGGAACTGCAATTATTGAGCCAGAATCAGCAATAGCAACGTCTTTAACTGGACGGTCACGCCCGTCAGTGGCACTTGACTCGATTTTGCGAACCACATCCATTCCAGAGAGCACCTTTCCGAAGACAACGTGACGTCCATCCAACCAGGAAGTTTGCTTGGTTGTGATGAAGAACTGGGATCCATTAGTGTCCTTACCGGCATTAGCCATGCTCAACCAACCAGCTCCGTAGTGCTTCAGTTTGAAGTTCTCATCGGCAAAGCGTTCTCCGTAGATTGATCGTCCACCGGTTCCATCACCCTTTGTGAAATCACCTCCTTGGATCATGAAGTCTTTAATGACGCGGTGGAATTTGCTCCCCTTGAAACCTTCGCCTTCAGGTTTTTCAGCTAATTGCTTGAAGTTTTCAGCGGTTTTTGGAACGGTAGCACCAAAAAGACCGATTTCAATCCTTCCAGCGGGTGCTCCACCAATAGTGATGTCAAAGAACACCTTATCGGTGACTTTTGGTCCTTTGCTAGCGTCAGAGGCCAAAGCGGTTCCGGCTAGAGCCAGACACAAAACGGGAAGGCACTTCATAGTTTTTGGTAGCTGTTCAATGGCTCAAGTATGAATTCAAACTTTAGCATCCTGTAACTTTTGCAATTCCCCGAATGTTTGCAAAGCCACACGTAACTTTTTGCCCAGTTTTGCTTCCTTTTTATCCGTAGTCATCATATCCAAATCATGTTGCGAGTAGGAACTCAATGGAAGCACTGCATAAATAACGACTCGCTAAATAGATTCATAGTCCGGTTAGGCGATTGAACTCCATGAAGAATTTCACTACCCACAGCAAATAGGAGGTGGTACTGATTCTTGCAGATGAATTGAAAAGGAAGTGGCCGTGAGCTGTAAGTAATTGTGGATTTCCTTTTTATTCGGCAGCAAGGTATGTATATAATAATAAAATAAAAGAACAAACCCTCAAAGAATAGTAATAATAATAAAAAATAAATAACTCACAATATATCGCTTGCTCAATCGCTTAATAGCTTGTTGCTTGCTGCTATGATAAATTACAAAGACAACGACAACCTGAATAATTTTTTGAGGTTAGAGTTGATCATTGAAAAAAAAACTGACACATGAGAATAGAAAGAGAATCGAACACAAATCATTGAAACGATTGTGTTCCACTTTGTTGGAACGAAAATCAGCTGTTCATTGAAAACGATTTTCATCATTGAAAAATTAAAAGTAGTTTTTTGAGAAATATTTAACATATTTGTTAATTTTTATTTGCAAAAGTAAAACATATAATTGATTAGCTTCATTTGTATACCAAACATTCTCAATATTCATAGTTTAACCATCCCAAAAAGTGAAAACAAAATTTTCAATGATGGTTTTCAATGATAGCTATAACTGGGGCCTAAGGGTGCTCTTATACGCTGCGTGTTTTAAAAATAGTTTAATAAGGCCAAGTAAAGAGATATCATGTTTTGAACTTTGATAAATTCATCCAAATGCAATGAACTAACGAAGTACTGTAGAGTAAAACATTTTTAAGCAATTAAGCAAAATGCACAGTAAAAAGAGCTAATCGCAACAGTTTGTGGTTCTAAGAATCTGTTATAAGAACTTTAAACACAATTTTAAGAGAATAATTGAATTCCAAAGTACAAATTGCTCATTTTATAAAATCGAAACATCTGATTGGATTATTTAGAGATTTTCACATTTTGATGCAAACTATACATAAAATGATAATTTTGTCCCTATAATAGAGTTTTTACGCGAGGAAATACGTTAAAAAAGTAAATAACAATTTAATAACACAAACAAACTACGTATTCTCTTTTCAACTGTCATTAATTATTAAATTATTATTTTGTTTGTGTCACGTTCAAAATCATACGATACGGATCTTAGTGACAGCAGTGTTATAAGTCCGTCTCTTTTTATCCTTGGGTTTGTAAATTTTCAATTATTTCTTGTCTTTTTTCTTTACACTATAGATAACACTGCCTTATCATAAAAGCCATCTACTCGCCAGTGTAATAACTAATTTAGATCCCGATAGAAAACAGGATCCCAAATTGTTTTTGTAATACATGTTCAAACTTAATCCAGATCCGTATCCAGATAGATTTGTGAATAATAAAACACACCTAATATGTATTACAAAAACAATTTGGGATCCTGTTTTCTATCGGGATCTATTTCAAAGATCCAAAAATTAGTTACGACTTACGAGTATTACACTGGCGAGTAGATGACTTTTATGATAAGGTAGAGTAAGCTATAGTGTAAAGAAAAAAGACAAGAAATAATTGAAAATTTACAAACCCAAGGATAAAAAGAGACGGGCTTATAACACTGCTGTCACTAAGATCCGTATCCTTTTATTTTAAAGGGAAGATCCAGATCCGGATCCAGATAGATTTGTGAATAATAAAACCCACCTACTATAGCTTACACTACCTTACCATATAAAGCCATCTACTCGCCAGTGTAATAACTAATTTTTGGATCTTTGAAATAGATCCCGATAGAAAACGGGATCCCAAATTGTTTTTGTAATACATGTTAAAACTTAATCCCTAACCGGATCCAGATAGATTTGTGAATAATAAAACGCACCTACTGTAGTTAACACTACCTGACCATACAAAGCCATCTACCGGCCAGAGTAAACTAATTTTTGGATCTTTAAAATAGATCCAGATAGAGAACAGGATTCGAAATTGTGTTTGTATTAAATGTTAAAAATTAATCCAGATCCATATAGATCCGTCGATAATAAAACGCACCTATACCTTACTTACTCGTATCAATTGAAATAAAAATAAATAACACCATCCAAAAAAAATAAGGATTTTTTATTGTTATCTGACTAAGTTTTTCAGTTAGTTTTTAGTTTTTATTGACTTAATTAAAATTCATGTTATATAAACCAATCATACAAAATATCTTAAAGTCTAATTGGTTTGGCATAATGCCGTCTACCAGTTGTTATCTGACTAAGTACATATTTAAAAAAACGAATCTGTATCTTCATAGTCATTTCCGTTTGACAAAATATAAGTTTCATCTAAATCCAGAGGGCTTTGAATGTACATTTCTTGAGTCTCATAAACCTGTTTTGAATGAATATTATGTGAAACAAGCTTAGATTTTAGATTTTTACATAAAAAATTACCAAAACATGAGGATGAATTATTTTTCGGCAGTGCTCCAAGTTTCGAGTGAAGAGAACGCGGTGTCCTATAATCGGGAATAGCGTCTTTATTTCAGCAGCACCAAGTAACATCATAGAATTATATGTTATGGAATTTTCTATGATGAATAAGAAAATTTATTTATTAATACGTGAACAATAATTTTTCTTAAGCTTAACGGCTTCATAAATTAATAATTAATAATTTGGTAGGAGTATATGTAAAGTGTTTTTATTACAATTTAACTTGCATATATCTTGTCTCTAAAACTTAGTATGTAGAAGATCGCACTAAATCTTAGCTCACACATATTTCTTCAAACATCAGGAAAAATTCTAATTAAATTTTGAAATAAGATTTTTCTGGAGAATATGTCACATAAGATAATAGCTGTTAAGAAATTCAATGGGAATATTTCAAAGAATTTGTTTCAAGATTTCAGGTGAGTTTAGTCAAATAACATGTATTTTACCCGTTAACTGTCATAAATCGTTTGTTTTTAAATATTTTTCGTTTTCGTTGATTTATTTTCACAAGCGAAATTTCACATAATGTTGAATGAAGAATGACGTAAGAAATAAAAATTTAGCTTGAGAGTAAAGTGATGCTGAACAATTATTTCGTGCGCTAAATATTAGGTGCGTTTTATTATCACACATCTATCTGGATCCGGATCGGGATCTTCCCTTGAAAATAAAACGATACGGATCTTACTGACAGAAGTGTTATAAGCCCGTCTCTTTTTATCCTTGGGTTTGGAAATTTTAAATTATGTCTTGTCTTTTTTCTTTACACTAGGTGCGTTTTATTATTCACAAATCTATCTGGATCCGGATCTGGATTAAGTTTTAACATGTATTACAAAAACAATTTGGGATCCTGTTTTCTATCGGGATCTATTTCAAAGATCCAAAAATTAGTTATTACTCTGGCGAGTAGATGGCTTTTATGATAAGGTAGTGTAAGCTACAGTGTAAAGAAAAAAGACAAGAAATAATTGAAAATTTACAAACCCAAGGATAAAAAGAGACGGACTTATAACACTGCTGTCACTAAGATCCGTATCGTTTTATTTTCAAGGGAAGATCCAGATCCGGATCCAGATAGATTTGTGACGTTTTATTATTCACAAATCTATCTGGATCCGGATCTGGATTAAGTTTTAACATGTATTACAAAAACAATTTGGGATCCTGTTTTCTATCGGGATCTATTTCAAAGATCCAAAAATTAGTTATTACTCTGGCGAGTAGATGGCTTTTATGATAAGGTAGTGTAAGCTACAGTGTAAAGAAAAAAGACAAGAAATAATTGAAAATTTACAAACCCAAGGATAAAAAGAGACGGACTTATAACACTGCTGTCACTAAGATCCGTATCGTTTTATTTTCAAGGGAAGATCCAGATCCGGATCCAGATAGATTTGTGACGTTTTATTATTCACAAATCTATCTGGATCCGGATCTGGATTAAGTTTTAACATGTATTACAAAAACAATTTGGGATCCTGTTTTCTATCGGGATCTATTTCAAAGATCCAAAAATTAGTTATTACTCTGGCGAGTAGATGGCTTTTATGATAAGGTAGTGTAAGCTACAGTGTAAAGAAAAAAGACAAGAAATAATTGAAAATTTACAAACCCAAGGATAAAAAGAGACGGACTTATAACACTGCTGTCACTAAGATCCGTATCGTTTTATTTTCAAGGGAAGATCCAGATCCGGATCCAGATAGATTTGTGAATAATAAAACGCACCTACTATAGCTTACACTACCTTACCATAAAAAGCCATCTACTCGCCAGTGTAATAACTAACTTTTGGATCTTTGAAATAGATCTCGATAGAAAACAGGATCCCAAATTGTTTATGAAATACATGTTAAAACTTAATCCAGATCCGGATCCAGATAGATTTGTGAATAATAAAACGCACCTATTGACAGATAAGTGTGTAAAGTAAGAAAGAAAAATTGAAATTTTATCTGGAGCATGGGTATCTCTCCGTTAAAATATTTGGACAAGCTTTAGGTTGAGTAGAATTTAGAGGACAATTCAGCTAGTTTGATTTCCTTACTAGACTTTTTCAATTTCGATAGTCAAAAAAACCGTTACAAACAATTTGGTGGCTTAATGACACCAGCTCGTTCTTTTTTCCAGAACACAGAAATATGAACATATAAAATCCCCGAACTATTGTTTCTTCAAATCACATAGAGCACTGACCGTCCTACATATTATTGACTATTTATAAAGCTAGGCAGTAAAGCTGGAGAGCCCTGTCTTATTAACACTTTCTTACAAATAGCCGTGAATAAATGTGAACAGTGGATAAGGCCACAAAATTGCAACTTTAGCTAAAATAGATGAACGTTTGAGAACATTGACTTACTATATTATGGACTACTATTCGCTCATTTTCTTCATACAAATCTTCAAAAAAGTGGTTCCACTTTTAAGGTTCTCTCTAACGAAAATGCGCGATCAAAAGATGTCACTTAAAAAAAGGAACTAATTTTTGACAATTCAAACTCAGCGGTTGTTGTCAAAAATGAGTTCTTTTTTTTAAGTGACATCTTTTGATCGCGCATTGTCACTAGGAAGAAAGCTTAAAAGTGGAACCATCGTGAAGTTGGCTACTAGCAGTCCATATCTAGTAAGTCAATGTTTGAGAAGCTATGACTGCTTTTAAGTAGGCTACACACTGTCATTTTTTTACATCATTTCTGCTGGAATGATGGAAAAAATGATAGTGTGTAGATGTAAATGATAAATGATGAATAAATGATGATGGAAATGATGAAGATCAAAATTTTTCGTGGGTATGACTGGAATGATGAAATGAAATGACAGTGTGTGGGTAACATATCAGTGTGCGTCATTTTTGTCTGCTCTTTGTCGTACTCGCTGTCGTGTTTTTTGCCTGAAATAAATATTTGCATGCGTTTGTTTGCCGTCAGTTTTTTTCGAAGAAAGTTTATAGTACGGTGAATGAATAAAATTTCAAAAATGATTGAAAAAATGACTTCATTGAAATGACAGTGTGTAGCATAAAATGAAATGTTCAGAAATGACAGTTTTGGAATGTCATTTAAGAAATGATAGTGTGTAGCCTACTTTACACCAAAACGATTTTTAATCTTCGTTTCTCTTTTGGCTCCTTTTGGATTGCATGGATGCTTTTAAACACAGCGATTTTTAATCAAAGTTAATTTTGTTCTATTGAAAAGGAGACATCTCTCCGCACTCTTTACTCTACTTATAGTTAATCGAAGTTCGCTCACCGAATGCCAAATAGAAATGAAACATACCTGACAAATAAAGAAAACCACAAAGAAGAAATAACGATAACTCTGCAATTTTTCCAACCCCAGCAATTTTGCGTACCCCGGGCACCACACACGTCTCTCTCCTACGGGCTTAAAAATCTCAAGGTAATAATATAATGATAATGAAAATGAAACACAAAAAAAAATTAACTTAGAACGAAGAACAAAATTAAAAGGACAATTATTTGTCTATGTGGAAAAAGTGGAGTAAATCTCGAAAAATCGGAGAGTTTTAGTAGATTTTTTTCCCTTAAAAGTGGAGCAAATTTGCTCCGAACAGAGCAAGGTTCTTACCCTGATATCGATATGGATCATTAGTGATAACAATTTTAGTAAAATAAGTATTCATCGCATTTGTGATACCCTACATACCCTACATATTCACGGAGTGCAGCATTTGTTGGTATAACTGGAAGGTGTTTATGTTTTAGTTTTTGTTGATCGAATTTCGACTTAAAGCAATACTAGTTGTTAGTAATTTTTTATTAATAATTCTAATTTTATAAAATTTATTTACTCAAGTATGTAGATTGATTTTGGGTGTAACGTAAATCGAAGGATAAATATGAACGTACTACATACCTCTAAAAATACTTATGTAGCTCTCCAAACCCCACATTCGTAATAAATTGCATACTTCTTGATCCATTTTGTAAATAAATAGGTAAACCTTGAAAAAAAAAAACAAAAGATGAGTTTAAAACAATGATTTTATTATTGTTCCCTTTTCTTAAATGAACTCAACTGGGTTAGTATTAACAAACTTTAATTTGTTTAATTTAAATGAGTAAAATATAGAAGATATTAAAGTGTATAAATTTGTATTATTTCTTTTTCTTAATCTTGTTTCTAAAACAAAAATCTATAAAATAATTAATGAATATTACAATAAGGACAATTTGTCAACTAAGCATTAAATTTTGTTAAACAATAAACTATCAAAACAACGAAAAATATGATTTATTTATCATTTAACTTTACGGAAACTACTATGAGTAATTTACTTCAATTTCTGTTCCTGTGTCAGCTATAGACAACAAAAAAATACAAACAATTTTGCGTCTAAGTATCTAAATGCGTAACATAACATATAAATAAATAGAAGATTACCTTGGTAGTACTTTTAGATCTCAAAAAACTGTAATTCTGTATCACTTTAACAAATCAATTTATTTCAACAAGAGCTCAAAAAGTTAAGTGATCTATGATCTTACCTCACTTGACAAAAACCAGATACGTACTGAGACTGACTGACTGACTACTGCAAGTAAAACTTAATATTGAGCTCCATATTCAATGCGCACAAGTGCCAAGCTATGTACGACTAAAATCGTTTAAACTAAATATAAAACTTTAAAAACTAAACGGGTTTATTGCATTGCTTCCTGATTATTAGTTTTTGGTGTCAGTTCTTCGCCAGTACCTGTACTGCATAGAAGAATTGATCTAAGGATCATTATCATTATACTATATTCCTATTTGTGTTGGGTTGCTAAGATCCAAGAGGTCACACTAGAATACATAACGAGCTACACTTGTGTGGCAAGAGGCGCAATGATACCCATAGCAGGGCCCGTGGTCAAAACATAGGCGAGATCAAACTTCCATATTTAAGATGGGGAGACAATGGAACTAAAGTTCAGAGTGTACATAAACTGTAATATTAGTTCAATTATTCTTTCAAGGTTTTATGGTCAAAATGGACATCCTGCTTCGGAAAAATCCGCATATTCCGAAAAATTGGTACAGACCTGGATTTCTTCATTATGAATGAGCTGCTTAAAGTCATCTCTAATCTATAATCGTGTTTCGCCACTAAAAAACGAATCTCTAAATTTGACGGTACGACCAAAATTAGACCAAACTGATGAGCATTCCTAGCAAAACGCGTATCACGGGTCAACTGATTAAGCGGAGTAATGCCACTGGTTACTTCGAGTGAAAGAAGCGATAAAACAAGGAAATACATAAAACATACCGACGGTTTTCAAGAGATTTTTATTTTATTTATAATTATAATTTATAATTATGGCTCTGTACAATGTGAACCAAGTTCATTTAAGAGTACAGGGAATTTTGTAATATACGAAAAGTAATAGATTATAATACTAATTAAAATAATAATAGTATCTATAAAAAAAAATAAGTAAATTTAATTAAGGTATTTAGAAAGAGGTTGAAATGTTTCCTTTTATATGATTAAAGACTATTCTTATTCTCAGAAACTGGCTTTGTAAAATTTTAGTTCTTATTGTGATGCTTTTTGGTTTCCAGCTGAAGTAGGTCAGCGGGGTCCAGGGTCAACCGAAGAAAGCAGTAAAACTCGGCCAATAGAAAGTTCAAAGCTCCAGTTCCAATTTGTATGTATTCAATGTGTAATAAGTAGGTTAACAAAATATTTCATATAACTTTACAATATTTACGGCCCTGCAATACGATAACAAAGTATTTCATATACACTAACGGCGGTATCGGAGAGGAGACTCAGACAGCGAAGAGTGGGATAGAATCGCTAGTCTGAGTTTTTGGGAGGAGGTTAAGACAGCGAAGGTTTGGATAGAGTCGCTAGTCTGACTCTGAGCTTTTGGGAGGAGGTTAAGACAGCGAAGATTGGGATAGATTCCTTAGTCTTAACTAACGGCGGCGGAGGACAGGAAATTCAGACAGCGAAGATTGGGATAGAGTCCCTAGTCTGAATGGAGGAGGAGAGCGAAAGGGGTATTTTAACGGCAGGAGCCAAAAAGTTTCGAAGCTATCACCTGGTACATGCGACCAGCAGAAGCAGTGTGTTTCTTAGTTAGATGCTCTTTACCTTGTACACTAGATTGGTACAAAAGTACACGGTGGCAAGAAGAATCAGACTTTCGATGAATATCTCACTCTTACTTGTCGACCTGGCGGCCAAAACCAAATGTGGATTGTAAAACTGACGAACGAAATTTATTTGCTGACGTCGCCAACCGTCTGTGTGTGTCCTCTTTTGCATATTTGCGTGGGCGCCTTGAGGTATCCAATACTTGCTGGCCATTTCATCCGGAATAGTAATTAAAGTAGAATTTCGGCTCTATCTTCTTTGGGAGATAAACGGTGTAATTAGGTTAAAATGTGTAACTTCGTTACATTATTGAAAGGGGGAGGCTATTCCATAGGGTTACTGAGTGAATGAAGAATTGACCAGCGTTGCCGCGAAGGAAAAAGCAGAGAGGGCCATTTCGAAATATTTCGAGGGCCATTTGACAAAAGTTGGGGCCAAATATTTTACTTACAAATCCGTTCTTAAAACATTAAACTACAATTTATTAATATTTGTATTTATTCTTTTTTTTATTTTATGCGGAAGAATCTTTTATTTCTTAAATACACAAAAACCTACCCATAATTTTTTTAATCGAGTTTTCATAAGATCTCACCACAATTGCAACACATTTTGTCATAGAAACATCTGTAGATTTATCTTCTATAAAAGAAAACTTCGTTTGTCTTAACTTCTGCGCGATTTCCTCACAGCAGAGAGGTTCAACAACATCCTTCAAAACAGCGCTTGCTTTTGTTTTTCCACATTTAAAATTTTGGGCAATTTTTGAATCAGGTCATAATAGCTGCGGTCAAAATAATAGTAGTGAACCTTTTGACACACCAAATACTAAAATAAATTAATCTACTAATTTTAAAACCGTTTTTTTGATTTTCTACTCTCATTAACGGCTTTTACAATCTTAACCAAAAATTTTCAGCAAGAGCCCCCTTAAGTTTAAAATAATATTGTATATTCGAAAGAATATTTTTTGGGTTTTTTGAAAAAAAAAACAAATTCCAATTTAGTTTTTGAAAAATCAATATCTTGAAAACATGTGAACGATTATTTTTTGAAATTATTTCCTAAAATCTATAATACTGAATACTTAAAATTGGCATCCCAAATTTTTTTCTAGAAAAATTTTAAAGAAATTTGTTATATAAAAAATTACTTTAATAATAAAATAGTTTTTAAACTTTGTTTGCATAAATTCATACTTTTCCGTAAATCAGACGGCAATTCCATGCATTTGAACATTTTTATGTCATTAAATCCATGATTTATATTTATAAAATGAATTTTTAATTCAGAAGTACTTTTACATAAGAGCAAGTTCGTGCGATCCAGTCGTGTATTTTATTTTCGTTTAATGAAATGCAGTTGTAGTGGCGATGCGTCGTGATGATTTATATTTAATTTTGTAAAGCTTTTTAGTTATTATTAAGAACGATATGATGTGATACGTTAAATCTTCTTAAATTTAGATATGGGGGCCATTTCTAATTGGCCCGGGCAAAGGGCCAAAATGTAAAACAGGGGGCCAAATGGCCCGATCGGGCACTTTGTGGCAACGCTGGAATTGACGCTATAATACCATGTAAGAATACATATTTGGTCTGATTATTATTCCACGATTTGAGTTTTAAAAGGTCACCTTATCGCTCAAATACTGTGGGCAGTTACCTTTGATTATTTGAACGAGAAGGGCTATGCAAGTCACTACCGAGAATCTGTGGCGTGTATGCTGACACATGATCGTATCTTTGGAGGTTAAAAACATATTTGGTGAGAGAGTTGAGGGCGAGATTAAGTTTTCGAAAAGAAACTGAATCAATGTTGGAACATATTTTACAACCATAGTTTAAAATTGGGACAATCAAGATTTTGGCAAGATGTAATTTAATGTGGACGGGTAAAAAGTTTCGAGATGTTGATAAAGAACGCAGAGATGCATATATTTTTGCACATGTTGTATTAATATGGTCGCCCCATTTCAGGCTTTTGAGTTTTTAGAGCCTTAGGAATTTTCGGCTTCTACGATGCAAGTACCATTCAAGGATAATTGCATAAGGGGAACATTTTAGTTCAACTACATTAGACAGCATTGTTAAATGGGGTATAATCGTGTGAATTAAACTTCACACGATCTGTAAAGATCGGAGTTTACTGACCTTATCATACGATACCGTTGCACTGTCACTTCTAAAGGAGATGGACGTGAATTTAAGAAGAAGTATACAAATCTGGGGGTAGTGTCATCGGCAAAACAATGAATTGGATTAGTAATTTCAGACAAAAGATCATTTATAAAAAATGAGGAAGAGATTTTGAGACAACTCAGTGCCCTGGCCCTGGGGGACATCAGCATTTATTTTGTGAAAACTTGACTTGAAATCGTACAATACAAATTATGTATGTAAAGCATGATCTAAAAGTTAATTTCTAATCCAAGGAATAAAAGTTTCATTGATAACAAAAGCATGCATTTTCGAAAAGATAGCCTGGTGCCAAACTCAATGAAATGCCTCAGAAATATCAAGCGCAAAAATCTTACTTTCTCCAAAAAGATCTGTTTCAGATCACCAGTGATAAAGGAATTGTAAGCCCAAGGTAAAAAAAAGTAGAAAAACTAAGAGAAAAATATTAAAAAAAATTAGGAAGAGAGGTAGATATGATCTATGTAAGAGAAATTGAATTGAAGTGAACCGATCGTTAACTATGTGGTGAGATCTTGGGTGGTTTGATCCCTGGAGGATACCCTCCTCTAGCAAAGGACACAATGTAATGGCTCCATGACTACCCCTTCCTTAATGTCTTTTAGGGTAGTCCTAAACTTGCTTCCTCTGTCTCTCACATATCACTAAGAAAATTCATCCCAAACGATTATATTTGTTTCAATCCATCATCAATAAAAAAAAAATGTATCGAAATCAATATCATGAGATTGTATAAAAGACAAATATTAAACATAAAAATATTCCTTAAGGTTTATGTATTTTTTTGAAAGGCCCGAAGTAATGAAACAAAATATATTATACAAAAAAATATGACTGGCTGAAATTGGTGCACCAAGTTCTGCTTCTCGGTCTGTCCTTACTCTTGTTGATTTTTTTACTTGAAAATTAATGTTGTTTTTTTTATTTGTATAATTTTTTGTTTTCTTTTCACTTTTCTAGGACCACTTTTTACTTATTTATCTAATTTAACTTTTGATTCTTAATTCTTATTTTTTTTACTTTTGAAAAATATATTTCTATTTATACTAATTTATATTTTTTTTTAAATAAGTTTTCTTTTTTTTACGATAACTGGGACTAGATCGTGCAGACTTCATTCTTTTGGTAAGGAAGCATGGGAATATGAGGCTGCAAATTTCACTCCACTGATAATGTGATTTTCTTTTTGGGCTTCTTAGAAATCAATGGAATCAGGTTGAATTCGATTTGTATAAGTCTGATTTCGGTTCGATATCTCTTTTGGCATAAGGTTTATGGTGATCACTGATCAGTACTAGACGGGATCGACAAAGACGAAAGACCCCACCTCGCGGTTGTCGGGAAAAAAATGTTCGGTGTGGATGCCTTTGGGAAACTTAAGAGTGAAGATATATTCACTCAAGCCAAGTTAAGTTTAAACAGTATTTTGTATAAGGCTTCGCTCTCCAAAGATCATCCGCGTCACGAAAAAGTTTGTTTGCTCCAAAAAAAGTAAGTTCTGGTCATTTACAAGAAATTGACTTGTAATTATATTACCTTTTTCTTGGTTATGTTAGTGGCGTGTATGTTGGAATATTTAAGCTGGTTTTAGCTGGCTAAAAGTAAACCATCCGTGCTTGGTACTTTAAACGAGTTACTTCTATCACACTATGTATTTAATTAAATTTTATTTTATTTTACAAAAAAAAAAAATAACTTGACGCAAGCCTAAGAGCTTACTTGTGAAGATGGTACAATTCGCATATCCCCCCTTTTAAAATATTCGACTTTCGAAATTTTCTTTTCGATGATCAACTAACTAGTTCCAATACTTCAAACTTCAGAGTGTACCCACATCCGTTTTCAGAACTCTTTTTTTTTTTCGATTAAATTTAAATTTACTAAAATTTTAATTTTATTTGCCTTTTGTTTGAATCTTTTAGTTTGAATCCGCTCAGAAAAAAATTATTTTTACTGAAGGGACATGCTACAAATTTCTACTGCATTTCGAAAATTGCTGGATTTTTGTTATTTTTATAACAGCGTTGCAAAGGCTTATGACTTTGACTTATTTTTCTAATTTTCTACATGTTTACTTTATAGTTGAAAGTGTTACTACTCTTTATTGTTAAGACTGTTTTTTAACTGTAAAATAATTTTCATGCATTAAAGCTTACACCAAATGCAACACGCCACATTTCTTTCATGGAGGTCATTTTGTGCGGAAGTTTATAGGAAAATTTAATAGAGTGATTTAATTTTTAAGTTGTTTTATAGTACAATTTCTACAAATGTATGGTAAGTATGAGTGCTAAACTTTTGTACTTTATGTTTATTTAAATTTAAAACCAAAAAAAAACTATTTATTGTTTAAAGATGGAAAGAGCGTCTGACCTCTCTCTCCAAAGAATGGGGCAAGTAGCTGGACTTTTAAAGGTTATACTAACAGAGTTTCGAGAAGTTCTGTTAGAAATTAAAAAAAAAAGATTAACTTAGGGATGACCTTAAGTCCCCGAAGAAAAAGGTTGCTGTGGTCGACCACAACACACATTCCAAAGAACAGATCGCAAAATCAGGGTTGTTTGCTTTAAAACCAGAAAATTTACAGTGCGTTTGCTCACGAAAATAACCAAAGATGGAGGAGTCAAAATATCGCAACGCAAAGTTTAAAGACGCTCCGCAGAAATGAAGTTTATCGCAATGAAACCTGCTCGAAAGCCACTAACGCAGACTAACGCCTGAAATGAGTTAGAACCTGCTGGAATGGGCTTATAAGTACAAACATTCAACTGTAGAAGATTGGAATAAGCTATTGTTATTAACTTTTTGTTTTGTTTCAAATAACACAATCAACAAAATCAATCAAAATGCATTTTCCCAGGTTTGCTTTTGGAATGAATCGTTTTTCCAAGTTTTGACTGATAAGACAAAATTTGTACGTATAAGACCTGGTAAGCAGAACAAACCAGAGCATATTATTCCAATAATCAAGCACCCTCTATGCATAATTGTTTGGTCTTTAATATCAGGGAAAGGAGTAGGTCTTCATGAAGGTTTTTTATAATACAAACTCTATATATTTACTACTGAAATTAATCAGCCAAGTAGAAGCACTATTATTGGACTTGTTGAATTATTGATTCAAAATAGCTTTTATAGCCTTTAGTTGGCGTTTCGTCCCAGCGATCTCACATGTGAGATTCAGTTGACTGTGAGGATGTAAGATGAACTGAATTCAACAAAAATTGCGTATTGATAAGATCCTTACAGTCAACTGATGAGTGCACGGGAGTAGGTCTTCTTTAAGTTGTGGAAAATACCATGAGGCAGAACCAGTACAAAAAAATGCTTGAAACCATTTTGTTACCAAAAATTCGGAAGAGGTTTTTGAGCCATGAAGGTCCAATATTCATGCACGACGGTGCTTCTTGCCATAAAGCCAAGAGTGTTACGGCTTTTCTCAATTAAAAAAAAATAAATATTGGACTGGCCTGGATATTCTCCGGATATGAATCCCATAGAAAACGCTTGGGAGCTTCTTAAGCTCAAAGTTGCAAAAACCCCTATAACAACCAACACTGAGCTTGTGGTAGAATTATAGCAAGCTCAAAATTACAATTCAAGCGTGTATTAATAATACGCCCAGAATAAAGGCGCTTGTTTCAGCAAAAGGTCAACACACAAAATATTATAACAAAGATGGTTTCTCTTAATCTATGTTTTTTGTATCGAAAATTGTATTGATTTTTGTTTTATTTCAGCAATAATTATATATGCTAATAATATGAATAAACAAATATGAGCAACAAATTTAAATTATTTAAGAAAAAAAAAAAAACATTAAAAATAAAACAAAGTAAACAAAAATGTTCCATTTTTTGCTTGGGCCTAATAATATGGCAAGGTATTGTAGAATTACGACTTTTAATGGCTCAACTGTGTGTGCTGTCAGCAAAGATGTAAAACACCCACAAGTTGCTGCCGATTCCGAACGCCTTAAATCAGAAGTACGAACACAGATAGGTACTCTTGAGTGATTTGTCACTTCTTCATAAGTACCAGTTATCCTAACAAAACAAATTCTTTTTTTCACAAAAAGTAGTACAATAAGAAATTTCTATTTCTAGATGGCAGAACTTTGGCTTGACAGTCCAAAGCATTAATGATTACTCCACGGTTTATTGAAGATTTTTTTTTTGCATAGCCAGCTAAAGGGTTATTCGAACTTTGACGGGTGGTTGCGGCCATATTGTTGAATGAAACTTAGAGATTAATTTTTAAGCCGCACTACACGAATGTGAAATGCTTTATTCGGACCAATATATTTCCTTTCATTTAAAACCAATGTGCATCGGTATCTTCTTTTAAAGCTTCTCCAAGACTTTATTAAGCCCTCGTACTGTGCTAAAACGTGTCTAAAACGTTTAAAGGGTAGCCATAATCCTCTTAGTGCTCGCAAAACATAAAAAAAAACAAGAAATCTTCATAAAGAAATAAAATTTGTTGAATTCACCTAGGGCCTATATTGGCCTAGAGCTGTAGTCCAGAAGCCTATTATGTTCTGTTTTTATAATTAATAAATTTTTGTGTTTTTAATTAATTTTTTTATGACAAATCATTAGGGTCATTTCATTTGCATTCTCTTCTAGACCTTACCTTTAATATTAAAGCCAGTAAATCTGAACCTAATGCAAACGAACGTGCATTGAATTTCTTAAAGAGAGTGTATAACTTTCCCTCAGCTAACCATTCGAATAATATAATAACCTTGACCATTTCAAAGAACTATTTACTTTGATTGCAGATAAAAGATCCAACAAAAAAAAAAACGTCTCCCCACAAATAATCTGACTTCATTTTAATACTTCGGCAAGAACAGGGAATCCTTTTTTTTCAACCACATAAAAGCTAACTACGTAAATACATGTATATGAAAAAAAAAAAAAAAAAAAAAACTGTAAGCCCCAAGCAAAGCCCGATTAAAAATTCAACTCACACCTTCAATCTATTATTTCTTCAGCTTGATTTTCACCCAATTTAACCTGAATGTTATACATTTCAACTTTAGGTAAGAAATTCCGCCTAAGTTTTATCTACACTTCTCCACATCCTTTAAGTCATTAAAGATACAACCAGTATCTTTGCCACTTTTATCGGTCATCAGAGACAAATTTCGTAGAGTCCCGCGCCGCCGCCAGTCCCACAATCTAAATTCTCTGTCAATGAAATCATGATATACAATACAAAAAAAAATCTGCTATGCACCTACCCACAAGCCACAACTGTAGACTTCCTTCGAAAAAGACATTTTTCAAAGCTTTGAAAGTCACATGGTTCGCACGCACATGCCTTACAAATGCCCCATCACATAAAACATAAATATATAATTACCTCTACGTACAGAGGTTATCTATGTATTTATGTATTGCGAAAATTTATTGAACGAATTCGTTTTCCTTGAACAAATTTTCACCTCAAACATGCGGGTACACTACCATAGGTAACCCCCGATTCGAAACAAACATCCGGAAATCTCATACTCATTCCATCGAACTTCCTGGCCCGCTCTCCATATTGACCCTGTTCTGAGCCGCCCGCCCGCATGAATTACCGTCATGCGCGCCATTTTACAAATGCCGCAACTACTTCTGTTTTCTCTGAACAGGGTTGGTCGGAGGGTGGCTCAGTGGTGAATTTGATACAAAATTTTACCAACACACCCTCCCTACAATTGAAAATGACCCCCCGTTTTACGTGTGTATACAACACCATGACTACTGGAGAACCTGAGGACACCAGGAGCTCGCAAGCTACCCCAAGTCAGAGGATTTCTCTCTGATTTCAGTTAGAACTTACTCGTCGACGATTTCGGTGCAAAGCGGCAACCTTTAGCTTTCCAAAATCACTGCGGATCCGTGATTTATTATTGCCCTAAAAAAATCACATATACCTACATACCTTTAGAAAATGCACAACTTGCACTGATTCTTTTGAGAATAAAAATACCGTTACGTATATTACAAGTAGTGCAACGGGTTTTGGTCCTTTTCGTCCTATTTTAACTGTGTTTTTTGGTGTCAATAAAAGCGAATCCGGATTTTTTCTCACGCTCTACTACTGAAGAGGCTTATACCTTCGACCCACAAAAAAAAAATTCGAATCAATTTTTCGGCTTAGCTTCCTTGTGTTTGTGAGTTAGTATATTTGTGTTTGTGTATCGTAAGTGTGCAGTAATATATAATTTTTTTTTCGTTGTACAAACGCGCGCGTCCCATAAAAAATAGGCCTTCAGCCCCCGAAGGTGATAAAAGTGTAATTTGTCAAAGAAGAACTTTTTCAAATTTAAAATTTAAGCAAATCATATTCAATACTTTACACCCTCACACCCTGTGCTCTGAGGACATCGTTCTTGAAATCCTGGCAAGATAAGGACAAATTCGGGTAGGTACATGCAATTTTGCTGGCGGTTTTAAGGGTTTTTCTTTATTTCTCTTCTATTTATTTTGTTAGTGTGTGACACCTCTACAGAGATGAGCGAAAGTGCGAAAACATAGGGTTGAAACTGGGGTGGGGCAGGGTAGTTATGGTATAAAAGTGCTTTGTTGCCTTTGGTGTTTTAAGCACGTGCTTGCACCAAAGACTAGAACGAGTTACATAAACACCACACACATTCAATTGCATTGTCTAAATGTCTATTTTGTTTTATTTTGCCTTTAATTTTGGCTTTTTAGTTTTTTTATCGCGGCTTATTATCCTTTAAGGTGCACTACAGCGAAGGGCGAGGGGAGAGGAAAATAATGCAGGTTATGTCATGGATGTAGATGTAGATTTCAAATTATATATGTATGTTCATTGTAAATCTAATGTGAAAGGCCTTCGTTCTATAGTGTGGGGCTTAAGGAATTTAATAGAAATATCTAAATATTGGTGGCCTAATTTTTATTTTTTTTTTAAGGTTTACATACTCGTATTTTCCAAAAATCATTCAAATCTCTTTGATAGGATTTAAATCCTGATGTTTTCAATTTATATTTCGAGAGTAAAATACTTTAACCTGTCCCACCAGTTATCAGCTTGTTGAAAGTTAAAGGTGGACTACACTAAAAGTGACACGTGTATTAAGTTGAAAGGTGAAAGGTTTGCCTGTCTATAAAATAAATGTGTGCTTAAGCTGAAAACAAGTTTTACTTTTATTTAATTTGTTTAAATTCAACTGATTTGAGCTTTTATGTTTTTAAGTCTGTCTACAATTATTTAACTTCAACTTAAGTTATGAATTCTTAATGAATTACATGTCGAATTTTATTGGTTTGGATTTTAATAATTAAAAATATAAATAGAAGAAGTTTCAAGTCTTAAATAAATTGTTCCTTTTTTAAAACTAGATCATCCAAAACTGTGGCTTCAAAAATTCAGTTTTAAATCACTATTTAAAATAACATCAACTATGCAAGTCTAATCAAAATCGTTAAAGTGGTTTTTAAGGAAATTAAAAACAAAATCATGGCAACTTTCAGTTTTAGGTGAACTGCTAAAGTCTATTCGTTCAGCTGTTTAGGCTGTATATCTGGACGCACAGACAAATAAATCGACTTTTAGTATGATGAAAACCACTTTTTCGTAATTCTCAATCATCGTGTTGTTCAATTCAATTCAATTTTATTTACAAAGGTGCACAATAAGACATACATGTCTATTACAGAATTCGCAGAATTTTACTCCCGGTGAGTTGACTCGATTCGCATCCGCTGTAAAACTCAATTATGAAATTCGTCGGATGAACTACATTGTCGATTCCTAAAATTACCTTATCATTTATGAACTTTCGTATCGACACTGTCAGCTACAAACATTTATTCAACTGGCCTAGGCTGTGATAATAGTATCGCTTTCGATCAACGAAATCAAGCATCGTTGAGAGTGGTTAGTACGAAGATGGGGGGCGGTTCAAAACCAACCGTCTGCTCTTTTTACTTGCGATATAGGTACTATATAGGGCAAGTTCTGCATTTGGAAAAAAAATCGAACTCGAGAATTTGATCAAAGTTGACATTACGATGATAGTGAAGACGAATAAAGTGGGTCCGGCAATTCCGTCTGTCTGTCTGTCTGTATGTCTGTACCTCGATCTAGAGCCTAAGCCACTGGACCTATTTTCTTCAAACTCGGTAGTTATGGGTCTTCGGTGATTCCCTAGAGGGGAAATTGAAATTTTTTTTTAGCTCTAAAACTAACGGTACCCCCCATACACCCGTAATGCAAAATCTTATTTATCTCGAAAACGGCTCTAACGATTTTGATAAAAAAAATTAAGTGTGATATTATGAACATGGACTATATTTGGGTGAAAAAAAATTTGGGGGGAAATGTTATTAGGGGTACCTGTCATAGAACGGTTTTTTTGATTTTCGAATTTCTCACCAACGGCTCTAACGATTTTAACCAAAATTTTTATGCAGGAGCTGCTTTGCATTTGAAAAAAATTTTTCGAAAAAACAGTTTTTGGATTTTAAAAAAAATAATACATATTTTTTTTTGAAAATTCAATATCTTGAAAACCGATGCACGATTAAATTTTTAAATTGCGTTTTAAAATGTATTTTATTAAATACTAACAATTTGCATATCAATTTTGTTTATAAAAATTTTAAGGAAAATTTAGTACACAAAAAACATGTTTCAGTGTGTCTGTACGTCTGTACCTCTCAATACAGCCTAAACCACTGGACCTATTTCTTTCAATCTCGGTAGTTGAGGGTCTTCGGTGATTCCCTAGAGGAGAAATTGAAATTTTTTTTTAGCTCCTAAGGATTTTAACCCAAAATTTTTAGCAGGAGTCCCCTTAAGTTTAAAATAATTTTGTATATAAAAATATTCGAAAAAAATATTTATTGGGTTTAAAAAAAAAATTTAAATCAATATCTTCAAAACCTATGAACGATTATTTTTTTGAAATTATTTCCTAAAACGAATATTATTAAATACTTAAAATTCGCATCCCACATTTTTTTCTTGAAAAATTTTAGAGAAATTTCTTATATAAAAATTTTATTTAATAATAAAACGATTTTTTAAAGTTTATTTGCATAAATTCATACTTTTCCGGAAACCAGACGGCAATTTTATGCATTTGAACATTATTATCTCATTAAATCCATGTTTTATATTTATAAAATGTATCTTAAATTTCAAAGTACTTTTACATAAGAGCAAGTTCATGCGATCCAGTCGTGCATTTTTTTTTTGTGCGTTTTCTATTAAAATTTGTTAAACAAACACTTTAGCATTCAGTATTATAAGCTTTTGACTTACATTTTTGTACTCTCCATTGTTTATTTTCGTTTAATCAAAAATTCACTTCAGATTCGTCTCGAAATTGGTGCGAATGTAAAATGATAGAAATTGTATGGAGTGCGAATGGATTGCGAGTTCTGTAATACCATATAAGTTGAACAAAATGTCAGTGGTGCAGGGATTGTTACCGACATTCGTTCAACTTTCATTCGTCGGATTGAGTAATAGCAAAAGTTTGGAAATGAATTGAAACTGTCACTTTAGATCATTCGCCGAATTCTGTAATAGGGGTGATAGTCTTTTATAGTACTTAAAGCTAATAGTCCAGTCAAAGCGTCATGAAAAAGGGCCTGACCTTGCGCGCAGAGGCATGGTCAATTTTTTTTTCATGGATCGATAGGTGCTTATGAGAAAAGCTTACAACCAAATTTGCACTACATGATAACTTTTTTTACCAAAGTTATTGGTAAAAATGTGTTTTGTGCCATTTTTTGGTCATTTGCGAATATCTCGGCTCCACTATCTCGTACAAACAAAAATTAAACATGATTTTATTCCTTATAACATTATCTATTATAATATAAAAAAAACATTTGTTTAAGCAAATGAAAAAACTGTTATAGTAAGTTAAACAAATTTTTTGTTGTTTAAAAATCACTTTTTCGTGATTATTAAGAAAAAAGCTCATTTAACGATGAAATTTTTATTTTTTATTATTAAAGTTCTTGTAATTCCCTACAATTTAAAAAAAAAATCAACACTCTACGATGAACGAAAGCCGAGTAATAAATTATTGAAAATGGGTAAGTCAGCGCACCCACGCATTTTATGATTTTATGTTTTAATTAATATCTCAGCCCCAGTGTGACGCAAAGTGAAAATAAAAAACTGTATTGCTAACAACAATATTTTCTATCAACTTGCATTTAATTTAATATGTTTGAGCAAAAACATAAAAAGTTATCGTTGGTTTCAACGTTTTTTTTCTTGTTTTTAATACCTTTTTTTCATAGTTATTGAGAAAAAAACTGTATTTCACGGTAAATACTTTTCAGTTTTGGATTTTTGTTTTATGGTCCTGCTAATTTTCTTCAAATTAAAAAAAAAATTAGTTCATTACGACAAACGGGAGCCAAGATATTCATGATTTAAAAACTTAGGAAAGCTTACAATTTAGTGTCTTAACCTTGTAGCTTGTAATTTTGGTGTCGCCAGCAACAAGATATACATATTGGTATCCTTCAAACACCCCACACATACTTACACATACTTGTTGCTTCTTGTTGCTGGCGACACCAAAATTACAAACTACAAGGTTAAGATACTAAATTGTAAGCTTTCTTAAATTTTTAAATCATGAATATCTTGGCTTTCGTTGGTCGTAATGGACTAATTTTTTTTTTTAATTTGAAGAAAATTAGCAGGACTATAAGACAAAAATTCAAAACTGAAAAATAGTTACCGTGAAATACAGTTTTTTTCTCAATAACTATGAAAAAAAGGTATTAAAAACAAGAAAAAAAACGTTGAAACCAACGATAACTTTTTATGTTTTTGCTCAAACATATTAAATTAAATGCAAGTTGATAGAAAATATTGTTATTAGCAATACAGTTTTTTATTTTCACTTTGCGACATACTGGGGCTGAGATATTAATTAAAACATAAAATCATAAAATGCGTGGGTGCGCTGACTTACCCATGTTCAATAATTTATTACTCGGCTTTCGTTCATCGTAGAGTGTTGATTTTTTTTTTAAATTGTAGGGAATTACAAGAACTTTAATAATAAAAAATAAAAATTTCATCGTTAAATAAGCTTTTTTCTTAATAATCACGAAAAAGTGATTTTTAAACAACAAAAAATTTGTTTAACTTACTATAACAGTTTTTTCATTTGTTTAAACAAATGTTTTTTTTTATATTATAATAGATAATGTTATAAGGAATAAAATCATGTTTAATTTTTGTTTGTACGAGATAGTGGAGCCGAGATATTCGCAAATGACCAAAAAATGACACAAAACACATTTTTACCAATAACTTTGGTAAAAAAAGTTGTCATGTGGTGCAAATTTGGTTTTAAGCTTTTCTCATAAGCACCTATCGATCCATGAAAAAAAAATAGACCATGCCTCTGCGCGCAAGGTCAAATGACGCTTTGACTGGACTATAATACAAGTTAGATCGGATAGATTGATGTTACAAATGAGTGATAAAATAAATGATAATAAAGATCTAATAATTACAAACAGTAAAAATAATATAATAATACAAGCAAAAAATTTAATGATAATAATTAAGAGATGTTGAAGACAGGTATAAGAATTTTTATTTACTTCTGATTTCATTCTTTGAATTTGAATTTAATTTTGAATTACAATTTTTGAATTTCAATTTGCTGTTTGGTTGAAAACTATTGAAAATTCCGAAATAGAAATAGTGCTTTTTTAAATTGATTTGTTCCTATTATTTGTCCTACAGTTATAGGTAGGGAGTTGAAAAGTCTTATGCCATATACAGAAAAATGTCTCGAAGAATTTAAATAATTTGATGAGTGTGTTGTGAGATTCAAGGTTCGGGTAGATTGCGCGAAGCGAAGCTTATCAAATAGATATGACGGTGCTTTTCTTTGAATTATTTTATGCATAAATATGCAACATATAGAATCAGGGAAGTGTATAAACGATAATCCTAGGACATGTTGATGATATTGAGAAACATGGTTAAACCTTCGCAAGCCATAAACATACCGAACCATATCATTAAAAGCAACTACTAGTTTTTGCAATTAGTTCGAGTCAGCCTTACAGTATACTACTGCAGCATAATCAATGATAGGCAGTAGTAAAGTTTTAACAAGTCTTAACTTAGTATCTATAGGAGTTAGGTTTGAAAAGAAGTTTAATTTTCGGAGACCACCATAGATTCGGCCGACAGAAAAAGTGTCCGATTAATTTTGAAGCCAAGATTCGTGACAGTATCTGCAAAACTAAGTTGGAAACACGATATAATGACAGGTGGAAGGGTAGTAACATCAAATTTCTTTTTAGATATTGCAATTATCTGCGATTTAGAACGATTAAGAGTTAAACCATTGCATAAAATCCAATTGTAGATCCTTAAAAGATCTTCAAATTAAATGGTCGAGAGAGATAATTTTGGACATCGTCTGCATAAAGATGCACCATGGCATTGAGGCACATTTAGGGGAGGTCGTTGATGAACATGCAGAACAATAAAGGGCCCAAAATTGAACCCTGCGGAACACCTGCAAACAAATTCTTTGATTCAGAAAAAATATCACCGACTTTAACTCTTTGACTACGTTGTTGTAAACCAGATTACAAAATATTCGCCACAAGCTTTTAAAGAAATTGACAAGATAACTGGAAGGAAATTCTTTGGTACTTAAAAACAATGGCTCGGAGTTAATCGATACTCAATCAAAAATTAATGCCTTTCTTAACACTGAAAAAATCCTACTTACGATACAGACCTAACCAACGAAATAAATTTTAAAGTACCCGAATTTAGCTCACCTGAAAATAACTCCCAAATTATCACCTTTTCGCATTCCAGGCCCTCATTTAATCCAGCCACTTCACCTTTCACAACACCACAACATGTACAACTGTGCAGGAAAAGCCTCAAAAATAAAAAAATCCTCAGGAATTGTTGGAATATCTAACTTTATTCTCCGTAAAAGCTGCCATTCACTCGATGTTTTACTGTCATCTTTATTTAACCATTGTATTAATAATGGCTACTTTCCTTCTGCCTGGAAAATAGCAAAATTGTTACCGATAGCTAAAACCAAATCGAATTCAGAAATTAAAGACTTTCGACCAATATCCTTGCTTTTTAACATTGGAAAGCTCTTCGAAAAAATATTAGTTGACCCAGTCAATACATTCTGCGAGGATAACAATTTTATTCCTCAAACTCAATTCGGATTCGGAAAAGATCATTTCACTGAACATGCAACACTCTTTCTTTGCAATAAAATAATTCAAAACCTGAGATCTAAAAAATGCACGATTTCTCTGAATATAAATATTGAAAAGGCATTTGACTCTCTTTGGCATAAGGGGTTGGTTTATAAATTATTAAAACTCAATTTTCCGAAGCTTCGTTCCTCCTCAATTTTTATTAAATTTGAACAATCAGACCCTTTCCCGATATTGTCAGGAATACCTCAGGGATCAATTTTAGGCCCGATTTTGTTTAATATATATTTGTATGACTTTCCATTTGGTAATTTTGCTGATGAAGAACCTAATGGAATTCTGTTCGCAGACGATACCGCTATATTAGCCAGCGGTGTGAGACCCCAAAAAGCTCTAGATAAAATAGAACAAAAAGTACCTTTACTTGTAGGGTACTTCCAAAAGTGGGGTTTAAATATAAATATTGAAAAATGTAGTCTAACATGCTTCCGAAACGCTAGTGGAAAAGGCCATCGACTTGCAGTTAAAGAGAGTAAAAGTCTGTACTTAAGAATTAATAACATACGAGTACCAATCCCGCTGACATCTGTAATTAAGTACTTAAGTATTCATTTTCATAATAGATTCCTTTTCAATAAACACGCTCGGAAAACAATAAGTAAAGCAAAATTTGTAACCGCGAGGCTACAGGGCAACTATTGGTTTTGGCTAAAAAATGTTTTTGACATTTCGTATGTCAGTTTCTGGGTCTATACGTTCACAGTCCTATTTTTTGAGATATTCCCTTATGTTTAATTAACAACTCTCACAAGTTAATACTAAAAATAAGAACTAGTCAAAGCTTTCTAGACAGGTCGAAAAAATCTTGACATTTTTGTAGCTTTAACTATAATATTCTAGTTTAAGCTATTTTTATTCACACAAATTGAAGCTTAAGCTAGGAAAACAAGCTAAAACTAAATGAATTTAGCTTTGGCTATTTTAAAATAGCTATTACTAGAAAACATCTTTAACTAGCTAGCTTAAGCTTATTTTTATTCATTAAAAATCAAGCTTTTACTTAAAAATCCAAGTACGGACCGATCTTCCACTAAAACCAAAATACAAACTCAGCTTCTTACACAAGATTTCGTGATTAACCCTGTCAAACGCCTTTGAGAAGTCCAGCAAACACAATATAGAAAATTTATCTCGATCATACTGAATTCTGATATCGTCAAGTACCTTCACCATTGCTGTAGAACAGCTATGATTTGGGCGAAACCCCGACTGAAAATAAGAAAACAAACTATGTTGATTGACGTGGTTAGATATTTGATTTGCTAGAATCTTCTCAAAGACTTTTGAAAGGCAGGAAAGGATGCATATAGGCCTAAAATCAGTACAAGATGATAGGTGAGGTTTTTTAGGCACTGGTATATTACTTTCGCTAGCTTCCAGCAATCGGGAAACGATGAGGAAGTAATACAAAAATTGATTATATGGGTAAGAGTTGAGATGATTTGAGGTAGTACCATTTTTATAAACTTAATGGGAACTCCCTCTTCACCAACCGAATTTGACTTGAGTGAATTAATACTCATCAAATTCATTTCCTTTATATATAATGTTATTAATGGGTTCAAAGTTTGAAATCTGTAAGTTATCCGATGTAAAAGCATTTTCAGATCATTTGGGTCAGGAAACTTATCCAAAATCTCCTTTCTGCCAATTCTAATAGAACGCAAACCACTCCAAAGCTTACGAGAATTCTGGTTTGTACTTAATTTTGACATAAAATATCTTTTTTTTAGCTCTTCGAGTAACGAAAGTTGAAAGATTTCTAGCACGACAGAAAATCTCCCAGTTTACAGGGGTAGGGTTACGCTTCCATTTCGAATATAATTTACGTCGGTTCTTAATTGAAATAAGCACTTCAGAACTAGAACTGTCTTCAATGGAACACATGTTTTTCGTACAATTCTAGTAGTAAGTACTACCTCGTTGACATCATACAGACTGTAACATAGATTCCAAGGAAAAGTAAAAGTTATATTTTAAAAACCTCTACATAAAACCAATATCTACTTGACCCTATAGAACGAAGAGATTAATGCTCAAAAAGTTTTAAATTCAGTTCACACTCTCTGTTGGTAAAACATGTCCCTAAGTATTTCATTAAAAAAAATAATGCACGCCATTGATTAGATTCCATAGGAAAATCTACCCACATTTTTGATTTGAAGGTCATTTCAGGCGTTAATAGCTGTACAACAAAGCTACATGTTCCTAGAGTCTTAATCAGCTTTTTCCTCATAATTCTGCTGCTGATGAAAGTTCTGATTAAAAACTAATGATTAGGTTGTTAAAGGTGTATACTTCAGACAGACAAAATTTAAGTCTCTCTTTTCGTCTTATCAATTATTGTAGTGTATGCCAGGCGGAACGTTTGGCGATTAAATAAGTCCTATCTTGGCTTGAGGACAACGTGATTTCAAATAAAGATATCCGCATCTTATCGGACAGCCAAGCAGCTATTAAATCTCTTGATTCTGTCTCTAATAGCCCAATTACAGACCTCGACTGACGATCGTCTCTGATGGAGATGGTGGAGCAGTTTATCGTTCACCTCTGCTGGGTCCCGGGCCACGGACATTTAAGGAAATTGTAATGCTGACAAACTCGCCAAATGTGGAACAATGATATCTTTAATGCCAGACAAAGCAAAATGTAGGTATTCCCATAGCAACGTGTGAACTTATGTTAAATCAAGATGCTATATAGAGAACAAACTTTAGGTGGAATAACATCGACCTGCATGGGGACAAAATAGATTTTACCAATATCTGAAGCGCTCCAAAGGTTAAATATCTTTAAGCAGATTACACATGGGCTCCACATATTATAGCAGCACACTGTTTAAAAGGCAAGCACGAAACGTGGCTTGGAATTTACGAAGAAGAGAAAAAAATCAATTCCTCACCTTCTCTGTACATGTCCTGTTCTATCCTAAAAACTCTATGTGGGAGATTTCTACTATAATAGTGATCTGGCAAATATAGATATAGGCATTCTCGCTCGCTTCATAAGGAGCTCCAATTCGTTTAACGACTAGGGAGAAAGTCTCCAAGATTCAATGTGATTTGTGATGTCACAATGGGCCAACTCATGGTCTATGTGTACCGGTAATGAGTTGAAAGGAATTGAAATATTAAAATATTTTTCAATATACATACTTTTAAGATTCCATTACAAAACTGTTCCGATAAATTATTTTGAAAAAAATCTCAAACAAACTTTAATTTCAAATTTGTTCTTATTGGAAAAACATGGAGAAGAGGGACCTTTAAACTAAAAAAAAAATTAAATTTCATCACTCTTACCATTCAATTAGCTTGTTGTTCAATCCACATAAGTAGTTTATGTAACTTTTCAAGCAGCTTAAATCTTCAAATTTATTCATATTTTTTGGATCTTTAAGTAGAGTCAAAATATCTTTTAAATAAAAAACGATTGTTTCGCTATAGGCTTCAAGAAAACACTCCCAAGAAGGTCATTTATTTAGTTATAGTTTAAATTAAAATACAAATCAATTATGCTAAGAGTATATGTATGTATGTATGTAAAATAAAAAATTTTTAATAATAATATAATATTATAATATATGTACATACATATACATAATATAATATAGGTAATATAATATAATATAAATAATATAAAATAATAATGCAATATATAATATAAAAGGAAATACAAAAATAAAATATATTAATATTTACTAATAATTAATTTCTCAGATATTGGAGATGTCCGTATAATAATATAAAATCTTCATAGACCAATCTCAGCAGTGCAATATTCGAACTTCTAGAAGAAAAAATATATTAAATTTAGAACTTTCTATGTAAATATTTTAAATACATGAGATAAGCATACCATTAATATCCCATAACTTATGCTTCTTCTACATAACATATTTCATAGTTGAATAATATACCGGTACTACTTCTAGTGGAGCTAATACTACAACTACTACTACTTCTAATGGAGCTAACACTACAACTACTACTTCTAGAAGAACTAACTCTACAACAACTACTACTTGTAATAGAACTAACACTGGTTCTACTACTTTTACTTCTACATCTGGTTATAGTTCTACTTCTACTTTTTCTACTGTTTCTTATGCTGCTAATAATAGATATTTCGCTACTGCAGCTACTATTGCTTCCACTCATACTAAAGCTTCTGCTGATTATACTCTTTCTACTACTTTCTCTAATTAATCTAGTTCTACTACAGCAATCTAATCCTAAAGTTTCTATACTATCGGAACTACTTCGACCACTACTTCTAATTCTACTTCTACTAACATTACTTCGGCTTTTATCCTTTGTAATACTATTTCTTCTAATTATTCTTCTATCGAAAATACTTCCTATTATATTCTTTCTACTACTACTACTTCTAATTAATCTAGTACGACTATTACTGTTTAGTCCTAAACTGTCTACGCTTTCACAACTACTACTAACATCACTAAAAGAATCCCTACAATCTGCTAAAAGTGGAATCTAAATAAATAAGAAAACAAAATAAATACAAAAATATTTTTATTTATTAAAAAAATTCACTTACAGTTTCTTCTAAATTTTCATTCTTACAAGGCTTTTTAAAAAATTTCAATTTATTTTTTATTGAATTATTCTTTCGAAGATAAGCTCCATCAGTATGTTTCTTTGTAAATAATGCAGTTATCTGTTGAAATAAAATAAAAGAAAAATTAAATAATATTTATTAACATTTAAATATTGAAAATATAATTTTCTTACATTTTTAAGGAATCCCATTTTCATCCAATTAATTTCTTTTTCACAGCTATTTCTTTTCTTCTTTCTCACACAATATTTTTTACAGAATGATTTTTTCTCGAATTCTCGCCACTTATACAGTAAATTTAGAATTTCAAAGCCTACTGCCATCTTTTTTAAAACAACAAAACGACAGTGAATATTCAATTGATTTCATAAGCACAATTTATGTCACAAAACATAAATTTCCTTCGTGTGATACTCCACACTATGAGACTCCAGCGCCCTTTTTGATTTTAACTTTTGCATGAAGTTCTCGAAGACGTCCACCCGATGCACTAAAAAAAAGTGCAATACCTCCAAGAAAATGCACTGCCCACCGATTTTAATGGGCAATGCAGGTAACCTAAAATACTTTCATGCATATCAAAATGAACGTCTTGAAGACGTCCAATCGATGCACCAGTAAAAAATGCATTATCTCCAAAACTATGCACTTCAATGAAGTTTTCAGTTAAAAACGAGGTATAAGCTAATGTGGGCAGTAGAGGGATTCTTGAGGAATTATATGTATATGCATACCAACATGAAGGTCTCTAAAATGGCCAACCGATGCACTAAAAAAATGTGCAATACCTCCAATTAAATGCATTGCATACCAATTGCATCGTGAAATGCAGACAACCTAAAATACATTCATGCATATCAAAATGAAGGTCTCGAAGAAGTCCACCTGATGCACAAATAAAAAGTGCATTACCTCCAAAACTATGCACTTCAATGACGTTTTCAGTTAAAAACGAGGTATAAGATATTGTGGGCAATAGAGGGAACTTTGAAGAGATATATATACATACCAACATGAAGGTCTCGAAGACGTCCACCCGATGCACTAAAAAAAAGTGCAATACCTCCAAGAAAATGCATTGCACACCAATTGCATCGGGCAATGCAGGCAACCTAAAACACATTCATGCATATCAAAATGAAGGCCTCAAAGACGTCCACCCGATGCACCAATAAAAAGTGCATTATCTCCAAAACTATGCACTTCAATAACGTTTTCAGTTAAAAACGAGGTATAAGATATTGTGGGCAATAGAGGGAACTTTGAAGAGATATATATCCATACCAACATGAAGGTCTCGAAGATATCCACCCTATGCACTAAAAAACAGTGCAATACCTCCAAGAAAATGCACTGCCCACCGATTTTAATGGGCAATGCAGGTAACCTAAAATACTTTCATGCATATAAAATTTAGGTCTCGAAGACGTCCACCCGATGCACCAATAAAAAATGCATTATCTCCAATACTACGCACTTCAATTACGCTTTCAATTACGAGATATAAGCTATTGTGGGAAATACAGGAAATCTTGAAGAGTTATTATATGCATACAACATGAAGGCCTCGACGTCTCAGTGATGTAGATAAGACTTTAGCGATTTGCTATAAACTTGGTAGACAGAATTTTAAATTTATATGCCTGAGGTCTTTGTTTTTTTTTTTTTTTGTTAGGACAAACAAAATGTCACCAGCCATGATGTGAGTTTTTTTTCTTAATTTTAGAAAATATTTTTTTTCTCAAAAAATGTTTCACACATTTTCTGAAAGCCATTTTTTTGCTGTCTATTTTCTTAAAAAATGGCACAACTGATTTTATAGCAATTTTTGTATGGAAAAGTTTCTAAAAAGTCTGTATAGTATAATGTGTGTATTCAAATTTTCAAAACAAGTTTTTCTTTAAGAAATCAATAATTCGAAAACCTTTTTTTTTGATGTACTTAAAAATTGAGAGTTTTTAAATACTATCTAAGAAATATAGCAAACAATTATTAATTCGTCTAAAAATAACGTTCTAAGAAATTAAAATGACGGCACCTAGAAATTTGATAAACTATACTTTCTTTCGCTTAATTTTAACGATCTATAATTTGAAATTAACAAATTTTGAAATTAAGACATTGAATTCTATGAATCCATTTTTTCGATTTATGAGATTCTAAAAAAAAGTTTCGAATCAAACTAAAAAACAGATATTATTTTATAATAAAAAAAAAATACAAAATTTTTGAGAAAAATATTTTCGTTCACCTAAAACTTGGGGAAAATGTTTAGTTTTCCATAGAAACAAAGAATATGTATGGTCCAAGGAAGTTTCTTAGAAGGAAAAGGAGTGAGGAAGGAAAGGTTTATTAAAATAAAAAATAAATATATTTTTACTTCCGATATAGGTATAGGAACAAGAGTACAAGTTTTGCATTTGAAAAAATATATCAAACTCGAGATTTTGATCAAACTTGACATTTATTTTTCTATGATATAGAACACGAAAAAAGTGGGTCCCACAACTTCGTTTGTCTGTCGTTTGTCTGTACCTCGATTTACAGCTTGAGTTATTGAAACGATTTTCAAACTTACTACTTAAGGGTCTTTTGAATAATCTAAATGAGATGAACTTTATTTAAATGAAAAATATAAAAATTGTGAAATAATTTGTTTCGCTGAAGGTGATCGAAAGTGGCGACTGGCTTCGTCGAAGGTGAAAAATCAAGTGGAAGTGAATGACAAAAGCAGAAAGCTCATTGACGATGACAGTAAGTCATCGACTTTCGACTTTCTTAGTAACGACTCTACCGATTTCGATTAAATATTTTCATACAGGGGCTTCTCAAAAAAATATTTCTTGTATTCGAAAAAAAAACTGGAATATTAAATTGCTTGTTTTTGATCTATTATATTCAGTGTCATATCTTTAGATTGTAGCAAACATTTTGTTTATTTAATTTACATTAGGTTTTAGAATTTTTTTCCAAAATGACAGGCTTGGCTCCAATGCCTACCGCACAGTTTCTCATACTATTCCAATGTTCTAAAATGTTTATATAGAAAATCAAAGGACATGGTAGTGCCCAGCCAAGTTCTGACAATACACCCTTTTTACAGGAACAAATTCAGGCGATTTTTGACCCCTCCCTGTCTTCAGTACCAATGAAGTCAGATACTTAAAATTCCGAATATTTGCTAAGCTAGTCAGGCACTAGCGCCTCACCAAATTCCAATTTTGTAGCATAAGCGGTTCCTGAGATATAAGGCCTCAAAAATCACAAAAACCGTAACTGACTGACTGACTGACAGATCATAAGAATTATGGAGCACTTCGCGATATCGTAGAATCTTGTAATTTTGCACAACTGTATAGGTCTTGTCATGCAAGCAGAGGAATAAATCGAAAATTTGAGGTTTTCCAATTCTCCGAATTGGTGTTGGTTATATGGAGCACTTGCGACTGCTGTAAAACGATGAAATTTGTTAAAGTGGTAGTGCTTAAATTGCATACAAAGAAAAAAATATAAAATTTTAGGTTTTCTATTCAGGGGCGTGGTATCCGCCCACTTACTCGGAACTAACGTAAATTATACGGCACACTTCCAATTGCAGCAGAACAATAAAATTTGGTAGAACGGTAAGGCTCAAATTGCATATAAATTTGATGGGCTTACTTGGCAAGTTTTTTTTATGCCCAATTCGAAAGGTTTTAAAAACTTGACCAGTGAACCTATCAAATTTTAGTCAGTAATCATTAAAAAATAAAATTTCTCTATTACATTGTAGCTGTTTCAATATTATTCTACTTTAAATATTCGGTATTAAACCTTCATGAAGTAAGAACTTGGCGTACTTTTAGATCTCAGTACTTTTCACGGCTGACTTGTTACACAAAGGTTTTTGTATAGAAGAACTTGGCTCTTTTTTAAACATTTATGTTTTTGGTCTGATATTATATTTACAGAGTTTTTCACATTTTTCGGCTTAATAAGTGAATGATCATAATATTTCGCCCTAAAATTTATAAAATTCCATAACCGAATAATAAAAGTGTGTCTAAAAGTCAAATAAAACTGCTTTAAATAAGCAGATGTGGAATTAAAGATAACGAAAAACAATCCTTTTAACCAAGTTTTTTTTTTATTTTGAAGCAGCTGGAATAGGTGTCAAAATATTGAATACATACAAATTTAATACAATGAATATAATGCAACGCAGCTACGGACAGATTTTCAGTCGTAACTACAGGAATATGGCCTTGGAATTTTTGAAGTTTTTAAATCGGGCTAGTTCAAATCACTCGTTGCAAATTAAAATGAAGTTGAAGTGAGCTTTTTCAATTCCTCATATAATAACTTAGTTTTATATATTCGGAAAATATTTCAATCAGCTGATCAAAAAATTACCTTAAATTAGGTATATGTTAGAAATCTGTACAGCAGCAATTATAGGCAATAACAAAATATTACGTACGACAATTTTTGATAACTATTACAATAGCACAGAGCAGTGGTATTTTTTGGCTTATGTTTATTGGAATGCCACTATGCCTCAAGAAAACCCCACGATAAGAAGTCCAAATAGGTCAAATCGCTTGATATCGCTGGCCAATTCACGCCGCCTTCGCGTGAGATAACCATGTTGGAAAATTGCTCGTACAAAATATCCAATGTGACATGGACCTTGTTGAATGTAGCGCCATCCTCTTCAAACTGCATGTTTTTGGTGTCCATAACATCCAATTCGGGCTAAAATATATTATGGTTATAATCGACCGATAGCGATCACCATTGAACTGTGATAGCTTTGCAAACGTCGTTCTTAAAGAAATATGGACCGATGATGTCGCCAAACCGAAATCTACACCAAGCTTTGACTTTTTCTGCATGCATTGCTTTTTGGTGGATCTCGTGTGGAATTTGATAATCGAAATTCGATAATTTTACTTGTTGATGAACGCTCGGTGCGGATTCTCCGGCACACTCTCACGGATAGCGGCGATATTTGCGGCAGATATTGCATTTTGTTACCCTTTTGTTGACGCTCTCTCGGTCAGATACCAATAATACCGATCGATGGGGTCTTCTTAACATTAGATTTTATTTTATATGTCATTTAACATTAGATTTAGGGTTAAATAAAAGAAGAATTTTGGCTAGACTTGAAGCCACACGTCAAAATAAAATTAGCAATCAAACACTACATCCACTGTACCACTCGCTAATAATTGAAAATAATTTGATAATTATAATTAAATGAATAATTAGTGTTTTATAAATTAAAAATGATTTATCAAACATTCAAAACATAGATCATACCTATTCTCTCCACGAGATAAATAAAAATAAAAAATAATAAAAGAAAAATATTCCACATACGCCACAGTGACCGAGCGTTTAACTTCTCAAAAAATAAATGTGCCATCCACCTACCAATAAATTTATCTCTCCACACATCTACCTTGAGAATTCAGGGAAAATATAATTTCAGATAAACAGAGTTTTCATTTCATTTTCTTCGGAAATAATAAGACTTTCTTTTTATCTTTTGATGAAAACTCTTGTCTCCAAGGTTAACACAGAAATACAATCTATGAAAATTGTCTTGGTTTTTTTTTTGTTTTGTTTTTATATATTGCTCGCAACCTACGAGTATTTTCCATATCAGAAAATGGCTTCTCATCATTCCCTCGTGTCGCTTTATTCTTCCGTTTCTTCTTCAATTTGCATTCTAACAAAGGCAAAGTACAATACTATTCAAATGTGAACTATCTGTAGGATTCAGTGATGTGCCTTCCGGCATATAGTTCTTCTTCCCTGTCCTTTTTTGTTATGTTCTATTCGGGCTGAAAAGCTGCTGGGAAAATGAAAAAAAAAAAGCCATTGATACAAATCGACTAAGGAAATGTTATAAAATAATGAATACGATTGGGTCGCATCAACCTGTTGTAATAGCTTGCGGTAACATTGGAACTTCAATAAATTTATGAAGAATTTTGTTATAAGTTAAAGAATATGAGCATTATGGCAAAGAGGATCTAGATTCAGATTGATTGGAGTATTTAGAACTGCTTGAGGGCCAGGTTGAGTTGTTTCCAAGCAATTGAAAAGTTTGTTAGATATCCAATGTTCTTAACCATCAAGTACGGTGGTGGAGTATTATTTAATCCTGGAAAGATTGCCTTATTTTAAAAAACTATTGAAGATTGTTCGCCACTCTAATACTGGAGATGCCACTAGATATCATTAAAGTACATATACTCATATATACATATATTTTAGCTAAGAACCTTGAACAAAATAAAACCATGCTATTCTTATGTTTGACATATTTTTTGGAAATCTAGCATACTAAAGGCCGAAAACAAAGCTCCTAAGATCTACATTTTAATAATCAGGATACTTTTCCTGAATTGCTTTGTATGTTGATAAATAATAATAAATTCAAATGCATACCTTAGATTTATCTGGCAGGGGGAATTGCGAATTAATTGTATAATATTGCACACTTTGGCTCATGATATATTAAGTCAATTAATTTTCCCAGTTTTTGTAAAAGAAGTTCCAATTGATAAGCATCTCTCCACTTCTCAGTTAAGAAATTTTTTTTTTAATGTGTACACCTATTCTGTTAAATACAGGCCAACTGTTTTGGCATTAAATGAAGTACGGGTTAGTGGGAATACTGATTTTTCAGATTTCGCTTACTTACTTACTTAACTTATCCGGCTCCCGATCCATCTTCCATCGGTTGCGATCCCTCGCGAGCTCCTTCCAGTCGTCAAGACCAAGCGCTCTTGCGTCTGCAACCGCCTGGTCCCTGTAGCTGAGGTTCGGTCTTCCTCGTCGTCTCGAACCTGGGGTCTGGGATTCGAAGATTTTCTTGGCTGGAGCGTTGTTGTCCATTCGCTCGATGTGACCGAGCCAGTGTAGTCGACGTGTTTCGGCTTTTTGGACTACATCCACATCTTAGTACAGCTTGTATAATTCACAATTGAATCTTCTCCTCCATTCGCCCTCTTCGCATATAGGACCAAATATCCGCCGAAGAATTTTTCTCTCGAAAGTGCCCAGTATCAATTCCCCTTTTTTACTTATCGTCCAGCACTCGGCGCCGCCTTAGGACTTGTAAAATTAGCGTTTTGTATAGCGTGCACTTTGTCTTTCGAGAAAGGAGTTTTGAACCCATTTGCTTGGCCAAACCGAAGTAGCAGCGGTTCGCTAGAGTAATTCTTCGTCGGATTTCCACTAACGTGTCATTCGTGGGATTAATGTTCGTTCCGAGGTAGGTGAACTCCTCGACTACCTCGAAATTATTGCTACCAACAGTGACGTTTTATCCTAGGCGATGGACAGATGAGGCTTTGCTTGTTGATAGCATATACTTTGTTTCGTCCTCATTAACTTCAAGACCAACGCGTTTTGCCTGTTCTTCAATAGCTGTGAACGCTTCTAGCACAGCTCGCTTGGAGCGGCCGATGATGTTGATGTCGTCCATATAGCCAAGCAGTTGGGAAGACCTGTTGAAGATAGTGCCTTCCAGGTTAACACCACTCTTGCGCACTATCTGCTTTAGGACTAGGTTGAAGAAATCACATGATAGCGCATCTCCTTGTCTGAGCCCTGTGCACGTCTGGAATAGCTCGGATGAGCTGTTACCCATTCGCCAGTTGTACCGCGTGTAACGTCATGCAGCAGAGCTGGGTCAATTTTTCTGGATCCCGAGTTCCAACATCGCCAAAAGAAGATCTTGGCAATTTATGCTATCATATGCGGCTTTGAAATCGATGAAAAGATGGTGGGTTTCGACTTGAAATTCGTTGGTCTTTTCCAGAATTTGCCTCAATGTGAATATTTGGTCTATCGTTGATCTGCCTGGCCTGAAGCCACACTGGTACGTGGCGATCACAGTGTTGCAGAAAGGTTCTAGACGCTCACATAGTAGGGTGGATAGGATCTTGTAGGCAACATTAAGCAGGGATATGCCTCTGTAGTTTTTGCAGGACATAGGATCGCCTTTTTTGAAGATTGGGCATATGGAACTATTTGATAAGTCGTCGGACATACTTTCCTCCTCCCAAACTTGGTTGATGAGCTGATGCATGCACCCTATCAGGACATCTTCTCCATACTTGAAGAGTTCCACAGATAGACCATCCGAGCCTGCGGATTTGTTGTTCTTAAGCTTGTGGATTGCTTTCTTAACCTCTTCAGTACTGGGTGGTGGGACTGGATCTTCATTGACTGGTCTTATGCTTCCTTGTACTCCTATGGCTTCCTCTAAATAATGCCCATTAAGCAGCTGCTGGAAATGCTGCTTAAACACGTCTACAATTTCCTGTGCTTCGGTGACTAAGTTCCCTTCGCTGTTTCGAAGAGCTTGCGTGCCGGTCATATGACCTGATCTGATGCCAGTTGCTTGGCTGTTTTGTAGAACCGGCGGCTGTTGGTGGCGGTGCTATACTCCTCGAGATATCCGAGCAGAGAAGCTGCAGATGCTATTTTCTTTCTGCGCAGGGTTTTTCTCTCTTTCCTTCTCTTTTCACGGTACTCCTCTTTTGCTGCTCTTGTTTTCCGTTGCAGCATTTGCATTCGTGGATTTTCCGTCTCCTGATTTCGCTTACATGATTATAACTTGATGCCATTACTCGTTCACCATCATGACCTTATATTTAAGATCTGATGTTGCTACCAAAGCCGGGTTTTATTCTTATTCAAACTTCAACTTTATGTGGCTCAAGACCATTGTCCGCAAACACACCATCAATTATTATTTCTTTTGAAGGAGTCCAAATCTTGACAGGAACCCAACTCTTAATGAGTTTGATGCACTATCTGCACAGACACGATCCGAAGTAAGATATGTTGAGATCTTCGCTAAGATGCCTTAATCAGCTTGCAGACCACACTCTCGACTTGTTTCTTTCTTTTTAGTCTGATAAGTAAACCTTAAAGTAATGTGTAATTCCAATTTTCCAAGACCTTATTGATAATTTCGAGCTGTAGTTTAAGGATTGTTTAGATAAATCGTTTCCGGATTGTTGGCATAAAATTTGTGTTTCACGGTTCCCCACAAAAAGAAGTCTAAAAGGGTCAAATCGAAGCTCCGAGGCGGCCAATTGACATAGCCAAGATGGCTGATAACACGAGTTGGGAATTTATTGTGCAAAAAGCAATTATGGCATAGGCTGTGTATCATGGCGCCCTATCATGAACCAGAGATCCATATTTTCAATTTCAATAAAAGTCAGTTAAAATGATCAAAATCCAGCCAATGATGCCACCACTCCACAATCCGCACCAAAACTGCCGCCGAGTTGAAAATGCGCCTCGTCAGAAAAGATACTTTTCACCCGAAATGGTTGTCCAATTCAAGCTGCTCTAAGGTCCAAACTGCGAAAGCGATAACGAAGTGGATATGGTCGTGCGCCTTCAATTGCTGGGTAAATTGGAACACTCTCGGCTAAAGCAGCCACATTCCCATCTGTCAGTGTCAAAATAATCTATGATTAAAAAAGAAACCACTAGATGGCTTATACTGTACTTAACTGGTAACTATTTTTTCTCGATAGTGACATTGTTTTCAGTACCGATTTGATTACAGAAGTGATTTTCGTTGGGATACGTAATTTTTTTCCTTACAGAATTGAGAATATAAAACTAAGAAAAGTCTTGACTCTATACAAGCTTTAAAGAAGCTATCAGGTTGAGAGAAGTAAGTTTCTGCTTTCACAAAGCCAACTAACCAATACAAATATCTCGTCATTTGTCAAGAATAAAAGCAATTCAACGCCATTGGTTCAAACGCTCATCTACTCATCTTCTTCAGATAAGCCAAATTTACTCGTAGCTGATTTTTTTGCTAGCTCTGCATTGCCAGAAAGCAATGTTGCCCTCCTTTACTTAAGAACGTAGATCATTCATGAGACAGGTATATTTTCGCACTCGTACAGTTGTAAGAACCCTTCAAGATCACGATATAAACAAATCCACTCCTTCCGATGGTATACCAACCATTCTTCTAAAGTGGTGTTCTTCCTTGCTGGCAAAACCATTGCGTAAGTTTTTCTACACAAAGTAAGTTTTTCAGCTCAAAAAATCGTTCCACTGGTGATCTAATGGCATATTTCATTGAAGAGTGTAACAGATCTTTACATTGTTTTGGAGTAAGTAAGATTATTGCCCTTGATATTTCTCAGGTCTTTGAAAGAGTTTGACTACAGGCTCTCTCACCGAAAATGCGTTCGTTTGGTATCAACGAAACCCTTATTCTTTGGATTAGAAATAACCTTCTAGATCGTTTAATACATGTTGTATTGCTGGTGTTCCTCAAGGCTCCGTCTTGTCTCCAACTCTCTTCCTCATTTTTATAAATTATCTCTTGGCTGAAACTTCTAATCAATTTCAAAGCTTTTTTCGGACTTTTATAAGTCCTACTAATCTCGGGTATAACACACATTTTTGGGAAGGTGGAGCCCAAACTTCGAATTGTCACGATATTTTTTGGATTGCTTTTGATAATATTTAGAGACTCTGAATCAACCAATATGATTAAGGTCCATTTTTTGACGAATCCATAATCAAGCCTTAAAGTACCTCCTCTTGTCACAAGTAAGGAAGTACCATATTATTTTTTTTTCAGTGGGTACATGATTATGCTCAAGTCTAAATTGCCTCAAGATTCATTCCATTTTAAATCTCTACGGCGAGTAGTTAAATTGCAGGGATGGCAATTTGATTTGCCTTCTTACGTCTTTTAGAAAAAAAATGTATTTTAATGAGTAGTGTTCGCCACCTGGTCATGATTCTGTGCAATTAATTCTTTTCAGTTAAGCTTCTTATCGCTTTTAGGTTAATGAATGACTTCTTAGGTTTCAAAAGTGTCTTTTTTCAACAATTTAAACTAATCGGAATGAGTGTTAAGCTCTGATCTTCTCCATTAACCGAGCCGTAGTCAATCATTTTTGTTCAAGAACGATTATTGAAATTTTCAGAACTTAGTACTTGGCAGTTTGAACAGCAACGTTTAAGAAATTAAGTCTATTTTTCTTATTTACAAAAAGCAAAGAAAAAGGACAAATAATGTAGGTCATGCTTTCAAGTGCTGTAACAGTCCCAGAATCTACCTAATACTGTGGGAGTCTAATGTGGTAATGGTTAAAATATTCAAAGAAGAAAAATACATAATGTTAAGACTTTGAGTCGCCACAAAAAGCAACAACACTCTGGACTCTCTCTTAGAAATGAAAAATATATTTTTTTGTATGAAAGTATTTTCAATGGTAGAAAATACAAAAACAAAATGCTTCAGGAGGAAATTTTGTTGACGTAACGCAAAAACATTAAAGGAATAAAGCTAATCAGAGAAGCCCTTGAAAAGAAAGAAAAAATAAATCAAAATATTTTTTTTTAGAGGTACCGATAATTAGGTAAGTAATTAGTTGCCTTTACCCTTTTAATGTGCTTGAATTAACATTGAGGGTTTTGAATTGAATAGTTTTTTTTTTATCATATTGAATAAGATTGTAAAGCAAGCCATTGAGAAGTAAGTCTAATCAAACTGGCTCCTGAAGGTTGAATTTTACAAAAAGAAAAAAAAAATTTCATTTAATTTTAAGTAATTTAAATTTCCATAGAAAGATTTCTTTTTAATTCTATTTATAAACGAAATAAACAAACACATAATCATTAGGTTTGAAGCAAAAGCTTAAAAGCAAAAATAGCTTGTGAATTAAATTCAATCTTAATTATTAATCCACAAAAATCTTGCGAGTTGAATCTTTTCAATTCGCAAGCCGAAGAGATATTATGGTTGTGAATTGATTTAGGTACCTTTTGAACTAAGTTTTTTTTTTAAGGCTTTTTTAATCATAAACTCACATTCAAGGTAATTGATGAATTAAGCCCATTTAAGGCCGACGGAGCAAGGCAGACAGTTCAATTTTCGTATTATGTAAGAAAGGCTTTTGACTAAGTTGATCAAAAACTGTTATATAGATACTCTACAAATATGGCTTCAGGGACAACATTTTGAACTGGTTCTCATTCTATCTTCAGAATAGAAAGCAACTTGTTCGTGCTAATTCTTCAACGAGTAATTCGATCTTCTGTTCGAATGTGGGAGTTCCTCAGGGCTCAGTCATCAGACCATTGTTTTTTCTTATTTACTTAAACTCCATTTTTAAGCTAAATCTAAATGGTAAAATAATAGCATTTGCTAATAATTTGGCTTTAACTTAAAGATCTTAATGAATGCTGACCTAACTGTTTTAGCATGTTGGTTTAAACTATTGTAATTTTGTACTTAGCAGCAAATCGAAAGTAATGTGCTTCTCTCTTACAAACGAGTATTTTATCCAAGGAGTTGGTCTACATGACTTAAATTGCAATCGTCATAGCTGCAATGTCTCTTGTGTGAAACTTGAATCTGTTCCTGAATTCAAGTACCTAGGAGTTATTATAGACAGCAAACTTAATTGGAAATCACATATACAAACTGTGAAACAAAGTATTTATTATGCACTAAAAAGAATATTTCTAGTACCACAAAACTTAACCCATCAATTTATTACGCGTTGGCCAATTCTCGTTTGAAATAAAGTATCTCTTACTGGGAAAGTACATTCATTAGTAATCTGGAACTTATTATTACATCCCAGAAATAGATAGTCAGAAACAGAATAATGCTTTTCAAGCCTAGATGGGAGCCATCATTTCCATTGTTTAAATCTATTTAGATATTGCCACTCAGACCTGCGAGGTGGTTTTAAAAATTTAACTATTAAAAATTTTACCCATTCATTAAGACCCTCTAATACTGTGATAGTTCCTAGAGCTAGAACAGAACATGTTAGACGATTTGCAACTAATATTCGTACTCGTTTCCATACTCTATGTTCTTCGGCTGTGGAACTGAAAAGTCAGTCGGCGTATGGGGTATTAACAACTGCGGGGAATTTAATGCTTCGAAAACACAAAGCTGTCTTTTGTTGGCCAAGCGTATGTGTGTTAATGACCATCTCTTATGGAATGATCATATTATATTCCACGTAGCTAAGAACGTAGCAAAATGCTTAGATTTTCGTAAAAGATGTAAGGAATTCTTTTCACGTTCTGATCTGGCTACGATCTATATCTTTAAGGCGTAAAGGGAAATGCGATTTAAAACCAATCTCTGTATTTGATGGTACGACCAAAATCAGGCTCCAGGGTGAACTGATCAAAATTCCTAGAAAAACGGTTATGACGGATGAACTCATTGATGGAGATTTGCAACTGGCTACTTAAAGTGAGCATTGCTGAAGCGTTAAAACAAGGAAATACATGAAACATTCCGACGGTGTTAAAGAGATGGGAATGATTCTATGATAGTCTTGCTTCCTAGAGAAGTTTGGGCTGCATAATGTCCAAAGATGTGAGTTTTACTCGAATTTTGGCATACATTGTAGCCAAATCAGAAAATTTTCTTACACCAATATTTTTTTTTTGTGGGTAGGTGAAGAATCTTCATAGTAGTGTGAGATTCTTACTCACCAAAAAATACCTCCCGTGCGATTACAACTAAGTTACCTTATCAAGTAGTTTTAATTTCATAATAAAATCACTTTTGGCAGGTAGCTCCCCACTGAGAGGACCAGCGGATACCGCATTTGAAAGCGGATACTCCTTATGGCGCTAGGTCGAACGGTCTCGTTCTTTGAAGTCGGCGCACAAGGTTTGTCTCATCAATTGTTTGTCGAATAATTTTATTACTATGGTCATTTAAGTGAGTTCGTAGCTTCCCAGCGAAAACTGCTATTTCATTTTCAACAGTTGGTAATCGTAAGTCTCTGTAAAATCACTGTTTCTAATGTACCCCGGAGCATTACCGATTTCTCTGAGAACTTTGTTCTGATAAGATTTTAATATTTGTCTATTGCTTGGTTTAGTACAACCCCAAAGTTGTATACCGTACATTCATACTGATTTTATCACTTGCTTATAGATAAGCAATTTATTGTAGATGCTAAGTTTGGAGTATCTTCCAATAAGCCAATTCATTTCACATAATTTATTTTTAAGTTGATCTCGTTTCTTTTTAACGTGAGTTTTCCATTTAAACTTAGCGTATAGTGTCATTCATAGGTACTTTGCTTCATTAGCATATGGTATATGCACCGAATTAATGTAAGTGGGCAGATTGGTATTTTTTTGTAAGTAAAATTAATATGTGTTGATTTGGACTCATTAAGAACAATTCGCCATTTCTTAGTCCATACCGAAATGTTATCTAGAGCTCGTTGGAGCTTCTCTGTTGCAGATTAAACTGAATCGGATATCGCAAGTATAGCCGTATCGTCTGCAAAAGTACCTATTATGGTATATCTTCTTCATGAGGAATATCGCTAGTGTATAGTACAAACAGAATCGGACCGAGAACACTTCCCTGGGAAACACCAGCATTGATTTCCTTAGAATCCAAATATTCCCTCCCTTGTTTAACTCGAAATAGCCTATTTTCGAGGTAGGACTCAAGGATGTAATATATTTGATTTGGAAAGACCTGTAGCAGTTTAAACTTAAGGCCATTGTGCCAGACCTTGTCGAAGGCTTGAGAGACGTCTCTTTCTTTTCGAGTATAAAATAATGAAACAGAATATATACAACACATATGTGTGTTTTATATAAAAATATTGTTTATGATAAATCTCATATACCTAAAATCTCTTTCCAATTAAGTTGATTGGTGCATCATGAGTTTAAGTTCCTCACAAAAATCTCATGTTTTATTTTGTTCATCTACTAATTTAAAAAAGAAAAACAAAAAACGATGAAACAAAACTACCCTCCACTTTTCTCTCATTTTGAATATTAAAACATATTAACTAGCCCCAAATAATATAATGTACATTTCTGCATCTCGTAAAGTTAAAAACTTATATTCCTAATTCTCAGAATTAAATACAGAATGCATAATGTAAAGTTCAAAGGCCGATCTGCTAGCAAGCTTTTAGATGTAACCATAACTACAAGAACTTCAACGAAAACTATTTATAAGAGATGGTTAAATTTAGTCATATGCATCATTTCATAAATATATTAATAAGATGCATCAAGTTGGTTAAAATAGTTCTCCATTTGTGGGCTCTACTTAAAGCCAGGATCGCATTCGTCCTTTTCTGTCGCTATAATAGAACATGAACGCAACAAAACATGGTCATGCATTTAATTGAGATCATCTGTGCGCAGTATTTAATTGAAACTAAATGTAATTTTTCACATTAAAGTCACATTAAGAGTCGCGATTTCTTGGTGTACTTTTATTATTTACATTTAAACTTATTTATTCAACTTTTTTTTGAATGAATGAATTAAGATAATATAGTATAGTTGGATTGTTATTCATACACTCACCAGATATCTTGGCTGTTATTTTCTGAGCTTTTTGACTACGACAATATTAATGTTGATTTTTCAAGGAATCAGTCCGTCAGTAATAGACATGAGAGTAACATTGATCGAATAATACTCAATGAATGTTCTCTTAAAATGAAACGAATTTCTGTCTTAAATGAAGATCGTAAACTTGAAAAAAGTGATCTACATCCTAAAATGCGTTTCGTCCAGATACGAATAATTAATTAGATGTTGTTGTATCCTTATAAGAAGCTTGTTTTTATTTTGTTTTTTATTATTTAAGAATCTATATGGATCTGGATTAATTTTTAACACGTGGGAGAAAAACAATTTCGGATCCTGTTCTCTTACTAGATCTATTTAAAAGATCCAAAAATGAGTTCTTGCTCTGGCAGGTAGAGGGATTTTTATGGTAAGGTAGTGTAAACTGCATTGCAAAGAAAAAAGACAAGAAATGTTCAAATGTTCACCACGGGTCCGAGTGGTCCAAATTTCAATGATTCTTCCGCATAGATCTGGCTGAATTTGAGCAGTGCTTACCTAAACTGCATCGTTTGAATGTGGTTTATTCACATAGACCTGCAACTTCTGGAAATCCCATAAGAAAAAGTCCAGCGTGGTCAAATCGCATTACCTTGGGGCTAAATTACGTCACCTCTGAGATAACCTCACACTAAAATAGTTCATGCCAAATGTCAATGGTGGCATCTATTGTGTGGCACGAAGTCCGTATGCTTCAATTTGGGCCATGAGGAATTCGTTATCAAAGTTCTGTAGTTCTCGCCATTGATGTTACCAGCTGAAAATCCACACCGAATGGTAACTTCCTGAGAATCCATTGTTACCTGGTGAACTTTGTGTGGGTTGAAGTCGTCTTATATACAGTAATTTTGGTTGTTTGCACATCCATTCATACAAAAATGCCCTTCGTTGCTAAAGAAAATTTTTCGTACAAAATTGGGGTCCTCTTCCAAACTATCCGAAATTCCACTCAGCGAATTAATGGCACTGTCTATGGGTGTAGGCCAAAGTCCAGACACAAAATTTGTCAAGTTGCATTCAGCAAAAGGCCAAATTATTGTGCATGGCTAGGATTCAACTGTCTGCTGTGAAATTTCACTGACCGCTGCCATATTGTCAGCCGAAGAATACACCAAAAATACTGTCCATGACTATCTTTATGACTATAAAAACTCTTTCTAGAATCAATAATTAATCCCAAATACATAAATTCATTTACAATTTCTAATCTGAAACATTTGTCACTACATATCGTGGAATCAGGAAAAGTTATGAAAGTAACCATAGGCTTACAGGTGCAGTTAAAACAGTGTTGGTCCCAAAACCGAACCTTGTGGAACTCCTAATTCTATTGTCTTTGTATCACTCCTGATGTCATCAAATTTCACTCTTTGAGTTTTAACTTTTAAATATGATCTTTACCAATCAATGGTGAAACCTCGAAACCCAGCACTTTCAAGTTTATCAATCAATATTGTGTGATTAACCATGCCAAAAGCTTTTAATATTTCAACAAATAATGCAGCTGTATTCTTTTTTCTATCAAGGCTTACAAATATCTGAGAACAGAAACACAAAAACGCATCTTCGGTTAATTTATTACATTAAAAACCAAACTGAACATCTTTGACAAAATTTCGTTCTAATTAAAATGCTCACCATTCTCCTTTTTACAGCTTTTTTTAAAAATCTTACTTATCGAAGGTTTCTAGCTCAAATTGAAAAGCCACCACGATTGAGGGACGTCGACGACCTTGCTAGAGAAAGACATTCGACCGCCCTAGGTGTAGTACCCCTTGGCATAATGGTTAGTGCGTTGGACTGTCATGCGGAAGGTCTCGAGTTCGATTTTCAGCCGCTACAAGAAAGTTTTTTCAGGGGTGTACTGCCTCTTGCGAGAAATTGACAAATCATCCAAGAGTAACTCTTGTCATGGAAAGTGCTGCTCATTAGCCGTTTGGAATCGGCGGGAAATTGTAGGTCCCCTACGTTTCTGGTAACACGTACCCAGGAATGGTTGAGAGTTGTAAGTCACTAGGTCCTGGTTCACTCCGAGCTGTTGCACTACCAAATTTAATTTAATTTAATTTAATTTAATTTAATTTACTTATCGAAGGTAAGAGAGATATAGGTCTATAGTTGCCAAGGCAAGAAGCAAGACGTTGGCACATTTAAGAGCAACCGGAAATACTCCAAATACATTAACTTTTGTTAAAAATATGTTCCAAAACTTTAATTATAAATCATGCTATATTTTTTAAACAAACGTTAGAAATACCATCATAACTAGAACAGTTAGAAGTTTTCAAAGGGCCAATTAATTTTAGAAGATCTTAGCTTGTTATAGGTTAAAACATCAAGCTTTGGCTTTAATAGGTTTAATTACTAAAAGGAACTACTAAGTGCACAAGATGCGTGAATGAAAGTAGCTTGTAGATTAAGGAAAATCGTTGAAAAATATTCATTGAATGCATTAGCATTTCTAATTTCATTTGAAGCCATTCAGTCATTAAAATTAACAACAGATGGCACTGAGATTTATTGAAAAAAACTATTCATAGTTTACCATTTATTTCTTATATTTCTTCAGCTTGATGGAATTTGTTTTTAAAGTATCTATCATGACCAATACGAGTTTCCTTCATTAATTCAACACATTTTTTTTATATTTAGTTTTTAAATACTGATTGCTACTGCGTCTTAAACACTTTTTTGTTAGTTTGTTTTTAAACTTCACTGTTTTAGCAACCTAGGTTTACGTTCTCCACGGCTTTAGATGCTTACTAGCCTTTGTCGGAACGACAATAAAAGAGGTATCAGAAAAGTATCTGCAGAGGATATCAATAAATATGTCATACAATATGGAAGGATCACTTTCACTTAAATTAAAAAAAGGAATTTTTTTAAAATATTCCCCCGAAACTTTTTTGTATAAGTCCAAAAATAGCAAGACAAACCATATAACTATACAGACCTTTTTGAAATTTAAAAAAAAATATTTTTTCTCAAAAAGGAATGCTTGAAATTTGACAGAATTTTTTCTATTTATATCTTACTATCAACTAAAAGACAATTTTCAAATAAGACATTTTTGATACAACAATAACCATTTAAGCATTTTTTTTTCAACTTTCTTATTATCGGGATTATGGATGTAAATATATTTTTTTTGCATATCAAAACATATTTTTTGAATTTTTATAAAAGTTAAAATCTTTTATTTTTGGAAATTCGATTCTTCAAAAACGATTTTCTGAAATCTAATTTTAACTTTCATAAAAACCTAATAGTAAACACCGTTGTAGAGCTACAAAAGTCTAAAAACCAAAAACAAAATCAGTAAAAAATTTTTAGATTTGAATCAATTTATACCAATAAAACATACAACAACAAAAAATGAGAGTTTTCATCTGGAGTAGAATAATTAACTATAGTCAAATATGATCTTATGACTTTGCCTGCAGATAAATCTTTGACTATGAACACCAGAACACATTCTTCAGACATTTTAATTAGAAACTTCTGACTGTTTTCATGTTTTTTTTTGTTATAAATGGTTTCCTTATTGGAGAGCCTCTTTGGCCGTCCATCGAGGACTGTTTTAATGATACACCACCTCTATACACTTCTATATGCAATTACACTACACCAAACTTAAATCCATGAATAGGGGAAGTTTTTGTTTGGTGAAATGTTCATGTTTGCGCAAAGTTTATTCCATTGATAATAAAACAGGGGGTAGATGACTCTTGACAATGGAAAGGCAACTTTTGTGTGTACCAAGCCGAACAGGAGGTGATGCGTTTCGTCCTTTTTGCCACAATTTTTTTTTTATTTACTTTGGTTGGTTTTGGAATTCTTATACAAAGTAGGACTGGTTGTATGCATAATTATATGTATGTACATATGCAAAGTGTGTACTACATTTTGTATTCGTTGGAATCCTACCTTTCGCCCAGAACCCGGATGTAAATCTAAGTTGGTCCTAGAGAAACCATCTGAAATTATACTTTGGGATAGAAAATTTGCAATGGAGATTTTAGAAAGAAAAACTTATTATCTTCCTGTTTTATGGGTAACATCTACAGCAGCAGTGAAATTTATTTTCTACAAAAACACAAAGTGAATATTTCCTCTAAGGATAAAGTGTCATTGCAAAAAGGAAAAATTTTAATTAATTGGATGTGTCAAATGTTGAAGTAATCTACATTGCTGTATGGGTTACTGCAAATTATTATTATGTGTGTCCTTTGGTACCACGTATTTGTGATCCAAGACGAAGTAGGTGCATATAACCATCATCAGACACATTTAAATGTCAAAGCATTTCATGCAATTAGTGAGATGGCAAGGCAAATAGTTCTCACCCAACACAAAAAAAATAAATAAAAATGCGAAAGGTTAAGGATATGTATTGTGCATTGTGTCAGTGTGCTTGTACGTGTGGTTTGAGGTATGAGGATTCATACAAAAAAAAAATACACCAAGGCTAGTTAGACGGTTAAACAAAATCAAGGAACGTGAGCAAAACAAATAATATTTATCGAGTTTTCAGATGTTTTATCTGCAGAAGAGTATGACATTTACTGGAGTCGTATATGAAAGTCTTTTGTTTAGAATAATCTTATAGTTCAAGTTTGAACAAGGATTTATTTTTTGAATTGTATTATACAGCCAATAGAAAGGGTAATTTTAAAAGTCCGAAAATCTCTGAAATGTTTGGGAGAAGTTTTTGAATTTTGGAAAATTATTTAACTGCAGATTTTATTCACACTTACTAAACTTATTAAGATATTGAGCAGGAAAAAGTTGATTTGACTCTATATATATGAAAAGTTTTTTTTTTTATAGGGGCATTACCATTTTGTATTTTAATACAAACGCACTTTTAAAACTTTTTCTATATGCCAATGTAAAAGGTGTAAGTTTATATCATGCTAAAGTTAACGAACGAGCAAAGTTTCAAAATTCAGTGGCAATACCATCTCAAGAGGTGCGTGCTAGTTCTATAGTAGATATATTAAGGTTTTGAATATTACAACAACAACTTGAATGAACTAACACCAAGTGTGTATTAATTTGGCTGAAGTCAAGCTGAAGCCAGGCCGATCATCAGACTCATTTGTTAGTGGTTCTTTTTGGCCTTGACAGAGATTTGCAACCAGACCTAACGTCTTCAGAAGCCAATGCCTACGCATCACGCTACCGAAACCACATGATCAGGTCCATTCCAATATAGGTTTTAACAGGTCTCTCAATCGAGCAACTTAGATATTAATATATAAGAAATTCTTCTTTCCGGTCGTGCCCTAATACAAGAAGAATATCGATCATACTTAAAGTGAATGAGGAACCTTTTGGGTGTTTGAAAGAAAATTTCTCCCAAAGATCTTTCGTACCGTTTGTTTAGATAATTGGTGCAGAACCGATTCGGATATAGAGTTGCACCAACCAAGTCAAAAAAGTATAAGCCCAACCACTGACTGAGGAAGTGAGTCATGTAGAATGGATATGATGAAAATCTTTAAGTTCCCCTAAAGAACAGAGAAGTTTGCTGGTTGAGCTCCAGTACCTCAAGTGACGGTAGCAACATTTTAAATAAGAATTAAAATTAAATTTTGTTCCTTATGTCTACAAAAAATGTATTTTTTATTTGTATTCAAATACAATTGCCTTCATATAATGTTGTCCAGTTGTAGAAGAACTTCCGGAATATAACTTCTAATATTTAAAGAAGGAAGAATATTTGAATTTCTATTTTCGAAATTTGAGAATTTAAAATATACAATTTTACGTCTGTATGAAAAAAAAAGACAACAAAACATTTTTTTCTTTGTTTTGCCATTTATGGTTTGGTGAACATATACGATGTACATACTATACTTCCGATTGAGTTCCTTTTTATATATTACACATTAATGTATGCTCGTTTTATGCAGGAACAATGTAATCCAATTATTCTACATTTTCTAGTTTTAACCATGACCCAATTGCTTCTGCCAACCTCATAATCATGACAAATACAAAATGTGTAAAGTCTATGTCCTTGTACCTTATGCATCGATGATGTTTTTGTTTTTAATGACAGAGGCGATGGTTGACTTAGTTGAATGTTGTTTCCTGACGAAATGTTTCATAAATCGTCCTTATCGAGATGGTTTTAGCAAATGCCTTTTTTGTGAGTAAAAAAATTCTTTTAAAATTTGGCTTTGTCAAAAATGAAAATTTGTTTCATTAAAAGGAAACAAAAATCTTTTTTTGTACGATGTGTGTTATTTCATAATTTAGTTTAAGATACGAAAATAGTTTTCATTCGTGAAAAAATCAATTTTTATTTAACGATTTATATTTCATGGGCATAAGTCTATACCATGTTCAGGGAAAGTTGCATAGTGATTTTCTTAATACAAAAAAAACTATATTTTTGTATGGACTAAAAACTAAATTAAACTATAGGTACTCCAGTTTGTGTTAGAAGTTACCCAATATATGTATTTGTTATAACTGGGAAGTGCAGTGTGCAAGCCAAAAGTTTTTCTATAGATGACACTGATATCCAAATCTACCAAATATGTTCAAAACTAGAAAACGAGCTAACCGATTAAGGTGGATCTTGCAAAATATGTGAATTATAAAGTGAGATATAGACAAAAGTAAAATGTTTGAAGGTTTACCGTTACAACGTAGAAAAATAACGTAAACTCATATAAAGTGAGCAACTGAAAGTGCTCATGAAAGTACAACCTACAAGATCACGCGGTTAAAAGTAAACGATAGTCAACTCGATTTCAGTTACATTTAAAAAAGCTAAAGTGGTTGAAAAGTCGATTAAGTAACTTTATTTATTAGTAATAAAATCAATTTTATAGGTTAGATCAGGGGTCACCAATAAGTTTCGCTCGGGGTCCGTTTTAAGAAGTGAAATGGCCATCGCGGTCCGTACAGCATTTAATAGAAAAAAAAATATTTATTAAACAATTGCAAATGCGGAAATAACAATGGTATTTTTTTTACATATCAATGAGAAAAAATACATTAAATCCTGGAGATGTTCATTAGTAAGAGATCGAAATTTATTCTTAATGAAGTTCATCTTCGAAAATGCTTCTTCACAAAAATATATGTTGACCCTAGCAAAGTAAGCAGTTTCAAAGCTAATTTTTTGTAATTCTGGATTATTATTACCACATACAAATATTATTACCATTCTTCACTGGAAACTTCCGCATATTTGTTTCTTAAAACTGTGTTTTCTTGGAAATCGATCATTTCCATTTTCAGAGTTTCTTTATCACTCCCGAAAACAATTGCAGTTTCTTTACTTCATTTACTATCAGGATGCAGAGAGTAAATGCTGCTGAGGATTTCTACAAAATTCTCAATTTTCTTAAATTCTGCGAAGCTTTCGAATTTAGACGAATTTGCCACGGCTGACTATTTTATTTAAATTGTGGAAGTATAAGTATTCATTATCAAGATCATTAATAAAGAGATCGAGTTTTCGCGAAAAACGTTTTACTTCTGACAAGAGCTCCCATACAAGCTTTCCCGTTGCCTTGAAGTTTAAGGTTCAGGTCATTAATATGTTTAAAAATATCCGTCAAGAATACAATGGTTGTTACATTTTTGTTTGCAGAAGTCTGATAACTCAGCCTTTACTCAACCGTCTCATATTATGGTGCCCTGAAATAAGGCCAAGTGAAATAAGGCCAACTTTCAAAAATTGGTCTTAGTGCCCTTTAATAAAGTGAAATAAGGCCAATTTTAAGTAGTTGGTCTTATTTCACTTTAACAAAGTGAAATAAGGCCAAATGAATTTGAGAAATAAGACCAAATTCTTCTTATTTCACTTTTTGAAAGCGTAATAAGAGTAACTGAATGTATTTAACGGTGCCGTGACATAAGATCAAGTGACATAAGGCCAAATTTGTTTGTATGTTTTGTCTTGAGCAACAGTACCTTAGGTGGCCCGCTTCGCGGGTTTTCAGGATTTTAACTCCCTTTTCGGGGCTCACACCCGCTCACGCAACTCCGTTGCTCCGCTTAGGGTATGTTAAGTCGCCAGGCGGGCGCCTGTAGCAACAGTTTTGCATTTTACATTAATTGGAGTAAACAACTAACAGTTATGTACTGCTGCTCAAGAAAACTGTTGCTACAGGCGCACTGTGGTCCGAAAAGGAAAATTTCGTGGCAAAAATACTAATTTCGATGTTTTATTTTTAAAGTTTTGTTTTTTATTTCTAATAGAAATATAAACGGAGCTTCAAAAACAGCAAACAAAAAAATTTTCCGCTAACTAGTTTGACTTATAGAGCTTTTCAAAGTTGGTCAATTTCGTTCTAGAGTTAAAAAAAAGCAGAAAAAACTAACTTCTTTGTTTTCGTATTTGAAATTTTGGCATATTAAATGTAAAATATTAATTTTCTTTAGTTTATTCTAGTTGTATTATTTGTGCGTAAATCAAAGATTTAATTAAAAAAAAAATAAAAAAATATTTAATATTTTTAATAAATTAAACAAAAAACACCCTTTTTTAGCAGATTTTTTCGGTTTGAATAGAGCTACAAAAAAATACTCGCGAGTTCGCGCGGAAAATTGACCATGATAGTTTACCTTAACTATTTCTTAAACCATATGCAAAATTGTAGCTGCAACTATTTGCAACCTTCAGAGAAATTGTAATTTGTTTAAAAAAAGTCGTGTTCCCAGTGCTGACCTTTTGGTCTTAAAAGCAAATTCCCTTATGGAAAATTTCAATTATTTTAATTATTAAAATAGTCGAGAACGTGAAATTTTCTTTTTAATTAAAAATCGTTTTATTATTATCTTGATTCTGACAAAAAAAACCGCCTACTTCTACGCCCCTTTTTATACAAATGCCAATTATTATTAAAAAAAAAATATAAAATATTGTACACAAACTATTGATTACTTTATTGAACATTAAATTTCTTTAATCCGCCCACTTTGACGACCCTCTTTGAATAAATTCCCCTTAACTTAAATTATTGTAAATATTTATTGATCTTATTCTAATAGTACCTAAACATAGATTAACTTGCCAAAAGAAAAGGATTAATAGCTTTATTGCCTACTCCATATACAAAGTTGAAAGAACTATTTAATTTTGGATTATTATTTTATGATCTAATAAAACAGGTAGGAATAATAATTTTCTTTCGATACCCCATATTGTTAAGCTTAAATTTCACAGGTAAAATAATCCTTGTACATATACATTATGGAGATATATATAAACTATGACAATGGATATATATAGATTTTTTGAAAATCCAGAAGTTACGTCAGCTATAACCCGAGTAATAATGTAGATAAATTCAACGAGTATACCAAAACCACTTCGGATCTTTTAAAAGCCAAATACAGCTACAAACTCCTGACACCAACTCTGCACAAAATTTTGGACCATGGAGGGGAACTTATAAGACATCAAATTTTGCCAATCGGGGAGCTTTCAGAAGAAGCACAGGAATCAAGGAATAAAGACTACAAGCGATATCGATATTCAAATACTCGTACATGCAAAGTCTCACGGAAACGACAAAATGAAGATTTATTTAATATGCTAGCTACTCGTATATCATCAGATCCACTTGTTTCATCTTTAAGACACGTTAGATCAAAAAAAGAGCTGAAAAAGAGTTACTGCCCAGAACTAAGGTCTATTAATTGTTGAAAATGATAACGATGCCGATGAATTTTTTTCTGAAAATTAGATCTATAGTAGTTAATTGTAAACAAATATTTATAATGTATTCTATTCTATTTTATTTTGTTAATATAAATTTTATATTCTATTTGATTTTTTTTTTGATTTTTTTTTCGTCCGTTTACTTTTTTCCTACACTGTTTCATATAAAATATATCGGTCAAACAGTTTATAGAATAAACTGATGCCCCACAACATGAAAAAATACTGTTTTATAATACTCCTTAAAAAATATTTCTGAAATTGGTGCGTTAACTTTAAGCATCCACTGTTGTTATGAATTCACTTGAATAGTCAAAAACTTTTTTTTTACATAGTTTTAAAAATTTAGGACTGTTTTCAAAAGGTTTACTTTCAGACTTTATTCTGTTAACTCCTTTTTCTAAGAAAATCTTACATCAACCAATTATTCTGAAACACCTTGTAAAGTAATTTTCTTAAAATTCACAATTTGTATAGCCTTGGAAATTACCTTTAAGGGAAAAAAAAAATTATTGCGGTAGCTTCACGTGTTCAAAAGTTATGATTTTTGCAACGAAAAAAGTCATTTTGGACCACAGTGAGGCGCCTGCCTGGCAACTGTACATACCCTAAGCGGAGCAACGGAGTTGCGTGAGCGGGTGTGAGCCCCGAAAAGGGAGTTAAAATCCTGAAAACCCGCGAAGTGAGCCATCCAAGTTACTGTTACTCAAGAAAACCCAGAACATAGGCCCCCAATAAACAATAAATTATGTATTATACGAATAAATAATACTTATAAATGAAATGAAATAAGTATAAAAATGCAGTTCGGCCTTATTTCGCTTTGTCAAAGTGCAATAAAACCAACTGTTGAAAGTGAAATAAGACCAATTTGGCTTTACTTCGCTTTGTAAAAGTGCAATAAGACCAACTGCTGAAAATTGGCCTTATTTCACGGCACCTCATATTATTATGCAACAGTACATCGTCATATTGTTCATCAACTTCTTCAAGAAATGATTTAAATTCACGATGTCGCAATGATGATTTCGCACGAAGAAAATATTATTTTCATCACTTCTTGCATAATACGCTCAAAATTATGATCGGGTTTGCAGCAAAGCACTGTTTGGTGAATAATACAGTCGTAGGGAAATTTTCATTACATCTTGCATCGCTATACTCAACAGATGAACTATACTCTGTCCAACAAAAATTGTCAGTACAGGGAAGATAGAACGTTTGTCTCTCATTCTGGTTGCATTGCCATGCATAAGTGTGTTGCCTTTTAAAGCTCTCACAGGGATTCCGTAGTTTAAATTATAAATCGCCGCAAATGAGAGTAAAAAATGCGTAGGGCTACCGTTTGCCGATTCAAAACGACTGAAAACAATATTCAATTTACCTTTTCCCACAACGCCAAGCGGTAAGATAATACTCATCTTCTTAAAATGTGTTCTCAAAAGCTTCAAATCCCAAAAGCTCCTTAATAAAAACCACTGAAAAAGCTCCTTGCTTGCAATTGAGAATGATAATGGTAACTCTGTTTTGATGTAGATAAAGAGCGCACGATCGTATTGAGTGACACTTGAAACTCTTGACAGTATCTCATTCTCATCAGCAGTGGGATACGACGGTCGTGTTGGGGTGTACAACTTTTTGCAAAGAATTACAACAACAATTCCTTAAGAAAAGTCAGTGACTTGCTCATTTTTTAGTGGCATTTTTCCTAACGCATTGTAGTGAGGGTGCATCAGGCGCCACTGCTTTAGGAAAAGCTCTCCCATAAGGCATGTACTGACAATTTTTGTTGGACAGAGTATAGTCCTTTTTTACTCCCAACCATTGCTGGCGCACATTTAGTAGTTACCGATAAAAGCTTTTTCAAGTCTAACTCATCTTTATCAAAATAATCCATCACTGCTTTGATCATGTCTTCTCTTCGGGTTCTTCCAAATAGAGGCAGAAGAGCCAATATCTCCTCAACAAAAGTTTCTCTCGTTTGGTTTAGGTAGCGTACAAAAATAATTAGTTGTGCATTGTCAGTGACATCGCATGATTTATCCATAGCCGCTTCACATCACAATGATTTTCTTCTGCCAAAACGTGTGTATTTCTGGTGCTAGTAGAAGCATTCTTTAACTAAGTCAGCATCAGTAAATGATTTTATATGCTTAGCAAGAGTCCAAGAAAAACGGAAAGAAGCCTCACCAAATTTTTCCTGATCAGTCGTTGAGCGACTTATGATCTGTGTCGAAGATGAGTAAGTTGATAGTTGATTGCAATTTCAGACTTACGCAGATCACTACCAAGTGGAAAGCTTTTGGCAAATGATTTGTGTTTGGTTTGGTATTGTAATGTCGTTTGTTTATAAATCAAGCACATTGATATTGCTGCAGCAGGATTTGGCAGCGTAAAACAAAATAAATGGGCCCATTCTGGCAAAAACTGTCTATTTTCATCTTCAACTTTTCGTTTTTTCGGATCCATAGTAATAAAACTCAGGTAGGTACTTAAACTCGTAAAATAAACAAGGACACGTAATATTTCAAGCACGTGGGTCGTCGCGGATAATAGGAGGGATACATTTTAAATATGTACATTACGTACTCTGTAGTCTGTATTGTAAGTTACTGTGTTCTTGCGGTCCGCACAGAATGGGTCGGCGGCGCGCCGGAACGCGGTCCGCCATTTGGCGACCCTTGGGTTGAATTTATGGAGTAACTTGATTGTGGGACCAAATTTTCTCGATTATCGTAGTAAGTACGAAGTTAAACTTATTTACTTAGTAAGTTTTAACTCAGGTACAAGATTTGTATATGCATACAATCAATAAATTAATAATAATGTCTTTTACTTTTATAGAAATGAAAATTATGTTTCTTTTTTGAAGTCAGTAAACTTAACATAAATTAACTTAACTACAAGTTTGACTTTAGAAACCTACTGAATTGGTACAAGCGATTTACTCCGCAGCATTTTAATATTTATTCAATGAAATACGTAAAATCTAATCGATTGCTTTAACGATTTATTTGCAGCAATCAATCTTCTCGGTTAGAGTAGCTAATCTACTTAGTTGCAGAAGTCTATTTATTTGGTTGATTAAGACAACTTACATTGTTGGCCAAGCCAATCTACATGTTAATCTTTGCATACTTTCATGATTGGAGTAGTAAGTCTATTCGTTAAGCTTCAGCAACATACTCAAATGGAGTGTTCTATCTGATCAGCTCCCAGTTCGATAAGCCAGTATAAATCTACTCGGTTGGAAAAATTAATTTTTTAGGTTGCTTTGACAAAATTACTCAATTGAAATAAATAGATGGAACGGCAGTTAAAGGAGACAATTTGTAACTTTGAACTTCATTCATTTAAAAACAAACAAGAAGATCTTAGAAACTAGAAGATCTAGATATTAGCCCATTTATTCTTTTTTCTATAAGATGTTGCTTGCCAGATCCTTCCTAAATACGGACATTTTTCTAATACAAAATTCAACACCATGTGGCTCAAATTCACTATCTGTTTGATATGCTTTCTAGACATCCACTACCCGAAGGAAGGTATATTGAGATCTTTGTTAAGATGAACCACCTTACTCAGCTTGTAGGTGAGCCCACTCGAATACCAAGTGTATTTGGGCTAAACGCCCCCACTTTCCCTCCCCGACAAGTATACCTTAAAGTTAACTTCTTCATTCGGCACTTCGGGCTATTGTGCGTCCATTGTTTAATATCCAGCCAATTCGTAGTGTCCAATTCATCCATTAAAAAAGAAACATCCCTCTAGGACCGTTTGGCAATACGAGAAAGGTAATTCGAACGTTTTTAATAGTCATTTGTCAAGAATGTAAACGATTAAACTTCATCTTCGGTTCTAACCTTCATCTACACCGAAAACCCAATAACTAGCATGCCAGATAAAGCATTTGTACTCGGAGCAAATTTTTTTTTTTTTTTTTGCTAGCTTGACGCTTTCAGATAGCAACATTACCCCACCCGTACTTAAGAACCTAAATTGTTCAATGGGACAATTAGTTTTCCGCGCACTCGTACAGTTGCAAGAGCATTTCGAGATCTTCATATAAGTAAATCCCCTGATCCTGATGGTTTTCCTCCCTTTATTCTTTAGATTAGAAATGGTGTTCCCCAAGCCTCTGTTTTCTCTCCGAAGCTCTTCCTCATTTTATAAGATCTCTTGTCTGAAAATTCTAATCCACTTCATTGTTTTGCCACCGATCTTCGTTTGAAATGATAACATTTCTAAGACCGCTAAAGACGCTGCTAAATGATTAGGATTTCTCTATCGGTGTAAGAAATGTTTTACCCCTTCTGATTTGGCTTTAGTTTATAAGGCGTTTATAAGTCCAAGCATATAGAACAGCATAAGCTTTGGGCAGGTGCAGCCTTAACTTCTCTTCATTTACTAGTAAATAGACCCTCATTGCATCCTGTACAATATTTATCCAAACAGCTTGTTGGATATATCGCTTTCAACAAAATGCAACATCTCCATTAATATATTTGAGCTGAACGATATCAAATCATAAATGTTTATTTTCTTTTAAGCTTGTCATTTCCTTTTTATACTTAAAACTTTCTCCTTCTTTGAACTCTTGAAAAGATAAGTCATATTTTGTAATCTTAAAATAATTTTTAAATCTTTAGTCCTTTATAATACATTTCAACTTGAATTAACTAATTGTTTTGTTGCCTTTTAAAACAACTTTAAAATTAAAAAAATATAAAATTAATTTAAAATTTTAAAATTAATTAAAAAAAATAAGAAAAAAAAAATAAACTTAAATACAAATATTTTTTAAAATTTGAGAAAAAACTTTTTCACATGCAAAACTTTCTTTTTGTGAACCTTTAATCAACATAGTTGATTGCAGCTGATTCATAACGACAACTTAAGTTATCTCAAATTTTCAACCATAGACTTTCGTCGTTTATTGATACACAAACCACACGCACAAAATGACAAATATGTTTTGCCTTATGAAGTCATGTACATTCCGATTCAACTGCAGCTTATCTATCATACAAAATTGACTTTTAACATTATTAGTTTTGAACACACAGCAAAGTAAATAATATAATAAAAATTTTAAGAACTAAGATACTAGTACAAATTTAAAACCACATTTTCAGGCAATTAGAATTAAAAAAAAAAACAATATTTAAAAGGCAGTGGTTTTAAAGTGCAACCCATTAGCAGGAATCAAAAAAAAATGTTTGAAATTTATGCAATCAATTTGTCTTTTAGTTTTAACACCAGAAAAAAGCAAAAACAGATCCCACAGAGGGAAAAATCATAGCTTCAATTGAAATCAATAATATCGTGTGACTAATTAATTCACCTGCTTTATAAAAACCTTAAAATGCCTCTATAGAAATAAATTAACATAAATACTACGTTATTGATAAACATTTAGGGCTTTCATAAGAACATAACAGAAGGTTTTGCATTCAGTGAACAAAAATATATTTTTTTTTTATTTGAAGTGAAAATTATTTCTGACTGCGTTAAAACGAGTTTGTTTTTATTTAAATGCAATATTGGAAAGGAAAATTCGCCACACGAGAACCATGGGTATTTAATTTATTACCTCTTTTGAAGAACATGGAAAAGAATGCATAATGCTATAAGTTAACAAAAAATGTTCCATTTGAGAAGAAAAATCACGACCCTAATTTCCAATCTGTCCAACAATCGCATTCTGTGAAGGATCAATAAACTGACACTTAAATATTCATATCACATTCTGTGAAAAACCACATTTTTAAAAACGCAGTTTTAAAATCATAACGACGAGAATTGACTCACAAATCATAACTAGATAGAAATGTGGTTGTGATTTATTTTAGAAATTGTGAACGAAATCTGAGATTAAAATCATACGAGAGACACGAATTTCACAGAGATCAAGGTTAAGGTAAGTAGAATGAGAATTGCTAGATTTAAGAACTGAACATTTTTTAGTTGACCAGGAGCATAAGTAATTAGTGTGTGATGCGGTAAAAAATAAAAAAATATGAGCATAAAATAATAATAAAATGCAAAATGAGAAAATATATGCGCTTAAAAAGTAAAAATATGCTCTGAAAAAGTTGTAAGATAAATGACAACAATAACCCAAAAAAATATAAAATCAACTTCTAAAATTATATTCCAATCTCATTTGAACAAGGAGTAATTGTCCACATTCTTTGAATATGTTTTGTTCACATATACCATCATACATTATTTTTGAAATTTTCAAAATATTCCACCTCTTTGATTATTCTTTGAAGTTTAGTTTACCATTTCTCATTCTACTCGTAAATAATTTATTTTTATAATATAGAATTAGAGTACAGAGCACGAGAATGACATGGAAAAACATGACAAATGTAATTGTGTTTAGTGCTGCCAGGTTGGCACTTCTATGGAAGTAGGAATTGAAAGTGTTAAGCTGCGCACCCATTTTGTAAAAGTAAATATTTAAATTTTTCGAGTCTTTTGAATATTTTGAAAATATTTATATGAAGGTTTTTATAATACAAACTTTATATACTACTGAAATAAATCAGCCAAGTAGAAGACTTAGCACTATTATTGGACTTGTTGAATTATTGATTCAAATTAGCTTTTTTGGCCTTTAGTCCACGGGCAAAAAAAAAAAATCCAACATTAATGATTACAATCCTAATCTTTGTTGGATATAGTTCACATTGGATTTTTGTCAAAAAATTCATATAAGATGAACTGAACTTAACAAAAATTGCGTATTGACAAGGTCCTCACAAGTCAACTGATGAGTCCATGTGAGATCACCCGGACGAAACGCCTATTTTGAAAATATGCATTTATTTTAAAAATATGTAAAATAAACCAAAAAATGCATTTATATGCATTTATAGTAAAATATGCAAAAATAAGCTCTAACGATTGAATTCCATTTTTGAGGGAATTTACTTATTCGAAAAACTAGCTTATTTGTTTTCTTCTATGTTTATCCAGAAAAAATACGTTTTAACATAGAAATCCTTTTATAGACAGACGAAAGCGAAACAACAGGGTTGTTATGCGAGAAACAGATTAACACAACAACGAAAACTTCAACATCAAAAGTCTTGTAAAATAGATTACAACGTGAACAGCGTTTTTGACAGCATATCAAAATCAAAATAGTTTCAAATGCGAAATAATTTTGCAATACATAATATGATAAAAATTAACGTGAATTGCGTCAATGTATACGACTTGCGCAATTTGTCGTTCTAAAATTAATTTGTTTTAAGTAATTCTTCCATTGTCATTGTCGATATAAAAAGATGGTTGTCACATTTTCATTTGAGTGTTGATAATACTGACAAATTTTGCCTTAAAAGTTGGTAGCATTTGTACAGCGACATCGAATTTAGGGCTTAGGTCTAACGTTGATGTCAATGTCGTTGTCGAAGTTGCTGTGCTAATGTAATCAAAGCCATTTAAAACCAGTGGCTCTAAATAGAGTGACGTGGTTGTTTCTCGCATTAGAAAAATCTCATTTTTAGTGTGCGTCCCAAAATTCTCCGTCTATTCACACAGCGCATGATCGTCGGATTTACACCTGACGTGCGAGGGTGATCACATTAGTTTTTATTGCTGACTATTGTTTGAATTCTTTATTATTTTTATTGTGTTGTGTTTTATCCACTACAGTATACAGCTGCGTTACCACTTCCCGAAAAAAAGTAGATTTTAAGAAAAAAGTTGAGAAAAATCCAAGAAGATTTTAAAATGAATTTTTACTTGCTTTAAAAAAAAAAACAGAACTCGATTTTCTCCAAACACGAAAAAGTAGAGATCCCGTCTGTCTGCAGGTCTGTACCTCAACCTGCAGCCTAAATGAGAAATTGAAATGTTTTTTTACGTAGCTCGGTTCCTTCTATACAGCCATTAAGAAATATCATATTTATTTCGCAAACGGCTCTAATGGTTTTTATAAAAAAACATTATGTTCAGACCATACTAGATAATCTATATATCATATATATATCATATATATATATAATCTATATATATATATAGTAAATTTTTTTCCGGTAACTGTCATTGATTTTCTACTTTCTCATTTCTGACTCTACCGATTTCGATCAAAATTTTCATATAGGAGCTTCTTTGATTTTGAAATAATAATGTATATAAAACAGTTTTTCCTTAAATGTATAGTAATATTAAATATTTAAAATTGTCAATACATTTCTTTTAATTTTAAAGAAATTTGTGTAGCTATAAAGAATTAATTTATTAATAAAACACACGCAAGCGAAATTTTCATAAGATTCGTTTTTCTATGCTTTTAAAATTGCTCATTTACATATTCTTATTGTGTTGACATACATTTTTTTGTAATTTTCTTGCTACATACTACCTAGAGTGAAATAGAGAAAAAGAAGCAGATGTTTTTTTTTTGACAAACGCTGAGCTATGTTATGGCGGTAAATGTAATAGATTTTCGCTGTTTGGTACTTTATTTGACACAAGCTCTTTATAACTATGATGGGTAGGAAAATGTTTTATAAATACGAATTTGTATAGTGGATAAATAAGTCCTTATGCATTCTAATAAATAGGGCTGTTGGCTGTCACTAATTTTTTTTTTTTTAGTTTCCACCTCTCAAATGCTGAACTAAAAAAAACAAACACAATTTATTTTTTGACAACTCAGGCTCTGCTCTGTAATAAAAAAGAAAAACGCCTATAATATCGGAGAGGGCAAGTTGCAGCCAGAGATAAAGAGGATCGATTTACCGATCTATTTTTATGATGTTTTTAAATTTCAGTTTATAAAGCGGCTTAGTTCAATCAGAGTATTGATAATTGAGTTCAGCTAGTTTCGTGTCGTTAAAAACTTTCTTAAATCTTTCTACTGTCACCTTTTTCTATTTCTAAGTTTTCTGCATATTCTGTCACTTTTAATTAAACTATAGAAACTCAACTAGAAAAGTTTTTAAGGCATATAACTTTAATTCACAAGTAAAGACTAAATACCAAAAGGATCTTGGATTCGTTTCTTAGGGGTTAAATTTATCTTAGGAGGAGGTGATAAAAGCTCTAAGAGTATCTAGATTTAGATTTATGTAAAGAATTTGAGACATTCTCTTTAAGAAGACTATGAAATATTGATCAATAAAATAATATTAAAAATATATACATACATACTATTTTAATATAATAAAAAAATAAAATTAGTTTAAACAAACAAAAAAATTATAAATATGTATATTGTATGTATAGGCAGTATAGGCACATATGATTACTATCATAGCAACCAAATCAAAATAATTTTTTTTTAAGTATCTCTTAGACTGGGCATACAAACATCAATCATATTAATAACTGCATTGGTCTCTCTAATGCAACGAGTAATCGGTTTATTTCTATCGTAATTGCTTCCTGAAAAAGTCTCTCGTAGGTGAAAACACATACGGAGACTCCTGCAAGGGTAAAAAGTTGATTCGCTCAAGCAAGTAGGGGCAAATAACGTGGCTATTAATAATTTCGTTTAATAATCATGCATAATTGAAAAATATCTTCTTCTGAGCTCAAGCGTTTGCATATTGAAAATATTGAAAAATAATATGTGGTTAAACTTTTTTGAATTCTTTCAATTCTTAATGAATGAGTATTAAAGTAAGGTTTCCAGAACACAAAACATTACTCCACACTAGACCTAACAAAAGCCATATAGAGATTCTTAAGTTTCCAAAAAATGCTTTTGTTTTTATTTTCGACTTCCTCATTAACGGCTCAAACTATTTTGATCAACATTTTTATGCAGGAGCTCCTTCGAATTTGAAACAATATTTTATATAAAAAATTCCGAAAACCTTCGAAGAAAAATTGACCAATACTACCAGCACTATATCGCCATGTGTTCCCAGACCTGACCCTAACTGGAGACAACTTTAACTTTAATTAACTTTAACTTTAAGACAAAACTTTTTCCTAGTTTTAACCACCCCTCCATGCAACAGAACCTGCCTAGTGTCCATATTCCTTCTAAGCCTCAAGCTCGCCGGGTTTCCTTTAATCTTACACCCACTTCTTTCCCAATTCCAGCTCAATCGCCTACAGTAAACTCTATTCCACATTTTGACCTCAGTTCTGGAGCAAATTATCCAAATTTTCAAAGCTCTCATATACTCAACCCCTCTCCAGCATCTTTACCAAATAATAATACTGCTCCTTGCCAAATAAACTCTTCTCCCAACACATTTTCAACCCCTTGTCACATTCCCTCTCCATCGCCACCTAACTTCGTCTCTTCTTCGCCAATGCCCACCAAATATTTTATCGACCCCCTTCTGCCCACAGCTGTAAAATTGACACAGCAAACAGTAGATTCCAACGAAAGTCGTTATGCTCTCTCTAGACTAGAAGATAAGAAAAGTTATGAGAACACTCGCATTTTCTTAGCTTATCTCCACGATAAATCAGACTCAGTCTGCTACGAAGGGAAAACAAAAACGAGTGTAATGATCTCAATCCAACAAGAAGGTCTTCCTACTGATGTCAATAGCCTGAAAAACCTCTACATTAGATATCACGAGTTTTTCAATATATCCCCCCAAAAAGTAGAGAATGATATCGACGCTTTTGGTAAGTATATTCATTCCAAGCGGATGTTTTGCATTCAGCGCAGCAGAGCCATTGGGCTCTAAGACAGTTCGAAATGGATGGCAATACAAAAAATAATCTTGAGCGATGAGGCATTAATACGTCATCAAAAAATTGTTGAATACGAGGTCCACCAAGTGGCAATTCATTCGAAGAAAGTTACTACTTGGTGTAGATTTTTGGCGGGTAGCTTCATGATTCCGTAATTTTAGAAAACGACAACGGAGTATGCTTCCAATCGAAAACAAAATTTACTAAATACTATATCGTCTACGGTTCCAACGCTCGTTTTCAATGACACTTCTTATGTCAGCTCACAAGAAAAAACGAATTCGCTTGCAGCACAGTTAATTGCTGTTAATTCGAAAAATTTTCATGACTTCTCCTGTTCTTGAGAGCGTAAAGATTTTATTTAACAAATCTTCTTTCGTACGCGTACAGTTGCAGCAGTACAGAAAGATATCGATGTACACAAATCCGCCATCCCGGATATTGTCCTTCTCATTATTCTGAAAAGTTGTTCTTCAGCGCTGGAAAAAACCAATGCGTATACCTTAAATTCAATAACTTTCCGAGTGGATGAAGAATGGGATTTGCCCAGTCGTTCCCTACAAAAGGCGAATCTTCTTCCCTTCTACTTATCGCCCAATTGAACTTACGTCCCTTCTTTCAAAGGTCATGTAAACGCTGATAAATTATCAGCTCAAGAAACACCTTAAAGATCGAAAGCTTCTCAATGACCGGTAGTATGGCTTTCTTAGCAATAGTTCCACCGGTGATCTGATAGTATATCTCACCGAACAGTTTCACAAAACTTTACATCTTTTTGAAGAAAGTAAGATTATTGCACTTGATATTTAAAAGGCATTTGATAGAGTTTGGCATCAAGATCTCTTATCGGAAATGTGTGCATTTGGTTTTGATGACCCTCTTCTTCGATAATTAAAAACTGCCTTTCGAACCGTTCAATACAATTTGTGTTGTACGATTTTAAGTCTAAAATTCTTAAAATAAATGCTGCTGTGCCTCAGGGCTGTGTTTTATGTCCAGCTTTATTTTTCATATTCATCAATGATCTTTTGTCTGAAACTCCTGTCCTAATTCATCAAATTGTTTTGCTGATGGCAGTAGTCTCAGCTTCACATATTCATCTACAGATTCACATCCTTATTCTTGGGATGTTGATATAAAGAGGCAACGTATGATAAGCACATTTTATTCTGATCTCGATAACATTGTAAAATGGGGAATCAAAAACAGCATAGAATTTAATACTTCAAAATCTCAATGTTCATCTTCTGGCGTTAAAGCTAATACCACATCAAATACCGCTATTCATGCACAGCGCTAGAATTTATGAAACAGAACATCTGTGGATGACCACATATTCGAGTTTAGGTAGGTTTATTTCGTCTATGCAAGAATTTCGTCACCCCTTCTGATCTGACTGTAATAAATAGTGCTTAAATTCGTCCGAAGCTCGAGTATAATTCCCATGTATGGACAGGTGCTCCAATTGACCAACCTGAGTCTTTTGGATAGAATCAAAAACAAATGATTGATGGTGGAACTATAATTCAAACATTTCAGTTAATCCTTAAGCCCAACTTTGCACGTATTGTTAGATTCAGATATTCTTACCTTAGCCGCACTATACGAATGTTGAATCCTTTACTTGGACCAATATTTCCCTCCCATTGAGGTGTATAGACATTCAAAAAAAAAATTTGCATCGGTATCTCCTTGTCAACTTTCCTAACCGCTAGCACTGTGCTCTGACATTTCGACATTATCCCTTTACTGCGAGCAAAATTATAAAAAAAAATAGAAAAGCTGTAGTGCAAACCCGCGTTTATATTCCAAGCAGATCTCACACACAACTTGTTTAGTTAAATTTTTACATCCACTCCTCCCTATTAGAAAACCCAATTTAAAATATAGTTATATAGTTAAGGACGTTTGAATAACTTATGTCTTGCGTGTGTCTGTCTAGCACTTGTCACAGTCCGTCAGCTTGATATTCATTAAACTGCTCTTCTCGAACATTTACAAATTCCGTTCAAGATTCATTGGAATTAAAAAAAAGACAACCCAAATAACATTTACTCTATTACGACATTATTTAACCGAGGTGTCTGTCCTCAACATTGCGCCACAAAAACCCACAGAATCTTACTTCAAACGAGCACTTAAAATGAAATATACGTCAGAATGGTCTGATTTTTTGATCCTTCCTCCTGGGATAGATATAGAGAAACCTTCCTCTCTCCTATGACATCAAAAATTTTACTGCACGCGAAAATAAATAAATCGATTTTATGGCAAAATGAAAGTCCTTTTGTTTTTTGAAGCAGCACCATTCCGTGAATTTGATGGACGTTCGTCGCTTGGAAAATGATAGACGAGTTTTCCTCGATATTACCTCTTTTGTTAATTTCACGCTTTATTTAACTCTTTCCTGAATGCTCCGAGCATTGATTGAAACTTATCGACCATCGCAAATGTGCTATTCTATTGTAATTCAATTCTACTAAGGGTGCGATGCTCAGAATAGAAGCCCAATTATTTAATACCGTTAATACCTTCCATCGATCGATCCAATGGGTATGGGGATATTGTATGCAAATAAATTAAATGGAGGTTTTGGCATTAAACCCCTTTCTACATCACATCACCGGCGGAAAGGGAATAATTGTTTGCATGAAAGTAGATAGATAAACAACAGCTGTGTAATGTGGGGTTGGGTGTGACGGTTTCAAGGAAATTCATTTGAATCGAATTTTAGGAACTTATTTATCGAGGGATCTTCTTAGCGGGTTGTCTAATGAAGCAATACATTCCTGTAGAAAATTCCTCTGATTAAGTTCTGACTATTACCAACTATCTTAGGATTACAAGTTCTAACTTTTATTTTGCTATAAAGTTGTAACCATGATTTGTGGTACAAGTTCTGTAAATATTCCCAGAAATAGTTTTCATACTTAAAGACTCCGCGGTGCAAATGTGACCTTTTAGATGTCTCAATAAAATTACACTTAAAATTAAAACAGAAAATTCACCAAGTTTAAAGTCAACCTATAACCTATATCTGTTATCTCCAGGGGGTGCTGCAGAGCCCGGGTTATTTATATTTGTAGACAATTATAAATTTAATGGTCTATAAGAGATATAATAACAATGGAATCCCGCTTAAACCAATATAATTTGTGGCCAGATGTTATGCGAATTATAACTGTACGAGTATGGTTGCACAGAATACCTTTAATGAGTGTGCTGAGTGTCGGAGCTGGGTATTGATTTATTAGATCAGAGTAAAGTTTTAATGCGATTTCCTTTTCATTTATGTTGGCAAATGGCAATTAATCTTTCAATACACAGCAGGATGTATTTATTGATTTAAGGTTTTAAAATATTTTAAAAGCAAGCTGTGAACTTTGTATGTATTGTATCATTGAATGCTTTATTGTTTTATACTTTTAAGCTTTTGTGGTTGTTATTTAATAATTAAATGGAGATAATCAGGTACATATAATTTATGGAATACGACAAGAAAAACATGGTATGGTTTAGTAAAATACAATCAGACCAAAAAACATAAATGTTAAAAAAAGAGCCAAGTTCTTCTATACAAAAACCTTTGTGTAACAAGTCAGCCGTGAAAAGTACTGAGATCTAAAAGTACGCCAAGTTCTTACTTCATGAAGGTTTAATACCGAATATTTAAAGTAGAATAATATTGAAACAGCTACAATGTAATAGAGAAATTTTATTATTTAATGATTACTGACTAAAATTTGATGGGTTCGCTTGTCAAGTTTTTAAAACCTTTCGAATTGGGCATAAAAAAAAACTTGCCAAGTGATCCCATCAAATTTTAGTCAGTAATCATTAAATAATAAAATTTCTCTATTACATTGTAGCTGTTTCAATATTATTCTACTTTAAATATTCAGTATTAAACCTTCATGAAGTAAGAACTTGGCGTACTTTTAGATCTCAGTACTTTTCACGGCTGACTTGTTACACAAAGGTTTTTGTATAGAAGAACTTGGCTCTTTTTTTAACATTTATGTTTTTTGGTCTGATCTCACTCCTTTTTGCAAAGATTTTAATATTTTGCCATGTCAAAATCTCGAAAGATACGGAAAAATAGAAGGGTGGACTCTACCTTATAAAATCAACTTAGTTTATAGCTTCCTATTTTTTTTTTGTATATTTTCTTTTTGTTATTGGTTGTTTTGATTTGCGCTTCAATTGTTTCTTCTTGTCCTTTCAAGATACCTAACACTAACATACCTACTTTAATGTTAAATACTAGTATCTACATTCGCTCAAAGTCATAAAAAAGCAATAATTGTTGAGGATGCGATGATGTTTTTGTTGCAATTTTAACTCCTTTTTTTAAATGAAGGTAGACCACCAATTAACAGCCTAATTAGTGGTTTTATTATAGTTCACATCACAGTTAAGAGTTTTTTTTTATGTAAACTCATAATATTTTCAGGTATGCAAATGTTTTCTTTTTTTCATTAATGTTAACATAACATAGAGTACCAAATCGAGCACTCTAGTTCTAAGAAAAGTTATGAAATTTCAAAATGCATGTATAGTTTCAAAATGACAATAAAAATACACTTTGAATGAAAAATCTTAGATTTTCTATTTTTCGCTTTGAATGTACGTTAAGCTATACCCTTCCACAAAACTTTATCATTCTACAGCAGTCGGAAGTGATCTATACAAATCAAACTTTTTCTTGGAAAGTGGGCGGACACCACGCCCCCTGAATGGAAAACCTCAAATTGTATATTTTTTTCTTTGTATGCAATTTAAGCCCTACAACTTTACCAAATTTCATTGTTCTACTGCAATCGGAAGTTTGCCATATATAATTTACATCAGTTCTGAGGAAGTGGGCGGATACCACGCCCCTGAATGGAAAATCTCAAATTTTATATTTTTTTCTTAGTATACAATTTAAGCCCTACCGCTCTACCAAATTTCATTGTTCTACAGCATTTGGAAGTTTGCCATATATAATTTACATCAGTTCTGAGGAAGTGGGCGGATACCACGCCCCCTGAAAGGAAAACCTTGGTGTTTATTTTTGGTTCTTTATATGCAATATAAGCCCTACCGGTTCACCAAATTTAATCGTTTTACAGCAGTCGGAAGTGCTCCATAATACGATGTCGGGAAGTGCTCCAAAATTCGGAGAAAGTGGGCGGATACCACGCCCCCTGAATTGAAAATTTCAAATTTTCGATTTTTTCCTCTGGTTGCATGACAAGACCTACCGTTGTGCAAAATTACAAGATTCTACGATGTCGGGAAGTGCTCCATAATTTTGATGATCTGTCAGTCAGTCAGTCAGTCAGTCAGTCAGTCAGTCAGTCAGTTACGGCTTTTGTGATTTTTGAGGCCTTATATATCAGGAACCGCTTATGCTAGAAAATTGAAATTTGGTGAGGCGCCTCTGCTTGACTAGCTTAGCAAATATTCGGAATTTCAAGTTTCTGACTTCATTGGTACTGAAGATAGGGAGGGGTCAAAAGTCGCCTGAGTTTGTTCCTGTAAAAAAGGGTGTAGTGCCAGAACTTGGCTGGGCACTACCGTGCCCTTTGATATATTGTAGATAATAATTTTCCAGGTTCGCTAATAAAATTTATTTTCTTAATCTCAAACTTTCACTTATTTATTTCGCAAATTATCGTAGGTATAAGACTACCATTTTACTAAAAGCTCAAGTGACCTCAACTCCAAGGTGCGTTTCGCCCAGGTACGACAGTGGGCTCATCAGTTAGATGCTGCCGTACCCTTCTAAGATGCAAATATTGGTCGATGTTTACCGACTCTTATAAAATTTACAGCTTTAATAGACTGTGAATTTTATTTTTCTAGGGGAATTTGATTAAATTCAGACACCTAGAATAATAATGTCCGTGGTCAGACTATTAAATCAATGAAGAAAGAAAGTAATTTCTGTTTAAGTGGAGTGATTGAATTAAATTCAATTAAAAGCTCAAGTGACCTCAACTCCAAGGTGCGTTTCGCCCAGGTACGACAGTGGGCTCATCAGTTAGATGCTGCCGTACCCTTCTAAGATGCAAATATTGGTCGATGTTTACCGACTCTTATAAAATTTACAGCTTTAATAGACTGTGAATTTTATTTTTCTAGGGGAATTTGATTAAATTCAGACACCTAGAATAATAATGTCCGTGGTCGTACCTGGGCGAAACGCACCTTGGAGTTGAGGTCACTTGAGCTTTTAATTGAATTTAATTCAATCACTCCACTTAAACAGAAATTACTTTCTTTCTTCACTACCATTTTACTCTTTCACGACTGAGATCAAACTGTCTGCTATTCATTGCATGTCTCTTGTAAGGCTTATTGGATGATTCATACAATGGATAGTTAAGTGATATCCGATGTTTAGTTCAATTGCGTTTGTATGCTTTGATTGATTTCAAATAAGAAGATATGTTGAGATATTTGCTGAGATGCACTACCCGAATATCAGACGTTGCTGGGTAAAAGGCTTACACTCTCGATTTGTTTCTTACTTCTAACCCTGATAAGTATATTATAACGGTAAACTCTCCACTCGGAACTTCGGACCATTAACACATATCAGCCAATTTCTCTTGTCACATTTATCTATTTGAAGAGAAGCATCCCACTAGGACCGTTTGGCAATACGAGAAAGCCAAGTGGGACGGTCTAAAAATCTTTTTTCGAATTTTTAACTGGACACTTCCTCGACAGTGACGTTGATGCCAGTGCTAATATGATCACAGAAGTGATTTTTCGTGGGATGCGTATAAGAGTATAAATCCTTAAGAAAATTCTTGGTTCGATACAATCTGTAAAGAAGCTATCAGCATGAGAGAAGTAAGTGTCCGCTCTTAAAAAGCCAACTTAACTGAGCAAAGTCGAAAAAAGTATAAACAAGTTAGAAACGCTGTTATAAAAAGAACCAAATTCTTACATGACCAGAAATGAATGCAAAATTTCCTGCAACGTCCCAAAGGAAGTAGACATTTATGGTAATTTGTCATGAACGTAACAAATTCAACTTCTTCTTCGATTCCAGCGCTCATCTTCAAGAATATCCCGATAACTAGCTCTTTAGAAAAGGAAAACGTACTCGCAGCTCAATTTGATGCGAGTTCTACGTTGCCTGGTAGCTACGACGGGTATATTTCCGCACTCGTACAGTTGCAAGAGCCTTTCTAGATCTTGATGTAAGCAAATCTGCTGGTCCTGGTGGTATACCCGCACTCTTCTGAGGAGGTGTTCTTCATCGCTGGAAAAACCATTGCGTAAGCTTTTCCATCGCTCCTACTGTTCTGGAATCTTCGCTAGAAGATGGAAAACAGCATTTGTTTAATTATTGCAGTTACGTCACTTCTTTCTAAGGTCATGGAACCGCTGATAAATCATCAGCTCAAGAAATTTCTCGAAAATCAAAAGCTTCTCAATGACCGGCAATACGGCTTTCGCAGCAATCGTTCTATTGGTGATCTGATGGCATATCTCACCGAAGAGTGAAACAGATCTTTATATTGTTGTGAAAAAAGTAGGATTATTGCGCTTAATATTTATAAGGCATTAGATAGAGTTTTGCATCAGGCTCTCTTATCGAAAATGCATGTAATTTAACCCTTATTTTTTGGATTAGAAATTACCTTCTCGATCGTCCAATACATGTTGTATAGGACGGTTTCAAGTGTGATTTTTACCAAATAAACTCTGGTGTTCGCTAGGGCTCCGTTATGTCTCCCAGTCTCTTCCTCATTTTTTACTTGCGACTTATAGGTACACTATAAGGCAAGTTATGCATTCGTAAAAAAAATCGAACTCGAGATTTTGATCAAAGTTGACATTACGATGATAGCGAAGACTTAACAAGTTGGGTCTCGCAATTCTGTCTGCCTGTCTGTCGGTTTTTTTTTGATTTTCTCAAAAACGGTACCACCGATTTTGATCATTGCTCTCTATTGTCGTTGAAGCTAAATGTAACGCTTATGCAATTGTCCTTGAATGGCACTTGCATCGAAGATACCGAAAACCTCTCAGAACTCGGCACGTATTTAACACTTTGCTTGAGGGTGATAATTGTGTTATGAGGAAGAGGCTTTTGCATTTTGTGACTAGGCCATTATATGAGGGTCGTCTAAATCAGATTAGTTCCCTCTTAGAGGGGTTGACTTATATTTATTCCCCATTGGAGATAATATTCCCAGAGTCTAAAGATATCCAACTTAACTCTAAGGAGGGCTATGTTTGGGCTAATAAATGAGCTATATGTGATGAAGTCATCAGTAAATAGCAGAATTTTTGTCAATAGCAGGTTTGCTGGTTGGTCGGATGTGTAGAGGTTAAGTAGGTTGCGTCCAAGGCGGGATCCTTGGGCGATTTCGGCTAAGATGTTTTTAAGGATTGATTTAGTACTCCCCACGGTTAAGAGTCGTTGTATCAGCTTAGAAGGTTAAGTTGGATGGCATGGCAGGTAGCTAATTTTAGTTTTAAAACGACATAAAAATATGTAAGGCGAAAAATTCAAAAATGCTATTTACCAAGATTGAAGAAAATTGGCCGCAAGTAAAAAGCGCGAATATAGTTTGATATAATGAAGACTTAGCGAGTTAGATTAAAGCAAAATGAGAATTCTCCAAATAAAATCATGGGATGAACAAAATTTGATGTGAATATGGTAAATTTAAATTAAATTAAATTACCTTAAATTATGAAACTCACATTTGAATGTCTCTTTTAACAAATCAGCATGCCATGCTATTTCATCTACTCTTTGCTTATCAAACATACCTACATAATAAATCCTTGGTCTTCTTTTTTAAAAGACTTTTTTTTATTCAGAGATTCAATCTTTTAAGAAAAAAATATCTGTAATTATTTTTTTTTTTTTCATTTTTTTATTTTTGCTTATCTAATAAAAGCAGCTTAAATTTCGTAAACAAAAAACAGATTATTGTTTTCTTAACTGCAGTTAACAAGAAAAATCATTTTAGTCCTTAAACAATGGGACAATAAAAGATGATGAAAACAACAAGGAAACTGTACATTTCCAAGAAGCAAGCAATAAACCACCCGCTTATGCTTCTTGTACATACATAGGTAGTTATTAATATTTAGATTAAAATTCAAGCTGTTTACGAAATAAGCACAAGGATCTAAATCTCTGAAGTATTACGAGCTTGCAGTTTAAATATGAGTATATATTCTCAATGCTGCTTCTCATACAGGAAGAAGTATGTTGTGTATAATACTGTGCGTTTAGTGGCTTACATAAACATACATATAAGAAATATATTCACAGGGTGGATTCTACGAGTAAAAAAAAGTGTTTAGAAGCCACAAAAGAGGTACAAAATTAACGCCTATATATATTTCAAATCTAAATATAAACTTTGGAAGTACTTAAACTAAAAATAATATTCTTCAAAAAGTTAATCAGTTCCATGAATTAAGTTTTCAATTAACTCAACGAACAATTCGTTCGCTCAATTAACACTTTTATTGATACAGTGTAAGTATTTAACTGAGCGAACGAATTGTTCGTTGAGTTAGTTGAAAACTTTCTCCTTTTACCCTAAAGCGAATTATTTTCTCAATGAGAGGATTTCATAATTTTATGAAAAATAAAATGCCGCACGTACTTTCTCTTATGGGGTATTCCTCGTGAAGCGGACAACAAAAAAGTCGTTTGTCTTTGAATTCCTTCTCGGATCATAGATGGATCCTTTTCAACATAGGTTTCAAGGTAGAAACCCCCCTCCATAAAGAAATCCCAAAAGAACTGACTGGAAGAAATTCAGTCAGATCGCAAAATCCAAGCTAGGAAATTTACCATTAATTAGTGTAGAATCTGTGGAAGTTCTTGAATGTAAGGTAAAGACTTTCGAGGCAGCGATTAACACTGCCTTTAAGGTGTCCTGTCCAGTTAAATATAGCCGCAAAAAATTCCCTCCTTGGTGGAATGAAGATCTTTCTGCACTTAGAAAAATGACCAGAAAGATCTTCAACATATGTCAGAAGGAGAAATTCTTTCAACCATATAAAGACTGCCTAAAAGTGTACAAGCGAGCCATAGCAGCATCTAAGAAGCTTGGTTGGAGAGAATACTGTCACTTAATAGAAAATATTAAGGATTCTGCTAGACTAAGTAAAGTTCTGTCAAAGGAACATTGCAGCCCTTCATTTCTGAGAAAAAGTGACGGTATCTGGACAGCCTCTCCTGCTGAGTCCTTGGAACTGCTTATGACAACACATTTCCCGGGTTGTGAGAATAGCTAAGCAAATCAATTCTGTTATAACAGGAGATAGTATTTCATGTGCGATTAATACTTTCTCCCCTTACAAATCACCTGGCCCTGATGGCATAATACCAATTATTCTGCAGAAACTGCAAGACTTGGCAGTACCATGGCTAGAAATGATCTTCAAAGGTTGTCTCTATCTCAATCATGTACCCGAGTCATGGAGACATGTAAGAGTGGTCTTTATTCCAAAGGTCGGCAAACGAGGTCATGAATCCGCGAAGGACTTTAGGCCTATTAGTCTGACATCTTTTGTTCTAAAGACACTAGAGCGCATCCTTGATACTCACATCAGAGTTTTACTAGAGGGTCGTCCTCTTGATGATTCGCAACATGCATACCTAAAAGGCAAGTCTACGGAGACTGCCCTGCATGAAGTAGTGCGTACAATAGAGAAGACGATTCACTACAAAGAATATACCCTAGCAACCTTCCTAGACGTGGAGGGTGCTTTTAATAACGTCCTAACTGAATCCATTCGCGAGTCACTTGTTCACTTTGGTGTAGAAAGTTTCATATCCAAATGGATTGTATCTATGCTCAGTGACAGAAGGATCCAAGCAACCTTAGGAAACACAATTTCTACTAAGCATGTTAGTAGGGGAACTCCCCAGGGTGGTGTTCTCTCCCCTCTTCTATGGCTCTTAGTCATGGACAAAATTCTCGTCAAGCTCAGAGGTAGTGGTGTAAAAACTGTAGCGTATGCTGACGATCTGGTTTTATTGGTATCAGGTAAGTTTACCACTGTGATTAGTGAAATCACTGAATTGGCTCTGAAAAGAGTTAGCAACTGGGCCACTAGTAGTGGACTAGGAGTTAATCAGAGTAAGACGGAACTGATGCTCTTTACTACCAGGACTAAAATACCTACATTCACCCTACCTCGACTTAACGGTCAAACTCTTTCCTTATCTTCCAAAGCTAAATACCTTGGAGTTATTCTCGACCCCAAATTGAATTGGAAGGTAAATATTGAAGAACGGGTTAAGAAAGCCTGTATAGCTTTCTATGCCTGCAGAAAGACCTTTGGTAAGAAGTGGGGCCTTCAGTCGAAGATGATTTTGAGGACGTACACTGCAGTGGTACGTCCAATTTTGTCTTACGGATCGATTGTTTGGTGGCACTTAGCAAGCAATATAACGTCGGAAAACTTAAAAGGGTTCAAAGAACGGCTAGCGTCGGCACTACAGGGGCTCTCAGATCATGCCCAACAGATGCCCTGAGCGTTATCCTGAACCTTTTACCACTCGACCTTCATATAAAATACCTAGCGGCATGCAGTGCTGTAAGACTTAAAGAATCTAACTGTTGGTTCTCCAAACCTTATGGTCATGGAAACATAACAAAATTGATTCCTCCGGATATTTTCTTATCGAACACCGACTACTGCGTACCTCCTCTTGGCCCAAGCGGGGATTTCAAAGCCATTTTTCCCACCAGAGAGGATTGGAAAAATGACGTTGTCATAAAGGATTTCGATTCGATAATCTTCACTGATGGATCTAAGATGGAGTGCGGTGTTGGTTCAGGAATTTTTTCCGAGTCCTTTAACATCTCCAAGTCCCTCAGACTACCAGACTTTGCGAGTGTATTTCAAGCTGAAATACTAGTAATCAAGGAGGCATGAAAGTTGCTCCAATCTAACCAAAACCAATTCAGAAATATAGCTATCTGCTCAGATAGCCAGGCGGCCATTAAGGCCATTAAATCATCTAAATCTACCTCAGTACTTGTCCAGCAATGTCGGGACGAACTGGCGAGTCTGAACATTGACCTCCAGGTCACTCTCATTTGGGTTCCATGTCACAGTGACATAGAGGGTAATGAACAGGCTGACGCTTTAGCTCGGCAAGGCTCGGCCTTACATAGCTCACTAGCGGAAAAAGTAAATATTCCTCTTGGTGCTATGAAGAGAAAAATCTTCTCGATTTTTCTCAATGAATCCAACCGTAGGTGGAGCAGTCTCACAAACTGTGTCATATCAAGAAAGATATGGCCTACTTACAACAACTCACGTTCCAACGATCTAATATGCAGACCCAGGCGCGACTTTCGGAGAAGAAAATCAAAGATCTGATTATCTTTCTGAATGCGACAAAATGGCTTTAGTAATGCTCCGCTAAAGTATATAAAAGCCATTTTCTTCCGTACTAAATCCTTATTTGGGTTGACACGAGTTTAATGGTATCAAAACGGCGCACCCCAGCGCTAATTGAGTCGCGGGCCAGTTGGCTGGCGACTACCATCTCTACCTACCTACCTTGAATTCGTCCATCTTTGTGTTATTTATACTCTCTTCGGTTCTTAACATAATTTCAAAAGGATTTTGAGTTTGAGATTCAGCATGCTATGGGTTAGAAGCTGTAGAAATAAAATGCACGACTGGATCGCACGAACTTGCTCTTATGTAACAGTCTATAAATTTCAAAAATGAATGTTATTAGAGAAAAAATGTTCATAAGCATAACACAACTTCTTAGTAGTTGGAGTTGAAAAGAGGATGCCATGTGATTCGAGCAAATATAGGTTTATGCAAGAACAAAAAATATAAGTCTTTGTAGTAGTTTCTTAAAAAAAAGTAAGCATTTATATTACAAATTTTTAAAACATTTTTCAGAAAAAATTTTGGTACGCCAATTTAAAAGTTTTATTATTGTTTGAATAAAAATTAAATTTACAAAAACAATATTGAGCTGTTTTCGAGATATGTATTGAATTTTCTAAAAAAAAAAATAGATTTTTTTTTTTCAAAATTAAAAAAAAAATATTTTTCTTAAAGTCTTGAAATGCAATGTTTTTTAAGGCTTATAGGAGCTTTTCTCTAAAAAATTTCGTTAAAATCCGTTATGCTGATCATGAGAAATTCAAAATTTTAAAAACTCGTTCTATGGTAGGTACAGTCAGTAATATCTAGTTTTCAATTTTTTTTTTAATTAAATTATAGATCTTAAAAATTAATTGAAAGAAAGAAAATATAAGCAAAATTCTCGGAACCGTTTTCGAGAAAAATACAATTTTCGAAAACCATTTTTTATCATTTGTATGGAGGGTACCGTTATTTTTGGGTAAAATAAATTTATTTTTCTCATATCTTGTAGACTATATTAAAAAAACTTTTATTTATCAAGTTTTAAAAAAATCGAGCTAGTGGCTTTCGAAATATTGAGTTTTCAAAAAAAATTTGAAAATTTTTTTAAAAATCCAAAAAAAATATTTTTGGAAAATTTTAATTCACAATAATATTCAAACTATTGGGGACCCTGCGCAGAAAAAAAATGATCAAGATCCGTAGTACCGTTTTTGAGAAAATCAAAAACCAAAAAAATGGTTCCAAGGGGGGTACCAAAAATAACATGTTTTTGGAATTTTTTTTTCAACCATTATCTAGCTTTAACTCAATGAAATTTTTTGATTTTTTTTAAGAAAATCTGTGGGACAGTTTTTGAGAAAAACAAATATTTATTAAATTTCGAAAAAAATTCGTATGTCAGGTACCGTTATTAAAATCAAATAAAAAAACATCATCGTAATGTCAACTTTGATCAAAATCTCGAGTTCGATTTTTTTACGAATGCATAACTTGCCTTATAGTAAGTACTTATACCAAGTCGCAAGTAAAAAGAGAATATTTTATTATTAAATTTAGCAGAGACAAATCTAGCAAGTATTGTCCCTAAACTTAAGATGTCGCCACAATCTTTTGTCTTCTTGATAGTACTATAAGTTTTATAAACAAAGGTACTAGATTTAAGATTAGATTAGACAGATTTTTATTGAATTATTCGTTTGAACACATAATTATTAATAATATACAAAAATCTTTATAGCATGGCACTAAGCCGTCTGCCAGGCGTACAAAGGTACTATCAAGAAGACGAAAGATTGTGGCGACATCTAAAGTATAAGGACAGTACTTGCTAGATTTCTTAAGTTAAGTTAAGTTTAAGTTAAAGTTTCAAGTAGCTTTAAGCAACTTGAAATAGATTTTTTAAAATGAAGTTCAAGTTAGATATATATTAATTTCTTGCTATAAATAGAAATACATTTAATTTTTATTTATTTTTATTTGGCTTCTTTCTTCTTTCATTAAACAAATGCTAGGAAACATTTGTACTGTATTAACAATCAAGTTAGACCTTTTTTGGCTTCTTTCTTTTTTTTTATTAATCAAATAGGCTATAGGACGTTTCCATTGTGATAATCTTCTGCTGGAAATTGATGATACTCAGAAATTTCTCCTTAATTGCAACAATAGCCATAGAATTAACAATTTTAATGTAATTTAATACATAAGTGCAAATAAGTTTTCCAAGAATTTAATTGTTTTAATCATCAAAAACAAAAGTTCCATCGCAAAGTAAGAATCTATTTTAGTTTTACCCACTTATTCCGCAGCAAACTGCACGATTCCACCTCATAAATGGCATGTGCCATATGGTGCTATTGAAAACTTACATAACCAATGCATTCTTAAAGTGAACCGAAAATCCCACATATCGATTAAACTTCTAACAACTAACAACGGCACTCAAGTAAATAACCGGAAATTAATTTTTTTTTTCGACAGCCCAAAAGAGTTTCCTTCCAACAGTTTGTGGTTCACATTTGTATTTAATTTTACAGAAAATTCGATATCACAGTCAAACAAAACCTCACTTCCGGAATCCATTCATCAAACTCAAAACCCCGTACACACACACACACATCCACTCACACCATTTGATCCGGGTGTATGAAGTGTTATATTGCTTTGTTGGGAATTTTTGTGCAAGGAAACATTATTTTGCAGCGCTCGGAAGTTGCAGGAAGAAACGGAAAATATTTTTTAGTCAAATAGCTAGAACTACCCCTTGTGTTTCAACAACAACAGTAAAAATCAATAAGGTTGCCGAAATAATTTAATTTAATTTATTTATAAAATATTCGCCTAACTTAAATCGAATAACTCATGGGACCTTTCAATGTCGTACAATGAAATGCAGTATGTACATATGTATGTATTGTGTAGAAAAAAATGAAATTATTTTAAAATTCAACCTTGAATGATGTAATTCAATTCAACATTCATTTATTTGCTTAAACATTTATTCAATTAATTAAACAAGTGTGTTCTCTGTTATTTTTAACCACTTCATAACCTCCAAGGATGCGAAAAAGGACAGAATTGTCCTCTGTTTGTCGGGATAATTCAATTTAAAATTCACAGAGAGCTTAAAATGAATTGCGCTAAGCATGGGCAGATTTATTTTTTACATGTTTTTCAGACCCTATAGTCGTGTCGTGGCAAAAACAAAACAACCATCAGGAAAAAAACCGAAAACATTAGCTTTGGAAAAAATCAAGAAGACACCAACTTCATTAAAAATGCAAACCACATCTGTAAACGCCCAGATGTGCTTGTGCAGTGCAATGCAAGCTGGTCCTTATGGTGCTCCTGATGGTGCAATATAGCCGCATAGAGAATTTGTACAAGAATATTGAAATGACCGACTTTTGTTTCATTTCAATTCCCTCGCAGATTTGAGGTTTTATAAGAATTTTTTCTTTCGAATTGTTCAAACAGATATCAAAGGATTTTCTAAGAAGAGGTCACATACAGGGGTGTGTAAAAAATGTTGGTCATTCTCGAAACTTTTCTATACGTATAGTGGCTAGTTAAGGGTGTTTTTTACTTTTTTTTGATACGGAGAACTTTGAATTGCCAACACTGTTTTCTGTGACAGCTGATTTGACAGCTTAATGTAAGTTTGGTTGGGAAATTAGAAATAGAGCGATCCATGCCCGAGCAACGTTTATAAATTGTTCAAATTTCTTTTCCAAACAATGATTCAATTCAAATGAAACAGACTTTTAGACGACACCGTTCTTCCTGCTGAATCCACGGTTGTGTTACAAATGATGATCAATAAGCTGGAAGGTTATTGCAAAGTATAGAACGACTCTGAAAAACAATCAAAAGACGAGCATTGGAAATATGATGAAACATTCTAGAAATTGTAAAATATTATGTATGTACATATAAAGGGTGATCATATAAAGATTTGAATTAACACGATTACAAGGTTAAATTGACTCGAGAGATGAAGCCTACTGACCATTTCAAGCGTCGTCGTCAATACGCCGAATGGTTGGTTGAACAGACAGAATCGTCATTTGGTTTTACGTGAGCACCTGCCTATTACGGCTTCATCTCACGGAGAGCCTACCCTTATCGGGGTCAGATTGAGTCCTGACCATTAACCCCGAATCAACCGAAGCCGATGCAGTAGCAAAGTTGTGACATGTTGCAGGCAGGAAAACACCTCTTGCTTTGGAGTAAACCAAGCCACCACGATACTCCCACAAGGGGGCCTACCTCATAGATAGTCTGAGAAAGAGAGGTTACACTACGTTGTGTTTAAAACATTATATGGGTCTCGTAACATGCCCTTGAGCGCGAGTGAATTATAAAAAAAAAAACCCATCTCTAACTCCTGGGAACTATCTCCCGTGGTGCTAGAATATAGCTTCCGGTGGAGCTTCGCAACCGAGGTCAACCGAAGTCAACCAAGGCCACTTACAGATGAGTTCCTGCAAAACTCAGGGCCTGTCAACCCCAGGATACACACACCCAGCAATCCATCAAGGTAGTAACCAATCACTAAAGTGTGCTTCCTTTTGGTTATTTTTCGTCCTTTGTCTTAGGTTGGGAAAGATACTCCCAAGCAATCTTCTTGATCTCAACGATCGTTTATTTTTAACACATTTCCAAGATTGCTAAACGTCCGAGCAAAGGAGAAATTTTAAACTCAAATGCTTTACTTTACGTTTTTGGCCGTGATTTTTATTTAAAATCTTTTAACTTATCCAGTACCAGGGATCCGTTACTCAGATAGAGCCTGAGATAAGATATAGCATTATATTTTTTGAACACTAGTTCGGGCTAAAACTAGTAGAGTAGAGTAGAGTTTTCTTTGTTGTCTAAATCCCCAGCAAGCCGGAAAAAATAGACGTAAGCCTCCCCACCACGGCAAGGTGAAACTGATCGGGGAGGGTTGAACAGAAAGAAGTGAATCGTGACTCTAAAAAGAAAATCATCTTCAGCAACGAGGCACACTTTCACCACAGTGGATTCGTTAACAAGCAGAATTGCGCCGCATTTGGGCAAACGAGAATCCAAGAGTGATTGTTGAAAAGCCGATGCATCCACAAAGAGTTACTGTTTGGTGCGGCTTATGGGGTGGCGTCATCGAGCCGTACTTCTTCGAAATCGAGGTCGCCCAAGCAGTTACCGTGAATGTTGCTCACGTTGTGGCGATGTTAATTGGCTGCCACGATCATGTGATTTGACACCGTTGGACTTCTTTCTTTGGGGATAGTTAAAAGAAAAAGTATACGTCAATAAGTCAAAAACAGTTCAAGAGCTAAAGGATGAAATAATTCGGCACATTAATGACATTGAACCTCAATTATGTGTCAGAGTCATTGAATGGACCATTGGATAGAGGTATGCCATCGAAGGCATGGCGAGCATTTGGCCGATATATTGTTTCACACATAATTGTCATAGATCTTTCTATCATAACAAAAAATATTAAAATAATTCTCTGAAAACTTTTTATTTTATTTACAATTAAAATCGTGCGTTTTCGTTGGTCCACCCTTTACCTGGGAATATAGTTCACGTTCCAAACGTTCCTGCTTAAGGGCATAGATTTCTGCACGGAACCACAGGCGTTCTTAAATGAGCTGCGTGAAAAAAACGAGTGCCGATCTCGAGTTTATCGGGAGAAGCGAAATCTAACATTTTCTCTGGTACAGCTTCTACCCAACAGCAAATTTGATAGTATAAAGAGCATTTCTGTTCTCAGCTACCAAGATATGACCTGGGATAAATTAAAGAGGTGCGGGGACATGCTCCAATGCATGCGGTGCCAAAGGTTTGGCCACTCTGCTGCTGCAGCAAACTACTAAATGCAATCACGCTGCGTCAAGTCTGGTGAGAACCACAACACATGAGTCGAATATAGGACCCAACTTAAATGTGCACTTTGCCAAAATGATAGACATCCCGCAAACTATCGGGGATGTCCGAAGTTTGAAGAGATAAAGCAAAAACAAGCAGAGAATCGCTCATCAACTCGTCCTCCTACAATAACTCCTGTCAATCACCAAATGTCTTACGCCCAAATGACGGCAGGAAAAGAAAGCATGGTACAGGCTTTTCAAAGGCCAAAGGCTGCTCATGCACAGGCGGAAATAAGAATTATGTTACTGGATGTTTAAGGCCAGTTAAGAGATCTTCAAAGTCAGATACAGGCGACTAGGCTAGACCATCTTTACTCTATTTTGCCGAGTTAAACACTTATAAATTAGAGTGCCCTCTACCAGAGAGGCCCCTTAAGATTCTTGCTGTGAATGTAAATTCACTGATTAGGACTGAATGTAGAGCTAATCTTTTCCAATTATTGTTGAAAGACCAAAGTTCAGGTGTATTTATGACCAACGAAACGAAGCTTAACCATAAACATAAACTGACTCACAATGACACTAATATCGTAAGAAGAGATTGGCTCAATTCTACTCAGGAAGAGGGCGTGGCAATCTTCATACGAAAAGGCATCGATCATAAAGTTATTTATAATAGTGATTGATGTGCGTACATTTTGGTTGCTGGAGGTATGCATCATATGCATTCCTCTCCAACAGGGGAAGCGGATGTATGTGATCGCTGCTTAGCTTATGCTGCTTGATCTTATAACAGTGCTTGAAAAACTTTTTGAAAGTCTTTATTGGATTCGGAAGATATTTATTACCTCAGTGCCAATGATTTAAATGTCAATCACATGAATTGTGGAAATCAAATACAAAATCCTAGACGTAACCAACCATCAATACAGTTGGATGGGTCAGTACAGGTCTTAATACGGAATCGACCTTATGGCTACAGAAAGGCCATTGTTTCCAAGAAATGGTGCCTGTCTGGATCTAATACTAATAGACACACGACTGACAATCACAGACACAGTGGGTCAACAACCAAGAAACTGTTTACGAACGATCGAGTACGATAAAATAAGCCCTGTAGACTTGGCGTCGTAATACAGCTTTCGAACAAGCTTGTAGATTTTGAGGGGTTGGTGCCTATTCATTCTTACAATTATAGTAAGATGTGACAAGATCAGGAATATGAAAAATACAAAGATAGATGAATACTTAGAATAAATGGACGATACAATTAAACGAACAATGAACAGAACAATACTAAAATACAAAGAACGTGACTCTATCGACATGTACCGTAACGCGACCATTGACGCCCTATAAAGACAAAAAAGTGAACTACTGACAAGACTTTGAACATTTGTACGGACGGACGGTTCACTAACACGCACACGATCTGGAGATTAGGACACTGAAGTCGTCAATCAAAAACGTCAACCAATTGGTCAAGGAGAACTATCGGTTATCCATTAATTTGTTTTGGAATAACAGAATTCGGGCCATTAATTTTAGCAACCTGAGTATGTTCCCAGAAATTAATAATAAGAACTTAAGGAAGAACAGCCCCGGATTTACAAATTTTTTCGAACCGAGGCAAAACCTTGATTGTGGCGCCCCCTCCCTTCAGTGTTTAAGACCATTTATTAAAATAATAATCCTTTAATAAATTTAATCTTTTTAATGTCTAATAACTAATAACTTTCATTTGTGACATAAAACTAGGCGTGCTTTCTTTTCTGCGAAAGAATCTATTAGTCTAAAAGTCCGTCGCATAGGCAGTTTAGTTTTCAATGGCTAGGATCGCGAGACCAGATAGACGATCCTGACTCATTGTAGAACGTAGATAAGTTTTAGTTATTTTCAGTTTGCTGAAGCTTCGATCACAGCTTGAAGATGTTGTTGGTAATGTGCAATAAATTATTAAAGCTATACTAACATTGGGAAAATCTTCTTGCAAGTCATGCTTGTACAGATGTTGTATAACAGGTCGAAGGCAATTGATTTTTCATTAATTGTATGTACTAGCTCTTTAAATACGGCAAGTTCCTGGCAAAAACCAACTGCAATCAAGTCTTTTGAATATTTTAAAGCTAGATCGGCTCCATTTTTTGCAGATCTTCTGTCGACATATTTAAAAAGGCGTGGCCACTGTGGAAGGTGAATTTTTCATGTAGACTCTTTGAACTCTCTACTCTTATCTCAATTTCTGTTGAAATTTTGTCAAACACTACTTTTATATCTTTGGAAAATAGCCTAGTCCGATCTAGCATTCTTGTTTCGTCTTCACAGGTTTCGTCGTGTTGCTTTTTTTCTTTTTGGAAATTCGTTTGTTTTTAAGAACCGGCTCAGTTCCCAACTTTTCTGATACAGGTATAGCTTCTTTGATCCAATATTCTACCGGTTTTTCTCTCATTTCTTGCAAGATCTTACCAAGGCGTTGAAACGCGAAATGATAATATCCTCGTTTTGTATTTCAACGTTCACTCTATTAATCTCTCGAAGAATATTATCCCAAATTGTCAAGTTGAGGATAAATTTACAATCCATTACCGCATGTAGCAAATGACCAGCTTCGTACTTAGATTCTGCGGCTAGAGAGGATTCTTCAATTTCTTCCAGAGCTTTGACATCTTCCGGTAAATTATTTAATAGAGTAGTAACAGTAGTAGTATTTAGCGAGCAGACTTATCAAATTCAAAAAATTTCCTTGATTAGGCTGAGGACCATTTTCAGCGAGATCACTCGGTGTTTCTTTAGAACCTCTAAAAGAAAGACAGTTTGTGGCAAGGTGAAGGTACATGACAGCGTCCATTACTACATGTAGAATATGTCTCCGTTTTTCCTTCTCAGAGTGAATCAATCAATCAATCGCTTCCTGACCTGATTTCATTTGTTGCAGACGGTTGTTTTAATAAAACATTCTTTATGCGTTTGTGATACTTCATGCTCATTTAATTTTTCTGGTCTTCTTCCAATTTTTGAGACCATCTTTACACAAGGCTGATGTAGAAGTCAGGGTTGCAAAAGCTTAAGTCACTTGTTAGCTTAAGCTTGGCTTTAATTCACAAGCTAGTGAGTGACTTATGAATTCAAAAAATATAATTCAGCAGCTACGAACTGACTTATGAATTAAAAAAAATTTAATTCACAAGTCAGTTGGTGACTTGTGAATTAAAAAAAATTAATTCAGAACCTACTAAGTGACTTGTGAATTAAAAAAAATCAAGTCATCAGGGAGTAAGTGACTTATGAATTAAAAAATTTTAATTCCCAAGCTACTAAGTGACTTAGGAATTAAAAAAATTCAAGTCATGAGCAAGTAAGTGACTTATGAATTAAAAAAATTCAAATCATCAGCAAGTAAGTGACTTATGAATTAAAAAAATTTAATTCAAAACCAACTTAGTGACTTATGAATTAAAAAAAATTTAATTCATAAGTTAATGGATAAATGCTGATTAGAAAAATTATGAAATGGATAATTTATAAGCTAGCGTAATAATCTTATGATTTAAAAACTAGATTTGAAAGCTTTCGTTAATAATTAAATAATTATGTAGTCAAAACAAGCTTAAAAATTTCCAATCTACCAACTAACTTATGAATTAAATTTTTTTTAATTCACAAGTCACCAACTGACTTGTGAATTAAATTTTTTTTAATTCATAAGTCACTTACTCCCTGATGACTTGATTTTTTTTAATTCACAAGTCACTTAGTAGGTGGTGAATTAAATTTTTTTTAATTCATAAGTCACTTTGTTGCTCATGACTTAAATTTTTTTAATTCATAAGTCACTTACTCCCTGATGACTTAATTTTTTTTAATTCATAAGTCACTTGGTAGGTGGTGAATTAATTTTTTTTTAATTCATAAGTCACTTAGTAGCTTAGGATTTAAATTTTTTTTAATTCATAAGTCACTTTGGGGTTGTGAATTAATTTTTTTTTAATTCATAAGTCACCAAATATCTTATGAATTAAATTTTTTTAATTCACAAGTCATCTATAGACTTATGACTTAAGGATTTTTTAATTCAAAAATTCGCAACCCTGGTAGAAGTGCTGTCGAATAGCTTGCAGTGAGTGCAGTGTTAAGATGCGTTCATAAATCACTTTATATGTGTTCAAAAACTAACTGGGCGTATTAAAATAGAAAAGTTTGTTTTTCAAACATATTATATTAAGATTCGATTTTTTTTTTTTTTATAATCTACCCGCGCTCAAGGGATTAGATTACCCTTTAAATGTTTCAATACTTGATAAAAACCTATGAGATTGTAGGAAAAGAGGTTTCATTTGTTCCATATTTCAAATTCTTGTCTCAAGGATTTGGCGCCTCCATGAAACAGCCGCCCGGGGCAATACCCCGGGGCTGAAGAGGAATGATCAAAACGATTTTTCATGTATTAAGCTTCAAAGGACGACAGAAAACAGAGACATATGTACTTCTGACAACAGGTATAGATTTGGAGGACGCCGCGCCACCGTCTTCGGCGACGAACTCTTTATTGCCGAAGATCTGCAGGAGAAAGTGAAGACGGTTGCTTTCCAGCAAGTGTGCAATAACGGACCTGGAAAACAAAGCCCTGCTTTGTTATTTCTATCTTCAAGATGAAATGATCAAATGGCGATCAGAGAACCGCGGTTTCGCCATGTTCAATGATGATCATTTGTCAAACGCCATCATCGAGCGAAACGGGCCTAGTTCCATGTTGTACTACGACATCTACTTACGGAGGCAGTGGAAATTTATACCACACTATGTAACAACACTATATTATAATGCACATTATCCAGTGCGATTGAAGACAGCTGTGGTACGTTCTCTCCCGAAAGAGGGAAAGGAAACCTTTGATCCGGAGAATCTCCGCTCTATAAGTCTTCTTCCGAGTATCAGTAATGTATTCGAAAAAGTTATTAAGAGAGCTCTGTCCAAATGGGCAGAAGACAATAATATCATACCGAATACTCAGCTTCAGCAATCTTCGTTATTAAAAATGGTCTTCAGTTGGGAGCGGTTTGATAGGTAGTCTAACTCAGAAAATGGCGTATGCCAACGATCTAATAGGTTACACAACAGCCCCAAAAGTCAAGGTCACTAGAATTCTTCAACAAGATTCAGCGATATTGCGATGATTGGAAGTTGAAAATTCACTTCCAGAAATCTGAAACGATTCTGTTGAGGACTCCGTTGCATGGAGCCTCCAGTGTAAAAGAGCAAAGTTATTGAAGTCACCGATGACAACGAAAGATACGCCTTCATTGCAAAAGCTAAGAAAGACGGTACTATACTCCAAGTGATTCTACAATCCACACGAGAACAAATATTTTAACAGTTCATATAACAGCCACACCATATAGGAACTACATATTTACAAAATAAGAGGGGATCTTATCAGATTAAATAACACGCTGTTTCGCAATGAGAGATGGGAAAATTGCAGTATCTGTAACTTTCAGAAGCAGGAAGATATTAAACACTTCAATTGGGATAAATAATGTCCGATGCTGAAAGAGATACAGTGAGCCCACATTCGAAAAAGTAGGCTGCAGGCTGAGTAGATTACTGATTATCTGAATAATACGTACAGATTGGATGCTTCTATTTTTTTTTTCGAGGGTGAACTGATGAGCATTCCTAGCAGAACGGGTATGACGGTTGAACTAATTAAAGGGAGGAATACAACTGGCTACTTCGAGTGAACATTTTTTATGAAAGAACTGAAAAAAACTAGAAAAGACATGATCAAGGTCTTCAAGAGCCGGAAATGCTTCCATTCTAGTTCTGTTTAAACTCAGTTTAAGTACAGTTTAAACTCTCTATTCTGGATTCTATCTAATAAATGAAGAGAAGTTTAGACTACACTTATCCAGAGATGTGAAAGTTGTACTCGAGTCTTGGACATATAAAGTTCTTCTAAATTGTAGTCAGATCAGAAGAAGTGACAAATTTCTTACACCGATAGAGAATCCTAAGCATTTGGCAGACTTTTGCATGACTTGAGAATGTGGTCATTCTAACGAACATCGTCGTTGACACACATACTAACTTTTCAGCTTCTTCAATGCAAGTGCCAAAAATTGCCAGGAACTGAAATCATACTATAGTGCCTTTGGAATTTGCTTTTGTGGCTTGTTAAAATCGTAGGTCATTGCTTATTAACCACAAACTATTGGTGCTATCTTTTCCCATACCTTCTATTTTATAGCGTACATTCAAAGATTTTTTTTTAAATTCAACTAACTTGAACATATATGTAAATATCATCTTCGATATTTAATTAATTTTTTAATTTGTTAAAATTAAACCAAAAGTATGGATTACCATCAGCGATGGTTTTATTTAATTAATTAAACGAGTCCCAATATTGGGATACATAAAAGCCACACATTCATGTGAAGGAGCAAAATCTGCATTCAAAATTGCAATAAACATTTTCCAAAATAAAACAAAACCGAGTCAAAGGATACTATGTACACGCAGTGCAGCAGCAAATATCAATAAGGCTCTCATCCTGGTTGTTATTTTTTTATTTCAACAAAACTCCTCCATAAGCTATGTAAATCGTTGCACTCAGCATTAAGCAAAATGAGGTCATTGTTGCTCAAACACTTGAAAGGTTGAACATTATTCAAACATAAATAACAAGTTTAAATAAGTACGTTAAAAAAAAAAGAAACATTGAACACAGAAAAATACATTTCTGAAGCACTTAATTCCTCGTCAATAAAAAGCAAAAAAAAAAAATCCCACTAACCAGCTAACGACGACGACGACGTCAATATCCGTTCAGCAGCTAAAAAAAAATGCTAGGTACACGCAGGACTTCATGACCTATGGCCATTCAGCCGTATTACCTGATGGAACGAACACCACTAAGGCAAACTACTCGATTTAGAAACTGCTTTCCAAGCGCAAGCAGACGGGCTACATCGACAAATTGTCTATGAAAAGACGATAGCTAGTTGCAATGAAATTAATGACTATTGAATTATTTATTCGTTCTCGAGTATCCACTCCTTGAGCACTTTTCAAAACACCTTGCACTAACTGAATAAAAAAGAAAACCAAATCGACGTTTGAGTCGCACAAGCTTGCTTGTGTGGCTTAATAGTTAGAATGACATACAAATTGAAAATTAAGATTTATTAAAATTAGTTTAACTTTTTAATTAATAAGTTTAGCTGTAGTGAATTTGCAGTTAGGCTGGTTCGAGATTCTTAATAATTTTCGGCAAAAACTTGTTTTAATAAAAAAAACTGTTTTAATTAAGAATTTCAAAAAAATAAAGGGGATTTGACTACATTAAAATTATTAAACACAGTATAAGTGTTAGGAAAATAGGGATTGATTGAAAAGGTGAAACCTATGTACATTGGTTTCGAAGTTCGGAATATCAAATTTGAAGGCAACAAAGTTAAAGCATTCTACATTCGTGTAGTGCAGCTACAGATATAATCTCAACTTGACTGTACTTCAGAAACTGAACTCAATGGTAAGCTTATGTGAATTGATTACGATAATTTCTAAAAATGAAAGTCATTGACCTTAGGAGGTCGATAAGGTATTGCCTAGCTGTGATCAACAGCAAAGCCACCAACCAAGAAATCAGAGCAATATGCGATAAAGCTTATGAGCCTACGAAAGCTATCTGGATTGCGATGTTAAAGTTGAGCTGGGGCGGGGGCCTTCAATGCCAAAGACGGAAACAAAGATATCTTCGCTGGATTAGTTATAAAGCACAGCAGATTACTGCTTCCCACTAATAGTCATATTTTAAATGGTGATAAGTTTATATAGTTTTCGAAGGCTAAGGATCCAAAAAGCAACATGGTGCTTTCCAGATGGTCGAACAAATAAGCAAATATACCATGTGCTAGTTGGCGTATAGTGCACATACTCGACATCTTGGAAGTACTTTCATTTCGAGAGACAAACACTGACTTTCAATATTTTCTAGTTGCAGAAAAATTGAGAAAAGAATACTGAAGCAGGGTTGCGAATTTTTGAATTAAAAACCATAAACCATAAGTCATAAGTCTGTAGATGATTTGTGAATTAACAAAATTTAATTCGTAAGTTAGTTAGTGACTTCTTCTTCTTCCTTTGTTTCGGCGCTGTTATGATCTCGATGTCGAGGGGATCATAACTCTCCCACGTATCTGCTTCACACTAGTGATCCGCCTGTGGGGTTCGCCGGGTTGACCTCAGAAATCGGCGGCAAGCCTCCCGGTTTTGTATTGTTCCATTTCTGAGGCCAACTGAATGCAGGTGTTTTTGCATTTGTTTGTACCAGGAGTGTTTAGGCCTACCTTTCTTTTTATTCCGAATTGGAACGTTGTATGATATTGCCTTTTTGACGGGGTTCTCAGGATCTCTCCTTTGAACATGGCAATACCAACTGAGTCGGTCGTGTTCAATTTTTTGGGAAATGGTATTCTTAACATGAAGGCTTCCTCGGATCTTCGTACTTCTAATTCGATCAAGCTTTGTAACTCCTGCTGTCATACGAAGCATCTTCATCTCAACTGCCGTTAGCTTACTCTCATACTTTTTGTACATTGTCCAACATTGTGAACCGTATGTGAGTGCTGGACGCACAACTGAAGTGTAGAGCTTTCCTTTCAGCTTAGGGGGCATTTTTCGGTCACAGAAGATAGCAGAATTTTCCCGCCACTTCATCCACCCTACGCTTACGCGATGATTGATATCGTCATCACAAGTAGCTTCGTTATTTATCATAGACCCCAGATATTTAAACTTTTCACACTTGGGAAGCACTACTCCATTCAAATAAATGTCTGGAATAGGCCTGTGTGGATCAGAAAATGGGCAGCATAGGTATTCTGTCTTTTTCGCGCTTATGCGGTACCCACTTCCTTCTAGAACATCCACCCATACGTCAAGTGCTCGTTGTAGGGATATCGGGTCTTCACTTATGATGGCTCCATCGTCAGCAAAGAATAACTGATGCACTTTTGGATCCGTCACTTTGCCTTCAAGCAGGTAATCAAGAACTGTAATAAAGAGCAGGGGACTCAAGACACTTCCCTGGTGTACACCTACTGTGATTTCGAATTCTTCGGTGACTCCAGCTGCGCATCTTACTTTAGTAACTGCTCCATCATACATGTCCATAATTATCCGCACATAGGTTTCTGGAACTCCTCGTTGCCTGAGGGCCACCCATATTAGATCTCGTGGTTGCCGATCGAATGCTTTTTCAAAATCAACCAATACGACATGCAAATCCTCCAAAGAATCCCGATGTTTTTCCATAATTATTCTTATACTCTGGATTGCATCTGTGGTTGACTTACCCCCGACAAACCCGCACTGGTCATCAGATAGCCTAATTATTTTTCGCAGTCGGCTACCCAAGACTCGCTCAACGATCTTCATAGTGTGTGACATCAGCTTAATCGAACGGTAATTATCACAGCTTCGGGTATCACCCTTTCCTTTATAAATTGGAAGAAGGTAACTTTCCCTCCATTGATTAGGCATGCGATCACCTCGTATAAGTTTGGAGACAAGAATCATGAGCCATCTAAACCCGATGTCTCCCATCTTTTTCCAAAACTCTGAGGGTATTTCGTCTGGGCCAACAGCTTTTCCCTTTTTGGAGTATTTTACCGCCTCACTAACTTCTTCGACTGTGACGTCGGATACTTCGCTTAAGTTAGGTGAAGCTATTGGAAAGTATAGCCTTGGAAATTGTTCGTTTAGAAGTCCGTCACAATACTGTCGCCACCTGTGAAGAATTTCGTTGTCTTCCACAAGTAGTTGGCCTTGAGCATTGTTAATGAACTTTGGCGAACGAATCTCCTGGGCATTTCTTCTTCTTTGAGCGGCTATTTTGAAGATAGTTGCGCCCTTATTCGTGTTTTGCCGTAGCTCTTGAATAGCACCAGCTGTCAGGGTAGAAATTTCATCCAGCTCCCGATACAGGTTTTCTGTATTCTTTGCTTGAATTTGGGCGCACTTCTTCTTCGCTTCTTTCTTGCAGATTCTATATTCCACTTCGAGGCGTGACTTTTGCTCTGTATCATTAGAGGGGCACTTCGACCAAGCCTTGAAAGCCATTTTCTTTTTACTTATAACTGATTTAGCTTCATCATTCCACCACCATGTTTCTTTGCCTTGTTGGTTGTGTCCTTTTGAAACCCCTAACAGTGTTTTGGCTTTTTCTTTGCAAGTTCTCTGTAGGAGATCCCACATACTTTGTGCTGTACTCTCTTCATTTCGAACTATATCGGTGTTGTTATACAGAACGTTTTGCATATTCGAAATGAAAGCTTCGCCTTTTTCCTTATCCAGATTATACCATTTGATCTTCCCAAAAGTTTTTGTATGTTTGTTGTCGTTCACTGTCTCCATAAAAAATTCTGTCAGTAGGAGACGGTGTTGGTGGGCGATCGCTTCTCCTAGTATCACTTTGCAATCTTTTACCCGGGGTTTCATGAAACTAGATACCAAATGGTAATCAATCTGGGTTTCATTTCCACCACTGCTGTAAGTGACCAGGTGTCGGCTTTGTTTGACGAACATGGTATTTAGTACGAGAAGACCGTATGTTTTGCACATGCTCAGGATGTCTTCACCAGGAGGGTTCCTGGTGCCGTATCCGAGGCCTCCATGGCAATCTTCATAGTCTTCGTTTGTCTTGCCGACATGTCCGTTCAAATCTCCGCCCACGAACAAAAACTCTTCCTTTGGGATGTCCTTAAGTAGATTGTGAAAGTCTAGCCAAAATGCATCTTTTTCCACCTGCTCACATCCAATTTGGGGAGCATATGCAGTGACAATATTCCACAACTTTCCTTTAATCACCAATTTAAGGGACATCAAACGGTCGCTGGATTTCGAAATGGTCAATACGCTGCCTAATAAATGTTTTGCAAGGATGATTCCGATTCCGTTTTTACCCTTTTCCGTTCCATAGTAGAACATCTTATAGTTTTTTGTCCTCGTATCAAAGAAACGGGCCCTGTTTCCCGTGTTTCGCCATTTTGTTTCTTGAACACATAAGATGTCCACTCGCCTTCTTTTCATCATCTCTTCCAGCTCGAAGCTTCGACCTGTCATACTGCCAACGTTCCAACTCGCAACTCTCAGATTTTGTATAATCTGCGGCATTACTTTGCTAGCCCCCGGAATCCGTCTAGCTCTGACCCGAGCATTGCTGCTCGGTCCAGGATCAGTACCATGTGTAACAATGGTAGTGCCTGGCGGGGTAGTGTCATTTCGGACGAGTACTTCCATAATGCTTGAATTCACAAAATCCGTTGTAAGTATCGACATGTGCATGCTCCAGTTTTGTATTTGATCTCTCTTTTACGGCACCGGTGATCTCCAGTCGTGCCAACCCAGGGACTGGCATGCACACTTTTGGGAAAGTTTATAGGTGTTACGTGTCGCTAGGTTCACCTTGCTGTTTGTGGCCTAGATGTATTTACTCCTTTAGTCGCCTTTTACGACAAGCGGGGATGCGCTGCAGGAATATTCTAACCCGTCCCTGCACAGGGAAAGTTAGTTAGTTACTTATGATTTAAAAAAAATTAATTCATAAGCTACTAAGTGACTTATGAATTGAAAAACTAATTAATTCATAACTACTAAGTGACTTATGAATTAAATAAAATGCACGACTGGATCGCACGAACTTGCTCTTATGTAAAAGTACTTTGGAATTTAAGATACATTTTATAAATATTAAACATGGATTTAATGAGATAATAATGTTCAAATGCATAAAATTGCCGTCTGGTTTCTGGAAAAGTATGAATTTATGCAAATAAGCTTTAAAAAATCGTTTTATTTTTAAATAAGTTTTTTATATAAGAAATTTCTCTAAAATTTTTCAAGAAAAAAATGTGGGATGCGAATTTTAAGTATTAAATAATATTGATTTTAGGAAATAATTTCAAAAAATAATCGTTCATAGGTTTTGAAGATATTGATTTAAAAATTTTTTTTTTTTTTAAAACCCAACAAATATTTTTATATACAATATTATTTTAAACTTAAGGGGACTCCTGCTGAAAATTTTGGGTTAAAATCCTTAGAGCCGTTAATGAGAAAGTCGAAAATAAAAAAAAACGGGTCTATGGCAGGTATCCCTGATAACATTTTGCCCCAAAATCTTTTTGACCAAAATGTAGCCTTTGTTCATAATTTCACACCTAATTTTTTTTATCAAAATCGTGAGAGCCGTTTTCAAGATAAATAAGATTTTGCATTACGGGTGTATGGGGGGTACCGTTAGTTTTGGAGCTAAAAAAAAAATTTCAATTTTTCCGCTAGGGAATCACCGAAGACCCTTAACTACCGATATTGAAAGAAATAGGTCCAGTGGTTTAGCCTGTAGTGAGAGGTACAGACACACTGAAACATGTTTTTTGTGTACTAAATTTTCCTAAAACTTTTTATAAAAAAAAATGATATGCAAGTTGTTAGTATTTAATAAAATACATTTTAATTTAAAAATTTAATCGTGTATCAGTTTTGAAGATATTGAATTTTCAAAAAAAAAAATTGTATTTTTTTTTTTAAATCCAATAAAAATTTTGGCTAGTATCGTTATAGCCGTTGGTGAGAAATTCGAAAATCAAAAAAACCGTTCTATGACAGGTACCCCTAATAACATTTCCCCCCAAATTTTTGTTCACCAAAATATAGTCCATGTCCAAAAAAAATTTCAATTTCTCCTCTAGGGAATCATCGAAGACCCTTAACTTCCGAGTTTGAAGAAAATACCTCCGGTAGTTTAGGCTGTAGTTCGAGGTACAGACATACAGACAGACAGACGGAATTGTCGGACCCACTTTTTTCGTCTTCGCTATCATCGTAATTTCAACTTTGATCAAAATCTCGAGTTCGATTTTTTTTCCAAATGCAGAACTTGCCCTATAGTACCTATATCGCAAGTAAAAAATTTAATTCATAAGCTAGTTGGTAGATTGGAAATGTTTAAGATTGTTTTGCTACATAATTATTTAATTATGAACGAAAATAGATTTCAAGCTTTTGTGTCTCATAAAATTATCATGCTAGCTTATAAATTTTCCAATTAAAAATTTTTTAATCAGATTTCTAGGTAACTTTTGAATTTTTTTAATTCTTAAGCCTTAAATTGTTTTAATTCATAAGTCACTTAGAAGGTTCTGAATTAATTTATTTTAATTCATAAGTCAGTAGCTACATAGCTGCTGAATTACATTTTTTTTTAATTCATAAGTCACCCACTAGCTTGTGAATTAAAGCCAAGCTTAAGCTAAAAAGTGACTTAAGCTTTTGCAACCCTGTACTGAAGTTCTCAAAGTCTACAGAAAGCACTTGAGCGAAAATGTTTCCGCTATTTATCCACCAACTGCACACATCAACGATCAGTGCTGATACTTAAAAATCCTCAACCACCACACCACCTCAGCCTCCAATCACCCGAATGAAAGAACCCGGGGTATGAAAATAAATACGTTCAACTGAAACAAGTGGCAGTAAATGGACAAGGACATGCGAATATATTGCAGAAGAACATCAGGACAAGTGTATCGAGCAGAACCGAATTTTGTTTACTGAGGACACCTGCCAGTTAAGGCTTAATTCCACGGCGGGCCTAGACCCATTAACGGAGTCATATTAGATTAGATTAGCACAACACCACTTCAGAAGCAAATCTGCGAATATGTTGGGGCATGACCTCACCCCTTGCGAGGTCTACCTAGCATCTTTTTCGATAGTCTGATAGTTCAACACAACATCAGAAGAAATCTCGTGGATTGGTGGCGCAAGTAGATAATACATGCAGTCAACCCCGCCTCGAGCCCAGACACAAAGACTTATGGCCAAAAACTACAAAAAGGACACGTAAAGCAACAACCACCAGTGAATTGGTAAGAACACGCACGTGTCGCAAGACACTATGCACCCCCAGATCAATATGCCATATTCAGGCACGCGATCGAAATAGACCAAGGCACACATATTAGGCACCCTAAGCTCAACTCAGCATCCCACCGCGGGTTCGACCCCAATACCACCGAGCCAACGACTCAGGACAAAGGGCGCGTTGGAGTGAGCCCATGACGGATGGTGAGTGAGTCAGGATGAGACCTGTACGGACCCCCCTTCCGCCCAAACATTCATGAGTCATAGGCCTAGGGAGTTGCGGGCTTAAGTGTTCTACCCAACAGCGTACTTGGCTCCCAGGGATTACAAAGCCACGACCTACAGTAGCCTCATGCCAAGACTCCATGTAAACAAAGAGTCAAGTCCTTGCAACAAAGACTAACACTGGGTGAACCCCCAATCGCCGACGCCCTATCTACAGCAAAGTCAGACAGAATGACATTATTGCCAGTTCAAGGAGATCGACGAATCTCGCGATCAAAAGGTTACCTGGAGATTTAAAAAAACCCATCAACTAACTGGTTGTTTGAAGACCGGAACGCAAGTTCTTTGAAACAATGAGGATAATTAAGTCTCCAAACCACGAATTGCAATAATTTTAAGCATCATTTCAAGGAGCTGCTAAATCATGTAACAGCAAGCAAGCAAGAACATAACCCACTTCCAGTAAATTGAAGAACCAGTTCCAACACCCAGAGATAGTGCAGATGAAGAAAATAAAGAAAAGTGATTAAATATATCACTCAAGGGACTTTAACGTCCAGGGACGGTAGTGGGCTCATCCGTTAGATACTGTCATACCCTTTTTCAAGACGCCAATATTGGTCGAAGTTCGCCTACTCTTAAAGAAAGCTACGACAGCATCTAACTGCTGATCAAACTTACATACCTGGGTTAAATACATTTTGGACTTGATATTACTTGAGCTTTCAAGTGAAGAAAAGAGGTAGCCCTTCCTATTAAAAAGTTAATAACGACAAGGTTTTGCAAAACCTTATGGCTTATCTGTAAAGCTTTTCAAATAATATGGAGATATTTTGGTAATTGACATTAAAAAAATCATCAATTAAGTATGAGTAGAGGAAGCTGGATAGGAAGCTTGTTGACTGGAATATCAGCTCCTTATGCTAGGTGAAATCTATTTATGTCCATTAAGACCTATCGAGATATACTCATTATAAACTTCGGATGACTAAATGAATGAAAAGACTAAGACTTCAAAGCTGCATATGATAATATTCATCGTCAGGAGTCTTATCTGATGATCCAAGGAAAACCGATTCAGCTGTGTCACGTGAACGTTAAGCTGGAAAGTACACTGTGCAATTTGCATATAAGAAAGAACTCTTCCGAACAATTCGAAATATTCATATAATTTCAGCAATATGTTACACTATTATTTGACTTCTTCGTTTTCGTTTTGGAGCAAATGATGCGCAAGACAGTCTTTAACAACGACATTGTTTCATAATTATTGAGGTTTGCAGACAATATCAACATCATACCCATTCCCAACGTTCTGTAAAAAAGTTCAGATAATTTACGAGTCCTACAAGTCGAAAAACTGAAGTCTTTTGGGCCCTCAGATCACCTGAGGATACTGAGGGAGTTAGAGCTTCTATCGTGCAATTCTCACTGCGAGGTTGTGCCTACGTTTCTCCCTGGACTTTCCTCTCTTTGAATAACAAAACCAATTCACGATGACCTTCATTGTCGTCCCTACAAGTAACCAAACTGTAAAAAAAACTCACCGAACGGGACTTCAATTCTCGGAGAGATGCATTTAAGAATGCCGTTAAGCACGTACCAGACCACGTAATTGTCATTTTTTCCAGTGCGATGATGCTCATTTTCGCCTGAGTGTATGCGTCAACGAACATAATATACGCTTCGGAATGGGCTCCTTCCCCGAGATTTGTATTAAAGACCTTAGCATTCACTTAAAGTCAGAGAGGGGTGTGAAATTTCCTCAACATATTTTGTCGGGTTCTCTGAATTCGGACCGGTATGTGAACATTATTCATATATGCATTCCAAAATTTTGGAAAAAAAAATTTGAATACTTAAAATTTCTAGTCTCATTAATAAACGACGAATAGAAGCGTGTTAGCAGTTGTATCTTCTATTTTGCAGGTAGAGTTTTTTTTAATTAATAGGGTCTTAAAGGTTTTGTAATGTATTAAAAAATGAGCGCGGTCACATTCAAATTCAAATTTAGATCAAGAACTTTCGCAAAATACTTCTTACGAAACCATAACTTGCCCCTTAAATTTCATTCACCATCAGTTAAAAAGAAAAACTAGTAACTCTGATGATAAAACAAGGATGCATGCACCAACTCAAGTCCTGCTGATGGTTGTCCCATTTGCGCGGCACATCCAGTCGGAAACAGAACAACTGCGACAGCATGCAGGAGGTGGTAATTTATTCATGAAATTAATTCGGGGGCACTGTAGAAATGCTAAAAAATTGCAACTGAACATCAGCGACGCGGAGGAATTGACGATCAAGCAGTTACGTCTCGCGGGATTTCAAATCTCGGGGGCACTGTGTGCACTTTTTTTTATTTTTTTTTGTTGCCATGTCAGTGGGCGTTACATTAAAAAATTTATATTTATGACATCAAAGTAAAGCCTCTAACAGAAGGACACTGGGCTTCAACTTGGTTACGTCCAAATAGTAGTATCCCCTTTCCCTATAAATATGTATACATTCTACATGGAGTTTCAGGGTACAAGTGAGCTCATAAATGTAGGTTAATGGGCGTTTTTCCCACATGTATAGGTACACTGACACTTTTGTGTCCTGAAATGATTTTTTGGCAATCCAAAACATTGCAGGCAGCACACATAAACTGGGTTACTGCAAAGCTAATAAGAGGAAAATCATTTTGGATTTTCGTTATCGTTTTTCGAAAATGTGTTTTATATACTCGTATAAGGACTCTGAGAGAGGTTGTGACATTGAAAGCTATCCAATTGGTTTAATCTGTTTGACTTTTATGAGAGGTCGAAGGAGGCATCAATTAAATGTAATTGCTAAGTGAAATGCCAAATATATTGGATTTATTGGTTATGGAATAGCAAATTCGTGAAAGCAGATTTTATGTTTTATTGTGGGTAACGTTTTCATATGGGTTTTCGATATTTATGGATGGATACAATTGAAGGAAAGGATTTACAAGGTTGGTTGTTGTTGTTTCAGTCAAAGCCTTAATAAATATATGTATTTCGTTTGGAAAGGAAAGGTTGTAAGATGTTAACCTCTTTTATATAGTTTTAGTGATAGAGTTTTAAATTATAGAATATAAACGAGTTACAAGTTCAAGTTCGGAAGTTTGAATTTTTCCATGCGATGAAGATTAATTTGCATTCGTAAAAAAAAATCAGCCCTAGATTATAATCAAAAATTGAATCTTTATGTTAAACTTACAGAAAAATAAACCATTTATAAAAGTAATCTAAAATCTATAAAGATCTGATTTTTCTTGTAGCAATGTTACCCACTGCCTTCAGTTTTGTGATTTGGTTTTTGCTTTCCAGCCAAGGTTAAGCTTTATACTTATAACAAAATTAATTAAATTGCTGTCAGTCTCTGGAGTTATAAGTCTTTATACTGTTGGTTCGGTAATCTGGATTCTTGTTTCATGTAAATTAGATTCTTGTGTTCTGGTTATCTGGATTCTGGTTTTCTTGCATCGTAAGGTAAAATTCCACTAGTGATTCTTTTCAGCAATTACATTATAAAGCCCCTGATGGCATTAGTCAGGTGGTACTAGGCCACTGGTGGCACTCGACACAGCAGGCTTTCGCTCTTGTAGATTAGCACGTACCGAAGACCCTGGTGGAAATAAGCACAAAATAAGACCCTATACCATAAGTGGGGAGAAGTCTTAATAAAACATTTTTGGACAACCTCGTCTACCTATCGTGCTTTACTACGAAGCCGCTTACGGCTGATGGTGGAAGGTCATTAGAGACTAAACACGATATTTCAATTTTGTTTTATTGAACATACTAATTACAATTTGGCTTACCCAATGTCAGCGTAGAACGAGACTACTTCCTCGTTGTCCATGATTACGTTGTCATCCAGAGTTTCCATCACACTGAGATACCTCGGTTCGGGATTTCATTGTTCTATGGTCATCCTTCTCATAACCTGATTCGGGTGGTCGATGATGTTCCCCATTAGTTTCTTCGTTGAATGAACTAGATATTTGTCCAGTTCCTGTAGTGTTTCTGTAGTTGACGGTCGAATTAGAGTCCAGTGCAGATCCTCAGTATCTTCCTTTCGAATAGTTGAAGTTCCTTCATAGCTGTCTTCGAGATGGAAAACCAGACTGGGAAGGAATAGCCGATCACTGGTCGCAGGAGCTGCTTGTAGATTAATATCTTTGTCGGTTGGCTAAGACCTGTACTTCTTTTCAGCAAGGGGTGCAAACGGCTAAAGGCCCAGCTGGCCTTTTTCAGAATATTTCTTGAGTGCAGGTTAAACCTTAGCAACTCGTTGAAGTGCACTCCCAGGTACTTGACATTTGGCTTTGCCGTTAGGGAGTTTTAAGACTAGATTTCTGCAAATTGTTGCGGTGCGAATGCCTCTACCAGTTGAAGGTCTCCTAAAGCAGAAAAGTTCCATTTTGGAAGTGTTGATTCGGATGCCCCATTTCTGGTAGAATTGGAAGAGTCTGTTAATGTGTGTTTCTACTTTTTGGACAGCGATTAGAGGTGACATTGATGTGGCGTAGGTGAGCGAGTCATCAGCATACAGAAGGTTCTCGCATCCATTTGGTGGAGGTTGGTCTGAAGTCATCAAGTTGTAGAAGAAGGGACCTGGTTTTGAGCCTTGGGCGACTCCAGCTCTGATGGTCTTCATGTTTGACTTGCAGTTATCTACTTCAACGAAAAATTTCCTGAAAGAAGGAAAAGAAAATTTTTATTAATGGCGGAGGTACTTGCATAAGATGAAGTTTGTGGATTAGGCCGTCTATCCACACGCTATCAAATGCTTTTTCGACATCCAGAAAGCATCCGAAGGTGACATGATTACTTTTGAGGGATGTGGTGATATCGTGTTGGAATTTTACGATTGGATGCAAGGTTGAGTGTTTTTATCGAAAGCCGAATTGCATGTCAGAGATGATGGAATTTTCACAGCAGAATTTCTTCAGTCTTCGTAGGATTACTTCTTCCAGTAATTTGCTGATGTTGTTGAGAAGTGATATTGGCCTGTAGTTGGAAACTATACTCTGTCCAACAAACATTGTCAGTACAGGGAAGATAGGACGTTTGTCTCTCATTCTGGTTGCATTGCCATGCATATGTGTGTCGCCTTTTAAAGCTCTCACAGGGATTCCGTAGTTTAAATTATAAATCGCCGCAAATGAGAGTAAAAAAGGCGTAGGGCTACCGTCTGCCGATTCAAACCGACTGAAAACAATATGCAATTTACCTTTTCCCACAACGCCAAGCGGTAAGATAATATGCGCGTTTTTTTTTAAGTTGAAAAGCAATACGACAACACTCAACATACTCATCTTCTTAAAATGTGTTCTCAAAAGCTTCAAATCCCAAAAGCTCCTTAATAAAAACCACTGAAAAAGCTCTTTGCTTGCAATTGAGAATGATACTGGTAACTCTGTTTTGATGTAGATAAAGAGCGCACGATCGTATTGAGTGACACTTGACACTAGGGTTGTCCATTTAAGAAAAACATCGATGTGTTTATTCGATGTTAGACATCGGAAACCGGCATCGATGTCTTCCGATCAGGGTTGCAAAAGCTTAAGTCACTTGTTAGCTTAAGCTTGGCTTTAATTCACAAGCTAGTGAGTGACTTATGAATTAAAAAAAAAATATAATTAAAAAATTTTAATTCCCAAGCTACTAAGTGACTTAGGAATTAAAAAAATTCAAGTCATGAGCAAGTAAGTGACTTATGAATTAAAAAAATTCAAATCATCAGCAAGTAAGTGACTTATGAATTAAAAAAATTTAATTCAAAACCAACTTAGTGACTTATGAATTAAAAAAAATTTAATTCATAAGTTAATGGATAAATGCTGATTAGAAAAATTATGAAATGGATAATTTATAAGCTAGCGTGATAATCTTATGATTTAAAAACTAGATTTGAAAGCTTTCGTTAATAATTAAATAATTATGTAGTCAAAACAAGCTCAAAAATTTCCAATCTACCAACTAACTTATGAATTAAATTTTTTTTAATTCACAAGTCACCAACTGACTTGTGAATTAAATTTTTTTTAATTCATAAGTCACTTACTCCCTGATGACTTGATTTTTTTTAATTCACAAGTCACTTAGTAGGTAGTGAATTAAATTTTTTTTAATTCATAAGTCACTTTGTTGCTCATGACTTAAATTTTTTTTAATTCATAAGTCACTTACTCCCTGATGACTTAATTTTTTTTAATTCATAAGTCACTTGGCAGGTGGTGAATTAATTTTTTTTTAATTCATAAGTCACTTAGTAGCTTAGGACTTAAATTTTTTTAATTCATAAGTCACTTTGGGGTTGTGAATTAATTTTTTTTAATTCATAAGTCACCAAATATCTTATGAATTAAATTTTTTTAATTCACAAGTCATCTATAGACTTATGACTTAAGGATTTTTTAATTCAAAAATTCGCAACCCTGCTTCCGATACATCGCTTAAGAACATCGATGTTTTTTCAACATCGAATACCTACTTTATTTAATGATTTTTTACTTTAACAAATGGAAACTAACAATATGCGCTAGCAAAAGTATTATCTATTCCTTAAAAAATCCAAAAAAAATGTGATCAGTTTAATTGTTTTACATTAAGATTAGCGTAAAAAGGCAAATTTCGATTCACAAATCACACTGTAGATGAGTGAGAGTAAGAGCAAGTATATGAAGCAGTATAGTTCAGGCAGGACAGTGAAATGAAAGACTAAACCTAAGAAATTAATCAAAGACAAGAACTAAAGACAAAAAAGAGCTGATGCACACATTAGCCGAGTTTTTTTGGAAAATTTATCCGTAGTACAGTAGGATTTTATATGAATAACAAATACAACATCCTCAGTAGGATCACTGCCGATAAAAGGAGAAGTGAAATCCTGCTGCGGATAGAGATTTGACGTTTATTCGAGTATTGGCAGTGATCCTACTGCGGATGTTGTATTTGTTATTCACATAAAATCCTACTGTACTACAGACAACTTTTCCAAAAAAAACACGGTTGCTTAGTTATCATTTCTACAAATTCGAAAAAAGTCAGCTCAGTTGCTCGTAAAAGAGCCGATTCTCATATTCACCGACCTGAATGAAATTAATAAAAATAAGTCTTTATGTTCTTTGTCATAGTTTTTCGATTTAAAAAAAAAACATCGATACATCGAATAGAAAATTTACTAGGCAAAACATCGGATCAATCCGATGTCTCGTATGGTGAACATCGAATGGATTCGATACATCGATGTTTAGTGAATATCCCTACTTGACATTCTTGACAGTATATCATATTATCATCAGCAGTGGGATACGACGGTCGTGTTGGGGTGTACAACTTTTTGCAACGAATTACAACAACAATTCCTTAAGAAAAGACAGTGGCTTGCTCTTTTTTTAGTGGCATTTTTCCTAACGCATTGTAGTGAGGGTGCATCAGGCGCCACTGCTTTAGAAAAAGCTCTCCCATAAGGCCTGTACTGACAATTTTTGTTGGACAGAGTATAAGTTGGAAGCACCTTTCTTCGGAATTGGCACAATGTTTGGTGTTTTCCACTTCTGAGGCAAGTAACCAGTGTTGTCACTTTCATTTGAAAACCCGAGGTAGATTGAGATGAAAAACAGTGGTAGATTAAGATTTTGTGTGGTAGATTTGTAATTTCCCAAATGATAATAAATCAAAAGCACTTAAAGTCATTTATAAAGACAAAGTTTTATACATTGATTTAAGTACCTAAATATATTTGTTGTGATATTTTGTTCTATATGCATACGTATTATATATCTTTAAACTTTCGATTAACAAATTAAAAATTTAAATAAAAGCGGATCAATTCTGCTTAAGGAATAAAAATATCAGATTTATTTGTCATTTCTTTAGCAAAAATAAGACTGTTTATAGTTTTGACGTCAAGTTCGTTTTTTATTTTTTATTTCATTCATTTCTGAAAAGGCTCTTTCTGCTGCGGCACTGCTATGTGGTAAAGCAGCTAAATTGAACATATATTTAGGTACTAAAATTTGAAAACATGGACTCTTCGCATACAATCGTCTCTTTGCTTAAATCAATCCATCCCCTTTAATGACATTAATTTTTTCACTTTCAAAGAGCAAGAATGGAGATCGCACTCATTATTGATAACTTCCTGCAGAATATCGTTAAAAGGGAACACTCTTTTTAACGGTAATAGTTTGCTGCCGACCTTTTTGAAATTCTTTTGGACTTAAGAATTAGAAGTAAAGCAGCTGGAGATGCACACTTTAAAAATCGAACTTTTATATTAGCTGATCACAAAGCTTAATGTAATACGCAAGAAAAATTTTCTTTGTTTCATGTTATGTTATTGTTTTGTTCTTACGTAAAATTATTTGTTTATTTTTCATGTTTTCTTGTGTCAGTGTTAATTGTAATAGAGTTTGCCTACTAACAACTAACACTGCACTAAATGATGAGCCGGTGGTATAACACAGTTCTCTGTGTTGGCAAACCATTGGTCGAAAGACGGAGCTTTCTTCGACCAATTCTGATAGTGTAAAAAAAAAAAAAAAAGATTTTCTTTAATTTTATAAATTTCAGTTTCCTGGTTATGTTTTTGAATGTGTTCAATTCAATCAGTAACTGCCTGCCTGCTCTAACTCCATCTAGCCAAATATATGTACATAAATCAACCTATAAAAGAAAACTCGTGACGATCGGGAGATTTTTCTTTAATTTCCCTGCTTAAAAGTGAACAAAGTTTTAGAATTTGATCCTATCTAATTGGAGAACTCATCAGAATGAGCCAAATGACACTAAATAAAAATCTGCGACAGACTCATTAATATCTGGGGGGTGCCTTCGAGTTTTATTAAATTTCCCATTGAAAGAACATTAAATAAAAACAAATCCTTAACTCTGGTACATTGAAGAAAACAAGAGATTCTAGCTGGCAACAGTCTGCGGATCAGTGTTCTCTGCAGACGAAGCCAGATTGGGCTCATCGCTTAGCTAGTTTTGAGATTAATTGTGAAGTTACAAGGAAGGCCACTATGTTTGCTTGTGTTTTTTTAATTAAATGGTTTCATGTCATACAAATAACGCTGCAATTGTGTTTTCGGGAGCTGCTGTTGTAGATTCTTACAAGAAAAAATTCTATGAAAATGACTTCAACAACTCAGAGTTATAGAAATTGTATAAAATGTTGAGGATGATTAAATACAAGAATGGGAGTTAGAAACCGAAATATTTGACAGGTGTTCGTCTTTGAATCCTTATTTAAATCGTCTATACAGTACATATTTAAAAAAAAATTGGATTAATTTGTGCGCTGCTTCAAGCATTTTGAGTTTAAGTAAAACTTGTAAAATTTGAAGTGGATGGGGAATTTTACACGCAGGCTTTTTGAAGTACGTAGATATAGAGCATTTTCTTGATGAATCTCAACTAGTACTTTTTTCGCTCTCATTTTTTTTAGTAGTCGATAATCACTCGAAAGATTCCTGGGTAAGAAATCATCCAAATAAGTCTGATTGGAAATGGAAAACAATTATCTAGACTTACTTTGATTTTTTTATTCAAAATTTCCTCATTTTTGATATAATTAACGAGCCTTCGTTTAAAATCAATTCACATCAAGATTTAGCTATACCACAAAAATTAACCGTTTTTTATCGATAATAAAAACAATAGAAATAAGCTTCTAAAGCAAAATTCCTTGGAGTGTCTGTTAGTCTGTTTATAGGCAAACAAAATTGTAACATAAAATGTCTTATAGAGTAAAATATATGTACATAAAATGAAAATGGAACCATCTTTATGAGTAAGGAAGTCTGTCCAGAAAATGTAGTAGAAGTCTCACTGCTGCCTTCAGAAAAATTTAGAGAAACAAATTGTGTTGTAATAGTTATATTTTTGTTTGTAATTTTTATTTTTGGAGGGAATGTAAAAAATAGTGGTAGAATTTTGAACTACCGTGGTAGATGTGGTAGATTTTGTAAATCTTAAAAAGTTGTGGTAGATCTACCACAATTGTGGTAAAGTGACAACACTGCAAGTAACAGTTGTTGATGCAGTTTTTTAAAATGATTGTGAGGAAAATCATTACTGCATGTGGCAGCCTTTTCAGGATGCAGTAAGAGACACCATATCGTCCAGCAGACTTTTTTGGCTTAGAATTGCCGATGATTTCTACAACCTCCTCTAGATTGCATTAATGTGGACTGTCGGTGGGATCATTTGCTGGATTGATGATATTAAAATTTATTTTATCCGGATTTGGTTTCAATGTTTGTCGAACTGTTGCTTCAACTTCTTGTAAGAAAGTTGGGTCAGTAGGTGGGTTCGGTGTGAAGTTTTCTTCGAAGTATTCGGCGAATGCTTCCACCTTGTCTCGGGCCAAAGTCGCTTCAGTATCATTGCTGATGATGGTTTCCGGTATTTGTGGCCGTTTTCCAATGATCCTATTGATGTTTTTGAAAGCATCTGGTCCTGGCTTCATTGCTTGCAATCTTTTCTGGTATTGGATATTATTGTGGTATTGAATGGAGTTCCGATACATGATGTTGACTTGCCTTAGCTCATTTCAAACTATCTGGTAGTTTCTGTTGGTTGTATTCAGTTCACTTTGATGGATCCGCTGATGGTGACGTTTTCTTAGGCGTTGTCTGCAAGCATACAGACTCTGAAAGTGCTTTAGACTGTTTTTGCTTGTCCAGGGCATCATTCAATGTCTCTGTGAAGTCTATCAACATCCAGCCGTCTGAAATTAATAAAATTCTCAGGAGCTTCTGTTGTAAGGATTATGGGTTGGTTGAGGTTAATCGATAGTTGAACAGCTTCATGGTCCGAGTCACTATGCAATAATGTACAGACATAATTCTGGATTTCCGGAAGAGTATGCACTAGGTTCGAGGAAGCCAGGAAGAAGTCCAGCGTTGATGGTGTTTTGGGAAAGGTGAGTTTGTGTTGTGAGACAACCACTAAGGAGAGACTAAACACGAAAAACGATTTTACTCGATAGATACTCATATAGTTGCAGGAAAAATTGAATGTGAATTGTGTAAATATGAACGAAAATGCACGGATTTTTTTTAGTGAATGTATAATTTGTTATGATGACAGAAAATACAAGATATTAGTATAGCATGTAACGCTTCGTTACAGCTTAAACGTTTAATGCTATACTTCACGCATTCTGCTACTCCAATTTTCCGACCTTGTTGATGGTTTCGGACTGTAGCTCACTGATTGCTTGGATATTATTGGCCTTCACAGTTCCTCACAAAAAAAAAAGTTCAAAGAGGTCAAATCGCAGTTACGAGGCGGCCAATTGACATCGCCAAAACGGCTGATAACACGATTTGGGAATTTGGGGCGCAAAAGATCGATTATAAAATAGGCTATGTGGCATGTATGTCGTGCCATCCTGCATGAACCAGATGTCGGCCAAATCTGTGTTTTCAATTTCAGTAAAAAAAAAGTTGGTTAACATGGCTCTGTAAGGCCCATTCTTGACCAAAACGTTGTTCCCAGCCTCATTTTCGAACAAAATTGTCCAATGATGACACCACTCTACAATCCACACTAAACTGTCAATCTCTGTGGATGCATTGGCCTCTGGACAATAACGTGTGGGTTTCCCGAGCCTCAGATACGGCAATTTTGTTTGTTAACGTCGCCGCCGAGATGAAAATGCGCCTTGTCAGAAAAGATAATTTTACGCCCAAAATCGTTGTTCCATTCAAGCTGGTCTAAGGCACAAACTGCCAAACAATAACGAAGCAGATGGTCGTGCGCCTTCAATTGCAGAGTCAATTGGACCTTGTAAGCGAATAATCCGAGATATTTGTGTAGAATTCTCCTCAGGCTAGTGCGTGAAATGTTAAGAACGATGGCGAGCTGATGTTCGTGAATTGAGTCTCACACGCTCGGCTACAGCAGCCGCATTCTCGACGACGACGGGGACCATGATTGGTTTACACTAGCATAACAGTCTTACGATCGCAAGTGCGGCGGATACTCTTCATTTCGACAAAATCTTCTTTTCAAAAAAACGCATTGTTTGGGCTACACAGCACTCACTTTTGAAATAAGTTTTCAATTTCAGGCGTAAAGCTACTCATTTCGTGTTGCGCTTTGCGGAGGTATGATACTGACTTTCCAGATTTCGAGCGGGAAACAGCTGTCAGTGTCAAAATAACCTACGATTTAAAAAGAAACTACCAGATGGCCCAACCTATAGTTCACAGTTAATCTTAACTGAAAAAAAAATGGCTTGGATGGAGAAAAATAACCCTTTGGGTCATGCTCACAGACGAATTAAGTCGATTCAGCCACTTAGCTTGTTAACTTTCTTTTAGCTCGCCCCTAACAGTGGTTCAATAGTCTTACTTCAACCAGGGGCTTCTGTGTACCTGTTTATCTAACCAAGCGTTTTCTTCTCGTTTTGTTTGCTGATATACTCGTATCAGAGCGTTTTAGCAGAAGTTAATTCCTATTTAGGGCTTTCGTAACTGATGATTAAACAGAGCGCTTAAGCCTGCTTTTTTAGTGCTGCCAGAAGCCTTTTATTTACTGATTTAGAAGAAGCATTCTAGCTTGCCGTTTTAGTGCCAATAGGGAAGGAGAACTTGCTGGTATACAAGAACATCTGATGTACCACGGCTAGCTATGTTTTATGCAACCATTGGGTTAGTGCCTGCTGATGTACCAGACCGTGTAAGCCTGTTATTTGACGCAACCACCTGTGACGCAATATCTGAGGGTGTAAAAGATCGTGTTCAACCTGCTGTTTTGAAGTACCATCAGGTGTTAAGTATTAAGTATAAGATTATCCAATGCCAGATGCCAGTATATGAAAAGGTTTAATGAATTCTTATTATTGCAATTAAATGTTCTATTTAAAAGTTATGACAAAATGGTCTTTTTTCTCGTTCAAGTGTTTTATAAATTGTGACAGATAGACATAAGAACACCCGGCCTTTTTCTTACTCTGAGTTCTTCTTTAAGGACGTCGTTGGACAATATTCTGTTTCTAGATTTTTGACTCCTTTTTTCTCTAGATTATTAACATGGGACAAGGCTTCACTAAAATAATACCCGACCTTTTGGTTCCTATATGCCCCACTTGGCCAATATTCTGTGTGCATTTCCAACGCTTTCTACCCAAGGCTTTCTTCAAGTAGTTCACCATACAGAATACAGCTGCGAGAGTTCCAACTATTTTGTTCCTTAGATTGTGTGCCTGGGAAAAGGGTTTTGTATAAGAATACCCTACATTTTGGTTCCTTTGTCGCCGCCTTACAAAGCTTATTGGACAGGACTCTCTCGTGTAGTTTACAAACTCTTTCTTCAATTGGTTGCATGCTAGGGACTTGGAGTATTCAATAAGGATCCCCACACTCGTTTTATTCACCTGAACTCTTCATCAAGTAGCTCACTGGCCAAGGCCCTTCTTTGAGAGTTCCGAGCGTTCTGTTCTCCTCATTGTGGGCTTGGGCAGTGATTTTCTATTTGAAAATCCAACCGTTCGGTTCCTTTTAGTATCCTCATCAGGTGCCTCAGTGAAAAACATTTTCCTCTGTGGATTTCGATTAAGTAATTTAACCTTTTCCACCACTTAAGTATTATAGATTGCATTCAGCTTACATTTAACACGCCATTCGACACAAAGATTTTCGTTTAGAACTAAAACATAATAAAATAAAAGTATAACTTTGACCATGAAACACCACAAACGCTTTACCATTCCCATCACTTCAAAGCATGCAAAAGATCAAAACAAAAGAATTTCAAAGCCATAGAAACCCCAAATCAATATTATGATTCATCTCCCCAAACAAAACAAAACATACTACCCTTTTTGTATATATTTGTTAAGTGGGTATCTTTTTGCTCTTGTGAAAAAAAAAAAAAATAAAATAAATAATTTATTCCATCCCAACAAAACAAAAAAGGATCTAAAAACCATCATTTTGCTCATATGGAAATCACTTAAATTAATGATTTTAATCGATTTTATATCGAAAGACCTATGTGTTTTGTGTTCTTTGATTTATTCTATGCCCTTTGGGGATATTGTTAGATATTTTGCCCACTCAAGATATTTCTACTGAACCTTAATTTAATTATAAGAAAAGTCTTAGTTTCGACTTGCTATAATATTATTACCCAGATTTAATAGGATTATTGGAGGAATTGATAAATTGAATAACACAAAGTTTCTATAAAGTTCGTATCTACGCATGTTAAAATTAAGAAGCTTAAGGTTTTTTGAATTTGGTTTATTATATTGTTTTCTACCTTTACACTCATAATAACTATTACGATCCGAAAAACCTTGAGAATAATTAATGACTGTTGGTCTTCTAGCGAAACCTTATGAAATATAACTTAACACGAACAAGAAAATTAAGTACTTGGTCCTTGGCCAGAGAACATCCTTAAAATACTGTACTGTTTTTGTATGGGGATTTAATTGATTTGTTTTTATTTTTTAAATTTATTTTCTTGTAAAACATAACAAGGGTGAGTGATACAAAAGCCCTTCTTATATCACTTTTGTCTTATTATCAAGGCGAGACAGGACTTATTTAGTGAAATGTAAAACAGGAGGCCATAACGTCCGTAGAGAACCTAAACCTATACAGCCTTATTTACTAACTCGTTTTAGCGACGGAGTAAAGTTACTTTGACTTTACAACGGCTCTAAACCTGAAAACCTTATTTATAATAAAAATGCACTAGGAATAGTGGTGGAATAAGCTAAAACTGGTTCATAGGAGGTTTAAGGCCGTTTTAGTATCTAACAGCCCGATTCTCCCCAAAGTCAGTGATGCCTCACAAGTCACAAGAAGAGGTGAAAATGATTTTGTGACTTTTTCGAATTCTGCCGCTCAGTCACAACTTGTGAGAGTCATAAAAAGAATTGAATCGGTCATTTCAAAAACCTCATAAGTCATTCAATTAGAATTTTTCAGGAATCAATAAGAACTGTTTCATGCTCAAACAAATGAGTTTTAAACCACTTTTTTATGCTTAACTAAGTATTTTAGTGGTAAGAAAATTAAAAAGCGAAAAAAATTCACAGTTTATTAATAAAAATAATGAAAAAAACCTAAAAAACTGTTCTTGACTTAAGCAAGGACTGCGGTAAGTGGTATATAATTTAACCAAAAAAATGGTAGTAATTATATTTTGCATTGCTTATTATTGAAAATTGCACTTAAGAATAACTTTTTGTCATGTTTTAATATCTTTAAGGTACATAGATTGATTATCTTCAACATTTTCTTATTGATGGGCACTTTTGCTACGATAGAACTGAAGCCGAAGTTGCAACTAATAATAAATGTTTAATCAATCCATCAATATATACCTATGATACTACCTTTTCTATGTGAAGGATACTTAAAGCTCATATATGTACTTATGTCGAAGGTGCTTTTTTCTGTTTTTGTGGGATTTTTTCTATAAGATTCAGAGTTGACAAAAATGTTTTTTTTGTACAAATTTGGTCACAATTTCATGAATTCCAAAACATCTTCAGTTTTTAGCTCTATGACTATATTTTCTAAATTTCGAATGAAATGGACATGAATTTGACAGACGTGACGGATGAATATGAAAAGCTAAGATAGACAATGAAGTGCAAATTAGATCATTCAGTTTCAGAGATCATTCATAAAAATGAGAAAAGAGAGTCTGAGACTAAACGGAGACCTTGGGGTCCCCAGCATTTATTTTGTGAAGATCCAATTTGAAAACTTCCAAGAAAAAGTATTGAACAATCCAGTAGAAAATTTCTAATCCAACGAATAAGGGCTTCATTGATACCAAACTCAAAATTTTCGATGTAATAGCTTGATGCCAAAATCCATCAAATGCCTTAGAAATATCAAGCTCGCAATGATCTTACTTCGACATATGATTCTACTCTTCTGCAACTTGATATCAACAGTTCCTCAGTTTTTCAAATCTCTTAGATAAATTAGTTTATGTCTTGTCTTTCAATTTTATAATTTGTTATAACATTTCATTAAGGTATTACACGTTCTTTCTTTTTCGGCGCACCATCACCCTCTGTTTCACTTGAAGACATTTTTAAAGCTAAAATTACTTTTCGAAGAAAATAGTTGTATTAAAAACGCAAATTTGACATTGATGACGGTTGTTATCAAATTGAAGATTTGAATATTGTTGAACCAATCAGAGCAAAGCAAATTTAAAATATCAAACTTCTCCTGCCATTTTGGTAGTGCATGCAAGAACCTCTTAAGTCACTGACTTATGTTGTTTATGCAATGAACGTCTTTCCTACGGTATTATTTGAAGAGGAAGGAATGTACAGACTTAAGTGGTTCTTACCCAGAATACGCATCTCCCTTTAAGGAACCATTTTCAGCAAAAAAAGCATTTTGGAAAAAATGTGACTTAAGAGGTTTTTGAAATGACCGATTCAATTGAAACTGTGATCTCCTTCAGAGCAGGTCACAACTCACAACTCATAAATTTTTAAAGTTTCTTGGATTGACATTCAGTAAGAAAATTTTCTAGATTTGTGAATATAATTGCGAGTACACAAAAATGGAAGCGGACTTTGTTCTAGTGAATATTTTTACTGATCTTTCCCACAAAAAAAAAAAAAGTGATATTATTACATAAACAAAAATTTCTTTAAGAAACTAATCGTATCAAGAAGTTTACAGCCTCGACGGGTTTAAGAACATTGAGAGATACAAATGATCCCTTTGCTCTCTAAAACAATACATTTATAAAGTTTTTTCACCTTCCGAAAACTTTATGCAGTCGCCACGATTGTTTTCTTCTGAAAATGTTATATTTATTATTTAATCATTTTATTGTTTAAAATTTTATGTTACTTTACATTTTGTAATTTCTTCGTTTTGAATAATCAGCTGTTCAAATAATGACACTTAAAAATCTCACCATGCTGTGGTGAGTTTTGTTGTGAGTTTTCTTGTGACGATTAGGGGGAGAATACCAAAATGTTATCGATTCACAACAATCCTCACAAGGAATAGTCACAAGAGCTTGTGACTTGTGACTCCTCACAAGGGGGAGAATCGGGCTGTTGTGATTCGATAACATTTTGGTATTCTCCCCCTAATCGTCACAAGAAAACTCACAACGAAACTCACCACAGCATGGTAAGAATTAAGTGTCATTATTTGAACAGATGATTATTCAAAACGAAGAAATTACAAAATGCAAGGTAACATAATTTTTAAACAATAAAAAGATTAAATAAATAAAAAATATAATATTTTCAGAAGAAGACATTCGTGGCGATTGCAAGAGAACAACAGTGGAGCAACTGGAATATTTTGTTGGCTATATAAATAAGCACCCGGAGCTCCTGGCCAACAAAAATGATCCCACCGACCCGAATCGGGTAAAAAATTTGTGGTCCCAGTTGGGAAATGCATTAAATGCTTTAAATGGGCCAATACGATCGGCCACAAAATGGAAAGAAGTAAGTCACTGTCTCCAAAAAGTAGATAATATAATTGACTTTTTTATATTTCAGACACTCTCTCACTGGAAAAATCAACTTCGGTCCCGAGCCAGAAAAGCAAAAGTTCACCGAATTACAACGGGTGGCGGCCCTCCTTCAAATATTAAATTTAAGGATTTTGAAGAGAGAGCCCTTGAAGCTTTTGGGACTGTTGCTATCGATGGGCTCCCGGGTGTGCCAACGTTGGGCTTGGATAAGATTGACTTATCAATGTCTTCACAGGTAAACATATTTACACATATTTCATTACCTTGAATTTTACTAACTTAAAAATTATTGTAGGAAAATGAGCAATCTGCATACCAGAATACAGAGTTCCTGGATGAATATTTACTTCCCGACGAACCCCCCATGTTTCAAGGGCCAAGTAAATTCACCGATGCTGGAACCCCTCCAAGACTTCCGGTGAAAAACCACAAATCAAACACTTCACCAAATGATCTTCTGAATAAAATATTGCAAATGACCAAAGACAGGGATGAACGGGAACGAAAAACCCAAGAAGAGAATTTGCTTATACAAAAGTCAATAGCAGATGCATTGAAAAGTATTGCCGAAACTTTGCAATCTGTGTCTGAGGCCATGACAAATGTGAAAAAGGCTCAATAGGATTCCAACGTTATTCCCTGGCTATGGTCATTTGCAATATTTGGTTCATTAACTCAACCGTGATATAAATGCTGTGTGTGTGTGTGTGTATGCACATTTGAAATAATTACTTTTTTTTATTTTAACTTTGAATTAAATTATGAATTAATTTTATTTTAAATAACTTATAAAAATAAAACTGAAGTTCCTATCTTGTATAAAATGCGTTTTAATGCATTAATGCATTTCTTCGTTTCTTTTTTTATGTATTTTAGGGAGACCTGTGAATTATGGTGCTGATACATTTGTTTTAGGGAGACCTGTGAATTATGGTGCTGATACATTTGTTTGTTTAAGTGTGTATTTGTTTAAGTTTGAGAATAAATTAGTGCATTTGTTGATGGCGTTGTTGATTTCTTTGGTATATGTTTTTGTGGGATCGTATTGTAGGTGTTGTATGTTGTTATTGTGCATGAAAGTTTTAGTTTTTGTAATGTATTCTTGTTCGTCTAATATTACTATAGTATTGCCTTTATCGGCTTTTGTAATTATAGCTTTATTGTCCTGTAATTTTTGTTTTATAGTTTTTAAGTTTTGTTTATCTTCTTTGTATTTAATGTTGAGTTTATTGTTTATTTTATTGTTTTTTATTAGTTTTTTGTTTATAATTGTTCTTGTTTCGTTTTGCATTTCTTGAGTAGGTATTGTTTTTATTGCAGCTTCTGCATTGACGAATTCTTGTTCTATGTTGTTTTTGTTTATTTTGGGGATATTATATTTGAGACCTTTGTTAAGTGTTTTAATTTCTGTATTGGTGAGTGGAATATTAGCTTTATTTATTAATCTGTGGTAGAATGTGTGTGTGTTTATTGGTATTGTGTTGGAATTCTGTTTATTTATTAGTTTTTGTAATTTGTTATTATGTGACTTAGTGATTTCTATTGCAATTTTTTGTATGTTTAGGTTTATTTCATTTATATAGACTTCTACGGCGATGTAGTGAATATTTTTGTATAATTGAAGGTGAGTTTCATATAGAATATTATTTAATTTTACCTTTTTGCTGTATAGAAATTTAATTTCTTCTTTTATTCGTATAATTTGGGCTATTTTTTCTGTTTTTTGGGCAGCTGTTGATGTGTTTTTTATTTTTATTTGTGCATATTTTGGTATTATTTTGGTTTTAAGACATTTTTTATTGAATTTGATGTTCAAATTAGCTTTTGTTAGTTTGAGTTTAATGTTTTTGTAGTGGTAGACAAATTTTGCTTGTTCAGCTGTTAAATTCATTTTTGTGGTTTTTTCGTCTCCAAGTTATGGTTACTTAAATAATTTTAAAATATTAAATAAATAAATGAAAAACTGATTTTATTTTTTATTTTATTCAATTTTAATTTCAACTATTATTTGATTTATATTAAAGGATTTATTTGAAGAAATCGATGAGCAAAAGTCAATTAGAAAATTAAGAAAAACTCTTAAATAATTGTGTCCTCAATACCAATATGTATATACAGAGAAAAATAAAATACATATACGCATACTTAAGATAGGTATGTAATATTTATTATGTATTTATATCCATGTAAATATTGGAGTTCAATAAGAATTATTGATGTTGTACTGGCAATGAGTTAATGTAGGCTTGTCGGACCCTTTTTCCTTCTCTCAAATAGTCGCTTTGATTTTCACCTAAAACTATTGCTTCTGTGCTTATCACATCTTGTTGGATAATGGGTTCAGTTTCATCATGAAATATTCTATTTTGTTGTAGAATATTGTGTAGAACGACACATGCGTTGGTTATGTAGGCAACCTTTTCATGGGTATAATGAAGCTTTCTGTCATTTGATAAGCACCGGAACCTAGATTTTAAAACTCCAAAGGCCCTCTCGATCACATTCCTAGCTTTGATATGCATGCCATTAAATAGTTTTTCTTTTTCTGTTGTCGGTTCGTTTATCGGCGTTAAAAGCCATGGTTCTAATGGGTATCCAGAATCACCCAATAGCCATTTTGAAATCGAAGAGCTGTAGTTTTGCATCAAGTGTATGCGAATGTTAGAAGTTGTCCAAATACCCGAATCATGGCAAGATCCGGGGAACTTTGCGTTCACGTGCAGGAACCGCAAATCATAATCACAAATCTAAGATGAAAATAATATATTATAAATGAAAAATAATCAATCAGAAAAAGTCCTTACAGCTTCAACATTCACACTATAATATCCCTTTCTGTTCATATACAATTGTGCAGGAGTTCTCTCGTCCGTAGTCTTTGGAGAAACAAGTGGTATATGGGTGCAGTCAATAGCTCCAATAGTCCCTTTGATGTTGAATTTGTTAAAAAATCTAAGACTTTGCATGATATTTGAAGTTTTCTATGGAAAAGTCATATTATCAACACACCCAATCTTTTTGGCTACACATTCTTCATTCGTTTGTGGAAAGCGAACGTTATTTCCTTTTACCTTCACTATGAGTTTGCAAATATACGTAATATTTCTGCAAACTGTAGCTTGACTTAATGGAATTGTGTAATTATTTCCTACACACTTTTGATAGGAGCCATGTCCGAGAAAATAAAGCACTGAAAGAAACTATTAAAAAAAAATTAAAAAAAATTACAATGAAACCATGAAAAACTTACTCGAATAACAAAAGGCAAGGAAGTTGCCTGACTATCGTGAGGCTTCAAGCTGTGAATGATATCCCAGCATAAAGTTTTCGGAAAGCGAAAAAACTTTATAAATGTATTGTTTTGGAGAGCGAATGGATCATTTGTATCTCTCAAAGTTCTCAAAAGCCGTCGGCGCTGCAAACTTCTTGATATGATTAGTTTCTTTAAAAAATGTTTGTTTATTTCAAAATGTTACTTTTCATTTTCGTGGGAAAGATCAGCAATAATATTCACTAAAATAAAGTCCACTTCCATTTCTGTGTACTCACAAATTCACAAATCTATAAAATTTTCTTACAAAATATACCGAATGTCAATCCAATAAAGTTTAAAAATTTATGAGTTGTGACCTGCTCTGAAGGAGATCACAGTTTCGATTATTTTTGTGACTCTCACAAGTTGTGACTGAGCGGCAGAATTCGAAAAAGTCACAAAATCAATTTCACCTCTTCTTGTGACTTGTGAGGCATCAGTGACTTTGGGGAGAATCGGGCTGTAAATGTCATTTTGAGATGACATCTTGTGAAATTTACAAAAAGGAGTGTAAGCAATTTTTTTTCGTTTCTTACTAAGACAAAAAAATAATAAATTATTAATATTTTCCAAACGCTCTAACAGTTGTACGGTATTGGGAACGCAATGTGGTTGGTACATTCATTTATTGGATTTGAACTGTATACAATCCAATTTTAAATGTGTCCAATTTCCAATATGCATACAATGATAATAAAATGAATAATAATGGAAATCAGATGGGGTTTGCTGGGGTTTTTGTTTGTGTATAATAACCAGAGTTTTAGATTTGTGCCTTTTTCCCCAGTATATTTGACATAAGGAAGGCGTAACTAATACGGCTAAGAAAATATGAATTAAATAATGACTTGTTTGACATGGCGTAAACTCGAAGTAAGTGCTTCGACTCGGTTTAACTATTCCGAGGTTGAATCCAGTATTAGTGAAAAATAATAAATAAGGCTGATAGTGATTTACAACTCTCAACCATTTCAAAATGCGTGTTACCTGGAATGGAGGGGGCATTTTTCATGACAAGAGAATCAATTCCACTCAAGATTCAGTGCAACTCACCAACAAAAAAAAAACAGCCTATGCATGTGGCGCTTATTGAAATGGCAAGGGAAAACCGTGCCGGGTAAATTATTCCATAATTGTATTGTTCGACTAAAAAACGAAGGTCTGTATTTGACGGTACGTCGAAAAATTAGGCTCGAGGGTGAACGGATAAGCATTTCTAGCGAAATGTTTATCACGGATGAACTGATTGGAGAAAGGAATATAACTGGATACTTCGAGTGAGCATTGCTTATGAAATAAGTGATAAAACAAGTAAATACATGAAACATCTGCTTAGACGCTTTGTTCTGGTTTCTATCCAGAAACTGAAGATAAGTTTGGACAGTAACTGCCCCAAGATGTGATTTGTACTTTTAAATGCCTCATAAATTATAGCCACAGTCAGACGGGTTAAATAGTTTCTTATACTGATATATAAATCCTAAGCATTTAGCAGCGTTTTTGGCGGTTTCGAGAATATGGCCATTCCAACGCAGATCGATGTTGACAGTTTGACACACATACCGAGTACTGAAATAGTGTTGGTTAAACATCGATAGTTTCACTTTCCGATAGTATCGATTGTTTTGGGAAAACACTATCGATACTATCGATACTATCGATAGTTTTACCAAATTTCTTAAAAAGCATTAAAAAGGCTTTTCTATTAGGTACAGATGTTTTGAATACTAAAAAAACGTTTAAAAATCTGAATATGTGAATTTAAAACTTATTTTAAGCAACTAGAAATGCATCGTTTCAATTGTTAACGTGCTTTTAAAAATTAAAAAAAAAAAAACAACAAAATGTAAGATGTAAGATGTAAATCTTAATTTAGTGCTGGTTTACCTGGATGTTACCTCTTAAAGTGATCACTCAAGTTTGTTGTGTTTCCGGAATGTTTGTATTCCCTTTTACACAACGCAAATTTCACAATCTTGGTCTTGTTGTCACCTTCACCACCGACCGGCTTGAAAAATCGCCAAACAAAAGATTTTTTTTTTAATGTTGACATACCGAACCGAAGTACATATACATATATATCTTGAAAGTATTTATTAAATGATACAGCTAAACCACATTAAAATAAAGCTTTTAAACAAACTTCAAATAACGCGCAACGGCCAAAACAAAAAAGTAAACAAAATGCAACAGTTGAGCAGTGATATATGTATGATGACAATTGACAATGACAACTAACAATATTATATTCTGTGGTTCCCCAAAACGAAAATCATAAATTGAAATGATGAGACATGAAGACTTCCAGTAGATTTCCAGTGTTATAGGAGTTGAAAATTCAGAAAGATAGCCTTGTGGTAAAATAATTTGGTAGTGTTGAAACTATCGATAGTTTTTTCGATAGTTTTTTAAAACTATCGATGTACGCGATAGTTTTTTACTATCGATACTATCGATAGACTATCGAGTATCGATGTTTAACCAACACTATACTGAAAGCTTTTCGGCTGCTTCATTGCAAGTGCCATTCAAGGACATTGACTTAAGGGGTACATTTTTCTTCAACGACAATACACACTATTGAGTTAGTTAAGTTAAGTTGAAGTGAATTTTATTTTATGATCTCTCTGATTTCTAACAAATTTGATTGAACAATTCATATAAGCATTGGCAAAAGCCGTCAGCCAGATTGACAGTTTTAGATGATTTGCGAGTATGTATAATATCATTTTAATAAATATTTAGCTCAAATATATATTTATGTATGTATGTATGTATGTAATGTATGTACATACATACATAGTTACTTAATATAGTTTTGGATACAAAATTTTGGTGAAACTTCAATTAGGGTGTGGTTGATTGGAAGCAAAATAATTCCATTATAAATTGGCCATTGGATTGTTGGTTGTCAATTTTAAATGATTTAAAATACTAAATAGCATATAGCATTTACATATATGTATGTATGTATTTTTTTTTGTACTTTGCCAGCAAAAGTAGGCAATTTTAATGATTTGCAACATAAAATATTATTTCTCTATTCTTCAATAAATTGGTTTCTATATGCAAGGGCATCAGAGATATATTTACAAAGGGTTTTCCAGTTTGACCCATTTAGTATCTCCACGACTTTGTGAAAAAGGATTGATTCCGATTCGAGTCTCCTGAAGAATTGGGCATTTCCCTATTAGATGGAAAACATCTTCCTTTTCCCGTAGGTTACAGAGGGTGCAAAGAGATGGTAAATCTTCTCTATGTGGCCTGAAGTTAAGAGGCAATAAATCTCCTCTAATCCTAAATATGATGCTGATTTCGTAAGCGCTGTAGTCTTCGTTCCAATAAGCTGTGGTTAAGTTCCCTGCACAGAAAGCGACTCGATGAACTGGCTGCTTGCTCTAGAAATCCAGCATTCATCAGGTTTCTGAATAATGTTATCGAATGCTGTGCTCCATGTGGAATGATTCTCCCATGTCAGAGACAACTCTACTCCAAGTTCCTGGCTTAGCTCTTGCCATTGCACAAAGAAGCCTGTTTTTCTTCTTAAAAGATACGAGAGCACTATCTTTGGCAGGCGGTGTTCAGGAAGTTGCATAACTTTAAGGATATATTTGAAATGAATCTTTAACGTAAAAAGACGCAGTAGGGGTAGACCATTATCTACTACATAGATCATGTATAGGTGGGTGAGTTACTTGGTAGCCTGAAAAGATGCTTAACAAAGTATCTTTGTAACTTTTCTACTTCATCGTGTTCTTCGTAGCCCCATACTTGACTTCCGTAGCTATTCTTGGAGTTAGCACTATGCCAATGTAACGGTATTGTTTGACAACTTCGAGAGAATCCGAGCCCAAAAACCATTTTTCGTCCCTTGTGTATCGACCTGTATTGTTATGGAATACCATAATTTTTGATTTGGATGGATTGATGTGAAGATTCCATTGCTTGCAGTATTCTTCGAGCCTATTTATCATGAGCTGAAGCATGTTAAGTGTTTCAGCCAGCAGAACAATGTCATCTGTGAACGTCAAACCCTTTAACGAAACTTCGTTGAAAATTATTCCTCCAGGTAGGTGTTGCAGCAGATCATCCAAAAACAGGCTAAAAAAGAGTGGACTTAGCTGGCAACTCTGTTTAATGCCGGAAGAAGTACTGAACCATTCTGACATTCCTATTCCATCCCATACTACAGTTTGGTTGCTTTTATACAAGCTTTCTAGCAAGCGTAGCATTTTGGAGGATAGACCAAAGTTGCTGAATTTTAGAAATAGTGCTCTTTTATCCATTGAGTCAAAGGCAGCACGAAAGTCAATGAAGAAGGCATAAAGTTTTTTTCCAATTCTAAGAAATGTCCTACCAATATTTGTAAGCACAAAAATGTTAGTTGTCCACCGTTGAATAGCCTTTTCTAAATCCCTCCTGGAATTCGCTCAATAGAACATTTGTTTCTACCCAATTGGTAACACGATCCAGAAGTAAACTAGTATCTAAGAAGTTTTGGCAGTGTGTTGAGGAATGAGATCCCTCTGTAGTTCTCTGGATCGTTCGGGTCACCTCTTCAGAATAATTGGGGATATACCTTCTGGATAAGCGGATCAAGATCTCGAAGGGCTCATGCTACACTATGAGTGCGGAAATATACTTATTCCATTAAATGATTTAAGTTCTGAATTAAAGGAGGGGCAATTTTGCTCTCTGTCAACGTAGACCTAGCAGATGAGCTGCTATCGAGGAAACAAAGTGACTTAGCTAATATTACATTATAGTAAAAAATGATGAATGGAGAAGGTTACCTTAATGGTATACTTATATAAAGGTGATAGGTAAATAGAAAACGAATCGGGACTATAAAGGTTTTTCCGCTAACATCTGATACTCGAGTGGGCTCTTCCACAAGCTGAGTAAAGTGGTGTATCTCAGCAAATATCTCAACATTTGTTCATTCGGATGTTACGTATCCTGAATAGCGGAGCCAACTTGAATTGTATACATAAAAGTCGCTCGCAATAACGACGTCAGTGTGAGGGTACAAGCAAACAACTCGGGAAATAAAATCAGACATCGCATCAAACTCATTAAAAGTTCAATTACTGTCAAGATCTGAACTCCTATAAGAACAAGGTAAGTATTGAGAAAAGCTCTTGCAAGGTACTGGTAAAATAGGGAAAGAGGAAGAGAGCCCGCCATTAACTAAATAATGCTTTTTTTTTATTTTTTTTTTTCGTTGTTATTGTTATAAATATATAAATGTAATTATTTTTGTTTTATTATTGATGGTGTTTGTGCGCGCCAAACGAGCTTAACGAGAGCGGTGGATCGATACTGATCGACATTTAAAGAATCATGTCGAAGATATTGTATAGATTATATTCTTTCCTTATTGCTTTATGTTACTTTAGGTGTTCCTCAAGGTAGTCATCCAGGTCCTTTTTCTTTCTGCTATTTATATACCACATTTCCAATATATTCAAAAATTCCCACGTATGCGGATGACTTAGAAGACATTAACCAAAAATACGTTTATTATACCTTAATGTGATTTTCTCTCCTTCTGTTAGTCGTAAAGTAGTTTTATTTTAGTTTTTAAGTGATTTTCAAAGAAAAAGAAAATTTACTGTTTAAAAAACAGAGAATTTATCAAACCACGGGCTGTTGCCAGCTATCCCTTTCAATTACAACCCACCACCCGTTCAAATAGAGCTTTCCTCTTCAACCAACGAAAAACAAGTAACTTTTTTGAAAAAACGAAGTTCTTGCCTCCTTTCAGGCTGCAAACATGAAATTATTACATTTTATTTATTCAATCTACCAACTCCCACTTTTCGCAAAGAAATACTTCCCATAAAGCTTTCGCTCTCATCATGTCCTTAAATTATTTGGTCCAAAGGACTTCCAACAAAAGATAAAATTGTATTCAATTTAGCAGATTATATTTAAATTTTATATTTCTGTTTTTATTTATTTTCAGATGAAATGTCCTTGAGGTTGATGAGTTCTTCGGATGAATCATCAACATAGCAGTGAAATCCTTATAAAGCATTGTAGACATTTTATAATTTGATAATCGCGTTTCTACAAACGATTGACTCATTATCAGTTTTTTTTTGCTAAAATATTCAAATTATAAAATGCAAACAGCTGTCGATTGTAATGGCAGCAATACCACAACTACAACAACAACTACATCCAATAACAGCAGCACTACCATCGACAATAGTCATCATCAACCGCAACAGCAGCACCTGCAACAGCCATTGCAACAGTCCGAAAGTATTCTCATCAATCGCCTTTTAGCCGGCAAAATATCCAACAGTAGCGGGGGAAATATTGTAAATAGTCAAGCCAACAGTCAGCAGCGAAGCCATGATTCGTCCGTCGGTGTTGGGGGCTCTGCTTCTGCATCAGCCGCCATCAAAGTGCGCGCTGACCATTATGAGGAATTTATATTGGGAAGTCCTTCGAAGGACTCAACAACGAAATCGAAGCCTTTGTCGCAATTCACAAAATTTACGCCAACAGCAAGTCAAGTGCAATCGGTGACAGCTACAACACCAACTTCTAATTCACAATACAACAGCTGCAATAGTAGTGCAGCTTCGACACCAACTGCTGCAGCAGCAATAAGTCTAACGTCATCAGGAACAACGACCTCGTCGACGACACAAAATCCACCTCGTAGGGCATCATATACGAATGTGGCATCCACAACAGCAACAACAACAACAACAACATCAACTGCAGTCGGTAGCAGGAGCAAATACGACGAATTGCTCGAGTGGAAGGACATGCCCAAATATCTACAGTTCAATCCGTACGTACTAAATGGATACCGTCCATTGACAACGTTCAGAGGGTGTTTATTGAGCTTGTTCTACTGGCACAACGAAACTATCAACATTCTGACGCACGGTAAGTGAAAAAAACGAATACATTTATTTTCCAATTTTTTGTCTATATCAATCTACCTCAAAGTTTTGAATTTAAGTTGGGTCAGTTGAGGTCATTCACTGAACTGAAAGGAAATCGTTTTCGGTTGAATGAAAATTTTCATTTTCAGGAAATTTAAAATAAAATAATGGAAATTTCCTCATGAGCCCTAACTATAGAACTAGTGCGAAACAATAAAAATATATAGTATGTACGTAGTACGTATTCTGATAGATATTAAGTAGACAACGAAGCCACCAAACTAGCCCAACTTTTTCGGTCTCTAATTTAATTTAATTTATTATAGGCTTAATACAAGCAGAACTTAAAACTAGACATAATAAACTTAAATCTACGAGTATACTTTAACATAATAAAGGGAGTACAATTCATTATTAATTTGTTTTTTGGCTTGATACGAAACAATAGAATTAGTGTTTTATTAATTATAGTATAATTTAGGCTTAATAATAGCTTAAAACTAAAATGGGAAGAAGGTTTAGTGAGGGGTTTGGGACAGAATTCTTCTAAGGGATGCAGAATTGAGGGAAAAATCAAAAATATCCTGAACAGAGTTGGCTGAACGTAACAATCTGGAGATTGGGTTAAAGTGTCCGTAGTTGGTGCGGTGTGTAGGGAGGTGGAAAAAGGGGACAGAACGTAAATGACGTGGATTTGTATTGATAATTATTAATTCAAGCAAGGCCGGAGAGTCAATGATACCAGTGATAAGTTGGTGGACGAATACTATATCGGCGATATGACGACGTTGAGCAAGGGTATGTAGGTTGATCAATTGTAGACGGTCTTCATATGGGGGTAAGATAAAGGGATCGGACCAATTCAAATTGCGCAAAGCAAAACGAAGAAATCTTCGTTGTACTGCTTCAATTCTATGTGAGTGTGTAATGAGGTATGGTGACCAAATCTGACTAGCATATTCAAGGATGGGTCTGACAAATGTGACATATAAAGATCTAGTAACAAATGGATCGTTAAATTCCTTAGACCAACGCTTGATAAGGCCAAGAGAAGAATTAGCTTTCGCAAGTATATGATCAATATGAGAGCGAAAATTTAGCTCTTTATCACATATTACCCCAAGGTCTGTAATTGAGGAAACAATAGGGACAGGTACATTACGGAAATGATAGGTTCGAGAAATTGAAAGTAAACGTTTACGGGAGAAAGTCATAAACTGACATTTTTTTATATTGAGTCCAAGAAAGTTTTTATTGCACCAAGTAAAAAAAGTGTTTAGGTCATGTTGGAGAAGCGAAGAGTCTCGAGAAGATGCGATTGTTTTGATTATTTTAATGTCGTCAGCATAGATGGAGATATCAGAGAAGAAAATGATGTTACTCACGTCATTGATGGCAAGGACAAATAGGATTGGGCCGAGATGGCTGCCTTGAGGAACCCCTGAGGATGCGAAGATTGGATCAGACACCGCGTTTCTAAAAACAACTCTATATGTTCGGTTCACTAGGTATGATTTAGTCCACTCAATAAACCATGTAGAAAAACCAAGAGCTTTCAGTTTTATATAGATAATTTGGTGAATGATCTTGTCAAAGGCTTTACTAAAATCAGTAGTTATAACATTAACTTCGAGACTTTTTTCTAAAGATATTAGTGTTTTGGAGACAAATTGGATAAGGTTAGTTGTGGTGGACCTACCCTTTAAGAATCCGTGCTGAAATGGGGAAACAATAGATTTACAATGGAAGTAAAGAGAATCGTAAATGATACTTTCAAAGAGCTTGGGTAACGCAGAAAGTTTAGCGATCGGTCGGTAATTAGAAATATCATTCTTACAACCCTTTTTGAAAACAGGAAAGATAAAAGACTCTTTCCAAAGAGAGGGGAATACAGCTTGTGAAAGTGATAATTGGAAGAGTTTGGTAAGGGGTTCACAAAGTACATTAGCACATTTTTTAAGAAAAATTGCAGAGATTCCATCAGGGCCAGGAGAAAAATCATCTTTCAATGAGTTCAACTTATCATAGACGGAGGGGGAAGTAATTGTAATTGAGACAAGAGACGTTTGAGGGAAATTGGATAGAAATCTGTGATATTCCAGATCAGGTTCATTAGAAGTATTGCTATAGGATTGGCTGAAAAAGGTAGCAAAGAGATTTACTATGATTTTGGGATCTGATGAAGATGTGCCAAGAAAGTTCAGCGTTGAGGGAAGGCCGTCGGATTTTCTCTTGACGTTAATGAATTGGTAAAACCGCTTAGGTTCAGTGATGAGAGAAGTCTGCATTTGATTAAGATACGACTGGTAAAGGGATTGGCATAAAGTCGAAAAGGAAGAAGATGCTTGTTGGTATTAAAAATAGTTTAGAGGCGTTTGAAATTTGAGATAAATTTTCCATAACCTATTTCTGACATTACGGATACTACGCAGCTCTCTTGTGTACCAGGAGGGAGATGAAACACAGTTCTTTTGTAGTGTTAAAGGAACGCATTGGACAAGACAAGTGAATATTGAGGTGTAGAAGAAGGAAAGAGCTATGTCGATAGGAGTAGAGGGGTTAATAAAGTGGTGAAAATCAATGCTGTTGAGATGAATAATAAGTTGATGAAAATCGGCTTTACGAAAGTTGAATGTAAAAGAGTTTTCAGACTCAATAGTTGGAATATTATCATCGAGTCAGAAGAAGAAAGATAGAGGAGGATGATGATGATCAAGAACAGAGAGAAGATGAGAGCTTTCGGAAACGGAAGAATTAAAGGGATCTGAGGAGAAGGCGAGGTCAAGTTGTCTCCCTAAATTATTGTGGATACCGCTTATTTGGAACAGACCAGATTCAAGTAATCTATCTGTAAAATTTATTTCTTTTTCAGAGGATGGATTAGAGTGAATAAAACAAGTTTCATCATTGGATAATGACCATTTCAAATCCGGTAAATTAAAGTCACCGAGTATGATAAATTCATCATTGGAGGTAGATCTCTCGATCAAGGAGCTAACAGATTCAGTAAATTGTTGATAGACAAGACTAGGTTAGGAAGGATGAATGTAGCAACAGAGAAGATAGAAAAACCGTTTAGAGATAGTAAATTTAATGCAGACGAACTCGAAAAGTGGTGATTTAGATATTTCGATTAGAGATGCATTGAGACGATTGTGCACAGCGAAAAGAACACCGCGTCCATTGGGAGTAAGATCGTTAATTTGGCCATCCGCACGAAAGACAGTAAAATCAGAAGTAAAAAGTTCACTTTCTGTGAAATCTGAGCAAAGGTTAGTTTCCGTTAAAGCAAAGATATCATAAGGGAGATTTTGGGAGTTAAAATAAACGTTAGAAGTTTTGGTTCGGAGGCCTCTAACATACTGATAATGGGGGGTTAAAATAGTTGTAGTTACAGGCTGTAAAACAGAATTGTTGTTAAAGACTATGTTCTTGATTGGGACGAGCGAAGGGTAAACGTTTGGAATTTAAATGTGAGGCGTATGTAGCCAGATCTTTGGAAACTGTGAAAGGAGAAATCCCTAAAGATTCATGGAAGCGGGTGTAAATTTTATTGAGAGTAAAAGGATCAGTTGGAAGGCCTTCTTTTTGAATAGAAACTATGACATTCATTTTAGTTTTGCCATTAACACAAACAGTATCAGACTTATTATAAAGGTAGGCAAGGTAGAGACGAATCTTATCGTAAAGTTTGCTGTCGCGAAGTCGAGCCATCAGGTACCGACCGTCAAATTCATCACTGGTGGACTTAGAGGTGGCAAAATTAGAAGTTAGTTTAACGACAGGTGAAAACATTGGGTCGAAAACTGGGGAAGGAGGAAGGTGGTTGTTTGAAGATTTAGGAGAATTATTTATGGTATGGGAATGGATAAAATTAGAATAGGGTTTGGTAGAAGATTTATTGTTTACATTGCTAGTAGATTTAGGTGATACAGAGTGATTTGAATGCAAGTTAAAGAAGATTTGGTTTCTACGTGCAGAGAAAGAATTTTTGGAAGTTTTAGTTGCGTTCGGAGGAGGCAAAGGCTTAGGAGGGGCTACTTTATTCTTAGATCTATTTACATTTTGTTTTATATATTTAGAAACATTTGAGATTGAAGTTTTAGGATGTGTTCTAATATGTTTATTATGAAAAATTTTTGAAATCTTTACATCATTTTGAAGGTAAATTGGTTTATTAGTGGAACAAAACAGCCATCGATATTTACAAGGAATACATACTTTAAAGCTAGAGGTATTGATCTTGTAGCATTCTCCGATGACGATCTTGAGTATGCTCATGAAGAGATTTTGGATCCAGGAACTATTGGCATTGGCAGGAATATTTGTTACATAATATGGGTCAAATTCTTTGAAATTTTTTAATTTATTGAGCCTTGAATTCCAGTCATTTATAGTCCAGACATTGCCAAGACGAATAATAGTAGGCTCGGGCGGAGTAGAAAGGCCATTATTGTTAGGAGAAGAAATAGGCTGATCATTATCCGTAAGTGAGATCGGTACAGCATTTTCTCTGGCTGATGGGGGAGGTAATGGTCGAGATATTGTGGCGCTGAGGGACTCAGTTATTTCTGCGAAAATTGACGTGTTATTAGCTGCGATTGGTTGAATGTTCATGGGAATTCCATCAATTTTGATCGATGTAATTTTTAATTCGTCGATAATATCATTAAATGAGGTGCGTGATACTTATTTCGGAGTTAATGTCATTAATTTTGGAGACAAGATCAAGAAGAATTGCGTTGAGTTGACAGGATGCCGAAGATACGGAATTCGACGTGGATTGTAAAGAAGTATCAAGGACGGACCGGTTGCTCTTAACTTGATCGAAAATGTTTTCAAAAGGTAACGATTTTAAGACAGAAGTGAGCGAAGAGCGTATTTCACTATTTATATTTTCAAAACGACAATGTGTGTGTTCAGAAACCCGCGAGTTGAGCGTCTTCACTATGGACGAAAGATGATTTTCTAAAATAGATTGGTTGGAGAAAAAGCATTTGGCGAGAGTTTCGATGGAACTTTCAAGGGTTTCGATACTTTTGGAGAAATCATCAAAGTGATGAAATTGCGCGAGAACGTTCTTATGAAAACGATTGTTGTCAGCAATAAACGAAGTAGTTAGAGTCACTCACACATTTAATAGCGAGAAGAACGTGGGAAAGTGATATGTTTTTACATTCGTCACAGAGATAAACAAAATGATTTAGGTATTCTTTGAGATGAGCACATGATTTTTTACTCAGTCTAATACAAAGAGGATGAAATGATTTACCGCATAATCCACGGCACGTAATTCGCTGGGGGTATTTGCTGTCGAGAAGGAAACTGACGGAATCACAAGGTTGTTAGTTTCTTAAAGTTACGCACGCCAAGTTGGATGATCTCACTCTAAACTTTTACACATCTAATTAGTTATTATTTTTCTTCGTCGCATTTGCTCATCAGGATAGCAAACTTGAAGACTGATTATTGTAGATTGAAATCCAGTAAAAATAGACAAAAAAAAAAGCGAAAACTTCGCCAGCCTTCCAACATAGAAGCAAAATTATATAGACCCTTTTCTTTGATTAAAAAATGTCAATCCATCAAGGGCATCAAATATAATTCAAAATCAAGTATTCGAAGCTATTGTTTTTTCGGATACAACTTGTATTAAAATTTTTAGATTTTAAAAAACTTGCCAAGTAAACCCTGCAAATTTTAGTCAATTATTATACTAACAAAATTTTCCCTCATAATTTATAGTTGTATCGTCATTTTGTACTACGAACCTTACCGCTGTACCAATTTTTATCGTTCTACAGCAATCGGAAATGCTCCATATAATTCATAAGAACTTTTGAGAAACTTGGTAGTTGCAACGCGCCCTGAATGGAATCTTGAATTTTTAATTTTTTTTTATATACATACATACATACAACATATGCACTTGAAGCCCTTCCGCTCTACCAATTTTCATCATTCTACAATAATGGGGAGTTCTCCCACTTGGACGCACTGTCGTGACACAAATGGTATGTTTCCAACTAATTAATGATTTAACATCACTTGGACTTCTTCAATTATGTTTTAAATATTAATGGAAAACTGCTGGATCTAGTGTTTTCTGCCATTGACGACGAAATTACAATACAAAAATCCACCGAGCCCTTAGTGCCTGAAGATAACCATCACCCATCACTGATCTGTTCACTTTTTAAAAAATTTAATAATTTTGATAATTAATTGTGTGATAACTTTTACTCTTTTAATTTTATAAGGACTGATTTTTTAAAACTTAATTCTTTGTTATCACAAGTTGATTGGTCTTGTTTGAACAATTGTTTAAATGTTAGCTTAATGGTGTTTAAATTTTACAAAATTTTTTTTTTGAATGTTTTCGTAAATCTGTTCCCATAGCTATTGTTAAAACAAGATCTTTTGTGCCAGTTCGGTACGATAGTGAAATCAAAAGTCTGAGAAATCGAAGAAACAAGTTATGGTCTATTTTCAAACTATATCCAAAAGAAACCAATTTTAAAATTCATTATGAATCGAGAGATATTTTCAATAGAATATCTAGTTTAGTATCTGACTAACATTCAGAAGGTGCAAAGAGATCTAAAAATGAATCCAAAGTGTTTTTGGAACTTTATTTAGACCAAAAGAAAATCTTGTCCTTACCCGTCTGTTATCAAGTTAAATGACATTTCAAGTCATGACCCTCGGGTTATAACGCAACTTTTTTCTGACTTTTTTCAAAGTGCCTCCAACTGTGATACTTCAAACTGCGATACTTTTAACTGTGATTCCTTAATCTGTGATAAATCTGACGAAATAGATCAAAACTTTGACCATTTGAAATCTTTTACTTACTTGACTGATATGAACTTCAACATTGATATCTTCAACAACATTATACAGTTTATATCCAACCTTGACGACAGCTGTATACCAGGTCCTGATGGTATACCCTCTACTATTTTGAAAAACTGTGTACGTCAAGTACGACAAGTCTTGTCATTACCTTTGTCTATTCTTTTTAATTTTTCAATGTCTTCATGTTCATTCCCATCTATTTGGAAAAGTTCATTCATTATCCCTCTACATAAAAAATGGAAAAAAGACGAATTGAAAAACTACAGGCCTATTGCCAGATTATCTGTGGTTCCTAAACTTTTTGAGGCTATTACTTGTGAAGCTTTATGTTTTTATGTTAAGTCATTTATTGTTCCTAATTAGCATGGCTTTATAAAAGGTCGTTCTACTGTTACTTTTCTAATAGAATTAGCTAAAAATTGTATTGATTCATTTAAATTTAGGTCCTATTATTTTTATTTTATTTATAAACGACTTACCATCGGTGTTAAAATACTCTAAGTGCCTCATTTACGCCGACGATGTAACAATCTTCAAAACTATTTCAAATACTCGTGATTGTGAAGAATTGCAATGTGATCTTAACTCGTTTTTTGACTGGTGCACTCGTAATTGTTTGTTTCTTAATATTGATAAATGTAAAACTATGTGTTTTACAAGAAAGTTTTCATTTATTTCCGTGAAACCGTTATATCTCTCGACTGAAAAGGTAAAGTATCTTAGTCGACTTAAGATATTTCGCGTTTTTTTGTTGATCCTTAGTGCCATTCTAAAAGGCTACAGTTTTGTGTTATCGGCTTCCTTCTATCTCACTCCTGTGCTTTTTTATAGACAAAAACAACTTCATCTTATGTTCAAAAGACACATCTCTACAAGCGGTAAAATATCTTAAGTCAACATAAGATTGTGTGTTCTGCTTAATTTTAAAACCTAAAATAGACTTAAGATTATATTGGCTTAAGACTTTTTTATTATTGTGAAATCGTAAATCATATTAAGTTGACTTAAGATATTTTCGCGCGTGCAAACAGAAACAAAAGTCATCCTTAAGTCGACATAAGATAAAATCCTTAAAAAAATTCAAAAAAAGTGTGAAAACGCAAATCATCTTATGTGAACATAAGATGAATTTTTAAATTTAAAACTGAAATTTTCCCTCCCTAAGTAGTCATAGGATATTTTACCGTTTGCAAACCTAAAACAATTTCCGTAATAACAAGGACATAAGATATTTTCAAGCGTATTTTGTTTCTAGATTGCCTTTTGTGCGACCGTTTTTCTTATTTGTTCATTTAGTGTTTCAGACAGTTTTGTTTCATACGCGATTGAAAAATTATTACAAATGAAACACATACGTATATTATTATTTGGTTTAGTCTCCATGTTGTATTTTTTATTTTGTTTTAATGTATTAAAATAAAATTAAAAATAAAAAATTTTTAATTAATTAAAATTGACGTTTTATTTTATTATTTATAGTTTAACCTTTTTATTACAACATATTATTCTTTTTTGTTCTACAGCGACGCGTTTCGGATACAAGTATCCATCTTCGGGCTTATGTTATACTTTACAGTAAAGTATCCGAAACGCGTCGCTGTAGAACAAAAAAGAATAATATGTTGTAATAAAAAGGTTAAACTATAAATAATAAAATAAAACGTCAATTTTAATTAATTAAAAATTTTTTATTTTTAACTTTATTTTATTTTAATACATTAAAACATACGTATACAACAATAAAGAGTTGAAATGCGTGAATTGCACGAATTTGGAATTAAAAATACATTTTATAAATATAAAACATAGATTTAATGAGATAAAAATGTTCAAATGTATGAAATTGCCATCTGATTTTCAGAAAACTAAGAACTTATTCACACAAAGCTCAAAAATAGTTTTATTATTAAAAGAACTTTTATGCTAGAAATTATTCAAAGTTTTTCAAGAATACAATTTGCGATACCAATTTTAAGAAATTACGTAGTAGTATTGGCGAATAGTTCTAAAAAGACTGGCGCAAAATGTCAAACAACCTATTATTTTGAATTTCTTTGTATGATACTACTTAACAATTTGCTAACTTTAAAGCAGTTTACTAACTCATTCTTAGTTTAAAACATTTTCCAACTAGTATCGTACTAAAGGAATTCCTAATAAATTGCTTCTGAACACACCGAAAACATTGACTGTTCGTGCAAAAAACTAATTAAACAAACCTTTTGTGGCGTTTCTAAAAGCACGATATTCTTACGATGATTTTAACTTTAATGAAATAAAATTTGCTAAATCGTTGATTTAACTTCGTTTCATAGTAAATCAGCTTTAACGTCGGTCGTACTAATTCAATTAAAATTTTGTGCCATTGATTTTAGGAAATAATTTAAAAAAAATAATGGTTTCACTTGTTTTGAAGATATTAATTTTGTAAAAAAACAAAATTAGATTTTTTTTTTTTAAATCCAAAACATATTTTTCCGAATGTTCTTATACAAAATATTATTGCTTCGGGGGCTCCTGCTAAAAAAAAATAGTTTAAATCGTTAGAACCGTTAATGAGAAAGTCGACAAAAAATTTCGAAAATGAAACAAATTTGTTTGCTTTTAAACAATTTAAAATCCATGAAAACATGTTATATTTTTTTAAGAGGCCTAAAGTGCTTCAATGTCAATGAGATATTTAATATATTTACAAACCAAATTGACACTGACATCGTAGTAAAAAAAAAGTAATTAAAAGCATAAAGCCCCCATGTTGTCGATTTTTCAGAATCATGTTAATTGTTTTACATCCATAGTCTCAAATTTAGCATGAAATGTTTGTATTATTTTGCAAATTGCATGGCCATTGCGGATGTATGTACGCACACATTTTACATACAATTTCCTTCATCCTTAAAAAAAACATAATCCAATAACTGTATTCATTGAGCTCTATCAGCTATGAAAATTTTTCGCAATAAAAATTCAAAAAAGAAAAACTCCAGTATTTAATCGAATAAAGGTTATTCCGGCTCCCACCTCCAGCAGTGCAGCGAATTAAAATTCGATTGAATTTTCTTGAAATAATTGGAAAACTTTTCACTGCAAACTCTTGATGTTGTTTTTTGAAACATCCTACTTTCGTCCTGTCACTGTAATTCTTTTTTTTTGCAACAAACAAACAATTCAATGTTTGTGAGAGTATCCCATTTGGACAAGAATAAAGAAGAGTGTCTTTCTCGTCCCTTTGGAATCTTTGAATTAATGAAATTCAATAAAAGACGAATTGGCATCTTGGGCAAAATGTATTGTTTGAAAAGTTCATTTTGTAATGAAAAGTTTCTTTATTGCACTGCGGAATGAATGAAATAGAACTTGGTTATTAAAGTATCCTTGAAGAGTGATGATTAGCCTTATAATGTCCATTCAAAGTATTTGGTGGTACATTATGTGCAGGACAATGGGAAGGAGAAAGGGACTTTAATCCTGGAGTTTTGGTATTCAGAATAGAGCAAATCAAAACAGAAATGGGGCAAAAAACATTATCTGGAACAATCAAATAACTTTTCGTTTAAGCGCCATCTTGAAAATAAATTGTGATTTTATTTAGAAAATGAATGTCTGGAGTAAAGTTAAAACCTTAATTTTACTGATTAAGCTCCAATGATTAGATTTAAGAAAACAAAGGCAAAAGTTCACACATAAAAGCCTAGCTAATTGTAAGAATTTCTCTGTGATTTCTCTAAAATAGGTAAACAAATAAATGGCAAAGTCTATGTCATCAATCGATATCTCAATTGTGACGCTCTTTGAGAATGCATTATTGTCAACTTTTAAATCACTTGTTTCTGAGCGACGACAGGGTACAACTTGCGCAACCGTATTCACATCCATAAATGGTCTAAAGCGCCTGGTTCGGATAGAATATCTTCAGAATTCTACAAGTATGGCACGGAGTTCATCAATAAGTTAACGACCATATTCAACAACATCATGATGGAACGGGAAATTATACCACAAGAATTCTCAACAATAAAAAATGTAGCACAATGCACCCTGCTTATTGAATTTACCTACCTAGAAGATCTTACATGGAAAGAAGAGAGATTACGCTGCCTTGCAGCTCAAGGAGATCAAAGAGTCCGGCGATAGAAACAAAACTGCCAAGTAACTGGTTGCTGATGGTTTCAAGACTTCAGCTTCATATTCCCCGTCTCCAAGAACGGTGAGCCTATGTCTTCCTAGAATTATCCCACTAATTGTTAAGATCCTATCAAACGAGATATGTGAACGTCTTAAATCGTTTTTAATAATTTAGTCGACAAGTACTAGTGAGACAGATCGAGCATAGACAAAATATTCACATTGAGGCAAATCCTGGAAACGACCAACGAATTTCAGTTCGTCAGGAGCTCTATGTATATGGTGATGGCCGAACTCGGATTCCGGGAAAACTGATCCAACTTTGTCGCGTAACATTGGAAAATACTAGGGAGCAACTGTTCTAAAATATTCAAATATCCAACTGTTGGGAAATGCGGACGATATCGATATCATCGGTCGTTCCCAACGTTATATGTACAAGAGTCCTTTGCGGCTGTTGAAGATCAGGCGAGACTTGTTGGTCTTGGATTAAATGAGGACAAGAACAACTATATGCTATCAACAAACAAACAGATCAGATTGGTTTAGATAGTGGTCAGACCTACAAGAACTCGAATCGGATGAGTATAGAAGAACGTACGATAGAATATTTAAATGAAAATAAAGCACCTGTAATGTTCCATTTTTGTAAAATAGCATAAAGTTATAGAAGCAGAATTATAGATTTAAATTTTCGTTATTTCTAATTGTACTTACATATATTATGTATGTATGTATATGAAGTTATCAACTAGTAGGACGAAAAAAGCCATGCTCTAAAGATATTTAATACGTATAAACAGTCAAGTACTCGTTTCTTAAATGATTTGCTCACAATACTCCCTCGACCATTTGTTATATTGATTCTTACTTACAGAATTATTCAATATCAATAATTTTAATGTCAATGGCAATGACAATGAATTGAAATGTCTTTTTTTTTAATTTTGCTTCCTCTCTGGTAAATGTCTTTACTTGGAAGCCTGCTAGGTATTAAGTTTAGCAGATAAAACCGCACATGTCTTGAATTATATTGATTTTATATTTTTAGTTCCGCTTTGAGTGTAATGTAGCAGACAAAAAATATATTAGTTTTCAACTAAGCTTTCGTCATAAGCTCATTTAATTGAGGGGAAGGTTTTAATTTAATTGACACTGTTTCAAAGAAAAAAATTAAAGAAATCGATAAATTGTAATCCTGCAGCTAATTTTATAAGGTTGAAAATGAGTTTTTTTTGTGTTTTTTAGTTTTTACAAAAAATAACTTGTGATTAGAAATTAGATGCATAAAGAATATTTTCAAATTTTTGGTCGAAGATTGGTATTCAAGATAGGTATTGATAAGGATTTAACCTTTTTTAATTTTTTTTTTTTTTAATTCAAATAATCCTCTTCGATACGGGGTGTCCCTTAATTCGTGCATAATGTTTAAGTGTGTGATGTTTGAGTATATTCTAAGAAAAAATTCTTTCATAGTAAGGGCCTCTCTCCAATTTGTGTATCGTAACTGGGATTTAAGAAGAGGCTTAGTTTACTGTAACCTGACCCATGTTAACGGTAATTGCGCTGTTATTACTAATGATAGAAAATTAATTCAGGTCTTAATTTTCAAAAGAAAAAACAGCCTTTGTAATTGCATCTAAACAAATTCGATATCTTATCTGGGTATTGAATTTTTTCTTTTTCCAACATGTTTCATTTTTCCTGCAGATGTTAATGCTTTGACTTTGGGCTCAATTTTCTCCAGAAAATGCTCAAAGACAAGTTTGCGGAAAAACCTATAGATTTAATGATACTTTGGAAAACCTGGAACATGTTTTTTTGTTGTTGTTGTTGTTATTGTTTTGGTAAAACCTGTAGCAAGAAAAAAAAATTAGGTTTGGAGTATTAAGGCCTGTTTGGAAAATTCACCTAACAAAAATGGTACAAAAAACATTTCTCCCTCGGACCATATCTCCCTCATACCATTGACCCATTCCTCATCGAAAATAAACTGAATCAACTCAATGATGAGTATATTCCCGGCCCAGATGGTATCCCCGCCATATTTCTCAAAAAATACTCTTCAACAATCTCTCTTACCCTCTCAAAAATCTTCGGTTAATCTATATATCAATGAGTATTCCCTCAGTTATGGAAGAATGGCCCAATACATAAAAAGGGGCCCAAAATGTGAAGTTACAAACTATCGTCCTATTCTTCAAAATCTTTGAAAGGATTTTGTATGATACTTTAAGTTTTCGTTTTAAGTCTCTCATTTTCTCCAGACACCACGGCTTTGTCAACGGTAGGTCTACAACGACTGACCTTGTTAAATTCGTTTCCTTTAGCCTCTCAGCCTTAGAAAACGGAAAGGAAATCAAAGTTGTCTCAACCGATTTTAGTAAGGCCTTTGACAAAAGCTTATTCTATTCAAACTGTCCACCTTTGGGCTTGAACCTATCTTCTTAAGATGGATTTCTTAACTGGAAATCTGTTACTACAAAGTTCGATGCAGATCTTCCTTCTCTGATGATTTCTTAGCTCCCTCCACACGGTCCCACAAGGCAGCCACTAAGGACATCTGCTCTTTATTCTTGACATTAATATGATAAATGTTCATTAAACATTCCCATATTTCACTCTACACCAACGATACAAAGTTTTTTAAGACCATTTCTTACACACACGATGCCACTCTTTTACAACTTGATCTCAATAGTTTCTCTGTCTGGTGCCTGAAAAATTGCTTAGAGCTAAATATTTTCAAATGATATTCAATAATTTTTTTACGAAAACGCATCCAATCTACTCCCCGTCGCACACTGGGATCCATTGTATGGACAGCGTGCTCAAAATGCAAAATTGAGATTAACGGTTTCTTTCAAAAATAATATTTTGTTACAAAGTTCACATAATAATTGTCTGTCTACTGGTAAAATTTTGAAGATCGGAGAGGCTGTAGCTTAAAAGAAAATAAGTGGTAAAAGTTGTGTTTTACGTAAATAGGAGTTTCTGTTGTGATTTGGTGGGTCAATTTAAAGTAGAAAAAAATATGTTTAAACATTTTATACGGATTTTTTCACATTTTTGCTTATATTTCCGTGTGTTTTATTTTTGATGCTGATAAAAATACGTTTTTATTATCTACTGACATTTATTAATCGATAAAATATTGTTACTTTGTGGAATTCCCGGTAAAATTTTTTTTTTCTACTTTAAATTGACCCACTAAATCACAACAGAAACTCCTTTTTACGTAAAACACAACTTTTACACACTTGTGTGCACTGGGCTTAACTATTTCGACTTCAACCTCAGTTCACCCTGCCTGAAAATCCGTCTTAATCATCCTTCCAATTCAATCCAATTCTAGAATTTTACGTCGTGACAATTTTCTATGTAGCTGTCAGTGTCAAAACGACACGTTATGTCTTTGACTGACATGTTTTTATAATACAAACTGTTTGTACGTGTCGTTTATAGGTTAGTTTCTTACAGAGGCTTTGCTTGAGGGAAAAGAAGTTTTACTTCAACCGCGGGTACGGCAGTACACACAACCTGAACATTTTGTTGAAATAAAATTCTTTCCTTAAAGTCCGTGCGATTCAGTCGTAAATTTTTATTTTCCTTTTACCTCGCCCCGTTTTCAAGAAATTACAATAAATTTAAGCTTGCAAATTTTGTCACTGGGCACCTTTTAAGAGATTCTGATTTTGAAAAATGATTTGTAACCATCGCAATTTATTTTTCATAAAACTGATAAACTTGTCATAATTTTTGAGATACAAATGCCAATGGAAATCTTTGAGCTCGGACAGACAGTTCGAAAAATTATGAACTGAAAGCATTGGTTATGGAAACGTTATTTCCAAACAATCTCATAAATTGAAAATATGCCAAAAAAACTAAACTACGGATGAATTTTAACACTTCTATTCCAAATTTATGAAATATTCACTGCAAGTCCATACCTACAGATCTATTTCAATTCGAAATGAATATAAAAACAAACATACAACTTGAGTTTATTTTTAAACGAAGGTTTATCCAGTGACTTTTCAAGGCAATACTTTTTCGTGTCACATTATTTATGTAGGCCTTAATTTTAAGTAAATTTGTTTGGATTAAAGCCAAATTCATTTACAAACCTAAAAAAAACCTGAAAATTAGAATACCACCGTCAATTTAACCGAAAGCTTTGCAACCACCGGAGCCTTCGGAATCTTGATTCTATATACAAAAATAACAAAGTACCTTTACTATTTGGGACACAAAAAAACCAATAACTTTGCGCGAAAAAATGGCTGCCTACATATCCGTTGAATGTCGAAATTTTACAGTCTTGGGTTGTAACTTTTATCGCTGACATACTTGGCAAATCAAAAACAATAAAGCCCTCGGTCCCTTTTTTCCTTTTCCGTTTTTTTTCTCTTCTGTATCTGCTTGAGTTTCTTTCCCTTTGTGTACACTTTGCTCTTGTAATAATTGTTTTACGCTAAAGTCGAAGCCCTTTTTTGTGTCATTCAGCAAACACAGAGGTGACAACGACCTTGACCTTTTGCTGTTATAAAAATTGTAAAAAAGGAAGTTTTTCTTCTGCAGAGTATTAATCATTAAAATGACTTTTGGCTCTGTATGTCTGAGTTGTAGTCCTTTGCAATGTGATATGAATTTATTCGTTTTTAAGTTTAAGATTTTTTGTTCTTCATTTTAATTTGTGACACCTAAGGGTTGCATAAGAGGTAAAAGAAATGCAAAGTAGGAAAAGGGAAATTTTTTTCAAACAAAGCATTTGATTATTATTCATAGAACAAATAAGGCAAGTAGCTGTTCAGCTTTAGCATACAGCAAGTTATAGCTATTATAAAATTTAAATTCACAATCGGAATTCTTTCGACACCTTACAACATTTTGAAATAACCACCATAGCCTTGACAGAGTATTAACCATACTTCTTCCTCATAGTAATGTTACAAAGCCAAAACTTATGAAAGCTGAAATAGCTGAATTTATATACGAAATCGGATTTCAACCATTGAATTTTTCTTATAGGACTTGTTATGATGAAAACCTGTCGAAATCATATTTCCTTAATGTCAAATTTTATATTATGAAATAAATACTTAGTAGTTTTACAGAGTGTAAATACATAGGTGAGGTAGTCCAGCAGATTCGGTAGTATGCCCAAGAAGTAAACTCTTTTTTGTGAGAAGTTCAGAACTCCAATATTGATTGTAAATAATGAGTATTCGTAATTTTGGTCTTACAATAAAAGGGATGCGTTTTTTTGTCCAGGTCGATGGTTTTTTTTTAATAACTTTTAAATGAAATACAATTTTATAATTTATATTTAATTTATTAATTATGTATATCGTCTTTAACTTTATGTACTGTGGCAACACTTCCAGAAGAAAAAAATAAAGAAGAACAAATGAATAAATGAATGTTCAGAAGTAAGATAAATTGATTGTATTTAATAGAAAGAGACTGCCGGTTAGGTAGAAGAATATACTGAGAGAATAAAGATATAATCAGTTGTTGTGGATCTGTTGACAAGGAAAGACCTTTTATTTATTTAACCGAATATTGTTTTAGTTTTTTTTTTAAAGTTGTATTAAAGTTTAAATCCGGAACGTACAATTTTCCATAACTCTGGCAAAGAAATCAGGATGAATTTGACCAATGAAATTGCTTATGTTGGCTTTCAGGCTTGATGTTTCTTGGCATAGACCAGTGACTTAAGAAAACCTCACAACGGGGTCAAATCGCACGATATCGGTGGTCGATCCACATTATTTTTCGTGAGATAACCATGTTTGGAAATTTCTAGTGCAAAATGGTCATTGAAGCATGTGCTGTGCTGTGTGGCACGTAGCGCTATCCATCGTCGGTGTTCATATTATCCAACTGGGGTTAAATAAATCGGTTATCATCGACCAATAGCGCCCTCTGTTGAAACATTGACTACGGATCGATGATGTTTTTATTACGCTTCATATTAATTTGGCAAAACAGACTAAATACGAGTAGGTTAGGTTAGGTTGGAGTGGTTGTCTAGTTGTTGTTGACTCACTTAGACCTCAAGGATCCGTTGTGATACCACTAAAGAAGTTACTCATGGGAGAGTAATGAATTTAAACAAACCATTTCGTGCTTTTAATAAAGTTAGAGAGACATTTTGTGTCGATTGTTGCCAGTTCACTGGTATTATCGAAGAAGGGATTACCTAGATAATTATTCCTTCTATTGGAGAGTGCTGGACATGTACATAGAAGGTGTTGGACTGTTTCCTCTTCCTCCTCGTCCATGCAGCTTCTACAGAAGTCATTTGTGTAGACTCCTAGCCTCAAGGCATGTCTACCTATGAGGCAGTGTCCTGTTATAACTCCTATTGTAGAGCTTATATTTTGTCTGCTCAGGGAGATCAAGCCTTTTGACCGTTTTAGGTCTATGCTTGGCCATATTTGTTTAGTTAACAGGCAGGTGGTACCCTGTGACCATCTAGCATTTGTTGATTCTAGAGCATATTGTTTGAGAAGATGTTTGCATGTAGCAAGTGGTGTTCCTATGTTATGTTTTTGTCTAACAGTAGGCAGAAGTGTTCCGTTTTTGGCGAGCTCATCGGCCTTGCAATTTCCCGGAATGTCTCTGTGGCCCGGCACCCAAATAAGGTGAATATTAAACTGTTCTGTCATCTCATTCAGAGATGATCGACAATCGTGGACCAAATGAGAGTTAGTGGAGACAGACGCGAGAGATTTGAGGGCGGCTTGGCTGTCCGAGAAGATCCGTATATCCTTGCAAGATATAACGTTTTCTTTGAGCCAGGATAGTGCCTCTTTAATCGCCATTACTTCTGCCTGGAATACACTACATTGATTGGGAAGTCTATATGAAAGACTGAGATTCAGTTGTTTTGAATAGATGCCACTTCCAACGCCGTAATCGGTCTTAGAACCGTCTGTATAGAAGTGTACAGCATTGTCTTCCAGGAGTCTCTCTTCTTCCCAAGACGATCTTGAAGGGATGGAAACCAGGAAGTTGTTATCGAATACCATTTTTGGGGTGGTATAGTCTAAGCGATCTGGGATAGATCTGAAGTTGTCTAAGATGGTTGTATGACCAGTATTGTTACTGATCCATTGAGAGGTGGCTCTAAGTCTCACGCATGAGTTGGCTGCCACCATTTTGGAGAAGATGTCAAGAGGTGTTAGGTTTAAAAGCACTTCCAGGGCTGCAGTTGGTGTCGAGCGAAGTGCTCCTGTGATGCACATACCTGCTGACCGCTGGACTTTGATGAGTTTATTTACATTTACCATCTTGTCCAGTGCGGTCCACCATACGACAACTCCATAAATGAGTATCGGTCTAATAACCGAGGTGTATAGCCAATGGGTTATTTTTGGGGAGAAGCCCCATTTCGATCCTATTGCCTTTTTACAAGTGAAAAGCGCTACGGTAGCCTTTTTTACTCTTTCATCAATATTTGCCTTCCAATTTAGTTTTTTGTCTAAAATGAGGCCTAAATATTTGGCTTGGTCGGAAAAGCTTAATGGTATTCCTTTAATCTTGGGTGGGTTAATCTGAGGAATTTTGTACCTTCTCGTAAAGAGTACTAATTCTGTTTTATGTGGATTGACGTCCAAGCCACACTGCTTAGCCCACTTTGTTAGCCTGTTTAAGGCATTTTGTAGGAGTTCTGAGAGAACTTGGGGATGTTTCCCAGATACAGATATTGCAACATCGTCAGCATAGGCAATCACCTTGAAACCCTCTGCTTCCATTGATGTTAGCAGTTCGTTTACCACCATGTTCCATAAGAGAGGCGAAAGGACCCCACCTTGGGGGGTACCTCGATTCACCGATCTGGTGGTAGTAAAACTTCTCATGCTGGAAGTTATTGTCCTGCTTTTGAGCATGAGACTTATAAGATCAATGAGTGGTTTCTCTAATTCCAGCTTGTTCATTGCTGTTGTGATCGCCTGGTAGCTGACGTTGTTGAAAGCTCCTTCGATATCTAGGAAAGCTACTAGATTGTATTCTTTGTATTTGAGGGAATATTCAATACCACGTACCAGCGAATGAAGTGCTGTTTCTACTGATTTTCCCTTAGAGTACGCATGTTGAGCTGTGGAAATGAGACATGGTTTTAAGTTATGTCTGATGTGAATTTCAATCAATCTTTCCAAGGTTTTAAGAAGGAAGGATGATAGGCTGATTGGTCGTAGATCTTTAGGGCTAACGTGAGAGGGTTTCCCTGCTTTAGGAATGAAGACTACTTTTGCCATTCTCCAGGCTTTAGGAATATATCTCAACCTTACGCAGCTCGTCAGAATGATTTCCAATGGTGGAATGATCATGTCAGAGCATTTTTGTAGTTCGGCCGGAATGATTCCGTCTGGTCCTGGAGATTTATATGGATCAAAGCTGTCTACAGCCCATTGCAGTTTTTCCCGCGTTATTAGATCGACTGTGTCGCTTGTAGCGGTTTGAGACTCTGATGTTGAGTTGTAAAGTATATTAGAGCTACCTGGAAAGTGGGTGTCTAATAACAGATTAAGAGATTCTTCATCTGTGGTAGTCCATGTGCCCGCATCTGTCGTTAAAGCACTGGGTATAGTTGGACTTTTTGAGAGAATTTTCCTGAGTCTTGAGGCTTCTGAAGTATTGTCTATTTTTCCACAGAAGTTTCTCCAAGAAGACCTCTTGCTCTTCCTTAATTCTTTTTTATATTGCCTTAGAGCTTGTTTATATAAGTCCCAATCAGAGGGGGATCTAGTGTATTTAGATCTATTGAAGAGTTTGCGACAGCTCTTCCTGAATGGTTCTAGATCTTTGTGCCACCAATGAGGTTTCTTTTTACCCTTTACAATGGTAACAGGGCATGAAGTCCTCATTGATTCGTTAAGGGCTTCGGTGAGATGATTTACCGAGAGGTCTAGTTCATCTTTGGTGGAGGAGCTTTTAAGAAGGTTGTGGTCAAGCAGTTGTGCTAGTACCTCCCTATATCGTTCCCAGTTAGTGTTACGGTGATTGCGAAATCCCGTAGATATATTTGCCACATCACTGAGATCAAACTGAATGTATCGGTGATCAGAGTAGGAATTCTCTTTTGAGACATGCCAGTTTGAAATCAGGTTATGGATCGAGTCAGAGGTAAGTGTAATATCAAGTACCTCTTTCCTGTTCTTGGTTACAAATGTAGGTTCATTACCAATATTATTAATGAGTAGATTAGTGCTTAGTATGTAATCAAATAAGGACTCACCTCTCTCATTTATGTCAGAGCTACCCCATACCGTGTGATGGGCGTTAGCGTCCATTCCAATTAGGAGACCCACTTTCTTCGATTGCGCGTCCGCAATTGCCTTCCTTAAGGTGTCTCCTGGAACTGGGCTGTCGTGGCCAAGGTAGGAGGATATGAGCCAGTATGTGGCTTTGTCCGTTGTTATAACAGCGGTGGTAGTGTCCTTGTCGCTGTAATTGGGGAGTAAAAATACATGTAAGTCTTTTTTTACTAATATGCATGACCTTGGTTCACCTTTCTCCGATGCATACAACAGATTATAACCAGGAGTCCTGAGGCCTCTGATGATGGATAAATACGAGTAAGTGACAGCCAATTTGACAGATAAGAGATCAGCAATATAGCCAAAATTACTTGTCAAAGTTTAGAAATTCCTGTTTGAAAATGTGTGTATTTAAAATACGACACTGTCACAGCAGTGACAACGAACATAGTTGTTGGTTCTTGAGCTCTTAGACTCTCTGTCATTTCGTTTTGAGATTCATTGCCCAATATTCCTCCAATAATTTGTTTCAAACCCCATCTCAGATCTCGGCACATCCATCCTTTTTTTTAGCTGTGACTCAAGGCTATAGTTCATAGTTAAATTATTTTCTTGGGATTTTCCGGTTTGATTTTGTTATAGTCTACTGTAGATAGGACCAGGACTACCTTACCTTGTAGGAATAAGAAAAAGAATATTTGGAACTTTTAGCAGAGTAAAAATTAACAACGACTTATTCAACAGAATGAAAATTTATTACAAATATTTCCAGTAACAACAATATCAAAATTTAAGCACGATAATAATTTTGATCACAAATATAAACTCATTAAGTACTTCCACCGCGACTCGAACAAAATTTACCTTAAACTCATAACCCCATATTATTTGAACAGTATTTATGTTTTTAAGATGCAACTAGTTTTGTTTAATTAGCTGCACACATAAATTCAGTTCCAATTCCAACGAAAGCGATAATATTCAAGTTGCTTTTTTCGCGTATAAAATTGTGTCGAACATCAATATGTTTGAATCTTGAAAAGTACTTGCTAGCTGATGCCAGGTGGATTGCACTTTTGTTGTGACAATAAATGATCATGGAGGAATTCTTAAAATCTTGGTTCAGTTCAATTTCAAGACCACGAATCCGTATTTGCCCTTTCGTTGTCCAAAAAACGGCGCGCCTCCTTGTAAAACATATACGTATCCTGTAACCAATCTTCTATCATCAGAATCATTTGCTCAGTCAGAATTTGAATAAATCTTGAATTCAGAATTTTTTGAAAACTTCAATTTTGCTGCTCTTATTCCTTTGAGATATCTGAATGTCTTCTTGACAGCTGCCCAATGTACTCTATTAGAACAGTTATTAAATTTGCTTAATTTTTTAATTGCAAAACAAATCCACACTATGATACAGCATCAAGCCAATAAAAGCTTCAAGTTCAGTGTTAACTATAGGTCCTTGGTATGATGGTTTCAATGTTTCATTACTTACTGAACAGGTTCCTGTTTGCTCAATTGTTTGAACAACTAGTCAACTACTATACATTTATTTGAAATTCGTCCGTAAAAAGTATACTCCAAGTCTCGAAAGGGCTTGAAATGTTTCGTGCTGCACCTTTTGGACCTGGTGAATGGGTGATCAGATTTCAGATCGGATTCCTATGAGTTCACTCTCGGATGCAACTGAACTCCATTTGTACCCCGATTTTTCTTTGGGAACCGCAAACATTTGATGTTTTCATAGAGCATGATGCGCCACCTCATGTTCATCCTCTTCCACATACTGGGCATTCTCGGAATCAGACTGCTCTTCTACGTGATCCGAATCATCTCCGACCAATAAACCTTGATCTGATTCTCCTAACAGCCTTTTAGTCTTGTGTTGTGATGTGGTTTTTCCTTTCCAGCCGAGGTTCTGCTCGCCGGTCTCGCCAGGGTCGTCCTGAAGAAAACACGAAACTTCAGAGTAAAAGGTCTTCAAACTAGTGTTGGGCATAATCGAATGATTTAAAGAATCGAGATATTAGTATTCGAATGATTTAAAGAATCGAATGATCATTCGAATGATTTTCGAAGGAATATCATAATAAAAAAAGTGGGAAACAAACACTCCATTTCAAGGAAAAAAAAGCAAAAACAAAACAAGAAAATCATAACATAATGGTTCACGCTTCTCGTCTTTCCCTTACAATTCCATATTCAACCCTCAACGATGCATCGAGTGCAAAAATGAATATAAATATAAACTCAGTCATTGAATACACACACGAGATATACAAATAACAAACTTCTCGAGTTCTCGATTTTCTGTGTTTTCTTTTCTGTCTTTTCGTTCAATATTCGCTTCTCGGTCTCGAATAGGCACTCGAGTCCTCATTTCGCTTAGAGAAAGTAGATAAGAAAAAATCATTCGAATGATTTGAGTATTCGAATGATTTGTGTGAAGAATCGAGATATCTCGAGATGTTGCCTGAATCGATTATAATCGATTATTTCATTCGAATGCGCCCACCACTATTCAAACCTTATTACAAAATCTTTATTGAAAATAACTCTTAAATCTTTAACACACAATATTCTGCTACTAGTATTTCACTTAATTCGGGTAATTGAATGATCCACGGGCACCAACTCTTCTGGATTCTGGTCTTGCTGTCTCGTATCGGCTATACTAGTTGCTGATGGTTCGGATCTGGTACTTGATTACGGGTACTCTGGTTTCTGGTAATTCGGCTCCGAATTGGTCCTATTATTTGGATGTCGGGCTCATGACGGGATCTGACGGTGCAAGCTCCTGGTGGCACTTTATCGGCAGGTACAACGGTGATGCCTCTAGTGGCACTACACAGCAGTCTAAACGCTCTGGTAGATCAGCAGGTACTACGCCCCTCGTGGCACTAAACAGCAGGCTAGACGCTCTGATACGAGTAGATCAGCAGGTACCGAAGCCCCTGTTGGCAATTAGGACGTAAAACTTCGAACTAAGACCCCTTCCCTTACCCCTGGTGGGGAAGCCTTAATAAGAAATAGCTGGACAATCTCACCTACCTAACTTGTCTTCCCACAAAACCTCCTACCACTGGTGAGGGGAAGCTTCGCAAAAAGTAAGGAAAGCTAAAATGACTAATTCGTCTGCACTTGCCTACGACTATAGACTAAGAGCCCACAGCAATTTTTGGGTGTGATTGATAACAAAAAATAATAAGCATAATTAGATAGGCCTTTAATAGTTATTTACAAATGTGAACGTCTTGCATACTCTAGTGGGCGCAATAGTGCATTATAGTGCATGAAGTATGCAGTTCTTTCCAAGTCCAAATAATTGTGATAACAACTTTGCCAAAATGTAGAGTTAAGTCCCCTGATTGAAAATATCGAGGTCCAAGACGTTTTACAGACAGCCTTCTGCCTGCCAGACGCGATAAGAATAGGCAACTTCTTGCACTAAGAAGGCCGCCTTCAAAACGTCATGGACCTCGATATTTGTAATCAGGGCACTTAGCTGTTCATTTTGAAGTTATGACAAATTTTGTATCCCAATTTTTTAGAATTTGGAAAGAACTGCATACTTAATGCACTATTGCGCCCACTAGAGTATGCAAGACGTTCACATTTGTAAATAACTATTAAAGGCCTATCTAATTATGCTTACTATTTTTTGTTATCAATCACACCCAAAAATTGCTGTGGGCTCTCGGTCTACTAGATTTCAAATGATTGATAGAACCAATTTACTATGCCGCTTGACTGTGTGTTTGATCAAAAGAGTACTTTTCTTTCACCCAAGTAGGTCCTCATGATGACTTTTCAGTAAACACTGAATGTGAACTGTGTAAGTGGTGAACGAAAAATATTCATGTAGTTGATTTTACTGTGACGTCATTGTGTCCATGGTGCTTGTGAATCGAAATCGGTAAATTACAATTTTACTTGTAAGACCAAAATAACATGAAGTGGAGAAGCATGGGATGCTTCGTTGAAAAAGTCATTTTTGCTGCAATAAAAAAACAGTAACTTTATAGGATAAAAATAAAATAAATAAGTTTGAAAGATTCGAATTTCTCAAAACGGGCTCCTGCTACTGCAGAAAAGGTTGAACTGAAAAAACATATCGTCCCGTTTCTGCGTTAACCTCGTATCTACAAAAACACAATTTTTCAGGAAACGAAAAAAACGTGTAGTTTCCGTCAATGGAACCTAATAACGAAACTTTATATGTTTTCTATTTATATTTTACAGTTGTTAGTATATCCTAGTTTTAATTTTGCTAGGACATCACAAAAGTACTTGTTTTAACTGTTTTTGTTACATACGAGTATCCGTCTCTTATGTTTTGATTTACCGAAATGCAGATACGAGGTTCTTTTTCTTATTTAAAATAAATTCAAATAATTGAAAATTTAAACTCAAGGTTAGAAAAATAGCTGAAGCATAAAAAAATATACAGATTAAACTGAAATACTGTTGTTTTAATTCATACAAAATCTTATATCTAAAATATATTAAATTTTAAATTTAAATTTTAAAAAAGCGAATTCAATGTTTGATGAAATGGATATGTTATTTAAATACATATGTATGTTATTTATGTACATAATTTATAAGCATGTATTTACAAGTAACTTATGAACTAAAAAATATATTCAATAAAAGTAACAGATTTTATTCATAAAAAAGGGAACAAAATTAAATCTCAAAATCTTTCTATTCTTTATTAGAATTAAATTTAAGGTTATCATAAAAGCCGTGATAATCTTTTGGAAGTAGTTTCTTTAAACTCTGTAAGTCGTTATATTTTTTTAACGGCAAAGGTATGGAATTTACATAAAGTGATTTTAAAATAGTTTTTGAAATATCTATTTTCGCTTTCCTTTGCGGAGATAATATCCAATCATTGTCGAAATCAAGTTTATAATACATACCCGTGGAATCATATCTCATGCATTTAACATCTGTTACATACCTGCGGATCACCCGTTTTAAAGCCTGGTCTAATGGATTTATAGAAACTAATTTTGGAAAAGTTTAAAAAAAAAGTATAGTCTAAGACGTCACTTTATAGGGTTCGGGGAATCTTCTTGCCTCTGTTATGATTCTATCAAAATCAGCTGAAACGTACATTTCTTTTGACTTCTTTTTTCTTTCGATGGTTGAATGGACAGAATCACATTCCATCTGGGTATGTCCAACCGTCAAATACTTTTGATAAATCGTCGTATTATGTTTTATCGCCACGAATTGTAGAAGATTAGCTAAGTTGACGTTTCGATTTTGTACGCTACATCCATCGCTAAACAGGACTGTTGGAACACTAAGATCACAAACATTTTCCAAAACATGAAAAACACATGAAGCAAAAACATTAGAATCCATTCCACCTTCTCCTTCGTACCATACGTAGCAATGAACTTCTGATGTTTTCAAATTGAAAAAAGTAAACTGATGCACAGCGAGCTTTTGCTTAAAGTATGTAGCTGATGAAGCTATGAAAGGTACCGATTGGACAGCTTGAACGTCCAAAGAATAAGAATTTATTTCATTTTTTAACGCTTTTTCTTTGTCATTATCTTTTTCCGACCTTGCTTTATTTTTGTTGCTAACATGTTCACTATATATGTATGTCTTGGTCAATGTTTCCGTTCTTAAAACTATAGCATACATCACATTGATCTGTTTTTGGCTTATACAATCCAATGTTAGAAGAATGTGCTGTCTTCAAAATGGATAAATACGATGATCTTTCATTATTTGTTCTTCGCAAACTGTTCATACATTCTGTAAACATCTTTAAAAGATGTGTAGCTGAAATCAAAATATTGTTTGTCAGTTTTTTGCCTACAATCGTGAGACTCAAGCTTAGGTAGGCCCGCTAAAAAATCTTTGACATGTTCTTTTTTTTTAAGTTGATAGCGGATTCTTTCTTTTTCGACTTTTCTGTTTGAAAAGGAATTCCAAAGTCATTGGTTGCTAAAACCCAATTTCGCACCGTCCATTCTCCCAAAATTAATGTATTTAAAAACATTTTTTTGCAGACTGGTAAAGCAATATTTTCAACTTTTAACTTATATTTTAAAGTTAAATTCCGTCTTGAATTATCACCACCTGTACGGCGAGCTATGGACTGCTTTTCTACAAGAGCTCCAATCATCACTTTTCGCTCTTTCCAAGACATGTTTTTCCAAAAAGAGTTAAATAATTGTTTTCTTTGCGATTCAGGTATTTCATAACATTTAAAATGCTTGCTCATTTTACACTTATCGGAATCTTTTTGCGACTATATTCTTCTTCCATTTCTCCGGTCTATCCTGTCCTTTCTTCCTTCTTTTTTTAGAAATAAGACCGAAATTTTCATCTAGATCAAGGCTTCTGCGATTAGACCTGTTACAATCAACAAAGGAAGATTTTGATGAGGGTTGACAACAGCTTGATAAATCAGAAGCAATGGAATCTTGATTATCGTTTGTTTCAATAAATAGTCCGGTCTGATCATCAAGGATGAAGCCTTCGTGTTCGTAGTCTAATGTAGAAATATTGTCTTCGACTTCACATTCGATAAACTTCAGTTTACCTTTTGTTTCATCTAACACCAAAACATGTTTATTTAAAATTGCTGATTTAGAAGAGCCTGGTTCAGTAATATTATTATTTTTGTTAAAGTTTAAAATTTATTGTTAAGACTTTTAATTTAACACGATAACGAGAACATTTTGAAGAGTATTTATATAAAAAAAGAGATTAATTTACATACATACACATATTATTTACCGATCCATATTGTGTTTTTTATTTTATATTTTTATTAAATTTATAACCTTAATACTAAGCCAAATCCAATATACATAAAACTGATGCTCAAAAAGCTTGCGCCACATACAAAGCTTAAATTCACTCTAAAGGTACCTAATTAATAATAATATTATCTGCCTCAAAGCTAAATCTGAATAATGGTACTTTTGACTTGTCGTTAACTGTGTAAAAAAGATTAACAATGAAGAAACTAAGGCCTCACCAAGTACATACGAGGTTCTCATCGAAACTTAACAACATGAGAGTAGTTACGAGGAAAAAGAATTAACGGTAAAATAGATTAGATGAATCATTTTAACATTCATACTTAACTTTATTATTCTGTGAGCCCTAGACAGTGTTTTTATATAAAAAAACGAATTTGCCGAAAAATGTAGTTACGAGGTTAACGCAGAAAGGGGACGATATAGGGTTGGCAGGGCTGACAAAAAGTTGTAACAATTTTTTGTGGTATATCTTATAACCCAGTGGGAGGACGAAAGTTAAAATTTCATAAAATTCGGTTTCGTCTATAATCCATCAATTTTAATGAAGGAGGGGCGGTTAGTCTCCACATTTCGTAAAATTTATGTAAAATACCCAACACCCAAGCCTTCGCTTTCTAAATATACTCGTATATTGCATAAAGAGTGTTAATAAACAATTTTTCAATTTCAACACATTCGAGTTTAAAAAAAAAACAAGTCGCATAATTGGCTAAAATGGATATCATTGGTGCTAAGTTCAACACTAATCCTTATACCTACCAACAACAGTCAAACAGTCATGAATGCCGAATTCATTTCTGTTCATTTAAAGCATAATAATTCATTGTCGGACTCCATTTTGAGACACATATCATTAAACATTTTAATGATATTTAATATTCAGTTTTATGACTGTCGAGTGTGGACCACATGGCGCCTCGTTTATAATGAACTTAACCAGTTTGAATGATATTAATTGCTATTATGAGGTGGTTCTGTCAGGATGTTATTTTGGTAAATTTATTTTAATGTAACTGTACGTCAAAACACTTTATCTTATTTAATGTAATCACCAGATAAATTTAAAATTAAATATGGAATTTAATTTATAGGACATCACTAATGTACGAGATTGGTCGTTGTGAGTTTTGAAAATAAATATTAAATTTCACGATCAAGGACATTTGTTTTAGGATAATTTTTTATTTAAATTATTCTATAAAAACGCGTAGATAAAAGTAGATACTTCAACTATCGTTAAGTTGTTCATGTTCTGAATTAATGTAATTCTATTTTCCAAAAACACACTTGAAATTAAAAGCTGTACTATAATAATATGTCCTTAAGTAAAATTCAGATCACGAAAAAACAAAACATTTAGAAAAGCCGTACAGCTTTTATTTGCTATTTAAAATTTTTATTAAGGCTTGTAACAACTCACTTATTTTAATTAATTTATAATTTTTTTTTTGTTGATTAAATCAAAAATGTTCAAAGTACAAAAATACATAAGGGGTATTCACGATCTAATGCAACAGGTCTAGTATCATTGTAAAAGTGCAAAAGTGTAAAATCTTACAATACTACAACATGTTGTAAGATTGTAAGATTTTACACTTTTGCACTTTTACAATGATACTAGACCTGTTGCATTAGATCGTGAATACCCCTATACTTTTGATGATGTGTTTTAATATACTTATGGTTTGAGATCGAGATAGACAAATACAATACAAAATTGATGAGACCAATTTAATTCCAAGAGATATTTTTGGATACATCCATCAGTGCTTAAAGAACAGTGAACAAAAATTCATCCGATATATTCGGCACTCGCAGAACACTTCATTGATATTCATATACAAACATGTATGCCTGAAATGTGTCTGAATATTTGAATTGCTAAAATGGATATGGACATTGAAGGCAGGCTAGGAATACCAAATGTAGAAAGTGCGATAGTACGTACGTGTCAATTTGGCTTATATCAAAATATAAGAGGGATTTTTTTCAATTTATTGATTAAAGCTTTACAAAGATAAGAGTTTCATTTGGACTATATATAAACTATTTGTGAAGCAAATAAAGGCATGAAGAAAATTAATTCTTTATCCTTCTTCTTACAAATTCTTGTGTCCGGTTTCGTGAATGTGTTTTTTTTTTTGTATCAGAATTTCCTATAAATTAAGGTCCATTTCGTATTGAATGTATTTTAAGTGGTACTTACAATTCAAACAAAGGCTGTTCTCTGAAACCCTTTTGCCAGTAATTCCTGAATGTTCTCCACTTTAAGCCTTATTATTTTGTTTGGGAATATTAATCTAGAACAGAAAACATTTAATCAAAATTCTACAGGCCATTTTTGAGAAATATGCCATTTTCGAAAACCATTTTTAACCCTTTTTGGTGTATTGCAACCATTATCTTATCATTATTATAATGCTCTACATCTTGTAGATAGTATGACTTAACTAATTATAAGTTGCCAAGTTTTTTTCAATATAAAAATCAAATTTCTTAAAATCTGAATACAAACAGTATTCAAACTTTTTAGATTCTTAAGGATAACACACAATTATTTGTTGTTTTTAATCTGTGGAATTTTTTTTGAGAAAATGAATGAATATATATATTTATCTATTTTTTATTTATTTATTTATTTCATGAAAAACCTATACAAATTAAGACATTTTGTCTTATAACTTAGGCACAGGCTACAGTTAAACATTTTATGAAAGCTAGGATTTGACAATTTTTGTTACTCAAATACAATTAAAGAAAAAGAAAATTTAAACAAAAAAAAAAATTAAAAAAACAAAAATTAAAACAAACGAAAAAGAAGGAAAAGAGGGAAAAACAATAATTTATTTTATTTATTTATTAATATATCAATATACAATTAAAAATTGCTATTAATAAAAGGAAGAGCAAACAGCAGCAAAGGCTTTCGGCTCTAGGAATAATATATATTTGTTAAATAGATATTTTTAGATCGTTAATAATTTCTTTAATTTTCAAAATATTGCTGTGTTTCGGTTCTTTTAGTAGATCCATGAAATTGGAGTTGATAGTGTGGGCTTGAAGTTGGGGATGTCCAGATAAGAAGCATGGGCTTAATATATGGGTTACAGTTATGGAATTCAAACAGTTCGGGCAGGTAGGTGAAGGTTCTTTTTTGAGTAGGTGTTGATGAGTGAATGCAGTATGGCCAAGGCGTAGTCGAATGAATGTTCTGAGGTCGGATTTGGTGATGTCTGTTGGAAATTTTGGCTGAACTTTCATTGGGTTAATAGAACTATAGTGATGTTTATAGTGTTCCCAGTCCAGTAATTTATTTTTATGACACTCCAGATTGATATGTCTCTTTAAGTCAAGACGAGAGAAAGTATTGAAGGTATAGGTGGGGGCTTTAAGTACTGCGTTTGCGGTTGCGTCAGCTAGTTCATTGCCCTTTATTCCCACATGACCTGGAGTCCAGATGAGTTTGATTTTTGTCTTAGCTTTTGAGAGAGTATCCCGGATTTTGGCTATGATATCAGTGTCGTTTCTTGGGTTAATGATGGCCTTTAGTACTGATAAACTATCTGAGCAGATGGCCCATTTCCCTTTATTCAGAGTACATTTCTTAGAGGCTTCAAGGATAGCCAATGCTTCAGTTGTGTAGATGGAGGCTATGTTTGGAAGGATGCCTTGCGTGATAATTGAACCATTTTGGGCTACGACTGCAAAGGCGGTGTTTGAATCCGTTTTAGAGCCGTCTGTGTAAACAAAGTTCCAACCCTTATCCGTCAAATCATTTAAGATTTCCAGGAATCGAGCTCTAAAGATGGTGTTACAAGTTTTGTTCTTTTGTAATTCTTGTAGATCGAGAATGACTGATTCCTTGGGAAGTGACCATGGTGGTTGCGTTGGTGTAAATTTTGCTGCTCTGGTTAAGCATAATTGTAGTTTGTTTCGAGACTCAAGAATATGGTGAATTGCAGATGGAATCCTTCTACTGCGTGTGTGTGAAATTGCTTTGGAAATATCCTTGTCTATAACTGAACCTGTTTGAAAGACGAATTTTACGTTGAGCTTGGCAATGATTTCAAAATATCGCTCGTCAATAGTTGGAAGTCCAGCTTCAGCTAAAATGTTTCTGATTGGTGTGGTTGGGAAAGCACCAAGGCTTTTCCTAGCAGCTTGGTGGTAAGTTGGTGCGACGATGTTCTTCGTTGATTTTGGGCATGAACCGTAGATGGACAAAGCGTAATCTATCTTACTTAAAATTAGCATCTTAGATATGTTGCAAAGAGAATTAACATGTACATTGCTTCTACTAGATGAAAGATACTTTATAATATTAAGCCTTGCTGCTAATGTTTTCTTAAGATAAGTACAATGGGGTTTCCAATAATATTTGTTGTTTATGATAAGACCTAGGACATTTAAATTAGTAACTACTTCTATTTTCGTATTATTTATAATTAATTCTAGGTTAGGTTAGGTTAAAGTGGCTGCTGACCGGAAAAGGACAGCACACTTAGACCAATATTTGGTCCGTTGTGATACCACAAGGATTTCAAAAATCCCCCTTACTCGTTAAACCATTTTGAGCTAATAATGAAGCGTTTGAGACAGTGAATGTCGGAATTATTTAGATCACTAGGATCGTTATAGTAGTAGTCTCCCAAGTGGAGTCTACTAATTCTAGATTAGTACAGTTTTGTTTTCTGCAGATATGAATTAATTTGCATTTTTCTAAAGAGAGATTAGAACCGGAGGTAGAAGACCATAGATTGATTTCATTAAGCAAAGTAGAAAATACGGATTTAGTTTTATCTAGGTCATTGTATTTACATAATATATACACGTCATCTGCATAGATACAGTGATCTAGATCTTTATATTTCATAATTAAATTACTTATTTGGTTAAAAGCGATTGCAAAGCAAATTACCGATAGAGGTGATCCTTGCGGAATACCATTATCAAGTGGCTTAGTTTTAGAGAACATATTTCGAATTTTGATGCAACATTTTCTGTTCGTAAGAAAGGATTTAATATATTGAAAGATTTTGGGACCAAGTCCCCAATCTCTCAATTTGTTAAGGATAAGATGAATTCCGATATGATCGAAAGCCTTTTCAAAATCAAGAGCTAGGATCGTGATATGGTTGCGAGCTGTAAGGGCATTTGTAACTGTAAAGTCGATATGAAGAAGTGCATCAATGCACCCTCTTTTTGGTTTGAAAGCGACTTGGTTAGAACTTAAAACTTTTTTGAATTCCGTATACCATAATATCCTATTAGCGATTATTTTTTCTAAAACCTTTGATAAACAAGGTAGTAGAGAGATTGGGCGGTAACTATTTACACATGCAATATCTTTTTTAGGCTTGTGAATGGGAATAATGGTAGCAGTTTTCCAGTTTTGCGGTATGATACCTTTACTAAAGATGTTGCTTTATAGCGAAATGAGCCTTTGCTTAGCTGAATTAGGAAGGTTCTTTATCATAGGGTAGGAAATTCTATCACGTCCTGGGGTTTTACCTTGTAGCCTAGATAAGCAACTTTCGAATTCAATTGTAGTGATATCATTCTCAATACGAAGAGCCGCTGCGTTTTTTGCAGGTTGTGGAAACAAGTTGAGTGTTGCGATTTTTTCCGTATTAAAAGCCGTTGGGAAGTTTGAGTCATTAGAGTTAGTTGACCAAGTGTGTGCAAAAAAATTGCAGATTTCATAAGGATTCGTAATAGAGCCTGTTGGAGTGTTTATGGTTAATATGGTATTAGAAGTTGAGTTGCCTGTGAGGGTTCTAATCCGTTGCCAAGCTGTGCTTGTGGATGTGTTAGGGTTAATTGTGCTTGTGAAGTCGTTAAAGCTTTTGAGTTTGCTGCTTTTTAGATTTCTTCTAAAAAGAGCATTGGCTTTTTTATAGGCTAAGAGGTTAACTTGAGTAGGGCTTTTCATGAAAATCCTCCAAGTTTTAAACTTTATAGTTCTAAGCCTAGAGAGTTCAAGGTTCCACCATGGCACAATACGATTAAAAGTAATTGGGGATGTTTGAGGAATGGAGTCATTTGCCGCGCTGCGAATGCTCTTAAGGAGAATTGCAGCTTCTTTGTTTATACAGTTGGACAAAGGTAGTTTTGCTATGTTTAATTGAACTTTATTTTTGAATAAGTCTCAACAAGCCAATTCTGTTTTATATCTTGGGATATGCTTGACAGTATCTGGTTTTGGAGAGAGACGCAGTGAAATATTAATTGGAAAGTGATCGCTGTTGTGCAGATCGTTTGATACGTGCCACTTTATTTTTGGAAAAAGGATAGATGAACAACATGACAAATCAACGTGGGTAAGTGTACCATGAGTTGAGAGGTGCGTTGGAGTACCATCATTGAGTATTGTTAGGTCAGATTTCGTTATGAAATCTTCAATGATTGACCCTCTTTTGTTAGTTATTGGGGAACCCCATAACTGACTCCAGGAGTTTACGTCACCAGTAAATATAAATGGAGGATGCACCTGTCGAATTATGTTATCTAAGTCTGATTGGGTAAAGGTTTGGCCAGGTAGGATGTAAACGCAAATAATTGTAATTTTAATACCCACATCTACTTGTACAGCAGTACATAGAATGTTTGAATTAATTTGTTTGTGTACGTGAGGAATATTATTTTTTATAAGTAAACCAATACCTTGTACCGAAGTTATATTGTACGAATGATTGATAAAGTACCCGAGATAGGCCTTAGGTTTAATTGGGTCAATGTTATAAGCCAGATGTGTTTCTTGGAGCGAGATAATGTCATATTTACGTTCTTTAATTAATAGGGTGAGTTCATCGTAATTGTTTATGAAACCATTGAGGTTCCATTGTAAAATATTGAGGTAATTAAATGTTTTGTGTTGTCTGTTGTTTTGGTGTTCAATTATTGAGTGTCGATGGTCACACTTGCGGAGGAGACCGCAGTTTCTACCACTCGTGGTGGGTAGCTCTGCGCTCCCCACCGCAAGCGGGGCCATCGACGTTGAGGTTTCCGAAGTTATGTTATTATGTGTTTTCATTTTTATTAAGAGAGTTGGGTAAGTGAGAGTTAGTGTTTAAAGGATAAGTAAGAGTTTTTTCTTTTTGTGAGAGAGTTAGATTATTAGTATTTGAGAGTGAGGGGAGATAATTTGTGTTCGAGGAGGTAGATTTTTTATCAAGATCAGTAGAAGCTGGTTTGGTTTGTATTGAGTCTGAGAGATGTTTTTGATTTACTGTGGGAGAGAGCATTTCTTGATCATACTGTTCTTCTGTTGTATGTGATGTGGATGGTTTTCTGAGGGGTACTGGTGGGATGGAACTTGTTTTTGGAGGTTGGTAGATATTTTGTGGTGGTGGTGCTGTTTTGTTATCGGTACTTTTAGCTTGGGAAGAGATTGTGGGAAGAGGCAAATTTTGAGATATCGGTGTATTATTAGGAATTGACTTTTTAACTCGCTCGGCGAGAGAAATAGGTTTAGAAATATTCTCTGGATGTTGTGAGTTGTATATGGCTCTCGCTGCAGCCATACTGCACTTGTTTTTTGTTTTTATAATTAATATTTCTTTATTTTGAATGAATTTGGAACATTCTTTTGAGGATGAAGAGTGCTTATCTAAGCAATTTGCGCACATTAATCTTGTACAATTTTCAGGTTCGTGTGGCGGTAGGCTGCAATTGACACAAACTTTTGGTTTGGTGCACCTCTTTGTAGTATGTCCCAGTAGTTGACAATTATGGCATCTCATTGGCGAAGGAACATATTCCTTAACCTTAGCCTTGTACCAACCAATTTCTACCGTTTCGGGAATTTGATAGAGATCAAAGGTAAATACTATCAGACCGGTGGGTTCAACTTTATCATTAATTTTCTTAGTAAACTTATACACTTCGGTTACTCCCTGTGATTTCATTTCTGATATAATTTCTGTTTCGTTAACATTTTTCAACCAAGGCGCAAATACGATGCCCTTAGAGGAATTCAGTTGTTTGTGGAGAGTAACTGTCACGGGTACTTGTGCTAAGATACTTGTTTTTAAGAATTTATCGGCAATTTGTTGGTTTCTAGCTAATAGAAGGATACTACCGTCTTTTAATAATGATATTTTATCATATTCGGAGCTGATAGCATCAATTGATTTACTTAATACAAAAATACTTACAGACGAAAGTTTTCTCTCATCATTTTTCGCTGATATCACTACAAATTTAGGGTTTTTTACATTACGCACAACGGGTAACTCTGGGAATTCAACCGGAGAGTGTGCACGTTTATTTTTTTTTGCCTTACGGGATTCAGATGACAAGTCAGAAAGAATGTCGAACTGATTCCCGGCATTTAGTCTAGGCCCCGGTGGGCCCATGCCGTTAATAAACTATGGGAAAGTAAGGAATTGATTAAGCACGAAGTTATCGGAAAAAAGGTTTTGGGGAAGATGAAGAAAGGGGGGGACAGTACACTGTCAAAAGAGAATAAATAAACTAAGAGTGAGCAAATAACACAGCGGGCAACAACGAGATGTTAACGCTACAAGAGCCAGACGTTGACTTTGGAAAAACAATAAATTTGTTATCATTATGTGAAAAAGTAATCATCGTTGTGAAGCTTAATATTCTGGTCTGTTATAGCTTCAAAACATCGTATACAGGGTTTTCAGTAATTCGTGCGCCATACTTTGGTATGTGATTCTTGGTTATATTCTAAGAAAAAAATTATTCTACAGTTAACTCTGATTTTCAACTTCGACATCACTTTTCGACGATTTAAAATAAAATGCACGACCTGATCGCACGAACTTGCTCTTATGTAAAAGTACTTTGGAATTTAAAATACATTTTATAAATATAAAAAATGGATTTAATGACATAAAATTGTTCAAATGCATGGAATTTTCGCCTGATTTCCGGAATAGTTCGAATTTTTTATGCAAACAAAGTTTAAAAATCGTTTTATTATATAACAAATTTCGTTAAAAATTTTCTAGAACAAAATTTGGGATGCCAATTTTAAGTATTTAGTAGTATAGATTTTAGGAAATAATTTCAAAAAATAGTCGTTCACACGTTTTAAAGATGTTGATTTTTCGAAAAGAAAACTTGGGTTTTTTTTTAAAAGCCCAAAAAATATTTTTTCGAATATTTGTATGTACAATATTATTTTAAACTTAAGGCTGCTACTGCTAAAAATTTTTGGCTAAAATCGTTAAACCCGTAATAAGAAAGTCGAAAATCAAAAAATAGTTCTATGACAGGTACCGTTAGTAACATTTTGCCCCAAAACTTTGTTTGACAGATATTTAGTCCATGTCCATAATATCACACTTTCAATTTATTTCAATTTACCTTCTAGAGAATCGCCGAAGACCCTTAACTACCGAGTTTGAAGAAAATATGTCCAGTGGTTCAGGCTGTAGATCCAGGTACAGACAATTGTCAGACCCACTTTATTCGTCTTCACTTTCATCCTCATGTCAACTTTGATCAAAATCTCGAGTACGATTTTTTTTCCAAATCCAGAACGGTACCTGCCATACGAATTTTTTTTAAATATTTTTTTTTTTCTCAAAAACTGTTCGACAGATTTAAAAAAAAAGATACAAAGAAATTTCATTTAGTTAAAACTACGTAGGTAGGTACTAGTTGAAAAGAATTTCCGAAAAATGGTTATTGAGGGAACCCCCAAAAAAATTTTATTCTTATGAACAGTTTTCTCTAATAACATTCGTTTTTAAAATTCCTAGCCTATTACATAGGAACAAGTTCGTGAGACCCAGTCGTGCATTTTACTTTTCTTAGAAAATGACCAAGAATCACATCCCAAAGTATGGCACACGAATTACCGGACACGCTGTATATGAGGTACGATTAAAAATCATTTTATTTTGATGTGGAAATTAGGCAGAGAGAGAAAGGAGGTGTCAATAGATATTTGTCTTGAATGTTTGTAAATTTAAATGACAAAAGAAAACCGAGCCTATGGAATTATTCATTAATCGTGTTGTGCGATTAAAAAACGAAACTCCATATTTGAAGTTACATACGTCCGAAATTAGGCTAACTGATGAGCATTGTTAGCAAAGTGGGTATTACGGGTGAACTAGTTAAGAAAAGAAATGCAACTGGCTCTTTCGAGTGAGAATTGCTTATGTAAAAGAGCGATAAAACAAGGAATACTCGTAACATGTAACATTCCGACATGTTCAAGAGTTGGGAATGATTCCGTAATAGCTCTGCTTCCTATGTTTCAACGCTCTGTTTTGAATTTGAAATGACGAGAAATTTGATAAGCTTCAGCCCAATGATTCGAGTTGTACGTAAGTTTTGGACGCATAAACGCCTTATAAATTGTAGCCAGATCAGAGAGAGTGAAAAATGTCCTACACTGATAGAGAACCCTAAGCCTTTAGCATCGTTTTCGGCGCTGTCGAGAATGTGGTCATTCCAACAAAGATCATCATTAACACGCATGCCGAGTACCGACAGCTTTTCAGTTTCTTCGATGGAATTGCCATTCAGGGGCAATGCCATAGGGGGTTCATTTCGCTTTAACGACATTAAACTTCACACGATTTTTTACACCCCATTTAGCAATGCTGTACAATCGGAGTTAATTAAGCTTATCATACCGTTGCAATTCCATTTCCGAAGGAGATGAATGTTAATTTTAGAACGAGTATAAAAATCTGAGAGTAGAGTCACTGCCAACACAATGAATTGGATTAGAAGTTTCAGAAAAGAGGTCATTTATAAAAATGAGGAAGAGAGTCGGAGGCAAAACGGAGCCCTGGGGAACTCTAGCATTTATTTTGTGAAGATCAGACTTGAAACCGTGTAAGACAACATGTATTGAACGATCCAGAAGGTAATATCTAGTCTGAAGAATAAGAGTTTAATTGATACCAAACGGACGCATTTTCTATAAGAGAGACTCTATCAACTCTTTCAAATGACTTAGAAATATTGAGCGCAATAATCTTATTTTCTCTAAAAGAATGTAAAGATCTGTTCCAGTCGTCGGCTAGATATACCATCCTTACACCAGTGGAACGTTAGCTGCGAAAGCCGTATGGCCGGTCCGTAACAAGTTTTCGATCTTCGAGATATTTCTTGAGTTGATGATTTGTAACGAAGCGATACGTCAGCTACATACCCTTAATCACATTACCAAGCGAAATGCTACGACACCTACATACCACCTTATTAAATAATCATATTGCACTTTCAGTGTGCCCCTGAAAACATGTAATCACTATTTCCTTGAAATTCAATACAATTTTGTCTTTTATCTTTTCAGTTTACACTGACATATAGCCGCAGATTTGATAAGTGGAGGTTAAGAAAATTACAAAATTGTCTTTTCTTCTCGTTCCAATATGGATATTAATTTGTGTATAGAGAGTTTAAGATCGGCCGGCAAACAAAAACCTTTTATAAGGCGTTTCGGTGACAGAGAGGTATTACTTTAATTGTGAAGCTGATCTAAGGGTTTGATATAAATTGTAAGGGTATTAGCTGGAGTAGGGCCAGCCTTATTATTATTATTATTAGGAGTATTATTTATTAATTAATTATTCACTAATACGACCGTTTTGTTCCTCTGATCTCCTCTTCAAGTACCTAGCTCATTCCTCATTGGACCGACTCTCTTCTAAGAGTTCTAACCGTTTTGTTCCCTAGGTTGTGTGCTGGGGACATATTATATGAAGTACTATGTTAGTTATTTGTTTAAGCTTTTGAATATTGTATTACTCGTGTACGAAATAATTTGTTATTTATCTTAGGAGAAAAGAAGAAATATTATTAGAAATACAAAACTACTAAATAAACTGATTGAGAGCTTAGCAGTATTAAAATAAGCTATTTCATTCAGAGTTTAGGCCCGCCAAACCCAAGTTTTGTTTCTTCTTCACCTCAGCCACGAAGAAAGAGCATCAGAAATTGATCAGCAATTCATAAACTTGGAAAGAAGCGACGCACGTAAGTGCAGATGGATGATAGGAACAGGCTATACAAATGATGTTTTCCATCTTCCAGAGATGATTCCAGGACAGTAGGAGCTATGGAAAAGCTAACGCAATAGTTATGCCAGCGAGGAAGAACACCTTTTCAGAAGAATGTGGTTATAACATTAGAAGAAGCGGATTTGGATATATCAAGACCTCGAAGAGCACCAGCAACTGCTCGAGTGCGTAAATATACCTGTCCCATTGGATGACTTACGTGCTCAAGTACAGGAGGGACTGGAAATGCATAGCTAGCACTGAAATGAAATACCTTTATTTAGGTTTTATACAATCCCAAGAAAAATCACTTCTGTGATCGATCATATTGGCACTGGGATGAACATTACTATAGAAGAAACATAGGGAAATGATTAAGAAAAGTCATTAAGACTTTCCCAGTTGGTTTCCTCATATTGCCAGACAGTCCTAGTAGGATGTTTGTCATTAACTACATGGATGAGACAAGAAAAATTAGCTGATATTACACGTTTATGATATACTAATCAGGATGAAAAGTGAGAAACAAACAGAGATGTGGGCATTTTACTGATATTCGAGTGGGCTCATCTTCAAGGGGAGCATCTCAGCAAAGATCTCAACATATCTTCCTTCGGGTATTGTCTGCCCTGCGTGACGGAACCAATTTGAATTGTGTATATTGAAGTTGCCTATAACGACTACACTACAAGAAAACAATTCAGTGTCGATCCACCGCTCGTATCAGACGGTCGCGAGTGCGATAAGTTCCGCAGTGTGCCCTTACAAAGCCAAAAAAATATTACAAACGAACAAAAAAAAATAATAATAATACAAACAACATCAATAAAACAAAAAAAAAAAAATTACCTAAACCATTTGGCATAAACATTACACCAGTTAGCGGCGCGCTCTCTTCATCACCATCTCCCACTTATCCACTTGCCTTGAAGTAACTGTCGCTTGCTATCCATTGCATGTCTCTAGTGATGCTTATCGCATGATTCTTGTAATGGATAGTTAAGTGACATCTGATGTATAATTCGATTGTGTTTGTGTGTCTTGATTGACACCTAGAACGGTTTGTATTTTGATTTTAATTTATTGGACATACACTTCACGGTTGAATTTAGATCGGCAGAGTTGTGTTTTTGGTGTTTGTGATTTTTTACATGGTGAGTGATTTTTGTGTTGTGTTTACCAATATTCGTTGGCTGAGAAGAAATTTCTTTGACGTGTACGGCCATTCTGTTAAGTACAGACCAGCTGTTTTGGCATTAGGTGAAACACAGGTTGGTGCAAATACTGATCTTTCAGAATTTAGCCTGCCTGACTATAACCTAATGCCTTTACTCTTTCGCCATCACGGCCTTTTAGTCGACGTTAGACATGATGTTGCTTGCCAGAGTCTTCCCCAATACGGACATTTATATAATACGAACTTTAATTTCATGTGGCTCAAATTTACTGTCCGCAAGCACATCATCCATTTTTTTTTTATTTATAGGAGTCCGAATCTGGACAGCAATTCAACTCTTAATGAGTTTGATGCGCTGTCTGATTCCATTTCCCGAATTGTTTCCCTGTACCCTCACACTTAAGTCTCTATTGCGGGCGACTTAAATGTACACAATTCAAATTGGCTCCGCCATTCAGGACAGACAACACCCGAAGGAAGATATGTTGAGATCTTTACTGAGATGTACCAACTTACTCAGCTGGTAGATGAGCCCACCCGTATACCAGATGTTGCTGGGCAAAACGCTCACACTCTTGATTTGTTTCTTACTTCTAACACTGATAAGTATACCATAACGGTAAAATCTCCATTCGCCACTTCGGACCATTGTGTAATGTTAGCTAATTTCTCGTGTCCCATTCATCCAGTTAGAGAAGCATCCAACTAGCACCGTTTGGCAATACGAGAAAGCCAACTGGGACGGTCTGAATAACTTTTTTAGAATTTTTAACTGGTCACTATGTTTCCTCGATAGTGACGTTGATGCCAGTGCTGATATGATCACAGAAGTGATTTTTCTTGGGATGCGTACTTTTATTCCTAACAGAATTAAGAGTATAAAGTCGAAAAAAAAGTCCTGGTTCGATACAAGCTGTAAGTAAGCTATCAGGTCCAGAGAAGTAAGTTTCCGCTCTTACAAAGCCAACCCAACCGACGAAAATCGGAAAAAGTTTAAACAAGTCAGAAACCAATGCAACGCTGTTATAAAGAGAACCAAATTCTTACATGAACAGAAATTAAGGCAAAAAATCCTGCAATGTCCCAAAGGCAGTAGAAATTTCTGGTCATTTGTCAAGAACATAAAAAATTCAATTTCATCTTCGGTTCCAACGCTCATCTACAAAGAAAAACCGATAACTAGCTCTTTAGAGAAGGCAAATGTACTTGCAGCTCATTTTGCTGCTAACTCCACGTTGCCTGTTAGCAACATCGCCCCTCCTGTACTTGAGAACGTAAATCATTCAATGGGCCAGGTATATTTCCGCACTCGTTCAGTTGCAAGAGCCCTTCGAGATCTTGATATAAACAAATCCGCTGGTCCTGATGGTATACCCCCCATTCTTCTGAAAAGGTGTTCTTTATCGCTGGCAAAACCATTGTGTAAGCTTTTCCATCGCTCCTACTGTTCTGGAATCTTCCATAGAAGATGGAAAACAGCATTTGTCCAGCCTGTTCCTGAAAAAGGTGACCCTTCCTCCTCCTCGTTCTATCGACCAATCGCACTTACGTCCCTTCTTTCCAAGGTCATGGAATCGCTGATAAATCATCAGCTCAAGAAATATCTCGAAGATCGAAAGATTCTTAATGACCGGCAATACGGCTTTTGCAGCAATCGTTCCACTGGTGATCTGATGGCGTATCTCACCGAAGAGTGGAACAGATCTTTACATTGTGTTGGGATGCGGCATTGATCCCGGTAGTAAAATAGAAAAAAAGAAAAATACCAAATGAAGAAATAACACAGTAGAAAATTAAGATAATCAAAATTTATTATTTCTTATACTTAGCGACGATGTCTTACCTCGGAGAGGGTTAGTAGAAAAAAGAGAATGACTAAAAGTAAAAGGGCCACAGGAAGGATCGTTTGACTAGGTTATCACACGATAACAGGTGTATTTGCAAGTCAAACTGCCCCCTGCGGTTTCATAACGTAAAATAAAGTTAAAGCTGATAACAAAATAAAGGGAGATAATGTAGAAAGCTGATAACAAAATAAAGGTAGATAATGTAGTTTATTTTTGGCTTAAACATTGCCGCCCGCCTTGCAGTAATATAACTGCAAAAATTCAAAAACAAAAAATTAAAAACTAATCCCTATATCTGAAATGCGATTTCAGATTGGGAACCATTTCATTTTCCGAAGGGGTTCCACTCACTCCGGAGAAAGGAATGTTAGTAGGGGACAGCTAAACTAACCTTAAAGAAAAAAAATAATGGATTTACAATAATTCAGATATGTAATAAATGGAATAAATATAAAACATAATGTATGTATGATTTCAATAATATGTGTTCAATATACTAATAATTACAAAAATATATTAGGGGGTTTAAAATACGTATACTTCATAATGTTCAAGTGCAATTCACAAACATATTCAGCTTTTTCCTAATATGCGTAAATGTATATAAATTTAATGAAAAAAATGATAAAAAAAAATTATATTATTCAGTAGGAATAACACATAGCTTAACTATTGGTCTAGTTATTTCACCTTGCTGTGTTTGAATCCTAGCCACACGCACCCTTCCGTCGTTGCCTGGAAAGACTTTCGTAACACGACCTAACCGCCACTCATTGGGTGGTAAATTTTCTTTTCTTACCACTACTATATCTCCAGCTTCTATGTCTCGTTGAGGAAACTTCCACTTATATCTTTTATGCAATTCTTTGAGGTATTCCTCTTTCCACCTTTTGCAAAACGTTTGATGCAGGAATTTTAGTTTTTCCCACCGATTTATTAAAGAGATAGGAGATTCTTGAAGATTTGGTTCAGGTATAGATAAAAGCGGTCTTCCAATAAGGAAGTGTCCTGGAGTGAGGGAGAGATTCTCAAAAGGATTTTCAGTTATTGCGCTGATTGGACGGGAATTAAGACACGATTCTATGCGGCACAGCAGTGTTGTGAATTCTTCGAAGGTATACTTGTAAGAAGTAGCAACCTTCTTAAAGTGGGTCTTAAAGCTTTTTACTCCTGCCTCCCACAGACCGCCCATGTGAGGAGCACCAGGTGGAATAAAATGCCAAGATGGCCAATTATTGTAACCATTACAAAATTGCAAGGCTGATTCTTTTAGACTGGCTTTAAAATCTTCTTTCAGAGCTCGATTAGCTCCAACGAAGTTGGTTCCGTTGTCGGAATAAATGTCACGGGGAAGACCTCTTCTTCCAACAAATCGATAAAAGGCAGCTAAAAATGAAGGAGTGGATAGCTCTGTAGTTCCTTCTAAATGTATGGCTTTTGTGGAAAAGCATACAAAAATGCAAACGTAGCCTTTAGTTATCCGACAACTGCGTCCGAAATATGTTTTGATTTCGAAAGGACCAGCAAAATCTATTCCAACTTTTGAAAATGGGTTTGAAAAGTCTGTCCTCTCTGGAGGTAAGGCGGCCATAAGTTGGGAGCGTTGCTGTTTCTTGTGAATTACACAGATTTTACATTTATGTATTCGAGTTTTAATTAAATTCTTGAGTTTAGGTACCCAATATTGTTGTCGAATTAAAATAAATATTAACTGATTGCCTCCATGTAGAGTTATCTCGTGCATAAAATCAACAAGAAGTTTGGCAAAGATCGAATTGTATGGCAAAATAATAGGATACCTTTCAGCCCAAGTGAGACTTGAGTTCACTAGTCGACCGTTTACTCGCATGATACCTTTTAAATCGAGAACTGGATTCAGGGTTAGCAGTTGACTTGATTTATTGACTGATTGATTGGATTCTAAATTTTTATATTCAGAAGGGAAATAAGTTCTTTGAGACAGCGAAATGAGCCTTTCTTTAACATAAAGGATCTCACTTCTCTGAATATTTAAATTTGTATAAATTGGTTTAACCTTGAACCGTGGGCTCGAGAGGGTGTAAAACCGAAATATATAGGATATTACTCTTAGTGCCTTTGGGAAAGAGGAAAATCTTTGAAGTATATCTTCAGAATTATTCGTAGAAGTATGAAAAGATTTTATGGGCTTAGACTCAAGGTCAGCTTCGTTGACAGATGAGCGAGTGGAGCACGGGTAAGGCAGTGAATTGGTGCGTAGCCAAATCGGACCATGCCACCACAAGTCATTGTCAAGAAGTTCACCAGGAGCCATCCCCCGAGTGGCTAAATCTGCCGGATTGTCGGCTGATGAAACGTGTCTCCACGGAATATCTCCTACATTATTTTTAATTAAGCTCGTTCGATTAGCTATGAACGTTTGCCAAGAACATGGTGGTTTTTCTAACCATGCAAGAACTATGGAGGAGTCTGTCCATAAATAAACAGAAATGGTTTTGGCATTAACTATCCCTTGAATGTTTTTCATTAGCTTTGACAGTAGAACAGCACCACAGAGTTCCAATCTAGGCAGTGAAATTGTATTGACAGGAGCTACTTTTGTTTTCGCACACATGAGTTGACATCTTATATTCACAGAAGAATATATCACCTTCACAAAAATTGCAGCGGCATACGCTACCTCCGAGGCATCACAAAACCCATGAATTTCAACTGTGGCTAAAGAATCTGTTCCTAGCCATCTAGGGATTTTTAGTCTTGAAAGTTCAGTGAAAGTCCTTGTAAAAGATTCCCAAGCAGATAGTGAATGAGGTTTTAAATTTTCATCCCAAAGCGTTTTATCTTTCCATATCTGCTGCATAAGAATTTTAGCTTTAATTATAACAGGGGCAGTCCAACCTGCAGGGTCGAAGAGCTTAGCAATATGAGAAAAAACCTCTCGCTTAGTACAAGCAGATGAGAAAGATATGGGGTTTATTTTAAAATAAAAGGAATCCGTTTTGGCATTCCAAAACACCCCAAGTGTTTTAACAGAACTTTGGTCTGTTAAGTTGAGAAAGAGGTCATTTAAAATTTGATCTTTTGGTATGTGGTCTAATAGAGATCTATTATTGGCTGTCCACTTTCTTAGAACAAAACCAGCTGATGCGAGAATCGAAATTATTTCTGATTGTGCTTGAAGAGATTGCTCTAAAGTGTCCGAGCCGGAGAGCAAATCGTCAACATAAAAATCGTTGCGCAGCATTTTCGATCCTAAGGGATATTTTGACTCTTCGTCATCAGCAAGCTTTAACAAAGTGCGTATTGCTAAGTAGGGTGCACAGTTAACACCGAAAGTGACCGTTTGTAATTCAAAATCTTCAATAGATTTGTTAGATGATGTTCTGAAAAGGATTCTCTGATATGAGGTCTGAGAAGGATGAATGCGTATTTGCCTATACATCTTGGCAATATCTGCGTTAAATACGTATCGATAGGTACGCCAACGTAGCATAAGTGAAAGTAAGTCTTGTTGCAAGCTAGGACCGGTGTGAAGAACGTCGTTTAGACTGTTTCCATTTTGAGTTGGATTCGATGCATTAAAGACCACTCGCAGACGTGTTGTTGAGCTTTCAGGCCTAACAACAGCGTGGTGGGGAAGATAATATGACACAGTGTTATTATCGAGAGATACTTCTTGCGAGTAAACTCTTTTCATATGATCAACGTCTAAATACTCATGTATAACATTATTATATTCTGCTTCAAGTAGAGGTGTCTTTTTAAGTCGATTTTCGGATGAAATATAACGTTTTAAACAGATGTTTCTTGAGAGACCAAGTTGCAAATCAATAGGAAATTCCTTTTTAAAGGGCAATTTTACAACATACCTACCATCGGGCTGTCGATAGGTCGATTCAGAATATAAATTTTCGCAGAAGTTTTCTTCTAGCGACATAAGCTTAGGAGTCGAAATCTCTTCTAGTTCCCAAAAACGTTTGATTTCATCATCAAGTGAGACTTGATTCACAAAGGACGCAAATTTTGAAGGCGTGGAATTATTTGGTTTTTGAAGGGGACCAGAAATAATCCAGCCAAAAATTGTATATTGTGCTATCAAACCTTCATATATGTCACGACGAAGTCCTTCTAGAATGATATTCGGATAAATATCAGCTCCAATAAGCAAATCTATTCGAGAAGATTTGTGAAAATGGGGGTCGGCTAGTTGAATCCCAGAGAATTTTGAAAGATCAAATGAATTTATTGATTGAGAAGGAAGTTTCCCTGTTGGGTTATCAACCACGAAGGCTTGTACCGGAAACGTATTAGAGTTCAACTTAGAACCCACTCTAAAATGGCATAACAATTTGGATGTCGTAGCTAGGGTAGCGTTGACTCCAGAAATGGTTGCATTTGTAGGAGTGCAATGAAGATCCAAACGGACTTGAGCAGCTTTTGAAATCAAAGTTATTTCTGATCCCGGGTCTATTAAAGCTCGGAGAGTATGTTTTGTACCCTTGGAAAAGACATTTATTAAAGCCGTGGCTAAAAGAATCTGTTTCGATGACTTCGAAAAGAAAGAACTCACGGTTTGAGGGTTTGATATGGAAGTGGACTGTATATTGTTTAGTTGTGAATCCGTATTTGAATCGGATTTTGGAAAAGAATTCAAGTTTTGACTTATTTCATTAGTTTGAGAATTTGATTCTATCGATGAAGATCTTTGCAAATGCAAAAGCGTATGATGTCGCTTTTTGCAATGGTTGCATGTAAAAAGGCTTTTACACTGGTGTGTAGTATGAAAAATAGATAAGCAATTAAAACAGGCTTTGTTTGTTCTTATAATTTCAATTCTATTCAAAACTGATTTTTGTAAAAACGAAGGACAGACGCGTAAAGAATGTTTACCTTTACAATCCAAACAGGAATCTTTATTAACCTTGGCAAGGTGCGTTTTTAATTTCCTCATTGGCCGTATCTGTGGAACAGAAACGCTCTGTTTAGGATTAGTAACACGAATATCACTAACCGTTTCAAGCACTTTGTATCGAGATACTAAGAATTTACTCATCGCTTTCCATGTTAGTATCTCTGAAGGATTTTCTAAGCTAGCTTCCCACAACGATAAAGTTTTTTCGGGTAAACGACTTGAAACTAAGTATGTTAAGAATGAGTCCCAGGATTCAGTTTGAATCCCGTATGAAGCTATAGCGCTTAGACAGTCGTTTACTTCTCTATTAATTTGCTTAAGGCACTTATCGTTTTCAATTGTACTGTGAGAAATGTTTAATAAAACCTTTAATTGTTTATTCACTAACATCCTCTTATTTTCATATTGTTCCTTAAGAGCATCCCATGCGAGTTGAAAATTGTCATCCGTTAAAGAAAATTTTGATACGATGCTATGAGCATCATCACGAGTCTTCGCTAGAAGATGAAATAGCTTCTGAACTGGACTAAGTTTTGGGTGCTTTATGTAAACCGCAGTAAACATGTCGCGAAACGTTGGCCACAATAGGTAATCACCAGAAAAAACACTAGTATCACAAGCAGGCAGTGTCAAAGACCCATGCGAGGCATTTTCGGTTTGTTTGGCAAGAGATCTAACCTGCAGCAGAACTTGAGATACGCCCAAAGCAATATTTTCGGTCTTATCCGGATCAGAGTCACAGACACTTGTGCCGGGTTTAACCTATTAGCTGCATTTAAAATGAATTCCAAGCATGAGATATAAGTTTCTGTAGAAGCCTTATATTTAGATTTTACTGCACTTAAATTCTCTTGAGATAATGGTTCAACCGTGTTACGAACGCAAATTGCATATGTAGATTTAACATTTGCCCATAAACTAGTAAGTTCTACTTTCCTTGCTTCCAACGAATGAAGCGAAAAGGTATTTATATTAATTTCTTTAATATCCGCGAAATATTCCACTAAATTATCTGCACAAAAAATAAAATTCTCCATTTCAGACATTTTTTTTTTTTTTTTACTAAAATTAAAGTTTAAACTGTCAAATAACCAAATCTGTACAGAAAGATACGTATGACTTTGATTTTACCCAGAAATATGGAATAACTCTTGCTAAGCTTTGAACTTTATTTAATTAAACTATTTTTATTTTGTTTTATACCCGTTAATAGAAATTTAACTAAATATATCTAAGATTTTGCACAAGAACTAAATAAAGCACACGTACCTGTTGTCCTCAGCTTATGATAAAAAACTGGTTTTCGTTTATAAGACCTTGAAAAGATCGTGGTGAATATCGCACTAATCTCGCTGTGATCAGGTTAATGATGAGAGAGAGACTTTTTGATGATCATTAAAGTCTATCAAAAAAAGTCTATTTTTTGATGATGATTTATGTAGATCGAATGAAGTGGTGAATGCATGCAGGTTAATGACGATGATGAGTATTGATGACGATCAATGTATGAATTTTGTGTGGTGACGATGAAGATGCTTATGAAGATAGTTACTGATAGTTACTAAATTATCATGCTGATTATGATGGGCAACTTGTTTGGAGATCGCTGATGAAGTAATTTTTCTGATGGTTGATTTTCCTTATCAGATTGATAAAAATGATGTTTTTTAGCCAAACTTGATGAAATTTTTAACTAGTTGATTTGTAAATATTTGTCTGGTTATTAAAATATTTCCAGGAGTGTGCATCAGTCTTGCGGAGCAGAGCTTGATTATGATTTGGAACGAAATTCCAGGTTTTTCTTTTTCAGGTGCCAAACGAGTAGAATAAAATCGTAGATTTTTTAATAATCCGGCTCGAAGGACCATATGTTGGGATGCGGCATTGATCCCGGTAGTAAAATAGAAAAAAAGAAAAATACCAAATGAAGAAATAACACAGTAGAAAATTAAGATAATCAAAATTTATTATTTCTTATACTTAGCGACGATGTCTTACCTCGGAGAGGGTTAGTAGAAAAAAGAGAATGACTAAAAGTAAAAGGGCCACAGGAAGGATCGTTTGACTAGGTTATCACACGATAACAGGTGTATTTGCAAGTCAAACTGCCCCCTGCGGTTTCATAACGTAAAATAAAGTTAAAGCTGATAACAAAATAAAGGGAGATAATGTAGAAAGCTGATAACAAAATAAAGGTAGATAATGTAGTTTATTTTTGGCTTAAACACATTGTTTTGCAGAAAGTAAGATTATTGCGCTTGATATTTTTAAGGCATTTGATAGAGTTTGGCACCAGGCTCTCTTATCGAAAGTGCGTGCGTTTGGCATCAACGAAGCCCTTATTCTTTGGATTAGAAATTACCTTCTAGATCGTTCAATACATGTTGTATTGGATGGTTTTATGTTAAGTCTGATCTTCACAAAATAAATGCTGGTATTCCCCAAGGCTGCGTTTTGTCTCCGACTCTCTTCCTCATTTTTATAAATGATCTCTTGTCTGAAACTTCTAATCCACTTCATTGTTTTGCCGACGACTTCACTCTCAGCTTTTTATACTCGTTCCCAAACTCACGTCCATCTCCTTCGGAAGTGAATTTGCAACGGTACCGTATGATAAGTTTATCAAACTCCGATCTTTACAGCATTGTTAAATGGGGTACAAAAAACCGTGTGGAGTTTAATGCTTCGAAAACTCAATGCTGTCTATTGTCGTTGAAGCAAAATATACCGCCTATGCCATTGTCCTTAAATGGCACTTGCATCGAAGAAACCGAAAAGCTCTCAGAACTCGGTATGTGTGTTAACGACGATCTTCGTTGGAATGATCACATACTCAAGACCGCCAAGAATGCTGCTAAATGCTTAGGATTTCTATATCGATGTAAGAAATGTTTCACCCCTTCTGATCTGGCTACCATTATTATAAGGCGTATATACGTCCAAAACTCGAGTATAACTCACACCTTTGGGCAGGCGCTGCTCAATCTTCTCTCCATTTATTGGATAGAATTCAAAACAGAGCGTTAAAAGGTTAAAACTGATTGGAAACAGAGCTATAATGGATTCATTCCCATCTCTTGAACACCGTCGGAATGTTTCATGTATTTCCCTGTTTTATCGCTTCTTTCACAAGCAATGCTTACTCGAAGTAGCCAGTTGCATTCCTCCTTTTTATCAATTCACCCGTGATACCCGCTTCGCTAGGAATGCTCATCAGTTTACCCTTGAGCCTAACTTTGGTCGTACCGTCAAATATAGAGATTCGTTTTTTAGTCGCACAAAACGATTATGGAATAACTTACCCGGCACCGTTTTCCCTTGCCATTTCAATTTGCAAACATTCAAAACCAATGTTCATCGACACCTCCTTTCTCTCCCCTCCTTATTTCCCCCTCGTCCGTGCTGCGTTTAAAACATTATAAGGGTCTCGTAACATACCCTTGACCGCGAGTGTATTATAAAAAAAAAATCGGGAAATGGAATGAGACATCGCGTCAAACTCATTAAGAGTTGAATTGCTGTCAAGATTTCGACTCCTATAAATACAAAAATAATGTATTATGTTCTTGGGAACAGTAAATTTAGCCATATATGAAGTTAAGGTTCGTATAAGAACAATTTTCGGATTGAGGAAGGCTCTGGCAATCATCATCATATCAAACATAGACTACATCAGTATGTTCCTTTGGAGTCTCTGCCTTTTTTCTCTTACTTATAGTTGATTGTCCTGCTGGCTTATTAATACACTTTTCTTCTCATACAACGTAGCACAGAATCTGTTTTGGCCCAAGTACATTTTTGTTTCCACTTCCCCTACAATGTAATCTTTTCAACTTGAAAGAAATTTTAATAATAATTGAATCAGTAAATTTCTAAAATGCATTGGAGTTACTAAACATTAAAATTTCGCAACAATTTCCAAGAAAATTCCTCAAGGCAAGAATATTTTTTTTAAGCTTTATTCTATTCACTCATAGTATGAATGAAATTAACTTGAAAGAAAAAAGTCCAAGGACAACTTAAAATAGCTTATCAAAGTCGAAAAATAAAAACGAGAAGAAAGGTAAGACCTCTCTAGATGATGATGGTTCGAGATCTTTTATTAACTTTCATCTATTTCCAAGTGGATGGATGGTCTTCCGGTGGGTTTAGTTTTCTATTCAGCTTCTATAAGCTCTCAAGTGAGTTATCTACTTCTCATTCAAGAGGTCAACTGAATATTTTTGTGTTATATTTATATAAGACTTTAGTAGAGACTGAACCCAAAATTTTATGTAAAACAAAGACGGTACTTCATACTAGAAAAGTAAGTTTCAAGATTTTAAGGTCAATCCTTAGATTTTTAAAATCTATGTTTACAAATCTTAACCTTGTACAATTTGATTGGATTATGTAGGTACTCAACGTAAGTATACTCCCATTAGAGGTTCCATGGTAATTTGATTGTACATACATATGTGCTTAACTAAGCAGAAAACAGTCTGCAATCTTAAGGCTTGACTCTCATGGATATACTTATAGACACTCGTATAAGAACATGTGAGCTGCGATGTCTCTTAAAAATTCAAATCACAAAAAAATGTTGCCAACCTATGTGTACAACTTGCCTTTGCATGCTGTCACCAAATGAATAATGAGTATTGAATAGGTGGCATTGTTGACATGGTTCTTTGGTTTGATGTCAAATAAAGTTTCGCCTAGAAAATTTGTGTACCAAGAACAAGACAGTAAGGATATAGGTAATTATTTTGAAATTTCATACAACGGAATCATCAGAGAGATTCTTTTAAGGTATCAAATGGCGAAATACGCAGTTTGCATTTGGTAAACTTTATTACCATCTTCCTCAAGGGTATTATTCTTTCTGAGATGAACAACAGTCAGCTTTACTTATGTATATCAAAAGATTGATAGGCTCATTTAAGACTATCTGTGATGATAGGTCCCGAACATTGTATCTTACATTTAAGACGGTTTCATCTCCGAGTCGGTATGACTCGCAGTCGCTGATTGTGTGATACAGCGTGTTTTTTAACAACCTCTGTTACCATTTTCAATTTTATTGTTCCACGAAGAACGTTGTTTTTAAATTTTTGGATGGGTTAAGCATTTGTTTTTTATTTTATTTGTGCAGCCCCATAGCTGGATATTATACGTTCAAACGGGTTTCAGCACTTGCTTGTATAACATTATTTTGTGCTGGATATATAGGCCAGAGTTCTGTCCTAGCGACGAGTACATTTTTCTGTACTTTAAGTTCATAAGGTCGTACAGCTTTACCGTTGATAAGAATTGGAACATTTATTAGTCTTTTGTTTGAAAAGTGTATATTATGTGTCGTTGCATCAATATCCAGGGTCCAGGCCCCTGTGTAGTTTCTGAGTTTTATAAATTGATGTTTTTTGAATGAATTTCTTTCAAAACCTGAGCAGTTATTAGATCATACCCTGATGATTTTTTTTTAGATAACTTATGTTGAAACATGCTTCTTACTTCTTTGAGCCTGACAATGGGAATTTCACATTCGTCACTTCTATCTACCAACTGTAAGTCATCTGTATCAGTATTTGCTGAGAATGGCTTAAAGACATTCGCAAGGTGTTCAGCGAAGATGTCAGCCTTTGTTTCGGGTTTCCGATCTAATTTGCATCTTGAGACTTTATTGACGGGTTTTTCGTATGCTGTCTTTTAAGACTGGCCGCTTTTCATATGGTGTATTCGCTAGAAGCATCCGACGTCAAATCTTTTTAGGAATCTTTCAAGTGAAACATTTTTGAATTCATTGATTCTTTTTTTTAGTTCATTGGTAAGATGATTGAATGCTGCTCTTCTTTTTGCCAAAATCAGCTTCTTTATTTCGACAGAATATTTTATTTTTGTTTCTCTGCATACTGAAATTCGGAAGTGAATTTGCAACGGTACCGTATGATAAGTTCATTAAACTCCGATCTTTACAGCATTTTTAAATGGTGTACAAAAAACTGTGTGGAGTTTAATACTTCGAAAACTCAATGCTGTCTATTGTCGTTAGAAACCGAAAAGCTCTCAGTACTCGGTATGTGTGTTAACGACGATCTTCGTTGGAATGATCACATTCTCGAGACCGCCAAAAACGCTGCTAAATGCTTAGAATTTCTATATCGATGTAAGAAATTTTTCATCCCTTCTGATCTGGCTACTATTTATAAGGCGTTTATACGTTCAAAACTCGAGTATAACTCACACCTTTGGGCAGGTGCAGCACAATCTTCTCTCCATTTATTGGATAGAATTCAGAACAGAGCGTTAAAACTGATAGGAAACAGAGCTATCATGGATTCATTCCCATCTCTTGAACACCGTCGGAATATTTCATGTATTTCCCTGTTTTATCGCTTCTTTCACAAGCAATGCTCACTCGAAGTAGCCAGTTGCATTTTTCCCTTTTATCAATTCACCCGTAATACCCGCTTCTGTAGAAATGCTCATCAGTTCACGCTTGAGCCTAACTTTCGTCGTACCGTCAAATATAGAGATTCGTTTTTTAGTCGCACAACACGATTATGGAATAACTTACCCGGCACAGTTTTCCCTCGCCATTTCAATTTACAAACATTCAAAACCAATGCTCATCGTCACGTACTTTCTCTCCCTCCCTAATTTCCCTATCGCCCGTGCTGTGTGTAACATTATAAGGGTCTATAAACGTACCCTTGAGCGCGAGTGCATTATAAAAAAAAAAAAAAAGTTGGAGTACTTTCTTCTGCAGCCTGTTGCACATCAGCAATGAATTGCTCTGCTTCCTGATTTTTTACTTGCGACTTATAGGTACTACGGGTATAAGGCAAGTTATGCATTCGTAAAAAAAATCGAACTCGAGATTTTGATCAAAGTTGACAGGACGACGATAACGAAGACCAAAAAAGTGGGTCTTGCAATTCTGTCTGTCTGTCTGTTCGACTACAGCCAAACTTGGTAGATATCATTTTTAATTGTTTCCCCCCACGCGTTTTTTTTCGTTTTTTTAAGACCAAAAATAACGGTAACTGCCATACGAATCTTTTTCGAAATTTAATAGATTTTTTTTTCTCAAAAAATGTTGGACAGATTAAAAAAAATAAAAATGCAACCAAATTTCATTCAGTTAAAGCAAGGTAATGGTAGAAAAAAATTCCGAAAAATGGTTATTGAGGGTAGTCCCATGGAACCATTTTTTTGTTTTTGACTGTCTCAAAAACGGTACAACCGATTTTGATGACTTCCTTTTTGCTAAGGCTCCCCAAAAACTTAAACAGAATTGTGTATTCAAAGTTTCAAAAAAAAAATTTTTGGATTCTTAAAAAAAACTTCAAATTTTTTTTCCAAAACTCAATATTTCGAAAACCCCATGCTAGATTTTTTTTGAAACTTGATTAATAAAAGTTTCTCAATATAATCTACAAGATGTGAAAAAAAAAATTTATTTTACCTAAAAATTTAGGTACCCACCATACAAATGTTAAAAAAATTAAAAAATTTTTTCTTTCGATTAATTTTTATCATCTTTATTTTAATGTTTTTCTTGGAAAATTCGATATCTCAAAAACTGCTCATTATTTGTTTAACCTTTTTTCTGTTTTAAAATATTCTTCATATAAATTAATTTTGGATTAAGTCAACTGAGGACTTAAATTGAATTTTTATCTCTAAATATTTCTTCTCAAATTGTACCCGATTAAAACCTCAAAAAGAATTAATAATCATGTCTTCGTCTTTCTATCGTTTCCCTTAAAATGGGTTTCATTTGATATACAATAATAAATTGTACGTTATTAAACAAGTTATACATCACAAGCTGTCAACACAAAATATATAAAATAAAACGATAAGCAACTTAAAGATTATCTCTGAAAAAAAAAATATTTTTCACTCCTTAATAAAATAACAGAGTGTTTCAGACTCAAGTAATATTTTATTGGTAAAGAATAATTGAGAAAAAATCGAAGATCTCGATTTAATTCTAGCGAATGGTTAAGATAATATCGATATAAAAACTATCAATGAGTGGTCTAAAATGTTTTAAGTAAGAAATGCCCTTACTTAGTCAAATGGTAATTCACTAACAATCCAAATCAATATATTCAAGAAAGGCTTCTTAAACTGATGCCTGAAAATAATTTAATACTAATGTCTTGAGCTCGAATTAAAAAAGCATTTACAAAAAAATCTTGGAATTTTTAAATTTTTATTTGCGAGATTTTGATCAAACTTGACATTTCCATAGATTCGGGTAGAGCATTCCACATTCGTGTAGTGCGGCGAATATAAGCCTTATACACTCCGCTTCAACTGCATACACACACAGTTTTTTTAAGGTATATTGTTCATTTTTTCAAACTTTGGGCCTTAATGTATCATTTGATGATGCTTACTGTTTGCTTGTAATGTTAAGAAAACAAATCAGAAAGAATTATTCAAAAAGTACCGTTATTTTTTCTCTCGCTCTCTTGCAAAGCGTTCCATATGGAAAAATGCAGAATTTTTTTGCGTCAACTGAATAGGTACACGATCATTATCGGTCATTATCTTCATTGTCAATGAGAGTTTTGAGATGATTGACACATTTAATCAAAATTTGAAGTGTTTTAAATGAAATTTAGCCGTTTAATTGAAATTAAAAAAAATGGGTAGATCAAAAGCTTTAAATAGTGTCGAAAGAGCTAAAACCGATTTGTTAAAAGAACAAGGACTAACTGAGTGTGCTAAAGCTACCAAAAATGAACAAAGTCTTAGTGTTGTTTATTCCCACCTAAGAAATAAAAGTTTATAAGGGAAAACATGAAAGGAAGTAAAAAAACGGCAACAACTGCAATTGATCGAAGAGCAATTTTAATATGTGTTTCTGATTCGTGTGACTTAGCCGGTGTAGCTGTAAGCGTTTCAACATTCCGTAGAGTAATGAACAGTGCAAATCATTTAAAACGATTGAAACTTCAAAAGAAACCATTACTAAACGAGCAAATAAAAGGTATGCGTTTAGAATTTTTTAGACTCCATATAAGTTGAAAAAATTAATGGCAGAACGTCGTTTTTTTCTGATGAGAAAAAGTTAAAATTTCATGGCTCTGATAGTTGTTATTATTATTTCCACGATGTGAGGAAAGAAGACCGACTTTTAGCGCGGCATCATAGTCGAGAAGGTCGAGATATGGTATGGGGTTCAGTAAACTACTATGAGACTGTTGAGCTTGAAGTTCAAAAGTCAAAAATGTCTGCAATTACCCACAAAGGAATCTTGAAAAGAAATTTTCCTAAATTTGCGGATATTTAAGGACCCATTAACTGGACTTTCCAGCAGGACAACGCCCCCATCCACACCGCACGCATTGTCCAAAATTGGATATAGGACCAGAATGTGGAATTGCTTCAATGGGCGCCGTACTCTCCCGACCTGAAGCTTATAGAAAATGTATGGGGATGGTTGGTACGAAAAGTTTATGAGTCTGGCCATCAGTTTGAGGGCAGAGAATCCCTGATTGCAGCCATTAAATTAGCCTGGAGGGAAATTTTGCTGAACTGCTTAAAGAGCATGAGGGACCGAATTCATGAAGTAATTACTAATAAAGGTGTCAGTACCCACTACTAGAAATAACCAATAAACAAATACTTAAAGGAAAAACTTGTTTTATTTCATTCCGTTAGCTTTTATTTCCAATTTTGATTGTTGTACCTATTCAGTTGACGCGAAAAAAATCTGCATTTTTCGATATGGAGCGCTTTGTAAGAGAGCGAGAGAAAAAATAACGGTACTTTTTGAATAATTCTTTCTGATTTGTTTTCTCAACATTATAAGTAAACAGTGAGAATCATCAAATGATACATTAAGGCCCAAAGTTTAAAAAAAAATGAACAACATACCTTAAAAAAAACTTTGTGCGTATTCAGTTGAAGCGGAGTGTATATTACAGCCAGATCAGAAGTGATGAAAAATTTATTGCATTAGCAGCGTTTTTGGCTAATATGTGGTCATTCTACAAAAGGTTGTCTGTGATACACATACCGAGAACTAAGAGCTGTTCGATTTCCTCAATGCAAGTGCAGCGTATGGATAGCGGCAACAGGCATGGGATCCGCAGAACAGGAGACAGCCTTGAGTTTTTGAGCATTAAATTCTTCGCGTTTTTGGTTCCCCATTTGACATTGCTATCGAGATCATAATTAAATGAGCTTATCATAGCTACCGTTCTAAATCTACATCTGAAGGACAAGTATGTGTATTTAGCAACGAATATGAGAAGCTGAGAGATCAGTCGTCAGTTATTTAATGGATGAGAAGTTGATGATGATTATGATGAAGTGATGAATATTAGAAAGATTGGAAGATAAAACGGATTCCTGTTAGATACCAGCATTTGTTTATGAGTTTCGTATACTTAAAACCGTCCAACACAACTTGTATTGAACGATCTAGAAGGTTATTTCTAATCCAAAGAATAATGGTTTTGTTTATTACCAAACTCACGCATTTTCCATAAGGGAGCCTGGTGCCAAACACTATCAAATGCTTTAGAAATATCTAGCGCAATAATCTAACTTTCTCCAAAATAATGTTAATATCTCTTCCCCCCACAAATATATCATCTCATAATTTTCATAAAGCTAGTTTCTCCCAAATTAGTGAATATATCGCCAGAGATTCTTTTAATTTTGACAAGCTTACTGTGAATGATGCAATAGACATACGAGTATTTTATAGAGATATTTTCAATTCTATTTTTCTTCACGTACACCTTTCTCGTCGTAGACTTCGTCTTCTCCCCCACCTTGGTTTAATCACAGGCTACGATCGATGCGTAACAAGAAGAATAAGCTTTGGTCAATTTTCCTTCATTCGTGATCTCCAACAGACTACTCTAATTATCTTGATGCCTATCTTCACTTTACCGAACTGTACAACTCCCTCTATCAAAACTATTTAACACAAACCCAAAGCAATCTTATTATATACTCTAAATCCTTCTTCCAATTTGTCAACTTTAAAGGAAAATCCGATGGTTATCCTTCCTGTCTCTCTTTCAATAACGAAATTTCAAACTAACCACAGACTACTGCCAACTTTTTCTCCAGTTTTTTTTTTTTTAAATCAATCATTTTTAATTTATTTCAATTATTTACCGAATTTCTCCTTCGGACCATTTCTACCTCATACCATTGACTCATTACTCATCGAAAATAAGCTGACTCAACTCAATGATGAGTATTCCCCGCTATATTTCTCAAAATGTGTCTCTTCCCCTTTCAAAAATCTTCGGTTTATCTCTATCTCAAGAAGGAATTTTTCTGTTATGGAAGACATCTTTCATAACTCCAATAAATAAAAAGGGCCCAAAGTGTGAAATTACAAACTATCGTCCATTGAATTTCGTATCCTTTAGCCTCTCAGCCTTAGAAAACGGAAGGGAAGTTGATGTTGTCTCAACCGATTTCAGTAATGCCTTTGACAAAATCCCAAATAAGCTTATTCTATTCAAACTGTCCACCCTTGGCCTTGAACCTATCTTCTTAAGATGGATTTCTTCTATCCCGCTACTACAAAGTTTGATTCAGATCTTCCTTCTCTGATGATTTCTTAGCTATCTCCGGGGTCCCATAAGGTAGCCACTTAGGACCTCTCCTCTTTATTCTTACTACTAACGATATGATAGATGCTCATTAAACATTCCCATATTTCATTCTACACCGACGATACAAAGTTTTTTAAGACCATTTCTTCCACACACGATGCCACTCTTCTAAAACTTCATCTCAACAGTTTCTCTGTCTGGTGCCTGAAAAATTGCTTAGAACTAAATATTTCCAAATGTTAATCAATAACTTTTTCACGAAAACGCATCCAATCTACTCCCCGTCGATAACTTCTACATTATCAACCATATCCACCGCTGAGTCAATTCGAGACCTTGGTGTTTTATGTGATAGAGAACTCACCTTTCTCACACATATTGACGAGATTATACTCAAAGCACTTCGTGATCTGTTTTAGAACAACCCTCTTATTTTACCTCCGTATCAAGACCGACTTCTGTTAATCAACTTGAATACGCTGGAAGAACGAAGAGCAATAAGCGACATTCTCTTCATTCATTGATTACTATCAGGGCCTGTTGAGTGTTGACTGCACAACTCTCTACAATTCCATCTCTTTCAACACTCATTCTCGTAAAATAAGAAATCCTCTCTTCTATCTGCCTACCCACCGCACCTCTTATGGATCAAACAAACCAATTACTCGCATGCTTTCGACGATTAATTGTTTTGTAACATTAACTGTTTCGACTTTAACCTCAGTTCACCCTGCCTGAAACTCCGTCTAAATCATCCGTCAAATTCCCAATTCTAGATTTAAAAGCTATATTTAAGTTAGATTAGAATTAGATAGAATTAGAATTAGAATAAATGGGGGAATTGCCCCACCAAAATTAAAAAAAAAAATTAAAATCTACTCTTGGGTGAGATATGCCATCAGATCACTAGTGGAACGATTGCTGCGAAAGCCGTATTGCCGGTCATTAAGAAGCTTTCGATCTTTGAGATATTTCTTCAGCTGATGGTTGATCAGCTATTCGATGAACTTGCAAAAAAGGGACGTAACTGCAATTGGTCGATAGGAGGAGGGGGAGGAAAAGTCACCTTTTTTAGGAACAGGTAAGACAAATGCTGTTTTCCATCTTCCAAGGAAGAATCTAGAACAGTAGGAGCGATGGAAAAACTTACGCAATGGTTTTGCCAGCGATGAAGAACACCTCTTCAGAAGAATCGGAGGTCCTGATGGTACCAGCGGATTTGTTTTCCACCCGAAATCTTGACAGAAAGTCAGTATCAGAAATAAGTCACTTAACGCTTGAACAACGTAGGGAAATATCGAAAACATATTTCCAAAGTGAGTGCTGTATAGGCCAAACTGTCGGTTTTTTTAAAAAATGTTCTTGGCCGAAATGAAGCACCAACCGCACCTGCTGTACGCAAGTTTGTGCAAAAAGTTCTTGAGGCTGGTATACTAGTGGACAACACTCATTGTCTTCGTCGTCGTTAGGTGTGCACAGACGAGAATGTGACTGCTGCAGCTGAGAGTGTGAAACTCAATTCACAAACATCAACTCGTCATCGATCTCAACATTCCAAGCACTAGCTTGAGGAGAATTCTGCACAAAGATCTCGTATTATTCACTGACAAGGACGAATTGACTCAGCAAATGAAGGCGCATGACCATCCGCTTGAACGACGTTGGGTTTCATTATTAATGGGAATGTTTGCTCTTACTAATAAAGCCATAATACATGGAAAAACTTTTATTTTGTTCATTTTATTGCATTTTTGAAATGAAACTTGTATTTGGCCCACCCTTTATAAATAAAAAAAGATTGTGTGTACTGACGTACGCGCGGTTGAAGTAAAACTTCTTTTTCCTCAAGCAACAAACATTTTGTATTCTAAAAACATGTCGCTGTCTTTGACTGATAACGTGACGGTTTGACATGTCACTGACAGCTGCATAGAGAATTTTTCACCTCCAACGCCGGAAAAGAAGTTTTACTTCAAAAAATTGAATGTGCGCGCCTAGCCTTAAATGAAATCGAGAAGAAAAGTACAAAACTCCCATGCCACTTGACAATCAAGTTGCCTCGCTTTGTTTGTATTACCCTAGGGCTGCACGTGCAAGTATTGGCAAGCATGTTGTAATCTTGTAATGTACACAAGCATTTCTTAGGCTAGTCGCGCACTGGCAACTGTGAGTGAAATCAAATAGTTTAATCACCAGTTGAAAGAGAACCGCACACTGGCATCTCTTTACTCACGCTCGCACTCTTTTCTCTCTTGCACTTATAAAAAACAGCTCAACTGTTGCGAAGCAATCGTTTAATTTGTGTCAAAACACAAACTTTTTAGTTTCGAGAATCGAGTTGCTCTAAGTGCGCGGTGTCCCATATAAGCCCATATGTTTCATTTTAGCAACTAAACAGTTGCGAAACTAAAAATTGAATGTGCGTGCCAGGCCTTATTAACCCGTACAAACCCGAGCAACTTAGTAGTCACCTGGCATTAATTCAGTATCCAGGCAACTTGGAAAGCAAGTACACTGACAGCGGCACTCTTGTAAAATTAATTATTAAAGTATTTGATTGATTAGTCGAGTGACGTTCAAATTTATAAATACTAAAACAAATGTCGGTGGCGTGTGCGATTAAGCGAATAAATATTATTAAAAAGTATAATTTCAAAACTTTCAGGCAACCTGATGGTCATATGGCATGCCGTCTATGACAGCAAGAATACAAATGGTAGTGGATATACCCAACTTTTTGGCCAGTACTTTGTATGCGAGGGTTAGGTGTTGGTAAAATTTATTTGGATTGCAATATGCTTGTCAATAATTATTCGTGTTGCATAGCCATTGCGCGTCTGAACCTATAGTTTTATGTTTATCTTTGAATGCAGCCATTTGAAATATGTAAATTCTAAATCGTATCCAACTTCATGTTATAATTACTTTGTATTCTAAAAACATGTCGCTGTCTTTGACGGATGGCGTGACGGTTTGACATGTCACTGACAGCTGCATAGAAATTTTTTTACCCCCAACGCCGGAAAAGAAGTTTTACTTCAAAAATAAACGTTGGGCTTACATTTTTAATTGCTTATAGTTTAAGCCAACACAAGCTATTCAGCCAATTCATACGACTCATCGTACATTGTATTTTTTCTCGAAAACTCTCAAAACTGACTTGGTAACACCCTGTATTGTATATGTCGTAACATGAGCAAGTTATGTCATCCAAATTTAGTCACTCACCTTGAAAAAGACTTAAAACTTCTGATACATATATCTATCTACGTTTATTCTTCTTGTAAATATTTGACAAGGGATGGCGGCAGTTTGCTGATATTGTGGATGATGCTGGAAAGTCACATTAGACATATACACCCATGTATTGTATGTACACATTTTGTGCGGCGATATTAGGCTCTTATACTCACAAGCCTGTGCATACCAAAATGTAACCTATTAAACATTTTATGAGCTAGTGGTGAATTTAATTTTAAGATATTTCACTTAATGTACTGTGGCTCTGTGGGTTAAGGACAAAACTTCAACAACTTATAAAGTACCTAGTCTCCTGACACACGAGATTTGATTGATGCTTTTGAAGAATTTTGTTTGCTGAAAACTTTCACGTTTGGTTAGCATTTTTGACTTAATAGTTTTCAGAGATGTGGTTGGTCGGTCGTATAGTTGGTTCAAAGTTAAGGACTTAATGTTCTTCTATCTTCGAACTAATGCTTAACTTTTAAGTCTCATCTGAGTTTATATTTATTCCACTTATTGAAATACTTACGTTATAAGAGTAAATGTGATTGAGTTTGGACTTTTAAGGTTTGATGTAGATATATTTACCTCTTTCGACAATCGATCCGAAAGAGATGAAGCAATAATTTATGTTATGTTAATACATTATCTATCCATATACATGAGAAAGGAGACCGAATTTGAATATTCTCAGCGCTTCCATCCTTTTTTACCCACTCTGTTTTTTCAATCGATATATTTCAATCGCTGCTAGTCGGAGAGAAATAAGACGTAAGCAAAAAATCTTCCACATCTTGACTTTTCTATTCATCCAAAAATGTGCTTACGAGACACATTAAAGACATTTTTTCTGCCATAATTGAGATCCTCTTCTAAAGTTTTTGAAGCCCAGTCAGCGAACAAACGGCATTGTATATGGTCAATAATTTTAAGCTTCTGAGTCAGTTAGATCATGTACTGGTGGAGGCCCAGGTTCCAAAATTCGCCAAGTTAAAGTCTGGCAAAGGCCGAGTTCTTGTGAATAACGCAGAATCGACTGCCTCGGGTTCTGCTGTATACTTTCACGGACGGCAGCGATGTTTGACAAATATGTGAAAATCAAAAATGTATGAAGATTCCAGTAAGTTCGGTATATTGTACAAAACTTACTTACTTAACTGGTTCCCGATCCATGGAAGGGTCTCTGACTGAGACACTGTAGCTTTTCATCCTCTGCGATCCCGAGCAAGCTGCTTCCAGTCATCTAGACCAAGCGATCTAGTATACGTAATGTCTTGATATGAAGATGTATGAAGATGTATGAAGATTCCAGTAAGTTCGGTATATTGTACAAAACTTACTTACTTAACTGGTTCCCGATCCATGAAAGGGTCTCTGACTGAGACACTGTAGCTTTTCATCCTCTGCGATCCCGAGCAAGCTGCTTCCAGTCATCTAGACCAAGCGATCTAGTATACGTAATGTCTTGATATGGGCGCTGGGGTTCGAAGACTCTCCTAGCATGGAGCATTGTTGTCCTCAATATGGCCAAGCCAATGTAGTCGACGTGTTTTGGCTTCCTGCACTACATCCACATCTTTGTACAGCTGATAGATTTCACGGTTATATCTTCTCTTCTATTCTCCCTCCTCCAACACAGGATCAAATATCCGTAAAAAACGAAACAGTTCAGTATCATCTCTGCCTTTCTGATTAAGGCCCAACACTCTGAGGACTGGTGGTATAAGGATTTTGTAGACCCGGGACTTCTTTGTACGAGTGAGTAGTTTAAGACTCATTTGTTTTGCTTTATCGAAGTAGCAGCGGTTTCCTATGGCAATTCTTCGTCGGATCTTTAATAAGGTAATGTTTGTGGAGTAGATGATCTTAAGGTTTTTTCAAGTGTTAGGGTTCCTTCGACGTTGCAAGAAATTTGTTACCCCTTCTGATCTGGCTTTAATCTATAAGGTCTATATTCGTCCAAAGCTCGAGTACAATTCCTATATTTGGGTAGGTGCTCGAATAACTAACTTGAGTCTCTTGGATAGAATCCAAAAAAGAGCTTTAAAAATGGTAGCTGATAAAAGTATAACAGAAACATTTGAAACTCTTGAGCACGGTCGCAATGTATCTTGTCTTTTACTATTTTACCGTTATTTTTATAAAGACTTTTCTAGTGAAATAGCCAGCTGCTTTAATATTCGCGCTTCAAAGAATGCCCATCAGCTTACCCTTGAGCCCAACTTCAGACTTACAGTTAAATTCAGGGATTCGCACTGTGCTACGACATTTTAAGGGTAGTCATAATCCCTTTAAAAAAAAATCAATAGTGACGTTTTTCCCTAATAGGGGGACAGATGTGTTTTGATTCGTAGTTCTCATTTACTTCAAGACTAGGAAGTCTCGAATGATATTCAACAGCCTTGAAGGAATTTATTACAAAACGTTGGGAAGGCTGATGATGTCGATATCGTCCGCATACCCAAACAGTTGGGCAGATTTGTTCAATATATTTCCCTTGGTGTTAACGTCTGCCCTATCCACAATCAGCTCTAGAACGAGATTTAAGAAATCACATAATAGAGCATCTCCTTGTCGACATCCTGTGCATGTTCGGAATAGTTCAGAAGAGTTACTCCCTAGTTTTGGACCGCGAATATTCCAATGTCACGCGACACTGTTGGATCATTTTTATCGGGATGCCAAGTTCGGCCAATCCCATACAGAGCTCCGGACGTTGAATTCTATCATATAAAATAATAAAAGTCATTCGTTTGTCCTTTCCAGGATTTGCTTCAATGTGAATATTTGGTCGGGATTCATCGGAAAAATGTTCAAAGTCAAAAATTATGAAACAGAAAAACAGTGATACCAGAGATGTTCTTGAAAAATGAAGCTTATTGATGACATAGATAAGAGCATAAGAATCAAAGTGGCCTAGCCACTGTAACGGAGTCAAATTATGCATTGGGCCGTTCCAACAATCAAATTAAGAGACGACTTTAATATTTGAGTGAAATGGACCATTATTTAAAGAGGTCTATAAAGTTAACCATACATGTTATGAACTTAATATTTATGTGAACTCTAAATTATGAACCATTTATTGTACGGAACCTAAAAAATAAGATGCAGCATATATGTTCAGTTATATAGAGTCTATTAAATAATGCTTCATTTCGCTCAAATATAAAAGTCGTCTCTTAATTTGATTTTTGCTAAGGCCCATTGATAACCGCTCTGAGATAGCACTACACCAACTTAGTAGCAATTCTGCGAGCTTGTTAAGGCATGTTCAAAACCCTTTCGAAGGAGCAAAGCCTATCTAATGCCTATCTAATGAAGAAGACTTAACTCATACACCAAAGAGTTAAGAAGGGCCAAAAAGGATTCATGAGCTAGACATTTTGAATCCATTGAGAACGCAAGTGAGGCGGTGAGACTTCGTAAGATCCTCGTATTCAATCCCATGATTCCGGGATATATTAAGTATCCCGATGGATCGTGGTCGAACTCGAATCAAGAAACACTTGAAATCTTTATGGAAACGCATTTCCCGGGCTGTAAGAGTCATGAAGTATCAGGTTTTACACAACCAGACACCATAGATATCTTACAATCAATACCAGAATTGGAACAGGTTATCACAAAGCAGAAGATTATGTGGGCAATAAACTCGTTCAAACCCTATAAATCAGCTAGATCAGATGAGATTATTCTGGCATTTGTTCAACATGCTCTACGGATAATCACCCCATTTGCTTAGGGTAGTCTTCAAAAGTTGTATTAAATGGAGATACGTCCCTATCAGCTGGAGAAAGTTTAAGGTAGTCTTTATTCCAAAAGCTGGAAAACCGAAACACTCGACTGCAAAAGATTCCAGACCGATAAGTCTCTATTAATTCCTCCTCAAGACACTGGAGAGAATTATTGATCTGCATGTTAGGGACCTTTTCAATCCAAGCAATCTGTGCAACTATACAAACACACTTACCTTAAAGGTAAGTCAGTGGAGACTGCGTTGCACGAGGTCGTCTCACAAATTGAGAAAAGTCGCACAAAGCTTTAGCCAGTGAGACTATAAGATCCAAGACAGTAACAAAATGCCGAGGCATGCTGAACAATATTTGTAACACTAACCAAGTCAAGCTCTTGGGTTCCTGGACATAGTGATATAGAAAGGAATGAAATAGCAGATGAACTGGCAAGGAAAGGGTCAGTGTCAAATAAAAACAGCAGTAGCCATTTAAATATTGGATCAAAAATCCCGATTGGACTAATTAAAAGGAAAATAGACCTAATAGCGAAAGAACAAATCAATAACTCCTGGTCCTCGAGGGACGACTGCGTTATCTCTAGAAGTTTATGGTCTAAAATTAATGAAAAGGAAACTCGATATATTTTATCGCTGAGTAAAAAGAACATTAGAATCCTGATAGGTGTACTAACGGGTCACTGCGCCCCATTTCTGTTGGAGCTGTCAGGATGTCGAGGAGATTGAAACCATTAAACATCTGCTCTGTCCGAACTTACAAACAAATCGCCTCCGTTACTTTGGAAGCAGGGTTGTTGGAGAACTGTAAGCACAGGTTGGTTCGCAGTCTATGTAAGACATTAGTTAAGGAGCATCGCTGCTTTTATTAATAGGGGATTACAATGTACCAATAGGCCCTCGTGTACGCAACAGCCTCAGTGCAGTGCACGCCCCTCCTAGCCTAACCTAACGCCGTTTTTGCATTCAAGAAATCTTGGACACCATAGGTTTCCGCGATGTTAGGTAACCACACTCACCGCAATATTCCCACAAGGTGGCCTACCTCATATATAGTCAGAGGTAGAGGCCAAGTGTCTTGCGAGACAGAAACCACCTTATGCCAGGGATATCATAACCCGGGTTTCCAGAATAAGACTTCCAGTAGAACTTCGCAACTGTGAAGGCCACTTCTAGATGAGCCTAGCAACCTCGGATGTGCACACCCAACCATCAACAAAGGATGTGCGCACCCGACCATCAACCAAGGGAGAAGCCAATAGCTTGATGTGCACACAGACACACACACGCACAACACAAACCTACAACAAATCAGCAACGATTGAACCCTTATACGCCATAGTGTCTACAACCCGGATAGAATGCCATCATTGCCACCGAATCCGGAAAACTCGGTCAGCAAAGCTGGCCAGATTATATCAGCCGTCTCCTTATTAAAAAGCATACTGAAATCCCAAAACCCATCTGCCGATACCACAACCATCGCAAAGAGATCTTTGAGGTAAGCATATCGAGGACACTCAGTTAACATAAATGTGCCTTACTATCAGATTCGGAGCCCCACACAAAAAATCCGTCGAACCGCTGAAAACATCTTCTCTTCCCTATGCTTCGAACTGTAAGCACGTCTAAGTATACAAACAGAGTGGAGCAGAGAGTGAGCAAAAGCAGCGAGCAAAGAGTAAAGCGGAGAAATCAAACACGTGCATTGAAAGGGTAGCACATAGAGTGCAGCGTAGTTCGAAGATAGAGCAAAGAGCCGTCAAGAGAGCAAAGCGGCAATTTCAAACATGTTTAATTTCTCCGCTCTCATCGCTGCAATTTTTTAGGTTTTAACTAGAAGTGGTGAAATCTTGAACTGTTTTTTATATTTAAAGTTACTGCAAGATGTTTTATTGACTAGAATCGGGTTTGCTACGAAATCTGTCCACTTCTTCGTAAGCTTGTTTTCTCTCCGCTCCACTCTGTTTGTACCCTAAGATGGAGGAACGTGCCTTGCATGAATCAGCAAATTTTGAATCGGTTGGTCTTTAGACCATCCGGAAAGAATTAGATTAGTTTGAGGATTCTAAGTCTTGGAAACCTAGTGCTACTTATCACCTATATTGGAAATCCGATATCTAAGGTAGTTTCATGAACAGTCTATACAAATGTGAACAAAAACTCATACGATCTTCGTATAGCGGGAGTCTTTATTGATAATAGGTTTAAGTACTGGCCAGACATCATGTTGCTGTAAATGTGTGACGCGAACTGAAAATTACGATCTTAATGAACTTCATCAATAGTAGATATTTTCTCATTCATTTACCAATTTTTAATATTCGACTTCGTATGGTATTCGTAAGCTTAAAACTCAACTTTGCTATAACAAAAATATGTATATGTATAAAATTCTACTCTATTTTATCAACTTTAACGAAAAATGCAACCAACCCAATAGTGCAATTTATTTAATCCATCTAATTCGAGAAAGTTCTGTGTGTGGAACTAAAAGGCTTCGATATTTCGTTAAACTCTCGGATTTCTATGTGAAAATTCCCATAACAACGTTTATATGATAATATTCTCAAATGAAATCCTTTACCAACAAAAATTCGTCATGAATCCTTTTGTTATCCTGATATCTTCCAACTGCAAGTTGCAAGACTAACAACATTCAAAATCTTTTCTCTCAAAAATAAAATAAAAGATAGAACTTCATACGATACGATCAATTCCCCTACACTTCACAGCACCTTTAGTTGTGCATAATCTAATCAAATCTCCTTTGCCTCTATTTATTTTCAGCCATACCCATTTTCTACATCCTAGCAGTCGTTCCGGGCCTAATGCCTTGGGAGAATGGATATCGGTTTTTATCATTCTGCCATGTTTTCGGCTCGCTTGCTCCCTGGTGCGGAAGTTTTGTCTACCACCTGTTTATGAACATCGAGAAGGGTGAGGACGTCTATTATCGTTTGCTGAAATTGGATATGGTCGGGATTTGGGTCAGCCAAAGTTTTGGTAAGTATCCATTTCGTAAATAAGAATAGATAACAATGTCCTTGTATAATGTTAAAATGGTATGGTGTCTCTGTGAGTGTGAATGTGTGTATAGAATTAATACCGGAAATATCCGATTTCAGGACAAACTAGTTTGGCCTAAATCAAATAAGCAAAAAATAGTCACGCAGGACGAGGGTATGGTAAGTATAATATTCTTGTCTATAGATGTTTGCGCTCCAAAATTCTGCTTAGAGCCTGATAAACAGTTTCGTGTAATGTGATTTTTGCTACTGATACATCAGTTTTTGGGCACATCAGACATATTAATCGAAAAATTCAATTAACCGTACGAAATATAATATTCAATTTTCCTTAATTAGGGAGAGATTTTTTGACCTGCAGGTTCATTCTACTGTCTCCAGATGCCAGTCGAGAAATAACTCAATCACCCAATTAATATATTCATGAGAACTTCTGATATTCCGGGAATTCAAAATAACTCGGACCATAAACAACTCTCCCTGATGCTGTGCTACATGGAAGTCCATAAGGAGCATGTCCTTACAGAGAAAAATTCCAATGAATTATAATAACGAAGCCAAAACCAAATGAAGAGGGTGCTGGCAGTCCCACTAACGAACCTGAATGTGATTTGAATGGAAAAATACAGGAGATAGAAGAGTGTGCTAGTGCAATATTGAAGGAGAACCGGGACGCGGGGTTTCGTGTTCTCTTTTATGGTTATGTTGAGCTGATGTTAAATGGAAAGTGGAAGGTTAATTTGTGATAAGCACAAAGATTACATTAGGTCTTCAAGAAGCTTAAAATGTTTTTATATAAGGAAACATGAATTTCTGTGGAATATGTACATAATTCGTTTTGTTAGAAATAGATTTGATGAAATGAGTCTGAAGTTAAAACTTGAGCATGCAAAAATCAGTGCCACTAATGGATAGTGACATGGGGAAAGGGTTCTGATTAAACGACAGGAGATATAATTGAGATTTTGAAGAATTAAATTTTACGCAGTTTATGGTTCGACGTTCTAAATCCACAGCCAAAGGACGTGAATCCGGCACAACTTGTATTGAGCGGTTCAATACATAGTTCCAAATCCAATGAAGAAGAGATTGATCAGTAAATGTAATAGTGCGAAAGAAACATTTGCCCATAAAATCGTGTATGCTCTCAAGTACAAAAGACATCATTGCACTTTCTGGGAAGGTGTCACTTGCGCATGTAGCACTGCGCCATCCTGTTAAAACCACAATTTTTCGGTGTTTATATTATTTCATTCGGGTAAAAGGAAAGTGGAAACGCCTCGCTGTTACCGGTGATGGCCTCACCAACTACGTTCTCAAAAGCATTTGATAGAGTTTGTCATCAAGCTTTCTTATCGAAGTTCGGGCATTTGGTATTGATGAATCTCTTCTTCGATGTACATGTTGTATTGGATGGTTTTAAATATGAAATCCGTAAAATAAATGCTGGTGTGCCACAGGGCTCCGTTTTGTCTCAGACTCTCTTTTTCATATTCATCAATGACCTTTTGTCTGAAACTTCTAATCAATTAAATGTTTTGCTGATAATAGTACCCTCAGCTTCTCAAATTCGTTTCAGGACACATGTCCATGTTGTTTGGGTGTTGATCTAGAACGAAAGCTTATGATAAGTTCATTTAATTCGAATCTCGATAGTATTGTCATAGGGGGAACCATAAAACCATTTAATGCTCAAAAACGTAATGCTGCTTTCTGTCGTTAAAGCGTAAATCCACCCCCATGATGCTTTCCATGAGCGGCACTTGGATTGAGGAAACCGAACAGTTTTCAGTTCTGGGTATGTGCATCACAGGCCACCTTGTGTACAATGACCACATTTTCGATGTGGCCAAAAACGCTGCTAAGTGCTTAGGTTTCCTTCGACCTTGCAAGACATCTGGCTGTAACCTATATGGCCTTTATTCGTCCAAAGCTCGAGTACAATTCCCATATTTGGGCATGTGCTCCAATAATCCACTTGAGTCTCTTGGATAGAATCAAAAACAGAGCTTTAAAAATGATAGTTGATAAAAGTATAGTAGAAGTATTTGAATCTCTCGAACACCGTCGCAATGTTGTTGTCTTTCACTATTTTACCTTTATGTTTATAAACAGTGTTGTAGTGAAATAGCCAATTCCATTCCTCCCTTAAACAATTTAACAATAATACTCGCACTTAAGGGAGTGCCCATCAGTTTACTCTTGAGCCTAACTTCGGAGGAACTATTTAATTTAGAGATTCTTTTACTTAGCCGCACTACACGAATGTGTAATGCCTTACCCGACTCTATATTTCCCTCTTATTATAAATTTAAAACCAATGTGCATCGGTATCTCCTTTTAAATCCTCTCCAACTTTCCTAAAACGCTCGCACTGTACTCAAACATTTTAAGGGTAGTCCATGTCCATAATATTACACCTAATTTTTTTCTTATCAAAATCGTTAGAGCCGTTTTCGAAATAAATAAGATTTTGCATTACGGGTGTATGGAGGGTACCGTTAGTTTTGGAGCAAAACAAATTTTCAATTTCCCCTCTAGGGAATCACCGAAGACCGTTAAGTATCGAGTTTGAAGAAAATAGGTCCAGTGGCTTAGGCTCTAGATCGAGGTACAGACATACGGACAGGCAGACGAAATTGTCGGACCCACTTTATTCGTGTTCGCTATCATCATTATGATTTTTTTTACAAATGCAGAACTTGCCCTAAAGTACCTACATATATCGCAAGTAAAAAGTACAGACCGATGATGTCGCCAACCCAAAATTCCCGCCAAATAGTAACTACTTCTTGATGCATTGCAATTCTATAAATCACGTGTGGATTGTAATCGACAATTTTTCTTGTTGACGAAGCCATTCATCTGAAAATGGGCCTCGCCACTGAATATGATTTTTCAACAGAACACAATTTCATAAAACATTTTTATAACTTGCACTATTTTTTGAAAGCTATAACTCTTCATGTTTATTTGACAAGACAAAGTAAATAAATGACAGACAATTTGACAGATGTAGCCTCAACAATATGGCCGTAATAAAAAAATCGTATTGAAATAATTTGAGGAATTAAATTTTTGGGTGTTTTGATGTTTCTCTAACATTCTACTTCATTGACTTATTATATATGGACTGCTAGTTGTGTATAATTCTCATACAAAATTTGCAACCAAAATGGTCCAACGGATACAATCGAAACTAGCCCTCGTGCCGACACTAGTGGCAAAAATAAACAACATATTTAACGCCATCTCTTGTTCTACTAGTGCCAACAGAAATATTTACTCATAGAAACTAAGGACATCTATCGACATTGCTTTGAAGAAACGGTGCTAGTCTATGGTTAGAGAGATAATCGGCTGAGAATAGTGCTAAGGGATCTCGAAAAAAAAATCCCCTTTAAAATATTTTATGTCATTTTGGTTTACTTAATGATTTTATGTCCGCGCAGGTGCATATAATTAAATGTTACACAAAATAGCGAACTCATTTTAGGCAATCGTTTAGTTTGTGTCAAAACACAAACTTTTTAGTTGCTCGAACCAAGCAGTTGAGAAACTAAAAATTGAATGTGTTCGCCTAGCCTTACAGTTCTAGATTAAGATAAGGTGCGTTTTATTATTCACAAATCTGTCTCAGTCCGGATCTGGATTAAGTTTTAACATGTATTACAAAAACAATTTGGGATCATGTTTTCTATCGGGATCTATTTCAAAGATCCAAAAATCAGTTATTACACTGGCGAGTAGATGGCTTTTTATGGCAAGGTAGTGTAAGCTATAGTGTAAAGAAAAAAGACAAGACATAATTTAAAATTTACAAACCCAAGGATAAAAAGAGACGGACTTATAACACTGCTGTCACTAAGATCCGTATCGTTTTATTTTCAAAGGAAGATCCAGATCCAGATAGATTTGTGAATAATAAAAAGCACCTAAAGAAAGTTTTTTGTAAATTTGATACAAATTGTAGGATTGGTTTTTCTCTAAAGTGAGTTGTTAATTTAAATCAAAATTAGGATTTATTTGCATAACTAATTTTTTTGCAAATATTTTCGCTCTAGCCAAAAAGATCTTAGCTTATCTCTTGATTTCTAGTATAAAAATTAAAATTATTTGTAAAAGTGAAACTAATTGCTTTAATAAAAGTATTTTTACAAACAATAATAATATTTGTTAATAGATAATACAAGTAAATGCAACGAAAACTGTGTTGCAGTATATGTTTATACGTTGAAAACCAAAATGAAAAAGGGAAAATTAAAAAGGGAAATTTTCAGATTTGGCAATTGGACTATTTGCACATTAGCCCCTTTAGCACTGGTTCCATTTCATAGTATTCAAATTTTCCGTCAGTGTCGGCACGGGGGCTAGTGTCGTTTGGTAATCCGTTGGACCATTCTGTAATCAGCTACTAGCAGTCCATATCTAGTATGTCAATGTTCTACTTATTTACGGTGACCTTAACGATAACAGCGCCAATGTTCATATTTGCCATCCATTTAAGGTGCGCTCACAACACGCGCCTTCATAATGCCCTGTTTAAATAATTGTGACTTTTCATTACGGCATCCAAGACGATGTTTTTGTTAATGAGATCCATGAGGAGCTCTGTACACTATTGGAACTGAATCATTCGATCCATCCAGATTAAAACTTAAATCCGGATGTAAATTATACAAGTTTAATGTTAGTACATCCGGATTAAAGTTTTAATTTTCAGTTGTCAAAAATTTAAATGTTATTAAGCCTGAAAGGTACATAAGCTATTAACACGTAAGGCAAAATAAATTTGTTTGTGCAATTTCAAGGCAACCAAAAACAAAAAAAAAGTATAAATTGCCTAAACAGTGTTGAGGCCAACTTGAATGACCCTTCGTTTTGATGGTAAGACACAGTACTCGCATCTTATTATATTTTGTTTTGGTTTTTCAAATTATTCTTTCTTCATTTAATTTCAATTCAACTCTAAGCCAATCGTTCAACTCTTGAATTGAAAATCTAATCCAAATCGATGCTTGAATGATGAGAAATAATGGCGCTGTACACGAATAAAAGAAATTTCAAAACGATTCTTCTCTTTAATTATACATATGTGGATGAAAAATGTCCCCTTAATTGTAGAATGGTGTGTTCATGTATTTACTTTGCATTTGACTTCAAGTTTAAGGGTACTTGTGAAGTTCCAACAGATGCCTGACCATATTGGCTTTTTATTCCCTTCAGCTCAATCTATAATTTCTAATTAGATTCTCTCCTGATAACTTAAAGAAAACAGTTAATGATTATATTTTTTGGTTTGAAATATCGTACTAATGTATGTAGGAACGAGGAGAACAAATTTTAGTTTTAAGCATACCTTTTGAAAAATGTATGAAAAAAAAACTTAGAAATAAATGTAATAAATAAACAAAATCAAATATGAAAAGTAGTTTAAACAAAATAAGTGTCATGCGTCCATTACTTTAATTTGGAAATTTTTCGGAACATGATTTTTAATATTTTTTTTTGTTAATTTGTTAATTCAGTTTGAGGATTGCAGATTGCGGTCATAAAGTTTTACCAAAAAAGACGTAGTTAACGCCAGGTATTATCGGCAAGCATTAAATAAATCTCTGTGCAGACTGGATTACTTTTTCGTTCGGGGATAGTTTTAGAAAAAACTGAGCTTTGAAACTTTTCTTAGACTTATGGGCTTGACATCTTATTAGTTACGTAAAGCAAAAATAATCCAAGTGCTATTGAACACTTTTCACATTCCTATTTTTTAAATATACATATGTATTGTTTAAGTTCTCGAAGCTCATTTTTACAAAAAAAAACAACATTTTTATGCTTCCTTCAATTCTCACATAGCTAATTATTAAATTTTATCTGAATTAGCTAGTTTTTAAGAACGAATTTGCTTACTTTTACTGTTGTAATATTTACTAGGTATTTCATGTTTTTACTTACCTGCTACTCCCTTCAATCCTTTAATGTCATACCGAATTACACATCGACTTAAAGAATATTGATTTTGTTAATACTAGAATTACACCTTAAGAGATAAATGTGTGTGCCTCTTCTCTATAAGCTAATCCACCCATATAACCTTTCCTATCGTATTCTGTGCTTGTGCAACACTAACTGTGCCAAAATCAACGTGTTAAAAAAAAAAGTTTCATAAATCTTTTGACAAAATCCAAAAATATTAGTTTTCAAAACTGCACATTAATCTAAATACAAATATTAAGCTGTGGAGTTCTTTGTGTTTGATATTATGCTATTTGCCAATAAGAAGAAGATTTATTTTATGCAAGAGGATGCCAAAAAAGAAAATGCTTCCATAGATAGATAGATAGATATCCTTTTTATTTTTTATCCCGCATCACATTGTAAGATTGATGGGAAATAATCTCCTGACGAAAACAAAAAAAATAATAGAAAATATCTCAAGAGCATTGTATACTGGAAATTAATGGATAACGTCTAACGAAAACTCTTAACGTCGACGCAGGGTGAAGACATTTATCTACTTATTCTACTTACAGTGATGTGCTTCAATAATAAATATTGTGAAATAATATTTTTATATTTAAAGGTTATACAAAAAATCCATTAAACAAGGACCTCAGCAAAAGGAAGTGTAAATATTCTCTTGGACTTGTGGCATATCCAGTCCAACTGGACATCCTTATGAAAAACTCCAGAGGGCTTTAGAACAGAGCTAAACATACAATAGCAATGAACCTGCTTACTGGAATCTCTTCAAGATCAGTAAAAACGAATATAAGAACAGAGCAGCCTGGCGGAAATTTTGTACAAACATAAAGTCTACTGAGGACGTTTCAAGGCCCAGGAAAATCATGTCAAAGGTTCACACTCCTCTTGGTTTTCTTAAAAGGCCGAATGGACGTGGAGTAAATATACAGAGTGGCTTGTACCATAGACTCCTTCTCAGTCTACAAGTCTGCAAGGCCTAATGGAATGATTCCAATTATACTCCAAAGCTGTAAAGACGTTATTTGACCGTTTCTGGTGGAAATATTCAAGGGATGTTTAAATATCACTTATATTCCATCTAGTTGGAGAGAAGTTAATGTCATTTTCATTCCGAAAGCTGGCAAGCCTACTCACACTGAACCGAAAAACTTTAGACGAATTAGCCTATCTTACTTTCTTCTTAAGATCTTAGAAATGCTGATAGAAATACACATTTGCTTCAAGCTAAATGATATTGGTCTTTCGCAGACGGCACTCCATGAAGTGGTCAGCACGATTGAGAAAATAATCCTTGAACTAGAAGGGGCCCTCAAATTTTTTAAATTAATAAATTTGGTGGTGCAACAGCTCGAAGTGAACCAGGACCTAGTGACTTACAACTCTCAACCATTCCTGTGTGTGTGTTACCAGGAAATTAAAAAATAATAAAATTAATCCTAAAAAAAAACTAAAAAAGAGGCTGGGTGCGACCCACACTGATAACTTCCCATTTGTTTAAAAAAAAACTATTAATTCAATATTTGTCAACATTTAACCAATTGTACAAAATAATACTATGCATAAAATAAACTTAAATTAGAAGTCAATATCACTACTATACTCTGTCCAACAAAAATTGTCAGTACAGGGAAGATAGGACGTTTGTCTCTCATTCTGGTTGCATTGCCATGCATAAGTATGTCGCCTTTTAAACCTCTCACAGGGATTCCGTAGTTTACATTATAAATCGCAGTAAATGAGAGTAAAAAACGCGTAGGGCTACCGTCTGCTGATTCAAAAAGACTGAAAACAATATTCAATTTACCTTTTCCCACAACACCAAGCGGTAAGATAATGTGCGCGTTTTTTTTTAAGTTGAAAAGCAATACGACAACACTCAACATACTCATCATCTTAAAATGTGTTCTCAAAAGTTTCAAATCCCAAAAGCTCCTTAGTAAAAACCACTGAAAAAGCTCCTTACTTGCAATTGAGAATGATAATGGTAACTCTGTTTTGATGTAGATAAAGAGCGCACGGTCGTATTGAGTCTTGAGCAGCGTTGCCGCTGGGCTTCACGAAAGTGTAACACATTTTTTTAAAAAAACGTAACAAAAGCGAAAAAAATGTAACAAATTGAAAAAAAATGATTTAAATCAAAGAATGCTCTTGAACTCAATTTTTAATTTTTAATAGGAACATAAGTTTTCTTCAACACAGTTTTTAAATTCAGTACAAAACTATACATTAAATAATAAGTTAATAAATTATTATAAGTAAGACACATTTTAAGTTTTACATAAAACATGTTTAGGCAAATTAAGAGAATTGATCTTTTATTTGTTTTGCAAACATTATTGATTCAATGGTATTCAAGTGATACCTATTGGTTAAATCATTTTTTATCAAATTTAGCTCTGAAAAAATACGTTCTGCGGCCGCAGAACTGTGTGGTAAACTTAATATTTTATAAACAAATTCTGTTATATTTTCAAAAAGATTTTCTTTTTGAGCATTTTGCAAAGAGCCAACATGGAATATGGAAACTGGAATACTTTGAGGAATGGATATCTAACCATGTTTATATGCTGGATCGAGAGATCGAGTTTGAATTTGAAGTGAAAGATAGCAAGATTTCGACTAAACTGTAACTGAACGAGTTCGATCGAGTCGAATGAAGGTGATTTCAACTCAATTTAGGACGTAGGTGTACAAATAGGTGGAAGTGTTGTTTAAGCGCACTTCACACTGATTAAAAAAATCATAAAGTAAATTTTTAAAGAAAAAAAAAGTTTGGAGAAAAAAGTGTAACAAAAAGAAAAAAAAAGTAACATAGTAACAAATACAAAAAGATTAAGAAAAGTGTAACACTTTTGTTACACTTGTAACATTGTGGCAACGTTGGTCTTGAGTGGCACTTGACACTCTTGATCTTGACAGTATCTCATCAGCAGTGGGATACGACGGTCGTGTTGGAGTGTACAACTTTTTGCAAAGAATTACAACAACAATTCCTTAAGAAAAGTCAGTGGCTTGCTCTTTTTATAGTGGCATTTTTCCTAACGCATTGTAGTGAGGGTGCATCAGGCGCCACTGCTTTAGAAAAAGCTCTCCCATAAGGCCTGTACTGACAATTTTTGTTGGACAGAGTATAACTATCTCCGCTGCCTGCTGAAAATAATAATGCTTTTTTTCAGGGGTACTCTCCCTCGGAAGTAGGTTTAGCGGTGGGTGGATGAACTTCAGTGGTAAAATGTTTGTAAAGAAACAAAAAACAAAAAAACGGTCTGTTTGGCACGTACTTGTAGAGCCGTTCTGTCGAAACCACATGTTGTGGGTATTCACATCATCCGATTCGGTCCAAAAGAATAATTGGTCACCATTGACCAATAGCGATCACCGTTGATGGTGATGGTTTGTCCAACATCTTTCTTAAAGAAGTATGGACTATTTAACTATTATTTAACCCTTTTTTAATTTTAATTTTTCCTTTTTTTCTTAAATATAACAACATTTTTGTAATCAACAATCAAAACAAAAATTTCGTGGAAGGCTTGATATAGCCATCCGCATTCAAATTATACGACTTTTTCTTAAGATGAGTCTGGTTTTTGAAAGTTGTAAGAAGATTCCGTATTAAATCGTTAAAGTTTTTCAGTTGACTATTTTTTTCGCTTTCTAGGTTGGTTTTCCCCCTTTTCACTTAAAGGTTCAAAAAAGGAGAAAATCCCTCAATATGACATCCTTAGTTATCATACAATCTTTGCCAAGTTGTAGTCTACCAAGTTATGCGCGGTGCGGAATTGACTGCCTCGGATACACCTGAACACTCTCACGGACATCGTTGATATTTTCAGCAGGTCTGTCTTTTCGTTGACGTACGGGTTTTGGCAGATTGTTCACTGAAACCGTCAACTCAACTTTACAAACAGTACTCACGGAAGGAAGATAACGTCGACCGTCAAATATTCGAACGTAAAGGTTGCTCCAACGGAAGACTCATTTTTATAAAATAATTTAATCATCTGCAAATATTGTTGAACGCTATACCTCCCCATGTTGATTTGGCAAGACATATTTAATAAATAACAGCCAATTTGACAGAAGTTCTTTCTCAACACAATGGAGTGCTGCAACTGGAACTGGAGCTGCAGCTGAGATAACTGTCAAAAAGACTCATACGTGATATTTTTCTCGTAAGGACAATGGACAATGCTGCTGTCAGATTTCTAACATATCTGTCAGCTGATTTAAATCATTTTCGAATTTATTAAAGAAAGTCATTTTATGAGGAAATAAAAAACGCTTGAAACTCACTTCAACTTTATGTAAACCTGCATCTAGTGGTTTGACTAGGTAGAATTGGAAAAGTCAAAATTGCTGTACGTTGGCAGCTGCGTTCCGTGTATTTGTAATAATAAATTTGTGTGTATCCGATATTTTGACACGTTGCAGCTTCTGTTCTAGCTCCGTTTCCATTGAGTTCGGCCATGGTAGCTTCATTAATATGGCCGCAATCACATGTCAGAGCATAGAAGTCCAAATTGGAGAATTGTATATTCAAATTATTTTAAAAGGATTTTTAAAAATCTTAGGGAAACATTATTTTCCGATGTAACATAACCTTAAATGTTAACGTTTCTAATTTTGAGGTTGGTAGAACTAATTAATGCCGGTTACTAAAAACCGAAGTACTGTTTAAGAACCTGTTGCTTAGTGACTAAAAGTCTCATTTTAAAACTTTCTTTGACCTACAAAGATAATGATTGACTATTCACTTTACACATTACTGTTGGGGCATTAGTCATCTTTCCACACAAAAAATGGCAGATCTTTTCTTTAGTCTTTGTTTATTCACATTTTACGATATTTATGTTTTATTTTTTGTAAATAAATTCCTCTCATTTATCAGCCTGACCACATTCTAAGTTTTTAGTTGCAATTCTGTTGAATACAAATATTTAATTAAAGCATTTCTGTTGGCATTACAAACATGTATGTATGTACATAGTAAACAAAAAAAGAAAGAAATTACTTTTGAATTGACTTAAAAAGCGTATAAGAATGAATGGAAATAATTACAAAAACTTTTGCGTGTGAATGTTTCTAGAAGCTGAGGAAAAGTAGTTAAATTATTGAAGAAACTTTCGAAAGCCGAATATAGGTTTGCCAAGAGTGTCCCCTAAAGGGTGAGTTTTTTTTGTAGATGTTGAGCATTCTTAACCAGAAATAAAATTTAGAAAAATGGTTTTTATATTCATAGAAATAACTTTATTTGACAAATAATTTTGAATAGAGCAATAATGCAAAGGCTGGTGCATTTGAACTACCTATATTAAAAACTATTATTAGAGTTCTGAGCTTCAAGAGGTTATCAAAAGAAATGCCAAATATATTTTTAATTTTTTTTTTTAACTTACACTGTCGAGCAAAATATTTCACATCCACAAGTTGATATCGGTAACAATTTTCTGGTATCCAAGTAGATCGCAATTCTAGCTGTCCAGAGCAATTACCATGTTTTACCTACAGCTTGTGTAGTATGGTTATTCCAGTTTAGCGTTCGATTAAAGCATATACCCAGATTTGTAGCTGTTTACCCAAATCCAAAACTATATTGAAAACTATGAAATCTCCTGTCACAGAAAAGAGTGTTGCCAATCTAAACCCTTCGAAAACAGCTTAGCAATCAGACCATGAGTTGGTCCATTATGATACCACATTGAATCTAGGAGACTTTCCACCTAATCGTAAAGCCAATTGGAGCTCTTTGTGAAGCTAGTTAGATCTATATCTATATCTATATTTCTTAGATCACTAAGATCATTGTGGTAGAAATCTTCCAGACAGAGTCTACGTCTTTGGGATAAAGTAGGACAGGCACAGAGAAGGTAAGGAATCTATTCTTCCTGTTCTCCTTCCATGCAGCTTCTGCATAAATCGCTTGAATAAATTCCAGGCCCGTTGTGTTATTGCCTATTAATAACACAATATTAAAGGTTTAGAAAAGACGACAGTTGAGTTCATGGAAATACTGATGACGACACATTTTCTGGACTGTGAAAACAGCAGTCTGGAAATGTTTAAATACCCTAGCAAGTCAGAGAGAGAACTTATGCAGTAGGAAGTATTATTAAATACTTTCTCTCCGAATAAGTTTCCGGTTCTGTACGACATACTGTCAATAATGCTGCAGTTCTATGGGCGGAAATAACTTTCTAAAGGATACCTCACCTTTAACTATGTATCCGAGTCCTAGAGACAATCAAAGGTAGTCTTTATTTTGAAAGACGGAGCCATGAATCCGCGAAGGATTTTGGGCTAATTAGTCTGACTTCTTTCGTGCTAAAAACTTTGGAGTGCATTATCGACATCCGCCTATTAAGGAAATACTTAGCAGATGTCCTCTTAAAACCTCTCAACATGCATACCTTAAAAGTAAATTCACGGATAAAGCACGTCACTACTTAGTGCGTACAATTAAAAAAAAATTAAATTCAAAGATACTCTCGATACCTTCTAAGATGTGGAAGGTGCTTTCAAACACGTCCTCACCGAATCCATTCGGGAATCACTCGTTGACTTTGTTTTATTATAGAATACATCAGGGTGTAGACTGTAGATTATATACATGCTCAGCGACGGAAGGCATTAAAGTACGATAAGTAATATACGCTCAGAGCGGATTACTGGCCCCTCTTCTTTGGCTTTTGGTCATGAATAAAATCCTCGTTAAGTTGTAAGGATGTTAAGTGAAAGCGGTTACTTAGCAGATGATTTAGTACTACTAGTGTCTGGAGAGTTCACTCCTGTGTTAAGTCAAATCACAGAAATGTGTTTAAGAAACATTAGTAACTGTAGTTCGTGTTTTAGATTACGTGTTAACTAAAGCATAACTGAACTGATGATATTTACTACCGAAACTTAGATACACCTCTTTCCTCTACCCTTCCCCTGTCTTTCAGTGGAAAATATTTAGGTTTTATTCTTGATCCCATACTGAACTGGGAGCAGAACATTGAAGATACGATTAAGAAGGCCTGCATAGCTTTCAACGCCTGAAGCAAATCATTTGGTTAAAAGTTGGTTCTTCATTCTAAGATGATTTTGTTAACGTGCACAAGCATGGTGCAAACGATCCTCACATAATATGGTTCGATTGTGTAGTGGCCTGGCTTACTAAAGTATATAATATTGATAAACTCATGAGAGTACAAAAACCTGCTAGCGTTAGCACCACAGGGGCTCTAAGTTCTTGCCCAACTGATCCCTTAAGCGTTTTTCGTGATCTTTTATTACTTGATTTACGTATAAAGTATCTAGTATCTTGCAGTAAATTAAAGCTAAAGGAATCTAACTCCTGGGTCTGCCAAATCTTATAGTAACAGCAATACTACTGAGTTGACTTATTAAAAATGAAAAGTGACCTTTTTTAGTTATCCAATTAATGTTGATAGAGTGGGCTTGTGTTGATTGAGTTGACTCCCATAGAGATGTATTAGAATCTAATTACTTAAACTTTAGTATAAAAATTACTTCTTATTAGCGTAAAAATACGTTATTATTTTGACACTTCAATTGTTTTGATCTGATCGTGCCACTTCAAAGTTGCTCGGTCCCCTTTTTTGTTAAAACGTACCGACATTTTTCCCCACGGACGCTTTATGAAAAATGCACGGTAGTGTTTGTTTTCCTTTAAATATATTCCCTGAAAGGGATCGCTAACATGTTCTGCAGTCTTTTAAGGGGCGTAAGCAACTGGCATCGGCGGATGGACTTCCGGTATAGTGTCATCCTCTACTTTGCTGGCATCCAAGGGCAAAGTAGAAGAGTGCCTTAGCGAGACTCTACGTGTGGTTATAATGGCGGCGCGGCGGCGGGTTCATCCTTCTGGGTCATTTCAATCGACGAGTCGATATCGGCTGATAAGGAGGCGGTTTGCTTGAATGTGATCTTGCATGTTCGGGTTATATGTGCACTACATGTTGGCTTGTTGGTGTCAGAAGAGGGCGCGGCCCTGTTTGGGGGCTTTACTGGCAGAATCTCGGCCTCGTCGGCGGTTAAAGTTCTTATCCGTTTTTTCGGCTTAATCTCGAACATGACTGGTGATTCTGCGTGAACGGGGGGTGTCATTTTCGTCGGCATTGTCTTACGAGTTACGACGTAGCTTTTGCAATGTTTGCCCTGGCGTTGGTCGTCGGTAGACGATGAATGCGATCTGCCGTGAACTGGTGATCTACTACTTCTTTCTTTCTTCTTCGCAGATCGAGGGCTTCCACGTACCAATTTGCGGTATGGCTCTTCAGGTTTCGGCAATTTTTCCAGAACTTCGTCAGAAATCGCTCGACTTAAGTGGTTGGTATCGTGAAAAAGGTGAGTGCTCGCTGCGGTATCCCGTGATGATGCGTGCACGTTGAAGATTGGAGACTGACTGGTATCCTGATGATCGGTTTGACGTTCTGTTATGTTTTTTTTTTCGGAGGTAAGCAACTGTGAATTGTGATTTTCGGAATAAAATCCCTTCAGGTCTTTGACGTAAACTCGAACTATTGCCTTTCTCTGTGGCTCGCTCCTTTGCTTCCGAAGTAACACGATGACTGGTGAAAGTATTTTTATGACTTCGTACGGACCTTCGTATCGGCTTGCTTGTTTTTCGGCAAAATAATTAATGGCAGAAGATAGAACTCTCGTTTTCATATAAACTTGTTCACCAATACCCGGTCGCCAAGGTCTTCGTCGTAATTTATAATATTTTGCTTGTTCCTGACTGGATTTGGCTAAATTCCTTTTTACAAGCTCGTATAGCGAGCGCATTCATTCTTGTCTGGTGTTGATGTTTTCCATTGGGTCGTTGGGTATGGCCAGAGCGAGTATTTCGTGTGGGCCTCTCAGCTCTCGCCCGAAATTCAAAATTGCTTGGGAAAATCCAGTAGACACATGAACACTTGTATTAATAGCAGACGTTAGCTCAGGGATGTATTCGTCCCAGTGGCGCTGATTGTCACATATACGTATTATGCGATCATCGTTTTTAATACTCTGTTAACCCTTTCAGTGGGGTTTTATTGCGGTGTATAAGGTGCTGTCAATCGTTGCTTGATTCGCAGATCGCCATTGTCCGACAGGAAGGTGTGTGGCACTTCGAATCGGGTTACGATTCTTTCTCGTACAGCTTGGATTAATCCCGGAGTAGTGGCAGAACGTAATGAGACGGCTTCTACCCATTTGGAAAATTTATCAGTCATCACCAATAGCGTAGTGTGGCCCTTCATAGAGCGGGGTAAAGGACTCAACAAATCTGCGCATACAGTTTCCCATGGTCCTTCGGTGGGGGTGGTGTACATTAACCCACTAGGCTTAAGTTGCGGAGTCTTAAATTGGTTACATACTTGGTATTTCCTTACGTATTTACTAATGTCTCGGAACATCTAGGACGAACTTCGGTTGCTTATGCTTGATTCCTTAGACTGTGAGCTAGCGAACTGAAGGCGTTGACGGAGGTTTATGGTGTGAGGAGGCTGGGTGATCACTCAATCAGATTAGTGACTACTTCAGCATCAGTCATCAAGCTGCCTAGTTTGGCACAGTGAAAATAGTCCGGTTGAGTGACTGATCCAAATTACGGGTGATTGTGCAAAATCAAAAATATTACTATAAAACACATCCTTTTCTTTTGAACTCACTCCGTGTTCCGTGAGAATGTCTATTATTCAAGGTTCAAATGAGTTATGTTATCAAAATGGCGCACTAAAGCGCTAATTGAGCCACACCGCTAGACTGCCATTGTTTGCCATTTCTTAGTAGGTAAACCTACCTTTATTCCTACCCGATTATTTAAAAAAAAATTATGATCATTTTTTGAAAGAAATTTTTTTTATTTGCAGAAAATTAAGCCTTAAAATTGGCGTACCAAAATTTTAAATTAAAATTATTGTATTAAAAGCTTTTATAGAGTATTATATTTTTCCATAAATTCTTATCTACTCAAGAAATCCCTTTTTAGCTCAAACAATTATTTATATTTTTAAAGTCTTTTTTTTTCTTAGACCAAACTATTTTTAATGAACAAATTTTGTCACTTGAATTACGTGGGACTTCGTTGTGCATTTTATTTCATTTCTTATTTTTATTGAACATGTTTCTCAAGATTCTTTTCTCCAAGTATATAGGTACACAACATAAAAATATAAAAATAAATAAACATAGAAAAAAAATCATTTTAAATCCTTAAAAACCTAATATTTATAAGATCTAAACTTTAATGCATTTATTAATAAATTTAAACTTTCTAATTGCAGGTGCTCTACCCCTAGTGACAGCAACCACTCTATGCTTTACATTCAAGTGGAAATGGTGTATAATCATTTCATACTGTTTGCTCTCCTTATGGGGTCTTTATAAAGTAAGTAATCTAAACGTCACGTTGTTATTGTGTCACACTATCTATATGTAAAGAAAGTTGAGTATTTTATAGTGTACGAGTATAGAATCATTTATATTTTAAACTCCATCACTTTTGTGCACAAGGAACTCTTATGTGAAAACACACACAGATTTACACATATAGCGCAGAGTCTATATATCGTGATTAACCTCCTTTTCATCGGAGGGATCCTTGACTTGAGTCTGATGTCCTCTGTGCGCTGCTGATGTGTGTTGTGTTCCTAAGTTTTTACTATATCTCTCTAGATGAAGGAGGATTTCTCAAGTACTTATCCATTAAATTGAGGTCGTTATCACAGCTGTGAATACAGAAACGGGATGAGCATCTATAACATTCTGTGTGATTTAATTTCTTTCAATGTCACCCTTTCCTTGTGTGTGGGATGTTAGATTATACACATGGATTATGCAGCTATACATAGCATATAGTATTTTTTGGCAAATATATTATTCTTGTTGGAAATGAGCTCGGAATATTGTGTCCTTTTCTGAGCGCCTGGCTGTATCTCAATATATCTATAGCAACAGAATACACAAACTCGTGTAGCCAGTATTTACACAAATTCCACATTCTTGGCAAAATATGTTTTGTGAATGGAGGACTTGAAGTTAAAATATGATTGCCAGGGATTTTTTTTTATTTTTGACAGGCATCTACTTTTTATAATACATTTTGATTTTATTGATTAAAATAAAAAAGTAAATAAGATGTTCAAAATTTCATATAAACTAAAACAAAATATATATTTAAAAATGATGTACCTGAAATAATTTAAAAATTCTGAAACAAAACAATTTTAAGCAAATTAGTTAAAAAAGACGTTCTTAGTAAATTAAAAAGAATTACTGAGAAATTTCAGTGAATCTAGAGTTGGTTACTTTTTATATTGAAGGAATTAAAGAAAATCAAGTGTATTTGGACTTGTTCTTACTTTGTTTACTTCAATATGTGAATATAGTGAATAATACTGGCGCAAATTTTTCAAAACTCTAATCTTGATACTTCTTAACAATTTCCTAACTTTAAAGCAGTTTACAATTTTTTTTTTGTATTTTAAATATTTTCGAACTAGTCTCGATAAAGAGTATTTTATTTTTTAAATTGCTTCTGAACACACCTTATACAATGGCAGTTTGTTGAAAAATCTATGTAAATAGCCCTTTTTCGACATTTGGAAATGTTATAGAACCATAAAGTTAGCATGATACTAAAAAGATAAAATAGGTGATCGATGACTTTAACTTTAATGAAATGTAAAAGAAAGTATGATGAAGCGAATGCAGGGGGAGTTTTGGGGGTTCAAACATATGTACCCCTTCGTGAAATAGAAATATATCAGAAAATTAATTTCTTTGCCTAAGAATTTAACACTTAATTTTTAAGCTTTTCAAGGCTTACTCCCTGAACACATTGGAACGAATTATTACCAAAAGAACAAACAAATAAGTTATGTATTATTAAATTGTGTGATCGACACATCGAATTGAGAAACTGTTAACATGATCAACGAAGGAACAATTCAGATCAAATAAAAAGAAGAATTTGGGTGTTATAAAAATTATATCAAATAAATGCAAGTACTGGGGCGTACTTGTGTTGTAGGGTGAGCACCATTAAACTTTTAAGGGTTCTTTGAAAAATATGAAGGGAACATAAATTTAAATTAAAACTGGGAATATCTGGGAAGCCTAGAATCTGGATTAAAACCCAGAACTTTTTAAGCGATAATTATTGAAATTATTGATGAAAAAAAGAGAATATAATAAACTATCACCCAATTCTGGAATAAAACCGATACAAAATAGGGTCTCGAGTCTCACAATTTGAGATTATAAAAACGAATTTCTTAGTTCCTGTTCCCTTCCAATCCTCCTTCTTTCTAGATAGCTTCACTCGCCTCGTTCTGATGACTTAAGCTCTCTCTAATAAAACTCCTACTTCGAATCTTTTCAGTGCAAATTTTTTTTCTTCCCTACAAACAAACAACAAAAACATCTATCGTCTTAACCAGTCAACTAAGAATTCGTTGAATAAGCTTAGTCCTTTTCCTCTATTGGCCTCTTCTTTTACTTACACATTCCCACTCTTAATCACAAGCTTTGTTGAAACTCCTGTACGGTATCACTTCTAATTAATTTACAACGATACTCTCTCTCACCCACACAACCACTGAATTCCCCAAGTTGTTGGTGCCTCTCTCCTCTACTCAACTACTCTATTAAATCTTACTTTTCTAAAATTATTCGAAAAAGTAGCAAATATTAGTTACTAATGTTTTGACATTTTTTTTGATTAATTTTTTATTTTTAATTAAACTTATAACTATCTTAAGGCTAGACAAAAAACTCACGAAAAACTAGCCTACTTATCATTATCTTACAACTAACTCTAATGGGGCACTCTAAGTTAACTATATATATATATATATATATATTGACTTAATACTAATACCTTTTTGCCCTAAAAAACTAACCTAATACTAAAATGCAGTATATCTGTTCATTTATTTTTTTTTTTCAAAAAATAATAATTAAAAACTTGATATCCTTATCTTTTTTTTTTTTAATTGTCAATTGAGCTCCCAAAACTGATTCTCTTGCTTCCTCCTATCTCTCGGTCCTGATCAGATACTACTGAACCGAATTTGCTCAGCACCACCTTGTTCGAGCACGTCTCGATCATAAAGAAGTTGCCGATCCACAGTTTTACGGCTGACGTGGTCGATAAACGGAACCGCCTTCCCATCCTGAATCAGCCCTCGACTGTCTAATTAGAGGAGGTGGAATAAAGCTACATTAACGCACACTCTCGCAATATTTATTGTTGGGGTAGTAATCCCTAAAGAATAAACTATTATCTGAGGCCATCACTCCGACCCTGAATCATCTTAAAGTAGATCCCTGTTGGAATAATAATGTTTGTACTCCGACTCTGCTGTTCTGTGTAATCCAAGGCATCGACGTAAGCACTGCCTCTCAAACACACGAATTTTTTCCATTTGAGATGGGGCAACATTGAACCATATCACGCATCCAGCGCCGACGCGTGCCTAAAAAATGTAGTCGTTCAGTTTCAAAATTCTTATTTGCAATGCCAAGAAGTTTTTTAGAAGCTACAAGGTTTTTTTATTTTCACTTTGCGACATACTGGGGCTGAGATATTAAATAAAACATAAAATCATAAAATGCGTGGGTGCACTGACTTACCTATGTTCAATAATTTATTACTCGGCTTTCGTTCATCGTAGAGTGCTGATTTTGTTTTTAAATTGTAGGGAATTACAAGAACTTAAATAATAAAAAATAAAAATTTCATAAATAAATGATCTTTTTTCTTAATAATCACGAAAAAGTGATTTTTAAACAACAAAAAATTATTTCAACTTACTATAACTTTTTTTTAATTTGTTTAAACAAATGTTTTTTTTCATGACATAATAGATAATGTTATTAGGAATAAATACACGTTTAATTTTTGTTTGTACGAGATAGTGGAGCTGAGATATTCGCAAATGACCAAAAAATGACACAAAACACATTTTTACCAATAACTTTGGTAAAAAAGGTTGTCATGTGGTGTAAATTTGGTTTTAAGCCTTTCTCATAAGCACCTATCGATTCATGAAAAAAAAATAGACCATGCCTCAGCGCGCAAGGTCAAATGACGCTTTGACTGGACTAAAACCGTCCCTATGAACGACGCACTTCTCATTTCTCATATTCGAAAAAAAAAAATTAAATATTGGAATATGTACCTAAACAAATAAATAAACTACTTACCAACCTACCTAGCTACCCGTTTTCCTCATTTCCATCACAGATTTGCACGAAATGCTCCCTACAACGAGCGAATTGTTTTTTTTTTTTCTTGTATGCTTTCTATGGGTTCATTTCGTTGCCAAATCGTATGAACGACTTGGGTAGATGATACTGATCGGTTGAGTGAAAACAAAACAGTAGCAGGTAGCTAGTTCATTTTGTTTTATTTGGGTAGTTCACAGAAGGAATGCACGAGTTGGAAAATGGAAAATATGTACGTATACATTAGATATAACTAACGGGTGATTTTTTTGAGGTTAGGATTTTCATGCATTAGTATTTGACAGATCACGTCGGATTTCAGACATGGTGTCAAAGAGAAAGATGCTCAGTATGCTTTGACATTTCATCATGAATAGACTTACTAACGAGCAACGCTTGCAAATCATTGAATTTTATTACCAAAATCAGTGTTCGGTTCGAAATGTGTTTCGCGCTTTACGTCCGATTTATGGTCTACATAATCGACCAAGTGAGCAAACAATTAATGCGATTGTGACCTTCCTCGCTCTCGATATATATGACGTGCGAGTCTCCAGCCCATCCGCTATATCAACACGATCGAATTTAATAGGTACCTATTTGGTCATCTTCTCCGAACTACTCTCAAGCTCCATGAGGACAACGGATTCAAAATGTGGTTAAAAAATGGAAATGGTTGGGATGGAGACAAAAACAAATAGCGAGAGAGAGCGCCGCCGCACAGTGCGTCGACTAGTGGACAAAAATAAAAAAAAAAATAAAAATGCAAATACATACTATGTTTATGCTCTAAACCTGTTTTAAAACATCTTGAACTACTTAAATTTAACTTTATTTTGTTTTTTTCTTCTTCCTGGATTAGCGGGACCTTTGTGAGCAATTGATATATGGAGGGCTCACAGCTGAACCGAACCAAGTCAGAAAAAGTGATTTCGAAGATATTATGAGGTTAGGTAAATAAACTGCCATTAATTAATATTACTGAAATACATATTTAACTCAAAGTAAAGACATTTGGAAAGTTTATTTACCCAGTTTTCTTTTGACCAAAAATGAAAAAGAAGAATTGAAAAATGTACCCAATATTTAAGAAAAATTAAAAAAAATGTGACTTGGTTCATTATTGTCTCGAAAAATTATGAAAAATTGTCAGTAAGGAAAATAAAAATTGGTATAATGCGAATAATGGTGAATTGCGATCGAATCGAAGCCACCTGATTTTGAGCCATGAGAAATTATGTCCAGCAACGGTCAAGGTTATCTCGCTAACGGTTTATTTCGCATTTTTCGCATAAATTTAAATAAAAAAAAATAAAAAAAGAGTTTAGACCATTTTTTTTTTTTTTCAAAATTGTGAAATGAAGTGAATTGGCCACATATATGTTTATTTAGAATACAGCTGTTGATATTGGATAAATAGGATAAATTCAAAGTTTCTTTAAATCCAGATTTCTTAAATGCATACACCCAACTCCGAAAACTGGAAGGGGGATTTGTGTTCTGCCTGCCGTTGTCAAGATATTAGCGAAAATAGTACTGGAACGCATCAGGGAACATCTAGAAGGCACACTCCATGATGAACAAGCAGGTTTACGCAGGCAGGGCTGAATTCTGTTACCAATATTGTTTTCTGTTGGTGATAAACGATCTCCTGCGAGCGGCCTTGACGGGAAACGGAGGGATTCGATGGACTCTGACATCTCACCTGAAACTTCTTGACAATGCGGACGACGTATGCTTGCTCTCTCATAGGATCATGGATCTCCACCAATTGACAACAGGGGTGGAGAGAGAAGCAGAAATCGTGGAGCTGAAAATCAACTACGGTAAAACAAAGATGATCAGCCTCGGAACCCAGTCATCTTCTCTCATAAATATTTCTCAACAACCGGTATGTGGAGGAATAACTCTCTAAGATTAAGAACCAAGCTACGGCTGTTTCGATCCAACGTCGAATCCGTTTTACTTTACGGTTGCAGCAATTGGAAAGTAACAGTAGGTGACACTAAGAAGCTGCAAGCGTTCATTAATAGATAGATGTCTACGAAATATCCTTAGGATTTTCTGGCCCAATCGTATATCAAACGAAGAGCTCCTCAAGAAAACGGATCAGGAACCTATTCACTCTATTATACGACGTCAAAAGTGGCAGTGGATCGGACACACGCTTCGAAAAGGCGACAACTGTATTGCGGCGCATGAAATGCAGTGGAATCCACTCACTAAAGAAGGAAAAAGAGCTGGACGACGGAGCAGCCCAACTAGGCAAGAGTTGGAGGGATTTGCGACTAATATCCAGGAACCGAACACGATAGCGAGCTGACGTTGTGGATGCCCTATGCCCCACTAGGGGTTCCCCATGGACATAAAAGGTCTGAGGACCTAAGTAAGTAACTAAGTATACACCCAACCTCGCAAATACCCCAAATCCTATAGTGTACCTTAGTAGGGGGGTTTCAGGGGGGCAGCATGCAGAACGAGATGAAAAATACGAAAGAAACCATATCCCCACGTCTGTTCGACTATAAAATTGAGGAAAACTGAATAATACTGACTTGGTTCGTTTATGCTTTGAAATAAATCGAAAATGAGAGGCACTGACTTGGTTCTTTTACCGTTAACTAAGGAACAAAACAATTTTTGAATTAGTTCATTACTGCACTGAATAAAGGTCAACTTTGCGGAGATTTTGGCATTAGTTTTGGATTTTTTTTTTTTTTTTTTGACTTGGTTCGGTACAGCTGTGAGCCCTCCATATAGTTTAAGCTGCAATGTAATTGAAAGTTGCAATTTTGTGCGAATTAGCTTAGCTCGCGTAAGAAAAATATTTTGGCTGTATACATTTTTTTGTTTGAATATTAATAATGGATACTTTGACCGCAGATATGAGTTGTTGTTTCGAATTTTTCTTATAAATTTGAATTTTTGTGATTTTTTGAAAAATACTCTTTTTTGAGGCTTACAAATTGTATAAAGTTAAGCTTTTAAAAAAATATTAGCAAGCTGTAGCAAAATATTTTATGTCATTATGTTCAGTTCTCATTGTGCTTTAAGAAAATGTTTACCTTTTTTGCTACTTCTTGCTAACCTTCAAAATATTTGACTTTTTGTAGGACAAGGTCAAACCATAAAAAATAAAAAAGATTCAAAAAATGGATTTCTTTTGATAAAGACACAAAAGTTGAAGGTGTTTTTGAATTTTTATTGAATGATTTAAAAATTAACGGTTATGCGGTTAGAACTATGAACGATTTTGGTCGAAAAAGTATGCCTTCTTTTCAAAAATCTTGAACGTAGGTGGAAGGCTTCTACACGAAACGGCGATCATTTTGCGAGACGCCACGAAGTCTGGTTGAGAACTACTTTTATTTTTCCGTATATTATTCTTAATTTTATGGGAAATTCATCATCTTGTAAATAAATTGTTCAAAAGTATATTGAGTCTCATTGTTAACAAGCCTAAGTTGTGATTTGGGTAAACAAAATATGGAATCACGGCAAGAAGTTTTTTTCAGAATTCGAAAATAACTGCCGAAATAATTAGTCTTGATGAAGAACTCTTAAATACATTTTTTATCGCATTAAGAATCTTAGCTTCAGGGTTTTCTATCCAATTTCATCTTTTGAAATACCTTTAAGACAACTCTCTGAAGAAGCACTAAAGGCAAGTCATAAAGATTTACGGAAAAATCACCTCTCTCACACAAGAAAGACCTCTTGAGAACATTACTTTTAAAGTCTGATCCTTTTATTTCGAATTTCAGACAGATTTAAGACCTTTAAAAGCTGACCAAAGCGATGTCAGGCCATATATCAAAATCTTTCTTCGTATAATTGTTTATTTTTCAGTTTTTCCTTTTGTTATTAATTTTTTTATGAATAACTATTTTTGTCAACAATAAAAATATTCATTCTATTTTATGCTTTTGTGCTTTGGGAACCTACATTCCTACAAACTTTTAAAATATTACAACTTTTGTATAACGTACAAATCATAATTTTTTTTAAATGTTTGGCTTCTAACTAATAATAATAAAATTGTGGGCGTGGGTGGATTTCGGTTCAAATTAATTTTTTTACTTCACACATCAATTCTGGACCCTTTTTTTCAATATCGTACGACAAATTTAAAAAAACAAACACTTTTGTAGAAAAAGTGGGCGTGGCAGTGGGCGAACTGCACACTTTTCTTAATTTATAATTCTCAACTAACCAGAATATTAATACTTGAATTCACTATCGTACGGAAGTTTTCGTTTAACCAATCAGCAGTGGGCGTGGCAAGGGGCTTGAAAATTCCTCAAATTGAGTAAAATCCCTTATTTAGTTCATTTACCAACCAATTTTTGTGCACAGTTACCTTACTTTTGAAAAAGCGCCGCCGCCGGCGCAAAACATTTGCTGACGGCAGTTTTTTTTTGGTATTATGCTCATTTCCCATTTATGTTTTAGTAATAAATAAGTAAGAGTATATTAATATAGAAATAACTAATAATAATAAGTATAATATTTATGAAAATTCTGTTTTGTGTAGGGGAGAGGGGTTGTTTATTAATACAAAAATTTGATGTTCATTTTTATTAATAAACACGCCCCCACCCCCGAATTTTTTTCCTGCGGTCACTCCTGATAATACTATATTTTAATGGAAATTTTCAAATTTGTTAAAATACTCGTAGTTTTAATATCGTTCTTACTTAACTTATGTAAACTTTTTGTTATTGTAAATCACATGCGAATTATCGCTAAGAGATTTGAAATACAAAAGTTGGCAACCATACACATGAAACCATACCATGTGCAATAGTAGATATACCATTAGGACATAAATCGAAAACAATATGTCGTGTTCAATGTATTTGACAAGAAAACCTTACGTGTTACGTGTCCTGCTTTTGCCTCGTACGTTCATCCAACAGGACACGTCTATCGATTAACTGATGGTCCGATTTGATTGTTGTTATTTCATGTCCCATACAACATTTGGGTTTTTATTATTTTTTTCTGTTTTATTTTTGCGAAAGGACTCACAGTTAATACCTTCGTCAATTTTATTGATTTTTCGGTTTCTAGTTTTATTTTGTTCGAACATAAATTAATACTTTTGTTCTTGGTCCACAGGCATTAACAGCAAGTTCACCATGGCAGAGACGTCTTTGCTTCGCTTTGCCATTTACAATGAGATCGATTCTTACATTTTTACGAACAATCGGAATAGTGGGCAGCAATCGAATCGCAATGTCACACGTGTATCTACAGGTAATTGATAAAATCTAAAATAAAAACAATAATTGTTTTTAAATTGAAAAATATTTATTATAAATTTAGATGAACTTGTTTTGTCTCTTTTAATAAAATTTTATAAATTTTTTTTGGTGTTGTTCTTGATAATTATTTTATCTATTGTTGTTACATATTGGTATGTCTTAAATGAGCACAATAATTTTTGAGAAGAAAAATGTATACAAATAAATTTTAAAAATTGTTCATTTTTATCCTCTACTGAAAAAGTTTTTCCTTATTTGCAAAACTTTAAAATATATAGGAAAAATAATTGAAAAAAAAAATGTTAAGAAAAATTAAATAAAATAAAATTGGGAATTTTTTATTGAATTTAACTTAGAGCTTTATTCAAAATGTCTAAGTAAAGTTTTAATTAGTTATGATAAATTTTGGTGCAGGTGAGAATTTCACTATGATTTTATCATGCATCTGTGTGCCTTATAATTCTAAAAACTAAATATTACTTTAAGCTTATGGAGTTATGACCTTCGCACTTAAGCGTGTGTATCATAACTCTAATCAGAGAATTGGAAAGACTCTCTGAAAAACAAAAATATTATGTTAAAAGGTTCATAACTTAAATTCCAGAAGCATGTAGATTTGTAATTGTAACTTACGTTAAACATAATGACGGGGTTACCAAAACCTAGGCACTAAAATAATAAATGAACAAATGAACAAACTGATTGGAAAAAAAAATTGGAAAATTATTTATTAGGGTAAGAGTTTGATAGATACTATAAATACTCGTACACACTTTAAAATTGAAGTAAATTTATGTTTACGTTTTTGTCATAAAGTAGGTAAACATTTATTCAATTATATCCACAGTAAAAAAAATACTTCAGATAACACAAATATTTAATATTTCTCTTTGCACAACATTTATTTCTATATTCTTAGAATTTTCTTCATATTTTCAATGATATTTAAATTATGTCTTATGATTTGCTTAGAATAACAGAAAACAGTTTTATCAACATATCTCAATTCTAAACATTCTTTAAGTTCAGTAAAACAGCTTGGGTCGTAGATATGGAGTGAAATATAATGGAAACTGTAATATTTTCAGTTTTTGATTGTCGTATTCATATGTTATGAATTTTTAATTTTTCAGCTCAACACTTAATGAAACGAAAAATTTAAATTTTTATACTTATGAAATTTGAAAAAAAAAACGAAACCTATATATTAAGTAGAACTGCAAATATACATAAATGTAAATAAATTGGCTGACTTCTTAAAACCAATTCATATTGTTACCTGTAGAGGGTGATGAGTTAGATTCTCGATGTCGGGACTTAAATCTTTTTCATATCAAATATTACCCTAAGAACTTTTCTCTATTATACTAGATAAAAGGATACCATCCATTAATGTTGTAAGAAAAAGAATTAGGGTAGGTTTTTTGGCTTAATGACAGGCTTCAAAATATTGAAACAAGATTGTTAATGCAATCCTTAGTTGAACTAAGGTCTTGGTAGAGTTTTAAATCGTTCACATTCATTAAAAATGTATAATATCTTTTATATAACATATAATTTCATAAATAGTCAGAAATATATGAGGTCTCAAGTGACTGCCTTGAGGAACACCGGAAATTTTTTTTTTCGTTTTCTGAAAAATGGTTAAAATAGTTAACAAGCAGGTATGTAAATAAGGATAGACCAATATGGCTCTGAAAAGTAAAATATGGCCTTCGCAAATCCACCATTTTGTTTATCAAGAAGAACTTCGTGTTGGTACGCAAAAGGAAAATTGCTCTTCGGATGTATGCCCCAATTATCTTAATGAAGAATTTGCAAAAATTCAAAACAGTAATCTAATCGCAATTCAGCGTGCTCCGCTGAACGAAACGTTGCCGGTTGTTGACCCGACAGAATTGAATGAAGGCTATCAGGTTGTTGACCCCGATAGAGAACATTCTCTTCAATTCCAAAGAGTAGATGATGAAGATGTTCTTAGTGCTGTGCTTGAAGTACGGCCACTGGCTTTGATGAAATTCACCTACTCTTTATTAAAATGATCTTACCTCATATTCTCCTTACTCTTACACATATATTTAATACAATAATTATGACATCCTCATTTCCGTCTCCTTGGAAAATTGCTTAGGTTATACCAGTTCTTAAAAAGCTTGCTTCACGTCTGGCACAGCAAGATATTAGACCGATATCGATTTCGTCATTTTTGTCTAAGGTATTGGAAAAAATTCTTTACAAACAAATATCCGCTTTTCTAAAGACGTATAAACTTCTCAGTGATAAACAATTTGGTTTTAGGAAAAGCCACAGTTGTATCACGGCTACTTTGAAGGTTTCAGAAGATATCAGAAATGCAATGGACAGTGATCTAGTATAATTTCTAGTGCTATTAGATTTCTCAAAAGCATTCGATTCTGTTAATCACGGAAGACTCGTACACAAATTGAAACATCAGTTCCGATTTTCAGACAATGCTGCTCAATTGATTCTCTCCTACGTAAGTGATCGAAGCCAAGTTGTTGTTGTTGGTGAAAATACATCTCGTCCATTAAATCTCTGCTCGGGATCGATTCTTGGTCCTCTGTTGTTCACACTCCTCCCACTCCTATCCAAATACTCATCAATAGACTTGTATGGGTATGCGGACGATCCTCAAGTTCAATTTAGTTGCAAGCTAGGTCTGATTGAAGATGGGACTCATAAATTGAATTCCGATCTCAAGAGAATTCAAAATTGGTCCAACAAAAATAACCTGAAAAGGTAGGAATCATATTTTTTAGTTTCAACTTTGATAAATTATTCAAAAAATTTAACCCTTCTAAGATATTAGTTTTTTTTTTTTAAATGTATTTACCGAAAAACGAAATAGCTTTTAGAAAATAGTAAAATTGCCTGAATCTACAAATTGAAAAAAAAAATCGAAAAAGACATTTAAGAGAGGCGTATACAGAGATTACAGTTCCGTAAAATAATACATTGGTCTTTTCTTGAATTCAATTGAATTTAATTAATCAAATTTAAACTGCGCTTGGTTTATATTACCTAAAATACAGATTATAATAATATTGTTTAAATTGAGTTGAGAAGAATTTGAAAACAAAAGTTATATCCTGGATTCTACAAGACTGAAATATAAGTTCAGATAAAAAAATTTAAAAAATACAACTTTCCTGTTTAACTTTTTTACAATAAATATAGGGAAAATCGGTAAATTATAACAAGGATTATATTATCATATATAAATACATTTTATTATTTATCAATCAAAAATTTCATATTTCATTATTATACAAAAAGAAAAATTTTAAAAATAATTGATCTAAATTACAAAATTTATTTATTCTAATTTGCTGCTGCATTACCTTTACCACTCAACCGGATGGAATGCTATTTATATATAAATCTTAGCTCGTAGTTGTGAGTATGAGTTTTTATATAAATATTGCATTTAAAAAGCATCCCCTAGAAGATTTCATAGTCAACATTGCATTAACCAACAATGTTGGCAATATCGCTGCTATTTTTGATAAAATAAAATAATTATTGTCATTAAATTGTTATATTTTGCTTGTGAAAAAAAGAAATGATTTGGAAATATTTTATTCATGAAAATTAATTTTTTTTTTTGAATTTTTTGTTCTTACAAAAATATTTGATACTAACATTTACACTACATAAAAAATACATCTGTAAATATTTTAGTTTGTATTTATTGATTTTTAATTACTAACCGAAAAGGGGGTGAAAATTAGTTTGAAGAATATTTTTTGAATGCAAAAGTTAATATTTTGAAAAACATTGATTGCTTTATTGAAAGGTAAATTACTTGTTTTCCTAAAGCTCGTACTGTGATAATAATTTTAAGGGTAGTAATAATACTGTGAGTGTGCGCTAATTATAAAAATAATACCTTGCTATCAATAAAAAAATTGTTTCAAATTAATATCCCTCAAAGGTGAATTTTGATAATCTTAGCTTTGAACGCACGTAACGCTGGTTATGAGATTCAACTGTATTAATTAAAAGCCCTGATTTGAGTAGAAAACTGGGGCTAGGAACTTGAAATCAACATTTTTTGTAAATTAAATTAAAAAATTAAAGGTTTTATGAGTAGATTATCAAACAAATTGTATATATATCATGAGTTGTTGACTATAATGATAAACCACCTCATACGCTCAACTACAATAGTTCATTAAAAATAAGTACTGATGAGTACAAAAATAATTCTATATAAATTAAATTCTGAGACTTTATTGGGCATATGAGTCAGACTTAAGTTATTTCAAATATCACTAATAATTTATAGTTGGTTCTATTTTGTACATAAGTTTTCGCATGTCATTTTATACATATGTACATAAGTTCTTGTAGGAAAAAAATGTATTTATATTAAATAAAATAATTAACTAGGAATGGGACAGGAGAGTTAGCGCTTATTTAAAAAGAAAAACTAAGTTTTTCTTTAGCTTAAACTTTTTTCTACTTCAGGAAACATACTTTATTTCACTTTTACACTAAATGAAGGAATACGTCCCCGAACACTTAAATGTAATACTAAAGGGTGACGCATTAGTAACGTTACTATTTATTTTATTAATAACACTTTCTTAATTAATTTGGGAATTTATTAAAATTTAGATTAAGGTTTTGAAATATGTTTACATTATGTTTTAAATATACATATTACCTCTCAAATGGTGTCTATTGCTGGCTCCTATCTGACGTGCTCTGTCCAGAGCATTTTCCATCACATTTCTTAGAAAGGTCCAGTGTGCCCTCATTTCTTCTCGGATATTTGCCTTAAGCTATTGTACCGTTTTCGGCTAAGTCTTTATTTCATAAATTTCCCAAGTTTTTTAAAATTAATTCTGAAAAAAAAATACGTAAACATAAAAATTATTCAATAATTAAATCATAACGTTACTTATGCGCCACCCAGTACTAGCGACATATTTAGTTTTGATTTAAAAATAAATTTGTAATTTTAAAAATAAATTATGTTTATATTTGTTTTGATTTTTTATGTGTGTTTCTGTGTTAAAAATGCTTAAATTGAATGTTATTTTGTTTGTTTTTCATAAAGCACAAATAACAAGAAAAACAATTACTTAACTGCAAAGTTTCTGCTACGCACTGAGTTCAATTTAATATCTTTACTAAGACTTGATGTTTTCAAAAAAAGTAAATTTTGTTATAAAATATTTACATACATAAAACTGGTTATAATAGGAGTTTGTTACTAAATGTTTTATAATACATATATATTAATAAAAGGTTCGCAAGCCAGCTCTTTTGTTTTATTACTTTATCTATTTGTCTGATTTTTTTTTGTATGAAAATATAGTTTATTGTGGTGAAGTTGTTTTTTTATGATTTCTCTAAATTGAGCAGTATTTGTGTGACAAATATTTTACCACAAAAAAAAATATAACCACTGAAAACAACATGTTTATTATATTTTTTACTGACACTTTTAGACTGTTCGATTTATAATTGATTTAAAATGGTGACTAAATTAAAATAGAAAGACTCGCATCATAAAAGTAGCTTGCTTCATAACCGTGTCTAAGCGTGAGTTCTTCAGAAATTTTAATTGTTTTCATAAAAAGAAAAAGTATTCTATAGGCGTATTTTATTGGTAACGTATACATAGTGCAGCAATGGAAGTCCAACTAAAATGCTTTTTTGACTGCATATACACTTTTACTTTAAATTTTAAAGTTGGTATGCTTTGCATTTACACCCGTGTCAAAATCAGCTGATTTGGAAAAGAAGTAAAATAAATATGTAATTTCTTACAAAAATAATACAAATTGAAATGAATAAAGATCCAAAACAGAAAAGGGCTGTATATAATTTCTGGGTTTCTTTTAACAAATCATCTTAATTTAATAGATATTTCAGACTTATTAAGTGAACAAAGAAAAAGGAAACAAAAACTAAAAATGAAATATATACCTACGAATAAACAATCTACTTTTGAATAATCTAAGGGATGCGTTGGAAAAGTATACGTTTTTGTATGAATAAAACGTAAAGATGTGATTTATGCTGAATTAACATCACTGACAAGTTTGTTATCAAACAAGTGGCAAATTATTAATAAAATCAAATCTTAATGGCATGTATGTACACAAAGTGAAATAAAGGCTCAGTGTCAGAAAAAATCATTTTCATGTCCTTTTTAATCGTTTGTCATCGCATCCATACTTCGATGAATTTCATAATCTCACGTGACAGATAAGGAACATGCACACGCATTAAGAGGCACAATTTTGACCATTGACTATTAACGTTTACCGTCTACGTAAATTAATATTTCAAACCACATAATTTTGGCTCTTGTGAAAATTTACCATAAAATGAACAAATACCACCGAACACAAAACCTGCCAACCTCACGAAAAATAATACTTTCGCAACCAATTTGAGTGTCACTGTAATCCAGATGCTCCAAAACTTTATCAGCGCTATTATGTGCACTCTGCCTAGTTCATACGCACTATTCCTTTGTTGTTCTTTACTGTGTAAAATTTTACTGCTTTGCCTATACATTTACCAAGAAAAAACCATTTATATTTCATTAAAATATAATTTTTATAATCTTTTTAATATCCTTCAAATTGGCTGCATGCCTAGGGATCACCAAGCGTCCACTTAAAATAAAATCACTATTATATTTACGTGCAACGAACTCTACTTCGATATCCAGGAGCCATACATATTTATTCATAATCCAATTTCATTAATCCCAAACTTATTGTAATATAAAATCTATCAGAAAAGTACAACATAGATGAAACCAGCCCACCAAAAGGTATCGTATTTCCCTTACATACTCGATGGTCAAATAAATGCATTAAAGCTATACCAAGTGATCACTCACTTCTGTTCAAGAAGTTGTGTGTCCTTTCTTGGTGACAGAATATACCTGGTTTTGCGCTCATTGACTGTTAAACTCATCTGCCAATTATTTCAATGTCGTCTGTGTATCCAAGTAATTAGACAGACTTTTGAAAGATTGTGCCCGTAGTGTTGAAGCGTGAGTTCTGCACTATTCTTTAAAGAACGATGTTTAAGAAGTCGGACCAAAAAGCATCGTCTTGCCCAAAACCTTTTTTGACATAAAATGAATGGATGAGATCTTTTTCCCCTTTGATGGAGCATCATGCTTTCTCCATCGCCATCCTTCACAAACGGACAAGTTTGTCACAGATACCAAAACTAGACACTGCTCTATGTAGTCCCTTCCTATAGATAGAAATACTACGACAACTGGTGGTGGGGTTGCAATTTATTGTAGATCTACCCTCAAGTTTAAAATCTTGACCAAATCGGATGCTAATGGTATAGAATTTATAGTTTTGGAAATCTTTGATGAAAATGTGAAATGTATTGTAGCCTGCGTCTATAATCCTAACAGAAGTTGTTCCCCCGTCCCTTTTTTCACCGCATTAGAACCTTTTTTAGTTTCACACGAGCACATTTTTGTTTGTGCAGACTTCAACGCCGATCTCCTTAAGGTTGATTCTCGCTCTCTTCAGCTTCTAGATTCAGTTGCTGCTTCAGGTCTTAAAGTACATAGTTAACACTTTCCCAACTAGATACGCGCCGAATTGCTCTCACAGTCTTTTAGATTTAATTATTGTGTCTGATCCAAATAACTTGATTTTAAATGATCAATTATTTCTTGATGGAATTTCAGATCATGACCTTGTATTTTGCACTTACGATATTGACTTCTCTCATTCTCAAGTCCCTCTCTCTTTTACATACAGAGACTTCAAAGCAGTCAATATTGATTCTCTGTGCACTGATGCAAGTTCTTTGGCTTGTCTAAACATTGCCCACGTCGATGATAAACTCAATTTTTTACAAAACTTAATTAAAAGCTTGTTTGAAAAACATATCCCTTTAAAAACAGTAGCTTTACAAAGTAAAAAGTATCCATGGTATAATACGGAAGTTAAATATGCAATCGTTATCGTAATCGTAGAAAGTACTACCTGAAATGGAGGAAATCACCAAATCCTGAAACTTGGCGACAATACTGCTGTATCCGTAACCAGGCAATTTTCCTTATCCGCTCAGCTAAACGGAATGTCTTTGCCTCGAAATTCAACACTGAGCTTCCTCCTAAGCAGCGTTGGGCAAACTTACGTGAAATTGGAGTTGGCAAACGGCAAATTTCTAAATGCGTGATTGACCCAAATGTACTCAACACCCCATTTACCACCTCTACCCAAATACCTTCATATTTCAAGCCCAAATAATTATAATTTATATTGATCTTTTTAATTTCGAGGTTGTACCTGATGAAGAAGTTGTAAGTACCTTTAAGACCCTTAAATCCGAAGCCATTGGAGAAAACTGAATTCCTCTACGGTTTATAAAACTAATTTTACCATACTTAATTTATCCACTTACGCATCTTTACAACCACTTTATTGCGTCCTCAACTTTTCCAACTGCCTGAAAAACAGCTAGGATAACTCCTGTGCCGAAAAAACCCATATCAATTGAACCTTCAGATTATCGACCTATAAGTATTCTGCCCTGTTTGTCAAACAAATACTTGAACACCTTTCCTCAAAGAATCTATTGTCTACATATCAATCGGGCTTCGGATCGAACCATTCTTGTTCTACTGCAGTCGTTAAGATTTTGGAAAACATTCGACTGCAGTACGATCAAGATAATATAACAGTATTATGTTTATTGTATTTTTCCAAGGCTTTTGACAAAGTCAACCGTAAGGTCATTTGTAAAAAACTTAAATATTACTTTGGCTTTTCTGATTTGGCTGTTAACCTCATTAAAAGCTGCTTGTCTAACAGAACACAGCGCGTGGTGGTTCAAAACGATATTTCATAACCTACACTCCTGACTATGGGTGTACCACAAGGCTCTATTTTAGACCCAATTCTTTTCAATATCTTTATAAATGACTTACCGTATGTTTGCGAGCATGTCTCTTTCCATCTGTATGCTGATGATATACAAATTTACCTTTCACGAAGAATTGGCCTTATAGACGATCTTGTTTCGAAGATCTGGATAAAATCTGTAACTGGGTTGCAGAAAATGGTCTTTTCCTTAATCCCGGGAAAACCCAAGCAATAGTGGTATCTAAGAAATTGAATGGTTATGATGATCTCCCCGCGATATTCTTAAAAAATGCAATGGTACCTTATGTGACCTCTGTGACCAGCCTTGGTTTTAAAATGACTAAAGATTTATCTTGTAGGGAGCACATTAATTCTGTTATTGGAAGCATATATGGCACTCTTAGAAAACTTTGGATTGCAAGCAGCTTCACACCATACCATACCTTGCAGATGAGCTGGTGCATACTCCGAACCATTTTTTCGCCTGCCTCTTTGAACAGTTTGTAGTTGTGGTTATCGTGTAAAACCCAGCACGTCAGATGCAGCATCTATGATGGCTGCTAAGCAATTTTGCCACTGGTTCTCAATTCTTGATATGAGATCTTGATCTTATAGACTTCTTGCGATTGTAGCCGTTCAACCTCGAACTTTCTCGCAGTCCTTCCTTGTTTTGGCTTAAGTCTGGATATTCGCAGCCGTACCTTGGCTATAACGAGGAAGTGGTCCAAGTGGTCCATGTAAATCCCTTGGAACATGCCGACTTCCTCTATACTGGAGAAGTGTCTTGCTCCAATCGCAATGTGTTAAATCTGTTAAACAGTTGATTGATCTGGATATCTTATGTTGACGAATTTAGCCTTGATGAGGATTGTCGTCAGAAGTACATGCCGATAAAAAGTGTGACATTTTAAGATTATCATCCTCAAGAGAACTTGCGATAAAATCCTGTTTTATTTGAAAAAGATAGTTTTGTCAGCTTCCTTTTTCAACTTAAAAAGATCAAAAATACTGTAACAGATTTTCTAGAACCAACTTGCAGTTCTAGCCCATGATCTCCACGAAACATTTATTCTAAGTAATTGAGTTTTGTCGCAAAATTTGTGTCGAAAATTACTTGGTTAAATTTTTTTTATTTAAAAGAAAAAAGCCTTTTCCGCGTGACCAATAACTGTTCTGATAAATTCAATGGCTTATTACACATTTATTTGATTCGTATTGAGTATTGAGGGTATTGCACTGCGACCTGGAGATCTATTGTGCACCCAATTAAAAATGAATGGGCTAGCTTATCTTATAGTTCTTCCACCAAATATTTTGTTCTTAGGAATCTTAGTATTTGGTTCACCTTCAGAGAGGATAGGTTGCTCTCTTCCATTTGGTATTGTCCGAGATGGTTTTTCCACTTTGTTTGGTGCATGAGTAGACAAAATCTTACTATGCTCCGGTGTTTCCTCATGCATGTTGCAGAATCTACATGTGCACTGCTTACACTTACCAAGTAAACCTACATAGGTGTTTTCTAAGTATACTATACACTACTAAGTTTTGCTGAGATACAACAAGCTTTCAATTTCCAAGAAATTTAAGGTACTAAAAATTAATTTTTTTTTCTTAAATTATTAAAACTCCTTAAAATAATTTTATTTTTAATTTTTAAATTAAATAAAAATATTTGGTTGCATTGTGGCAAATTCTAATATGATTATGTTAAATGTTTATGTATATTTAAAATTTAATTGTCAATTTTTTTTTTGAGTACAAAAGAGTTGGCTGTGCGAGCCTTGCTTGAAAGTTTACCTCTATTGCAAGTAATATAATTAATGTGTTATTGTTAGCTATTAAGCAAAAACTAAAGAAGTTATAAAAATAAAAATTAAACTTGTTAAATCAAATCATTAATTTGCAGGATGGTGTATCTATATTAGGTGGTGCAATTGGAGCTATGAGAATTCCCGAAAAATGGTTCCCCGGTCTGGTAGACTATTATTTAAACTCACATAACATAATGCATGTACTCGTTGTTGTTGCTGTCTATTCTATGCATCAGGTAATATAACATAAGTGTTACTTAATTATTTTTTAAATGTGTTCTAATTTTTTGTAAATTTTAAATAGGCCACGGTAAGGGAACTTGCATGGATGTCAACAGCACAATGTGGAGGTTCAATAAATGCTACAAACGAAATTATAGATTCCACATCTACAGTAGACGCAAATGCAGAACTTTGACCTTTTAAATTTATAACTCACTCGAATTATTATCAAAAACTTTTGTATTTTATTAGTTTTTAAAGAAGAAAAAAAAAAAAACAAAACAAAAAAAAAAACAAAAAACATATTATAGCTAAAACCAAAAACTACAACTTCCAATTCTAACTTAATCTTAAAGAATATATTATTTTAATTTAGGCGAAATAAAAACACATTGCATATTTAAATACAAAAAATAAACAAGAATTCAAATTTCAATAAAAAAAAATAAACAAGACAAAATAGTTGAAATTACAAAAACATATTTTCTTGAATTGTTGCAAGAACCAATTAATTCAACAAACAAAAAAATAAATGTCTACTATTTTACGCTATTAACAAAAAAAAAATTAAAAAAAAAAAAACAAGCATTAAAAACAATTCTCTTCGACTGTGGTATTATATATTAAGAAATAATTAAAAAACAAAAAACAAAACGTATAATTTATTAAACAAATTACTGTGAAAAAAATGCGTTAAATCATTATATCGGACAAAAACAAAATGAAGGAACACTCGTTAACCACATAAAACAATAAACAATATTACTTTTCGAAAATAGGCGTTTTAAGATTTAAAAACAAACAAAAAGTTAAGAAATTTACAGTTCTGCGCAATGAATATTGTAAATAGAAATAAATACAACTAAGAATAAATAAATTATAATTAAAGAAATTTATTTAGATTTTAAGCTTTTAAAGAAATCCTTTTTAAAGGGGGAACGAACCCAAGATTGTTATTATTTTTGATGTAGCTTTAGTTAAAATATTTTTACAATATTTTATTATTATTTATTTAATTGTTTTTTATTTTAAAGCTTTAAAAGTTAAATGTATAAATGAATAATGTTTAATTATGTTAAGGTGATTTTGTTTTTGATTTAAGTCATGCATATGTTTAGTGAAAGATTTAATATTTAATTAGAATTAATTCTTGTTAAGGTCGTTGACTTAGGACTTTAATTTATTAAATTTTCTGCCCTTATATGAATCAGTTAATATTTATTGGGGAAATTCGTATGATATGTTTTTATCAACTAGCATGTTGGTTCGCCTATGAACATCCAATTTAAAGTGTTGAAATCAATGTCGTTGATATCCACATAATCCAGATTAGGCCAGAACGAAATGATTATCATCATTTCTACCAACGGGACCCTGATTTTGAAAGCAAAATTTAATGATCTCTAAAGTATGCAATTTAACAATTGACAAATCTAACAGATGTTTCCTTGGCTGTTATTACCCAAACAATTTCGGACATTTACTGAAATATATTTTTTACTTACTGCTTTAAATACTTTAAACTTCCACTCTGATCTTGGAAGCATTCAAATAAAAAAATAAAAATAAATAGCTCCTTTCCTGTCAAGAAATACTCTTGGAGGATTTTTCTCTTACTCGTAGGGGACAGTAACATTAAGTTCCAAGTCCGACTGGGAAACAATGTTCTTACCATTATGTCCAGAGGTACTACATGGTCAACTTACTACAGCGTCAATTTTGGCATTGAAAAATACTCCCACTGAAGGTTTCCAGGATTCTGTGTTAAACTGGGATAAACTAAGGAAAAACAGGTCCCATCGGAAATCTCGAGAGGACTTTTTCACTTCGAATTATTCTGCCTACCCCCTACATTATAATGTATTACGAATCTCTCCTGGATTGAGTTTCCAGTTAATAAAAGATCGCATGAAATGAAATCCAAATTCCCTTATTTATGTTTATTCTTAATACCAACAACTTTGGAGGGAACCATCGTTTCGATGAAGGAAATAAAATCAATTAATATTAATGTCTGCAACTCCGCCATTGAAACAGCACAAGTCTGAAGATACGTGTATGTTGCTTTGAGGAATTGGGCGTTTTTCAATAATTTTATTAATAATGATCCATAATATTTCCATATACTTCTTGGAGATGGATTGGAACTGAGTTATTTGTCCACAGCCAAGGCATTCGTTGAAATGGTGTTGTTTTTTGTTCTAATCGCTCTAATGTGTCTCAAACGTGTATCTTCAATGTGAAGGTGCAGTGTAAACATTGCTTCAAAACATCCGTTTTGCGGGCTTTTTAAAATCTCGAAGGAAAATTCGCAATGTAATTATTAACCCATTTGACTACCCTACAGATTGGACAACACTACACATACACAGTTGAACTTAGATCGTCAGAGTTGTGTCTTGAGCGTTTGTGATTTTTGAAATACAGATCAGCTGCTTTGGCACCAGGTGAAACACAGGTTGGTGAGAATACTGACCATTGAGTAAGCTTTTCCTTCGATCCTATTGTTCAAAAATCTACCTACCTAGAAGATGGAAAATGAACATTGTTTTGGAGAAAGTAAGATTATTGCGCTTGATATTTCTAAGGCAATTGATAGAGTTTGGCACCAGGCTCTCTTATCGTTTGGTATCTTTATTCTTTGGATTAGAAATTACAGTCTAAATCGTTCAATACATGTTCCATTGAATTATTTCAAGTCTCATCTTCACAAAATAAATGCTAGTGTATCCCAGAATTCCGTTTTGTCTCCGAATCTGTACCTTCATATTCGTTCTCAAATTCACGTCCATCTCCTTCGGAAGTGCAATTGCAACGGTATCTTTACACCATTTTAAATTGGATATAAAAAATCCTGTGTATTGTCGTTAAAATAAAATGTACCCCTCAAGTCATTGCCCTTGAATGGCACTTGTATCGAAGAAACTGAAAAGCTTTTAGTAAACGGTATGTGTGTCAACGACGAACGCACAATCTTCGTTGGAATGACCACATTCTCGAGACCGCCAAAAAACGCTGCTGAATGCTTAGGATTTCTATATCGATGTTCTGGGTCCAGTCTTGGTCTTAAAATCTCTAGTAATCTTTCTTGCCGAGAGCATATAAATTCCGTCATTGGCCGCACTTATGGAACTTTAAGAAAACTCTGGATATCTAATGCTTTTACTCCTCAATAAACAAAATTCCGTCTTATGAGAACTTTACTAGTACCAATAATTTATTTTTCTGCAGTCGTGTATCCGAAGCTTGATTCTTTATCTGAATCAAACTACGTGTGGCGTTCAATGATATGACTCGCTTTGTATACAGCGTTCGAATTCGAAGACATGATCATATTTCAGTGGCCAAATTACCGCATCAGTAATCGAGTAATACCTACGTGACTGAATTATGTGAGTTTGGCATTACCGCTTACGTCATCTAGCAATCGATTACTCTAATTTAACATTTTCATTCGATCACTGATGGGACTCACTCACTCGGTCACTGAATCGGTAATTTTGCTCCAGGTTTTACTACTAAAATTCTTAACTGCACTATGCTAGAATACGTTAATGTTCGCAATTGTATCTTTCTACAAAGAATTATTCACACAAAAACACCTGAGTAGCTTTATGGAAAAATTCAGTTATGTACATCCTCAAGAACAAGTAATATTATGTAGTTATTCCATCATTTAGATATCACAACTCTACTCGGTTGTTCTTTGTACAAAGCATTCGCTTTTGGAATTCTTTGCCATAAAGAGGATAATAGATGCAGTAAGATTTAAGTCCGAAGTTGTCAAACATTTTTCAAACAAATAGGATATTAAAAAGGGAAATAGGTAGCAATTGAAAGAGAAGAAAAGTCAATAAATTAACATACAAAATCTCTTAAACCAACTTATAAATATACTATTAAAGACATTGTCTTAGGGCGGTTTTCTTCACTCAAAGTTGAACTCAACTTGAGGATTTTTATTTTCAACTTGTGATTTTGTTTTTCTTCACTCAAAGTTGACAGTTTCAACTTCTGATTTTCAACTCTAGAGTTTATCAACTTTTTGATTTTCTCAACTCCCGAAAAAAGTAGAAGTAGGCCGAGCAAACTTGAGATTTTCCATCAGAATTCAGATTTTGGGTGATATGCATAAAACGGAAGTATTTACTACAAGTAAAAGATAATAGTAAATACTATAACTTAAAGCAAATGGTTAAATTTAAAGTATTTACTTCATTCCATATGCATAAAGTTTAGTACTTACTAACTGGCAAATACTTTCAGTATAAATACTAAATTCAGCCAAGTAAATACTAGAATTCATCGGAAATTGATAGTAAATACTTTTTTTTCTTATCGGGTTAGTAAGCAAATAGTTTTTTGCCAGATTAACCGTTTAATCACTATATTAAATTAATGTTGCCCTTCTTGTTGTTTTGTAAACATTGTTGATGAAATTTTATCAATCATTAATTTATTGAAAGTCGACTGAGCAACAATGAAGAACGAAGGTTTGTCAATAAGCCAAATGCACCTAGTTTGTGTGCGTATTTTAAAAGTACATAGTGTTCTTATGAATAAGTCGCAGCAACCGGCAGTAAAAAAAGCGAAGTCAGAGGCTATGAAAATATTCATAAATGAAAATAAATCCTTTGAGAATAGAGTTAAGACTGTAAGTTTTTATGGTTTCGAAGCTACATAGTTATGTGTTTAAGTCAAAAAAAGTATGTACTTTTAAATTTTCATGTTGCTATCCTTTGACTTTGAAAAAAAGAAGTAATTCCTACAGAAAAAAAGTACTTGCTACTTTTTATGCATACGGAATAAAGTATTTACTGAAAAAGTTCATCCGAAAAAAGTAAGTACTGTGGCCTCAAGTAAATACTTTATTTTCAGCATTTACTGCATTTTTATGCATATCAAAAAAAGTAATTACTTAGAATTTCTCAAGTAAAAGCATTTACTATCTTTTATGCATATCACCCTTTGTTTAATCAAAAGTTGTTTTCGCTTTCAATATTCTAAATAAATTAATATAAAACTATAATGTTTCGAGGAAACTATTTTTGGGAAAGACGGCTGTCATCTGCTTCGGAAAGCGAAGATGAAGAAGAAGAATTTTTGACTCCTGAAAGAAGACAATATAAGATGCTTCCTCGCGTTGAACTCGATAAATGGGATGACCGTGACTTTGTTTATCGTTTTCGTCTATCAAAGTCCACCACAATAATAGTGCTTCAGCTAATAGAAGATTCTTTGCTTTGCAATGAGAGACGGTATTGGTTTCGAAATTTAATTAATATTCATTAGACTTACGTTTATTCTTTGATAGATCACGTGAATTACGACCAATTACTCAACTATTGATAGTGTTACGATATTATGCACTCGGGTCAATCCAATTGGCGATTGGAGATTTCATTGGAGTAAGCATTTCAACCGTGCATCGTATGGTGATAAAAGTTTCGAAAGCGATTGCCAATCTTGCGCCTCGATTCGTTCGAATGCCTGAAACACGAAGGGAACGGTTACAAGCAGCACGTGACTTTTTTGCTAAAGCTAAGTTTCCTAGAACAATCGGGGCAATAGATTGCACGCATATCCGCATCCAATCGCCAGGAGGAACTGATCCAGAAGTGTTTAGAAATCGTAAGGGATGGTTCTCCATAAATGTTCAGACTGTGGCCGCTGCGAACTTAAAAATTATCGATATTGTTGCTCGTTGGCAGGTATTATCCGGATTGCAATTAATCTTTAGTATATCCGAATCTTGAGGTTGTTTTCTTCTTAAAAAGGGCTCCACGCATGATCAACGAATTTTCAATTTATCGAATTTGAAGCAAAGATTTGAAAGAGGGGAATTTGAACATTTTATTATAATTGGAGACTCTGGCTACTCAAATACAAATTATCTTGCGACACCTTTTCAGAATGTCTCAAACGATGTTGAAAATTTATATAACGAGTCCCAAATTCGCACTCGCAATTGTGTCGAGCGTTCGTATGGTGTTTGGAAAAGGCGGTTTCCGGTGTTGGCAACAGGCTTAAGATGTAGAGTTGAAACGGTGCAATTAATCATAATTGCTTGTGCCGTTCTCCACAACGTAGCCATCCATGAAAAGGAGTCGCAACCACCACCGGAAATGCCCGGATTCGCAGATATGTTATCCGCTACAAATGTTCCATCTGCTACGAAAACAGAATCACCTTCAGCTGCTTTTGGAAACGCTCGGTCTCGATTGGTTCGAACTTATTTTCAGCCAATGTTAGATCAAGAAGAAACCAATCAATTGATTTCGATGGGAGAGAATTGAAAATTTAATACCTATTAAAAAACATCATACATTTTATATTTAAATTGTGTTATTTATTAACATATGTGATTAAAAAACAAGTAAAGTAAAAAGTAAGTAAAAGTAAAAACTATGTAACTAAAACAAAAACCTAAAAAAAAAACTTTTTTGCTGCTGCTGTTGGGACTGTGGCTTGTATGCTTTCTGCATGGCTTTGTTTTAAAATTGCCAAACGAATGTTGTGGAGTTCCTTATCACAAGCAAGCTGGTATTTGGCCCTCTGCAACTCAATTATCGAACGTTCTCGGTCGAATTCCGCTCGGTCGCGTTCGAATGAGGCTCGCTGCACGTCCAAGGCAGCTCTCTCACGCTCTAGCTTATATCTTTCCCTTTCACCGTCCAGAATTTCCAATTCGATTTTATGTTTATTAGCCAAATATTGTTGTCTTTCCTCTGATAATTTGGGAATCTTATTGGATGCTTCCATTTCCTTTTCAATGTGCCTGCGACGTCTGTTGTTTAACAAAGCGTTTGGTGGTTTCCGCAACTTTGCTGGGTTAACCCTTTCCCAAGTATGTTCAACCACAATGTTTTTGCTTTCCAAACATTCTCCAGCATTATCGGCCACAGCCACGTCACTGCTATTATCTTGATAAACAAACATTTCTTCATCTATCGCTTCTTTGACTTCTTCAGAAATATGGGTAACAGGAGGTTCCAGTGCTATGTTGTTCACAACGATGTAGTCACTATCACCAGTCGCTGCCGACAGACCGTAGGTGGATGGAATCAAAATTTTAAATAGTTCTTTTTTCGGTGGACCTCCACCAGTTTGTTTTGCGTCTCTTGAAAAATAAAACACTCGATTTTTTAGCTGTTGTTTTATTTTTTGATATTTCTCACGCAAGGACTTAACACTTCTTTCCTACAAGATGAATATTAAATAAAACAATTCCAAATAAAACTAAATTAAATTAACCTGGCCCGGTGGTGCGATATTGAAAGCCTTAGCAATTTCCTCCCAGGCTTTGTCTTTATCACGCTTCGTGACACTATCAGTTCTTTTATTTTCAATGACATTGCGATATTCCAATGCATTCGACACCAACCAATCTTCCTCCTCAACCGAATAAACAACTTTAGGAAGTTTATTTGTTTTCTCCGTCATTATAGATATTTTTTTTAAATTTCAATTGCCAATAAAAGTTATATCGAACCTTTAATAAACGGAATAAATTCAAATCTACAACTACAAAACAACAACCTATGACATATCTGTCACAAATATCCTAGGGATATTCTGAAATATTCAAGTACGCCAACTTTCAAATTTCAACTTCCGAGTTGAGAATTGAAGTAGTGAAGAAAAGCAAAGTTCAACTTGCCGCTCAACTCACGATTTTGTATCAACTCTAGAGTTGGCCAACTTTAGAGTTTCCGGCAAGTTGAACAGTAGTGAAGAAAACCGCCCTTAGTGTATTGTTTACAATAAAAAATTGAACTGAATTGACGTAAGAAATTAAATTTTTCACATCTTCTGATTTGGCTTCCATTTATAAGGCGTTTATACAGTGGCGGATTTACCAGCAGGCTAAGTAGGCTTGAGCCTAGAGTGGCAGATTTTAGGGGCGGCAAATTTGAGAACCGATATTTTTTTCTTAGACGGTTTTCTAATATCTCTCTAGAAGTCCACAAGACACCTTTCCAATGACTTTTCGTCTTTTCTTTAATTGTACATTCAACGGTACCGCAAACTTCTATATTCTACGGTAAGACACCCAGTTCACGACCCCAGCCAGAAATCGGCCGTTTCCCACACTTTCTATGAGTGAAATGAGAGCAAAATTGCGGAAAATATATTTCACGTTCTTTCCACTCCCACTACGTACTCATACAAGTCCGTTCGTTTTGAATCAATTAAAATCTTATATGTTGACTATACTCTATACTACACTGACCCAATGTCACCGTAGAACGACACTACTTCCTCGTTATCCATGATTAAGTTGTCATCCAGAGTTTCCATCACACTGAGGTACCTCGGTTCGGGATGTCGTTGTTCTGTGGTCATCTTTCTCATAAGCTGATTCGGGTGGTCGATAATGTTCTCCATTAGTTTCTTCGTTGAATGAACTAGATATTTGACCAGTGGGGTTAAATTCGCTTCTGTGTAGAGAAGCTCGTTCCTGTAGTGTTTTTGTCGTTGACGGTCGAAGTAAAGTCTAGTGCAGATCCTCAGTATCTTCCTTTCGAAGGTTTGGGTTCCTTCGATTCCTCGAATCGTTTTTTCCGAACGGATGTAGAATAGATCTTGAAAGGATGAAACTTAATTCTGAATCATTGGAAATTCTATCTTCGTTTCTGCGAAAACATAATTTGCAGAACGTTTATCGTAACTTGGACATAGCTCTTCGTAGGGCAGAGAAGCTTTTTTTATCTAAAAAGGGTACAAAATTATCTGAGATCGACCTTAATTCAAGAAAAATTAAGGCTTTAGCTCTTTTGTGTATAGAGTCAGAATTAATGAACAAGATCACTTACGACCACATTATCGATGATTTTTCCAACAAAAAATTGCGCAAAAAGGTATTGTAAGAAACTTTGATGAGTTAATTGAAATTATTTTTTTTAACTGTTTCCAAACGCAATACAGATTATTTAACTACGTTTACCGAATTTACATTATTGTGTGAGTGGCATACCTCGCCTTATTAGTCGTACATCATTGAACTTTGATTACCTCAAAATATACTCAAAAACTATTTCTTGTGCAATTTGAACCGAATTGTTGGATTGTAAAGATAATCTAGGAACTGACAATTCACAATTGTAGAGGTAAGGGCGGCAAAAATTCAACAGCCTATACTTGGGAAATATGTAAATCCGCCACTGGGCTTATACGTACAAAACTCAAGTATTTTGTTTCACCGTCACCATTCTGGAAAGTATTGATAACCTCCATCGATTAATCGACTGTGTTGACTCATTTCTCCTCGAGTAATTGATGTTCCATACAAGGAGCTTCCAATGGCATTCAGCCTTAGAATCGTTTATCTAGCTTGTTGGTCAATATGTTTGTCCATTTCTTCACATCTTGAAAGTTTAAAAGAAAAAAAAAACTAATTTTGCTATAGAAGTCAGCGGGGCTTAAGCTTGTAAATTTTTTAGTTTAACTTAAGTTGTCTATACTTAACCTTTTAACTTATATATACCTAAGCACATTATTATTAAACTATAGATTGCAATTATTTTAAACATTTGCGACAGCAATACCTAGTTAGCATGTCTCTTTGCTATAAGAATGACCACTTCAGTGATATTGTTAAAAAAAAAAGCATAAGCCTTCTAGCTTACTTATATACTTGTAATTTATTGTCTAAGTCTAAGAAATTGTTAACTGAATCTTTGAACAAAAATTCTTTTTGAATTTCATGGTTGGAAGTTAGTCAATTTAAAAAGTAATGTACAAATAAAGCTTATCGTTCGTTCTTCCTTATTCTTAAAAAAAAAAATAAAAATATTTATTAAAAAAACAACTCTAACAAGATAAAAATGCAAAAGATGAACAAAAACAAAAAAGAAATAAACACTAAGCTACTCTAGACAAATTTATTTAAATTCTAAATTTATTTAACTATCGAAATTCCTTGTACCTTATGGACGGAAATAAAATCTTTGTACCTTTTGTGAATTTTTTAATTCAAATTATGTAATTATCTAATCTAGTAATTTTTATTTTCTATTTAATTTAACTTTTAATTTCACAAAAAAAAAGAAAACTTCTTCTTAAATCTTTATCATGAAAAGCAAATAGAAAATTTTCACTCAGGTAATGATTGCTTTTTATAATATATTGTAACAAATAAATTGTTTGTAAATTATAAGTAATACTTATATAGTACATAGAATTATCGCTTTGGATTGTTATAAATTCACATTACCGATAGAAGTAATAACAATTACCTTATGTAGAGAAAATGATTTAAAAATTAATACAATTATTAGATTTAAAGAGAAATATGTGGCAATTTGGCTGTTTTAAAGAAAATTATGTAGATATTAGCGTTCTTAAGAAATCGTAAAATAAAATTCGAACGAAAAAATCGAAATTCATTTTATTTTTAATTATTGTTTCAAAATTCATAAGTCTGTCCTTTTTTTTCGATTTTCTTTTCTCTCTAAAAATAAAATAAATTAAAATCTATCAAAAGGTGGTACGTTCGCCTACTCTATTGTTTTGAAATATTTGATTAAATGCAATAAATAAATCGATATGAAATCAAATGTGCGTTACGTCTTTAATTTTCATAATATGTAAATAGGAAGACAATAAGTTGGTGGTTGGTTGGTAAGAACGAAGTTTTTTTTATAATTCGCAAGACCTCAAGGGTTTATTGAAACTATTATGATGTTAAGCACAGTACAGTGAGCACGAGAAAGGAGGTGTCGATGAACATTGGTCTTGCATGTCTGCAAATTAAAATGGCAAGGGGAAACCGTACCTGGTAAATTACCCCATAATCGTGCTGTGCGATACGTGCTGTGTGATGCGTCCGAGATGGGCATGCAGATCGGCTTAATTACTATAAAAATACTATATTTTTGTGTTCTTTTTTTTTATTTAATTTTTTTATTTTAATTTATTAACTTGATTATTTAAATGAAAGTTAAGATTAAGTAAACAAATATCAGTGTCCTTGACAAAATAAAAAAAAGTTCATAAAAGGACATGAAAAAATAAATAAATATATTTTTATTTCAAAAAAAAGTTAAAAAAAAATTACATTGAAAATTCACCTTTGAAATTAAGAGAGGGCATTTTGCTTCGTGACTCTATTTTATTTCTTATAAGTCCTTTTCTCGATCTTGCTCTAATAACACATTAGCTTGCTTCGATCACAGATTTGATACATCTATCGACATTTTGCGTGTGACAAGGAAATTCTGGTAACTTTAGCTCTTTTCTGTGCACCAGCAATGAAAGTTCATGATCAGTCAACTCAGCTAGGCAACGTAGTGGAGTAATTTGACATTCATTCCAAAAAACTATGTCCATGTAGTCCACAGCTTTAATAATTCACTTTAGAGCAAGCTCTCTGACATAGACCCTTTCGCCGAAGAGCATTCCCACCAAAAAATTTTCATGATGTGCGAAGAAAGCATTTCTTTTAATGACAGGATCAACGATTGATTTAAGGTTGTCTGGCAGCCATCTTGAAAAAGAGATGAGTTCAAAAACATGTTGCGGACCATCTATCAATAAGGGTTTGCTTTTTATCGAAAACCACACTGGTGCATAAACTTTCATGATATACTCAACAAGAATTTTAAGATTTTCAGATGGGATACTTGAACTAACGTAAAGTCGAAGGATTCTGTTTGCAGTTGTGACCCATTGCGAATGTGCCATTTTTCCAGGCTGCCGATTTGCTAGTGCGGGAGAACAGTAACCTTTTTTTATAGCTTCAAACATTTCGAAAAGATATTTTTGTTCAGTACTCAATTGATTTACGATTTCTTGCGCGACTTCAGGTACATTTCCGGTCACAGGTGAAATTTTAGCAACATCAGTAAGTAGGCAATCGGTTAATGACTTACCGATAGGGCCCGAAGTAGATCCATCTAACTTCGTGAAAAGAAGTCGTAGTGGCAATTCATTCGCATGAATTAAGCATATTGCCCACTGTAATGGTCGATCTAATTCCATTTCTATGGAGCAAATTTTTTCCTGCTTTCCAGCCAGTATTGCTTGCCGTCACATCCAATCCAAAGAACTTTATCAAATCGAATCCCTTTTCTTTTCTTTGCAAAAATTGAGCATTGAGTTACATATTTCCTTTCCCGTACCAGATTTAGGAGTTATATGGCCTAAAAAATGGATTCTGGTTCCTATAGTATCGTCCATCATTCTTTTCGGAAGTTAGAGTTTTATCTTTTCGCCCATCGACATTATCGCAATGATTTGATCGGCTTTCTCTTGATTTAGACAAGGCTCTATGTATTTTATTCTTATCAATAACTAGAGTGGTACGAGTATTAGCGTTTTTAATTATCCCTACATCCTGGAGTACCGCTGAAGCAACTGCTGCAGCAGATCGTACGGAAAGCCCATATCGATCACAGACTCTTGCTACGGATGGTAAAGTATGTAAATTCCGCCTACCTGATGATGTTGACGCTGAGGGCTCAAATAAAAAGAGCTGTGGCTGCACTTCTTCGATGGGATTGACTTTCTCTAAAGTTTCGTTTGGATCTACAACGGAATAAGTTGATACCGTAGTAGATTCAGTTCTTTGACTACCTAATGCACTACGCTTTTAAATTTTTTGGGTTTCAACCTTATGTATCATTAAATGGATTTCTGCCATTGTTTTTCGTTTCGAGATCACTTTGTACAAATTGGTATCTTATTTTTGTTTAGTTCACAAAGGGGCACGTTGTTTCTTGTCGACGAGGTCTAGAACTCATTTCTATTTACGTTTAAAATATTTTTTAGAGAATCAACACAACTTAACACAAAACAAAATTAAACAGTTTTTCTTAGAGATAACAACAATACGCGACACAAAACAAATACGATGTGACATACTATGCAACATTAGATCTTTTCGACCTATCTCGTTTAGCGTTTTAAAATGTTTTTTAATGAACGCAACAATAATAAAAATGAAACTCATTGACAATTTTGCGGAAAAACCCATAGATTTTATGATATTGGGAACATCTGAGCCATGTAAATTTAAAAAAAAAAAAACTTTTTTTTGCTCTAAGCTCCTTAAGCTCTATGAATAAAAATGATTTTGTGTGGGTTTTCTGTTTGTACTAAAACAGTCCGTCAAGTAAGTATATGCAGAAATTGTTGATAGAATATATATATTTTTATAAATATCTAAATAAAAAATAATTAACCAACATAATTAATTCTCAAACAAAAAAAAAATTTAAAAAGAAGAAAAAAATGGCTTTTTTAATAATTTCAGAGGTCGGTAGAGGCCCAAGAGTACCATTCAATTTCTTTTTGGTTTATTATCCCGTTATATGCTATAAAATACACAACTTTTGCGGAGTCTTTCGTTAAGATACTTCAAAAAAAATGTCAGGACAGCTTAATGTAGATTCGTTGTGATACCCTGCGGATTTTAACTCCCTCAGTTATTGAAGTAATGTCTATCCTCACATAAATCACCTAGTTGAAGAGAGGTGATATTTCCATTTGCCACCAGTTGAGAAATTATTCCTCCACCAGACACGCAGGAGCATTTGGCTCCTTGCAATGTCTGGTAGATTACTTTGATAGCTTAGTGAGTTTGGTCATAATTGCTGAATAAGTCGAAGGGGCTGCCCCTTTCCTCCTGAAGATTTAACCATACTTAAATATATCTGTGATCAGTGAATGATAATTTTTAATCTTACAAAATTTCAAGATCAGAAAAACTAGACACTTAACACAAATGCGATGGATCTAACAAATAGTCATAAATAAATAAATAAACTAAATAAATGAATTGCCAATATTTAAAAACAAACGGTTATAACTGCACCAGTTCCAAAATCTATGAAGCGCTTCTTGCAGTTTCTCACAATTGGCAATAGAGTTTATCAATCGAAATAATTGTACGTCATCAGCATACATTACTGCCACTGAATGTTGTGATATAGAAGAGAGATCATATATGAATAAAACCAACAGCGAAGGGCCAAGATGGCTTCCCTGAGGTACACCAAAATTATTTTTTTTTTGACATTGACATGAACTCATATTTTTGAAGATGAATTCATAATATCTATGTACCTTAAAGGTTTGAAAATATCCACAAGACAAAACGATCATTAGGTCCAAATTTTTAAGTGTATTTTATACTATGATACAATTTTTTTTTATTAAACAAAAAACGGAGAAAAGTAACTAATTAATGACTATTGATTTTCACATACAAGAGAAGATCAAGTAAAAGAAAGTTATCACAGTAAAGAGATTCGACGAACAGTTAAGAAAAAGCAGATATGTTTGCAAAATGACTATATTTTTATGGATTGGCGTTAGGTAAAAATACTTAAATATCTTTTTTCCCAGTGGAATACCTAGTATCTAAAAGGGATCGTTACATTTTCCCGCAAAACAGTTGCCCGTGTAACGTTTGCCCGCCGATTTTTTTGATACTTTTTTGACGTCAATCCCGCAGCACGATATCCCGTCGCATGATATCCCGTAGATTTCTTCACGGGATTGGCGACGAGATTGGCAGTACTAAATACTACTTTTAAGATAGTACTTTTTGGATTTTTTAAGCAATAGTGCTTCCATAAAAATCCTCAGTTCTTGTCAGATCTCCGTAGAAGTAGGTACTCAGGAAGAGGTAGGAACTTTTATTCAGTTGTGTTATGGGGTGATTGCTGGTTAGGCTACTGGCTGTTTGGGTGACTGGCTTGTTGAATGAAGAACTGGTGGGTGTTTTTAACATTAATTAGAAAACAAGTGTTTTTATTTATTATTTTTTATTTATTTAATGAGAAACAACTCTTCACTTTTGCTGCCAAACATCAACTAACTTAAAATAATTTTAATTACATTTTATTGAGATGGAATAACTGATGAGTCGCGAAATGCGACATAGTAAATTGTGCGCAAGTGATGCACAGAATCAATCGTGGGTGGAAGGTTTATCTTTTGCAATTATAGTCGCGATCGCGACAAAGGGTATTTGATATTGTATATCCCTTCTGCATTGGGAAATTGATATCAAAAATGATGAATAATATGATTATATAGGAATATATAACAGGAGGAAGAAAATGACTAGTACTGACATTGAGGTTGCATACATAAGCGAGTTATCAGCATATAGCAGGTTTTCACAGCCGGTTGGGATGGGTTGGTGTGATGTCATCAGACTCTAGAGGAAGGGGCCAAGTTTTGAACCTAGTTGGAATCCGGCTATGATGCTTTTCATAATTAATGAGCAGTTTCCAAATTGCACAAAGAAGTTGCTGGAAAAAAGAAATGAAAAAAGAATTTTTATTGGTGGCGGGGGTGGATGTAGCAGATGAAGTTTGTGTATAAGAGCGTCTAATCAGACGCTGTCGAATGCTTTCTCGACATCTAGAAAGTTTCCGATGGTTACACGATGACTGTTGATGGCATTGGTGGTGTCATGCCGGAACTTCAGAAGCGGGTGTAGTGTTAAGTTAAGTTAAGCATAAAACGTTTCTGAGACGGTTTTAAGCTATTAAATGCTCTTTTAAGAGTTTAAAAAAGGTTGTAATGAGATATTAATTTATTCAATTATGGGTATTATTTTTAACTCGGTAGCATTTTCGTAGTTTTTTTTAAGCCGCTCGAAAGGATGACCTTAATTGCTTCAAACACTTCACAAGGTTATAAAAATTTAAATACTTTGAATCCACTTAAGGTGCCACCCATGATACTGATGTTCAAGAAAACTGCTGAGATAGGCGCCTGCCTGGCGACTAAACATACCCTAAGCGGAGCAACGGAGTTGCGTGAGCGGGAGTGAGCCCCAAAAAGGGAGTTAAAATCCTGAGAACCCGCGAAGCGGGCCACCCAAGGTACTATTGCCCAAGAAAACTGTTGTCGGAGGCGCCTGCCTGGCGACTGAACATACTCCAAGCGGAGCAACGGAGTTGCGTGAGCGGGTGACAGCCCCAAAAAGGGAGTTAAAATCCTGAAAACCCGCGAAGCGGGCCACCCAAGGTTTTATTGAACAAGAAAACTGTTGTCAGAGGCGCCTGCCTGGCGACTGAACATACCCTAAGCGGAGCAACGGAGTTGCGTGAGCGGGAGTGAGCCCCAAAAAGGGAGTTAAAATCCTGAGAACCCGCGAAGCGGGCCACCCAAGGTACTATTGCCCAAGAAAACTGTTGTCAGAGGCGCCTGCCTGGCGACTGAACATACCCTATGCGGAGCAACGGAGTTGCGTGAGCGGGTGACAGCCCCAAAAAGGGAGTTAAAATCCTGAGAACCCGCGAAGCGGGCCACCCAAGGTACCATTGCCCAAGAAAACTGTTGTCAGAGGCGCCTGCCTGGCGACTGAACATACTTATTTTATTTACATAACTAAATTGCTAGTTTTACAAAAAAAAAAATTTCTTACAAAGGTGTAAATTAAGATTCTTAAACAATTTCATGGAAAAATGTTGTTTTAAATTGACATGAATTAATTATTGTTTTATCAAACAAATTGTTATATTTAAGATTGTAAATATTAAATAGATTAAACATTTCATTTAATGGAGAAAATTTTTCATAATTGGTACGATAGTTTGAAATAAGTATACTCTCCGGTATGTTCCTCAAAGTTCTTTGAGGAATATTAAAATTAATACGAGACAGAAGGTGCAAACAGTCTATGTTACCGTTGATTAATTTTACGATGAAAACGAAACATAAATAGGAACGTCTATTCTCGAGACTAGGTAAATCAATAAGTCTGAGTCTGTTATTATAAGGTGGAAGATCATAAGGATTATCCCAGCCAAGTCCCCTGAGGGCAAACCTAATGAATCTTTTTTGCACCTGTTCTAGTCTATTTTTATGACATTCGTAATGAGGTGACCAAACCTGACAAGCGTATTCTAGAATGGGTCGAACAAAAGATATAAAAAGCTGCTTTGTCACGAAAGGGTCGGAAAATTGTTTCGACTCTCTTTTTATCCAACCAAGAATTGAATTAGCTTTGTTTGAAATGGAGTTTATATGTTGAATGAATTCGAGTTTACGATCAAATGTGACGCCAAGAATAGATATAACTGTTTCGCGGGATATTGATATGCCATTAAACAAATAGTTGAACGAAATAAAAGAAGACTTTCTTGTAAAACACTTAGTTTTACACTTATCGATATTAAGAAACAAACAATTACGAGTACACCAGTCAAAAAACGAATTAAGATCACATTGCAATTCTTCACAATCACGAGTGTTTGTAATAGTTTTAAAGATTGTTACATCATCGGCATAAATGAGGCACTTGGAGTATCTTAACACAGATGGTAAGTCGTTTATAAATAAAATAAAAAGGATAGGGCCTAAATGACTACCCTGTGGAACTCCTGAGTTGATTTTAAACTTATTTGATTCGCAACCGTTAAATAGCACTGAATAAGATCTGTCTAATAAATAAGATTGAAGCCATTTTACAAAATTTTCGCTAAAACCTAATTTTCTTAACTTAAAAAGCAAAACACGATGTGATAGCTTGTCAAAAGCTTTACTGAAATCAGTGAATACACAATCTACTTGTTTACTGTTTTTAAATGAATCAATACAATTTTCAACTAATTCTATTAAAAAAGTAACAGTAGAACGTCCTTTTATAAAACCATGCTGATTAGGAACAATGAATGACTTGACATAAAAACATAAAGCTTCACAAATAATAGCCTCAAAAAGTTTAGGAACCACAGATAATTTGGCAATAGGCCTGTAGTTTTTCACTTCGTCTTTTTTCCCTTTTTTATGTAGAGGGATAATGAATGAACTTTTCCAAATAGATGGGAATGAACATGTTGACATTGAAAGATTAAATAAAATAGACAAAGGTAATGACAAGTGACGTACACAGTTTTTCAAAATAGTAGAGGGTATACCATCAGGATCTGGTATACAGCTGTCGTCAAGGTTAGATATAAACTTTACAATGTTGTCGATATCAATGTTAAAGTTCATATCAGTCAAGTAAGTAAAAGATTTCAAATGGTCAAAGCTTTGAGCCATTTCGTCAGATATATCACAGATTGAGGAATCACAGTTAAAGGTATCACAGTTTGAAGTATCACAGTTGAAGGCACTTTGAAAGAAGTCAGAAAAAAGTTGCGTTATAACCCGTGGGTCATGACTTGAAATGTCATTTAACTTGAGAACAGACGGTTAAGGACAAGATTTTCTTTTGCTGTTAATAAAATTCCAAAAACACTTTGGATTCATTTTTAGATCTCTTTGCACCTTCTGAATGTAATTTAGATACTTTAAACTAGATATTCTATTGAAAATATCCCTCGATTCACAATAAATTTTAAAATTGGTTTCTGTTGGATATAGTTTAAAAGTAGACCATAACTTGTTTCTTCGATTTCTCAGACTTTTGATTTCACTATCGTTCCAAACTGGCACAAAAGATCTTGTTTTAATAATCGCTATGGGAACAGATTTAAGAAAACAATCAAACAATATATTGTAAAATTTAAACACCATTAAGCTAAAATTTAAACAATTATTCAAACAAGACCAATCAACTTGTGATAACAAAGAATTAAGTTTTAAAAAGTCTGTCTTTATAAAATTAAAAGAGTAAAAGTTATCACACAATTCATTATCAAAATTATTAAATTTTTTAAAAAGTGAACAGATCAGTGATGGGTGATGGTTATCTTCAGGCACTAAAGGCTCGGTGGATTTTTGTATTATAATCTCATCTTCAATGGTAGTAAACACTAGATCCAGCAGTTTTCCATTAATATTTAAAACATCGTTTAATTGAAGAAGTCCAAGTGAAGTTAAATCATCAATTAGCTTAGAGTCGTTGGATCTGAGATTACCAGTTGGTAACATACCATTTGTGTCTCGACAGCGCGTCCAAGCGACATTGGAAAGGTTGAAATCGCCAAGGCAAATGATTTCATCCTGGTATTCCAATAAGTCATGGATATAGCTTAAGTATTCGAAAGCTTTGGTATAAACCTCTTGTGGGCTTCCAGGAACTATATATAATGTTATAACATATAGGTTCTTATCTTTAAATGATACTTTTATGCAGAGAATTTCATTGTCAAGTGAAACAGGAACATTAACCAGAGAAGTTAACATAGAACATAAGCGGAGCAACGGAGTTGCGTGAGCGGGTGACAGCCCCAAAAAGGGAGTTAAAATCCTGAAAACCCGCGAAGCGGGCCACCCAAGGTACTATTGCCCAAGAAAACTGTTGTCAGAGGCGCCTGCCTGGCGACTGAACATACCCTAAGCGGAGCAACGGAGTTGCGTGAGCGGGTGACAGCCCCAAAAAGGGAGTTAAAATCCTGAGAACCCGCGAAGCGGGCCACCCAAGGTACTATTGCCCATGAGAACTACTGTTGTCATACCCTAAGCGGAGCAACGGAGTTGCGTGAGCGGGTGAGAGCCCCAAAAAGGGAGTTAAAATCCTAAAAGAAAAGATCTTGAAGCTTTTTTTTGTTGCATAAATTCATGCTTTTCTAGAAAACAGACGGCAATTTTCTCAAATTAAATTCATATTTTTATATGTACTACTACATAGTTACGCTTAAAAAACTTCTAAAGCTAGAAAAAATAAAAATTCATAATCTAAAGCGTTTCTTAGGCTTAATAAATGAAAACCCACACTATCTTAGAGATTACCAAAAAGCTTGAAACGCATCTAAACATTTACTGAAACTGAAAAACAAAAAAATACTTAAGCCCTTAAATAAATGTATTCATTTGTGCATTCTTTTGTTCATTGTTTATAAATTTAATTTTTATTTAATTATTTTAATCTCTATTTATGTATTTATTTATCTGTTCATGTATTTTTTTATTTATTTTTGTTCATTTATTAATTTATTTATTTATTTTCTTTCCTTGTTTTTATTTATTTATTTAACTTTTGTTTTCAATGTTTATTTATTTATTGCAATTGATTGATTTTTGATTAATTTATGTATATTAACTTGTATATTTGAAATAAAATATTTACTACATATTAAATAATAAACAAATTGATTATACATTAGTCAACAGACTTCTTAAAAGAAGTGCATTCAAAAAATAAATTTCCTTTTCTTTTTGTAAGCCCTTATCACCATTTTGAATTTATTTTTCAGTTCTAAGATAGATATAAACTTACTATCCCTGTGCAAGATGTGTATGCACAAAATCATTGTAAAGCCTTTGTTTGAGATTCAATTTATATTTGTTTTTTGCTCTCTTTGAATTTGAATATTAACGTAATTATCATCTTAATTTCTCATTTTTTCTTGTTTTTCTTTTAAAATTTCTTTCTTACCACAAGTCTTACCAAGTCTTGTGTATTATCAATCACTTTAATCTTTTAAGAACTTGTTTGAATGTATCGGTGAAAGGTGTTGTGGGTAAGACTGCCCTATTCTCATTTCTCTTTTAACATGCTTGCATATTCTCACCAAAAATGCAATGCATTGACGAAGAGAGTATGAATTCATGTTAATTTATTATCTAATGTTCAAATTATATTTTTTGATAATCCTCGTTCACTTGGATCTTGATAGCAGCACATACCACACCTTTTGCCAGGAACACAATTAGCATAAGTATCCGATATTATAAAATACAAAATTATAATAAATTAAACTTAAGATTTATTTGAAATCGGCTTTTGGTTCCTCGCTTTTTGTTTTATTAACTTGTGTGGTTTGATCCATTACAGCCTTTATTCTACGATAGTTAATATATTATATCTATCTATTAAACCCTTAAAATGTATTGCAATCCTTGAAGAAAATATCTCTATAACAATATTGCAAGCGATCACCACAACCACCATCATCATCGCCCTTCATCCACCAACCACCCCATCCATCAACCATCCCCTGCACCAATAATAATTACTATGTCCACCACATCAGTCAACCCACCAACAACCATATACTCGATATCCCAAACCTCTGGCAAGACATCTCTCATCTCTAGATGTCTTTCTTCTATGCAGGTCTAAGAAGAACTGAAGATTTTTTTCTAAATCTCTCCTTCTAAATTTTTCCTCCGTGATCTCTCATGTTAGTGTGAGCGTGTGAGCATTCTCACTACTCACTGGTCAGTTGCAGTTCACCAAATAGTGATTAATACAGCGCTGTCGCTTTGTATCAAGAAAAGTAGGAATCGGCGGGCAAACGTTACACGGGAAACTGTGATACGGGATATCGTTTTACGGGAAAACGAGTTACGGGAAAATGATTTTCGGGCAAACGTTACACGGGAAAACGTGACGCGGGAAATCGTTTTGCGGGAAAACGTAGCCAACCCATCTAAAAACCTATCAAAATTATTCCATATAAACTAAAATAAGACATCACAATTTTTCACGATTAGTAAACAAAAAGCTTATCAAAATTAAGTTTTTTGAAGGCGAACTCAAGTTCAATTTTACATTTTGAACATTACTACACATACATAAATTCAATCAGATAGTCAACTGCGGATGACGGCAATCTTCTTCCATAAGCTCTGAAGCGCATGAGATAACCGCAGCATCAGTACTCATTACATCGCATGACATAAAGTTGTCATTAGAAACTGTCAAGTTGATGACTACTTCGTAGAACTGTCAAACTCAAAAATAAGTAAGTTTCGTTGTTATAAAGTCAACTATACTGAGGAAAACCGGAATTTAAACTTATTCTTAAAAGACCTTTAATAATTATATTTGAAGGCAAAGAATACTACAATATCCCATAGGTACTAAACATTTTTGGGGATTTGTAATAAATGTATAAAATAATACTTCGTCTTTGGTTCCAAAGATCGTATTCAATGACACTCCTTATGTCAGTCCACAAGAAAAAGCAGCACAATTTGCTGTTAATTTAGCACTGCCAGAAAGTGTTATGACTTATGACTCCTCCTGTACTGAAAGATCTTGATGTGCACAAATATGCAGGACCGGATAGTATCTCGTCTAATTTTCTGAAGAAGTGTTGTTCAACACTGGAAAAACCATTGCTCAAGCTTTTCCATCTGTCCTACTCTACTGGTCTCTTGCCAATTGGAACGAAAACAGCATTTGTCGTGCCAGTCCCTAAAAAAGACAATTCTTCTCCCTCAAACTAACTTACATACACTCCTTCTTTACCAGGTTACACAAATGCTGATAAATTATCAGCTGAAGAAATATCTTGAAGAACGAAAGCTACTCTATACCTACATAGTTTCGGAGAAAGTAGTGAAATTGCACTTGATATTTCAAACGAATTTGATAGTCTTTGGCATCAAGCTCTCTTATCGAAAAAGCGTACATTTGGTATTGATGTATCTCTTCTTCGTTGGATTAGTGACTATCTTTTGAACCGCTTAATACAAATTGTGTTCGACGGCTTAAAGTTCGAAATTCATAAAATAAATGCTGATGTGCCACAGGGCTCCGTTTTGTCTCCAACTCTCTTTCTGATATTCATCAATGATTTTTTGTCTGAATTTTCTAATCAATTAAATTTTTTTTGCTGACGACAGTACTCTCAGCTTTTTATAATAATTGTTTCCAGATTCGAGTTCTTAACCTTAGGATGTGTATTATGAAGGGCGGCGTATAATAAGCTCGTTACATTCTGATCTCGACAGCTTTTTCAAATGAAGAACTAAAAAAAGAACTCAATTCTGTCTTCTGTCGTTAAAGCGCAAAAATTGTTCTTTATAGGCGTTTTTCTTTTTTAGTTCAGTATAGAGCTCTGAACAGAGTCCGAGCATGTCGAGCATGTTCCGAACATTCTCTGAACCAAGCGTGCTCTGAGCGCTCTGAGTATATTTTGAAACAGACCTGAACACTTATGTAGCTGTCGCCATTTTTTTTTTTAATTTCCATCTGTCAAATGCTTGTGTTAAGCATTTTACTCTGTCTGCTCAGTTATTTTATTCTGAGCTCATAGAGCGCACTCTGAACACGCCCAGAACATGCTCAGAACGAAAAAAGAAACACATTTTCGAAACTCTGAACACTCTGAACTAAAAAAGAAACACAATTTATTTTTTGACAACTCAGGTTCTGTTCTGAACTAAAAAAGAAAAACGCCTTATGTAGTTTTTAATGCCTACAACATTATCAATTATCGAATTCGTAAACGGTAAGGCCATAAAAGTGCATTCCGTTATTGTCGCGCGACTTACGAAACTAAACCGGAACGTTCCAAAACTCTCGCCAAACTGAAAGGTAGCGTTCCGTAGTTTCTGTTGCAAGCTGTTTGACAATTTCGGCTCGAACTTCGCATCTGAAGAAGGATTCAACAAATGGTGGAAGCTAAATCCAAGAATCGGAGACCATGAGAACAGCCTGGACCGTGAGCACAGCTTCTTGAAATGGAAGGAGTTAGAAGTTCGCCTGAATCGTAAAGCAACCACCGATCAGAAACAACAAGAAGTTTTCAAAAGTGAGGAGAAGAAGTGGAGGGATGTATTGTACCGGTTTTTGAATATTATTCAGTTCTTAGCCGAACAGAATCTGGCCTTCAGAGGACATCGAGGAGATCATAGTTCCAACCGCGGGAATTTTCTGGAGTTAGTGCACCTCCTAGCTAAATATGACCCTCTTCTAATGGAACATCTGACAAAGATAAAGCTGAGAGCAAGAGTCACAGTTTCGTTTCTATCTCCAGAAACCCAGAATGAATTGATAAACTTGCTGAGACAGCAAGTTCGATCCACCATCATCCGTCGCATTCAAGCTAAAGATTATTGCGTAATCTTCGACAGTACACCAGACATCTCCCACAAAGACCAAATGAGCCAGTTTCTGCGATACGCACATATCGAAGGAGAAAAGGTCGCCGTGATAGAATCGTTCATCGATTTCTTCGAACCAAAAGGAAAAAATGCAGGAGATCTCAGCAATGATAAAATCGCGAAGATAACATCCGACGGACTGGACATACAGAACTTCTTGAGAGGACAGGCTTATGAAAACTCTGCCACAATGTCAGGGATCTACAATGGAGTTCAAGCCCGGATTAAAGTACTGAATCCGAAAGCTACATTCGTTGCATGCACAAACCACTCACTCAACTTGGCTGGGGTTAACGCTGCTTCTAATTCAGTGAACTCCGTGACGTTTTTTGGAACTCTGGAGAAGCTATTTGCCTTCTTTTCTGCATCAACTGCTCCGTGGAACGCTTTGGTTGCCGTCGAGGTCAAGCAGTGAAACGAGTCACTGAAACTCGCTGGAGCGCTAGAAATGAAACTGTCAAGACGCTTAAAAATAAGTTTGAGGAAGTTCTTGAGGTACTGGAAGAATTGACGGATTCATCTCAAACTTTCGGAACAAAATCGGGAGCCAGTCTTCTTCTGACAGCCATGCAGTCATTCAACTTCCTCACTTTTCTTGGCTTTTGGGCTGCAGTGCTACCCGAAGTAGATGACGCACAGATTTACTTGCAGCAACGAGGACTGCGTGTGGATAAGTGTGTTCACAAACTCTGCGCTTTAAAAAATCTACTAGTGGAGAGCAGAGACCGTTTCGTCCGAGCCGCAATTGACTTTGCTAAGACTCTCAGCGAAAAACTCGGAATCGAACTCAAAACGAGAAGAATGGATGCATGGCGAAGAATCCGCAGATACAGCTTTGTCTCACGAGCATGAACTCCGTCGAGAGGTGTTCGCGTCATTTGACAAGATCATTCAAGAAATGACGACTTGATTCCAGCAAGTTCAAGAAATAGCGGACAAGTTCGGATTTTTGGCGCCAGCGAAACTTTTGGACAGCAAGTACGAGGGTGATCTTTCCCATGTATTAGAAGACATCGACAAGGACGAGTTTCAGATGAAGCGGAAGCGTCTCCAGTAGTTTGCCGCCAGTTCTGAATCAGAGGAAGATATAGGGGGCAAAGGATCACTGGAGCTCCTCCAGTTCATTCAAAAACTGAATCTGGGGATTTCGGTTCTAAATATAGTCATCTTGATTCGTATATATTTGACTTTGGCAATTAGTGTCACTAGTTGTGAGAGAAGTTTTTCGAAGTTGAAGCTAATCAAAAATTATCTCAAATCCACTATGAGCTCCACTAGACTATCAAACTTGGTTATATTGTCGATTGAACAAGTATTGGCTGCAAATATTGATTTTGACAAAGTTATTTCTGACTTCGCTGCTCGTAAGGCCTGTAGAATCCGTTTGTGAAACCGCTGCACATAGGTCGATTTCTAATAATTAGCCGGCCAAAAGTCAATTTTTCAAAGTAGCGGTAAAAATACGAAAATCAATCACAAAGCTAGAAGACAATGAGAGCAACCATTATGTATCATCCAAACTTCTTAACTTGTCAAATTGCACGTGGGCGAGTAGTTGAAAGTAAGTAGTCTCAGAAAGTTCATTTCATATTATTGGAAGAGAGTTAAACATTAAAGTAATCATTTTGATAGTGCACATTGTGAAACTATTTCTTCAATAAATTAGTGATGGATTTCAATAATTCTGGTAAGAAATAATGTTTCTTGATATTTTTCAATATTAAATAACGGTTTTTTAAACCATTCCTGGAACTTCAATTCAAAGGTCATTTTTCAATAAAATTGTCTGGAATTTTCATTTTTGTAATAAATTTTTTTATATTATCCTGTCCGATCCGGCAATAATTTGTTTTGTATTATATACTATACGTATTTGGCTATCTAATGACGTATAATTTAGGTGCAGACAGCTGCAGATGACCAATTTATTGAGTTTTTTTGTAGAAAAAGCCCCAAGCAAAAAAGAAAATTATGTTTTTTTTTAAGTGTAGTAAATTGTGATTTTTTTTACTTTAGGCGCACCTTGTCCCTCAGGTACAAAAACAGTGACCCGTAAATATCTGTATGACCGAATAAAAGAGCAAGATTTGCCCAGTTTCCATGCAAAAATTAAATTATCTAGAAAAATATGTGTTTTCCTGTTGCGACAAATCGCCAGGTAGGTAGTTTAATTATTCTTAGGCAGAGATTTGCGCACTTCAAGACATCAATGAAAGAAAGATGGTCTAAAGCTGCAAGAAAAGAAGAAGTTTTTCTTTGAAATAATAAAGATTTTTTGAAAATCCCCACTTAGCTGCCGATATTACAAAAGTTAATTTTGAATTGATTTACAGATTGAAGGTAAATTCAATGACTCTACTGAACTAAAAATAATTTTGAATTATCTTCCCTTTGTTTTTGATTTAAGGTAATTTTAGAAACCATATCAAGTGGTAAGAAAATAGATGTCCAAAAATTCGATAAATATGCCATGGAAACTGCGATATTGTATGTCGACCAATATGCATGGCACCCAATGAGTCCTACCATGCATAAAATTTTGATTAATGGTTCGGCTACAATCGATAATGCGTTATTGCCTATAGGACAGTTATCAGAGGAGGCTGCTGAAGCTAGAAACAAACAAGCACTTTCGTTTATATCGCGATAACTACGCAAGAAAGTTTTCCAGGAAGGAATGCAACCTCGATTTTTACAATTAATTATTGTTGAGCTCAGATCCTTTTCTTAGTAACATAAAACAAACAAAAATCCACACTAAATCATTTTGCGCTGAAACAATTGAAATGTTACTTACGGATGATTCCTACCAGAATCTGATATTTCAGATACGGATCGAAACCAATAACTAAAAATATAAAATAATGAAGTTCCTTAAAATAAAATGAAAATAAACTGTGATTCTTTCTTCAAATATTTTTCTTTCTACTTTTTCACTTTTTGTTGTTAATACAGTCAAACTTCCTGAGGTGCAACGACAAAAAAAAGTTAGTTTTCATTTCAGTTAAGCGAGTTTTATCTATGCAAAAATTAAAATTTCAACGAATTTTTTCTCAGATGTCCGGGTTTTTCAGTTAAGCGAGTGTATTTTATAAAGGGGAATAATTTTCATGTATATATACGTATATATGGTTTAAAGCTAAAATACCCCAGAAAATAATTTTGACCGCCTAAATCTTCAAAATCGACCTATGTGCGCTGATCCTATTTTACCTTCAATAAAAGATACGTCATTGCCTGTAAAATGATGTCTCGAAATGTAATTTTAATTTAGAATTGAATGGGGCGGCAAAATGGGTCTCCCGCCATGGGCGCCGAGATGGCACGCTACCGCACTGAGAAGGAGTTAATCTTTATTAAAAATCGCTGTGCTTGAACATTATCCATGCAATCGAAAAGAAACCAAAAGAAATACAAAGATTAAAAATCATTTTCGTATAAAATTTGGCTATGGAAGACGAATGGATTACGATATCAGTAAGTGTGTTCCTGCAACGGGATAATTTTCCGCTTTGCAGATATAGATATAATTTTCCGCCACATATTTGCTTGAAAATCTCATAAGAAATACTTGTGTAAATGTGGGAAACTCAAAAAGTAATTCTGTTTTCTCACGTTAAAGAAAGTAAAGTAAGTAGTTTCAAAAAAAAATATATATTTTTAAAATGTTTCTAAAATTTGAGAAAATTTCTTAGTTCATCAGGTTTATTTTGTCCCTTTCCGTATCAAATTTGTAAGATAATTTTATCAGCTAAATTTTATTTCCCACATTTCTCCAAACATCAGCTAAAATCTAAGATAAATTTTGACATAAAAACCTTATGGAGAATATGTCACAGCTGTTCTGTAAATGAAATTTTTTCAAAGATTTAAAAGAATTTGTTTTAAAGTGTGATTTTTTAAGAATTATGAGTGATTTTTGCTGTAGAAAATCTGGTAAGACTTCCGTCACAAATTATTCTCCTTAATAATCTTCCATTTCAAATTGAAATTTAGCTCGAGAATATATCTGCCAGATAGTTTTTTTTTTGCTCTAAATTTTGACAGATAAGTTATGTACAGTTCGAAAAGAAATTTTGATTTTTAAGCAGGGACAGCGACCTCTCGTCTAAAATGCTTGACATAATTTTAGCTTGGCTAAATTTTGCAGAGAATTTTGTATGGGAGATAAAATTTAGCGCGATCTGCGTACTAGGCTTTTGCAGTAAGTTTTTCCCATACAAACTTTGACAGCTGGTTTCTGCGGTGATAAAATTTTCTTGATTCTGAGGCTTATCCGGGTTTTCCGCATTTACATGATTACCCTTAGTACTGCTAGAAGAGTTAAACAAAATGTCGGTGGTATAGAGCATGCTGCCAAAATTCGTCTCACCAACTTTCTTTTAATGGATTTACTAATAACAAAAGTTTAAATAGTTTAGCTCATTTGCAGAGTTTTATAGTAGGGTTGATAAATTTACTTGCAGCGCAAATTTTACTAAATTTTATTAAAGGTTTTGTGTGTTGCAAATGAATCTGCATTTTATGGAAAACAGGGGCCAAATCAACGTGTCAGTTTTTGAGTAATACGTGACTGAGTTTGGCATTACCTCTTACTTCATCGAGCAATCTATTACCCATATTTTACATTTTCATTCGATCATTGAACTGATGGGACTCACTCACTCGGTTCTTCTCGGTCACTAAAGCGGTAATTTGGTACCAGTATAAATGTATTGAATTTCGTATCGGTGGTGGCAAAACCTATTTTTACTAAACGCCTAGAAGTATAACATTCTTTTTTAAGTTTTCTATTTTCTTTTTACATACATTTCGCAGTTATATTTTACTGTTATACCCGTGTAGGCTAGCTCAAAACCTTTTAGTTGTCATGTGTCAAAATGACACCCTGTATTCTTCCGATTCAACAACCACTTTCTGCTGATGGCGAAAATCCGCTGAATATCTAATTCCCAAACCAAACATTAATTTTCGAAAATCAGTGTCTTGTTCGAATACAATAAAATATACAAAAAAACTATAAATTTGTTTGTGTTCTTGTGTTCCATTTGTTATTCGTATCTTTCTTTATCTGCCTGTTCTCATTTCAAAACAGCGCCAGTCTTTAAATGGTGTTCTCAGTAGAGTTGTGCAAAACAGTTCCAAAGGCGGAACGAACATGGAACGGTTCTTTTTCCGGTCGGAACTAGTTCCTGGAACCATGTCCGCGGAACTATTAAGATTTGATATTAAGTGGCATGAGCTAGACAAATTTCGGTGCGGTGAAGAACTAGTATAGCCAGAATTTAAAGACTTTTAAGTAACTTTATTCAATTTTTATATTTAACAAATAAATATTGAAATTTTGAACACAAAACAGTAATATGAAAAAAAATTCAGCTTTCCAATTGACATTTTTAACTAAATCATTATAAATATAAGAAAACTAATAAATAAATAACAGAACAAATATTGACACAAAAACAAAATAAGAATTCAATCTTAGGTAAATATTTTAAGGTTTTTTTCTTTAGTGTTACTATAAGATTTAAAATCTAAACTTGAATATATCAGCTCAGAAAAATAACAAATATACCTAATAGTTGATCACACAAAATTTACATTAAAAAAATCAGTCTTTAGTCAACATTTTAAAGTATTTTGTTTTTAGTTGATAAAAATTTATTGAAGCATTAAAAGAAATTCAAAAAAATACCATTGAATTGTTGAAGGGCAAATTATTTGTGTCCCTTTCAAATGTTTTTGTTTCGCTTTCCACAAACAACTAAACATGGATGTTTTGCATGTTCATTTGGATTCCAAATGCACTCCTCTTCGTAGTGAAGACAATTAAAAATGACATAAGAAACCGTTCTGAGTTAAAAAAAATTAAATTATACAAATACCAAAATCCACATAAATACTATGCCGAAATTGCAAATCAAATGACAATAATTCACATTCACAACAGCAAAACAAAACAAAAACATTCAACAGTTGAACAGAAGAAAAAAATAAAAAAAATAAAATTACCCCTATCCACCTGCATACGATTCCAAAATTCCAGATCAATTCACAACAGTAAAACTACTAAAAATAAAATGCACGACTGGGTCGCACGAACTTTCTCCTATTTAGTCTATTACATATGAGCAAGTTCGTGCGAATTTTAAAAACGAATGTTATAAGAGAAAACTGTTCATATGGATAAAATAGTTTTTTTTCAATTCTTTTAGTAGTAAGAGATAAAAACAGAATGCTATGCAAATATGAATCGTTCTATTGGTTTTTTTTTGAAAAAATAAGCTTTTATATACAAAATTTTTAAAACATTTGTAAGAAAAAATTTGGTACGCCAACTTTAAGTTTTTATTATCGTACGAATAAAAATTAAATTTCCAAAAAAAATATTGAGCCGTTTTTGAGATATCGAATTTTCAAAAAAAAAATGACTTTTTATCCAAAAAATCACAAAATATTTTTTTTAAGTTCTTAAATGCATGTGTTTTAAACATTTTAGAAGCATTTCTATAAAAAATTTCATTAAAATCCGCCATGTGAGTGAGAAATTCAAAACCAGACAAAATGGTTTTATGTAATATCTTAATTTCAATTTTTTTATTAAATTAAATATCATAAGAATTTATTGAAAGAAAAATTTTTTTACCAAAGTTCTAAGCGCCATTTTCGAGAAAAATACGATTTTTGAAAACCATTTTTTGTACCTTTATTTTTAGGTAAAATATTTTTTTTTCCTCACGTCTTGTATATTATATTGAGAAACTTTTATTTATTAAGTTTTAAAAAAATCTAGTATGGGGTTTACAAAATGTTGAGTTTTGAAAAAAAAATTTTGAACTTTTTTTAAAAATCCAAAAAATTCTTTTTTGAAAATTTGAATACAAAATACTATATGTATAATTTTTGGGGAGCTTTAGCAAAAAAAAATTATCAATCTGTGGTACCATTTTCGAGAAAATCAAAAACAAAAAAAAATGTACCTTGGGAGGATCTCTCAATAACCATTTTTCGGAACATTTTTTTCAACCATTATTAAGCTTTAACTAAATGAAATTTTTTTTGTATTTTTATTTTTTAAATCTGTCGATTCGTATAGCAGGTACCGTTATTTTTGGTCTTAGAAAAAAGAAAAAAAATGTGTGGTTGGGAAAAATTACAAATGATATCTACCAAGTTTCACGAAAATCGGCCAAGCCGTTTAGGCTGTAGTCGAACTGACAGACAGAATTGCGAGACCCACTATTTTAGCCTTCACTATCATCGTAATGTCAACTTTGATCAAAATCTCGAGTTCAATTTTTTTTTCCGAATTCATAACTTGCCTTATATTACCTATAAGTCGCAAGAAAAAACACTATTCATTATCATTAGATAAAAAATCCAAAATTGTATCCTATCTCATCTGAATCTGAACAATAAAAGAATAAACGTATACGAGCAAGTTATGATTCCCATCCTAATAAGAAAAAGAAAGAATGGAAATACAATGAAAACAAAAGACATGGAACTATGAGTATGATAAAGAGATCGGACCGATTTATATTCAGCCGGACATGAAGGAACTACATACGACAAATGAACTAGGTATACTCCATCTCCATACCTAAAACAAAAGACATGGAACTATTTAGGGAACTATGAGTATGATAAAGAGATCGGACCGATTTATATTCAGCCGGACATGAAGGAACTACATACGACAAATGAACTATACTCCATCTCCATACCTAGTAATAAGAGTGGAACTGCGAAGAAATGTTGTAGGCAATGTGCTTGAACTTGAAGAAGATATGGAACTATTTCGTTCCTGTATGTATCTACTATTGTCTTTCCAATCGGTGCGAACTGCGTTTAGGTAGGTAGGCAGATTTAGATTTTTGTGTGGCGCTCAACTCAACTCGTTCTCATACTTGTGTGTTGGCTTTGGTTGGGAGTTTCGCAACATAATGTATGCGTGTGTTTGTGTATTTCAATTTGTATCTAAACAGGCACAGAGCCATATTCGCTCTCGTTGGCTTTCTCGTTCTTCTTTTGTTTCTACATTGTCGGAACTATGGACATGTTTGAATTCAGTTTGTGGAACGAAAGGAAATGTGTCCGAGTAAGGACATAGTTCCTGGAACTATATAGGTCCGGAACTACCCAACTCTAGTTCTCAGCGCGCGGTCGCAGTTTGTCCCTTCCTACAGTTCATTGAAGTTTTATATTTTCGGAATAAATTTCGGTATCGATAAATTTCTGATTTCGGATATCGAAAGAGAAGAAAATAATTTGGTGTGTAAATAAATAATATTAACGTCGATGACCAGCTAATCGATTTGTTTACGGTTTAAATTAATAAGTTAGACTTCTAAAATAGAAGTTTCTATAAGTCAGAAAGTGCAATAAGTTGAAGTGACAGTGGGTGTGACAGATAAAGTGCAGTCTTTGACGTTTCACCGAAATAGAACATTTTTGCTTCTCCAGAAAGTAAGTATCTTTGTGTGTGTCTAGTGAATGTATTTTGTATCTTTTTGTTTTGTGCATCGCTATGCGGCGATTCTTAATTAAAATAATATGCACAATGAAATGCTTATCATTCTTTGGCGGCGAATATGATCGGGCATTCTAGCTGTTAGTGTCATTAAGCCGGTATTTGAATTATTCAGAAGTATATTTTCCAATTAATGCCGCTGTCGACAGAGAAAATCTTTCAGCATGTTCAACTTCAACTGAATAAAATTTCTCTTGAAAAAAAAAAAAAAAAATAGGGTTTCACTGGGAGAGGAAATGAATAGTGATGTGTGTTTGAACTCCCTGACATCTTCCATGAGATAACAAAAGCGACAAATGAAATCTACTTCAGTGTGGACCACTAGCTGATAAATGTGATTAGGCGTTCTGAAATTGAAATATCTACGAAATAAGGAAATTGATGTCATAAAATTCACGCAAATAAATCTCGAAACTTCTGTGTTTAGGTTTGAAAATTCTAGTAAGAATGGAAACAGTCGCGGTCGAGGGGAATAATGTAAACATAAACACATGGTGATGAAGACTATTGTGCCAGGCAAATTAATGAAAAATCTGGCGGCTGCGTGGTGTGCTGAATTGATGAGATGAAGTGTTTGCATTCCGGATGAGTGGAATAATACAGGGAATACCTCCTAGAATAACAAAAGCAGATACGGTCACGTACGCATTTGAAATTGTTGCAAGTTGTGAGTTGTGAGTCCGAGTAAGCATCTAACTTAGTAGTAATGAGGAAAAGAGCATTTAAATCAATGTTGGATTAGGAATACCCAGTGATTGATGGAAGGAGGTGAAATGTAAAACAAAAACAACCCTGATCAGAGATAGGTATAGGTACTCTATTGATACGGGTCGAATGAGGAGGAAAACACTTGAAGAAATTTGATGTTAAAAAGGGAGAGAGAAAAAGGTTCATTTAAATCAATATCGAATGGTAGTTCTTCAACACTTTAAGGGAAGATGGGGTTAGTGTGACGGATATAATTGGATGTACATAAGTACTGTAAGCCCGGGTGACTTAGGCCGGGACTTTGACTTCTGAAGGGACTCTTTTTCAAAATATTGTTTAAATGTGTTGCCTTATATTTTTCGAATATCTTTCTTAATATGTATTAACTTAGAATCTATCGTACTAATAATATATTTGTCTTAATAAAAAAAAAGAACACTATAAGAGCTTGAAAGGTTTCAAAATGTTGCAAAAATTCCATTGCAAAATGCCTTGATCGGCGATAAATGCATAATTATGCAAAATGAATTCCCTATATTCTAGCTTGGAAACAATTTTATAAACAATTTATTTAATTTTTTTTGAATAAAAAAAAAATCACGACTTGATCGCACTTACATACCTGCTCTTACGTAAAAGTACTTTGTAATTTAAAAATTGTTTATAAATAAATACAAAACAGGGATTTAATGAGATACAAATGTTCAAATGCATAAAATTGCCGTCTGATTCAGAGAAAAGTATGAATTTTTTCAAACAAAGTATAAAAATCGTTTTATTATTAAATTAATTTTGTATATTCCAAATTCCAACAAAATGTCTACGTTGATTAAAAAGTCTGACCACTGACATTAACATTCTAGGTGTTTGATTTTATTCAAATTCCTCTCGGAAAATAAAATTCCCTGTGTATTTAAATTTATAAGAGTCGGTAAACATCGATCAATAATTGCGTCTTAGCAATTGATGCGACAGCATCTAATATCTAACTGATGAGCCCATTGTCGTACCTGAGCGAAACGCATGCCCATAACCATTTTTTTGTATCAAAATAGTTAAAGTCGTTTTTGAGATAAATAAGATCTTGCACAATGGCTGTATGGCAGCTACCGTTAGTGTTGGAGCTAAACGAATTTAAACTTCTTTTCTAAAGTACCTACTGTACTTTTAGTACTTTTACTAGGTTCGTTAAATAAAACTTATTACTTTTTTTTAGTATTTCTTCTTTATTTACACTTTCCAAATCAAAACAATAAATCTCAGTTTATAATCAACTCAAATACTTTTATTCAAATTTAAATCACACTTGCTTAATAACACTTTCCACAATCCAATAAGCAAACCTTTTGCACACTTTTATAGTCAAAAATCAACTGTGCTGTGCTCACCGCGAGCACTCCCTTTAATACTGAAGTTAGTTGTTCTCGAAGGTTCTTGTCTTGGAATGTTCTAGATACATATGACATTGGAAAAGAGCTTTTTTTGTGTTCCTTCTATAAAGTAGATATGCAACTCTCAACAGATGGCGCTGTAGGAGTATAAAGCTCTGTTTGCAATATTGCCCCTTAAGATTGTTCGTCCCGAAAAACTCTATCTACAGCTTCGGCACTGTATCGGTGCAGTCGATCGCTATGCACAACTTTTAACTTTCCTCTTAACCCTCTTTGAATTCGGTAAACGACATCATTGATTTTCGTGACGACAGTAAAAGGGCCTTCCCAGTTTTGTTAAAGCTTCGGCGACAATCCCTTTTGACGATGTGGATTATACAGCCATACACGATCCTCTTTTTGGAATCCTGTCGTGTTTGCTCTTGTGTCGTACCTTGTCTTCATTCGATCGCTGTAAGCGCTCATTTTAGTCCTGGTCATTTCGTGGATGTCGATTAGCGTCTCTATAGGTTACTCACGTAATCCCCTGTTTCCTGAGACTCTTGTGGTGGGTGTCCAAACTTTATTTCACTAGGCAGCCGTATGCTTCTTCCAAACAAGATTTCAGATGGTGTTTGTCCTGTTGAGTTATATATTGCACTTCGGTAGGCCATCAAAAATAGTGGTATGTGCATATCCCAGTTTCTTTGGTAGTCGCCTACGACTTTAGTGCTCTTTTAAGGTCCTGTTCAATCTCTCGACCATTCCATCAGATTGCGGGTGAAGTGGTGTGGTTCTTGTTTTCTTAATGCCAAGGAACGCGCAGACCTCTTGGAATATGTTCGACTCAAAGTTCCTTCCTTGGTCGGAATGAAGTTCCATAGGCACACCGAACCTGCTTACCCAGTTAGACACGATCTGGTCGGCCACGGTCTTGGCTTCTTGGTTCGGGATAGCGTATGCCTCAGGCCATTTGCTGAAGTAATCCATTACCACCAGAATGTATTTGTTTCCATCATTCGTTTCCGGAAATGGGCCAGCTACGTCAATAGCAATCCTTTCAAACGGTGAGCCAACATTATATTGCATAATTTTTCCTTGCAGTTTTCTACCAGGGTCTTTGGTTGCAGCACAAGCGTCACAATTTCGGCACCACTTTTCAACGTCGTCTCTTGCATGCAACCAGTAGAATCGTTGTCTCACTTTTTCTAAAATCTTATTGACTCCCAAATGGCCTCCTGGAGGTCCATCATGCATCTCTCGAAGAACCTTTTTGATTTTCGATTGAGGTAATACAAGCTGCATCACATAGGATTTACCATCAGCGGACTCCCATTTTCGCCGAAGAACACATTCTTGCACATGAAGTGAGTCCCATTGTGCCCAATAGGCCTTTAAAACTGAACTCCTATCGGAAATGTCATTCCATGCGGGTTTTTCTTCATGTTCCTTCCATGCGAGAAGAGGTTCAATGTCGGGGTGTTCTTGTTGAGCAGATCTTATTGCTTCATTGCTCCATCCACAAATGGGGTCAGCCCTTATTCGCAGAATGTTGATGGATTCCTTTTCTTCTTGTCGCCTGCAGTGCTTGCAATCTATTTTACAAGGTCTTCGGGATAGTGCGTCGGCATTTGAGTGCAGCTTTCCCCTTCGGTGTTGAATTTCGTAATCGTAAGTCTGCAGTCTTTCTATCCACCTTGCGACTTGTCCTTCTGGGTTCTTGAAGTTCAACAACCAGTTAAGAGCACCATGATCGGTTCGTAGAAGAAACTTCTGTCCATAGATGTATTTGTGGAAGTGTTTCGTTGCCAAGATGAGTGCCAAGAGTTCTCTTCTGGTCATACAGTAGTTTCTTTCGGTCTTCGACAGTACTTTGCTGAAATAGGCGACAACCTTTTCTTCGCCATTGTGCACTTGTGACATAACAGCGCCGACTCCTACGTTGGTTGCATCAGCATCGATGATAAAAGGCTTGCCTGGAGTCGGATAGATCAGCACCGGAGCATTGCATAGACGGTATTTCAGTTCTTGGAAGGCTTTTTCACACTCACCTGACCATCTAAACTGCTTGTTCTTTTCCGTAAGCTGATGCAAACTCTTCGCAATTCCAACAAAGTTCTTAACAAAACGTCTGTAATACGTAGCAAGACCAAGAAAACTTCGTAGTTGATGTTTGTCCTGTGGTGTTGGCCAATTTTTGATCGGTCTTGACTCCTTGGGACGAGATGATATGTCCCAAATACTTTACTTCAGTCTCGTACAGTGCACATTTTTCTGGGTTCAGTTTAAGGTTAGCCTCTCGAAGTCTCTGGAACACACCCTTTAGGTTCTTACAGTGTTGGTCATATGTCTTTCCGTAAACGATAACATCATCCAAGTAGACAAGACAAGTTTTCCACGTCAGACCTTGAAGGACACACTCCATCAAACGCTCAAATGTTGCCGGAGCGTTGCAAAGACCAAATGGCATCACGTTGAACTGCCACAGCCCATTACCTGTGGAGAACGCTGTCTTTTCTCGATCTTCAGGGTGAATTGAAAACCAGTGTGCTCCTTCCATCGCATCTAAGGTGTCACTAATTCTTGGCAGGGGGAAGCTGTCTTTCTTGGTTACGTCATTCAACCTTCGGTAGTCAACACAAATCGTGTACTTCCGTCCTTCTTTTTGACTAGGACCACTGACTGGTGACGCCCAAGGACTCTTGGAGTTCTCAATCAAACCATCCTTCTTCATGGTGGTAATCATTTCGTCAACTTCATCTTGTTTGGCCAGTGGCAAACGTCTTGCGGGCTGACGAATGGGTCTTGCATCTCCTGTATTTATTCGATGCTGCACCATTTGTGTCCTTCCATATTTCCCGTTTGGTGAAGCGAAAATGTCGGCATACTCATTCAGAAGGCTTTCTGCCGTTTTAACCTGATGTTGGTCTAGGTTAGCTGAATTGAGTATCTTTGCCTTGATGCTATTCAGCTCCTCAGGATTTAATGTCTTTCTTGGTGTTTCAGCATCAATTTTTGTTATGGCTGCGACATATTCGTACTTACCGATAACTTCTCCTTTCGTTAACTTTACATCGTACGGTTTGGTGTTGAGTACGGGGACCATATTTTTCTTCGGAGCCACAAGTGTCTTCCCAATGATGACGTTTTGGGAAGAACAATCTGGGCCTGGTTCCACCATTAGGTATCGATGGCGTCCACACTCTCCTTCTAATTTTGTGCAAACAAATACCTCAGAAGAAGTAGGAATAATCACGTCTTCTTTGAAGACAGTCCTTATACTTGTTGTTCCTTTGTGCCCATAGATCATTGGAATCTCTGTATTCTGGTATTTGAGCACCTGGTTGCCGATATCCAAAACTACTCGATGTTCCTTCATAAAGTCCATTCCGATGATGCACTCGTCACATATATCTGCCACCAAAAATTTGTGTGAGAATTCTAGATCTGCAACTCGAATTCTAAGTCGGACTTCACGATAAACCCTAGCTGCTTCTCCTTCTTAGACAGTAGCTATTGGTGTTGTGTAGCCAATTCAAATGCACTAGGTCTTGACGCACAATGGAAGCTGTGGCACCGGTGTCGATGGTGACCACACGTTTGCTGCCATTTAAAGTTGCCTCGATAGTCAGACTTTTATTGTCTCGTTTAGTCTGAGATACCTGGATGGTGTTTCTGGGGCCATCGATACCAGAAACCAGCTTCTGCCCCTCGAAGTTGGTTCTTACTCGTTTCCCTGTTGGGAAACTGTTCGGGAAGTAACACTGATGTAATTGTTACGTTGTTCTGGGTTTGAAACTCCGTGTCCACAATGTTGACAAGCTCTTCTTGGTGGTAATCGACATTGATGCAGTAAATGTCCGGTCTTGTTGCAATTCCAGCACTTTGCTAGTCCGTTTCGTTGGTTCCTTTGGACATCAGTTCTTCGGCATGAGAATTCTTCGACGATGGCTTCTCTAAGTCGATGTACTCCGTGAGAAGCTCGCTCTGATGCTTCCATTGTCAAGGCAAACGCTAATGTTTCAGAAAGCGTCCGTTTTCCAGCAGTTCGCATGGCCCTTTGAAGATTTATGTCGGAAATGGCGCAAACAAATGCCTCAACTGCAAACTGGTTACAGATTTCCTCTCCAACATCTGGAAATGCAAGATAAACAAGCCTTTCAATGTCCGCTTGGAGCTGTTGTAGAGTTTCGCCCCTCTTCTGAACTCTGAAATTGAGTTGTACCTTGAAGACTTCTTTCATATGGCTATTGTCAAGGCGTTTGTCTATAGCCTCAACCAAGAAATTAAAGCCGTCGCTCTTATCTGCTGGTATGGTTTGCAATAACTTAGAAGCTGCTACTCTAAGAGTAAGGGTAAAGGCTATATACTTGTCAGCCTCATCCCAGCCATTTGTTGTGGAAGCTGCCTCAAATTGCTTCTTGTATATTGACCAAGAAGTTTGTCCATCAAAGGTAGGAGGTTGCATCTCCTTTTTTCTCAAAGTTTTCCCAGAACTTTCCCGAATCTTTATGTTTCGAACATGGTCTAACACTTTTGAAAACGTCTCCATTTTGTTGTCGACTTGATTCATCAAGGGCAGATACATTATTCTCGATGTTAACAATCTTGCCTTCCAGCATGTTTCTCTGCTCTTCGAGAAAGTCTTTTTGTTCTCAAGGCGTTCGAGAACATTCTTCTGTTGCTCTTCGAGACGTTCGAGAACATTCTTTTGTTGTTGAAGCAGAAGACTAATCATATTTGAAACATCTACATTTTTACTTACGTCTGCTTCCTCAGCGTGAACTTCAAAGACGAAAATGTCGGGGTCTTCATTTTGTTGTTTCAAATATTCGGCCAAACGCAGAACAACCTCATCCTGCTCTAGAAAGTTCTCGCTTGCCTAATTCACTTTTTAGCTCATTACAGTTGAGCTCTTCCAGTAACTTGCTCATTATTTTTTTTCCGCACACTTCACTGCACAATAAGTTTTATTCCACTTTTCTGACACCAATGTAATATTTTTACTAGGTTCGTTAAATAAAACTTATTACTCTTTTTAGTATTTCTTCTTTATTTACACTTTCCAAATCAAAACAATAAAACTCAGTTTATAATCAACTCAAATACTTTTATTCAAATTTAAATCACACTTGCTTAATAACACTTTCCACAATCCAATAAGCAAACCTTTTGCACACTTTCATAGTCAAAAATCAACTATGCTGTGCTCACCGCGAGCACTCCCTTCTATACTGAAGTTAGTTGTTCTCGAAGGTTCTTGTCTTGGAATGTTCTAGATGGTTGTAATAAGGGGAAATACATTTGACATTGGAAATGAGCTTTTTGTTTCTTCCATAAAGTAGATATACATTTTTCCGACAGATGGCGCTGTAGTACCCAGTACCCATTGCTTGTTTCGTCCTAACGTGCTCTTTCCAGAGCATTTTACGTTACTTTTCAGGTCCCACCGAACTCACTTCGAAGGGAAGGATAATGGCCTTAAACTGTTGCATGTTTCTTTTCTTATTGGCATACACCTTACTTTTTAGGTATTCCTAAAGAAACAAAATTTGGAGCCTTTCAATCGTGCTAACACGGTAACCAGTTAAGATTAAAATCAACAGAAACGCTATATTATCCGATCACCAAAAATTTTCCTCAGGAGAGCTATAGTTGAATGAGCTGTGTGAACCATTGCTCCATCTTGTTGGAACCACAACATTTTTCAATCAATCATTGCCTGGTTTTCAAAGCTATCCACATAAATCGCAATTTGTTCGTAGTTTTCCAAATAAATATGGTCCAATGACCCTTTCTGAAGTTATTGCACACCATACTATGAATTTAAGTGGGTTCATTTAACTTTCAATAATTATTTTTTGGATTTTTGATGCCCCATATTCTGCAATTTTGTTTATTTATCCTACTGTTGAGGTGAAATTGGGCCTCATCCCTCATTACAAGTTTGCTAAAAAAATCGTTGTTCTCTCGGGTGAACTCTTGAGCACTTATGCATCATTTGCTTTCAACTCGTGAACCAATTGCCTTTGAAAGACCGCAAAGAAAATTGCTGAGAACGTCACCTGGTGGAAGTTTCGGGCTTTTCCTCATTTATTACTGGTTTTCATCCGAGCAATGTTCACGTCATTTCGAACTGTATGAGGTCTTTCAGATAACGAAGATTACAAAAATCCGTTTGTTGCTGAGCGAATCGGTAAATTGTTGGAGCACTGGTCGTATTTCGAACATGAAATAAATTTCGATATGATCTATGTATCTGAATAATTGAATGTCGACTTTCAAATTAAAATTGAATAACTTTGGGTTGCTTGTTCTGTTCCATTACAAATTTCTCAAGTTTTTCAAAAATATAAAAATACGCAAACAACAAAAAGTTATTTAATAATTAAATCATAACGTATGACTATTTTTTCGAAACTCGTTAAATATCCAGAGGAAATTATGTCACATTCCAGAACTTTAACTTCACTCATGCGCTTTGTGGCACAGCTACTGGAATATTTATAACCAAAGGGTGATTAAATTTTAAAAGCCGATGATGATTTTGAATAAAACACAAATTACTTATGCAATTACTGTCATTTCTTTTTATTATGATAATATTGGTATGGTTCAATTATGTATGGAACAAAATATCGGCCAAATGACTGCTGCGACCTCGGCGGCACACCTCCATCCGATGGTCCAAATTTTCTATGACGCTGAGGCATAATTGAGGTTCTATGCCGTAAAGGTGCCGAATTATCTCATCCCTTAGCTCTTGAATTGTTGCTGGCTTATCGACGTACACCTTTCCTTTCAAATAACCCCAAAGAAAGAAGTCCAACGGTGTCAAATCACATGATCTTGGCGGCCAATTAACATCGCCACCACGTGAGATAACACGGCCATTGAATTTGTCGCGCAAAAGCGCCATTGTTTCGTTAGGTGTGTGGCAAGTGGCACTGTCCTGTTGAAACCACAAATCGTCCACATCCATATCTTCCAATTCGGGCCATAAAAAGTTCGTTATCATCTCGCGATAGCGAACACCATTCACAGTAACTGCCTGACCTTCCTCATTTTGGAAAAAATACGCCCCGATGATGCAGCCATCCCATAAACCGCACCAAACAGTCACTCTTTGTGGATGCATTTTGTTTTTCGACAATCACTCATTCGCCCAAATGCGGCAATTCTGCTTATTGACGAATCCACTGAGGTAAAAATGTGCCTCATCACTGAAGATGATTTTCTTCGAAAATTTATCATCCACTGTTGCCATTTTTTGCCACCATTCTGACCATTGACGACGCTCGAAATGGTCAAGAGGCTTTAGTTCTTGAGTCAATTGCACCTTGTAAGCGTGTAAATGCAGGTCTTTATGCACAATGTTTATCAACGATGAGCCTGAGAGGTGCAATTGTTGGGCATGACGACGAGTTGAGGTGGACGGCTCTTCAGCCACACTATCGCGAACAGTAGCAATATTTTCTGCAGTACGAGCTGTACGAGCATGCACTGGTGTTTTCACATCTCTTACAGACCCGGTTTGCTCAAATTTTTGCACGATTTTTCCGATTGTACACACATTTGGACGATTAAATTGATTGAAAAAATCACGAAATGCATTTTGATTTGAACACTACCCTACCTCGTCAGATTTGGCGTTATCCAACCCATCCAACGGCCAAATTCGGGTCTTCTTTCTTATTATTCGAATCCCAGTCATAGAACAAACGGAGCAGCGTTGTCTATGGTCGTGACTTTAAACACCTCCTTAAGTAAGATTTTTTTATGGGTGCCCAAGTCCTTGTATCGAAGCCAAATTTTCCAAGTTGAACGCTGCGAAAAAGCGTGGAATCGACGGTCTCACGTTCTCCTGAACACTTTCACCGGACGATGTACTCGACTGATCTAAAATATACAATCATTGGCGAATAGCTTACCCAACCATAACATAAGCGCAATGTATGAATTTACAAACTTATGTCATCATATATGATCATTCAAACAAAGCAACGAATTAGATCTCGTGAACTTTTAAGATATAACATGTTTATTGGATAAGTCGGCATCTCTTAATATCCTCTAACAGTTGTAAGCACTTAATTTAACGGTAAATTAAATCATACTTTGAGAAGAGGTTGATTTTTAAATAATCCGTACCAAAATGAACAACAAATGTTGTGAAGCTATTGCCTTATAGTTAATGATGTGTGCTCGAAAAACCAGTAAAATTAATTAAAATGGCGCCCAACAAGAGATTTATTTTATTTCATGATCAGAACAAGAGATCCAACGCTTTTTCCAGAGGCGAAAAAAATTTAACTAAAGTCATTTATCAGCATCATATTGTGTAGGAACGATTATCATTTACTTTACCAGGAAATAAAAAAGTGATTTATTGTGATTCTGCTAGAGATCAATCAGAGGGTTTCACTATACTATACACTATATGCCTTCATCGTCATATAAAACTTGGATGCTTCCACAACTACTGTACGCACACTTAACTTACAAACAAGTTAGGTCAGTGCTACCGCCCTGTAAGTATGTACATTTTCCATGCCCTCTCCATCCAATTTTAGTAATTGAGATGACATGACAAGCATCTATTAAGGTTGAGTTCAGGTTTAAACCGAAGGCACGCTTCGTAGGTTGATAATCGATATAATTTGCTCTCATTGCGAAAAGCTCTCAATTGAATGCAATTTTCTTGAAATCCATATTCAGGGTCTATTGCATCCCCGTATAACTGAATTAGATTACCTTTTCCGCTGCCTTACCTTATTCTCACTGGGGAAAATGGCTTTGCATCTTACGCCTCTTCCAACCCTATAATATCATGTTGCGATGATTCGCATTGTTAGGCAAGTTGAGCTACGAGTATACCTATACCTAACGAAGACGAACAGAAAGTGTTACGCCAGATCTGGTCCAATCGGATAGACAAACCTGACTGACTGGGAAAATATATGCGAGTGGAAGTCGTGGAGGGAGGTGCAACTAGATCTCGAGCTGGAATGATTAATTGGCTCGTTCCGGTGAGATCCACACACATGTAAAATTGATCAGCATCATTGCGCGAACAATTCAAGTTAAGTTATAGCAGCTCTCATGAGCGGAAAATGACGTTCAATGTTAGCTATGATGTTGGTGGTGGGTTGGAAAAATTGATTGCTGGTTTTTTGTTTAATTTTCTATTTGACACGGTTTTTAAGTTTTCTTTCGATCAATATCTTCGCATAGAAGTCATATCGGGTGTCGTCATAATAATATCTGCAAAACGGAAGTGTTAACAAATCACACGCAGTGAAGCTTAGCTTTATTGTTGACATAATTAGTAATCTACTTTACTACTTAGATAATTAATTAATTTAGCGTTGCGCGAATATGTGATGATGATGACGATAATCTTATCAGGCAATAGCTTTTGTGAGAAAAAAAAATTAAATACATAATAATGGTTGAACACATAATTTATTACCATGCGGTTAACAATGGCGGAGTGGTTATGCTGCTTGAACTTAGAGGTTGGTTCGAGGTCGACTCTAGACTACATTCCTTTCTACATGATGAGATAATAAACACTTTATCTTCAATACACTTTGTCCACTCGTTCTATTCCTTCTAATAAATGGCGTGCAATTAAGATTGCATATTTATATTACTAGTTATAACTTCAAAGAGAGGAAGAGAGCCGATTATGTAAGAGAAAGAGTGATAGGGAGAAAGAAAAAAGAGAGAAGAGAGTGAGGGAGAGGGGAAAAGAAAAGAGAGAGGAAGTAATTTAGGAACAGACTCAGAGAGAGAGGACAGAATCCACTCACCCATCCCCAGGAGCTTCTTTAAATTTATTAGCTTAATCTTGTTGATATTCTTAGCACTAAATTTAATTTTAAACGAAGTTTTGAGAAAGGGATAGGGGACCAAGATACATTTCTACGTCTTTAGCAAAACTTTTGGTTTTAGTTTTCCTATCGAAGATGATCTTGCGGACGTGCACAGCGGTGATACGACCGATCTTCACAAACGGTTCGAGAGAACGGTCAAGAACACATTAAGTATCTATACTCTGTCCAACAAAAATTGTCAGTACAGGCCTTATGGGAGAGCTTTTTCTAAAGCAGTGGCGCCTGATGCACCCTCACTACAATGCGTTAGGAAAAATGGCATTAAAAAAAGAGCAAGCCACTGACTTTTTTTAAGGAATTGTTGTTGTAATTTTTTTTTGCAAAAAGTTGTACACCCCAACACGACCGTCGTATCCCACTGCTGGCAAGAGTGTCAAGTGTCGCTAAATACGATCGTGCGCTCTTTATCTACATCAAAACAGAGTTAACATTATCATTCTCAATTGCAAGCAAGGAGCTTTTTCAGTGGTTTTTATTAAGGAGCTTTTGGAATTTGAAGCTTTTGAGAACACATTTTAAGAAGATGAGTATGTTGAGTGTTGTCGTATTGCTTTTCAACTTAAAAAAAAACGCGCCTATTATCGTACCGCTTGGCGTTGTTTGAAAAGGTAAATTGAATATTGTTTTCAGTCGTTTTGAATTGGCAGACGGTAGCCCTACGCGTTTTTTACTCTCATTTGCGGCGATTTATAATTTAAACTACGGAATCCCTGTGAGAGCTTTAAAAGGCGACACACCTATGCATGGCAATGCAACCAGAATGAGAGACAAACGTCCTATCTTCCCTGTACTGACAATTTTTGTTTGACAGAGTATAGTATCTTACAGCTTCTTAAGACTTAAGGAATCGAACTCTTGGATTGTCAAATCACTGAGTTAATTCCATTAGAGATGTTTTCGACTCCCAATGACATGCGTCGTGACAAAAGACTTCGAAATAACTCTCTTTACTGTTGTGCCGGTTCAGAAATGTGTGTACTGTCTCTTGCTAGGAATTGACAAATCCTTTAAGAGTTCCCTTGTCATGGAAAGTCTTGTTCATTAGCCGTTCAGAATCGGCAGAAAATTGTAGGTCCCCTCCGTTCGTGGTAACACGCACACAGGAATGGTTGAGAGTTGTAAGTCACTAGGTCCTGTTTCACTTCGAGCTGTTGCACCACCAAATTTAATTTAATTTAAATTAAGTCAAGTAATAGATTATTTTTCTACCCGCACTACACGAATTTTGCTCAATATTTCTCACTTATGTGCAGACATTCAAAACCTTTCAAATCCTATTCTACTTTCCTAATTGATCGCACTGTGTTTGACATTATAAGGATATTCTTAACCCCTCGAGTGCACGTATAACATAAAACAAAATACACGACTAGGTCGCACGAACTTGCTCCTATGTAATAGACTAGGAATTTTAAAAACGAATATTATTAGAGAAAACTGTTCATAAGGATAACATTAATTTTTTAAATTCTTTTAGTAGCAAGAGACAAAAACAGAATGCTATGCAAATATTAATTTATGCAAGACCAAAAATTATAAGTCGTTGCAGTGGTTTCTTAAAAAAAAAGCTTCTATATAGGTATACAACATTTTTAAAAGATTTTTAAGAAAAAAATTTGGTATGCCAAAGTTTTTAACACTGTACGAATGGAAATTAAATTTCCAAAAAAGCTATTGAGCCGTTTTTGAAATATCGAATCTTCCAAAAAAATAAATATTTTTTTTTTAAATTCAAAAACTATTTTTTTTTAAGTTTTGAAATGCAATGGTCTTAAGACTTTTTAGAAGCAACTCTGCGAAAAATTTAAGTAAAATCCGTTTTGTCGATAATGAGTAATTCAAAATTAAAAAAAAATGGTTCTGTGGTAGGTACAAGCTGTAATATCGTAACTTAAATTTTTGTTCATAAATTAAAAATTGTAAAAATTAATAGAAAGAAAAAAAAATTATCAAAATTCTAGGCGCCGTTTTCGAGAAAAATACGATTTTTGAAAACCATTTTTTAACATTTTTATGTAAAATAAAACTTTTTTTCATACGCCTTATAGACTATGTTGAAAACTTTTATTTACCAAGTTTCAAAAAAATCTGAAATTTTTTTTAAAATCCAAAAACATTTTTATTGAAATTTTGAATGCGCAATTCTATTCAAGATTTTGGGGAGCTTTAGCAAAAAAATGATCAAAATCGGTTGTACCATTTTTGAGAAAATCAAAAACAAAAAATGATTCCTTGGGGGGTACTCTCTATAACCATTTTTCGGAAATTTTTTTTTCAACCAGTACCTACTTAAATTTAACTAAATTAAATTTTCTTGTATCTTTTTTTTTTAAATCTGTCGAACAGTTTTTGAGAAAAAAAAATATTTATAAAATTTCGAAAAAAAATCTTTTGGCAGATACCGTTTTTTTTGGTCTTAAAGAAAAAAAGAAAAAAAAAAAACGTGTGGGGGCAAAAAATTAAAAATGATATCTACAAAGTTTGAAGAAAATCGGCCGAGCCGTTTAGGCCGTAGTCGAACAGACAGTCTTCGCTATAATCGTAATATCAACTTTGATCGAAATCTCGAGTTTTAGTTTTTTCTTACTAATGCATAACTTGCGTTATAGTATCTACCTATAAGCCGCAAGTAAAAAGGAGAAGCTAGGGAAAATCAGGGAATAGTCATTCATTTCCTCTGAAGATGCCATACACTGTCCCAAATTAGAGCACAATCATTAAGACTGTTGAGAATACTGAATTAATTTTGGATTACTTATACATTATTGGCAATGCTGGCTCCCACTTACATTTTGTACTAAAATATATTGAATTTATTTAACTTTTACTTTTACTTATATACATATAATAAAGTCAGTCGCTTTTTATACTTCATAGAAGTCGTTTTTGTCTCTTTCTTTATAAAAATATAACAAAGACATTGGCGAACTTTCGGAAATGATGGTCAAGGGCTTGATCTCTTTTTGAAGAACTTCGGTTACTTCTGTACCGTGCCATTCTTTTGATTCCCTAGATACCAATATAATTATTGGACAGGTGGCTTTGACGAATGTTTATGGTTTATAGTTGCTGTTTCAGCACCAGTTAACAAGCTGCTTACTGCGGCATAGATAAGATGGTCTCTGATGTAGGTTTTGTTTCTTTTGAGTGAGTGATCAGATTCCTGATAATTGTGCTAAATCAAAGTTACTTCATACCACAATAATGAAACACATTAAAACCTACTACATCTGTTCAGGAAATCAGGAAGTCAACAAGTGCAGTTCTCCCGATCTTGCCTATTTAAAGCTCCTTTTGATAAACATTTGTACAGTTTACACACATAATTATACACTTACACGTAACATTTATTAAACACATTTTATACATTTATTAAACATTGAACACCCAGTTTTTTATTTCACAAGACAGTTATATTTTGTATTTAAGCAATACACATAGTGACAAAAACAATAAAACACATAATCCCAGAATTCCCGTTCCGTTCCTTTAACAACATCCTTCTTTTTCAACTAAATATAAATTGGACGAATCCATGAGAAAATGTCCAGAATTCCCTATATCAATTCCATCCACAAACTAGTTATCGTATCAAAAGGGCGTTTTTCAGCACTAATTGGGCCACAGAGGTAAAATGCCAGCGGTCGCCTCGCCATTCGTACCTACCTTAATCCAATCAAAACTTCTATATGTAAGGAGTAAGACGTACCCTATTATTATCGCGTTTTGCATGCAGACCTTGGACCTCGATATTGGCAATCAGTACGCTTAGCTCTACATTTTGAAGTTATGGCAAAGTTGTTATCACAATTATTTAGACTTTGGAAAAAACTGCATGTTATCAATCACACCCAAAAATTGCTATGTGCTCTCGGTCTAAGACTGATTGGCCAAAGATTGATTGATACTTTGGAAAACATTGAGATCGAAATAGGGATTTAAGATTTTTTACTTACGTTTCTAACAACAATTGACAGTAAGGGTGGTTTTCCAAGTATTACTAATTTTGCAATATTTTATCGATATTGCATGACTTATAGAAAGTTTTAAGTTGACACGGAAATATTGTGACTTGTCTTACCGGCATCCACATGACGCCTACTGGATAAACTGCAATAGCGAAGAAGAAAAAGAAATCCTTACACATTATTGTGCAGCAGACGACAAACAGACAAAGCAGCGGCTTGTATCTATCCTTATCATTTGGGGTGCGGTAAAACCTCTAAGGAATAGGTTAATTTCGTCCCTATCATCAAATGCAAGTGGTGTAGATATAAGTAAGAGTTAATATTTACCAGCACTTAATAGACAAATTCTGGATATGAGACTAAGAGTAAAATAAATACCCCAAAGAGTATAGCCGCTGATGAAGAGTGTCCATCCACTGAAGTATGCAAAGAATCACCGGAACTGTGGTTAACAGTCAAAGATGCGTGACTAGGTAATGAGTGATTAATCAATAGTTAGAAAAAAAAACACTGCACCAAAGACGTCTCTATTTGCATTAAAGACAAATTGGTACGGGAGCTAATGGTCTTTCTTACTACATATATAGTGCATGGCCGTTTGATGACAAAGTATAAGTAACTTAAGTCACCCCCAAAAATTTGATATGAACTACACATTAACAGGCGCTGTCTCCTGGAGGGATGGCTACCTGAGGAAACTCAAAAAGCTAACTAGGACCTTATTCCTGGGAATGTTGTTTGACAGTTTCCATCAGACCCGATAGAATTGGTAGCAGTGACGTGGCGTCCATATACCCCGATTCCTATCGGGTTACCTTTTAATTTTTTTCTTAACAACAATGTTTACTAAATAACAAAGGACCTTGCTGCACAAGAATGTTTAGTAAATAACAACCAACATAAAACCCACTTTATATACTAAATACGTATCTATTCATTTACCGCCACAAGCTGCACACTCCACTAACTCAATTGAACTTTATTCCCATTTTTCATTCAAATACACACCACACCAGCATAGCGTTGCCAGACGTCCCGGTTTACCCGGGTCATCCTGGATTTCAGACATAAATTCATCTGTCCCGCCGGGACAGCTTTTTTCCCGGGTTGGGACTCAAAAAATAATGCCTAATGTACCTAAATATCTTTCAGTGATAAGAAACAATCACTACATTGAATCACTTAAGAAATTACTTTTAAAATTTCAATCAAACAAACTTAACTTAACGAAAAATTTATTTTTGTAAACTGACATCTGTCATTAAAATTGACAAAAGAAAAATATTTGCAAATGATAAATGACAAAAAAGTCATTTAATTAGTAATTAATACAAGAATTTATTTATTTTGATTTACACGCATTATATGTATGATTTTTACTTTATTGAGACATATAGGTACTACATATAAGGCAAGTTATGCACTCGTAAAAACATCGAATTCGAGATTTCGATCAAAGTTCACATAACGATGATAGCGAAGACGAAAAAGTGGGTCTCACAATTCTGTCTGTCTGTTCGACTACAGCCTAAACGACTAGGCTGATTTTCGTTAAACTTGCGATATCTACCAAGTTTAACGAAAATTTTGTCCCCCAATTGTTTTTTCTTATTTTTAAAGACCAAAAATAAAGGTACCTGCCATACTATTTTTTTCGAAATTTTATAAATATTTCGTTTTCTCAAATTCCATTTAGTTAAAGCTAGGTAATGGTTAATAGGGGAAGGGTACGAAATGTCGACAAAAAAAATGTCGACTGGACAAATATAAATTTCATCGACTGTTAAAATGTCGACTGAAGTTTGATCGACAAAAAAAAGTCGACAGTTTAAAATCTCGACTATTAAAATGTCGACTGAAAACTTGTCGGTGAAAATGCCGACTTTTATCCAAAATTGAGTTAAATAAAACAAGAATGCTCTCTTTTAATATGTTAACTAAATTTTATTATTAATTCAATTATATAAACTTTGCATACACCCAACCTCGCACCCACCCCAAATCCTATAGTGTGCCCAAGCAGGGGGGTTGCAGGGGGGCAGCATGCCCCCCGTTACATAGCTCACTGTTTACGCGTCGACATTTTTTGAGTCGACATTTTTAAAATCGAATTTTTGATAGTCGACATTTTGATCAGTCGACATTTTTATCAATCGACTGTTTGAAAATCGACATTTTGAAGATCGATTTTTTTAAATCGACATTTTAAAAATCGGTTAATCGTCCCCAACCCGGTTAATAGTAATGGTACGACCGATTTTGATAATTTTTTTTATGTTGAAGCTCCCCAGCAGTTTAAATATTAATGTGTACAGTACATATTTAAATTCTATAATTTTTATATGAATTCCATAATTTAATAAAAAAAAATTTGAAATCAAGATATTACTGACTGTGCCTACCACAGAACGATTTATTCGACTTTTGAATTTCTCATTATCGGAATAACGGATTTTAATAAATTTTTGTAAAGAGAAGCTTCTAAAAAGTTTAAAGAACATTGCATTTCAAAACTCTAAAAAGAATATTTTTTTTAATTAAAAAATCATTTTTTTTTTGAAAATTCGATACCTCAAAAACGGCTTAATATCTGTTTTTTGTAAATTTAATTTTTAGTCGAACAAAATCAAAAACTTCAAACTGACGTACCAATATTTTATCTTAAAAATGATTTAAAAAATTTGTATATAAAAGCTTATATTCTTATATTCTTAAGAAACTACTACAACGAAGTATACTTTTGTTCTTGCATTGATCAATATTTGTTTAAATCACATTGCATCCTGTGTTAAGCTAGTTGGAGCTCGTTTTAAGAGTTGTTTTAATCATTTAAAAAATTAATTTCTCACTAATAACATTCATTTTTAAAATTCTTCGTCCTTTACGTAACAGCAAGTTCGTGCGACCCAGTCGTGCATTTTATTTATTTTGTCCCGGGCAATATGATGAAATCCCGGGATTTTTCATTATTTAAGCCACTTGTCCCGCCGAGGTGCAAAAAAAATCTGGCAACCCTAACCAGCACCACACACGTTATTATCATGGAGTAATTTCTTCCACACTCTCTGCCCACAAGCCAAAGCAAAAGTAACCCAAAATATCTCGGGTTATAAGACCTCTCGCTGGATAGAACAATTTTAGTTTTCTTTCTCTGTTTTACTTATGGTTTTTCTGAGTTTGGGTTGACTCTGTCTAACGCCAGCTTTCTTATGCAAAAAAATAACACGCTTTTCTTCGACTTATTTGGTGAATGTTGTGAGTTTTTTCTACCGCTGCAATTTCTTGGATTATTTGAGTAGGTCATTCATTCATTTATACATATTTAATGCATTCTCAGTGAGAAGACTAAGAAGACATGCTTTCAGATTTAGCACTTATTTCCACAGAAAACAGAATCTTTTAAAAATAAGGAATAGACCTGACTTCTATGAAAGAGTTTTAGCAGATTTTATAAAAAAAAAAGATCGTAGAATAGCTTTAGAATATGTGTAAATAAGAGAAGTTTTTTAGTAACTCTTTTCATAGTTTCTTATTTGTTTAGAAACGCGAACTTTTGCTATTTTTTTAATAACATACATTATTATATTTATTGTATTACATTTTTTTAACTTAAACCCATATTGCACAATTTACAGAGATTGGTAACATACATAAATCATCTATTTGTAAACTTTTGTACATAACTATTTATTTTTAATTGATATTTTTTATATCATGATATTGAATTACTTAACAAATTTATTTGCTTATTTATCTCATACTTAAATATACTTTTGTTTTGAAGTTCCTTATTTTTTTATTTTTTTTATAATATTACCTTAAATTTTCCTTAATGTACATGTAATGCATTTGCATTTGCCAGAAACGGTTTCTTTCGAAGCCACTTTTAAGATTATTTATAATTTATAAATTAATGATTTGAAGTATACAAAATTGGCATGAATTTCTTCGCTTGTTTGTTTTGGAAATCAGAACTGCAATACCTTTTTTAAGTTAGGATACATATCGATATTGGAATTAATTATCGTTTGCAGGTAATTAGTCTAAGCTTCGACTTACCATTTGAAATTTTTCACGCCACGCCACTGATTGGTAGGCCAGTGCGGTTACATAGAACCATTATAAGCAGGTGATCCCCTAAAATCTACTAAGTTAAGATGAAGTCTTCATTTGGGAGACTTCTACTACAACGATTCAAATGATGTGGACAAGTACATTTGGTCTAAGTATGTCGGTTCTCAGCCAGCCTCTCTTCGACCTAACATACATTTTTTTTCGAATTACATCAAAAAAATTTAAATATAAGCTCTAAAATTCTAAGCCTATTTAACTTTAACTGCAGTTTCGTGCAATCTATTTTGCAAATCAATTTATTTGGGTTCCTTTTGGGCGAAGATAAGAAGTGGGTATAGACGAAAAATATTCAGCTTACAATTTTGAGCACTTCATTTTCATGAGACCGTAGCATATGCATCCACAGTTCGTAGTTAAAACCTCAAAAGATAAAGGGTGGCAAGTAGTAGGTGGTGGTAGGTAGCTTTGCCGCTCTCTATCTTTTTATAAACTGCAACTGAGTCATTTTTGGTACGAGTATCTTTTCGCCTTTATATCTTTTAATAAGTTGCAACTTTCACAACCAAGGTTCAAAACCACAAGCTTTTAATAGGTTTAAAGTGACTCGAATTTGTATTCACTAAATTTAATAAAAAACTGTATATTGAAACACATTTTCTATTATATTAACAAGACAATATTTTACCACTGGCCAAAGAAGAACCTTCAAAATAGACAGATAGTTTTATGTATCCCCATGAAACTTTTACTGACATCCAGATATTCTTCTCAGAAAAAATAAATAAATAAAAACATTTGCAGAAAGAGATGATGCAATAGCGGCCACATGGAGTTACAAATCTTCTCCATCAGATACCCATAAACCCAGTTTACTACATCCTATAGTCCCGGTGCACCATATATTCAACATGCAAACAGCACTCAAGCAAGGCAAAAGAAAACCGAGCTAAAGGCAAGACAAAAAAAAGACTTATAAATCCCTTAGTTTTGCGGGAAAAAGTCGAAGTCGGCAGCAGCAGTTTCAAATGACACACGAAGAGTTCAGAGCTATACCTCCTGCATAGCCCAAGGCATTATGTGCACCTTATAGATATTTAAATGCATAGCATAGCTCTCCGCTTAATGCCATCCAGCAACCAATTCCAACTGCTGCCATACTATAAAGCTGACATACTGCCGATGATTATCTTTGTTTTATAAACCTCCATTAAATGGATGAAGAAAAACTGTGTGAATTGCATCTATAGAGGATGCAATAGCTCTTCCGTTGCACAGCCTCTGCACTTACCATTGTATCGGTCATGTGGAAGGAAATGGCTTTTAAAAAATATTTGGCATTTTTCAAAAATTTAATGGCACTTGTTTTTTTTCTAATTTAAATGGCACCCATTAGATCAAATAATATGCTAAAGCGTGTAGATACAATTGCAGTAGACTTAGATTGAAATTGCAAACATTTCCATAAATACATATCTGATTATCTGAATAGGTGTCGTATTTGTAGAATGAAGCTCCCTTGGTGATAAGTTCAGCCAAGCAACCGAAGACGACGTCATTTTTTGATTTATCGCGACATGTTGTCAAGAGATAGAAGATTCATTATTTGTGTATTGTGCAAGGTTACTCGTATTCAATACACACAGAACATCCCCAGCGTGTGCCTCGAGAATAAAAAATTCAACACTGACCTTTTCTTTATTGTAAATTTGTGTAAGGGAATTTCCATCTGAATATTTATTTGTTCACCTTGATATATGGCAATAAAATATGCGAGGGGTTCTGTGTGCAATTACTTTATGCAAATTGTATTTATATAGAATTGATATTAAGACAAGTCGTGATTTTTAAAGAGTGGTATAGGTAAGCGAAGTTAGAAGAATAAAGAAATAAGGGATGGTACTACATCAGGGCTCAAAATTAATGAAAGATATTTTTGTTATACTCTGTCCAGCAAAAATTGTCAAGTTGCATAAGTCTATCGCATATAAGAGCGCGATGCTGTCGTATGCATAATAAATCTTATCAAGTATCGTATTCAAACAGTACCACAGTGTTACCACCTTGTACAGTAGGTTAGGTTAGATTAGATTAGCGCGGCTGTCAGTATGAATACTTGGCATACTTAGACCACACGTTGGTCCATTGTGATACCAAATGAATAATTTTTGGAGTATAAGTGCGCTGTGACCTTAGATCTTTTGTACTGAGTAAGAACGCTCATACTATAGCTCTTCTTCCAGACTTTCTTCCTTTAGAAACTTAAGAATTTGGAGAATACAGAGTTTTAAGTTCACAGCATGTGTGCAGTCATCATACTCTAATAAAAATGAGTTCATCATCATCATTGGCTCGACAACCGGGTTCCGGTCCTGGCCTCTTTCAACAAGTCTCTCCACCTATCCCGGTGGCATACGCCATCCAGTTGCGCACCCCAAGACTTCCTCACATATAGGGCCAACAATTTTCCTTAAGACTTTTCTCTCGAAAGCAGCTAAGAGGTCGGAGTGCCTTTTGCTAAGCACACATGTCTCGGATCCATATGTGAATACTGGCAGGACCATGGTCCTGTACAGCAGCAGTTTTGAAGTTATGGTGAGATTTCTGGATTTGAAGAGCTTTGACAGACTATAGTAGGCTCTGTTGGATTTGAGAAGCCGCCGCGTATTTCTTCTTCTATATTGTTATCGGCTGCTACTATTGACCCAAGGTATTTAAAGGATTGCACCACTTCAAATTCGTGCTCCGCTAACCTTGATTGTATGACCAACCGTACCTCTCGCATTCGACGCCACCATGTACTTTGTTTTACCTTCACTAATGTGCAGCCCCAGATTTTGTGCCGCCTGCTCGATCTGGATGAAGGAATAGTGTATAGCTTGTTCGGTTCTTCCGATGATGTTGATGTCGTCTGCGTAAGACAGTAACTGGCTGGACCTGTTGACGATGGTCCCTCTTGTTGCCATGCCAGAGTCACGGATTGCTTTCTCCAACGCCAGGTTGAAGAGGAGGCAGGCCAAACCGTCCCCTTGTCGGAGTCCATTAAAGATGTTGATTGGTCTGGATAGCAATCCGGCTATTTTTACTTGGCTTGTTACGTTGGTCATGGTCAACCTACATAGTCGTGTCAATTTATTTGGGATGCCGAATTCTCTCATGGCTTTGTAAAGTTCTACCCTGGCTATGCTATCATAGGCGGCCTTAAAGTCTATAAACAGATGGTATATTGGGATGTTAAATTCTAGACATTTTTCCATCGCCTGCCTAAGGGTAAAGATCTGATCAGTTGTTGATTTGCCTGGAATGAAACCACTTTGATATTGTCCGATGGTGGTTTTAGCGTATGGGGTTCTCCGGTCTTATAGGATAGAGGAGAGTATCTTATATGCGGTACTCAACAACGTGATACCTCTATAATTGCTGCACGTTGTGACATCTCCCTTCTTATGTATGGGGCATATTATACCTTTTCGCCAGTCTTCTGGCATTTCTTCCTGCTCCCATACGTGCACTATAATATCATGAATTGCTTGACGTAAGGCTGGCCCGCCGTGATGAAATAATTCGGCTGGTATTCCATCGGCTCCCGGGGCTTTGTTCTGCTTAAGCCGACCTATAGCCTTCTCAACCTCTTCAATGCTTGGTGGCGGCAACATAGGGTATTCTTCTTGAAGTAGTGGAGCCTCCACTTCTGCAGTGAGCTGACCATTTAGCAATTCATTAAAGTACACTTCCCATCGCTCCAGTATGCTTTCAGGATCGGTGATCAGATTTCCCTCTCCGTCCTTGCAGTATGTGCAGCGTGGTGTGTACTGCGTCATGTTTCGGACGGATTGGTAGAACTTCCGCGCCTGGTGCGGACCTCGCTCTCGGCTGTTTTCTATTTCACAGATTAGGTTCTTCTCCCAGGCTGATTTTTTGTGTCTGTGAAGCCGTTTTTCTGTTCTTCTGAGCTCTTAATATTCCTCTTCGCGTGTCCGCGTTCTATGAGATTGTTGTATTAATCGGTACGCAACATTCTTATGTTCAGTCGCTAGCTTGCATTCATCATCAAACCAGTCGTTCCGATTTTTACGACTGCTTAAAATGGAGTTGGCAGTACTAATAACAGTATTTTTAAGACGTGTCCACTTCTCATTTACGCCCAGCATACTGGCTCCAGGACTTACTCTCCCTAAATCAGGTGTTTCTAGGGCGAGTCCTAACGCATTACCAAAGGAGTTACTGGTGTTTTCATTGCGCAGGGCAGCCGTGTTCATTCGAACCTGATCGGCGGATGCAATGCGTCTTCGCAAGGCAATCCGCCCTCGGAAAACCATACCAACAAGATAGTGATCCGAGTCGATATTGGCACCTCGGTACGTTCGTACCGTCATCAAGTTCGAGTAGTGGAGACGGTCGATCAACACGTGGTCTATTTGGTTACGAGTGACTCCATCAGGTGATACCCAGGTGGCCTTGTAGATATCTTTACGCGGGAACCTCGTACTCGCAACCACCATGTTTTTCGATGCTGACAATTCTAAGACTCGAAGTCCATTGTCATTAGTGTTTTTATGTAAACTATGAGTGCCTGCGTAATTCCTGAATATCGGCTCCCGACCTATTTTTGCGTTCAAATCCCCAAGGATGATTTTAACATCATACCTTGGTCAGGCATTGAGGGCCCTCTCGACTTGTTCGTAATAAGTCTCTTTTTCTTCGTCTGAGGACCCCTCCGTAGGTCCGTGAACGTTAATGAGGCTAATGTTCGTAAATTTGCCTCGCACGCGAAGGGTGCATAGCCTTTCGCTTATAGCTTTAAAGCCGATGATATTAGACTTCATTTTTTCGCTGACTAGGAAGCCTACCCCGAGCACATGGTGTTTTGTATGACAGCTGTAATATACGTCATATTCTTTCTTCTGTAAAACACCATTCCCTGTCCATCTGATTTCTTGGAGAGCTGTTATGTCAGCTTTATATTTTGACAGGGCATCGGCTAGCTGCTGAGCAGCTCGAGCTCTATACAGCGATCGTACGTTCCATAAGAAAATTCGTAAATCGTTTTTCCGTTTTCTTTGCGTGGGTTGTCGTCGTGTGATCAGTCCGTTTCCGAGGCTTGTTGTTGATCTCGAAATTCTTTTAGTTTTACGGAACAGGGAATTAACCTGTCGCCAACCTGAGGAACCAGCCTGATCATATTAGCCAAACCTTTTTAAAAGGTTTGTTTCTAGCGGCCGCCGCGGAGAGGCTATGATCACACTTCAACCAGTCCCGAATAGTTACGGCACGTGCATGTTTTCGTATGCTACATGTTATTCCGCCTATCCGTCTGATGGCTGACCGCCATGAAATGAGTTCATAATTGCTAAAATAGCCAACATAGAAAAAGTCAAATAATGTATGTATGTAAATACAATAAATATTAATTATTTTTCAGGAACTTTTATTTGCTTTTCTAATGTTATTTAAAAAATGGCTGGTAAAAACATAATTTTAAAGCTCATTGTCATTAGTCTTTCGGAAGGAACCAATTTTGAAAACATGGTACGAAAATAGGTAAAAAATAGAAAATTAAAAAACCGTAGAAAAATACGAATTTCCTCAAAACGATCAAATACCTCAGCCATTAGCTCTAGAAGAAGTTCAAAATTGTGTCGAGATCCATAAACTTCATCGAACTGATGGAAGTAATCCTATGAAGAAACCTCTCTACCGCTTAGTTTATTTCTTTTTTTAGTCCTATGATAGGGAGCTTTTAAATTTTGGAAGTTCCTTATAATAAATATCCTCCCTATCATAAGGAAACGTGGGAAAAATAGTTTTAATTTTTTGGAAAACTTTTCCCATAGAACTTTTTTCTTCCTGCGCCCAGCTAAAAACTCAGATTCCATACCCAAACGGATGGAAACCAATAGTTCGATATCACCATCGGACCAGATTTTGACCTTGTATTCAATCGTGTGGATGGATAGTTATTAATTTCTTATCAAAGATGAAAAAATCAATATTTGTAAGATTATAAATTAATTTCAAAAAAAAATTACTCACATTTGATCCTCTGCCATTTTCCTGCGAATTCAGCGGCATAAAAAAAAACCAAATGCCAAATTGACCGCATGTTGACTGTAAGTTTACCTTTATGAACACAAGTGTTGCCATGCTCATGCAGAGATGGTGCTGTTTGTTTTATGAACGCAATTTTTGCAGGACTGCGGAAGTTTTTGCAAATACGAACTCAGCCGATATCTCTTCCTCGTGAGCGATAAGAGTGTGCATATTGCACTGGTCACCAGGCCAACAATAGTGAGCTGTCTTCTCAGTTCGCAGTGACTAGTGCGGTAATCCGTAATTAAAAGGTGTTTAAATTTTATGTTGATGTTGAATATGAACCACACCTAAACGTCAAGTTTTTTTCTGCATTTCATTTGACATTTCTCAATTTCAGACTAACTCAATTCGAACCATGGAAAAATACACAACGCAACGTGTTAAAGTTATTCAGGCTTATTATGAAAATGGGCGTTCAAATCAAAATGCATATCGTGCACTTTGTGATTTTTTCGGTCAATTTAATCGTCCAAATGTGCGTACAATCGGAAAAATCGTGCTATTTGAGCAAACCGGGTCTGTAGGAGACGTGAAAACACCAGTGCATGCTCGTACAGCTCGTACTGCAGAAAATATTGCTGCTGTTCGCGATAGTGTGGCTGGAGAACCGTCCACCTCAACTCGTCTTCGAGCCCAACAATTGCACCTCTCACGCTCGTCGTTGATGAACATTATGCATACAGACTTGCATTTACACGCTTACAAGGTGCAATTGACTCAAGAACTAAAGCCTCTTGACCATTTCAAGCGTCGTCAATGGTCAGAATGGTGGCAAGAAATGGCAACAGTGGATGATCAATTTTCGAAGAAAATCCTCTTCAGTGATGAGGCACATTTTCACCTCAGTGGATTCGTCAATAAGCAGAATTGCCGCATTTGGGCGAATGATAATCCAAGAGTGATTGTCGAAAAACAAATGCACCCACAAAGAGTGACTGTTTGGTGCGGTTTATGGGCTGGCGATGGCGGCATCATCGTGCCGTATTTTTTCCAAAATGATGCCGGTCAGGCAGTTACTGTGAATGGTGTTCGCTGTCGTGAGGTGATAACGAACTTTATATGGCCCGAATTGGAAGATATGGCAGTAGACGATATGTGGTTTCAACAGGACGGTGCCACTTGGCACAAGCCACACAGCTAACGAAACAATGGCTCTTTTGCGCAACAAATTCAATGGCCGTGTTATATCACGTGGTGGCGATGTTAATCGGCCGCCAAGATTATGTGATTTTACACCGTTGGACTTCTTTCTTTGGGGTTATTTGAAAGAAAAGGTGTACGTCGATAAGACAGCAACAATTCAACAGCTAAAGGATGAAATAATTCGGCATATTAACGGCACAGAACCTCAATTATGCCTTAGCGTCATTGAAAATTTGGACCATCGGATGGAGGTGTGCCATTTGGCCGATATTTTGTTCCATACATAATTGAACCATACCAATATTATCATAGTAAAAAGAAATGACAATAATTTCCTAAATAATTTGTGTTTTATTCAAAATCAACATCGGCCTTAAATTTAACCACCCTTTATTATAAGGTTGTTTCTACTCAATGCGATAAAGGATGTAAGGCATTCTTGGTTGTAGCTTCCATTAAGCATTTTGGCTTGGCTTATTTTTGATTCTATGGCCTACTCTTCTGTTTAAATTCTATTTTTAATCTCATTCTCTCCTATTCCACAATAGGACTCATGCTCCGTTTAGGGTGTCATTGATACGATTTAAGCTAGAAAGTCTGCCTCTTCATTTCCAATTACACTTACGTGTCTTGGTACCCACTGAAGTGTGATATTATTATGCTTGCCGAGATCGGTTGCCTGCACACACATTCCCATACAAGTTTAGAAATAGTATGATATACCACATGAATCTAGTAGACTTTCTCCCTACTCGTTGAACCACTTAGAGCTACAAAGTATGCGAGACTACCAAAGTCTATATTTTCCAGGTCGCTAGGAGTTTGTTGAGACGGAGTCTAGAGTTTTAATACCAGCTTGGCTCTCTGAGAACATGCGGATATCACTATTTGATATCACGTTTTATTTTGGCCGTGGCTGCGCATCAAATAGTCCATCCACTAAGTCCAATTTTGGCATACTCTTTCTAACATTTTGGCCGGTATCTTACGAATAAATGCTTCAATGTTCGCTTCCAGTGCGTCAATGGAAACGGCCTTGTCGCTAAAGACATGAGCTTTAACATAGCCCCACAAAAAGTAGTCTAGAGGCGTTAATTCGCACGATCTAGTTGGCCAATCGACCGGCCTCAAACGTGAAATAAACAGTTCACCGAACTCGCCTCTCAATTGGTCCATTGTTACGCGTGCTGTGTGGCATGTGACACCGTCCTGTTGAAACCACATGTCATGCAAGTCAGGCTCTTCCATTTTGCGCAAACAAAATTTTGTTATCATCGCACGGTAGCGCTCACCATTGGTTCCACCAGCTCATAATCCCCACCAAACAGTGACTTTTTCTGGCATTGGTAGCTCTTGCAATGCTTCTAGCTGCTCTTCAATCCAAATACGGCAGTTTTGGTTGTTCACGTATCCATTCAGTCAAAAATGAGCTTCGTCGCTGAACACAATTTTCCGATAAAAAAGTGGATCTTTGGCCTACTTTTCAAGAGACCGGTCACCAAAAATTCGGCGTTGTGGTATGTCGTTCGGCTTCAATTCGTGCACCAGCTGTATTTTGAAAGGCTTCACACCTAAATCCTTCCGCAAAAATTTTCCACATAGTAGAGTAACAGAGGCCCAATTGCTGCGAACGGCTCCCAATCGATAATTCACGGTCATCTCATCACTAACACTGGCCCATAGAGCTGCGATATTTTCCTTAGTTTGTACTCTACGTAAGCGTGTTGGTGGTTTAATGTCCAACAATGTAAATTTGGTGCGAAATTTAGTCACAATAAAATGGAAGAAGTGCCCGATGAACTTTTTTAACAGAGCACGCATTTTGATAATTAAATTCAATAATTTGTAAACGTTGTTCGTTTGTAGGACGATTCATGGTTAAATTATAGACCAAACTGTAGATGTTTGACAGTGACACAAAACACGAAACGAGCGTGAGCTGTCACAACCAATGTTGCCAAAAAGAAAATAGCAAACAAATCAGCCATTATATGGCAATCAGGGCTTTGAAAGAAGCATATTTGTGAATCGGCTGTATTAAAAGTTACTTCTGACTAAAGAAGAGCAATGGATCGTAATGAAATCAGTATAATGGTGATGCTTGATTTTTCAAAAGCCTTTGATTGCATTGATCACTCAATTCTTATGCGGAAACTCAAAAATAACTTTCAATTTTTAAGCTCTGTCCTTCAACGTATCTCTAATTATATTTAAGAAAACGTCTAATACGTGTCGAAACTGAACTTGGAAGTTCTAGCCCATTTCTTGTCAACACAGGTGTCCCGCAAGGATCTGTTTAAGGCCCTCTTCTTTCATTAGTATTCATATTTGATCTCTCTGATATCTGATTTTATTGCAAATTGTAGTTTGCATATTTATGCAGATGACGTAACAATTTATATGTCTAGAAGACCTGGATTACAGCTGAGTTAAGTAAAATAAGATTTAACCCGTTAGGTTCGTCTATTCGGCAGTAACAAACAGCTTAAAACTAGACTTAATAAACGCAGAAATCGGCGATAGCAAGTTAAAAGTCATGTCGTATAGTAGTACTCCACAAGGTGGAGTCTTATATCCTCTGCTTCGACTTTTCGTCGCTAACCAGATACTACTTATTAAAACTAAGTCCGACTGGTGTGAAGGTCGTTCCATACGTCAATAACATTGTGTTAATGGCCTCCGAAAAATAAGCTACCTGACATTGCTTCTGTTTTTAAAGGTTTCAATGGCTATCAGAGAAGGAAGCAAGGTACTCAAACAAAGTCCAAAGCCAAAACCGGAGTACAGACGTTCAAGTGGCTGTCAAAGCCAATAATTGGTACAGTAATTTCGAAACGAACTTATATTTCTTGAAGATATTGGCGAATTTTCGGAAATAAAGATCAAATACATGATCACTTTTATGAACTCGACGAAACGACTCTAGGCTCTAGGTTACTTCTGTGTCTGCTTTCTTAGACCGCAAGCTAGCGGACTCTGGCCTTTTATAGGGGCTTGTGATATAGTGGCTGTAGAGTCCGAAATGAAACAACCTCTTACTTTGGTGTCTGGATTACAAGTGATCTTTATTATATAATTCATATGTCATCGAAGTGAAAGTGTGTAATAGAAATGTAATAGAGTTGTAATAGAGTACAGTAGAATACAGTAGAACTCTTTTATATGCCACATCTCCCCCATAAGCTCTTTATAAAATAAAATTTTAGAAATTCAAAGTTAATTTTAACAAATATATGCAAATCAGTTTCCATTTCATAATTTTAAATTCATTTTTTTTTTTTTTTTTTTTTTTTTTCTTATTTTATCTTATAGTAGAAATATATTCTTTGTACAAGTTTTCATTTCATAATGTAAGAATTCAAATTTACATAAGATTTAATTTTTTTTTTTTTTTTTTTAATAAGTTTGGTTGAAATTGATTTCACAATTTTAAATTAAATGACATTTTATGTTCTTAATTTTTTAATATTTTATAGTGTTACAATACAAAACACAGCAAGTTAAATTTTCATAATTTTATATGAAGATTTGTAATGTTATAATAAGAAATTTGTTTTTAAATTTGCATTTCATAATTTGAAGTAAAATAAAAATATTTCAAAATTTTCAATTGCACATTACATATAAAGATATTATTTCCATTAATCCATCTATTGCTTTATATAATTTAATATTTTAATTAAATTTTAAAAATTTACAAAATTACTTATTTTGTTTTATATATTATTCCTGACCTTGTGCGAGATGGACTGAAATGTAAATTCGGATTTTTTAAATTACTTAAATTATTACTTTTACTTTGAAGTTGATTTTTGTTTTCAGTTTGCGAATCATCTTTAAAAGTATTTGAATTATCTTTAAGAGTATTTGAATTATCAAAATAATGATCAAAATTATTACTATCATAGTAATGATAGCGTGATTTTTTTTTGCTATCGCTTTTTTTTAAGAATTTAGAATTTCTTCTATATTCTTTGTTCTTTGACGGAACAAAAACAATGTAAGATCGAGGTTGAGTTAATTTTTCTTTAATATAACCGATTTCCCAATTATTTTTGATTTTGCAATAAACTTTTTCATTAATACAAAAACTCGTTTCTTTTCGTCTTGCTTGTCTATTGTAATATTTTTCGTTTTGTAATTGTTTGTATTTAATTGACTTCATAATATTTTTGTTCAATCCCGGTTTTAAAAGGCTCGAATGAATTGGTAGCTTAGTACGTAGTCTTCTGTTCATTAAAATTTGAGCAGGTGAAACATCTAAGTATTTCACAGGAGTATTATTATATTCTAAAATAGCCGAATAAAATTCTTCAAGCGTTGAAGATTTTTTAATAAAATTCTTTGCTATTTGAACTCCTCGCTCTGCGAGTCCATTTGATTTGGGATAATGAGGACTACTTGTTACAATTTCAAAATTCCACTTTTTAGAAAATTCCATACATTTATACGAACTGAATGGCATATTATCAGCAATAACAATTGCAGGAATACCTAAACGAGAGAATATTTTTGTCCAGCTTAAACAAATAGCAGAAGCAGTTTTTGTTTGAATTGGTTCGATCTCTATCCATTTTGACAAATAGTCAATAACAATCAGAAAATTTTCCCTGTTCCACTCAAATACATCACACCCTACTTTATGGAAAGGTAAATCAGGTATATCATGACTTATCATTTGTTCATCATGACTTTCAGGTCGATTTTGTATGCACGTCCAACAGTTCTTTATGTGCAGTTCTATGTCAGCTGACATGCCAGGCCAATAGAGTAGTTCTCGGGCTCTAATTTTTGTTTTTGTGATCCCTAAATGAGACTTATGTAATTTAAGTAACATTTCGTATCGTAACGAATTTGGCACAATTAGTCTGTGGTTTAAAAAAAGTAAACCATTTTCAACAAAAATATCAGATCTTTTTTGAAAGTAGGATTTGATATTGTCGGGTATTTTACTTTTTGAACTAGGCCACCCTTTTTGATAAAACTTTAAGACCTCTGAAAGAACAGCATCTTTTCTTGTTTCTTCTTTAAATAAATCTTGCTTCTCGTTACTTACATTTATTGAAAAAATCATTTCACTTCTTTCTTTTACTTCATTTTCCTGAACAACAAAATTTCGTGACAAATAATCAGCAATGTGCATGTACTTACCTGGTAAATACTGCACCTCAATGTCGTAATTATATAAAAATAAACGTGTGCGTCGTAACTTACTTGACATTATTTTATTAATTTCTTTCTTCATAATGGCCTCGAGAGGCTTATGGTCGCTATAAACTAAGACCTTACTACCATAAACAAAGTTATGAAATTTTTTACACGCATATGCAATGGCAAGAAATTCTTTTTCTATTTGGGCATACCCTACTTCAGCATCACTCAAACTCCTAGAAGCATAACAAATCGGCCTATTTTCTTGCAACAAACAACACCCTATTCCATACTGAGAAGCATCAGCTTGAATTGTAAGCTTCTTCATAGGATCGAATGGTTTAAGGAATGGAATTTCTTTCAACTTATTTTTTAAAACGTCTACGCAGTTTGTATGACTCTTAAGCCAAACAAATTCAGCATCTTTTCGTAATAATTGCCTTAACGGTGCTGTGAGCTCTGATAGCTCCGGAATGAAACTCCTTAAATAATTAACAAAACCTAGAAAGCTTTGCAGTTCTTTCTTTGAAGAAGGATTTTTTAAATTTTGAATAGCAGATACTCGATTATCATCTGGCTTCATTCCATTTTCACTAAAAACATGACCTAAATATTTCACAAAATGTTGCCGAAATTGAATTTTATCTTTGTTAAATTTCATTCCTAATGTTCTCGCACGTTCTAATAATCTTTCTAGATTTCTGTCATGTTCTTCAATAGTTTCTCCATGCACCAAAAAATCATCAATATATATTTCAACTCCTTCTAGGTCCCCATAGTTCTCATAATTAAATTTTTGAAATATTTCCGGTGCTGTACTTAAACCAAAAGGTAGAACATTAAATTCATAAACACCGAAGGGTGTCCAAAAACAACAAAATTTCCTTGAATCTTCGTGTAAGGCTACTTGCCAGAAGCCATCTTTTTGGTCTAACACAGTGAAGTACCTAGAGTTCCTTAAATTTGACCTTAAATCTTCCAGAGTTGGAATTAAAAACGGTTCTTTTTTAATAACTTTATTCAAACCCGAAGGATCTAAGCAAACTCTTAGTTTTCCATTAGTTTTTTCAACTATAACTAAGTTATGAATCCATTCTCTGGGACCTGTTACTTTTGAAATAACTTTCTTTTCCTCCAGATCCTTCAGAGTGTCGAAAAGCTTGTTTTTAACCTTCAATGCTACATTTCTAGGCGGAGTTGTTTTAGGAAAAGCATTTTCTTTAATTTCAATTTTATATTTTTGGGGAAATTCCCCAATTCCCTCAAAAAGCTCTTTATTTGATTCTATGAGGTCCTCCTTTGAGTCGTATGACCTCTTACTCAGATTTAAACTATTGACATTTTGTATTTTTACTAAGCCCAAACTCAAACAACTTTTCAAACCTAGGATTGGGATTAAGTTTTCATTAATGTTCTTATTTTCTTTCACAATAATAAAACTTTGTACTAATATTTTATTTTTAAAACGGCATTCTAAAGTAGATTTTCCAATGGGTTGGATTTTAGGACTACCATATGGTTGTATGACGGCTGAAGTTGATCTTATACTGTTCTTGTTTTTTATCTCGTTATAATATTTTAATGGAATAATATTTACTTGAGCACCTGTATCTATTTTAAATTTTATGAAAGAGTCTTCAACTCTAATTTCTTCAAGCCAAGTACTTTTAATGTCACCTGATTGTAAACTGTCAACAACAAAGGAATTATCGTCACTATCAGAACTAGATTCACACGATTCACGAATACATCTCACATTACGCACATTACAACAAACTGCAAAGTGGTCTAATCTCCCGCAATTATTACATTTTTTTCCTAGAGCAGGGCAGGCATTTCTTGTGTGACTTAAATTACAATAACGACACTTAAAATATTTTGAAGTTCTACTATTTAATTGATTTGAAAAGCTCTTATTTCTAGAAGTATAATAATTATTATTATGAAATTGATTGTTAGCTTTCTCAGAATTAACATTACTCGAACTTTTGTTCATAGATTTTTTATTGTACTGCCTGTTACCTCTTTTAATTTCCTGATGATTCGCTGAACTTTTGTTGATGACATCTACGCTGGAACTATTTGCCGGAGACTGTATTTCTTTTGTCTGCTTCTGGGCGACTTCTGATGCACGACATATTTCCATACATTTTTCCAAGTTTAAATCTGCTGCACTTAGTAACTTCTCCTGCAGCCTCTTATTGTGAATGCCTAGGACAATTCTGTCCCTAATAAGTGACTCCTCTAATGACGAAAACTCACAATTCTTGGCTAGCAACTTAAGGTCTGTCACAAAACTGTCAAACGCCTCCAAATTTCCTTGGTTTCGACTGAAGAATTTGAACCGCTCATATGTTTGGTTTTTTTTTGGTAAGCAATACTCGTCGAAAGCTTTCATCACAGACTCGATGTTCTTTTTGTCATCATCAGACAAAGTGAACGAATTATACAGATCGAGGGCATCTTCTCCAATCGTATTCAAAAACGTGTTCACTCGAATAACCTCATCTTTGTCCTGAACGCAAGCTGCAATCTCGAAGATTGTGTAATTTTGACGAAATCGTTTCCAGTTTTCTGCGAGGTTTCCCTCCAACTTCAGTGGCTGGATTCTTCGTACGTAATCCATTTTAGGCTGCTTTTCGATTATGAGGACTTCACTTACGGAATCTTGAATTTCTTGAATTGAATCCCCATCAGAATCCTCAAGAGATGAGTTACTATCAGATAAATCACTGGATGAAGATTTAACCATGAATTCTTCAAGTTAAAATCACGTATACGTCACAAATAGTTTATGACTATTGTAGATTAATTGATATTTTATCAAATGAAGTTAATATTTTAAAACTTTAATTTATGATGTCTTTAATAATTATAGATTAATTTTATGAGCGTTTTTCCAAGACCGGCTGCGCCATGTAGAGTCCGAAATGAAACAACCTCTTACTTTGGTGTCTGGATTACAAGTGATCTTTATTATATAATTCATATGTCATCGAAGTGAAAGTGTGTAATAGAAATGTAATAGAGTTGTAATAGAGTACAGTAGAATACAGTAGAACTCTTTTATATGCCACAGTGGCCGGATGATCATTTGATCATCTACTTAGTTTGACACGGTGTAGATGGTTTCGAATGCAGGTTGTGTTTCGGTTGTGTAAATGATTAAATTTTTGATGATAATGTTGAAGCAAACATGCACACGTCATACCACAACAATAAGACAAATCAAAACCTTCTTAATCTTTTACTTTTAAACTCAATTCAAAATGGACGACTCGGTCGGAATGAGTTCAAAATTCCCTCATATTAAATTCCATCCACAGGTAAAATCGAATTATTGTATTAGAACAGCACAATTCTAAATCTTAATTGTGCTATATGGCCAGAGCGCCTGTGGTCGATATTTCTACATACCTACCCTTAAAATGATGAACACATTTTGTGCGTTTGGAAAATATTGTTAAATAGGAGATACCGACACCCATTGGTTTTAATGCTGTGAAAATTACAATGGGAGAAAAAACAGAGCTGAATAAAGCATTTCACTTTCGTAAGGTGCGGCTAAAGAAACAATCTTTTACGAAGTTGGTCTCAATGGTGAATTGATGGACAATCCTTGAATCCTCAGTAATACGGTGAAATTGGTTTAAGGTACGAATGTAGCTAGTTATTTCTTTGAAGCACTGAAACAAGTATGTAAGTAAAATAAGAACCATGTCTTATAAGTAAATTTTACTAATGCTTTCGACCGATGTACTATTTAAGGATCTGAAATGTTTTTTAGTTAACTCGCGAAATGGCTGCTTACGGATACTGCTTTTAAGATAGGATACCCAATTGAGTTTTTGAAGCCATTAAAGCATAAAAGAAGTGATTTTCTCGATCCCTATGGCATTTTATTTGACTTACGAGTGTCGACAGATTGTTCACAGAAGTTGGCCATCAACCGCTGGTCACTTTTTCTGCTGTAAAATTTGATCTAACGTTTGATCTAACGTTTGATCTAACACCAAACACTTGTTTTAATACTAAAGTTTTGTCATTGAGACGTGCTGTTCAATTGTGTTACTTGCCAAAGTGATTTGACATCAGTTTCTCACTAATAAGCAATAGATTTGACAGACGCTGCGGAAATAACATGGCAGCCTAAAATTATCAACATCAACTCTCCCATATTGAAAATCACATTATTATGTACATTATATCCTGTGCATTTATTATGGAAAATTAAAAAATTACATTTCTCTTCAGTTTAATATTTTTTACTGAAAAATTATTATAACACCTAGTAAAATTGAGTTTGCCTTTGCATTTTATCGCCCAATTAGCCATACTTTGTTAATTAACACCAAGAAGTATACCATTTTTAAATTATTACAAAAAAATCAACGAAGTCAAGTCACAAAGCCAATTAAAAATTAAAAACAAAGAAACACAAACTCAGTTCAATTGAAATCACAATCTGCTTACAGTTGCAATTTATTCTTCGTAGAAATTAGATACTGTTCGAATAGTCTCAGATAAAATGTTGTACAAGATAAAGTCATTTTACAGCTCCTAATCTTGAAAGCACTATTATAAGTCCAAATTGTGCAGTGCCTCGTAGAATACTTATGTAAAGGATTTTCGAATAGAGATTTCCGACGTGGCAATTGTATGATATCTGTTGAAGCTACATCTGTCAAATTGGCTGTGGTTTATTTACTCTGTCTTGCTAAATAAACATGAAGAACAATATCGTTCATCATCATGTGAAAACGATTAAATTGTTTTATATAAATGTCGGCAAACAAACGCCTGCAAATACAACTATTTGTCTCAAAGCCTTCTTGTAGAGGATCAATAATGAAATTGGCCACTTCATCAACCTGATCTTATTGGGATCACTTCCAAGTAGCATCGCTAACACCCCCCCTCAGATTCAGTTTGATAAAATTTTCAGCTAGCTATCCCTTCTGTGTTAACATGACATTACTGGAAGATGGGTCAAGCTATTTTAAGGCCGATGCATCAAAAACTAATGACGGGGTTGGTGAAGATGTACATATACTCAGACAGACAAAGTAAATTTTAGTCTCTTTTTTCTTCTTCCCAATCACTTTAGCCCGTTGCAGGGGATTTTTGAGATATCCGCATCTTCTCCGACAGCCAAGCAGCCATTAAATCTCTTGATTATACGATATCTCTACCAACTCTAATGAAGACGGCACAGCAGCTTAACATTCACTTTAGCTGGGTGCCGGACAATCCGAGGCAGCCAATTTTACAAGAACAGGGCTTTTCGCAGACCACAACTTGCCTAACTTTGCGTCATGACTTGGCCTATATTGGTGGACATTTCAACTGATACAGAAGCTTAGAGTTAACGAGCATAGACAACGACGTGTGTTTGATAACTGGGCTTTCGAGCAGTTGTAATCAAACTTTTGCAACGAGGCCCATTTCTGGATGGATGGGTTCGTCAACCAACAAAATTGTTGAATTTGAGATACAATCCACACGAGATCCACCAAATCGCTATGCACCCAGAAAATTGACTGTTAGGTGTGGGTTTTGGGCTGGCGGCAACATCGGTCAATATTTCCTTGGGAACGACGCGACGTTGGTTTTTCTATCACCGTCAACGGCGAGCATTTTGAGTCGATGAAAACCAATTCATTTTGGCTTGAATTGGATGATGTGGACACCGATGATTTGCGGTGCCAATAAGACGTGCCAAACAGCTTCCAGCCTTGAACTGGGTTAAGGGAAGAAAAATGCAGTCATGGTTAGCTTTTACAATCTTCAAAATCTTTATTTCAACAGCAAATGTGTATAAGGATCTCACTTGAAAGTATACATCATAGAACATGGCTTATATCCATAGTGAATAAAAAAGTACCCAAATGACTTCCCTGAGGTACACCTAAGTCACCAGAATGTAAAATTTATAAAAAAAAAAATAAATAGAGGCAACACTCTTGTCTTAGACTATTTTATTTCACTATGATACGCTTTCGTTCTTCCATTGTCCGAGTTAGAGACTCAGCAACATAACACCAAGTAAAATAATTATACCCAGCACTCTGAGTCGTCATGGTTATCGCGTTGTAGTTGGCGGAATAGCAACACAACCGAACTGACCAATTACATCATTCTGAAGGAGACGTTCCCGATGGGTAATCGCAATTGAAAATATTCACACGAACACTATAGATACAGTTTTATTTATGTAATCAAAAATAATCAATGCAACACTTAGAGTGTACTAATGTTTCGATGATAATTACAATCGAGAAGAAATGTTTTATATTTTCCTCTGGTGATTTCTCCTTCCTGGACTGGGTCTGAATATAACAAAATTATATCAGTATTTGAATACGTGGGAAGGGAGGGCTACCTTCTCTGGGTAATGTAATGTAATGAAATTATAAAATGCTTCCTTCATTTGCCAGTCAATATGTTTTATTACTTCTTGATTAGTTGGTTTATCGCGTCGAAGATCTTACATGACATCTGGGCGACTGTTGAATATGAGAAAATGCTAATATTGCACCAAATTAACATGCAGTTGTTGGAGAGAAGTATCCACAAAAACAGTTTTGAATTTTCTGATAATGTTTCACGAATTTCCTCTTATTAAGAGTTTTTCCAATAGGTGCGGGTAGATTATGGCGGCCATGTTTTTTTTTTAACATCTGTTTTTCACCGATGCCAAATCACCATGACAAGTTACACGGTTGACAAGCACCTCCAAATGATAAAACTTTATTATCAAAATGATTGTTCGTTAGGACAAACGTTGCATTCCTTCTACGGTAATCGACTCTTCAACGTTTGGTGGCCAAAATTTAGACGACCGGCTTAAAAATCAATTAGCTACTCGTAACATTCGTACGTCAAAGAAATCCAAGATCGATTGGGAACATTGCTGCAAAAAGTGTATAATAGAACCCGAGGCAGTCGATTCTTTCGTAGAATTAAACCACTTGGGCCTGCACCTGTCAGGATCCAACTGACCGAGGAGCTCAAAAGTCATGACCATGAATTTGCTGATTGGGCTTCAGAGCCCTTGGTCCGTACTTTTTCTAAATTGACTTCGGTAATGCGGTGGCCGTAAGTAGCCAGCGCTACAGAACGATGAGAACTAATTTCTTAAAGTCAAAATTGAACCATATGAACGTAGACAACATGTGATTCCATCAGACAGCGTTACGTGCCACACAGCGGATAGCACGATGGACATTCTGCATGAAAGATTTGAGGGTAATCCTATGTCTCGCAGAGGTGACGTGAAATGGCCACCAATGTCATCGACCGATGGCCTAAAGAGAAACATTACACAAGCCGTCGCTCAAGTTCAGCCGGATCCATGTGTAGGAGTCATTGCAAATCGTACCGCTTGGATCCGCGCCACCGTCATATTCCATACATAATGGCGTACATTGACTTTTCAAATCAAAAAAAAACAATTCAGTTAAAAGCTATTAACCACATAATATGCAGCTTTTTTATTCAACATATACCCGCCCATATTGAAAAACCCTTAATAGGTTTCGAAACCGCAGATGAAAATCATGAGTTCTTGGAGTCATTTTAAGTCCAAAATATCTAAAAAGCAATTTGATCGTCTTAAAGTTATAACGTTTGCAAGATATTTTGGGCTCCATTTTTTGCCTGCTTCGTTCTTTGCCAAACTACCACTGATTTCTTTTGGTATATTGAATCAAGTTTTGTTAGTATTTCAACAACAATTTTGTCCTGAGCTAATAACATGTTTCCTGAAATTATTATGGTATTTGCCACCATAACTCCTAGAGAAGTTGAATCTAAAAACAGAAATCGGTTTATAAAATGAAAATTAAATTAAAAAAAAAAAAAAACTGAAATCACTAACCTGTTTTCGAGTTATTGAACTTAAAAAAAATTTTTTGATTTTTTTTTTGAAATCCTAAAATATTTCTTTTTAAGTTTCCATTATACCGATGATGAGAAAGTCTAAGACCTACCTACTGAGAGTATTATCATAATTGACATCTCTTTGTACTTGCGACTTATAGGTCTTATATAAGGCAAGTTATGCATTCGTTAAAAACTCTAACCCGAGATTTTGATCAAAGTTGACATAACGATGATAGCGAAAAAAGCGGGTCTCGCAATTCTGTCTATCAGCCTTAACCCCTCGGCCGATTTTCCTTAAGCTCGGAAGATATCATTTTAAATTTCCCCCCCCCCACACTTTTTGTTCTTTTTTTAAAGACCTAAAATAATGGTTCTGCCGCACAATTTTTTTTTGAAATTTTATAAATATTTGTTTTCTCAAAAACCGTTTCGCAGATTTAAAAAAAAAATAATTCAAAAAATTTCATTCATTTCATTTCAAGCTAAGTAATGCTTGAAAAAAAAATCCGAAAAATAGCTAAATCAAAATTTTTTGTTTTTGATTTTTTTCAAAAATGAAAATGAAAAAATGATTTTGATCATTTCTTGTATGCTAATGCTTCCCAAAATTTCGAATAGTATTGTGTATTCAAATTTTCAAAACAATTTTTGTTGGATTTTTTAAAAAAAAATCTATTTTTTTCAAAACTCAATATTTTGAAAACTCCATGCACGATTTTCTTGAAACAAGTAAAAGTTTTTTAATACAATCTCTTGTATGTGAAAAAAAAAATATTTTACTTAAAAATAACGGTACTCACCATGCAAGTTTTAAAAAATATTTTTCGAAAATCGTATTTTTCTCGAAAACAGCACTTGGAATATTGATAAAATTTGTTTTCTTTCAACTATTTCCTACATACATATGAACCATTAAACCATTTTTTCGAAATTTGAAATTCTCATTATCAACTTAACGGATTTTAATCTTGAAAAACGTTTCATTTCAAAAAATAAAATAAAATATTTTTTGAATTTATAAAAAAAAATAAATTCCTTTTTGAAAATTCGATATCTCGAAAACGGCTTTAATTTGTTTTTGGAAATTTAATTTTTATTCATACAATAGTGATTTTTTCTTGCATAAATTTATATTTGCTCAAGAAATCACATGACATTCTATGTTAATCTCCCACTATTAAGAGAGTTTAAAAAATAAATTTTATGCTTATGAACAATTTTGTCTAGTAATATTCATTTTTAAAGCTTTTAGTCTTTTACATAAGAGTAAGTCATGCATTTTATTTAGTGAAGTCAGAAAAATAAAGCGAAACAGAAAAAATCTTATCAAAATTCTAGGAGCAGATTTCCTGGAAAAATTTTATTTTTAATAACAATTTTTATATTTTTGTAGAAAAGATTGAATGGCAAGTACTGTTATTTTTGATAAAAAAAGTAAAAAAAAAAACAAAAGGTGTCAGCGGAAAAATTGAAAGAAAAAGTTTAAAGAAAATCCGCGCACCCGTTTAGGCTGTACTCGAACAAACAGACGGATTACGTGGCCCAGTTTTTTTGTATCTTCCCTATCATCGAATTTTTAAAAGTCTGATCAAAATCTAAACTTTAAAACGTAAGATATTAAGAGACCGCAGATGCGCAGAGTAGTACCGATCTGCATAATTCCCACCCGCTGCTAAAAACAAAAAAAAATGCTTCATTCAGGGCAGGCGCGGATCCAGGATTTCGTTCAGGGGGGGGCAATTTTCGTAATATTTTGCTTAACTTTAAAAAAAATGGTCCATCGAATACTTACGCTTTTTTAATGATTCTCTGCATTTCTGTCTTAAAATATTAAAAGGTATAAACACAATCGAATATAAAAATAGCAATTTATTTAATTGAATTAATTTAATTTAATTTAATTGAAGGAAAGCATGTGCAGGTACATAATAAAGTTCGTATGTAAATAACTCTTAAATAGTAGATCAAACATCTTCGTTTACATTACTTTAGCATCTTTTAATAATGCTCTGTATGCATGTCTTAAAGTATTAAATAGGAACTCGTATGCATGTCTTAAAGTATTAAATAGGAACTCGTATGCATGTCTTAAAGTATTAAATAGGAACTCGTACGTATTAAAAAAAATAAATAAATTAATTAATTTAAATAAAGGAATTATAGTACATTATTACATTATACATTATTATACATGATATGCATAGTTCTTAAATACTTAATTCTAATCTTTTTGGGTGGCCGGTTTTTGAAAACCTAGTAATAACATTCTCAACATCGATCGGGATTTGCCTGTGGATGTGCATGAGTGCCAGACCGCGGAGGCGGTTTTCAGCCATTGTTGATCTTAAATATGTTTTAAGGCGCCGCAACGAAGAAAAAGACCTTTCTGCCGAAGAATTTGTAACTGGAAGCGTTGCAAGAATAAGAAGGAAACTATGTATAATACAAAACACATCCTTATTGCATTTGTCAATTAAATCCAGGGCAGTGTCGGGAAGCTTGTTCTTCTGCTCATTTTCTCTTACCCATTTTTCGCGCCACATCACCAGCTCATCTTTAAGCAAAAAAAGGGCAACATCTTTATTTAAGTTTAGGAGTTTTCCAAAGCGATCCAATAGGGACTTAACGGTGGTATCAAACTCATCAGTATTATATTTGATTATATTTTCTGGGATGAAAATCGTGAGCTTAAACATATCTAATGTTTCAGGTTGAAACCTTTCACGCAAATCAGTTAGAACAAAGTCGAGTACAGGTGCATATAAAGATATTCTGTAGTATTCTTCAGCTGAATTTGTGTCAAAATTGACTCGGTAGATTTGGCGTCCACCATGACGTGGGATACGAGGAATCTTCAACTCAACATTCAATTGATCACCTAAATTTTTTGCTCTCTGCCAGATATTTTTGAAATTAGTATCTATGTTTTCCCGGCGACTTGAAATAATGGAAATTGTGTCTTTCACCAGCATAGCGCTGCTGGTAAGGTCAAGAGATTTCGTTTGTAGCAATTTGCTCAAGGACTGTGTTAAAGACAACACATCACTTAAACACAATACTGATAGAATAAACTGGGTATTGCATAAGCTTGTTACATACGAGGAAGCTTTGCTGGCTGTACTTGGGTCACGCCACTGTGAAATCGTTTCCAATGTCTCCACAATCTTGGCTAGGTCTAAGGAAAACTGGAGTACACCTTCATGCCGGTCTACCCACCTAGTCTCACAAAGTGATGTGAGTGCACACCCCAAGGTGCTCATGAGGACAGTTTTTCGCTTTGGGTGCGATTTGAAGAACATTATTACCTCTTTCATGATTGTCACAGCGTCTCGAATGGCAGGTACTTTCGAACTTCGAGAAATAGAGTTGTTAAGCTTATGACTGTAGCATGGAGTCTTCACAGCATTTTTCGCTTCCTTTTGAATCACCTTCACAGCACCTCGAACTTCTGAAAGCATAACAGCACACCCGTCTGTCCCTATTCCCACACATGATTCAAGAGGAAGTTTGAGCTTCTTTTTTAGCTGGAACAAGATAATTTGCCCTAAAGCTTTGCCAGTTAAGGACACCTCCTTTGATGTAGAACTTCCCTCCAACTTCTCTTCGGCAGATAATATTTTTCTGGTTTCTCTCCAGTTTTCCTCATCGGACTCGTATTCTTCGTCAGTTCTGGAACAAGTCATTTCCTCAAATGCATCTACGAAAGTTACAAAATCCTCACGAATATGACCTTCATGAACGTATCGTAAGATTACACTCAGCTGGGAAAGGTGAGATACATCCGTTGTCTCATCGAAAAGTATGGAATAGTAACGTGAGGCCCCAACGTTACTCAAAATTTGATCGAAAATCTCATTCCCACAGCATGAAATAAGTGAGTTCTGTGTTGTTTTGCTTATGTATGTAGCATTAGAAGAGGCTGACTGCAAATGTTGTTCTAATTTTTTGTCTCCAGCAGATACTCGAAACCTTAAAAGTTCCCTAAAATTTCCTTCGTTCACGGTCACGTCAGATTGGTTTGAATCAACTGTGTTTCTAAGTATAGCTCCATCATCTCTATGACCACGAAATGCTAAATTTTGCCGTCCAAGGAAGATGATGGTTTCTACTATGGGTCGAAGGCGTTCCCTGTTTTCTTCTACCTTTTTAAGACGCTGTTGGTTTACACGGTTGACTATTTCCAGGTTTGGGTTATTATAAGTGTGAAGAAACTCAGTTCCGTCCTCAACAGCTCGCTTGTGATAAATGTTATTAGCATGATTTTCCAAGTCTCCTTTTTGTCCAGAAATATCTTTGAAGTTTATTAAGGGTTTTTTCACAAGGCTTTGTAAAGGCACGGTTTTTTGACTACCTCCAACACTTCCAGTGACGAAGAAAGGGCAGTATTTACAAAACAAACCCTGTTTTGACGGTGAAAACACAAGCCAAGAATATTTGCTGAGATATTTATGGCTAAAATACCTTTTGACCACCTTACCTTTGAGCAAGTGCGAAGAGAATGGAAACTTGTAGTCCTCTTTTGGCTGCCAAGGATTTGATAGAAGCTGATGTTTCGTGAAGTCATCAATTTGTTTATTCAAAAAATTTCCAATATCATAGGGGGCATCGGACCGAATACAAGATGTAGACTCAGGAACCGAGGGAGAATCAGGTGCAACTCTCGCACTAATTGAGCTCTCACTTCTCTCTGTGCATTTAGGAGAACGGTGAGAAGATTGAGCAACAGGATCAACATTATTACTTTTATCCAAATTAGAATCAGAAGTTTCAGTAAAAGATAAAACTGGTCTCTTATTGATCGGTTGAAAAAAAGAGTCAATGCTTCTGTTATTTAAGTCTCGCTTTTTGGACGGACCTGGTCGGTGATCTCCCTATAAACAAGGTAAGCTTGCGTTAATATGAGTGGATATATTATGTGTACCAACAAACAAAAATGATAAAAAGTAGACGAGAAAGAGCTAGTATCAAAATGGCAGAGCCAATAATTTTGAGATATTGGGGCCTTTTTGGATTACATCTAGAACGGTAGATACAAGAATTTTTCTATTATGCATATCATTTAATACTTTCAAAAATAAATACCATTGTTTTTTAATATCTACGATGCACGGCTCAAGAGATATTTAACAAAGCATTTTTCCTATCTTAGATCATATAAAATTAAATTTTTCTTAAACAAAATCATCATCTTTTTGATACTAGGAAAATTCATTCCAAATTGCATTTTTGTAGGTATGTACCACTTTTTGAAATTATCGATTATATTTTCAAAAATACGCTTAGGTACAGAAAAAGACCACATACCTATAAAAAGCTTTCAACCTCGTTATCGAATCGATTTGTTTATAGATTTATTAAATTAAATAGGTACCTCAAAATAATTTCTTTTATTTATATATCATCAAATCAACCTTGATTAATTAAAAAAAAGTCTCAGCTATAACTTTTGTCAATTTCTTTGGAATTGTTCAAGGAACAACGAAAATCACATTTTTGGGAATCACTTAAGTGAAAATATTTTATTTTTACCTCATTATTCTTATAAGAAATATAGATAAGATCGAAAGTGCCACAGTGGGTATCTCAAAATTATTCTTTTATGAAGTACCTATCTACCACCACCAAAAATTTTATGCCTGTCACAAAATGTGCACAATTGACTATTTTAATGATAAAAAGCCTGCTCACTACTTCAGCTATTTTCGCCAAATAAATAAGTCTTGGTAATCTTTTAAAAATCGCTTAGATATGTACGAGTACCTAGATACTATTTTTCAGTCATTTCTATGTATTTCTCATTTTGTTTTCTAAATAACTCCCCAATATTTAAGAACTTAATTTAAGAAAATATTCAATAAACATACCATGATTTGCTGCGTTTTGAAACACAATAGGTAGGTAAAATTATAATCTGGTCTTCGTTTAATGCTCTTTTAATGTATCTAATGTACCCAACACTTGTTTACAGTTGATTACGCACAAATATTATTTTATAGAATATACTGACACTTTCGGCACGCGACAAAACACTGTTATTAACTACACACAAAAGCCAAACACGCGTCGACTGTCGACAAGAAATAGCAAACAGAATATGAAGTGAAAGGTTGCAATTTGAATTAGATGCATATAACTATTTTAGAGTTCTTTATTATTTCTACCTAAAACTTGAGACACATTATTACTTGTAACGGTCGTGGTTGGGACTTGCAAAAGAAAATAAAAAAACCCATTGTCTTTGCCTGAAAAAAATAATATGGAATTTATAATAGGCAGTGAATGAAGACATTATGGTTTTATTGCGCTCCTTTTGTTTTGCAATTAACGAGTATTCCTAGATCATAAAGTCAAATTTGTTTTTGTTGACACATCACACATCATCCCTATTCCTATTCCCAATGCTTGCAGGTAGAGAAAAGGGTTCATTCTTCAGTCAGTGAAAAAAAAAAACATAAAACCATGATAGGCATTTCAACGACCGACGCACGCGACAGGCGGGCGCCGAACGCAAATAAAGGAAATAACTTATGGAATCGTAAAATATATACATATACGAGTACATACATATACATACTTTCATACAGAGAACTTAGGTATATCTAAAATGCGTAGTTGCAGGCTGCACTCCAAACTTCTATTCTGCCTTTGGGAAAAAAAGAAAAAAGTGTTATGGTTTTTTGTACGCAATTTCAAGAATGTGAATAAAGGTATCTACATAAATAACATGAAAAGTGAAAAGTGATGCGTAAGCGTTTGCGTGTTGGTTGTTATAGGTTAAGGCTGGGATTGAAAAAAATTTACTTTATAATAATTGTGAAACGAAGAATTGCCCAGGGGGGGGCAATTGCACCCATTGCCCCCCCCTTGTATCCGCGCCTGATTCAGGGTTACTGGCTCCCACGAGGAAATGACAAATCTTTCAAAAGTATCATAAACAATTAAACAATGACTTACAACGCTTTAGCATACATGTGTCCGTGTTAGCAGGAACGGAGAGAACCAAAAATTTTCTATCGATTCTAAACGGCTTAGAGCAACACTTTTCATATCAAGAGATACCAGATTTTTCACTTCTTCGCAAGATGCAATACACTTCTGGGAAACATTTTTCAGCGGCTGAGAATTTAACCAACTTTCCCATTTTCAACAGAAAATAGTAATGGCAAACTAGTTGTAAAAAGCATTGTACCCAAATGATTGCCCTGAGGAACTCCAGGATTAAAATACATTAGAAGCCATGACGGCTTATAGAGAGCCCACCCCTAGTGACTTACAACTCTTAAGCATTTCAGTGTTTGGGGAAATGGAAGGAACCTCTAATTTTCTGCCGATTCCGAACGGCTGATGAGGTGCACTATGACAAGAGGTACTCTTGGAGGATTTGCAATTCCTCGCAAGAGGAATCACACACATAAAAAATTCTTTTTGCTGCGGTTGAGAATCGAACCTAAGACCCCCTGCATGACAATCCAACGCACGAACCATTAAACCAATGGGTGCTACTCCAGAATTAGCAATGAATTTTACTAAGTGACATAAGTTGATTCGATTCGAATCTAATTTCAAAAAATAAAGCACCCCAACTGACATTTCTCACAATTTTATGGGAATTCAAAATACTGAATGAGCTTATAAAAATCGAAGCTTATTGAAAGTAATTACAGGCAAATTATAAAAGAGGCAAATAATCCTTTCTTCCCTGTACCGACTATTTTAGCTTGACAAAGTAAAATTACTTATTTACCCGTTTTCTGTTGTCGAACCTACAACCTCCTTAAATTCTCTATGAAATATGCAGAATTTTCCAAGAAAACAATCCATTGATCGTTTAGATCAAAAAGCATGGTAGTGCCAAACCAAGTTCGCGGAATTACACCTAAACATACATAGATGTCTTCCCAAATTTCTACTCTTAAGCATAGTTGGTTTCTGAATTATAAGACCTCAAAAATAACTAAGCTCGTAACTGACTGACTCACAGATTATCAAAATTATCCATCATTTTCCGAGACCAGAGAACCTTGTAATTTCGCACAGTGGCGGTAGAACTAGTAGTGCATACAAAGGACAAAAATAGAATGACTGGGCGTGGCATCCACCCACTTTCTCAAAATTCTTATCAACTGTATGGAGCACTTGCAATTGTTGTTGAACGATGAAATTTTGTAGAGCTATGGGACGTCTACGTTGTTCTTTGTCTTTTTTACAAAAAATCCTTTAAAAATGTGTCTTGATTTATGATTTTTATTTCGTGTTTTTAATTACAATAGTCCACTGTTCGAAAATTCACTGATGTCTTTAAAAATGTTATTCTGGCAAAATAGAAACTTTGCAAAAAGGAGTGAAATCAAAACAAAAAGAGAAATAGAGCCAGGTGCTCATATTTACAAAAAAGTCTGTGTTTATTTACATCAAGCCAGGTGTGAAAAGTAGTGAGAAGTAAAAGTACACCAAGTTGTAAGTATATAATATATGAACTTTAATAGCAAATTTCTTAAGTAAAGTAAAATCGAAACAACTTCAGATTAGGAAGGACAATTTCGTTATTATTATTACTGACTTAAATTTGCAAGGTTGACTGATCAGGTTTTTATACCTCTTCAGTTGTGAGTAATAAGAGACAACTTCAAAAGCATTTATCAGTCATTTGATGCACTCAATGTTCCACTTATTTCGTCATAACATAAAACTGAAAAGATTTTCTGTTTTATGAGTTTAAAAGAAAATCTCACATACGAAAACACACGTCCCAAGGATTGAATTTTTATTGATTCTTCTTTCTCCGAAGAGCAGGTATTGGTATCATGCAAAATTCGAAATAGTAAAACAACATTAATAAAACATCACATTATAAAAGAAAAGTTATAATTTGTATTTTTAAGGCTCAGTTAGAAATATTTGCTATAATATGTCAGTACAAATGGGGTTTTGACTACCCTTAAAACAATTAAAAACTGTGCTAGCGTTAGAAAATAAGGAAAGGATTGAAAAGGAGATACCGAACCGATGAACATTGTTTTTGAAGCTCGGAATAAAAAAATGGAAGGAAAATCATAGAGCTATGTAAGCCATTCCACATTCGTGTTGTGCGGCATCAAAAAGAACCTCTATATTGAACAGTAGGTACCTACGTCTAAAAGTGAGCTCAAAGGCAAATTGGTGTTAATTCCTATAGGAGTAGAAGTATTGCTGTCTGATTGTTTGAAGTGCTGACTATTTCTTAAGAAGATTTTTCAAAAATATGTAGTGTTAAAATAATGATAGATATGAAACATTTCGCTGGTGTTTGAGTTACTAAATACGTTTCAAACCTTATAGTGTAGCGTGTAAATCGACAGCGCAACATTTGTTGAATTCGCCACGTGTAAACCAGCAGTGTGACATTTGTCGCATTTAATTTTATGAGACTGAAAGTGTCCTTGCCTTTGTCGCCGTCGACCATTCCATTTTTGTCAGCCGTCCGCTTCACCTCGCTGTATTAAAAATACATTTCGTTTTATTAAAAATACATTTTAGTTGATAAATAAAAGTTTATATATAGTTAATAATTATCGAGTTTTAATTGAACATCGGACGGTAGTTAAATAGACCCCACAATTGGTGACCCCGACGTGATTGGGATCAAAGACAATTTAGTTGAACCACCTAAGGAGTATCTATCGCAGCTGGCGGTTCGCTTAAATTGTCAGCAAGTCCAAAGCAAGGTGCCCCCCGAGAAGAAGAAAACTACTGCTAGGCCAAAAGCTGCTGATGTCGTCGGCAAAAAATGAAAAAAGTGGCTGCTAAGAAGTAAAAAACTGCTGCCGCTTCAACGCAAAGGCACGCCCACAGATAGCCAGTGCCGTTAGAGAGTAAGTTGTTTGCCAATGCACCGGCAGCCCGCACTAAAAACGGTATCGTAAGTACCGCAACCTCGTGCCTAGCAACAATCAACGGTGCACGATCGTTTGAAGTTACATATATGCATATGTATCTAACAGAAGAAAGCAGTTAAGACAAGAGATTTAACTTTCATCACCTGACGTGAACAACAATCCAAAGGAGTCCGAGACAACGTTTTTTGCGTGTATCGTATTGTATGCTTTGTAAAGTGTCGTTTCATTTATGTGCATATAAATTATCCAAGTTTTACCGTGTATTACATATTGTAAAGTCATTTAAATCAATTCAATAATTTTCATAAAGATTTCTAATAAGTTTTGTTTTAAATTTTAACTATAGCGAGAGCGCAAAATGGAAAACGAAAGTGGAACAGGTGACGGCACATCGGATGGCAGCAAGATATGGACCACGGGGAACAACGGTATACAGGCGGCCGAAAATGACGCAACGAACGCTGGCACCCCTGCCAATGAGGTGAGTGCTATATCATTTAAGAATTTGCCTTTTTGGCCAGAAAGTCCGGATGTTTGGTTTGTTGCGTTGGAGGGCCAGTTCGGTGTTTCTCGAATCAGGTCCGATAGTACAAAATATTTCACCGCGCTCGGGTTGTTAGATTCTCGTACAATAAGCGTTTGCAGAGACATCATTTTAGACCCTCCCGCGATTAACTTATACGAGAATTTAAAGAAAACGGTTCTGAGTCGATTAATGGAGTCCGAAGATACGCGGTTGCAAAAATTATTAAATGAAAACGAACTAGGCGATAGGAAACCAAGCGAACTGCTTCGAGAAATGCGAGCTTTAGCTGGAAACCAATTCACAATTTCCATCTTGAAGAAATTGTGGATTCAAAGGCTGCCAAACATGGCACAAGCTATTTTGTTCGCGAGTACGCAAGAGTTAGATGAGCTTGCACAATTAGCTGACAAAATTGTCAGTACCTTGCCTACCACTTCATACGTTTCAACCATCTCAGGCAATACAAAAGATTCAACGTCGAAGCCAACGTTTAACAACAGTAGTAGCAGGCAATCGTTCGAGATTTTAGAACGGGAAATAGCTGAACTCCGGAAACAAATTAGGTCTAGACCTCGGTCTCCATTTTCTAAACAAAATAATTCAAGAGTTCGTAGTCCGGAATCCAGGTTTTGTTGGTACCACCGACGGTTCGGTTTCAACGCAAGGAATTGTGAACAACCGTGTAGTTTTAAACTTAGAGCTCACAATCATTCGGAAAACTAAATTCCTTTTCGCTGGCGACTTGCGAAAAGGAAAACACGACAGCAAACAGTCGTTTATTCGTATACGATCGGTGTACAAAGAAAAATTTTTTAGTTGATTCCGGAGCCGATGTATCGGTGTTACCCGCAAAATTCTCGAAGTGTAAAAACCTTCTTTCTGTTTCGTTGTTTGGAGCTAACGGTTCACCGATCCGCACTTACGGTACCATCAGATTAGTATTAGATTTCGGTTTGCACCGTCAATTTACTTGGACTTTTGTTTGTGCCGACGTGAGCAAGCCAATCATAGGCGCCGATTTTTTGAGAGCTTTTGGGCTTTTATTAGACCTTAAAAATCGTCAGTTGTTTGATCCGACAACTAAGAGGCATACATTCGGCGGTATGGCCAGGCAGTCATCAGCAATTATCTCTGCCATAAATACAAATTTGATACCGACTGACGTTCTGAATCTCATTCGGCAGTTTAACATCCTTTCGTCCGAAAATATCTTTGTCCGTCCGGTCAAGCATAGTGTCACTCACCAAATCATAACCCGCAAAATTCAACCATTGAAAAATAAACCTCGAAGGCTAGATCCACATAAATTTAAAATTGCTAAAAACGAGTTCGATTTTTTAATAAGATCAGGAATTTGTCGCCCGTCGAGTAGCCCTTGGGCAAGCCCACTGCATCTGGTTAAGAAAAAGAATGGTGAATGGAGGCCATGCGGAGATTATAGACAGCTTAACAGCGTAACGCAACCAGATAGCTATACCATCCCGCACATTCAAGATTTTGCCCAGAGCTTAGCAGGTACTTCGGTTTTTTCCACCATAGATTTAGTTCGAGCGTATCATCAGATACCTATTGACGAAAGCGACATTCCGAAAACAGCAATAGCTACTCCATTCGGATTGTTCGAGTTCACCAGGATGATGTTCGGTCTGAGAAACGCTGCTCAGACTTTTCAACGATTTATGCATTCAATTATGCGTGATCTGGATTTTGTTTTCGTGTACATAGACGACATCCTGGTGGCCTCGAAAAATCGCGAAGATCATTTAGCGCATCTTAAAATCATTTTTGCTCGACTTCAAGAATATGGACTCGTTATCAATTCCGAAAAGTGCTGTTTTGCCAAAAACAAAGTTATTTTCTTGGGACATCTCATAACAGCTAAGGGCCTTAAACCTTCTCCAGAAAAAGTTCAGGCGATTTTCGATTTCAAAAAACCGAATAATATTTGTGAGCTTCGTCGTTTCTTGGGCATGATAAACTTTTATAGACGATTCATACCAAACGCAGCCGTGTCACAAACAGTGCTTAACAATTTTTTAACCGGTAAGAAGAAAAAGAATGACAAAACAACGGTCGAATGGACAGACGAGGCAAGTAAAGCTTTTGAACGGTGCAAGTCAGAGCTATGCGAAGCAACGCTATTAGCTTACCCTCTTGAAGAAGCACAACTTTCGCTATGCGTCGACGCATCTGATTTTGCGATCGGTGGTGTGGTTCAACAAAAGATAGGAACAGAATGGCAGCCCCTCTCGTTCTTTTCAGCGAAACTAAGTAAATCGCAACAAAGTTTCAGCACGTACGATCGGGAGCTCTTAGCCATATATTCTGCGATCAAACACTTCAGACACTTGTTAGAAGGACGCACTTTCACGATTTACACCGATCACAAACCATTAATTTTCGCTTTTCAGCAAAAGCCAAGCAAAGCTTCTCCTCGACAAATGCGACACCTCGACCTCATCGGACAATTTTCAACCGATATTCAGCACCTGCCCGGTAACCAAAACACGGTCGCCGATCTACTGTCGCGTTTGGAAGAAATTTCACTACCCGCCGACATAGATTTTTCAAAGTTAGCGTCAGCTCAAAATTCCGATGAGGAATTAGTAGAACTGTCCAACTCGGGCACAGCCCTTCAGTTCAAAAAGTTCATCATGCCTGGAACGCAAGCTACAATTACATGTGATGTTTCCACAGGAACTCCCCGAGTTTTTGTGCCTCGAGAATTCCGCGTTTCAATTTTCGAAAAAATCCACAACTTGGCGCATCCCAGTATTCGATCTTCGATCAAAATGATTGCGAATAAATTTGTTTGGCCTTCGTTGAACAAGGACTGTAGGAACTGGGCTAGAGCCTGCACAGCCTGTCAGAAATCCAAAGTAAGCAGACATGTCAAAAGTCCTCTTGGAGTTTTCCCTCAAATAGCAGGACGTTTTGAAGAAATTCATATCGACATCGTAGGGCCACTTACTATTTCAGAAAATTATCGTTACCTGTTAACCATAATCGACAGGTATACACGTTGGCCTGAGGCTATACCCATTTCCGACATTACTGCAGAAACTATCGCTCACACCTTGTTCAACGAATGGTTCGTTCGCTACGGAATTCCTACTACTATTGTATCAGACCGTGGGTCGCAATTCGAATCACAACTGTTTAACGAACTTTGCAAAAAACTCGGCATCAAGCACAATAGAACCACCGCGTATAACCCCAAAGCCAATGGTATGGTTGAGAGATGGCACCGAACGCTAAAAGCAGCTCTTATGTGCCACAGCGAGCCTCAATGGACAAAAAAATTACCTTACGTACTATTAGGCCTCAGAGCAGCCATCCGCGAAGATTCCGAAGCCAGTGCCGCCGAATTGGTTTTTGGAAAAAATTTGAGAGTACCTTCAGATTTAATTCTTGAAAAAAGTTCGTTTTCACAGTCGGATTTCATTAAAGATTTGCATCGACAATTCGCGAATATTAGACCTACTCCACCATCGTGTCATAGTAGTTTCAAACCATTTATTTTTAAGGAACTAAAAACTTGTTCGCACGTTTTCTTAAGGGTCGATTCAGTACGAAAACCACTTCAACAGCCTTATGATGGTCCTTATCCGGTAACAAAACGTAACGACAAGACTTTTGAAATTTTAATTAACGGAAAAAAATCAACGGTAAGCATAGATCGCGTCAAACCTTGTTTTGGGCAAAGGGAAGAAACACCTTCCCAAGTCGTTGCTCGCAAAGAAATCGTGCGAAAACCGAAACGGGTCTCTTTCGCAACAGATCAAACTACTATTTTACCGGAGCGGACAACTAGAGTTGGCCGACAAATCATTAAGCCAAGCAGATTCGTTGAATGACTAGCGTCCAACTGGGGGGGGAGTGCTGTAGCGTGTAAATCGACAGCGCAACATTTGTTGAATTCGCCACGTGTAAACCAGCAGTGTGACATTTGTCGCATTTAATTTTATGAGACTGAAAGTGTCCTTGCCTTTGTCGCCGTCGACCATTCCATTTTTGTCAGCCGTCCGCTTCACCTCGCTGTATTAAAAATACATTTCGTTTTATTAAAAATACATTTTAGTTGATAAATAAAAGTTTATATATAGTTAATAATTATCGAGTTTTAATTGAACATCGGACGGTAGTTAAATAGACCCCACAATAGCATAAAAAGGATTTGAGTGTAGACTTTTTTTTTTATCAGATTTCATTGCAAATAGTTCAAATTTTATTAATTTCAAATAAATCAAGTATTTCGCTTTTTAAAAACCACTCTCTCTCTCTTTAAAAACAAATTATTACATATATAAGTTCCAACAAACCCTTAGCTTTATAACACAAATTTGTACAACATTACTGTCGATTTAGCTCTATACCTATGCCCGATAAAAAGTATTTTGCTCACGTTAACTATATCGATGCATGTTGGTTTTTATTTCAAATGCTACACAAATGAAAATTGTTGAAAAGGGCAACCTTATTTCATGTCAAGTACACAATTTTACATTTGCTTCATTTCCATTTTCCTCAAAGAAAATTATCGTCGTTTATTATACAACACCCCTTTCAGATGAATTCAATATTGGTTAACCCTCTTCTGCTTGGTCTTTTTTTTAAAGTGAAAGATGTTAATATGTACAACTATCAGTGTAATCTATAAGTTATAGTCGGGGAAGTTACGTTTCCTTAAGGGTTGTGAATTTTAGGCTGTAGATAGGTTCCAGGTATTGGTTTTTTCAGAACCTTTGGTCATCATCTTTACACTTTTGATTTACTTTAACGCCGTTGGTTGTACAAACAAGTCGTTATCGAGCCTTCATCAGTAGTAATAAAAGCTCGAAATAGAAGGAGGCACTTTTTTATACGAATGCAAAGGCAAATTGGTGTACTTTCTAAAGAAATTTTAAGTAATATGATGATTTAGTTTTCAGTAGTTTTTCTTCAGAAAACTTTAATAACTCACTTGCGGAAAGAGTCAATAATGCGCTTGGAGTTTTGAAGGGCAATATTCTCTCAATCGTAGCTACCTGCAGTGAACACTGGCCAATAGGACAGCATGCAGCTAAGCTAAGGATTCCTCACAACACTCACTGCCATAGCTTTGGGGACCAGCGAGAAAGGGAAACAGTCCTCCACTTCCTCTGCAAATGCCCTGCTCTTGCCAAATTTAGAGCACAATCATTTAGAAGAGCAATTTTTGAAGACATTGACGAACTTTCGAAAATGAAGATCAAAGGCTTAATCTCTTTCCTCAAAGTGATGAAATGGCTCTAGGACGAACTTATTTTTTCGGTTACTTCTGTGCCGTGCTAGCATACTGAAGGCTTTGACGGGGGCCAATGGTGCAGGAAGAGGAGGAGGGCAGATAATCGTTCAATCGGATTGGCTACTTTTCCAGTACTAGTCAACAATCTGCCTAGCGTGGCACAGTGTAGATGGTGTCGGATGAGTGTGGTAGTCTGGCTGAGTAAGTGAACCAACTTGCGGATGATTGTGCCAAATGAAACACACAATAAAAGACATCAAAACCTATTAGATCCATATTTATGAACTTAATCCAAACTGGATGACTCCGTGAGAATGTCCACAATTTCCCAAATCAATTCCATCTACAGGTCCATAAGAGTTATGGTATCAAAATGGCGCTTTTCAGCTCTAACTGCGCCACAGGGCTAGACTGCAAGGGGTCGCCATTTCCACCTAGCTATACCTCATCAGAAAACACCGACTTCTCAAGGTTAAAGACTGCGGGTAAAATTTTCAAAAATTCTGATCTTAGAATCCGGAGATCTAAGCCTCATAATTGTTCAAAGTTTTTTAATGTGATCTAGTAAAAAGTTGAGAAAAATTGAAATAAACATTTTCAACATTACGCCCCAGACTTTATGAAACCTTTCTTCTTTAGATTTTCCTATCTAAATGCTTAACAGAGGGTTATCCATCTAATAAAAAAAGGTCTTGGTATAGAAAAGCATTTACAATATAAGATAAGATAAACTTTAACAAATTTATATAGAATCTTTGGATTAAAGTATAAAGACTAGATTTTACGAGTAGTGCGGTGAAACAATTTTACTCTTCAGCTTTATTTTATTTTTTCGGTCTCGCACACAAAATTATTCAAATCTCCCATTAGAAAGGGTGTCATTTGAATAGCTCTTTTGGCAATGTAAACTGGAAACTGTCACGACTCTAAATGGTACCTATTTTGGATGTGTATCCTGTGGTTTTATCTCTTAGGTATGTAGGTTTTCTTGTGTGTATTAAAATGAGGATACATCTTACCTGAAGAGTATGCTTTTAATACCAAACACGTTCTGTTCGTTTTTAAGGGAAAATTTTAATGTGACATAGTAAAATGTTTACATCTTACGTCCCATCATTCGACTTGGAGAGGGAAACGAATATAAACTTACTAATGGAATTCGATATTTTTCTAGAATTTAAATTACAGGTATAATGAATTTTTTTTTTCGGCAGACTTTTTCGACTTTGAAAGTGTTTTTTTCTTTGGCTATAATTTGGTGCGCACTTAAGGGATTATGACTACCCATAAAATGCTTGAGCATAAATTGGAGAGGATTTAAATTGAGATATCGATGTACCTACATTGATTTTGAATGTGTACACGTGTCGAAGTTGCAGGGAAATATTTATCTGGGTAAGCTATATTCAAGATTTGTGTATTGCGGCTAAAGAAATAATCTCTGAATTTATTACTACTTTTGATTTGTTTCAAGGGAGAAATGCAACTGGCTATTTCAGTAGAACATTGCTTATAACAATAACGGTAAAATAATGAAAGACAAGAAACATTGTCTGTTTTAGTACACATATCACATATCCATTCTAAACCTCTTTTTTTTTATTAAATCTAAGAGACTCCGTGCCAAATATGGGAATTGTATTCGAGATTTGGTATTTAGGCCTCATAGATTACAGACAGATCAGAAGGGGCGAAAAATTTCTGGCAACGTCGTCGAAGAAAACCTAAGCACTTAGAAGCATTTTTGGTGACGTCGAACATGTGGTAATTGCACCCAAGGCGTTCTGTGAGACACATACTGAGAACTGAAAGATGTTCCGTTTCCTCAATGTTAGTACCACTCATAGATACTAGTTTATGATTCCCCATGTGACAATATGTACTATCGAGATCAGAACTTAATAAGCTGTCTTTCTAAATACACTTCCGAAGAACAAGGACGTAAATCTGGAAACGAATATGACAAGCTGAGAGTATTGTAGTCAGAAAAACAATTTAATAGATTAGAAGTTTTAAACAGAAGATCTTTGAGAAAGAGAGTCTGAGCCAAACGGAGGCCTGTGGCACACTAGCATTTATTTAAAAATTTTAGACTTAGAACCGTCCAAAAAAAATTGTATTGAGCGTTATGAAAATTAGTTTTCTAATCCAACGAAGAAGAGGTTCATCAATATCAAATGCACGATAAGATATCTTGATACTAAAAATCTAATAATACTTTTGAAAAATCAAGGGCAGTAATCTTACTTTCTCCAAAATGATTTTGAGATTCGTACCATCACAAATGGACCTATTGCTACAAAAGCCATGCTGCCAGTTATTGAGAAGCTTTCTTAAAGATATTTCCTGAGCCGATAATTTAACAGTGCTTACATGAGCTTGGGCAGAAGGGACGCAGGTGCATTTGGTCGATAGTTAGAAGGGGAACTGAATAAGATACGACCTTTTTTTTGTGTGTTTTTTTTCAAGTGTTGAAGAACACCTCTTCTGAACAATGTGAGGGATACTATCAGGGCCAGCAGACGTCCGAGGTGCGATCGTCTTTGGGTTTTACGTGGATACCTGCCTATTACGGCTCTACCCCACGGGTGGCCTTCCACCATCAGAGTCAGATTTAACCCCGACATAACAAGCTATCTCGGTCGCAAAGTTGTGATATGTTGCAGCATATGCACACCTCTTGCTTTGGAGGCGAGGTCTATCTAACACCTCTTGAATTGAAGAAAAGAATCTTGAAAACCATGTGTTTCCGCATTTGGAGTAAACCAAGCCACGATGATGCTCCCACTAGGGAGCCTAACTCATAGATAGGGTTCGAGCCGAGGGCAAAACTCAACCTCCGACTCAAATGGGCACTATCTCCCATGGTACCAGAATATAGCTTCTGGTGGAACTTCGCCACTTCGTCATTTCATGGAGCTTCCTAGGCGAACGGAACAAGGACATAGTCCAAGTTCTTACTCAGCTTCGGAATTACCAGTTATGAACCCGTCACTTCCAGATGGGCTCCTGCAAAACCCTGGGCCTGTCAACCTTTAGGATACACACCAAAAAGTCAGCCGGTGTAGAAACCAACAACTCAATGTGCATCCTAGTCTTTAGTTTACCTTACGGTAATCAAGCAAAGACGCTCCTGTCTTTAGTTTACCTTACGGTAAACAAGGAAAGACGCTCCTGTCTTTAGTTTACCTTACGACAAACAAGTAAAGACGATCCTGTTTTTGCTCACCTTACGGCAAGCTAGGAAAGACGCTCCTAGTCTTTGTTATAAAAAACGAGGAGGACGGTCCACCTATTATTTGCTACTATAAATAGGAATAAATAAGAAACCCTTATTGAACCTTAAGTAAGACTTTCAAAATCTCCGACCACATAAGCAGCCGGAGACTTCACTAATACCAACCAAGATCAACCTTAAAAACCCTTCCAGTGAAACTTTTGAAATCCCCAGCCACAAAAGCAGCCAGGACGTTACTAATTTCACTGCTCCCTAAGTAAGACTTTCAAAATCTCCAGCCACATAAGCAGCCGGAGACTTTACTCATCTTACCTCTACCAACCAAGATCAACCCTTCCAGTGAAACTTTCGAAATCCCCAGCCACAAAAGCAGCCGGGGACGTTACTAATTTCACTGCTCCCTCGAGTAGGACCTTAGAAATATCCAGCTGCTTGCCCAGCCGAAGACTTCACCAATCCCACTCCCCATACCAACCAAGATCCACATCAAAGGCCTCCAGCATGAACCGAAGAACTCATGAACACCACCATCAAGACCGCTAACCTCACGAACACGTGGGAATTACGTATGCTACACACGGGAGACATGCCACCACGCCTCATGATTCTGGCCAGCAGCCTATGACGCTCTCAAGAACCATGATCGCGTGGGAATTACGCATGGTACACACGGGGACATGCCATCACGCCTCATAGTTCCAGATCACGTCATAAGATGAATGGCTTTAGCAGCAATACACTTCAAGTAGTCAATTCTCTCAGAGCCCCGGACATGTACTCAGAGACCTTTTCAACTTCACTTCATCCTCTTACTTCACCTTGAAGACCTCCGGCCGGGGGCGGACCAGCTGGAGACTTCACCTCTTACTCCCTAGACACTCCCTATGACACCCTCGTGCGACTCATAAAATCCCTAAGGACCTTACTTATCTCACCCACTCCTCCTGGGTCTTCTTAGTTTGTCCATATCTACAGCTGTTCGGGAAGAGCTGAGTATGGACGTAAGCCACCCCACCTCGACAAGGTGAGACCCGTCGGGGTGGAAAATTATTGAACAATTTAACCACATTACCTAGCAAAACGCTACGACATCAACGACCCCTAATCATATTACCGAGCAAAACGCTACGACACCTACATACCGCCTTATATTACATATAATCATATTACACGTATCCAGTGTGTATCTGGAGTCATGTGATCAATGCCCACTTCGATACACGTACAATTTTGTTGTTTATTTCTTGTAATTCACACTGACTCCTAGCCGTAGATTTAATAAGTGGACGTTGGGAAAATGACAAAATCGTCTTTTATTCTCGTCCGGTGTGAATACCAATCTAGTGTATAGAGAGTTTAAGATCGGGCCGCAAATAAATACCTTTAATAAGATAAGGCGTTTCGTTCGGTGACAGAGAGGCATTGCTGTAATGGTGAAAAGTAGGGTATTAGCTAGAGTAGGGCAAACTTTAGTATTATTAGGAATTAGCTAGAAAGGGGAAATATTTATTATTGTTATTATTAGTAGTATTATTATTGCGTGCTAGGGACACAGGGCTTCCAATAAGGTTCCCGAATCCATTTATTTCCTTTGATCTCCTCTTCAAGGCAGCTCATTGGACAGGTTCTCTTTATAGAGTTCCACCCGTTTATTTCCCTAGGTAACGTGCTAGGGACACAATATATTAAATACCGTGTTAGTTATTTAGGCTTATGAATACTGTATTATATAAAATATCATGTTATTTATTTTAAGAAAATAAATATTATTAATAAAAGTATATGAAATAACATGTTAGAAATACCAAACCACGAAATAAATTAATTGAAAGCTTTGCAGTATTAAAATACATTATTTCATTCGAAGCTTTAGATCCTCCAAACCCAAGTTTGTTGCTTCTTTCGGAAGAACCCTGGACACCGTCGAGTCTTACCTCAGCCACGAAGAAAAAGCTTCTCAGTATGATACTGACTTTCTGTCAATATTTTGAGCGGGAAACGGCTGTCAGTGTCATAATAACATATTATTTAAAAAGAAACCACTAGATAGCCTACCCTTTGTGAATGATTCGCTTATGAAAGGCGAATAAAATTTAATTTTGTATCGAAACAAATGACATATTGTGGTTAAATCTGATATGCAACATCATTTCGTACATATGTATGTAAACGGCGAGGCCATGGTGTGGGAAGAATATGGGCACTAAACTCTAACCAGGCTGGCTGAATTCCGTGTGATCTGAATTTTCACCTAGCTACCCGCGTTTCGTTAAGTGCCAAAACTGATGGCCTGTTTTTAACAGTATGGACAAATGCAGCCCTCATATGATGCTACAATCGACTCAATACACTCAACATTCAAAAAAAAAAAGAACACAAAAACCAAATTAGACACTACTTGTCTATGATGATCGGAGATTAGAGCCCAAAAAAAACTTCACAATAACTCACTAAGAGTTTTATGCCTCAATAGCAAATTAATTGATCCGCCCCTGATGTCATCACAATGAGATGAAAATCGGCATTATATGCATTATAAACACTCAGACAAAATTAAACTTAGCTATATAAAGTTAGAACAGCTTAATGGCCTAAATGTATTAGAACTTGAATTTGTTTAGGTACGAACAATGAACTGCAACTTTTCAATACATTTGTTTGTTCGTTTTGAAGTAGAGACATTTTGCCAAATAACATCACACATGCGTTTCTCAACTTTGTAAAATTATTTCGAACCGAAATGTCAGACAGTTGGCTTGTGGTTCAACCTTTGTGCTACTTCTTCTGACAGGAGTGTGTATATTTTCAGAAATCTCATAGCCAACAATTGCACCTCGAAGAATACCATGGGAATTGTTATTTTAACACAATACTCGTAGCATTGAAATTAAATTCTGTTAAGGTTATTCTTGCACTTGAGGTTACTTCTATGCAAGTGCACAAGGCTTCATATTAAACTTAGTTCTATTCCTCTAGTTTATGTTAGATATACTCCTACCGGCTTGTGTGAAAAAGATTATTCTGTATGAACAATACAGGTCCCAGCAAAAAACAAAAGCAATGGCTTCAAGAGAAATTTATTATTAGAAATGATTTTCGGAGAAACTTACAAAAGAGTAAAATTTCGTTGGTACCTATTTCGGATTATGTTGGATATGGTAAAGTTTTCATAGACTATAGCATTTGGTCAACAAAGTGTCGAATTACATAATGTTAAAGTATGCAGAAATAATTCTTGCGAGAAGGTAGAATTTAAAGATAACTTCTTCTCAAGTAATTCTTGGGGAGTTATTTAAATTATAACTCTAAATTGTATTGAAGGAGAATGTAAGTACTAAGTATCTCACGAGGAGAAAATACCTTAAGACAATTTGAGCCGTTTATTTTGCATATCACTTGCCACAGTATCTTTAAAAGATTACTTATACTTACTTACTTAGGTTCTCGGACCTGTTACGTCCGTGTGGTTCCCCTTGCGGCGCAAAGGGCCTCCACTACTCCTACGCGCCATCATGTATTTCTGGAGATGTACCTCAGCTCTCTCCAACTCTTCCCCAGTTGTGCTGATTCTGGGTTGGCCCACTCCTCTGCCTCGCTGCGTGAGAGGGTTCTATTGCATCGCTTGACTTGCAATGCACTCGTGGCCTTTTCGAAGCGTGTGTCCAATCCACTGCCACTTACGTTTCCGTATTATAGAGTCGATGGGTTCCTGACCTTTTCTCGCATGAAGTTCATCATTGGAGATACGGCTAGGCCAGAAAATCCGCAAGATGTTTTGCATACATCTATTTACTATCGTTTGCAGCTTTCTTGTGACAGTGGGTGTTACTTTCCATGCACTGCATCCCAGTGGCGTAGCGTGGGTTTTTGCCGCCCGGGGCAGAGCCAATTTTGCCGCCCCCAACAATTTTTTTCTGGGCCTTTAATTTTGTTTGCTCTTTAAAAAAACATCAAAGTGAAACAGCTACTTAACTTACCTTGTTATAATTTATTTTTTTATTCACAGATTTATTATATTTATTTATATTATATTATGTAGATAGAAGTGTCTAATCGGGTGATGATTGTTAAAAAATAAAACCGGTTTTAAAAAAAAATCAACCCGCAATGCCTTTAATTATTATTATTGTTATAGTTATAGTAATAATTATTATACCTATAATATTTTTTATTTCAATTATTGTTATACATACATAAGGAAATGAAGAAACAGAAATATTGGCCAAGGATTATTTTTAACTTAAACATATTTCACAACAGCCCATCAAAATTAAAGTCTTCAAAACTGATTTTATCTTTTAAAATCTGAAATTGATTTAACACCAACGCGATGTACACCGTTTTTTTTATTATTTAAAAATCGTTTTTTTATATTAGGTTTATGTAGATATGTACATTTATGTATATAAAATTTTGAAAATATTAAAAAAAAAAATTGGTACGTCATTTTTTAGTGCTTATTAATGCGGAGTTAAAAAAAAAACTATCCACTCATTTTTGAAATATCGAATTTTCAAAAAATAATTTTGATTTTTTTTAATCCAAAATTAGATTTTTTGAAAATTTTGATATGCAATATTATTTAAACAGGAGCTCTTGTTTAAAAAAAATCATTAAAATTGGTTGAGCAGATAGCGAGATAGTCGAAAAAAAAAATGGTTCCATGAGAGATACTTTTATTAGACGATAGACTTTATTTTTACAATAATATTATCGTAGATCGTATTTATGTTTGTTAACTCATACAAAAATTTTGATCAAAATCGTAGGAGTCGTTTTTGAGAAAAATGAGATTTTCCATACCAGTTTTTAAACTTTTGTATGGGAGGTACCGTTATTTTTGGTTATATGAAAATTTTGTATTTAAAATCTGCTAGATAATGTTAAGAAACTGTTGCGTACCAAGTTTAGTAAAAATCTACCAACTTGTTTTCGAGATTTTTGAAAATTTTGGTATACAATACTTTTAAACTTTTAGAAAACATTCTCTGTAAAAAAATTGATCAAAATCAGTGGAATCATTTTTGAGAAAATCGAAAGTCAAAGAAATGGTTCTATGGGAGGTACTATTTATTACCATTTTTGGGAATTTTTTTATAAAATGGTAGCCTTTTTGTAAAAAAATTACTGATTTTTTTTTTAAAGTTGTGGGAACGTTTTTGAGAAAAATAAGATTTTCATTTTTTGCTAAAAAAAATTGTACGACAGGAACCTACCGTTATTTTTGGTATTAAAATGCCCAAAAAACGCTAGGTACCAAGTTTAAAGAAAATCGATCGAGTCGTATAGGCTGCAGCCGAAAGGACAGACAGACAGAATTGCAAGACCTACTTTTTTCAACTTCGCTATCATTGTAATCATAGAGATTACGATGTGAACTTTCAACAAAATGTCGAGTTTGATTATTTTACTAATCCATAACTTGCAATATAGTACCTACCTATGTATATATCGCAAGTAAAAATCATTTAACTTTTATTGATTAATTTATTAAAAAAAAATGTCTTGAAATCGTTTCTCTATTTTTAATAATAACTTATTAACTTTCGAGTTCTCGGTAAAAAATAGAGAACTCAATTTTTTACAAAAATGTAAGAAAATGATTTTTTATGGAATTATGGTTCTTGAGATATGGAGCAAACACTCTTAATAAAGCCAAATAGGAGTTACGACTCAGAAAAATCAATGTATTATTTCCGAGCCATCAGCTAGGTATTTCGTTTCATCAATTAACTTACTTTATGTAATCAATCCAAAGGGGTAAAATGAAAATCTCTTGCGCTTATGTACCCGTACACACATTTTTAAACAAATTTCACAACACACGAAACACAGACAAGTTAAATATTAAACTGCAACTAATTTTGTATTTAACTAGGATGTTTGCAAACTTTACTGCATTTTACGATAAAATAAAACAAAAAAAATACAACTGATTAACACACCTTAGATAAAAGATACAACAATATACGAATACATGGACTCTTATGAGCCAACTCACATCGAATCAGTCGAAACAAACGAAATGTTTTTGTCTCAACTTCTAGCCTTACGAGCAGGGTTCGAACCGCAGTAGTAAAATTTTGGAACAGACTTATAAAAAAATAAACGAATTGAAAATTTCTGGAATAGATTTAGATTTAGTAAGAGTCAGAATCAGAGTTGGTTGCAAAATTTATTAACACAGTGGTCATTCCCTTTCATGTGGTTTGGCTAAAGAAATTTTGAATTTTTCAGTGTGGAAAATAATTAGTACCTACCTAAATCTTAAAAAACGGAATAACGAAGTAGATCTATTTTATTTGGTAAAATTGAAGTAAATTTACTCCGATTGGAGTAAGATTCGAACGCTGCTCATGAGTGGTAGTCGAAAGAAGGCAAAACGAAAAAGTTTTGCACCAGGACACACATACAACGAAACAATCATTTAATGTTCCAAATCAGAGTCGTTGTCGATCATTGTACTTCACATTTCCTTATGGCGCAATACACATCTCAGACACAACATGACGATAACACAACAACAACAACAAAAAACAAGAGAAAGACGTGTATCATTGCCGACAGCAAAACTGTGGCGCGTATGTATGTATTATGTACCTACGTCCTACGCACACACACGGAACTTTCAGCTCAAAAGAAAAAAATATATTTCCGAAAAGGACAGTATATTTTTTCACAATTAAAATTTGTTACAAAAGTAAGCTTACACTTAGCTTAGAAAAAATATAAAAACATAACATACAAAAACCATTTACATTAACGAAATTAGAAAAATTGCAGCAAAATGCCGCCCGGATATTTTGAAATTTGCCGCCCCCAAGCAAAGTGCCGCCCGGGGCCTGTGCCCCCTTTGCCCCCGCCTCGCTACGCCACTGCTGCATCCATTCTACATTGTAGCGGAACAGTCGTAGCTTGGTCATTAGGCTTATAGAGTTGTTTCTCCATATTTTGGACAGCATTCCGAACGCAGCCTTTGCTTTCCCGATTCGGTTGTTATATCTAGTTCGGTCCCGCCATCAGTAGAGACAATACTCCCAAGGTATTGAAAACTCTCTACCGTCTCTACTGGTTGTCCAGAAATATCCATTTGTGTAGATGAGGAAGTTCCAAGGCTGATCATCTTAGTTCTTGCCGTATTGATCTTAAGCCCGACGGTTTCGGCTTCTCTCTCCACCCTTGTTGTCATTTGATGGAGATCCATGATCCTATGAGAGAGTAAGCACACGTCATCTGCGTAGTCCAGATTTTTTAGGTGTGATAGCAGATTCCACCGAATCCCTCCATTTAAAGTCGACAAAGCTGCATGCAGCACATCACTTATTACCAACAGGAACAGTATTGGTGACAGTATACAACCTTGTCTAACGCCACTTTAGATTTCAAACTCCTCCCACAACCTTCCTTTATGCAGATCGTGACATTTGGATCGTACATATGTAGCCTTGATTAAAGCGATCAATTTATCCGGGATGTCCCTCCTGCGCAAGGTCAGCCAAATAAATTCTCGATTGACACTGTTTAACGCCTTTTCGAAATCGATGAACAGCAGGTGAAGTGGTGATCGATATTCAACGCACTGTTCGATGATGATCCGCAAGGTATTGATGTGACCCACGCAGGAAGATCCAGTGCGGAAACCTGCTTTTTAGGCGTCAAACGTGTCTTCTAGGTGGTCTTTTATTCGACCTAGGACTATTCTTGCACTGCGTAAGGTCTCCTTTCCTTGGAAGCTTGACAATCATCCCCTCTTTTCACTCCTCAGGAAAACTTTCTGTTTTCCAAGCTCTTTCTATGAGTGGGTGCAGGAGCTCAGACGATGTTGTTGGCGCTGCTAGTAAGAACTCTGCGGGGATACCGTCAAGTCCAACCGCTTTGTTGTTCTTCAGTGCTCTGATTGCGGTTAAGATTTCTTCTCTACTGAGGTATGCAGTGCGTATTCGGGAATTTGTTACTACGGCCGGCTCATTGGGTGTTAGATTGACTTCGCTGGTGAAAACGCGATTTAAAACCGCAGAAAAGTGTTCCTTCCACCTTTTGAGCTGGTCCTCATTAGAAACTAGCAGTGATCCGTCTATGTCCTTTACCAGGTGTTGTTTAGAGCTCTGGACACCTGTCGCACGCTACGGTAAACTTCTCTCATCTTCATGCGGTACGCAGACTCTAGCTCGTCTCTGCCTGCTGCTGATGTTGCTGCAATGTGAGCTTTGAGCTGTTTTCTTTCTTTGATCCTAGCCCAATTTTCTTCGGAAAGCCAGGCACTATTTCTTCATTGCGACCGACCGACTATACTTTCAGCACCTGATATCAAAACATTTTTCACAGCACACCAATGGTTTTCGATGGACGTGGGTTCCGTGCTACTGATTGCTCTCAATCCTTGTGAAAGATGGTCCCATAGTTGTTGGCGGACTGCGGGATTCTTGAGTCTATCGGTGTTGAACTTGGGCATTCGGGTGTTTTCTTGAGATCTCCGAACTGCACCTGTTTGTAATCTTACGGTAGCAACCATCAGATGGTGGTCCCGGGCAATTCCCATGTCTGCAACTCTTCTGTTTCGGACGCCCTGGAGACTGCTTCTACATCGCCGACTGATCGCGAAGTGATCAATTTGGTTGGAAGTTGCTTGTCTGTCCGTCGACACCCAACTGATTTTGTGGCACGTCTTGTTCTCAAATATGGTTCCTCCTATATCAAGGCGGTTGGCGTTACAAAAATCGACAGAACATTCGCCATTGTCGTTCCGGTTTCCAACACCATGCTTTCCCATAACATGCCTGAGCCCATCATTGTCATTGCCAACCTTGGCAGTCAAGTCTCCCATTACCATTATGATGTCTCCACGTGGTGAACTATCATAAGCAGCACTCAGTCGGTTATAAAAGGTCTCCTTCTCCTCGACAGAGGAGAGCTCCGTTGGGGCGTAACACTGTATGATGGTGACGCGACGTATTCTAGTCTGGAACCTAGCTTTCATGATCCAGTCATCTAACGGCTCCCAGAAAATTAAGCTCTTCAGAGCTGTTTTAGAAAGCAGCAATCCAACGCCAGATTCACGGTTACTTCCTCAACTCCCTAGTTGGAGGAATCTGGCATTTTGAGGACCTTCACTTCCTATCTATCGAGAAGCGTCTTCACATTCCAGAAACCAATCTCTGTACGGGTACAATAGCCAAAAGTCGTCAACGTGTTATCGTTCCTTATTCTAGGCGTAGTGTTGGTTTACAAAATTGATACGACCCTATTGAAATTTCCAATCTGTCTGCATCCTTTCAGATGCTTAATGATCTCCAGCCATCCCATTATTTTTAGATGAAAGAATGGATTTTAGACAAAAATTATACTAAGAATAATTTAATTTAATTAAAATGCGTGGCAGTTTCTTTCCAAATCTGTTATATTATTATTTGTAGTTCTTATGTAGAACATTAGAATAGAACCAATGCAAAAAGTTTCCGTAAAATTCAAAATTAAGAATAAAATAGTATACAAATTATTCAAATACCTAATGTACCATTCTGCATAGCATGAATGAAATGCAGGGTTCACTGTACCTTTTTGTGACTGTGTTACTTCATGAATAATGAAACATAGATAATATCATTCTTTTTTTATTACATTCCTAAACTATTCCAAAAATCCTATTTAAATACTCGATGGGGTCTCTTCCATCGATTTTAAATTTTTATTTAAATATAAAGGCCATAAAAATGTCGATCTATTTCACCCTTCCAATTAACCAAAGATCTTTGGTCAAGACTTATAAAACAACCATCATAAAAAGATCACTGAACCTACATAATGCAGACGAATCTACATAATTATCAATTGAATATTAAACCTCTTTCGGTTCGAATCTGATAAACCACATCCAAGGTGACCCCCATTGCAAGGAAGAGGTTTCCACGAAAGACAGTGCGTTGGTCGACATAACCTGTTTGTACGGTTATCATTTTAACAAATCCAAGAAGTTAGGATAGGTTGTTGAACTTGAATGTTGGATGAAAAACCTTTCTTTTATTCAAAAGCAATTCGAGAATAAAATATGCCCTCTTAATCAGCGATTAAGAAATCTACATACTTATGTAGGTATATATAAGAGAGATGGGCAACATTCTTTTTGGTGTCATTAAAAAAAACTTATTCATTCACGGTTACTTTGCTAGAATAATGAGCCTTTTTTTTGGGTAGTTAGTACCATGTAGTCATTTCTAATAAGAGCTTGCTAAAGTAATTTTGATTCTCAGAGTAATAATAATCCATATATGTATATTTTGAAATTTAAAAGCTGTGAAGGTAGAATCAAAGGCTGTTCCAACAAAGACGGCGAAAAGCATACCGTAGGACACCACGTTGAATGTTCTTGAATGTGAAGATTTTAATCTGGACCACAATTTGACAGGCGCGTATTCAAGAAGAGGCGAACAAAGTTTATGTACAGGGATGGGGTCATGTCGAGTTTGGAGAAATTTGTTTGAGTAACGTTTCGAAAACTCAAAGGCTGAGCTTACTTTAAGTATAAACTCGTCAATACGTATGAGAAAATTGACCCCTATATCACATAAAAGGCCAGAATCGCAAGTCGACTCAGCGGTGGATATGGGTTATTAATGTAAATAGTACGAAAGGGAGGAAATGAGATGCGTTTCCGTACAAAAGTGATGAATTTTTATTTGGTAATATTTAGCTGTAAGCAATTTTTCGAGACACCATAAGGATAAACTGTTAAGATCAAGTCGAGAATGAGTGTAGAGTGAGATTTTGGAACATTTGGAGAACATTTAGAATATCTGTGTTACTTAGAATAAGAAGGAGAGGACGTAAATATCTGTCTTGTGGGACTCCAGAGGTAGAAAGATATATACCACGCCCCACAGTGGTTTGAGAGCAGAAAAAATCCATTTCAGAAAGTAATGAGTAGCCTTTTAAGTTTTATGTGTAATAACTTATATATATCCGGAGCATATGATTTCAGAGAATTTTTTTATTGTATATATTTTATATACATATTTACAAGCACTCAAAGTCGAAGAAAAAATTTATTCAAGTCGAGAACAGTTTTTTCAACAAAATGTTAGATGTCTGTTATCGAAGTTCCTTAAATTAAATTTTTAAAATTTATATACCGTTCTGTTGATCTATTCTTGGTTATCTAAAAAAAGAGAAAAAAAAAATGATGTATTATAAAAAAGCCTTCTATAAGTAGCGTCAGATATGGTAATGGTTTTGATGGAAACTTTTTGAGTTTCTACACTTGCCTACACGTAGTGAAGTACGCCAATGTGTGCTCCATACCTTCAAGTAACAACACAGAAAAAATCAGGTGCGGATTCCAGCGGATCTGGAAGTTATGTTGAAATTTGTCTTATTGAATCGGTTTTGAAAAAACTCGGTTTTGAGATTGGTGTATATCAAATAGTTATAATTTCTTCGGTTTTAACTGTCAGAACGAGCTGTTTAAGCCCATTATTTTTAGAAAAAATATGTACCTTTATTTTAAAAATAAAATTAAATTCATACCTTGCCTAAGGTCTGCGAAATTCGATTTTTTGCAAAACAATTTATTTCTGCCTCGAAAATTTTTCAACTTTCAACTCAATTTTCGTGGCAAAATTATGTTAAAAATTTTATTATTTTATGATAGTTAGAATTATATGATAGAGCTTAATAAAAAAATGAACAAAAGGATTGGAGATTATCTTACAGTTTTCTTGATTTCACGCAAAAAGTAGAGGCAGGTAAAAATAAAAAAAGGGTTTTTTTTTTCTGTGCATGAGTTTTTCTCTACTAGTTCCGTTTCCGGCATAAATCGGAAGCTAACAATTTTGATTGTTGTTTAAAGTTGTGTTGCTTTATTTTTGTTATGTATTGCACAATTTTGAATGACATTTAAGGATTAGTAGGTAATGCCCTATAAGAATGTTTACTTGAAACTATATATGTATATACAGGATTAAAAACAAAAAAAGTCATTATTGACTGATTGTGCATTTGTGCAAGGTGTGTAAGAAAAATTATAACTCTTTTATCAACCAATAAGCAAAATTGAAGTGAAATATAAATAAAAAAAAAAGTGAGTTTAAAAGTCTGTTTTTGAATTGTTCGAGCGATAATTTCCCTCCATTAATATGGATTGAATCGCAATTCCTTATTCGGTTTTGTGTTCCGATCTTATGACTAATGTTATTCTTGAAGTAATTACATCGAATGAAAAAATAGATTTCAAAAAATATGCAGAGTACGCGTGGGAAACGCACAACTTTTTGTAGAGAATTATAAATGGTATACCATATGCCAGCGACTGTACATAAGGTTTTGATCCATGGAGAAGAAATCATAAAAAATTGTGCATTTCTTGTTGGATTACTCTCAGAGGAAGCCCAAGAATGCCGAAATAAGGACTGTAAGATCTATCGCAGTTTTAATTCGAGAAAATGCAATCGGATTGCGACGAATGAAGATGTGATGCACCATATCCTCATATCCTCAGATCCACTAATAACAGAATTGAGGCTACAGGCAAAAAAGAAAATACTACTTTTTTATCTTACTTATTAATTTATTGCAAATTTTTTTTTTATGTTTTTAATATTATTATTGAAGAATTTGTTTTTATGTTTATAATATACAAATATAGTTCGTTCTATTTTATTCAAAATAAAAAGTTCATATTTTACTAAAAAAAAAAAAAACAAAAAATACATTTCAGTACAACATCAAAAACCCAGACATTTTAGAAAAATGTCAATAACTTTTTTTCTAATAATTATTTCTTAACCAAATTTAGACCGCATATGTATAAGATAGATTTAAACATGAGTGCAATATTTCATTTAAATCCGTTAAGTAGTTCCGATTTTACAGACTTTTTTCCGCCTGAATCCAAACGCGCAAATTTTAGAAAAATGTCAATTACTTTTTTTCTAATAATTATTTCTCAACCAAATTTAGAACGACATATGTATAAGTTAGATCTTAACATGCGTGCCAAATTTCATTCAAATCCGTTAAGTAGTTCAGATTTTAAAGATTTTTTTTCCGCTCTCCCATACAAACAAAACCACTGTGCGCCCCCTGAATGGGAAACCTCAAATTTTTATTACCGTTCTACCAAATTTCATTGTTCTACTGCAATCGGATGTGTGCTATATAATTTACATCAGTTCTGAGGAAGTGGGCGGGTTCCACGCCCCTGAATGGAAAACCTCAAATTTTCGAATTTTTCCTCTGCTTGCATGACAAGACCCACCGTTGTGCAAAACTACAAGATTCTACGATGTCGGGAAGTGCTCCATAGTTTTGATGATCTGTCAGTGAGTCAGTCTGTCAGTTACGGTTTTTTGTGATTTTTGAGTTCTTATATCTCAGGAACCGCTTATACTAGAAAATTTAAATTTGGTGAGGCGCCTGTCTGCAAAACGTTTTAGACCTCAATACTTTAAATCGGGGGACTTAACTCTACAGTTGTTGTTATCACAATTATTTAGACTTGGAAAGTACTGCATATCTGATGCACTATTATGCACTATAGCTCCCACTAGAGCATGCAAGACGTTCACATTTGTAAATACCTACTAAGGCATATCTAATTATGCTATTTATTTTCTGTTATCAACACACCCAGAAACACTGGTGCCTGTTGCTGTTTGCTGTTTGTACGGGAGCTTAACTCAAGAAATTTGCCACTGAAATAAGAAAGAAAATCACTGATCACCATGACCTTTCTGCTCCATGGGTGAAAGGAGAAGGAGACTGATCGCCAATTTGCAACCAACTCTTATTGTGTTTATTAAAAAAAGAACACTGAATCAGAGTTACCATGCCAAGTTGATGGAAATTCTTATGGCATTTTCTTTGGTTTGTGCTATGTAACTTTCAGGATTTAAGCTTTTTCGAGCTTTTGGTAGAAAATTTAATATTTTTCTGAGATTTGCGGCAATTTTAATGGTCACTACGGCAATCCTGTAAGAGCTTCAAATCAAAGATAGCTTATTGAAATCCATAAAAGTCAGACTGAAAGGCAAATATCCTATCTTCCCTGTACTGCAAATATAAATCGAACAGAGTATAGTACTTCCATCCGTCAACTGAAAAGTAAGCAGCTGCCATCTGAATTGCATATAAATAGGCAATCGCGCATCCTAACGCTACAGTATGTATCTAAAAGTGATCAAATAAAGAACGTGGTGAAAAGATAGTAGGAGAACTAAATGGTTAATAAAAATTAATTGATACACAAATTTTGCTACGTTCATATCATTAACATAAAAGCGTCGTTAACTTTTGAATAATTCATAATTCATAAATAAATATTTTTTCATCAGACATTGGAATACTTAAGTTCTTACCTTATAGAGAGAATTGCTTAGAGGTTAGTACACGAAAAATATTTATTGTTCTCAAATAAAGGGTGGCTCTTCCGCTGCGATAAGTATACACAACGAAATAACCATTCCACCTGTCAACATATAAATAAGAATTTGAGAAGTTTAAAATGTTCATATTCAGATTATTTCCGATTCAGATTCTTATCTGCTTGATAAAATTGCTAATAAAATCGTTTGAGATAACTGTGTGCATGGGATAAGAGGGAGCAATACACTTTTCAACGGTTGTAACGATTTTGATTACAAAATAATGTGTGCTATTGTACGTCTGATCTACTGGTCATAGAACTGAATTTTTTGTTTTTCGACTTTCTCATTAACGGCTCTATCGATTCAGATACATTTTACAAATTGGCTCCGCTATTTAGGACAGACAACACCCGAAGGAAGATATTTTGAGATCCTTGCTGAGATGCACTACCTTACTCAGCTGGTAGATGAGCCCGCCCGAATACCAGATGTTTCTGGGCAAAACGCTCCCACTCTTGATTTATTTCTTACTTCTAACCCTGATAAGTATACCATAACGCTAAGATCTCCATTCGGCACTTCTGACCATTGTTTACTATCAGCCAATTTCTCGTGTCTCATTCATCCAGTTAAAGACAAGCAAGCCAACTGGGACGGTTTGAATAACTTTTTTAGAATTTTTAACTGGTCACTATGTTTCCGGGATAGTGACGTTGATGCCAGTGCTGATATGTAGTATGTAGTACTTTTATTCCTTACAGAATTAAAAGTTTAAGGCCCAAAGAAAAGTATTGGTTCGATACAAGCTCTTAACAAGCTATCAGGTCGAGAGAAGTAAGTTTCCGCTCTTACAAATCAAATCACCAATGCAACGCTGTTATAAAGAGAACCAAATTCTTACATGAACAGAAATTAAGGCAAAAAATCCTGCAATGTCCCAAAGGCAGTAGAAATTTCTGGTCATTTGTCAAGAACGTAAAAAATTCGACTTCATCTTCGGTTGCAACGCTCATCTACAATAACAAACCGATAACTAACTCTTTAGAGAAGGCAAATGTACTTGCAGCTCATTTTGCTGCTAGCTCCACGTTGCCTATTAGCAACATTGCCCCTCCTGTACTTGAAAACGTAAATCATTCAATGGGACAGGTATATTTCCTCACTCGTACAGTTGCAAGAGCCCTTCGAGATCTCGATATAAACAAATCGGCTGGTCCGGATGGTATACCCCCTATTCTTCTGAAGAGGTGTTCTTCATCGCTGGCAAAACCATTGCGTAAGCTTTTCCATCGCTCCTACTGTTCTGGAATCTTCCTTAGAAGTTGGAAAACAGCATTTGTCCAGCCTGTTCCTAAAAAAGTGACCCTTCCCCTCCTCCTCCTATCGACCAATTGCACTAACGTCCCTTTTTTCCAATGTCATGGAATCGCTGATAAATCATAAGCTGAAGAAATATCTCGAAGATCGAAAGCTTCTTAATGACCGGCAATACGGCTTTCGCAACAATCGTTCCACTGGTGATCTGATGGCATACCTCACCAAAGACTGGAACAGATCTTTACATTGTTTTGGAGAAAGTAAGATTATTGCGCTTGATATTTCTGAGGCATTTGATAGAGTTTGGCACCAGGCTCTCTTATCGAAAAACCGTGCATTTGGTATTGATGAACCTTTTCTTCGTTGGATTAGAAACTTCCTTTCGAACCGCTCAATACAAGTTGTGTTCGACGGATTTAAGTCTGAAGTTCATGAAATAAATGCTGTTGTGCCACAGGGCTCCGTTTTATCTCCGACTCTCTTCCTAATTTTTATAAATGATCTCTTGTCTGAAATTTCTAATCCGCTTCATTGTTTTGCTTTTCATACTCGTTCCCATCTCCTTCAGAAGTGGAATTGCAATGGTATCGTATGATAAGCTTATCATACTCCGATCTTTACAACATTGTTAAATAGGGTATAAAAAACCATGTGCAGTTTAAATGCTTCGAAAACTTAATGCTGTCTATTGTCGTTAAAGCAAAATGTCCCCCTTATGCCATTGTCGATGAATGGCACTTGCATCGAAGAAACCGAAAAGCTCTCAGTACTCGGTATATGTGTTATCAACGACGATCTTCGTTCTTGTGATCACATTCTCGAGACCGCCAAGGATGCTGCTAAATGCTTAGGATTTCTATATCCATATAAGAAATTTTTCTTCCCTTATGATCTGGCTACCATTTATAAGGCGTTTATATGTCCAAAATTCGAGTATCTCACACCTTTGCGCAAGCGCAGCACAATCTTCTCTATTCTTCTTCTATTGGATAGAATTCAGAACAGAGCGTTAAAACTGATAGGAAACAGAGCTATCATGGATTCATTCCCATCTCTTGAACACTGTCGAAATGTTTCATGTATTTCACTGTTTTATCGCTTCTTTCACAAGCAATGCTCACTCGAATTAGCCTGTTGCATTCCTCCATTTTATTAATTCAACCGTGATACCCGCTTCGCTAGGGATGCTCATCAGTTTACCCTTTAGCTTAACTTTGGGCGTACCGTCAAATATAGAGATTCGTTTTTTAGTCGCACAACACGATTATGGAATAACTTTACCGGCACAGTTTTCCCTTACCATTTCAATTTGCAAACATTCAAAATCAATGTTCATCGACACCTCCTTTCTATCCGCTCCTAATATCCCTATCGCCCGTGCTGTGTTTAACATTATAAGGGTCGCTTAACATACCCTTTAGCGTGAGAAGAAGCTTCTCCAATTTAAAACATAGTAGATTTGCAAACAAAATTTTTAAAAAATAGTTTCTGGTTTCCGAAAAAAAAAAAATAGAAATTTTGTTCAGAATTGCGTAATCATAAGAAGATGAATTTATTTTTTGTAGGTTCCTCCTTATATTGTTTTGTTTTTTGTGAAAGACACTATAGTTAATTTTTATAAGCAGGTGAAATAGCCAAGTTTAGGAAGATAATATAAATTTCTAGAAGTGTTGCGGAAATAATTTCTCAAATTTTCAAAATCAAATAAAATCAATTCAAATGCCATAAAATATTTAGATAACTATCAGTTTAATAAGTTAACCCAAAATCATCAGTAAAATCTTTCAAAATGCCTTTAACGCCAAGATCGGAAAGGAGGGCATCTGTGGTTCGATAGTCGGAGAACACATCCTGCACGACAACACTTCCGGTAACGGACTCAGGCTGATTGACTTTGCGGCGGGGCGAAATGTCATCATAACTAGCACTCGATTACCACACCTCAATATACACAAAAGAACCTGGCGGTCTCCGGATAAACTAACCGTCAACCAGATTGATCATGTTGCGATAGACGCGAGACATGCTTCCAGTATCCTGGATGTCCAAACATTCCGAGGGGCCAACATAGACTCGGATCACTACTTGGTGGTAGCCCAAGTACGGATGCGGATATCCATGACGCCACAACGACGGACGTCTCTCTTAATCTCTCAGCAAGCCCGCCTCCAGCTTCATCTACGGAGGACCTGTGGAAGCACTGCCAGAATGCCATCAGTAGTGCCGCCACGGATGTGCTGGGTTTCACAACGCCACCACAACGAAACCCCTGGTTTGACTAAGAATGCAGGTTGGCGCATGTAGAAAAGAACGAGGCCTACCAACTAATGCTGCAGGCAAGAACCAGAGCTGCTAAGAGAGCTGCCCGGGAGATCTACGGGCAAAGACGAAGGGAGGAACGCCGACTTCTAAGGAGGTAAAAGAGAGAGTATGCGAAGCGGGCGGTCGAGTCTATTGAGGACTGTACCGGCAGAGGGGATGTTCGAAAGTTTTACCAAAGGGTGAGGCAATCCACCCAGGGCTTCAAAGCTAGAATGGGAGTCTGTCGGGAAGAGAGTGGGAATATGGTAATGGACACGCAGTCCGTGCTGAGGATCTGGAAACAATACTTTTCCAGACTGCTGAACGGCGAGGAAGGCCAAAATACCGCAGCTAGGTGGAACATTCCATTCAACCTGGTCGATGATGGTCAAAATTTCCGCGCACCGATCGGCCCCTATGAGTGTGGTTTTAGGCCCGGAAAATCTACCCTGGATCAGATGTTCACACTTCGAAAGATTTTGGAAAAAACCCAGGAGTTCCAAATCGATACACACCACCTTTTTATCGATTTCAAAGTAGCGTATGATAGCGTAGACAGAGAACAACTATATAAAGCCATGTCTCATCTCGGAATCCCTGCCAAGCTCGTCCGCTTGTGCAGGTTGACGATGGAGAAATCTCGCTGCTCAGTCAAGGTCGGTAAGAACACCACCGAACCCTTTGATGTCGAGAAAGGTCTGAGGCAAGGCGACGCGCTATCATGCAACCTATTTAACATCGCTCTTGAAGCAATTGTACGAAACTCAAACGCCAACAATAGAGGTACAATTTTTCAAAAGTCAGTTCAACTGCTTGCTTATGCGGATGATATTGATATCATTAGGAGGACGAAGCGAGCTGTTACCGGTGCGTTTGCAAATATTGAACTAGAGGCGGCGGAAATGGCTTTGGCTGTTAATGAGGACAAGACGAAGTATATGCTATCATCGAGAAAGGAATCTCAACATCGTCGACTCGGGCAAAACGTCACGATGGATAGGTATAACTTCGAAGTCGTCAAAGACTTTGTCTACCTGGGCTCCACTATAACATCGCAAAACGACATCAGTGCAGAGATCAAGCGAAGAATTACTCTTGCCAACCTCTGTTTCTTCGGGCTAAGAAGGCATTTGAGTAATAAAGCCCTATCTCAAAGAACCAAGGAGACCTTGTATAAGACCCTCATAATCCCGGTCCAGTCTGTATCGATGGAGTATGGAGGAGAAGGTTCAACAACGAGCTGTACGGGCTTTACAGCGACGTTGACCTAGTCAAGAAGCTGAAAATACAACGGCTGAGATGGCTGGGACACGTGGAGCGTATGGACACCAACGCACCAGCCCGTCGAATCTTTGAATCCACCCCTGATGGTCTGCGCAGCAGAGGAAGACCCCACCTCAGGTGGCGCGCACAAGTGGATAGCGACTTCAACCAACATGGAGTGCGTAACTGGAGGCAGCTAGGTAGGGACCGAGCTAGCTGGAGGGGCTTGTTGGTTGAGGCCGTAGTCCACCCTGGACTGTGAGCGCCATCTAAAGTAAAGTAAGTAAGTAAGAGATTTTGATCAGATTTGACATTACGATGATAGGGAAAAGGAACAAACTAGATCCCCACAATTCTATATATCTATTTGCCCGCTCGACTACGGCCTAAATGGCTCTTCCGATTTTCTTTAAACTTGGTAGGAAGCATTTTTAAATGCACAAAATTTCATTTTGTTAAAGCTAGGTAATGCTTAAAAAACAAATTCCGAAAAATGGATATTAATGGTACCCTCTTTAGAACCATTTTTTTGTTTTGATTTTTTCAAAAACGGTACAAACAATTTTAAACATTTTTTATGTATTAAAATTTTTCAAAATTTTTGTTTGGATTTAAAAAAAAATCAAACTTTTTTTTCAAAACTGAATATTTTGAAAACCCCATGCTCGATTTTTTTTAAATAGTTTTTTTAATACAATCTACAAGACGTGAGAAAAATTTATCTTTTATCTTAAAATAACGGTACCCAATATAAGAAGTGTTAAAAAATGGTTTTCGTATTTTTCTCGAAAACTGTACCTACCTAGAATTTAAATATTTTTTTTCTTTCGATTAATTTCTGCAGTCTAAGATTCAATAGAAAAATTTTGAAATTAAGATAGCTATTTTATTTCTTATTATAGACATAACGGATCTTAATAAAATTTTGTATATAGAAAGTTTGAAAACATTAAAAAATATTTTATGAAATTTTGGAAAAAAGTGATTTTTCTTGAAATTTCGATATCTCAAAAAGGGGTCAGTATTTTTTTTTAAATTTAATTTTACTTGCACAAAAATAAGAACATAAAAGTGCCTTACCAATTCACATAAGACATTGGCATAAAAAAAAAAAACCTCTAAGAACACATGGCATTCTGTTGAAAGCTGATTCACAAAAGGAGTTGCTTAGCAATTAAAAAAATTAGTTTTACGCTTTTGAACGTATGTGTCTAAAAACAACAATTTTTTAAATTTTAAAGCAAGCTCGTGTCCCTAATATGCAAAGGGCCATTCCATGCATTTCTGCCCAATTTCAATGCTTATTCTCTAGATGTCACCCTGTATTTTTGTAATTATTTAGTTACTTACATAATTTATGAAACAAGTCAAAAGCATGTCCAAGGTGTAAATGTGCATATTAAATTTAATTGCAGTGAAAATAAAAAGTCGTGTTTCAACTCTCAAGTACACTTACGACTCATGTCCTGCATTTAATATTTGTATTTTATTTTGTATATTAAAATGCCCACAACTTGAGGCTTATTTTGAATTAAACTTCCTTGTTTTTATTTTTTTATTTCAAAGTGCTTGACAAACTCATTCTTTCTTCATGCCGAGGTGGTGTAAACTACAAGGATATGACAAAAGAAAGGTGTCACGGGTAGAGCTTTTCCATTAAACAGAAATGTTATTCTGAAGCCCTAGGGAGCATAAAACACACTAACTTGTTAGTTATGATGGCATATGATGTTTTTTGTGGACGATTATGAAAGAAAGTTGGTACTTAAGACTGTTTATTATAGAAGCTGGTAACAAGCGGAGTTAAATGTGAAAGCTTGCATGTGTGATGTTGTAGGTGAGGGTCATTCGTATTACAAATTATTTTATTCAAAACTTTGAACACAAGTCTTTACAGGGTCTTGGAATGATGTTGATGTCGACAAGACTATGGTTTTGCTTTTCTTTTCAATTATGATTGTGAAGTTGTTAGTTTCTGTGACCGTCCAAGTCGTCCGTAAGAAGAGCTAGCGTGTGCAGGACTCAAAGGACCAAGTACCTTGAGGGTTTCATAATTCTAATTTTGTGTAAAGTATTTCATTCAAAGTGAATTCTTAAAAAATCATTTCTTTCAAGAAATATTAATGAATATGACAAAAAGTTTTTCTATCAAAACAGTGCCCCCTGCAGAGTATTCTATAAGACTCTTTTTCAACTTAATTTTTCATGAACCATTAGAAGAGGAAGGTATCATAGGGGGTTTTTGATGGTTTAAGTTTTTTTTTATTTTTTTTTATTACCTAATTTAAAAGTCCGGCATTAATAATTTAAATTTCAAAACCAACACCCCAGGCCAAACAATAAAAATATAGACCTTATCCTCTTTTGTGAAATGTCCCTCTGACAACAATAAAAATATGTTTTATGAATTCTCCCTCTTGAGACGAGTTATTGTGATAAAATACTTTGTTGCATGCACAGAGTGGGCTACGTGTGCATATTTAACGTCCTCCTTTGTATGTAATTTACTTGCAGAAATATTATTTTATGTGAATACTCAAATGTTGTATATGAGTACTCGGATATGCATATTTATAATTTGTTAATTATAAATTTTGTTCTTTTGTGTTGTGAGGTCGTTTTGAGCTTAAGCTTTGGTCAAAAAACGCTTATTAGACATTTTGTTTTCTTTTAATAAAATTAGGATGTGCTTAAAGGATTATGGCTAGACTTCATGGTTTCGGAAATTTTTCAAACTCTTGTTCTTTTTAATAAAACACTGTTTGAAGTTATTTAACGCGTTTTACTTTAACTTCAGGAAGATAATCTTAAGTATCTGAGGCTTGAGGAATTAAAATCCGCAATTTCAAAGACAGCTTTGTGTTTTCCAAGCATTAAATTCCATATGGTTGGTAGTAACTCATTGTATAATGCTGTGAAGTTCGGAATCTAATGAGCCGAAGAACAGGGTTGTGAGTCTGGAAACAAATATGAAAACCTGAGAGTCATTTCATGAGCAAAACAATCAAGTCAACTAGAAGTTTCAGACAAAAGAACATTTATGAATATAAAAAAGAGAATCGGAGATAAGACGGAGCCCTGTGGCAGTCCATGGCTATCTTATGAATTTCAGATTTTAAAGCTTCCAATGCAACTTTTATTGAGCCGTTCAAAAGGTAGTTTCTAATTGAACGAAGAAGAGACTCTTCGATACCAAATGCATGCATTTTCGAAAAAAAAAGAACTTCGTGCCAAATTCTATCAAATGCCTTAGAAATAGCAAATGCAATGTAAAAATCGGTACCACTTGTCGGTGAGATATGCCATCAGATGACCTATTACTACGAAAGCCGAACTGCCTACTGTCGGTCATTTTAGAGCTTTCTTCGAGATATTTCTTCAGCTGATTGTTGATCAGCGTTTCCATGCCCTCAGAAAGAAGGGTAGTTAGTGCATTTAGTCGGTAAGTGAACTTTCCTGGCTAAAACCAATCTCTGGCTCGGCTATTCTAATCACTCACATATGCTGTTTGTATAGCTATTCATTTTCGTGATCATCAGTCACGGCCCACGGGTTCAAGGTTTCCTGGAAAGCAACGTGCTCTCCTGGAAAACATCCATTGTTGACTCTTAACGAAACTTTACACATTTAGAAATGGTATCAGCAAGTTGTTGGAAGGCTTCCCAGACATTAACGAATTTAAATGGCTGAGTTCAGACTCATTCCCAACTTAATTTCTCTAGAAAATTTAAGTAACGGGTGATTTTTTAAGAGCTTGAGAACTTTTTTTAAAAAAAACACGCATAAAATTTGCAAAATCTCATCGATTCTTTATTTGAAACGTTAGATTGGTCCATGACATTTACTTTTTGAAGATAATTTCATTTAAATGTTGACCGCGGCTGCGTCTTAGGTGGTCCATTCGGAAAGTCCAATTTTGGGTAACTTTTTCGAGCATTTCGGCCGGAATAGCCCGAATTTCTTCGGAAATGTTGTCTTCCAAAGCTGGAATAGTTGCTGGCTTATTTGTGTAGACTTTAGACTTGACGTAGCCCCACAAAAAATAGTCTAAAGGCGTCAAATCGCATGATCTTGGTGGCCAACTTACCGGTCCATTCCTTGAGATGAATTGTTCTCCGAAGTTTTCCCTCAAAATGGCCATAGAATCGCGAGCTGTGTGGCATGTAGCGCCATCTTGTTGAAACCACATGTCAACCAAGTTCAGTTCTTCCATTTTTGGCAACAAAAAGTTTGTTAACATTGAACGATAGCGATCGCCATTCACCGTAACGTTGCGTCCAACAGCATCTTTGAAAAAATACGGTCCAATGATTCCACCAGCGTACAAACCACACCAAACAGTGCATTTTTCGGGATGCATGGGCAGTTCTTGAACGGCTTCTGGTTGCTCTTCACTCCAAATGCGGCAATTTTGCTTATTTACGTAGCCATTCAACCAGAAATGAGCCTCACCGCTGAACAAAATTTGTCGATAAAAAAGCGGATTTTCTGCCAACTTTTCTAGGGCCCATTCACTGAAAATTCGACGTTGTGGCAGATCGTTCGGCTTCAGTTCTTGCACGAGCTGTATTTTATATGGTTTTACACCAAGATCTTTGCGTAAAATCTTCCATGTGGTCGAATAACACAAACCCAATTGCTGCGAACGGCGACGAATCGACATTTCACGGTCTTCAGAAACAGACGCAATATTCTCTTCTGTACGCACTGTACGCATTCGTGTGGTTGGTTTAATGTCCAATAAAGTAAACTGAGTGCGAAACTTGGTCACAATCGCATTAATTGTTTGCTCACTTGGTCGATTATGTAGACCATAAATCGGACGTAAAGCGCGAAACACATTTCGAACCGAACACTGATTTTGGTAATAAAATTCAATGATTTGCAAGCGTTGCTCGTTAGTAAGTCTATTCATGATGAAATGTCAAAGCATACTGAGCATCTTTCTCTTTGACACCATGTCTGAAATCCCGCGTGATCTGTCAAATACTAATGCATGAAAATCGCGAGTGATTCAAAGTGTGAAATAAACCTTTCCATACGATTTTTGCTAATAAATTGAGTCGAAAGAGAAAGGCATTATTTGTTAAAAAAAATAATTAAAATGTTCAGTTCCGATAATCTGCTTTTATTGACGTTTGAAGAAGATATGATTTTAAGGATTCAGAATCTTGAACTCCCCATTACATTAAATTAAATTGAGTCGATAACTAGGGTGTTGTTCCTTCATTTGGGTCAAAGTAAAAGTCCGCCTGACTCGCTTACTTCGTCCGTCTTCATAATAACTAAAATTGTAGATTATAGTCAACTGTTCCACTCAATTTTCTTAATATTTCTAATCTCTGTTTTTGCTACTTTTCCAGAACACTTTAAGAACAGGTCTCTTTGTTGATGGAAATGTGGTTTCTACTGAACTATTAAAGTATTTTGGGGCCGCTTCTGAAAGGAAGGGTAAAAAGAGGTTGGGTAGGACCCACACTGATAACTTCCCATTTGTGGTCTTGAAAACTTTATATTTAGTTTTTTTCAAATAACCAAATTTTCAGCGAAACAAACTTTAGCTGTAAAATTCAAACAAACATTATTTTAAGATTGAAAAGCATTTTAATTATTTAAAGAGATTTGAAATTGAGATTGTTGATGTATAAGTTGTTTCAAAATGTATTATATTATAGAAATTACTTTATTATTTCGGTTCCAAACATTTTAATTGAAAAAAATTTAAAAACGAAATATTCAAATATAAAAAATACGGTTTGGCTATTGATAGGAGGGTACGTACAAAATATATCCGCTCTAAAACTAGATATATGTCAAATATAAACCATTTGTTAGAAATTGTATTACGTATAAAATTAAATAATGGCAAAGTCAATATCATTGCTCGTTCTCAAGATATTCTAGTCGAAAAACAAATATTACCACTAATAGTTTTTTTATTTAAAAAAAAACTATTAATTCAATATTTGTCAACATTTTACCAATTGTACTAAATTATACTATATATAAAATAAACTAAATTAGAAGTCAATATCACTACTAGTTCTCGAGAAATTTGAGTCGAAAAACAATTTTTACCAATTTTCAATAGAATTTTATATAGTTTTTTATTTTTTGTAAAAAAACTATAAACTGATTTTTTTTTAAATTTTCGCCAGTTGTTAAATACATTATTTTTCGTAAAATAAAATTATTTTGAGTTTCAAATTGTTTTCCGTTCTTAGAATATCTGGGTTATGAAATTTTTTTTTTCAGTTTTTTTTATTTAAAAAAATAACGGTATTTTCATTTTTTTCCAAATTCATACCAACTCTGTATGACCCTATAATGAGTACATTAAATTTTATTTGAAATCAATAGCGTTATTTTTTCGTGAGATATTTGAAACTAACCAAAATTTTTACTTTTTTTTTTAAACCGTTATAGTGAAAAAACTACTGACTGAATTTTAATAAACGCCCTTTCAGCCTCTTTCGAAATTATTATCTACTAAACAAAACTTATTTGAAGTCGATATCTTTACTCGTTCTTGAGATAGCGACGACGAAAAATGGTACAAGAACGTACGGACGTACGAACGTACGAACGTACGAACGTACGAACGTACGAACGTACGTACACACACACACACAGACATCTCTCTAAAAATGATTGATATAGCCTCTAGGGACCTTGAAACGTCGAGAAATGTCAAAAATTCCAATTTGACAAATCGGACCGATTACAATAACTCCCTATGGGAAGTTAAAAATAGATTTTAGGAAAAAGTAATGAAACTTTTTGTGGTAAAATTTACGACCACAATACGTCATTTATCAAATGTTTGTAGTCGAATAAGTTTTTGACAGAAAAAAGGCTATAAATGTCTATTTTTCCCAGACAAACTTTTATCAAACTTGTGAACATTAATTCTGTTCTGCTCAGAGCCTAAACTACTGGATAAACCAAAAATAAAAAAAAAGAACGACAGGTACCAACACAACCTATTAACGAATCTGTCCGGATATCTTTTGCGTTAAAAATTGTATTTTAAGAAGATAAGGATGATTACTATAGCAAACAAAATGCCTGCGTTACTTTGCATTATAGAATTCAAGCATCAATTTGCAACAAAGTAGGTATAGTATATTGATGCCTCCACCTTTCGCCTGATCAAGTGCTCTACTGGGTTTACACTCGAAAATGAAAAGTAAACTTTTGATATAGTTAAATTTATTTATTTACATTACATTTTTTAAGAAATTAATTTAATTACAAAGTGTAGCATCGTACTTCTGTTAAAATAAAAATGAAAACCTAGTTCGCCCTTATGTTGAAGAGGCTTAAAACTTTGAAAGTGAATGTTATTTGGGAACAATAAAATACAATACATTTTTTAAATGCCTAAAATAAAATAAAATTTGTATTTTCGGTCTAAAGAACAAGAAAATAAAGTTTTAAAAATCTTATCTTCCCAGTTCAAAGAAAATCGGCTGAGCCGCTTAGGCTGATCAGAATCTAGAGTTCAATTTTTTTACGAATGCCTGTCCATCAGTTTGACTCCAGTTTAAACAGCCCGACCAATGTTTTATAAACTCGGTAGATAGTATAGTTAATTTTTCCCCCGAAACGTTTTTTACTTATTTTTATTTTTAAGATCACAAGTTAACCTTTGCCAGAAACTTCTTTGTCACATTCAGCTGTTTTGCTGAATTCACCACAGTTACAGTAAATCTTACCGTTAAATCAAGATTTGTACAAAATTTTAGTTGAATTAGTAAGAAACTAGGTTCAAACAACGATTTTAGACATTTTAATCCAATATAGCATTATATTTTCTCCACCCTTTTATGAAAGTTAAAATGATCGAATACCTATTTCCATTTTTTAGTATCGTGCTAAAAATTTTCACAGAAAGTCAGTATTATACTTCCGTGGAACCAAATGAGCTGCTTAACGCTTTACCAAAGTGAGGGCTGTACAGTCTAAACGTGCGTTTTTTGAAAAGAAGTTTTGGCCGAAATGAAGCACCCACCGCGTCTTCTGTACACAAGTTTGTGTAAAATGTTCGTGAGACTGGTATGCTAGTGGACAACACTCGCACTCATGGTCCCCGTCGTTGTACGGTGCGCACAGACGAGAATGTGAAATGTGTGAGACTCAATTCACGAACATCAGCTCACCATCGATCTCAACAGTTCAACATTTCACGCACTAGCCTGAGAAGAATTCTGCACAAATATTATTCGCTACGAGGTTCAATTGACTCAGCAATTGGAGACTCACGCACGACCATCCAGTTTATGTTTTAGAGCAATTGAGTTAGACAACGATCTTGGGCGTAAATTCATCTTTTCTGACGAGACGCATTTTCATCTCGGCGGCTACTTTAACAAGCACAATTGCCACATCTAGGGCTTGAAAACCCGCACGTTATTGTCCAGAAGCCAATGCATCGACAGAGAATGACGTTACAGAGCCATGTTAACCGACTTTTTTACTTGCGGTATATAGATACTATATAATTTAAAGCTGACATAACGATGATAGCGAAGATGAAAAAAGTGGGTCCGGCAGTTCCGTCTATCTGTTTGTCATGTCTGTACCTCGATCTACAGCCTAAACTAATATGGAGGTATTTTTCTTCAAACTCGGTACTTCGGTGATTCCCTAGAGGAAAAATTAAATTTTTTTTAGCTCCAAAACTTACGGTACCCCCCATACATCCGTAATGCAAAATATTATTTATCTCAAAAACAGCTCTAAAGATTTTGATAAAAAAAATTAGGTGTGCTATTATGGGCTACATTTTGGTCAAAAAAAATTCTAGGAAAATATGATATTAACGATACCTGTCATAGAACCGTATTTTTTTTATTTTTTATTTTTTACTTTCTCATTAACGGCTCTAAAATAATATTGTATATAAAAATATTCGAATATATATTAATAATTTTTTTTTTTTTGAAAAATCAATATCTTCCAAACGTGTGAACAATTATTTTTTGAAATTATTTCCTAAAATCGATACTACTAATTACTTAAAATTGGCATCCCAAATTTTGTTTTTGAAAAATCTTAAGAAAATTTCTGTTGACTGTTATGCGAACGGTCTCGAGTTCGATTCTCAGCTGCTCCAAAAATGTTTTTTTCAGGGGTGTACTCTGTACTGCCTCTTGCCAAATTCTCCAAGAGTATCTCTTGTCATGGAAAATGCAATGCCGTTCAGAATCGGCAGAAAGTTGTAGGCCCCCTCCGTTTCTGGTAACACGCACACAGGAATGGTTGAGAGTTGTAAGTCACTAGGTCCTAGTTCACTTCGAGCTGTTGCACCACCAAATGTAATTTATTTATTTATTTTAAATTCCGAAGTAGTTTTACATAAGAGCAAGTTCCTGCAATCCAGTGGTGCATTTTATTTTGACTGAAATTGAAGACATGGATTTGGACGACCTCTGGTTCATGCAGGATGGTGCGCCATACCACCCAGCTCATATCACAATCTATCTTTTACGCACCGACTTCCCAAATCGTGTTATCAGCCGTCTTGGCGATGTCAATTGACCTCTTCGGAGCTGCAATTTGACCCCTTTGGACTTTTTTCTATGAGGAACCTTGAAGGACCGATATTATCCCCACAATCCGGAAACAATTCAAGCACTTAAGGCCAATATCATCCAAGCAATCCGTGAGCTACAGTCCAAAACCATCGGCAAGGTCTTGGAAAGTTGGAGTGACAAAATGGGCTACTGCGAAGCCAGTCGAGGCAGCTACTTGAACGAGGTTGTGTTCCATAATCAATGGTACTTTTTGCTCTTACTAATAAAGCCATAATACATGGACAAAATTCAATTTTGTTCATTTTATTGCATTTTTAAACAGAAACTTGTATTTGGCCCACCATTCATCCAAAAGGTAATTTTTTGGGCTAAATTGGGGCTCTCTTCCAAACGCTCCTTAGCCCAGTCAGCGAACAAATGGCGTTATCTATGGTCATAAATTTTGTGATCCTGGGTGTCTTGCATCTTGTGCGGGCGTTGTCCTAAGTCTTGACGCAAAATTGTCCAAATTGTAGTCTACCGAAGGCCGAATCTTGCGCATGACGAGGAATTGACTGTCCACGGACCACGGTGATATTCCTGGCCGATTTTGAGTTCCGTTGGAACACGAATGTTGGCTAATTTATTGATGAAAAGGTAGTTTCGAGCCATCGAACATTGAAGAGTATACTATGGAGGGCCACTACGTCTATATTAAAACAGGCGCAATGTTTGCACTGCCGACTAGTCGTTTTTATAATAAGGTTCTTTAAAATAACTTGCCATCTTGATTTGACATTAGTAACTAAATAATGAACAGCAACTAAATATATCCGCGCCAATTGAAAATCCCCTCATACATAAATAATTGAAAATTAATTTAGGTAGATATTCGAGTAGGATTTAAAAAAGAAAACTCTTAATTATTGTAGTAGATTTTTGATAAACTTCACTTTACTATTCCGCAAGCATTTCGATTTTTTTCATGTAACTCGTAAAAGTGTAATTCGGGAAGTAACTCCTGTTCTGCGGCTCTTAAATACCTACATTAAATAGTGGTATGGAGGTGGAATAAGCGTTTTTTATTAATTGGTACATTTAAGATTTATCATCATCGGCCCGACAACCGGGTTCCGGTTCTGGCCTCTTTCAACAAGTCTCTCCACCTATCCCAGTCTCCCGGCCGACGCCATCCAGTTGCGCACCCCAAGGCTTCGGGCGTCCTGGTCTACGCCATCTCTCTAGCCCAAGCATGGTCTACCAGGCTATCTTCTACAGTAGAATGTATACCACAAAGAAGATTGATTTACTTTATAATGAGCGGAGGTTTTCTCCTCTCACATCTGTCATGAAATTTTTCTTAGGACACTCTCTTATTTACTTTAACTCTAAGGTAAAATATTTCAACATACCGCCCAAGAGATAAGTTCTATTAATCGCCTCTGAAAGAGTTTATAGAGATTTACAGAATGGCAAAGAAGAATACTCTTTGCTTGACCAAGACTTTGGCATCTAGTAGAAAATACCAGTCCTACTTTACGATGTTCTGAGACATGAACTTTATGGGAGGCTTTAGTTAATTGGATGAAATGAATTCTTCATAATTCTTAGAACAGGTCAATCAAGAAGGAATCTATTTTTATGTAAATATTAGACCTTGGCCTTCGTTTAACATATGTACATTTGCGATCCAAAAAGTTTGTTTAAGTTTCGACGTGTATTAAGTTATTCCATTTGAAGAAGTTTGTGTGCCTTGATCCTAAACACAAAGTTATGCTTAATAATAACTTCTCTCAAACCTAAGACCATCAACTTTTCTTCTGAAAAAAATTCAATTATCTACGCCAACTTTTGTATTGTCCACTCATACTTGAGACGGCCCAATATTGTGTCGGTCAGACAGTCTTCTTGTGTAGTAAATTGCACAACACCTACACCTCCAATATTAAATATTAGACAAATATTTTCTCTGAGATCAATACTTTTCCATTATTTTCTTCAAGCTTACCAATAACCTTCATGTAAAAATGTCTAGCTTTTCCCATTTTCAATGGTTCCTTAATAAATGCACACATTTTTTTTTGGTTGGATAGAGTAGGGTAGATACTTAAAAGAATATAAACAACCCACATCAATATAGCCAACACGCACACAAAATAAAACTTTTTCGTTTCGTTTTGTTGTAATTGAATTTTGTTTCTAAGGTTCGATAAGCACTTCAACAATAAGCAATAAATACGTCTCTAAGCCTTCGTTTTTTTTTTCTTTTCAGACCAAATCCTATACCTGTAATCCACATAGTGGAGAACTGAAAAACTATAACCACAGACACAAAAGTACAACCATGACACATATCAACCAACGTAACAGTAGTTTACTATGGAACATCCTGAGAGCAGCCTTTATAATTTCTGCACTCACATTGCAAGTGACAAGGACTGAAGTATTCACCGCCTTGGCGGAAATGGAAGAACTCCTCGACACTGAATCGGTGCTGCTAAGCAATTTAGTGGGCTACATAGGAGTACAGCAACACAAGCTTAATTATCTTAAAACGTAAGTTCTTTTCTGTTGTGTTATAATAATAGTGTGAGTTGTGACATACGGAGGACACACACACCATACATCGAGATACAGGTAAGTGAGTCCGGTCGAGTTATAGGAGCAACGACCAACTTTTAATTGGACCAATTCATGAGATGGCTGAGGTGGACATGAGATAATTTAGTGTTCATTTGGTCATGTTGTTCGATAGATTATTCCACTTGTGTGTCATTGAAAATCATATTAAATTTCTGTGTGTGGAATACATGATACAGTATCAGAGAGTATTAAGAATTCTCGAAGAGCAATAAATTATATCGAAAGCTTTTAACTCTACCAGGATGACATATTTATTTGAGTTCTTGCAGATATTAGCTGACGAAAACTTTTTCTAACTCACTTTACTTGTCGGCTCAATCGAATTTCTAAGTTCTAACTATTTAATAAACTTCAACATAATTTAAAAGAGTTGTCGAGTGGAGAGTTTCTATTGTTGCTAATACTTATGCTAATACTTAAAACTGAAATCTAATGTTACTGCTTTTGCTGATGACATTGGTTGTGCATTTGGTGCTGATAGTCTCCTGGATCTCGTCTGTGATATCAATTGGGATCTACATATGCCTAGGTCATGGTTCGCTGAACATAAGCTAGTCATAAGTGCAAAAACGAAAATTATGTTCTTTAGTCTTTCCCAACAGAACTCCTTGGAACCGGATATTTTCTTCCATGAGCCTGAATGCCTAAGATTCAAATTGAAAAGTTGCGATTGTATTTGTTATCCAACCTCGATCACATACTCTCACAACTTCAAATGCAGTGATCATTGTTTTAAAATTGAGAAAGTGGATGTATTTCAATATCTTGGTCTCTTAATTGACTCTAAGATGTCTTTTAGTAATCATTCTGAGAATTTAAAAAAGTATTTCCGTTCCACACTTCGGCATTTTTTTTACCTCCAAAAAGTATGCTCACCTGATCTACTTAAAAAAATTTACTATGGAATTTTTCAATCGAAATTGCAATATGGTGTAGCATGTTGGGGTGGAATACATTTAAACAAAATAAATCCGATTTTGACACTTCAAAAATATGTTATTAGAAAATTAAGCAGAAAACATAGACTGCATCATAGTTTTCCATTATTCATGGGGTTGAAGATTCTTCCAGTAAGACACTTATATTGCTATAAAGTCCTTAAAACTTTTTTCAAGCGCTCAGGTAATTTAAATTTCAGAGTTTTGGACAGACATAACCTCCGTGGTAACATGCAATGTATGGTACCTGTTCCTAACTTCCGCACTACTGCCTTCCGTAATTTCTATTCTGTTATGTCTCCTCGTTTATTTAATAAACTTCCGATCATGATAAGATCACTTATATTACAAAATCGTTTTGAGAAACTTGTAAAGGGCTGGTTGTTAACTTTTCACTTTGATGAGTTAGAAAGAATGTTGTCCCCAGTTATATAAAAGACTTCAATATTTCTGGTCTTTCAAAGAGAGTTTGTTCTCTGTTCTTTATAACTTTTTGGTTTATCTTTTGGTTTGTATAATTGATTTGAATTGTTAACATTTCTTATTTTTCTTTTCATTTTGAAATATACATATTTTCTTAAATAAGGGTCACCCCACCCATTTATTATTATTTGATTTATTTGTTCAGCTTGAAGTGGCATTTAGCACTGTTTTTATTTTTAAAATATTTATAATGCCACTACTTTATTTCTATTAGTTATATACATTATTATATAATGAATTGTTGTATGTATCTTACCTTCTGAAGAAATAAATGTATTTATTAATCTAAAAAATCTAAAATCTATATTGGTACTCTTAGACTGCTACTAATTAGAAGAACGGTGTGGTTATGAAATTTTAATATTTCATCAAACTTCTGCAAACCTAATCTAATCAAAGTTGCTATCAAAGACAGGACAATTAGAAGTTTTGTGGGATATTATGTATCTGAAAGATTGAAGGAAATAGATATTTCGTTGCAAATAAATTTAGCCGAATTGAGCTTTAAAAAATCTCTTTTTTAGGTTTATCCCAAATACTCGTATATACCTAGCATTATTTAGTTTTTGGGTAGTGGCAGACTCTAAGTTGCAAAAAAAAAAACTTTTCCAAGTAGTGATATAGTTTTTGCAGGGAAAAAATTTGGAGTGAATTGATGAGCACGAAGGCTTCTCTAATTGCAATATTAAGATGGTATCAACAGAATAAATGAAAATTATTCCGATTGTCATAAAGCTTCAATTTTGTTTTATAATTTTGAATACACTAAAGGGTTTATGAATACCTTTGAAATAGCTGGAGATTTAGGAAAGCTAAAGAGGATTTAAAATGAGATACGCATGCATGGTTAAAAATTTTTCAACAACTCAATTAGAGGCCGTGTAAAGCATACTATTGTAATATTTTTACTTTCCAAATCACAACAATAAATCTCAATTTATAATTAACTCAAATACTTTATTCAAATTAAAATTACACTTGTTTTACACAATCCAATAAGCAGAGTTTTGCACACTTCCGTAATTAAAAATCAACTGTCTAGTGTTCACCGCGAGCACTCCCTTATATACTCAAGTTAGTTGTTCTCGAAGGTTCTCATCTTGGAATGTTCTAGATGGTTGGAATAAGGGGAAATAAATTTGACATTGGAAAAGAGCTTTTTGTTTCTTCCATAAATTGGATATGCAATTTCCCAACAGATGGCGCTGTAGTAGTATAAAGGTCTGTTCACAACACTATATTCATGTAGTGCAGCTAAGGAAAGAATCTCTAAATTTAAAAGAACGTCCAAAGTTATGCCCAGAGGTATACTGATTCGCATTCCCTGAACCGCGAGTATAACTGGGATGAATATAACTATTTCATTAGTAAAATAATGAAATACAAAAAACATTGATAAAGAGATTCAAGATTAGATTCTATCCAAGAAACTCAAGTGTTTTATTGGATCACTTGCACAAATAAGGGAATTGTACTCGAGTCTTAGATGAATGTAGGCTGTATATAATGGGTGATTTTTTGCTATTTCCTTTTTGGCAACACTCGTTTTGACAGCTCACGCACGTTTCGTGTTTTGTGTCACTGTCAAACATCTTCAGTTAAATCTATAATTAAACCATGAATCTTGCAAATTATTGAATTTCATTATCAAAATGCGTGCTCTGTTAAGAAAGATCATCGCGCACTTTAATCGACCTACTGAGGCGGCTATTCGGGCTATTGTGACTAAATTTCGCACCAAATTTACATTGTCGGACATTAAACCACCAACACACTTATGTGGAGTGCGAACTAAGGAAAACATCGCAGCTGTATCGGCCAGTGTTAGTGATGAGTGAATTATTATCGATTCGGCGCCGTTCGAAGCAATTGGGCCTCTGTTACTCCACTACGTGGAAAATTTTGAGGAAGGATTTAGGTGTGAAGCCTTTCAAAATACAGCTGGTGGAAGAATTGAAGTCGAACGACCTACCACAACGACGAATTTTTGGTGAATAGGCTCTTGAAAAGTTGGCCGAAGATCCACTTTTTTATCGAAAAATTGTGTTCAGCGACGAAGCTCATTTCTGGTGAATGGAATGGTGAACAAGCAAAACTGGCGTATTTGAAGTGAGGAGCAACCAGAAGCATTGCAAGAGCTACCAATGCATCCAGAAATGCTACCAATGCATCACTATTTGGTGCTGATTATGGGCTGGCGGAGTCATTGGGCCGATTTTCTTCAAAGATTATGCGAATCGCAACAACTGTGAATGGTGACCGCTACCGTGCGATGACAACAAACTTTGTTTTTCGCAAAATGGAATAGTTTGATTTGCAAAACATGTGGTTTCAACAAAACGATGCCACATGGCACACAACACGCGTAACAATGAAACAATTGAGAGGCAAGTTCGGTGAACAGCTTATTTCACGTTTAGGGCCGGTCAATTGGTCGCATAGATCGTTTGATCTAACGCCTCTAGACTATTTTCTATTTTTTGTGAGGCTATGTTAAGGCTCATGTCTATAGCGACAAGCCCGCTTCGATTGACGCACTTGAAGCCAACATTGAATCATTTATTCGTGAGATACCGGTCGAAATGTTAGAAAGTATGTATGCAAAAATTGAACTAACTGGATGGGCCATTTGAGGCGCAGCCGCGCCCAACATTTTCATGAAATAATCTTCAAAAATTAAATTATATCGACCGTACTATCAATTCAAATAAATATTTCATGCATTTTTCTGAATTTTAAAAAATCACTCTTTATTACAACCAGATCAGAAGCGGTGACAAATTTCTTGCATCGTCGAAAGAAACGTAAACAATAAGCAGAGTTTTTGGTGACGTCAAATATGTGGTCATTCCGCATAAAGTAGTCTCTCATGTACATATCAAGAAGTGAAAGCTATTTATAGTTTTCTAAATGCTAGTGCCACTCATAAATAATGGCATAAAGGGGGGGTTTCGCTTTAATGAAGGATGGCTACATTGAATTTGGCAATTTAATGAGTGTTATGTTCGAGATCAGAATTTAATGAGCTTATCATACGCTACCGTTTTAAATGCACCTCCGAAGAAAGGTGAACTGCATCTGGAAAAGAATTTGAGAAGCTGATAGTACTGGCGTCAGAAATACAATTCAATGGATAAGATATTTCAGACCAAAAATCATTGATGAATATGAGAAAGTGACACGATGGCAATTTGGAGCCCTGTGGTATACCAACCTTTTTTATATAATATTCAGACCTTAAACTGAAATGTAGTTTTTATTCCAACGAAAAAAATATTGGTCAGTACCAAATGCACTAACTTTCGATAAGAGAGCTTGATGCCAAACTCTTTCAAATGCATTTGAAATATCAAGTGCAATAATCTTATTTTCTCTAAAACGATGAAAAGATTTGTGGCACTGTTCGGTGAGATACATATATGTACGTACCATTAGATCACCAGTGAACCTATTGCTACGAAAACCGTACTGCCGGTCATTGAGAAGCTTTCGTTCTTCGAGATATTTCTTAAGTTGATAATTTATCAGCATTTCCATGACATTGGAAAAAAGGGACGTTAGTGCAATTGGTCGATAGCAGGGTTGCGAATTTTCGAATTAAAAACACAGTAAGTCATAAGTCAGTAGATGACTTGTGAATTAAAAAAAAATTAATTCATAAGTCAGTTAATGACTTATGATAAAAAAAAATTTAATTCACAACCTACTAAGTGGCTTATGAATTAAGAAAAATTTAATTCATAAGCTAGTTGGTAGATTACTGTCAAGATTTGGATTCCAATAAATGAAACAAAAATAGATGATGTGCTTGCGGACATTCGACTTGATCCACATGAAGTTATAGTTCCTATTAGAACAATGTCCGTATTGAGGGCAACAATATATCTAATTTGAATTATAAGGCCGTGATTGCGAAAGGGTAATGGTTCTTAATTATACGAAGGTATATAAAATAAAAAATTATGTACTTGGTCATGTAAAGCCTGGATAAAGTTCAATGCGTTCCAGTCAAGAACCAATCCAGGTATATTCACATTAAGGAGCCCCCGATATTGACAACTTGAAAAACTACATCCAAATATGCGAACATAAAATTATGCTTGCAGAAAACAGGTACTAGGTATAACCTTGCCAACATCGCTCGGGGATTAGAATTTTTAATTAAATTAAATTTCGTGATGCAACATCTCGAAGTGAACCGATACCTAATGAACCGAACGGCTAATGAGCAGCACTTTCCATGACAAGAGATATACGAGTTACGAGTACTCTTAGAGAATTTGTGAATTCTTCGCAAGAGGCAGTACATCCCTGGAAACCTTTTTTGAAACGGCTGATAATTGAACTCGAGACCTTCCGCATGACAGTCCAACGCACCAACCAATATGCCAATGGGTATTACGATGATTAGAATAAGGGTCTTAAATATTCTAAGAAAATTTTCAGCTTAAGGTTATCCAATAGATTGTAGGTAAAATCAACACGAAGTATAGTAAACGAATAGGAGTAAGAAATTGATTCTTCTAAGGTCCCATAGTAAAGTGGTGACATAGTTGTAAGGTCTTTAAACTGAAGATTTAAAGCAACGGCTCAATACAGTTTTCAGGGTCAATGATGTTTTTTTTTTAGTGAATAGGCAAAACTATTTTTTCATACTTCGTCAAATTATCAGTTTAATAAAAAATTTAATTTCGTTACGAATGTAACTGCTTCTTATTAACTCAATTCGGATTTACTGCTGAACTGGAAAATCTCACCTGAACTTACTAGTGCTAGAACTTACTTACGAGTGTAAAATTAGTAGGTAGATAGAAAGGGCGAACACTGATAGTGACATATTCTCACGGAAGCGTTCATTTGCATTAGAATAGTCATCAGGAATCTAAACACTCGCTCAACCGGATCACCACATGTATCTGAAATCATACTGTGCCAAACTAGGAAACTTATTGACTGGTGGTGAAGCAGCAACTAGTCTGAATGAGTGATCATCCGGTCACTATGTACAATGAACTTCAATGGCAGTCCTTAGTTCGCTAGCTTGAAGGCTAAGGTACCAAAAAGAGGGCACAGCCAGCAAATTAAGAAAAAAGATTAAGTCTTTGTTCTTCATTGCTGAAAGTTCGTCAACATCATCTAAAAATATCCTTCCGGATGATTGTGGGCTAATTTTGGCCACAGCACACAGTGGTTCCACTCCCGAACAAAGGCGGCCATAATTACTAACTCAAAATAAAATCTTAAAACGAATGGTGCTCAAATGTTTTGAGCTCTCTGATTTTGAATCTGCAATCAGTTTTAAACTATCTCGTCACGACTTTGAGATACGTTCGATAAAAGGGTTGAAGATCGGTTTAATACAGTTTTATTTAAATATAATTTTTTACTTGCGATTTATAGGTACTATAAGGCAAGTTATGCATTCGTAAAAAAATCGAACTCGAGATTTCGATCAAAGTTGACATTACGATGATAGCGAAGACCAAAAAAGTGGGTCTCGCAATTCTGTCTGTCTGTCTGTTCGACTACAGGCTAAACGGCTCAGCCGATTTTCTTTAAATTTGGTAGATATCACTTTTAATTTTCTCCCCCCACACGTTTTTTTCTTTTTTTTTTTAAGACCAAAAATAACGGTACCTGCCATACGATTTTTTTTTCGAAATTTTATAAACATTATTTTTTCTCAAAAATTGTTCGACAAATTTTAAAAATAAGAATACAAAAATATTCATTGAATTAAAGCTAGGTAATGGTTGAAAAAAATTCCGAAAAATAGTTATTGAGGGTACCCCCCATGGAACCATTTTTTGTTTGTTTTTGATTTTCTCAAAAACGGTACAACCGCTAAAGCTCCCCAAAACCATAAATAGAATTGTGTACTCAAATTTTCAAAAAAAAACTGATTGGATTAAAAAAAAAACTTCAAAATTTTTTTTTCAAAACTCAATACACATATTTCGAAAACCTCATGCTAGATTTTTTTTAAACTTGATAAATAAAAGTTTCTCAATATAATCTACAAGATGTGAGAAAAAAAATTTACTTTACCTAAAATTAAAGGTACCTACCATACAAATGCTTACAAATTTAAAAAAAAATGTTTTTCAAAAATAGTATTTTTCTCGAAAACGGCACCTAGAATTTTGATAAAATTTTTTTTCTTTCAATTAATTTTTACGATCTTTACAGCCCGATTCTCCCCAAAGTCACTGATGCCTCACAAGTCACAAGAAGAGGTGAAATTGATTTTGTGACTTTTTCGAATTCTGCCGCTCAGTCACAACTTGTGAGAGTCACAAAAACAATCGAAACTGTGATCTTCTTCAGAGCAGGTCACAACTCATAAATTTTCAATGTTTCTTCATTATTATTCATTATATTTTATAAGAAAATTTTCTAGATTTGTGAATAATTGTGAGTACACGAAAATGGAAGTGGACTTTGTTCTAGTGAATATTATTGCTGATCTTTCCCACGAAAATGAAAAGTACCATTTTTACATAAACACAAATTTTTTTAAGAAACTAATCGTATCAAGAACTTTGCAGCGCCCAGGGCTTTTAAAAACTTTGAGAGATACAAATGATCCATTCGCTCTCCAAAACAATACATTTATAAAGTAATTTCTTCGTTTTGAAAAATCAGCTATTCAAATAATGACGCTTAAAAATCTCACCATGTTGTGGTGAGTTTCGTTGTGAGTTTTCTTGTGACGATTAGGGGGAGAATACCAAAATGTTATCGAATCACAACAATCCTCACAAGGAATAGTCACAAGAGCTTGTGACTTGTGACTCCTCACAAGGGGAGAATCGGGCTGTTAATTTAATGAAAAAAAAAATTTGAAATTAAGATATTAAATAATTGATATTTTCAGAAATGATACATACTTCCTTTGTATTAAGCCACCCTGAAAAATTTTTAACAAGAAGGCATCTCTTTCGGCAAGTTTTTTTTTGCAGAAATACGTAAGTTTTTTATAAACTCTTGGAAATGACGTCTAATATTGAATGGGACTTATTTTTTTTCGGTTCCATCAGCATTTAACCAATGCTGAAGCAGAAACATTCTCGTAAATGAGACTTTAGTTAAAAGCCCTAAACTACAAAAAATGAGACTTTAGGTGGTTCAAAGATTGATCAAAAGTGAATTCGCAAGTAATCGCAGCTAAGTCAACGTGGATTAAAAAGTACATGAAATTACCTTTCTGGTAATATATAACTTTGTGGGGGCGTAACGGGGCGTAACAGTTAAAAGTTTAAAACAAACAATATTAAGCTAATTTATTTTTATTTTTATTTTATTTAGTCCCAATTTATAAACTCTTATGCTCAGTCGAAAAATGAATCATACAAAATAAATAGCAAATATCTTACCTTCCACTAATATATCCATTATAAAAAAAAAATAACGCAAACAGATGAAAAAAATTATTAAACAAATGCAGTCGCACTTGCTCTTAGAGCACTAAAACTCAAATGCCATGTGTTTGCAATGTTATTACTCTGAAGATAAAAATCTAACGGTTTTTCTTTTTCTATTTCTAATTAGTTTGGAATATTCTCAGCTCATTTTAACCGTTTTATATAATAATCGCTACAGTAATTTTTTTAGAATTTTGGCCTACGGTGGAACCACAGTGCAGCAGAGCATTTGCAGAGGAAATGAACGATTGTTTCTTTTTTCTGCTGGTCCCCACAGATACAATTGTGAAATGTTCTAAGTAGTGCTTAGCTTCTCTGAATGCTTTCCTTCTGGCCAAAGTTCCCTACAGTTAGCAATGATCTTGGACTATATCTTACCTGCCTCTGCATATCCGATCAAGTGTTCGGAGTTTACTATTGGACCTCACAGACATAATACAGTTACTTAACCTGTTCCACCTGTGAATTGAAATTATATTCCATTTCATTATTGCGGCCGGAATGTTGATTCCATCTGCCATGTAATGCTAATCAATGCTTGGCACTTTGACCCGGAACATAGAACATAAAAGTGATATTAACCTAGATATATAGTGAAAGAACCTAGATATATTAAAAAACATACTCCATCTTGTACCCATCAGAAGTGTCGAAGTTTCTCATCACGATGTTATCATCCCAGTCATTGGGAGTCAAAAACATCTCTATTGGTACCAACTCAGTGATATTGCTGTTTGACAAACCAAAAGTGTTCGATTTCTTTAGTCTTCTGAATACGCTGCAAGATAGGTACTAGATACTTAATTTGTAAACTACTCGGTAAGTGAAAGAAGGTGCAGAAAAAAGACATCAGTTGGGCCAGAACTTGGAGCAACTGTAGTGTCAACAGTTATTTGTACTTTCTTGAGCTTATCGATGTTTCGATAAGGGCGGGCTACTACACAATCGATCCTTATGTGAGAATTGGTCGTTTTACCCTTTTTCCCATAAGCTTCGCTTCAGGCGTAGAAATCTATGTAGACCTTCTTTACCCTTTTTTCAATATTTAGTTTCCAGTTTGATTGGACTCACACAATAAAAAAAAATATATACTGTTCTTCCAATTTATTTTAAACTTGATTGTTTGAAGCCATTAGCCTGAATTTATTGGAGAGGTATATCAGGTTCGCTTGTCATCCATTGTCCAGCCAATAAAATCCACACTCAATAACAACCAATATTCAACTTTCATTTATTATAGCTATCAGAAAAGCCAAAACAAAAAATTGAGAGTCGTCCAGCACCTGCAAATGAAAGCTTATAGTAGGAATGAGAGAAAAGGGTTTGTTTATCTTCCTATCTATGTGCCCACCCTCAGTAGTTAAAAAAATATTCAACATTTTGCTTTTTTATGGCAATTTTTTGTTGGACAGACAGAAACAAAGCGAACCCAATTGGCGTTGTTCTCCTAAATATTCGTTTTTATTTTATTTTAGTTTTTAATAGTGGTGTTGAATATTTTTTTAACTGAAGGTGGTACAATGATTTTTTCAATTTTACAAGCCTGGGGAAACTATTCACAACCGACCTTAATATATATCTCCCCCAGATATTTAGATTTCAGGGTTCTCGATTCACACTGCTTCAGAAAAATTAAGTTGATTTCTGCACTAACAACAGAGTTAGAGTAATTTTTTTTTTCAAAAATCACTCCAAATTCAAAATGTGCGTCAAATTGTGACAAAAACACTTCTCAAGCTGAAATACCACTTATTTAATTCTTAAAGAGTCTTTGTCTTAGAAGAAAAAAAAACTTTTAATTGAAAATAAAAACGCAGAAAAGTATTTGAACTTAATTCCAAGACAGATAAATGAGTAATTCCTCGCGGAAACAGACGGCGGCGGCAAAACACAGCTATTTGTCTAAAAGCCTCCTCAAAGTGGATCAATAATGAAATTGGCCACTCAATTATTCTGAACTCATTCGGTGAACTTCCAAGTAGCATCGATTACACCATCCCCCAGATTCAATTTGATAAAAACTTTCAAGAAACCATCCCTTCTAAGGAAATCTGGGAGAACATGGCATTCCTAGAAGACGATTCAATCCACTTTTTCACCGATGGTGTAATGGTGATTCACGTTGGCACCTATCCGCCCCCGGGTTATTTCAGCGTTTGTTCAGTGATTGTTAAGCTTACGAACTCGTTAAAAGTGGAGTAATGATATCTTTATTGGCAGATAAGGCAAATTTAAACAGGTATTCGCTACTTGTAAACTTATGCTAAGCGAAGATACTATACAGGGAACAAACCTTAGGCGGAACAATATCACCACTTGGCCAAATAAGTTTTTTTTTGCGCTCCAAAAGTTTTATAATTGTATTCAGATCGTACATATGCTCCGTAATAGGTGCAGCCAAGCACGCAACGCAGGTTAGAATTTACTCTAACGATTTCTGCAGAAGCTGCATGGACGAAGAAGAGGTGAAATCGATCACTCACCTGTCTCTGTTGACATCGTTTATCCGAAGGACATAGATTCTAAGATTCAATGTGGATTACAATGTACCAACTAATGGTCTAAGTGTGTCGGATCTCTGAGAGCCACGTCAACCTTTCCATAACCTGATTCATAAAGCTTGTCAAAAAGTGACTTATTCTGCATGTAATAATGTTTCGGGAGTTCATGCATGCAATATTGCTTAATAAACAAATCAAGTTTTTGAACAAGATTATCTTCTATTTCAAGCTGGAACAAATTCAAATTTCATTGAAATCGGTTGGGCTCGTAGTGAATCTGCACCTAGTGACTTACAACTCTTAACCCTTTCTGTGTGCTCATTGTCGGTAGGAATGAAGGGGATCTTCAATTTTCTGCCGAGTCTGAACGGCTACGTAAGGTAAGGTTAATGGGCTGAAAGTTGATTTTGTTCCCCTCACACTTAGATCAATGTTGAACCGTTGTGATACTCTAGGGATTGTGACTCCTATCTCCTATGTATTGAAACCTATGACAATCCTATGTCATTCAAGTCCGTTAAGGGTGTTGATGAGTTTCAGCAAACTATAGTCTGAAATGTTGGAGGGTACTTCTAAGTCATTGAAGAAATGTCTATCGTCACATAATACACTTGGTTGAGCAGAGGTAGATGAGATGCCATTTAAGGCCGTGATCCTTTCCTTTACCCCTAGCTGAGAAATCATCCCTCCAGCAGACCCGTAAAAGCTTGTAACTTCTTGCAACGTCTGGTAGATGAGGTTGATAGGTCTGTGATTGGTGTATAGGTGTGTGATTGATGTATATGTCCATTTGGTTGGTTATAATCAGGATTGTCGTCCCTTTCCTCAAGAAAATTTTATCAATCTTAGTGAGAGATAGGCCCATCAACTCACTGACTCCCGTGTTCCCTGTAAGAGCCGCAATCGCGCGCTGGTGCATAAGCGAGGTGTCCATTCTCCGTTAGTTGCTGCTCCTACAAGAAACACTTGCATCGTTTGTTCTATCATTGTCATCCTGGAACCTTTGTATGTCTTTTGACTGTGGTTGAAGGTGATTTTCAATCTCGTGGTCGGCTGGTTGATAGAGCTTAGGAATTTCCTGCCATTTGGTAGCGTTGATGAAAGTGGATCAATAATGATATTGGCCACTCCATTATACTGAACTCGTTCAGATCTCTACTTACTCGTAGTAACGTCGATTATACCACCCCTCTTTCCTTTCGTCTTCCCAAACACTTTAGCGTGTTCCAGGCAGAACTTATATCAATCAAAGAAGTCCTCTCTTGGCTCAAAGAAAACGTGATATCGACTACTGATATACGTATCTTCTCAGACAGTCAAGCTGCCATAAAGTCATTCGACTCTGTCTCCATAAACTCACTAAAAGCCCAACATTGGCGATCATCTCTGGTGGAGATGGCAAAACGGTTTAACATTCACCATATATGGGTGCCGGTTCATAGAGACATTGCAGGTAACTGTAAAGCCGACGAACTTGCAAAAAATTAAACAATCTTACCTTTGTCGAATAGCAAATCTAACATCGGTATACCTCTAGCTACTTGTAAACTTATGCTAAAGCATGATACCATAAAGAAAGCGAACCATAGATGGACCAGCACCCCAACTTGCTGGTCTACTAAACTAATTTGGCCATTGTTTGATGCAAAACGCTCAAGAAAACTAATTTCTATTGGTAGATTACACATTAGCTCCATTATAGGTGCCTTTACTGGACACTGCCCAATAGGTAGACATACTTTTCGACTTGGAGTTAATGCAAATGATTTTTGCAGAAGCTGCATGGATGAAGAAGAAGAGGGGTCAGTTTCTCACCTTCTATGTTCTTGTCCTGCCCTAGCACAAAGACGTAGACTCCACTTGGGGGACTTCTACTATAATAATCCTAGTGATCTAAGAAATTTCGAAATTCACTGTCTCAAAATGCTTCATTGCTAGCTCCAAATGGTTTAACGAGTAAGGGTGATCTTTGGAATCCTGTGGTATCACAACGGACCAAATATTGGTCTAAGTGTGTTGGCTTTTCCGGCCAGCAGCCACCTGAACCTAACCTAACATAACCTGGTAGCGTTGATGAATCTCAATCTTGTTTGTTGAAAATAGACTATAGTTTTATGGTTATAAGACAGGTATCGAACGATTTCCATCTTTTGTATGCTATAGCTTGAAGTTTGCGCTCGATAACCTGTTTAAGTTTATAGGGTGGGACCTGAACTGTTGTCTACCTGATAAAGTTAAAGTGTTGATCATATTCTTCCCAGCTCGTCAGCGCTTTCATTAATTGGGACACCACTGTGTCCATGAATCCAACAGAGCCTCATGTTGTGCTGTGTACCAAGGACCATTAATTCTTCGCTACAGCAAGTTCCAATCCTCGATTTGATTTCAGTGGATGAATTCGCTTTTAAAGTCGCTTGGCAATAAATAAAAAAAGAGATATAAGTTGGTTAAATTGTAATCATTGAGACTTGTCTAGCAGCTTTCGTCACTGCTAGGACCTCAGCTTGATAGACACTGCTGTAGTCAGGATATCTAAATGAACTGGCTAGTAGAAGGGTTTTTGAAAAGAACCGTGCGCACCAACACTAGTAGCCATCTTGGAACCATAGGTATACATTGCTCTCAGCGATTCGCATGTAGATGGCTCGTTGATTTGACAGTCCTCTCTGCTAGGAAAGGTGGTCTTGAAAGGCATGAAAAAGATTCAAACAGGGTGTTATGTACTCAGCGTATATTCTATTTCCTGTATATTTATATAGGCCTATGGCACTGTGTCTTCCTTAAATAGATCTAGGGGTATTAAGTTTAGTATAGCTTACAGGCCCGCTCTGGAGGTGGACCTCATTGTCCATGCCATTCTTTATACCTTGGTCATGATTTTAAGGTTGGTAAGTTTGTCCAATGCATTTCACCAGACTGCGTTACCGTATGTCAGTACAGGTCCAACTATGGCCGTTTACATCCACTTCATAAGGCCCGGTGCACACATGCGTTCTTTTAACGCGCGGTACCGCAGCCTGCGAGTCTTTTTACACGTAAAATAACACGCGATGCGCAGCGTCATCGCACTCGTGTGTGCACCACTCAATTCATTCGTGAGTACTGTAAGACGCAAATGCGGTGACGCTGCGGTACCGCGCGTCAAAAAAACGCTTGTGTGTACCGGGCCTAATTGTTGGACTTGGTCCCTAAGTGCAACCAATTAAATGTTACAGGAGTAGAAAGTAAACATGGCATTATTCATTCTTTCTTAAATGTTGAGACTCTAGTTCAATTTCGGAGTTTTTGAGTTGGCTCCCTTCAATCAAGGGAAAAGTACCAGTTTGGTTTTTTGTGGTTCAACCGCTAGACGGCAGTTCTTATTTCCTTTATTTACAACTGATAAGGCATTTTCTATTTGTTCGCTGCTGGTGAATGGAAATTTACCTGTCGCTAATAATGCCAGGTCATCAGCATATTCAATTACCTTGTCCGAACGGCTAATATGAGAATCACATTCTCATCACAAGAGTTATTGATAGTGAATTAAAAATTTCCTCTCATCAGGCAGTAACCATTAAAAAAAAACAGCGTTATTGTTCTTAAAAAGAATTTGGTTAAAATTTAAAGATAATGGGCCCAACAGTGTGCTCTTGACATCTCGTGGTTATTCAAAACTATTTTCCTGCAATTGTTTGATTCATTGACTTAGATTTTTTTTCAACACAAGATTTTCTTGTATTTATCATTTCGAGTTAAGAGTTTGTTTTATGTGCCCTCAGTTTTCAGACACAATCAACACAAAAAAGAACCATTTTAATTTAAGAAATCCTTACAATTCCAAAATGAAACTTTCCCTCTGGGCATTTTCTGACAAGCAAACGGGTAGAACACACATTATCTACAATTCAATATCCTTGTAACGTAAGCTCTTTACTCTAATTACACCTTGTTCTCAAAAAAATGTGTGTTAAATTTCTTAAATGATTTATTCTTATGGTTTTGACATGACAATGAATTTCACGCGTGAGTATTTTATTTTAACCTGCCAAGAGTTATTTTAATGGAATCCGTGGAGAAGGAAGTCGCAAAAGATAATCCAATTTATCCATTCAATTTCGTTACCTGCACTCAATGTACAAACTTACAGTTGGGCATACAAAAAATCTTACACTTGTTGGTGCATGTAAAGTGTTCATGTTTCTCTAGGTCTTAGGGTTTTTTTTAAGAGAAGTGTAGAAGATCATACAATGTATTTATGTTTGCCTAAAACTTGTACTGTAATTCCTTTAAAATCTTAATACGCACTGGTCACAACTCAATGGGAGCCCACATGAGCAAAATGGACATTAACACTTCTGACCTACTCGGTGTGAGTCAGGACGAAGAGGTGGAACAGCTCTCATCTTACTTCCTTTGTGAATGCCCCAGCTTAGCCAGAACTAGAAAACATGCCCTCGGAGAATGCTTAACATCATTCAGAAATTCAGGATATCTAATACTTCCACTTAATCTTTTCTCTTACCGATCTCATTCCTAAATCACCAACACCTTGGAGAGCAAAATGGATCCATTGAAATCCAAGCGAGGTGATACGGCATGCCGCGTTATGACACCATCTACCTAACCTAACCTAACCTAAAGATTAATTTGTAGGAATCCGATCTCTGAATTTGTTTTCTCAAATGTGTCATCCCAACTGAGGCCACGTAACGCAACTCCTAACAATTTATGCTGAACCGCCTCAACGTTGAATATAAATTTGAAGGTATGGTGACCAAACATGGGAGCCATATTTAAGAACCGGTCTTACAAACGTGATATAAAGGGACTTGGTGACATAGAGATTTGAAATTCACTGGAACAGCGTTTAAGGAACCCAAGTTCATATTATAAAATTAACAATAAAAAAGGGCACACAGATTACCCACATCCTATCACCATCAGACTTTCCAAGTACTGCCTAGAACTCATTCTTAACATCTTAGTACAACCCATCATTTGAAGTGCAAGGGGAAGAGAATTCCACAACAGGACTGAGACCACACAAGCTCAAAGAGATTTTTGAGTGTTACCCCATAAATAAGTTTAGCGAAATGAGAAATATGATCATATTTTCAACAACATTTAATTTACTTTTATTAATAGAGTCACAATTACTAAATATTTCGAACCAAATATCATTGTTAGTAGAACAATTTTTTTTGCAGGAATGATTCCTGTTTTAAGGGGTGTAATTTTTTGACTTGCCATAGTAAACGTAAGCTTCCATAAACCCTGCCTACGGTCAATTTTACTCGTATGTGATCATTCCATGAGAGTGTTGCGTCGAGTACAACTGTGGCAACACTTCTAAAAGAAAGAATAAAGAAAAACAAATGAATGTTCAGAAAGAAGTTATACTGAATGAATGATGAATGATTGTATTTAATAGAAAGAGACTACCGGAACCGGTTAGGTAAATAAATATACTGAGAATGATGATCAGTTCAGTTGTTGTGGATCTGTTAAAGAGGAAAGACCTTTTATTTGTTTAACCGAATATCGTTTTAGTTTTGCATTAAGCAAAGTTTAAATTGCTTACATATAAGCTTAAGATATAAGTTGGGAAATACGAGATATTAATACTCATTCTTGAGATAACTAAATATTTAGACTTAAAGGAATTCAAACATAGGCGATTTGATCGAGACCAGTACAGAATTGTGTTAAGGTCTTCGTTAACGTCGTTAGCTGCATTTTCCATGAGACCTAAAGGAAATCTTTTTCAAATTTGGATATCATCGACATGCATGTCAACAGAACAGTTCAAAGTATTCAAGGAGAGATCATTTATAAATATTGTAAAGAAAATTGGATTCAATATTGTTAAGCTGTTTAGAGGAAGAAACAACGCTAGAGAGTTATTTGACACAAATGCTTGACACCTCTTGTTAAAGTAAGGTGAAACCATTATATTCAGGTAAGACCGTGAGCCTTCGGTATCTCACGAATAAATTCTTCAATGTTGGCTTCCAGTGCGTCAATCGAAGCGGGCTTGTCGCTATATACATAAGCCTTATAATAACCCCACAGAAAATAGTCTAGAGGCGTTAAATCGCACGATATAGGCGGCCAATTGACCGGCCCAAAACGTGAAATAAACTGTTCACCGAACTCGAGTCTCGATTGGTCCATTATTACGCGTGGTGGGTACCATGTGGCACCGTCTTGTAGAAACCACATGTCATGCAAGTCAAACTCTTCCATTTTGCGCAAAAAAAAGTTTGTTATCATCACACGATATCGCTCACCATTCACAGTAACGTTGCGATTCGCATCGTCTTTGAACAAATACGGCCCAATGATTCCGCCAGCCCATAATCCGCACCATATTGTGACTTTTTCTTGATGCATTTGTAGCTCTTGCAATGCTTCTGGCTCCTCTTTACTCCAAATACGGCAGTTTTGCTTGTTCACGTATCCATTCAACCAGAAATGAGCTTCGTCGCTGAACACAATTTTTCGATAAAAAAGTGGATCTTCGGCCAACTTTTCAAGAGCCCATTCACCAATTCTTGCACCAGCTGTATTTTGAAAGCCTTCACACCTAAAACCTTCGGCAAAATTTTCAACGTAGTGGAGTAACCGAGGCCCGATTGCGCTAACGGCGCCGAACCGATAATTCACGGTCATCTTTAACACTGGCCGATACAGGTGCAATATTTTTCTCAGTTCGCACTCTACGTAAGCAAGTTGGTGGTTTAATGCCCAACAATGTAAATTCGGTGCGAAATTTAGTCAGTCAAAGTAGCCCGAATAGACGCCTCAGTAGGACGATTAAACTGACCATAAAATGGAAGAAGCGTGCAATGAACTTTCTTAACAGACAATAATTTGCAAGCGTTGTTCGTTTGTAAGACGATTCATGGTTAAATTATAGACCAAACTGAAGATGTTTGACTGTGACACAAAACACCAAACGTGCGTGAGCTGTCAAAACGAGTGTTGCCAAAAAGAAAATAGCGAACAAATCACCCATTATATGCAAAGGTACAACTTAAATCTAATTTTAATGCAAAATAAATAGATTCTGGGTAAAAAAAAATTCCGGACACAACTGTTTATACATACCTTTGCATCAAAAACCATCCCATTTGGCAGAAAGATGTATAAACAGATAGGGATACTCTTGTAAGTAAAGTACAAAGTACGCCATGTATCAGGCATAAATGATGAACATTTTCTTCGCTCCAATGAACTAAGTAATTCTCTCTAAAAATCATTTGTCCAAAATAATTTAATAAAGCCTCCCCTAAGGGTCTACACAAATAAATACGTGTTCATAGCATAATTTGTTGTCAAAAAAATGTAAGACAAAAATAAAGCCCAGGGGTAGACAAGATAAGAGTGTTGTTGTTTTATTATAAACACTTAAAAGTCCTTTTTAATTGAGAAAAAAAAAAATTGATGGAACCATTATGTGAGTGGGATGTTCCTTATTAGGTCCTTGAAAATATTTATCTTTTATTAAAAAAAAGATTTGTGCTTGTTAGTTATTGAGAGGGAAGTAAGAGGTTATTCTGACATAAATTTCTTCTTTCCCCTACGCATTTTCCTTTATAGTGTATGTTGGAAGTGTTTACATTCCATGTCATAAAGAGGGCCATAAAAACAAAATGTAATTTAAGACACTGACATAAGATACCTCGTAAGAAACTTGTTCACATTTTCGGTCCTGAAGATTTATTTCTTATGAAGAAATATCATGGACTTATATTGAAGTTTTGTTTTTCTCTGGAATTCATGGACTTTGCAGAATATCCCAGCCTACCAATTATGTTTGTTTAAGGTTTCATTTTTGTGTATCGTATGGCCAAACGATTCCGAAATGGTCGTGGAAAATCTGTTTTATATCTATATGATTAAAAACACTCTAAGAATTAATAAAAAATTCAAGATCGTGGATACTTTTTACCTTTTCCCAGGGAAGACTATTGCAGTGAAAGTATTTCAACTATCGACAATTTATATTCCACTGGATTCTGACTCCAATAAAATTTGGACTATTGCTGTTCGTATATCTCTTAATACTACAAGAGGATCCTAAGTTCCTAAGATCCTGACAGGTGCCTTAGTTCAAGACTACATTTTCAAGTTAAATATACTGCTCCCTTTAAGTCATAACAGATGTATTATTATTTGAAAATATTTGTTAAGCGGTAAAACCGTACAAAAAGTACCTTAATAAATTTTTTTTGCGCGGTATATCTACCTTAAGAGCTTTACTTAAGTCTTAGTTAACTTGAAATAATCAAAAAGTTAAAAAGATGAAATATTTGCTCACTGTCTTTTAGCTGTCTTCGTTTCGACATTCTGGCCAGACATCACCCTAGAGAAGGTTTCGAGAGATCTTTGCTGAATTTAACCAAATAGAAAATAGAATTCTTGGTACGGCTATGGCTGTAAGCAGATTATCACGCTTAGAGAGTTTACCTTTCGATAGTAAAAAAAAAACAAACCACAGTGGCAAAGCAATGCTCATATTTTCGGTTACAACACTCGTTCAAAACAAGACTCTTTTTGTTACCTCGCAAAATAAAGCTTATTTCCTTACAACGCAGTTTGCTACAAATTCGACTTTGCCTTCTATGTTCTATTAGGCAATTCTTCTTTTGTACTCGGAATATCGCAAGTGTCCTTAAAGAATTTGAAGTACACAATTCCAGTGGTTACAGTTTTCGATCCCCTTAAATTCTGAAGGGGTAACCTTCCACGTTGACAAAATCATTGCGTTAGAATTTTGTCATACTTTTTTGGTATCTTTCCGAGTAGATGAAAAACACAATTTCTCCAGCTGGTTCCTGATAATGGCGAATCTTACTTATTAACTTCCCGTCTATCCAGGATAATGGAAACGCTAATCAACAATCAGGTTAAGAAATGTATGGCTTTCGAAGCAAAAGGTCCACTGGTGATCTGGTGGTATATTTCCCCGAAAAGTGGAACCAATTCTTACATAATCTTGGAGAAACAAAGGTAATTGCACGTGATATTTCTAAAGCATAGGATAGAGTTTGGCATCAAGATCTCTTACCCGAAATACGTGCATTTGGTATTGATGAATTTCTCCTTCATGGGTGGCCTTCTCCTTGGGGGTGGCCGTGGCGCGATGGATGTGTGCTCGCTTGTGAACCTCATGATCACAGGTTCGATCCCTGCCGTCGTCTATGTCGTTTTAATTCCATTGAAAACCTTCTAAAATTGTCATCAATGGGTTGCTGGTTTACTCATTACGTCATGTTGTTCAGGCATAACACTAACAACATGTAATTGAGTTAAACTAGTATGTCCAACAAGGATGAACACGAATAAAATAATGTGAATTATAAGCGATATAGAAATAAGACACGGCATTCTCCGCTTTAGTTCAGCCGCCATCTCTGGAGATAAAATATCTGAGACAACAACCTTCAGTCTCAGAACATCGTGCCACACATCTTTCCTATCCTTCTTTCTCTTCTTAACGTCACGCCCGCGCTGTGTTGAAACATTTAAAGGGTAATCTAATCCCTTGAGCGCGGGTAGATTATAAAAAAAAAAAAAAAAAAAAAAAAAAAAAAAAAAAAAAAATAGATTAGGTTAGGAACCCCAAGTCTCATATATATTTATAGTATACTACGATGAATGATCATTACTTCATATTCATATTTTATTATTTTTAAAAGTGACCTCACACATATTTATTGTTCAAATTCAAATGTTAATTTATTGCTGGAATAAATTTTGACTCGCTAACAGCTGATGATCAGTGTTAATTTATATTAATTTAACATTCGCTGTTAATAACAGTTACGCATAATAACATTACTCAAAAACACTCAAAGAGCTCACTTATTATAATAGCTTGTTTATCATTGAATTTGCAGTAATTTGCACAACATGTATCTAAGGTTAATGAACCCAGGTAAGGATAGGTCAATCATATGGTATTAATCAAATCAAAGAGTCAATCAATGAATACGAATCATGTTTTGAATTAAATATGAAGATGGGATAAGGTGATATTTTCTTATATTATACGCGCACTCAAGGTGTTGTGAATACTCTTATAATGTCAAACAACACAGTGCGAGAAATTAGGAAATTAGGGTAGGATTTGAAAGGAGATTCCGATGCACATTGTAATGAGTGAGATATATGTGCCGGGTCAAGCATTCCGCATTCGTGTTGTGCGGCTGAAAAAAGAATCTCTGTACTTAACAGTACGTCCGAAATTGGGCTTAAGGGTAGACTGATAATAATAAGTAGAAGTACTGCTATTACGGTTGAATTGTTTGAGGGGAGGAATGCAACTGGCTATTTCACTCATCATTGTTTATGAAAATAGCGGTAAAATAATGATAGACATGAAACATTGCGGCGGCGGCGGTGCTCGAGAGATACCAATGTTTCAGTGAGACAACGGTCGCCTATCATTTTAATAGCTTTTTTTTCAATTCTTTCCAAGAGACTCAAGTAGATTTTTGGAGCACCTGCCTAGATATGGGAATTGTACTCGGGTTTCGGAAGAATAAAGGCCTTATAGATTACAGCCAGATCAGAGAAAGCCTGAGCACTTAGCAGCGTTTTTGGCGACGTAAAATATGTATGTTATCACTCTACAAAAAATTGTTTGTGATGCACAAAACCTAGAACCGAAAGCTGTTCAATTCCCTCGATGCAAGTGCCATCCATGAATAATGACATTAAGGGAGGGTTACGCTTAAGTGACTGTAGACAGCATTGAGTTTTCGAAGCATTACACACTCAAAAAATTTATTAGTAAAATGGCTACGAATGATATTCGTAAAGAAAATATTCGTGCATTGTACGAATATTCGTAAGATGTACGAAGTATTTGTACAGTGGTATATCTACGAATGCATTCGTTAAATTTTACTAATAACTGTCGTACTATCTACGAATTTATTCGTTTAATACACTAATTTCATTCGTAAACAAGAAGTAAACAATTTGTTTGAGTACGAGTACATTGTACGAATTATTGTGTACATATAACTAATAACATTCGTTAATTTCTCGTACGAATGACTTTGTACTTTTATCTTTTGCATTCGTAGTATTTACTAATAAATTCGTACTATTTACTAAGTAAAACTAATATTAGTAGACAGAATTCATTCGTAGGTTGACCGTACGTATTATGCGTAGAATGTACTAATAACTTCGTATTTTCATGAAGTGCATTAGTATTATTTACTAATCATGAGTAAGAAAAATAATATGTGTTCAGTTCTAAAAATTAAATGTATTTCATTAGTTAACACGTTCAAACGTGATATTATTTATAAAGTGCTGCAGTGGTGGATCAGACTAACATCTGCTTTTTTCGAAAAGATGAGGTAAGTACCTAGACATATGTACATACATATGCCTTAAAGCTTATTTTATATTTAATATACAGCATCCAGAAGCAGCAGAGCATACATACATACATATGTGGAAATTTTATTCCTAAAAGAATTTCAATGTAAGTACAATTTTTTTCCGAAGTTCTCAATATTTTAAATGTTAAATTTATTTTCAGTGGCCCTAAGTACATAAAATGAGGAGTTTTTAAATATTTAATTGATTTTCAATTATATTTATAATGAATTAATTAATTTTTAACTTTATTCATATACACATATGACAATAAAATGAATTTAAAAACTATTTTTAACCTACAACATAAATATCTTTTGTTATTATTTCTTACAATAGGTATTTAAGGAAATTTCAGAGAACATATTTAATGGTAGTAAGTTCTACAATAATATTCGTACAATATACAAATGGAGCTGTACAATTTACGAATGAATTACAAGGGCATTAGTAAATATTACACTGATATTCGTACAATATGCGAATGTCATTGGTAAAAATTCGTACATTGTACCAATAGTATTCGTACAATGTACGAATGGCATTGGTAAATATTAGAATAATATTCGTACATTGTACCAATAGTATTCGTACAATATACGTTTGATTTTCTACGAATACTAATAAAATATTAGTAATATGTACTAATAAACCAGTATTTATTTTGTGGATATCAGATTTGAAATGGTCCAATACTATACTTGTAGTGAACGGTCCGCAAGGTAATTTCGAATCCAACGAAGAAGAGATTCATCGATACCAAATGCACGCATTTTCGATAAAAGAGCTTATATCAAACTCTATCGAAAGACTTTGAAATATCAAGTGCAATAATTTAAATTTCTTCAAAACGATGTATAGATTTGTGCTTCTGTTCGGCATCACCGGTGGACGTTTGAAAGAAGGAACGTAAGTGGAATTGGACGATAGTTAGAGGGGGAGGAGGATTTGCCTGTTTTCTATCCACTTGGAAAGAGATCTGTAAAGTAGGACAGTCGGAAACACTTACACATTGGTTTTGCCAGCGTTGAAGAACAAATCTTTAGAACATTAGGAGGGATATTATTCGGGCCAGCGGATTTGTGAATGCCAAAAGAGAAAGAGCGCGTTGAAACGGAAAAATTATTTTTTTCAAACAAATACTCGTATCTGGGTTGTTTGTTTTTTCATGATTTTATTTAAAAAATTAAAGAACAAAATTCAAGGTAAGAATGGGCCTTACCAAAAATCAAATTAAGAGATGACTTTAATATTTGAGCGAAATGAAGCATTATTTAATGGACTCTATATAACTGACCATAAATGCTGCATTTTAGTCTTTAGATTCCGTACAATAAATGGTTCATAACATGTATGGTTAACTTTATAGAGCTTTTTAAATAATGGTCTATTTCGCTGAAATATTAAAGTCGTCTCTTAATTTGATTGTTGGTACGGCCCAATGTTACGTGTATTCGAGTACGTTTTTTATGTATGGTGAAATATGGTCATGTCGCTTCAGATCAAACACATAACGAGCTGTATTGTTATATGCTACTTCAAGTTTTCTTTTGCAGTCGGCCTTATGTGCTAAACAAATTTGGCACCCATATGTAAGTATAGGTAAAATACAGGCCTTTGTATTTGAGAGATTTCTCAAACAACCGTATACTTTGCCAACGACCGATTGAATGCGTACGTTTCATGTAAGAGTTTTGTTGAAACAAATGCCAAAATTCTAGCCTTTTTCGATATACTTAAGAACCGAATCGCCAAGGTATACACTAGAGGAAAACTATTTAGGCCAAGCTTTATTTGTAGATCACTAAACAGTTTGACTTGGTTAGATTGAGTCTTAGAAAGTTTTTCGATTTGATCGATTTTAAATCCTCGTATAATCGGTACACATTATCTTCTCGAATTCGCTACTTATATAAAGTTGTACATCATCAGCGTACATCTGTAATGATGTGTGTTCCAGGATTTGTGGAAGATCATTTATGAAAATTGAGAATAAAAGGGGACTTAAAATTGATCCTTACGGAACTCCTACTGAAGTACAAAGAAAATTGGATTTTTTGTTTTGAACCTGAACGAACTGCTTTCTTCCCAACAAATAAGATTTAGTTAAGTTGTGTGCAGAATTTGTAAAGCCACATGCCACAAAGTGTCTTTAGCTTTTGGAGGAGTAAGCTGTGGCTTACCATATTTTTTTTTTTTTTTTTTTATAATCTACCCGCGCTCAAGGGATTATGATTACCCTTTAAATGTTTCAACACAGCGCGGGCGTGAAGTTAATTAAGAGAAAGAAGGATAGGAAAGATGTGTGGCACGATGTTCTGAGACTGTTGGTGGTTGTCTCAGATATTTTTATCTCCAGGGATGGCGGCTGAGCTAAAGCGGAGAATGTCGTGTCTTATTTCTTTGTCGCTTATAATTCACATTATTTTATTCGTGTTCATCCTTGTTGGGCATACTAGTTTAACTCAATTACATGTTGTTAGTGTTATGCCTAAACAACATGCAATGAGTAAACCAGCAACCCATTGATGAGAATTTTTAGAAGGTTTTTTAATGGAATTAGAACGACATAGACGACAGCAGGGATCGAACCTGTCATCATGAGGTTGACAGGCGAGCACACATCCATCGCGCCACGGCCACCCCCACACCATATCAAAAGCTTTGGAGAAGTCTAATAAGGTTAGCAATGTAACAAAGTCATTATCAATTGCAATACGAATATCATCTGCTACTTTCAAAAGAACTGAAGTGCAACTATGATTCTTGCGAAAGCCGGATTGATTTTCACAAATGAAGAACTTTGTAGAACTTTTTCTAGAACTTTTGACAAAAAAGGTAGAATCGAAATAGGTCTGTATTCAGGAGGAGTTTGTGTGGATCACTTTTTTTATGATAGGGATTATTTTCGCTCATTTCCATGCTGAGGGAAAAATTGATGTTGTTATTATTATATTATACACGTGGGTTAGGAGTGGTAGTATATGTATGAGGTAGAATGGCTTTGACAAACACGGGATCAATTTCATCTACTCCTACTACTTCTGATTTGATTTTTAAGATATTACTCAATATATACATTTGATTGACACATCATGCAAACTGAAATTCTGAAGGATTTGAGTAGCCTAGGTTCTCACCCAGCAAAGGAGTAGTGTTTGGAAAAGAGTTATGAAAAGTAACAAAATCATTATTTAGTTGATCGGGATCAATATCAACTGGGGTTAGATTTTGTTTGCGACCAATACCTATATCTTTTAGGTTTTTCCAGAGTGTGCTTGAATTTAGATTCCTTTAGTCTTTCAGTATAGTAAGAACGCTTGGCTTGATAAACCTTTGAAAGACTCAAATATTTCAGAAAATCTAAACAGCTTCCAACTTTTATACTCTGCATCGCGCCTGTTCGTGAGTGATATTATTTTTCTGGTACACCATTCATTTGCTCTAAATTTGCTTCGTGTTGTCTTAACGGGTACATGGTTGTTAAAAAAATTAACAATATGACTTTAGAGAAACTCAACTTGCCTTTCTGGATCTGACATGGAGTAAACTTGCTGCCAGTCAACTTGTTGTATACCTTCCTCTTGGAATCTCGCATTAATATTTCTGTAATCTCTAAACTGGGTGTCATATTAAATGTTGCGAAAATTAGATCATGTCTCGAAAACATCGGAGCGGATATCTGATCGTAAAATAAGACATTTTTATGATCATTAACGAAAAACAAATGAAGCAATGTATTAGAAGTCTGACTGAAGGGTTTAGGAGTTTTTGTCGATGAAAGTGGAAGAGGTGTTTTCATTTAGGATGTCGCATTTAAAATCTCCACAAATAATAACATCTGGGTATGAAACAGAATGGATATCAATTATGTTGTAGAGAGGTGTTAAAGTCCATAGTATTATTTGGCCTATAAGCTACACCTAAGAGGCAATGTCTATTGCCAGTCTGAATATCAACAAACAAATATTCAGTCTTTAAACAGTAAAGCATCCGGCGAGCCTTAACCGTGCTTTGACTAGCGTGCGAATAATCAATAGACAAATAATATTGCTGGCAGCGTCAGATGTAATATCTTAAACTTTAAATTTTTTTTCGCTTTAATATATATTTCCACACCGCCACCTCCAACACGATCCTTTCTATTAAAGCGAAGAATACGGCAATCCCTCATAGTACTGTTGGAGTTTTATAATATTTTATATTTTGTCTCTGGTCCTTCCTGTTTGTTGATGGACAGGAGGACAGGTTTTAAAATTACCAAATAATAATAAAACATTTAGTTATTATCTACTAAATTATTGAATCTTGTATAAGCCAGAGCGTGGCGGAAGGATGGACGTGCTAAAGCTTATCAACCAATTTTATTAAAATAAATTTCATTCAATCAATTTTAAATTCCAACCTACTTATATGCTTACTTTCAAAAAAAAAAAAAAACTTCTCTTTATTATTCCAGCAAAGTAGAAGAATACCGAAAAGAACACGCCGAAGCGTCAGCGGACATCTCAACGTACGTTTCGAATCCCATAAACGCATATCTACTCACAAAAAGACTAACATCAGACTGGAAACAGGTGGAGACTCTAATGGCGCAGGATGTTGGAAGTGGTATGTTGTGCAGTTTATCTAAATTGATGCAATTTCTCTTCTCACTTAAAAATATCAAACGATTTATTATCGTGTCACTATATAATACCTTGCATTTCCCATTTCCCGTTTTTTTTTGTAGAATTTTTGAAAAATATCACAAACTATCGAAGCGTCCTAAAGTTTCCATCAGACGAGGATCTTAATGGAGCTGCTGTAGCACTGATGCGACTACAGGACACATACAACCTGGATACGTCGAGTGTAGCCCGAGGACAACTCAATGGAGTACAATACAGGTACAAGAGAAAAACTTCCAACATTTTTGTCGATTCACTCCCTGTGGCTCTTACGAGTAACATTGTTCCTTATTTCACTATTATTCTTGTGTTTTTTTTTTTCTCTTTTTTTTTTTTATTGTAAATGCAGCACTGAAATGTCTTCAGATGACTGTTTTGAAATGGGACGACAGTCATATGTAAATTCTGATTATTATCATACGGTACTTTGGATGGAAGAAGCTATGTCAAGACTGTTGGAGGAGCCAGTTAATAGGACGACAAGTTTCAGCAAAGCGGATGTACTTGAGTATCTGGCTTTCTCCACTTACAAACAAGGTATGCTTCAAGGATATACACATTTTTTTTATAAAAAATAAAATCACTCTCTGTCTACATACATAGGTCCTTAATAAAAAAATCGGATTTTTCCTATTTTTGTTAGCAAAATACCATTCATCCATGCATAATCCTTTCAGACCATGTCCAGCCTTGAGTTTTAGTTGTTATAAATGATATTGGTCACATCGGAGAGGTAAGCTCCTGAGTGGTGGCAATGGAACAGGATATTCAATTTCAGGACTTAAGTGGAAACTCGTGTCCGAGAAATATTTATGGGTATTTGTATGTATGAAAAAATAACACCTTAAGTCACGTTTGGGTACTTTCACCATGACGAATTCAGATTAATGGACAAAATTATTTGTTTACCTATATGCTACCGATGATTCGAAGTTTCTGGAAAATTAACAATTTCAATGGTACAACTAGGCAATAGTTTTTGGTAGTTTGGAAGGTTAGTTATTGGTACCTTGTAACTTACAACTCTCAATCAATCTATTACAATTTGGTGATTATGGAATTAGTCCACAATTTTCTGCCGAATCTGAACTACTAAGATAAGAGGCACTTTTTCATGACAAAGAATATTAATGTACATCCTTGTGCTTAACCGCATTTGCGAAATTCTAAAGATATGCCGATATACTCGTGCATACGTTTAGAAGAACAAAAATCAGGTTGTCGAAAAAGATATGTCATAAAGTGAATTGGTTACCATTTGGTTTGAAATTAAAAAATGTTCTTTGTTATCACGAAAATGCTATTTTAAGCGCATAAATTGATGACATTTAGTTGAACAAATTATATCGGTCATGTGACCAACTTTAGAGTTTATGTACATTTATACCCATTTTACGGCATTTTGAATTCTTGCTACTAAAACATCTTGCTCCAAATTGGCTATTTGTTTTTCGATGGTACCTGTCAAGACTTGCAAGGATTGCGGTTTGATATGGTAAACGCAATAAAATAATAACACCAATTATATTTATTTAGTTAGTTAACCGAGTTCACTCGCCTTATATTAAGCGGGTTGGAATAAGGGGAAATACACATGACATTGGAAAAGAGCTTTTTGTTCCTTCCATAAAGTAGATATGCAATTTTCCTACATATGGTGTTGCAGGAGTATAAAGATCTGTGTCGGTGTTGTGTGTGTACGTAGCATTGCTCCCTTCTTAAGATTGTTCGTCCCGAACGATTCTTTCTTCAGCTTCGCCACTGTATCGGTGCAGTCGATCGCTATGCACAACTTTTAACTTTTCTCTTGACCCTCTTTGAATTCGGTAAACGACATCATTGATTTTCGTGACGACAGTATAAGGGCCTTCCCAGTTTTGTTGAAGCTTCGGCGACAATCCCTTTTGACGATGTGGATTATACAGCCATACACGATCTCCTACTTGGAATCCTGTCGTGTTTGCTCTTGTGTCGTACCTTGTCTTCATTCAATCGCTGTAAGCGCTCATTCTAGTCTTGGTCCTTTCGTGGATGTCGATTAGCCTCTCTTTTAGGTTACTCACGTAATCCCCTGTTTCCTGAGACTCTTGTGGTGGGTGTCCGAACTTTATTCCACTAGGCAGCCGTATGCTTCTTCCAAACAAGATTTCAGATGGTGTTTGTCCTGTTGAGCTATGTATTGCACTTCGGTAGGCCATCAAAAATAGTGGTATGTGCCTATCCCAGTTTCTTTGGTAGTCGTCTACGACTTTAGTGAGGTGCTCTTTTAAAGTCCTGTTGAATCTCTCGACCATTCCATCAGATTGCGGGTGAAGTGGTGTGATTCTCGTTTTCTTAATGCCAAGGAACGCGCACACCTCTTGGAATATGTTCGACTCGAAGTTCCTTCCTTAGTCGGAATGAAGTTCCATAGGCACACCGAACCTGCTTACGCAGTTAGACACAATCTGGTCAGCCACGGTCTTGGCTTCTTGGTTCGGGATAGCGTATGCCTCAGGCCATTTGCTGAAGTAATCCATTACCACCAGAATGTATTTGTTTCCATCATTCGTTTCCGGAAATGGACCAGCCACATCAACAGCAATCCTTTCAAACGGTGAGCCAACATTATATTGCATCATTTTTCCTTGCAGTTTTCTACCAGGTCCTTTGGTTGCAACACAAGCGTCACAATTTCGGCACCACTTTTCAACGTTGTCTCTTGCATGTAACCAGTAGAACCGTTGTCTCACTCTTTCTTACGTCTTGTTGACTCCCTAATGGCCTCCTGAAGGTCCATCATGCATCTCTCGAAGAACCTCTTTGATTTTCGATTGAGGTAACACAAGCTGCATCACATAGGATTTACCATCAGCTGATTCCCATTTTCGCCGAAGAACACCTTCTCGCAAATGAAGTGAGTGCCATTGTGCCCAATAGGCCTTTAAAACTGGACTCCTATCGGAAATGTCATTCCATGTGGGTTTTTCTTCATGTTTTTTCCATGCGAGAAGAGGTTCAATGGGTCTTCAGGGTGTTCTTGTTGAGCAGATCTTATTTCTTCATTGCTCCATCCGCAAATGGGGTCAGCCCTTATTCGCAGAGTGTTGAGGGCGACCACACGTTTGTTGCCATTTAAAGTTGCCTCGACAGTCAGACTTTTATTGTCTCGTTTCGTCTGAGAAAACTGGATCGTGTTTCTGGGGCCAGCGATACCAGGAACCAGCTTCTGCCCTTCGAAGTTGGTTCTTACTCGTTTCCCTGTTGGGAAACTGTTCGGGAAGTAGCCTTGTTCTGAGTTTGAAACCCCATGTCCACAAGGTTGACAAGGTTTTCTTGGTGGTAATCAGCATTGACGGTGTAAATGGCCGGTCTTGCACTTTACAAGTCCGTTGGTTCCTGCGGACATCAGCTCTTCGGCATGAGCATTCTTCGACGATGGCTTCTCTTAGTCGATGTACTCCGTGAGAAGCTTGCTCTACTGCTTCCATTTTCAAGGCAAACGCTAATGTTTCAGAAAGCGTTCGTTTTCCAGCAGTTCGCACGGTCCTTTGAAGATGTATGCCGGAAATGGCGCGAACAAATGCCTCAACTGCAAACTGGTTACAGATTTCCTCTCCAACATCTGGATATGCAAGATGAACAAGCCTTTCAATGTCCGCTTGGAGCTGTTGTAGAGTTTCGCCCCTCTTCTGAACTCTGGAATTGAGTTGTACCTTGAAGACTTCTTTCATATGGCTATTGCCAAAGCGTTTGTCTATAGTCTCAACCAAGAAATTAAAGTCACCGCTCTTATCTGCTGGTATGGTTTGCAATAACTCAGCAACTGCTCCTCTAAGAGCAAGGGTTAAGGCTATATACTTCTCAGCTTCATCCCAGCCATTTGTTGTGGAAACTGCCTCGAATTGCTTCTTTTATATGGATCAAGAAGTTTGTCTATCAAAGGTAGGAGGTTGCATCTCTTTTTTTCTCAAAGTTTCCCCAGAACTTTCCCGAATCTTTATGTTTCGAACACGTTCTAAATCTTTTGAAAAGGTCTCCATTTTGTTGTCGACTTGATTCTCCAGCAATGAAACATGTTCATCAAGTGCAGATATATTATTCTCGATGCGTACAAGCTTGCCTTCTAGCATGTTTCTCTGCTCTTCGAGAAGATCTTTTTGTTTCTCCAGGCGTTCGAGAATATTGTTTTGTTCATTTCGTTGCTCTTCGAAACGTTCGAGAACAAGAATAATCATATTTGAAACATCTACATTTTTACTTACGTCTACTTCCTTAGCGTCAGCTTCAAAGACGAAAATGTCCGGGTCTTCATTTTGTTGTTTCAAATATTCGGCCAAACGCAGAACAAGCTTATTTTTCGATCCTGCTGACAGCTGATCATTTCTTAAGGAGATGACACAGCAGTTCAATATTCAACAAAGAAATTGTGAAGCTTATGAATTCACTCTTCAAATTTCTTTTTTGCGGTTGTTGATGAAACACCATTCAATATGGCTGCTGATGAATTCTAATGATTAACTTGCGAGTTCATATTCAATATTCAATTCTGAAGTGACGTATTTTCATTTTTGCAGATTGCAATAAATTCTTTAGTTCTTCCAGTCCCATATTTCTCTTAAAATTGCTTTTATTTTCGAACTTCGAACAAAATTGAAGAGACGAGACAAAATAGTACGTAACATTCGGAAATGGGAATGGCTTCGTGTAATAATTCACGCATCACGGAATGATTGTTCAAAAGAAAATTACCAAGTTGTGTGATACCCGCCTACTTTATCTATCTGTCTTCAATATGAATGTCAGAGAACAATGACATTTGACGCAAGTTGCAAAAATTAAGGCACATTCACATAATGACAGTACTTTTGCGCCACCTTGTAGTTAAAGTAACAACTCAGAAATTTCTTAATTGGTGGTGGATTTTTGTTGGTGGTTTTCTGAACTTTCTTCATTAACAACTTTCCTCTATTTAAGTAGAATTCATGTTCTTTACATTGTGGATTAATAGTCCGCAATTATCTTGTAAATGATGATGGCAACAAAAAGTACATGCGAACCTACTTGATATTAAAGTTCCAACTAAAACCCCTTTTCCTAGAATTCATTTATTATTTCTTAAAATAAAAGTTTTAAAAAGAAAAGTGCAACACAGTACAAGTACTTTTAATGATATCCTGAAAAGTGCAAGGATTTTAATTTTCCTACAAAAATCTTAGAGGGAAAAGCATCAATATGAAATAAATCTCTCTACCAGAAATCCTCTATAAGAAGTGATATAAAACTTTAAAACCTTAAAACTTTCCTACACAAACATCCTCAAGACTAGCGCGTTACAGGATTCCTCTACAGAAATCGTATATCATGGGTTATTTTTTAATTCATCAGCCACAAAAATTGTGCTCTCGAGGATGTGAAATATCTTCGGTTGTTATTGCTGAAAATAATTCTATTAAAAATGGATTAAAAAATTCCCTTTTCTTGCAGAGAATATCCTTGTTCATCTCACTATGCTATCATACATTTTTTAAAAAACATGGTATGTATCTTCTGATTTTCCCATCGCACCCAGGCATTTTATTGGGTGGCATTAAATAAGACACTCTCTCTCACACAGCACAAGGACGAAAACGAAACTGTGATATCCTTATTGGATTTTCAGAATATTCTTCTATAGCCTTGACTACGAAGTTCAAGGATCGACGCATAAATTATTGTTATTGTTTATGAGCATGAATATTAATTTCTTACAACAAAAGAGCCATTTGTTCATTACTTTTGACATTCGAGGTATTGTAAAAGGTTACGTGTGTGTGGTTAGTAGTGACTTTAATGATGGTGAGGCAGGAAGTTTTGTAAAACATAAGACCATCATAATTTTAAAGTAATGAATAGCTTAGATAAAATCTACCTAGTTAACACCTTTGCCATGACTTTGCTATATAAATTCAATGGCTAGAGAAATATTATGTTCCACAGGAAGACTGTCCGTGTTTTTAATAATTTTTTTTGTATATTGTTAGGTCTTAGCTGGATTGTGTGTAGATACTACGGTAGCAGGTTATGAGAAAAACATGCCACACAGTATAAAGTTCAGGGTTAAAAGTAATTTGTAGGAAGTCGTGTAATTTTTCTGAGTTATTTAATTAGCTTTTCTTTCTCTTTGAAGTCTGTGGGGAGGTATCTTAGAAAAAATATGAGTATTAGCTATTTTATATCCCCATTGAGTAAACTTTTAAAATTGCACATTCCACGTCATTAAAATGGAGAAAAGTTAGAAAAAAAGTATTCAACTGTACGAAGTAAATAAGATTTAAGGGTCTTACCAGTGATTTCTCGAGAAACTCTTTATTAGGTTTTGGTGTTCTTCTTGCAATAGATTCCAATTTTGACTCATCGTTTTTTAATATACCTATATCTTAAGACTTGAGGTCATATTTGTGTAAGAGTACGTGAATCTAAACGTTTCCTTACGGTACCGGTTCTGATCATTTTTTTAAAAATAAAAAGTTTTAAAATTTAAAAAAATTTTTATTTTGATTTTTAAGAAAAATATCAAAATTTTTGATGTGTAAACATCTTTGCCGGTGATAGGGTAACTCAAAAACGTGGGTGAAACTTATACGTTCCGTGTAGCAACTTACCTTATGGAAGATTGCATTTAAGACCCTGTTTACATTGGGAATATTGCATACCTACTAAATCGTGTTTACATTGGAAACTTAGAGTATCTACTGCAATCTCGATTTTAGCACTTCCTATTGCTATAGCTAGAACTACTCGTAAATATATTCACTCCCCCAACATTTCTTCACCTCTCGACCAATATGTCAAAAAGAAGAAAAACAAAACAACTGGTGTAAAATTTCATAGCGAGTTATTCCATGTTTTAAACAAATCCACTTCACGTTAATGATGGACGATTACATTTTATTTTATGCTCCCGAAAAATGCATTTTCACAGTTGACATTTAAAAATCCGAAAAATGTTGTTCAGGGCAATCAGTTGACATCTGCAACGAAATATTCTCGATACGTCAAAATTTAATATGTTCCTTATCTTATCTGTCATATCATATAATTATTTTAATTATTGAATTAAATATTCTATATTATATATATATACTCGTTATATATAAATATATATACATGCATTTATCATTCGCTATATCAAAATATAGACCGTTATCCATCTGTCAAGCCATGAACTGGATGATGACTACGACTTCAAAGGATTAAAAAATTTATTTTTCTTTTACCACTTATATTTACTTTAACAATTTTCATTACAAAGTGGAAATGATGTCAATCGTTTTATAAATCTCTGACAGAGGGAGTAAGATAAATCAGAGGATTAAGATCAATGTGAACATCGCCTATAGCAGAAAAGACTTTAAGACCCTGATAACACTACTCTCTTTTTCGTCTTTTTGACATATTTGATGTGAGGCGAAGAAATGTTGCGGAATGAAGCTACACTTCTATATCTTAAACCCAAACTGTAAAAAAAAAAACGAAAGACGAAAAAAACGAAAAAAAGAATCGTAGTCAGGATCCAAAAGTCAAACTGAAGTTTCATATTTTCGTGCACCATTAGGGGCGGTCACATTCTCAAATATGTTTGACAAGAACGGCATGATTGGCTTGATTTTAATAAAGTGAACGCTCCATCTAATGGCTTGTCAAACATACTGGATGGATTTCAAAATGTTTTGATTTTTTGGATGACAAGCATATTTGCGAATGTGAACGCATGTTCATCAAGCCTAAAGCAAATTTCATTTCCATGAACTTCTCGACCTGTACAAATCGTAAGAAAATATATCAAAATGAGCTTAAAAATCAATAGCGGTAGACTTTGCAGATTTTGAATATAAAATCCAAGTAAATTTCCTCATCTAAAATTTCATGTTTGTCCACCATGGTTAAAATTCTAATCAGAAGTGATGTTTGACAGCATGTTTGACGAATGTGAACGCTTCTGATTTTCATTCATCACCCCAGTATTGGAGTGCTCTAAACGACAAAAACATAGTTTCGAGAAAATGACGACAAAGGCTTATGTGGCAGACCAATGCTGACCATTCTTTCACAAAAGTGCGTTTAGATCATTGGAAGACTGATATCTTTAGCAATAGTAGAGATAGGAGAGATTTAATCAAACCTATAGAAAAATCAGCTTTTTGTTAATAAGAACTCATTCCTAACTCAAATATGGTGAAAATGCATATGCATCACTACAATACGAAATATTCATCATGACGTGCTTGTCAAACAAATTTGATAATGTGAACGCTCCTATTAATGCTCCGAGCAGATAGTTGCAGTATGACTGCTTTTAAACGATGCTATATCACTCTGGAATTCTTGAGCATGTTTGCGAGAGACGTATTTGGTGGCGGAGTTAAACGCAATTGCTGAGGTTGAATAAAATGCGGAGTTGTCGTTCTTTCTTCTTTCTTCTTTCTTCTTTCTTCTTTCTTCTTTCTTCTTTCTTCTTTCTTCTTTCTTCTTTCTTCTTTCTTCTTTCTTCTTTCTTCTTTCTTCTTTCTTCTTTCTTCTTTCTTCTGTCTTCTTTCTTCTTTCTTCTTTATTCTTTCTTCTTTCTTCTTTCTGGAGTGTTTCATTTTCTATTTGGCGTTCGCTCAGTGAAATCTCCTTTAACTGAGTAAAGTAAGGAGTGCGAAGAGAACTTATAGTAAAAATCGCTGTGTTTAAAAATCGTTTTCGTGTAAAATCAGCCTATTTAGTATAAAAATGTAATTTTGTCTCAAACAAAATCCCTGTTTAAATGTAAGTCTAAAAAACTTTACGTTACGAATCGGAGTCCAATGGTACGTTCTTTTTCTTACAGTATTTAAATTTTGAAATAAATATGTTTGTTCCTTTACAAAACAATTTTTTTTTGAAAATTTGAATACACAATACTATTCAAACTTTTGGGAAGCCTTAGCATAAAAAAAGTTATCGAAATCGCTTATGGGTTTTTTGAAAAAATCACAAAAAAAAAAAATTAATAATCATTTTTCGCAATTTTTTTTTTACAACCATTACCTAGTAGTACCCCTTGGCAAAATGGTTAGTGCGTCATGCGGAAGGTCTCGAGTTCGATTCTCAGCCGCTGCTAGAAAGTTTTTTTTTATGGGTGTACTGCCTCTTGCGAGGAATTGACAAATTCTCCAAGAGTATCTCTTATCATGGAAAGTGCTGCTCATAAGCCGTTCGGAATCGGCAGAAAATTGTAGGTCCCCTCCGTTCCTGGTAACACGCTAACAGGAATGGTTGAGAGCTGTAAGTCACTAGGTCCTGGTTCACTCCGAGCTGTTGCACCACCAAATTTTGAAAAAAAAAAGTTATTTTAAAAATTTCTAAAAAAAGGTTTTTAATTGGTCGATTTGTTTCTTAAACGCAGAATTTTCTTGAAAGCTTGTACATCACATTAAGTGCGACCCAGTCGTGCATTTCATTCTTAGAACGTCCCATATTCAGAAGTTCATCCAAACATTTATTACTTAAAGGTAGGCTGGTATCTATTTTTGCACAGAAACTAATTTGTCGTTTTTGTTAGGTACACACACCTTTGGAATTTAGGCAAAATACTCAATAAAAATAGCTCAACAGTGTAAATAAAATCGATCTGTAGTCGTTCTTGAAATATATACATAACATTATGTGTTAGAGTGTACTAGTTTTTCAAATTCTCTTAAGTCCCACGATTTCTAATTCTTGGATTTTCATTACAATCTGGAATAAAGTAAAGATTTCCGAGATCTACAGTAGCATTCATAATTTAGAATATGATCATCAGCAAACTGCTTGAAACGTTCATATAAAACTTAAAAGGCTACTACGAGTACCTCTAATATTGGTGGAGACAAGGTAATCTCTGAATAGGTGAATGGGGTTAATGGTTCTAAAGAATAAGTTCGAGCAAGCTCCTTTTCAAATGATCTACAACCTGCAACGTAAATCGGCTTCAGCTTCTTGTTTCAGCTTTAACCGGACGATATCCTATTTGATCTCATTCTGATCGGTCGGTTGTTACGCTTAGTTTTCATCATGGTTGACTGGTATCGGTTGTTCACTGATAAATTTAACAACGGGTTGAAAAAGCCTCTATTACAGTATTCCTATATTACTATCTTTGCATCTCGTAAAACATCTTGTTTATTGCTTTACTCATCCATTGAAGTAGCGTACCTCTTTCCTGCTCTAACATCTCTGCATCTTCTCGACTTCACGTTCGTTGCTGGAGGTCTTTTTTCGTCCTATTGAGCAAGCTCTTCTCATCTTTCCTTCGGGCAACATATAGCTTATGGGTCGCTCTTGGTCTCCTCTGGAGCCACTACCTGTACGCCTCCGTTTTCGCTTTGGGAGCACATTCGAAATTAAACCAAAGATTAATCGAAGATGGCTGCGAAAAACTTCTCACGCATATTCCTTATGAGCCTATCAATATTGTTGCCATTGATTTCCGGATCCATATCAACAGTCGTGGGATTTCTCGCAAGCTCAAGACATATCAGGTTTCCCTTGCAGGAGATTTCGTTTCCAACCAAAATCGTTCAACATTGAGTTTCCTCGGCGTAGTTTGGAATCAACTTAGAGCTTCCTTAAATACTCGAGCTCTAAGCTTGGGACTAACTAGGTAGTCATCCGAGTCGATTTTGGCTCTTCGGAGTTTACGGTCATCCAGTAAATGTCTCAATATTTGTTTCTGTCAATTTTCCAAAAAGCTGCTTCTTATTTATTTTTGTGAAGCAAAAATCAGACAAAAATGTTATTGTTTAGAACATTTTAGTTTTTTTCGCATTTTTATGTATTAAATCCCTTATCATCTTTAACCGCACGAGCAAGTCAAAACAACCGAGTCGTAGAATTTAATTTTGTTGGCTTGCGTAATGATCCGACAAAATTCTCTCCATTATTCCATGAAGGATACTTCTTATCATCACAGACACAATTTCCAACAGTAACAAAAATCTAATTTATCCATCAAAGCCAACCTTCGAGTATTTCACCCACAAACATGCCAATACAAAGAGTGACATCTCGATAATACCTAATGTCCTTGTCCACCATGTCCTATGGATGAAATAATGCCTTTCGGGGTCTATGACAATGTAATCCTATACATACATACATACTATGAATACACATATATACAAATGTATATAACTGGAGAATCTCTTTCATTCGTATGTCATTCGGTGGCTGCCTGTACCAGCTCTAGTACTAGAGTATTGTTGGTAAGGTCGCATTGTTTTCAAAAATGAGAAAATGATTCTATTAGGTTTTTTTTTTGGAATAGGCTAAAAATTCGTATTTTTATTTGAAGGTTAAACTTTGTTTTAATGAAAGTTCTTTGATAAAAATTGAACTTTCCGAGATGAATTAGATTTTTTTTTATTTTATAATAAAGCACACAGACAGACACACAGACTTGTGTTACATGCATTTACCTTGGAAGTTTGAAGCTATCTTTGGTTAAATGTTGGCAATATGAGGTGTTGGTTCCGAACATATATTGTTAAAAGCAGAAAAGACATTGTAATGATCAAATTCGAAAAACAAAATTCTACTTCGTTGATATCTGATCTCACCGTATAGAGGACAAAATCTTAATCATAATAAATAAAATAACTGTTAAACATATAAAATACGACGTCATATCAAAATCGATCTGGTAGTTCCCGAGAAAATAAAATAAAATAAATTAAAAAAACCCAAAATCATTATATTGCAAGCAACACGTTCTAGAGATGAGTCTTTCAACATTTGAAATGTTCTCCAAGGAAATGACAACAATACTCTCACTACCATATTTTTTAAGCCGATTCGTATAAATACAATGCCTAGGCTAAAGCTCACTTTAAAGACATACAGTATTCCCCGCTTAATTGCACTGACCATTTTGTCAGATTTTTCGGTCAATTATCCGGGTGGTTCAATTAACGAAACCCCGCTTAATTGGCCGACCTGTTCAATTAAACGAAACCCGTATAATTGCACGAGTCGGTCAACTAAAAATTAAAATATTCATCCCAGAAATTTACTATGAACATTTCATTGTCAACTTACGAAAACCTTGAAAAAACTGAAAAAGAATACAAACACAAAAATATTTGAACACGTTTTATTTAAAAAATAAACATACATACATAATTAAAACTATGAAACAGAAATAAATTATTCTTAAAAAAAATTCACTTTTAGCTTTGAAAAGGATAAAAAATAAAATGCACGACTGGATCGCACGAACTTGCTCTTATGTAAAAGTACTTTGGAATTCAAGATACATTTTATAAATATAAAACATGGATTTAATGAGATAATAATGTTCAAATGCATAAAATTGCTAAAAAAAATTTTTTGTGTACTAAATTTTTCTTAAAATTTTTATAAAAAAAATTAATATGCAAATTGTTAGTATTTAATAACATAAATTTTAAAACGTAATTTAAAAATTTAATCCTGTATTGGTTTTCAAGATATTGAATTTAAAAAAAAAAATTGTATTTTTTTTTTAAATCAAAAAACTATTTTTTCGAAAAGAATTTTAATTTATATTTTTTAAAATACAAAGCAGCTCCTGCATAAAAATTTTGGTTAAAACCGTTAGAGTCGTTGGTGAGAAATTCGAAAATCAAAAAAACGGTTCTATGACAGGTACCCCTAATAACATTTCCCCCCAAACTTTTTTCTGACCAAAATATAGTCCCTGCCCATAATATCGCACCTAATTTTTTTTATCAAAATCGTTAGAGCCGTTTTCGAGATAAATAAGATTATGCATTATGGGTGTATGGGGGGTAACGTTTGTTTTAGAGCTAAAAAAAAAATTTCAATTTCCCCTCTAGGGAATCACCGAAGACCCTTAAGTACCGAGTTTGAAGAAAATACCTACAGTAGTTTAGGCTCTAGTTCGAGGTACAGACATACAGACAGACAGACGGAATTGCCGGACCCACTTTTTTCGTCTTCGCTATCATCGTAATGTCAACTTTGATCAAAATCTCGAGTTCGATTTTTTTTCCAAATGCAGAACTTGCCCTATAGTACCTATATCGCAAGTAAAAATAATAAATACAATAGTATGTAGGTATGTACCTCGAAAGGCTCATAATGGTTATTTGCATACATTGGTTTGAAAAAATTTGTGATTTGATTTTGATTGATTGTTTTTTTTTGAACAATTTCTTCTTGTTTTTCAGCTCAACTGTAAATTTATTTAGTGGTAAGAAGTATAAACGTAGAATTGCAATGTCCTGAAGAATTTCGAAAGTCGATGGTAATATGGCTTCAACTTCTTCTTTTTCTTAAACCGTTTTTAAAATTTCGGCGTCTGTTAAGCATTGTACTTAAGTATGTTGTCTATGACCACGATATCATTTTCCGGCTTCTCTTCATCTTGAATGATACCTGTCTTTTAAAAAACCACTTCAGACGTAGGTTAAGTAATAAAATATTTCTAATATTTGTTTCATTATAATTTTTTTGTACGTCCAATTATCCGAAAAATGTCCATATATTTTTTTTTTTCGGGTGCATATTTTAAAGTTCAATTAACCGAGTAATTCAATTAAGCGGGGTTCAATTAACCATCTAAAAAGCTATGCTACTAATACGGGAAATTTTGCAATGCAACTTTTTCGGTCAATTAAGCGGGATGTTCAATTAAACGAGGTGCAACTAAGCGGGGATTACTGTATATACAAGCAAAAACCACATCCAATATGCAACTTTGAGGTCGTCGTGCTAAAGTCGATTCTGCTGTACCTACATTTTAAGGATATGATAAACGGACACAACCTCAATCCTCTCTCTCGTAGCATATTGGCAATAAGTGAGCAATGTTTAAGAAAGCAATGATGTGAATGTGAACCTAGTCGTAAATGGTGTTGAAGTATAACGGCTCTATACTCATTTCCCTTTCTTCAACATCAAGGTGATGACTAAACCGTTATTACTTCCACGTACATATGAGTACATGTCTATGTACAATTTAATGGGAACATGTTGAGCACTTTACATAATATACAAAGTAGAATAAGTATTATCATTTTCATCTCTTACGCTGTGTATATTATTTGGTTGGAGCTCCCAGCTCCAGCTCCAGGTGGTATCACACAGATAGTTTATTTATGTAAATGTCACCCGACTTCACTCCCGTTGACAAGGACGGAAATACAAAGTTGAATATGTGGCAAGTGTTGCAACATGGATGATGGAAGCATGAATTAATGTTTTACAATTGATGGAGCAGCCATAAGCTTCGTGCTTCCGATAAAAGTATTTTGAATTCTTCCTTGTATCCTGTAGCCCATTTCGAAATAAAATCCGCAACTCGGTCGAACGTACTCACTCGAATGTTCACTTGGAATGAAATTTCGTAAAATCTTATATAGGTACAAATGTACAAAAATTAAAAAAAAAATCTTCCAAAATTTGAAGGTCGTTCCTTAAATTAGAAAAACAACTACTTGATAGTTAAAATTAAAAAAACAGTAGTATTTGTTTGAAAAAACATTACAAATTTTAAAATTGCGCAAATTTTATGAATTCCTAAATGAAATATGAAATAGTAAAAATTAACTTTAATTTTGATTTAATTCAAACAAAACTTTTTTGTTTAGTACTTTTAAACTTTTTGGAACCTTCTGTAAGAAAAATTTGATTTAAATCCGTTAAGTTCATAATGAATTATGATTTGGTATATTGGTTGAGGCGTTGTAGTGTCCTGACTAGGGTCTGGATTTGATCTCAAACCACCCGTACCTACATAAAACCAAAGCAAACATTTTTTTCTGTGAGGAAACGGAATCAAAGGGCACGGTAGTGCCCAGCCAAGTTCTGGCACTACACCCTTTTTACAGGAACAAACTCAGGCGATTTTTGACCCCTTCCTATCTTTAGTACCAATGAAGTCAGAAACTTAAAACTCCGAATATATGCTAAGCTAGTCAGGCACAGGCGCCATACAAAATATCAATTTTCTGGCATAAGCGGTTCCTGAGATATAAGGCCTCAAAAATCACAAAAACCGTAACTGACTGACTGACTGACAGATCATCAAAATTATGGAGCACTTCCCGACATCGTAGAATCTTGTAATTTTGCACAACGGTAGGTCTTGTCATGCAAGCAGAGAAAAAAATCGAAAATTTGAAGTTTTCAATTCAGGGGGCGTGGTATCCACCCACTTTCTCCGAATTGGTGTTGGCTGAATGGAGCACTTCCGACTGCTGTAAAACGGTGAAATTTGGTACAATGGCAGGGCTTAAATTGCATATAAAAAACCAAAAATAAACACCAGAGTTTTTCTTTCAGGGGGCGTGGTATCCGCCCACTTTCTCCGAATTGGTGTTGGTTGAATGGAGCACTTCCGACAGCTGTAAAACGATGAAATTTGGTACAATGGTGGGGCTTAAATTGCATTCAAACAAAAAAATATAAAATAAGCAGTTTTCCATTCAGGGGCGTGGTATCCGCCCACTTCCTCAGAACTGATGTAAATTATATATGGCACACTTCCGATTGCAGTAGAACAATGAAATTTGGTAGAACGGTAGAGCTCAAATTGCATATAAAGAACCAAAAATAAAAATTGAGGTTTTCCATTCAGGGGGCGTGGTATCCGCCCACTTTCTGAGAAAATGTTTAATTTATATGGAACACTTCCGATTGCTGTAATTAAGGTAGGTATTTTAGTGTTAGGTATCTTGCCAGGACACGAAGAAATAATTGAAGCTCAAATCAAAATAACCAATAACAAAAAGAAAATATACCAAAAGAAATAGGAAGCTGATTTTAGTAGGTAGAGTCCACCCTTCTATCTTTCCGTATCTTTCCAGATTTTGACATGGCAAAATATTAAAATCTTTGCAAAAAGGAGTGAGATCAGACCAAAAAACATAAATGTTAAAAAAAGAGCCAAGTTCTTCTATACAAAAACCTTTGTCTAACAAGTCAGCCGTGAAAAGTACTGAGATCTAAAAGTACGCCAAGTTCTTACTTCATGAAGGTTTAATACCGTATATTTAAAGTAGAATAATATTAAAACAGCTACAATGTAATAGACACATTTTATTATTTAATGATTACTGACTAAAATTTGATGGGCTTACTTGGCAAGTTTTTTTTTATGCCCAAATTCAAAAGGTTTTGAAAACTTGACCAGTGAGCCCATCAAATTTTAGCCAGTAATCATTAAATAATTAAATGTCTCTGTTACATTGTAGCTGTTTTAATATTATTCTACTTTAAATATTCGGTATTAAACCTTCATGAAGTAAGAACTTGGCGCACTTTTAGATCTCAGTACTTTTCACGGCTGACTTGTTAGACAAAGGTTTTTTTTAAAGAAGAACTTGGCTCTTTTTTTAACATTTATGTTTTTTGGTCTGATCTCGTTTTCAGCATCTGTTTCTCATGTGAAGCTTTGCGCTTATTTTTGTGTGTAGTCTTCTTTTGGGAATAAACTATTGTACTGTATACCAAAGTATTGGGAGTTGTTGAACTGAAGGAATGTTTGGCAATTATTGCAAATATCTACAAGGGTCTGTCTCTGCTTGTTGAAGAATATTCTTTGTGTCAGGTGATAGAAATTTGGTGTTTCAAATTTCATATTCATATTTTACTGCAAGGTTTGCAGCTTCATTCCCTTTCATTTCAGTATACCCCTGTACCCAAGCAAATATGACTTTTTCATTCAATTTGCTTAGATCTAATTAAATTTAATTTGAGAAATCTATTAGTTTCGTTCCTTAGAAATATTAGAACTAGTAGGTAATCTGTAAGAATTAAGCTCCACTCACTATGATTTCAAGCGATGCATATGACATTATTGATTGTTGCTATTTTTGCAATAAAGCTTCCTGTTTCTTCCAGAAGAAGTCTTTGCCAAACCCCCTAGATAAATGAGTATGTTAATACAATTCGACAACTTCATATGAAAAGTTGTTATCCTTGTGTTATTCATCGGTGTACAAAATCTTTTCAGTGTTAGTATTATTGATCATTTCTAGATGTAACATTTGAAACAATGCATCAGATGTATAACTTTCTTTGACAGAGATGGGGGCTTTCTGCTGTTGATGCTAGATCCGAATAAAAGGTTTTTAAGAGAGAGGTAAAAAAAATGCTTTTTTTTACTTTTTAATAATTATCAAAACAAAAGTTTGTCTGCTATTGAAACCGTTCCTGTCCTTCTATCAATTTCTGAGTCAAGTGGTTAAAAGTTTTCAATTATCTATACGAGTAGGTGCACGTTGCATTTCGAAGATTCATTTTAAACCTCGACTTGTAGGTTAGTCTGCACAAACTGTAAGAAGTTCTTGCAGCTGATAAAAGAAACTATGAACTTTGTTGCAAGAAGTACCTGGGAAAAACTTATATATTTCCAAAAACCAATACAAACCCCTAATTGAGTTACATAAAACAGAGAAAATATTTTGAAAGCCAGATCAGGATTCAGGAATGCTTGTGAGTTCAAAATTGAATTCAGTGGGCTCGGAATGGGAAAGACATATTGAATGGAAGCGCAGGATGGGAGTCTAGCATACAAAAACACACACAGGACTAAAGAACCACCTCAATAATTCAACTAGGTATGTTTGTTTGTCTTGTTTTTTTGTTATCCTTGGTTTGCAACCTTATTTTGTGTTTTGTATTTTTGTTTAGAGTGTTGTAGTTCTCTTGTGCTGACAAAGAGTTATGGTATGTGTGTTGTTGGCAGGTATTTGCTAGGGATATTTTAATTAGCAGATACAGAACTGTGATGGACACAATGTTGTGTGGGTTTTTTTCACAAAAGGGAGTAAAGGCTAGAGAAGAGTAATCTATTGGGTTTCAAGTGAAGTTTTTCAATTTTTAATTATCCTTTTTCAGTCAGTGGATTTGTTCTTGTAATGTTTTGACGGGAACTTTTTATTCAGATTTATTATGTAAGCTCAGTTATTTTTCGTTTTTTTTTTAATAAATATTTTGTAATAACCAATAAAATTCTTCCTAACCATTTAGAATTATTATTCGATTATCTAGAATTTATTTGAAAACATAAAGTGCAAATGGCTGATGTTACACAGTTTTATTAGGTACCACAGTCCATTTTGGGACCCCTCCTATTGTCATGTTTGATTTTCTTAACGATTGTTCAGTCAGTTCACATGTAAATATTTATGTAAAAATAAAACTTTTCCAATGCGGTTTTTGTTCAGGATAGTCGTTCCTGAAGTAAGAAGTATGTCTCTGGGACCATACAAAGAAGTCCGATATAGACGTCAGCATTTTCCTTTCGGGGTGGGACGGGTTAGTCAGCTGTTCGAAAAAGGAAAGTTTCGGTATTCAGGTTCTAGTGGCTTTGAAATTCTTTATTAGAGTTATCTAGCTGTATGAAGAAGTTTCTTGATGAAAGAAAACGAGAAATGAATAACATTCTATAAATGGTGAAGGTAATCTGAGTAAATGGAACTTTCGGATAATCCTTGGATCCTTTCTCAGTATCCAGAGTACATTTCGTGTTGGCACGATGACTGCCTGCTGATATTTTGTTGAAACTTTGGCAGAGGATGCAGGCTTATGAGATTTTCTCGAAAGCCAAGTTGCATGCCTGCGATAATTGTGATTTCACTCTTGAGCATCCTGAGTATCTCTTCTTCCAATGGTAATCTGATAATGTTAAACTGAGTAATGGTACAATTTATAAATGGCTTTTAGCGTCTCTCTTCTACCATACCTTATGGCCTCACTTTCCCGAAGTTCATCGATGACAGCTTGGCTAGAGTAGGGGGAACATTTTTTCTCAGTGTGTATTGCTGTCCTTGTGGGTCTTTCATTTTCGTCTGATGGATGATTGCCAAATTCGTCTCATTGATGATATCCATGTTGTTCTCCTTGATCATATTGCATGAATTCTTTTTCTCAAAGCTATAAAATTGTCACAAGAGCTAAGTTTACCATGAACAAATATTGTATGTTAGAAAGTAGTTAAAAAAGATGCGGATGTTTTACAACTCAATTTTTTAAACTTCAAAGTTGGTGAACCGTCTGGATGCTCTTCTTCAATCTTTTATGTAGTTAGTTGGTATTCAAGTAAGGCAGTTTTTCAATCTGCAAAAACGATTTGGGCCAAAACCAAGGCATGGCAAAATTATAGTGAAACCATCTCCTGTTTTACCATAATGATGGTGGTATGAGTACAAAATCAACCTAAGGTCAAAAGTAAACAATACATTATAGAGCCTAATTCATAAGCACATTTCTAAACACTAATGTGATTTCTTTTAAGAGAAAGATCTAAAACTACTAATTTGGCAATGTTCTCGGACTAAAGTCTATCCCACTTTGAAACGCGTTCACAAGAAGGCTCTGTATACCTACACAGATTTTTCAAAGACCTTCAACAGAGTTCAACATCGTGTCCTTTTGAAGAAACTTGAGGTGTTTGACTTTCATTTTTCGTTCCTTAAGGCTAAACGCGCACATTCAATTTTTAGTTTCGCAACTGTTTAGTTGCTAAAATGAAATATATGGGCTTATATGGGACACCGCGCACTTGATTAACTCGATTCGAGCAACTAAAAAGTTTGTGTTTTGACACAAACTAAACGATTGCCTCAAATTAATTCGCAACAGTTGAGAGTTGCCAGTGCGCGGTACTCTATCAACTGGTGATTAAACTATTTGATTTCGATCACAGTTGCCAGTGCGCGGCTACCCGCACTCAAGTTATTATGATTACCCTTTAACACCCATATTAATAAAAAACGCTTATTCCTTCTATAGTCCACTGTCTTACTAAACCATAGAATAGGAGTTTAGTCCTGGCTTAAATATTTATATTAATAAAAACAAAATGTTCCCGGAATAGTAAAATGACGTTTACGAAAAATCCTTTTAAGAAAATCTTCTACAAAAGTAAGCAATCTCTTTTTTTATATTCTGTGGCTACCTAAATTGATTGTCAATCGCTTGTGTCTGACTGTGGACATTTCTATTTCTTATTCCTTCGCTAAACCACCTACTTCGGTGGTTTAACTTAATCATAATTAGTAAACGTCACTTAACAGAAAATTTGTTTTATTAATGAAATTTCGCACTTAGTCCAGGACTTAACGATAAACCTCCACTAAACCATCTTTATTAATATGGGTGTAAATGTTTTAACACAGCGCGTGCGTGAAGTTAATGAAGAGAAAGAAGGATAGGAAAGATGTGTGGCACGATGTTCTGAGACTGAAGGTGGTTGTCTCAGATTTTTTTATCTCCAGGGATGGCGGCTGAACTAAAGCGGAGAAATGCCGTGTCTTATTTCTATGTCATTTATAATTCACATTATTTTATTCGTATTCATCCTTGTTGGGCATACTAGTTTAACTCAATTAATTGTTGTTAGTGTTATGCCTGAATAATATGTAATGAGTAAACCAGCAACCCATTGATGATAATTCTTAGAAGGTTTTAATGGAATTAGAACGACATAGAGGACGGCAGGGATCGAACCTGTGATCATGAGGCAGGCGAGTACACAACCATCCGCCACAAATTGTCAAAATTGGTAATGCCTTTTCTAAGTTTCAGGTGTTCCTCAAGGAAGGCATCTTGGACCGCTGCTTTTTTATTGTTATAAATGCTTTAGCATTCCATCTATCTTATTCTTAATGCCTTTTAATTGCCGATGATTTGCAAATTTTTAGCAGAATTAATTCAATTCATTCAAATATTGTTTAGTTACATTTTCAAAAAGCCAAAATCCCTGATGTTTTGACAAAAAGATATGTCAGATATTGAAGGGGTTTCTGTATGGTTACATACATGCAGTGTGCCTGCGAAGCTTCATATTTATGAATTTTTGAATATTACAACAACAACTTGAATGAACTACAACGAAGGGGGTTCTTATTTGGCTGGAGTTATAGCTATTTCACGGTTGCCAAGCCGATCATCAGACTCCTTTATTAGTGGTGCTTAGCCTTTATACTATCAAGTTTAATCGAAAAATTTAGAATATTGCAATTGTATGTAATCCCAACACACAATCTAATATTTATCATTTAGAAAAAGTTCTAAAAAGATTCACTAATTTTTCTTTACGAAATACTTTTGGAAATTTAAATATTCCATCTTTTCCACATTCGTGTAGTGCATCTAAAGAAATAATCTCTGAATCTAATACGTCCGAAGTTGGGCTCATCCACACATTATAAGTTAGAATATTGATCTTCTACGAGTATAATTGCCTATTTAGATGATAAGGGTGTCCAGCACCACCGACTTTTTGCCTTCCCTATTTTGGTAGCTCTTTTAACTTCGGAATTTTTCTGATTGGATCTAAGATCTGCTGAACTTCATTCTTTAAGTTCAATAAGAAAAATTTGATTTGGCTGAATTTGGTGGGGCTCCTTCGACCTAGCTGAGTGGCTGATACTGCTAGTTTAAAAGCTCAGTTGCCTTTGAACGTAGCTCGAAAACAGTGGTTCGGGTTACAATGCAAACATTTTTAATATATTCATTTATTTTCCAGAGGCTTTTTTGGGAGTCTTTTAAGCATTTTAAGAAATAAATTTCAGTTTTTGACCATTGGTTTTCTTGCAAATGTAAATATTAAAAATTCTAAGCCTCATGAACATAAGAGCAGGTTTGTCTGAATCAGCCGTCAATTTTATGTTTTAACCTATTTTTTTAAATAACCTGTCTTCTACTCACCCTTCTTACCCAGAAGATAAGCCACTATAAATATTTCCTTCAAATTTCAGGTAATCTTGAAAGTGCTCTCACAATGACCAATGAACTGCTCGAAATAATTCCTGACCACGAACGTGCTAGTGGAAATAAAGTCTTCTACGAAAAAGAACTTGAAGAACTGGCGGTAAAAAATATCAAAAAGAAAGTCAAACGCGATGACGGATCAGATGATATTGCCATTTCTGATCTCGTAAGTATATTTTTCTTTTATCTTAATCAAAATTCGATTATTTCTCATTAACATAACTCCAATAGCCAATTGAAATAAAAGATGAATCCGAATACGACTTATCTGAACGTAAGGTCTATGAGATGTTGTGCCGTGGTGACTTAAAGCCCACTCCAAGTGAATTGAGACATCTGCGTTGTCGGTATGTCAACAATGGCGTACCATTCCTTCGTTTAGGGCCACTCAAATTGGAAGAAATCAACGAGGACCCGATGATTGTGATATATCATGACGTCATGTATGACTCTGAGATTGAGTTGGTCAAGAAAATGGCTAAGCCCCGTTTCCGTCGTGCCACCGTTCAAAATGCAAAGACTGGCGAGCTCGAAATTGCTCACTATAGAATAAGTAAATCCTCATGGCTTAAGACTGAAGAACACCCTTTGATTGGGAATATTGTGCAGCGCACAGCTGATATGACGGGTCTGGACATGTCTGCTGCCGAAGAGCTCCAAGTTGTTAACTATGGCATTGGTGGTCATTACGAGCCTCATTTTGATTTCGCCCGAAAGGAAGAGTCCCGGGCATTTCACAGTCTTGGTACTGGAAATCGTATTGCCACAGTCCTCTTCTATGTGAGTATCCATGTCATTTTACTGCTGCAAAGACCATTTTTATGTTTTTCCTGTTAAATCCCTCCAGATGAGTGACGTTGAACAAGGTGGTGCCACAGTTTTCACTGCACTCCGCAAGTCCCTGCAGCCAAAGAAGGGCACAGCAGCATTTTGGTGGAATTTGCATAGATCCGGAGAGGGTGATTTCAGAACGAGGCATGCTGCATGCCCTGTCCTCACTGGATCCAAATGGGGTGAGTTTGGAAAAAGCATTTTCCACGAAAACCACATTCATGTGGGATTTATTTCACATACATTTCATTTTTAATGTTTTTTTTTTGTGCCTTTTTAATTCTATTCACAGTTTCAAATAAATGGATCCACGAGCGTGAACAAGAATTCATACGTCCATGTGGTCTACAACCTGACCACGGAGAGTTTGCCATTTAGTGCGGTTCCGGTTGGCGGCACAGACCGATGGGGGGCCGGAGGTTGGAAAGGGAGAAAGACGTGAAAACAAGGATTTTACAATATAGTTATATATAGACTTAGTTATGTATGTGTGCTCTCTTAATACTCGAACAAATTAAATACACTCGATCGAAAAAGTATTGGTTCGGTTGTTTAAAATTATTTATTTTAAGTCTTTTTTTTCTTGTACTTAAATCTCCCTTATGAGTCTTCTACTTCTATAAAAGGAGTTCCTTTACCAGTGCAATATTTCTTTCTGTTAAAATTTTCTTTATAAAAAAACAGTACACTTGTGGTAAAAAAATGCCACAACTTTAGTTAATTCTTAATATAATTTTCAATGAATTTTGTCTTATCATGCCAAAAAGATGGCATCTAATGATACTCGTAGCATGTTTAATGAACAAGTGAATCATTACTTTTTTGGTAGAGTGTATAAAAGACTAGTGAAATTTTTCATAATTAAATTAGAATATATTCTGTATATCGATATAGACATATATACAGATTAAGCAAAAAAGAGGAAACATGAAATAGGTAGGTAATCTAATTGAATCTTAAATCTTGTTATAAGTTTAATATGTACAGACGCTGAAGAATTTTATATTTTAATTTTTAAGTATCAACCTACCTATTCAAATGTGTTCTTTTTTATCAAAGAGAAATAAAATGTTGAAGACGAAAATGTAAATAAATTGTTTCTTTTCAATGCACATTTACAGGAATAAGTATAATTTTTTCACATGTGTTATTCCCTTGGGGAATAAATTTAATTGTAAGAAATGTAAGACTAATGGATTATAATGTACATTCGAGCTAGAAGAGACCCGGGGCCTAGAGACTTACAACTCTCAATCATTCCAGTATACGTGTTGTTGGTGGTGAATGGAGAGGACCTACGATTTTCTGCCGAATCCGAACGGCTGAGATGAGAAGCAATTTTCGTGACAAGAGTTACTCTTGGAAGATTTATCACGTCCTCGCAAGTGGCAGCACCCCTGAATAAAAAAAAAACACTAACCACTGCACTAACAGATACTACAGCAGATTATTTTATTCCATATGAAATAAATAATTAAAAAGAAATTTAAATAAAAATCAAATCACATCCCCTCTAATTTTTTTTTTTGCTACAGCCCAGCCTTGAGCTAAGCAAAGTCCTAGGTGAAGGAATTTTTAAATGCGACATAACGATAAAACTAATTATTTTCTTCAAACGTTTGCAGAGTCCAATGGCAGATATTTAGGAGCTTAAGTTCTTTAGGTACAAGTGATTTGATTATGAAAGTTTTGAAGATACCTTCATGATGCCAGACATCACGGCTGTCCATTAGGGTGGAGCGTACAACTTTTTATCCTTTCGAATTCTAATAGTTTTAAAAGTTGCATAATTATGTTAAAAATACGTAAAAAAAAATAATTTAACTTTTGTTAGCCTTCTACCGCAGCTCAAAGGTTAGCAAAATAAGCTAAATACTCACTTTTAACTTGCGACTTATAGGTAGGTACTATAAGGCAAGTTATGCATTCGGAAAAAAATCGAACTCGGGATTTTTATCAAAGTTGACATTACGATGATAGCGAAGACTAAAAAAGTGGGTATCGTTTTTTTTAACACCGAAAAAAAACGGTACCTGCCATACGATTTTTTTCAAAATCCTATACATATTTTTTTTACTCAAGAACTGTCCCAAAGATTTAAAAAAAAAAGAGGCTGAGTGCGACCCAAACTGATAACTTCCCATTTGTGGTCTTGAAAACTTTATATTTAGTTTTTTTTTCAAATAACCGACAATAAGCGACATTAATAAAGATCTCTTTGTCGTGAGCAACAAAAAATTTTTTTTATTTGTCACTTAGTTGAACCAAAATTGTCTCTTAGCACACTATGATTCAACTAGAACTTTCTTCGTTTTTCTCGTTTCCTGAACAATTTTAGAAATGTCGCTTAGTAGGTATATGTACATTCTTACGGGAAGGTATCCAGTCGATCTCGTACTGTGGAGGAGTGTAGACGCTTTCGACTTTCACAGTGACTTAAACTAAAATCGGGTGTGCATACAAGTACTAACTTTACCAGTCAAATTCCAATATAGAGTATAGCTCAGTGGAAGAGGTGGCGGACTCTGGTGCGAGAGGTCACCGGTTCAAGTCCCCGTCGGGCACACAACTTTTGGATGCTTTTTTTCACAATAGTGAAGTGCAAAGTATTATAGCAGAAGAGGAAAGACAGCGAAAACGTACCAACAACAAAGCGGGGGCATCGAAAGGTGTTCTGCCAGCTAAAGACCCAACAACAACAACAACAACATCAAGACCAATGATGAAGCAATCAACGGCATCAAAACCGGGGACATCAAAAGATGCCCTGTCTAAGTCGACTGATGCGATAGCGTTACCATCATCTGATGTAGAAACGGCACCATCAGCCGTTGCGTCAACGAAGAGAAGGAAGAGGGTACAAAGTGTGCCTAACCTGGTAAAGCGTCGTACCATCACCAAAGCTGAGCTGCAAGCTGAAGGGAAGGTGACGGCGCAAAAGGCAACAACACCAGCAGCAGACACAAGGAAAACTGTGAATCCCTCGCCAACCGATGATGACGAGGCGATATCATATATGTCCGAGGGTGGAGAGGGTCTCTACACCACGGGCGATAGTCAAACCTTTGTGGACTTGTCCACTCCAGAGGCGTCCGCAGACGAAGAGGAAGAGGAGACTATCCAAGCCAAAATTGGTGCAGTACAGGGGCAGATTGAGAACCTTCAAAGCAATCTTGCCTCAATGATTCAAGCTTTGAAAGAAAAGCAAGAGGCGCGCAGAGCAAAAGAGAGACAGGAGCGCGCAAATAGAAAAAGTCTCCAGGCCCCACCAAAGGAGGCGCAACAAAAAAGTGCTGATGCGGAGCTGCAACCGCCAACCAAGCAGCCCCATCAGCCCCAGCTAAAACAACAACAGCCGCTGCTTACAGACAAGCCAAAGCAGCAGGCAAAACAACAACAACAACAACAGCAGCAGAATCAACAACAACAGCCAAAACAACAACAGCCAAAACAGCAGCAGCAGCAGAACCAACAGCAGCAGAATCAGCAGCAGCAGAAACAACAGCAGCAGAAGCAACAGCAGCAGCCACAGCCGCAGCAACTGAACAAGAAGAAAGAGCAAGTGCCACCAATCAATGTATATAAGATGGACCTAAAGGAGACCATTCAAATATGTAAGTCGGCCATAGGTCAAAATTTTACCATAAAAAGACTAGGTCCTAACAGACATGCTATCCACTGCCTAACAGTGGAACAGCATAAAATTGTGAAAAATTTACTAAAAGCTACCACGACTGAATTCTTCAGTTATACACCTAAAGTAGATAAATTCCAAACAGTCCTGTTGAAGGGCATAGATTCCTACACGGAACCGCAAGAGCTCTTAAATGAGCTCCGTGAAAAAGCGAGCGACGATCTCGACTTTATCGAAGTCAAGCCTTTTGCCACAGTTAAAGCCAGACGGGAGAATCGGAAGTTGCCAATCTTCTTGGTTCAGCTTTCACCCACTAGCAAACTGGATAGTTTGAGGAGTATCTCCGTCCTCAACTACCAGGTTGTAACCTGGGATAAATTAAAGAGGCGCGGCGACATGCTTCAATGCATGCGCTGTCAAAGGTTCGGCCACGCCGCGGCTAACTGCGAAATGCAGTCACGCTGTGTAAAGTGTGGAGAGAACCACATTCAGGGAGAATGTAAGTTAGGGCAAGAAAGGGTCCAAGACATGACACTACTTAAGTGTGCACTCTGCCGGAAGGACGGGCACCCCGCAAACTATCGGGGATGTCCCATCTTTCAGGAAATAAAACAAAAAAAAGCAAAGCAAACAGAGATAGAAAAACGACCAATTACGCGTGTTCCTACAACAACGCCCGTTAATCCCCAAATCTCCTACGCCCAAATGGCGTCAGGAAGGGGAAATACGGTACAGCCTGCGCCAAAGGCAGCCCCACAGGCCCTCGTGCCTAAGGCTCCGGACGCACAGGCCGAAATAAGAAGCATGTTGCTGGCCATTTCTGGTCAGATAGCAGGTCTTCAAAAACAGATAACGGAGCAGGCGAAGAGGGTGGACCATATCTACTCTGTTTTGCCGAGCTTTACGCAATTTTTAGGTTAAGGGCGCGCTGCCGGAGAGGCCCTTAAGGATCCTTGCTGTGAATGTAAATTCACTGATTAGGATCGAACGTAGAGCAAACCTATTCCAATTGTTGAAAGATCTAAGTCCTGATGTGTTTATGGCTAGTGAAACTAAACTAAGTCAGAAACATAAATTGACACATAATAATTACAATATCGTACGAAGAGATCGGCCCAACTCGACTCAAGGAGGTGGTGTCGCAATCTTTGTACGAAAAGGCATAAAATATAAAGTTATATACAATAGTGAAGTACGCAGATTTCGGCTGCTTGAGGCGTGTATTGTATGCATTCCTCTCCAACAGGGGAAGCGGATGTTTATAGTCGCGACTTACGCTCCGGAATCACCTCAGCCAACTGACTTTTTGACAGAGCTCGAAAAACTTTTTCAAGTGCTACAACTGAACTCGGTAGAGAATTACTATCTCACGGCTGGTGATTTAAATGCCAAACATATAGATTGGGGAAATCAAGTACAAAATCCGAGAGGTAACCATCTATTTAATTGGATGGGTCAATACAGTATTGAATATATGATCGATCTTCTAGCGACTGATAGACCATCGTTTCCAAGAAGCGGTGCCTATCTGGATCTATTACTAAAGGACTCTAGACTGACAATTACTAACACTGTGGGTCAACGGACAAGAAACTGCTTACAAACGATAGACTACGACAGCGACCACTGTGGTTTCGCCGCAGTAATACAGTTGCCGAACGAGCTTGTAGAGTTAGAGGAGTATGTACCTGCGCATTCTTACAATTACAGTAAGATGCGCTGGCCACGCTTTACCAACGCTTTAGCAAGCGAAATTCGTGCCAATAATATATCCCCACCAAATAACAGGAATTTAACAAACAACGAAATTGACCAATACCTAGAACAAATGGACGAAACAATCCTACGAACTATGAACAGAACTATACCAAAATACAGAGAACGTAACGTAACCGACATGTACCGTAACGCGACAATTGATGCACTACACAGACAAAAAAGTGGACTACTGACAAGACTTAAACGCTTGTACCGACGGTTTACTGACTCACGCGATCTGGAGATTAGGACACTGAAGTCGTCAATCAAAAACATCAACCAATTGATCAAAGAAAATTATAGGTTGTCTATTAATTTGTATTGGAACAATAAAATTCGGGCCGTTAACTCTAGCGACCCGAGTATGTTTCCACAAATTAACAAGATATTTAGACGGAATGATCAAAACGAACTTCCATGTCTTAAGCTCCAGAGAACGGCAGAAAACAGAAACGTACTTCTGACAGCAGGGATAGATCCAGATGACGCGGTCTTGGACGATGACCTCTTTATTGTCGAGGATCCGCTGGAGAAAGTGGAGGCTGTGGGGGCTGCTTTTCAGCAAGTGTATAAGGTGAATGCAAGCATCCACCCCAACCACGACCTGGAAAGCAGAGCTCTACTCCATCACTTCTATCTTCGTAATGAAATGACGCAATGGCGATCAGAGAACCTAGGTTTCATCCGGTTCAATGAAGAAAACTTGGCGAATGCCACCATCGCCGTGCAAGAGGGGAGTGGTTCCCTGTTAGTTACGAGGATGGAGCTTCAGCTCATCTTCGATTCATTAAAGAAGAAAAAGTCAACAGGAGTCGATGGTATATCCAATATTGTACTTCGACATCTACCTAAGGAAGCAATTGACATTTATGCCACACTGTTTAACAACGCACTGAATAATGCATATTATCCAGGGCGATGGAAAACAGCTGTGGTTCATCCTCTCCCGAAAAAGGGAAAGGACAACTCCAATCTGGCGAATCTTCGGTCGATAAGTCTTCTACCGAGTATCAGCAAGGTATTCGAGAAAGTAATAAATAGAGCTCGGCCCAAGTGGGCGGAGGAGAATAATTTCATACCGGATAATCAGTTCGGGTTTAAGGCGGGACATGACACCATTCATGCCGCGTCTAAACTCGTTTCTGATATCCAATGGAACAAAACTAAAAAGCAGTGTACAGGTGCTTGTCTGGTTGATTTGGAGAAGGCTTTCGACACCGTATGGTTAGAGGGTCTCTATCTAAAATTGACTAGGCTCGGCATAAGTAAACCACTATTATATATACTTTATGACATGCTCAATGGTAGAAAGTTTGTTGTCAAAAGTGGCAATGTAACTTCTACCGCAATCTTCGATATCAAGAATGGTCTTCAGCAGGGAGCGGTGAACTCGCCGATTCTATTCAGCATTTACACCAGCGATCTAATAAGTAGTCTAACTCATGCAATTGCGTATGCCGATGACCTAATAGCGTACAGAACGGCTACAAAAGTTGAGGTTATCAGAATTCTCTTACAGCGTGACTTCGACAAGATTCAGCGATATTGTGATGACTGGAAGTTGAAAATCAACTTTCAGAAATGTGAAACGATTCTGTTTAGGACTCCGTTGGCTAGAGCCCCTAGGGATACTAGAAAGAACTGGCGTAAGCTGATGATCGTAGGGCCGCACCGGCAACCACTGGCGAACAGAAGTGTGGTAAAGTACCTTGGCATCTGGTTGGATCAGTATTTGTATTTCGACAGACATATAAATGCTGCTCTGAACAGGGCTAGGGGAGCCTTTGCCCTGACGAAACGGTTGTTTTACAGCAGCCGGCTTGACACCAGGGTGAAGGTGATTTGCTACATGGCCCTCATCCGGCCGATGATTGCCTATGGGTGCCCGGTGTGGTTCAACGTTGCCCCATCTCAAATGGAAAAGATTCGGGTGTTTGAGAGGCAGTGTCTTAGACGTTGTCTTGGTTTACACAGAACACCAGAATCAGAGTACAAACATTACTATTCCAACGGGACTCTATACAACGGAGCCAACATTAACAGAATAGATAATTTTTTGATAAAGCTGATTCGGAGTCACATTGCGAGAGCGATGACCTCAGCAAATAGCTTAATCTTTGGGGCTTACTACCCCAACACAGAATACTTCGAGAGTGTGCGTTTAAGTGGCCATATTGCACCTAATGCATTCCTCTATTTAGATAGTATAGGGTTGATCCAGGATAGAGAGGCGGTTCCGCTAATCTACCACGTCGGCCGTAGGGCTGTGGATAGGCGGCTCCTTTATAGTCGAGACGTCCTCGCACAAGACGGAGCTGAGCGACTTCGGTTCAGTAGGACTGTGTCCGATCGGGATCTGAAAGACAGGGTAAGACAGGAGAACCAGTTTTGGTGGTTGTCTAATGTTGATAGCGATAGTTGACCAGTTGTCTTGGCCGACTTACATAGTTTTAAGGGTATTCTTAGGTAGGGACAGTCAGGGTGGCACAAAAAAAAAAAAAAAAAAAAAAAAAAAAAAAAAAAATTGAGTACATTCTTCTAACGTACATATATTAAAAAAAAAAAAAAAAAAAAAAAAAAAAAAATCTCTGCTGCTGTGGATGTTCTAGTTTTTAAGTAGTTTTAGTTTAGTTTTAGTTTATTTTAAGTAGTTTAAGTTGGTTTGGGTAGTTATTACTTAGTTTTACTTTAGTTTGTAAGTTTTATATAAAAAATATAAAAAGATAAAGAATCCGAGTTTTTTTAAATTTTCTCGAGAAAACAAAAAAAAAATAGATATAGTTTTTTTGAATTAAAAATAGTTTTTTAGGCCGAAAGGCATTACATTTAAGATATAGTTTAGCTTAGAGCGCCCGCATAGGGCCAGTAAGTTAGTTTTAAGTTATTGGATAATTAGGCTAGTTTTTATGAATTTTTGTCTAGCTTTAAGTAGTTGTAAGATAAATGAAAAATAAAAATGAATTTAAAAAAAAAAAAAAAAAAAGTATCGATGTATAAAACAACATACTTTAGAAGTCACTATCGGTGTTCATTCCAAAGAAATTCGACTTGAAATACAATTTTAACTAGTTTTCACTAGAATTTTTAATAGTTTTTTTTATTTAAAAAAAAACTATTAATTCAATATTTGTCAACATTTTACCAATTGTACAAAATTATTCTATATCCCCCCTTTTTTGTTTTTGATTTTCTAAAAACGGTAGAACTGATTTTAACCATTTATTTTATGCTAAAGCTCAATAAAAGTTTAAATATTATTGTGTATTCAAATTTTGGAAATGTTTTTTGGATTTTTAAAAAAGTTTTAAAATTTTTTTTCGAAAACTCAATATTTCGAAAACCCCATGCTCGATATTTTTTTAAATTGATACATAAGATTTTTTTAATATAATCCACAAGATGTGAGAAAAAAAGATTCATAATCAAATAAAAAACAATTTTTCAATATTTTAAAAACGGCCTAATATTTCTTTTAGAAATTAATTTTTTATCGGTATAATAATAAAAACTTTATATTGGTGTACTAAAACTTTTTCTTAAAAATGTTTTAAAACATTTTTACATAAAAGCTTATTTTTTTAAGAAACCACTACAAAGACTTATGATTTCTTTTCTTGCATAAACCAATATTTGCTTGAATCACATGGCATCCTATTATTTGCTTCCATTACTATAGGAGTTGTTTTAGTCATTTAAAAAATTAATTTTATGCTTATGAAAAGTTTTTCTCTAACAACATGAATTTTTGAAATTCTTAGTCGTTTACATAAGAGCAAGTGCGTGCGACCCAGTCGTGCATTTAATTTTACTTGCGATATAGGTAAAGTTCTGCATTTGGAAAAAAAATCGAACCCGAAATCTTGATCAAAGTTGACATAACGATGATAGCGAAGACGAAAAAAGTGGTTCCGGCAATTCCGTCTGTCTGTCTCTTATTCTGTATGTCTGTATATCGGTACCGCTCCCTATAGCCTAAGCCACTATAGCTATTTTCTTCAATCTCTGTACTTAAGGGTCTTTGGTGATTCCCTAGAGAGAAATTGAATTTTTTTTTAGCTCCAAAACTAACGGTACGCCCCATACACCCGTAATGCAAAATCTTATTTATCTCAGAAACGGCTCTAACGATTTTGATAAAAAAAAATGGGTGTGCTATTTTAGACATGGACTTCATTTTGGTCGAACAAAATTTTCGGAAAAAAATGTTATTAACGGTACCTGTCATAGAACGTTTTTTTTTTTATTTCGACTTTCTCGTTAACGGCTCTAAGGATTTTTACCAAAATTTTCTAGCAGGCGCCCCTTAAGTTCAAAATAATATTGTAAATAAAAATATTCGAAAAAATATTTTTTGGGGCTTTTCAAATTAACACCCCGACTTAATTTTATCTGGAGTTCTTACAAAATAATCTGCTAGACCTATTGGAGGATGGTGCTCCGGTCCACAATGGTCTTGAAGTTAAGGATTGGCTGGATGAAGAATACGGTGATCGATGGATAGGCAGAAATGGACCAATTCACTGGCCTGCAAGATCTCCCGATCTCACTACTGAATTTTTTTGTATGAAGACGAATGAAAGAAATCGTTTAATCATCTGAAATAACAACTTTAAGTGAATAAGAACAACATATTTCCAAAGGATCACTAAAAGTAGGAAAAGACTTATTGAGAATAAACATTCAAAATGAAATCCAAAAACGGGCTCTAACATGCATTCAAAACGTAGGAGGACACTTTGAGCACTCATTATGAATGTATTTGTGTGTACATAAAAAAAATTATTTAAAACTACACATTATTGATTATTTCAAACCCTTTACACCTCAGGGCAAAAAAACATTTTTATTAATTTTACCTGTTTTTTCATTAGGTAAAAATAAGAAAACTTTATATCAAAATCAAAATTTTGATCGGTCAAAAAAATTGAATACAATTTAAAATATCTGGCAACCCTCAACACATATCGGCTCAACTTAAATGCAGTTTTAAAGGTTAATATTTCTACAAATAAAAAAGGTCTAAAATAAGGTCCCTACCATTAGTACTGATGGAGAAATTGACCATAACATGGGCCAGGGTACACCAAAATTAACCTTTTTTAAATCGTCAAAAAGTGGTGTCAAAGTTGAAAATGAGATTTTACTGTAAAACATTTTTTTTCTTAGAATATGACCAAGAATCACATCCCAAAGTATGGCACACGAATTACAGGCTATATACGATATACCTCACCGAACAATGCCATACATTTTTACAACGTTTTCGTGAAAGTAAGATTATTGCCCTTGATATTTCAAAGCCATTTGATAGAGTTTGTCATCAAGGTCGCTTATGGAAAAAGTTTGTATTTCGAATTGATTAATTATTCTTCATTGGATTAGAATCCTCCTCTCGAACATCTTAAAAAAAGTCGTATTTTTTGGCTTTAAATCCGAAATTCATAAAATGAATGCTGGTATGCCACAGGGCTTAGTTTTGTCTCCGACTCTCTTTCTAATATTTATCAATGATCTTTTGTCTTTGAACTTCTGATCCATTAAATTTTTTTGCTGACGACAGTTCTCTCTGCTTCTTATATTCGTTTCCAGATGAATGTGCTTCTTCTTCAAATGTGGGTATAGAACGGCAGCGTCTGATAAACTGACACCGATAGCATTATCAAATGGTGAACCATGACCCGCGCAGGATTTAATTCTTCAAAAACTCGATGCTGTCTTATATCGTGAAAGCCACCCCCCCATTCAGCTATCGGCCATGAGCGGCACTTGCATTGAGGAAACCGAAAATCACTCAGTTTTTGGTCTGTGTATCACAGACCACCTTGTGAAAGCATTTTTGGCGGTCTCGAGAATGTGGCCATTCCAACGAAGATCGTCCTTGACACGCATAAAGAATACTGAGAGCTCTTGGGTTATTTCGATGCAAGTACCATTCAAGGATGATGGCAGTAGACAATCCTGTTAAGATCGGAGTCTAATAAGCTTTTGATGAGATATCGTTACAATTCTACTTCCTAAGAAGATGTACGTTAATTTGAGAACGAGAATAAAAGGCTGAGGGTAGGGCTGTCAGGAAAACAATGAATCGAATTTGAAGTTTCAGACATAAGACCATTCATAAAAATGAGAAAGAAAGTCGAAGACAAAACAGAGCCCTGGGGAACGCTAGCATTTATTTTGCGAAGATCAGACAACAAATCGTCCAATACAACATGTATTGAACGATCCAGGCGGTAATTTCTAACCGAAATAAAATGGGTTCCATTGATACTAAACGCATGCATTTTCGATAAGAGATCCTGGTGCCAAAGACCTGTTCCGCTCTTGGGTGAAATAGGTAAGTTATCGACCAACGATTGCTACAAAAGGCGTATAGCCGATCTTTCAGAAGCTTTCGATCTTCGATATATTTCTTGAGCTGATGATTGATCTACGATTCCGTGACCATGACCAGGAGGGACGTAAAAGTGATTGGTCGATAGGAGAAATGGGAGGGAGGTCCACCTTTCTTAGGAACAGGCTAGCAGCTAAATGAGCTAAAAGTACATTTGCCTTATCTAAATAGCTAGTTATCAAGTTGCCATTTTAGATGAGCGTTGGAACCGAAGATGAAGTTGAATTTTTTACGTTCTTGACAAATGACCAGAAATTTCTTCTGTCTTTTGGATATTGCAGAATTGTTTGCCTTATCTTTTGGTGATGTAAGAATTTGGTTCCTTTTATAAGAGCATGACAAAAGCTTCTGACTGTTTTTTTACTTGCGATACAGGTACTATAGAGCAATTTCTGCATTTAAAAAAAAAATCGAACTCGAGATTTTGATCAAAGATGACATTACGATGAAAGCGAAGACGAAAAAAGTGGGTTCGGAAATTCCGTCTGTCTGTCTGTATGTCTGTACTTCGATCTACAGCCTAAGCTACTAGAGGTAGAGGTATCTTCTTCAAACTCGGTACATATTAGTGTTCGGTGATTCCCTAGAGGGCAAATACACGTGTATGGTGTAATGCAAAATCTTATTTTTCTCGAAAACAGCTCTAATGATTTTGATAAAAAAAAAAATTGGTGTGAATACATTTCGATTAAACAAAATTTTGGGAAAAAAATTTACTAACGGTACCTGTCATACTTTTGTATAAAACTCAAAAATCGATTTATTATTAAATACATATACTTAAATTCATACTTATTTGGAAACGTTCAAGAGTAAACATTCCTTGTAAACCTTGTAACGTTGCAAACAAATGAACATTCCTTGAAGAACGGGTATTACGGTTGAATTGTTTGAGGCGAGGAATGCAACTGTTTTTACTTTCTCTGATTGTCCTTAGCAGTGTTGCCCCCCCAACTGATTGAAAGTGTAGTGTTTAGGAGAAAAAAGTGTAGTAGGAACGTAGTAAAAAAAAATTTTCAAATTTTTTAATCCTTTAATTCACTTTTAAATATACGTATATATAGGTATAATAAACTATGTGTAGATATACACAACTCATAAAAACTTATTATATGATAATAATTAATTAATTAATAATTTATTTATAATTATCTTTACAAATCAAAAATATACATTTAAGGATTAATTTTTTTTATAATGACTTGCATTGTGGTAATTAAATTTGTGTGCAAAATTTATTAATTTTGCGAGGGGCTCAAAAATTCTCTCTACGCCTTTCAAGTGTTCTTTTGATTGAATAATTGCATAAACTGTTAAAATATTTCTTAAATCGTTCTTAATTATATTTAAACTTGAGAAAAACCTCTCTGCATAAATTTTCAAAAGCCGGATTTCCAAGAAAATTTTTGGCATTCAATAAATTAACCGAAAATTAAACAATGTCTTCATTTAAATATTCTTTTAACGTTTCTTGTGAACCTATACGTCATTTATTATGGTTTCATTTTCTTGTATATGAAATGGAAATTTTTTCAAAAGGGGCATTATAGTCGGAATGTCTCCTTTTGAAATTTCGATAGGGTCAAGAAGAGTTAAATGACTTGTTTTTTCATTATCAATTAAATCAAATCTGTCTAAAAGTTTTTCGCATAAAGCTACATACATAAAATTGGCATGACTTCGTTTTCACATTTTCTAAAATATTATTTTCAATGTCGTTTCTACAACAAAATTCTTCGAATTTAAATCCAAATCACATGACATATGCGCAACGTGATGAACTTTGTTTTTGAAATCTAAATTGATTGATATAAGGTCACGTTTTCAAACATTTTTCGTAACCTCTAAACAAACAAACAAACAAACTGTTTTATGTGCTTTGAAAAAAGTGTAGTGTTTTGAGGAGCGTGCGTAGTGTGTGCTTTTGAAAAAAAATTGTAGTAAAAACACTACGATTGTAGTAGGGGGGCAACGCTGGTCCTTAGTTAAGTTGGCTTTGTATCGAACTAAGACTTTTCTGTACGATCAGAAAAGGAGTTCTGGTGATTTCTTGTGCAATTGAAGTTGTCCATCGAAAAGTCTTTTTGAAACGATTTTTAAAATTTTATAAATTGAACAAGGCTTGTTTCATTGAAACCTAAATTTCGGCCTAGATCCAATGAAACACATCTCTTACCCCTCTAGTGTTTTGTCTGCCTAAAAATTTTCCAAATAGATTGCGAAGAAACACAAAAATATTGTTATTTTATAATTTTATTCTTCTTCAAAAGAAAAAAAACTTTTTTGCTTAATACGAAACTTATAAGACTTAACCAATTAATACTTCAAACTATTTAATAATTCTATATGGCAAGGAAACCTCATGATCCGGTTCCAGGCCGCATGGTCGTTTAAACATTTGTTTTCGTGATCTAATCCAAACATTTGCAACTGTCGGTGAAAGAAAAAAAAATTAAACTGAGTCTCTTTAAAACGAGTTTTGATGAAACTTACCCCATTTAGACCCTTTCAAGACCGGACAAGCAGCATGTTTCGTTCTGAAGTCCGATTCTTCGTCCTCATGTAAATTATACCAAAACAATAGACTCCCTTTCTTTGGTTGTACAGCCCGTCTTAAGAATGGGAAACCAGTAGCGCCACCTAGTTCAACGTCCGATAGCTAAATGGAGACATAGATTTTGTTCAAGACTTTCAGAAAACTATATTAAGTTGAAAAACTTACATAGAAAATAGCTGTAGCAATCCTATTTCCATCTTTTGCGTTAAAGGATGAATCCTGCTCGAAAAAGTCAAAATGCGGTTCATAATGCCCGCCCATACCATAGTTAGCCACTTGAAGTTCTTCAATGCCATCCATGTCCAGACCTGTGATGTGTTCAAGGCGAAGTCTGAGTCTTTCGGTTTCGGGAAGAACATTGTATTTAAGCCAGGCGTTTTGACTGGTTCTATAGGAAGTTGCTGTTGTTGCCTCTCCGTTATCGGTACGGACTTGCGAACGAGTCATACTAGGCTTAGAAACTTCCTTAATAGGTTCTATTTCGTCATCACTGATGACATCATGGAAGATAACTACATACGGGTCAAGATTCAATTCCTCCATTTTGAATGGCATTAAGAAGCGGTACGGTACGCCCCTGTCGAAGTTTCTGCAGCGAAGGGGTCTTTCTTCTGAAGGCGATTGTTTGATTTCACCACGACAGACTTTCTCGTAGGTCTTGTATTCGTTTGTTAGCTTATATGGTCTCATTTCATCTTCATTCAATTCGGGCTCAACTAATCCATGGCCTTGTTTAACCATGATTTTTAAATACTTTTTAAATTCCAAAGCAGGTTCTCTACCAGGTTCTAGCTCGAGAATTTTGCTGTTTATATCGAGAGCAGTTTTGAAGTCTCCCATTCTAGCAAGGTAGCTTGAGACCATTTCCAAAAATCCAACCGTTTCGCTAGAGTTGAAGTACTCCTCAGTTTGGATCTTCTGAAATGACTCTTTCAACCATGGAATCGTGTGATTGAAGTCCTTCATAGTGAACAACTTTTGTCCAAGTTGGAAGCAATCTTGCCATGACATTGGTGAACTGCAAAAAAAAAAAATTACAAAAATAAAGTTTGAAAAGGTAAAAAGTTATCAGTGATAGCTTACCCATATTTAACACCATTCAGAATACCGGCAGCTACTTCAGAGACGTCCAGTTGGTAAGTTTCCTGTAGGCGAACCAATGCGACTGCTGCTCCTGTTGCATCATCGTCAGTGGGAAAACTCAAGTTTGCACGACTGAACTTAAGGGCAGTCAGAAATGCTGAGGATTAAGGAAGGTTGATAAAGTGCACATAATATAATTGAAATGGGAGCATACATTTTCGGGCAACTTCATTTTCAATCACATTCTCATAGATGCTCCAGTCGATATCGAGACGTTTGATCAAAAGGTACGCATTGATTGGGCTTGTTAGATATGCCTCTAAGTCGTTAGCGGCAGTTGCGTGTTCTTTTTCGATTTCATCAATTTCACTGAAAACATAAAAATATTTGAGTGAAATTTGGAGAAAACTAGGATTTAGACTTGAATTAAGGTTAGGCTATTATTTGCGGTTCTATGTAAGTTTCAATTTCAAGATATCGATACCTATCAAAAGATATTATTGCTTTTGTGTGAAGATGGCAGCCTTCATTTTGTTTCGCGCCAATAATTAGCGTTCTGGTGATCTAGAAGCATATAAAAAGGCTCCAAAAGTCGAGGTGATTAGAATTATTTTGAAGCGTTCAGCAATATTGCGCTACTCGAAGGTGAAAATCAACTCTTAAAAAGGCGAAACTATTTTGCTTCTAAATACGTTAAAAGGAACCTCAAGGGACAAGAAAAAGAACTGGTGAAAGCTATATGAAATTCGCTCAAAAAGTCTCTCCTGAAACTGATGCAATATCTGATTCTTTTCCACCTACAGAGCAAGTCTTTTATATGGAATGGATGAAAAAAGTTTGGCAAACTCAAAACCGTTATAGGTACATCTAAAAATATATGGATTTTCGTAGTCTATTAAACGACATATAAGACGACTGCAAAACTTGGCTTTCTGAAGTACCATTGAGGGGAGACAACTTCAATAACAAATATTAGTCTTAACACTTGATATTACCGTATAACTTTTGAGTGCGTTCTTTTATTAATTTGTTTTTGATTTCTTGTAGCATATCAATAAAATCAGTTATCCACTTCACTCTTAAGAGTTCGAGCTCTTAAGCAATACATTTTTATAGTTTTTGTAGTTCATTAAAAGTCTGTCGGCAAGAAGGCATGTTACATACCCTTTCATAAGTAATGTGCACTATTGAAATTAAAATTAAGTAAGAGATTTTTAGCATTTGATATTTGTTTTACAATTAACCTTGCCCCTGGCAATCTTATCAATCTAATAAGTTCAATAGGAATGCACAATGTTCAATAGCATATTAATACATAGCGCTTATGATCGGAAGTAATAATTTTGATAAGAATGATAGGTAAACTGAAATAAGTATATTCATCGTTGGGTTGGGTACGATATCCAGCTTTTTATAATCCCGCTTTTTAAAATCCCGTCTCTTATAATCCCGTTTCTTATAATCCCCTTTCTTATTACGACGTGTAAGCAGTGAGGTATGTTAGGGAGGGGGCATGCTGCCCCCTGCTTGGGCACACTATAGGATTTGGGGTAGGTGCGAAGTTGGGTGTATGCAAAGTTTCTTTAGCATTTAAAGAATCTGGAAAATAACCAACATTAAATCAATACGTTTTAGCTACGTATTCTAAAAAACGGGATTAGCGGGATTTGGCGGGATTTTAAAAAGCGGGATTATAATAGATCGGGATTTTGAACAAGCGCGATTTTAGAAAACAGGATTTTAAAAAAGCAGTATTTTAGCAGACGGGATTCTAAAACTTTTTCTTCGGGATTTTTGAAAAGCGCGATTTCAAAAAGCGGGATTCCGATACGCTCCCTTCATCATTTTTATGACAATGAAACAACGAATTGAAGCATTGAGATTAAGAAGTGGTTAAGTGACAATTGTAAAGTTTCGAGCTACAAGGTTTCAAAGTTAATCGATGAGAACTTTTGTATGGTTAAGAACTAAAAGTTTTTGATAAGAATAATAAATAAAGCACAAAACAGACTTTCTTAAAATATAATTTTAAATTCATTTAAATAGTTCAGATTTATTTTTTTCTTACATATTCTCTCAAAAAGTGTACTTAATCCCTTTTTGTAAACAAAAAATAAAATCGTTTTAATTGGTAAAAAAAACCGAAGGGGTTAAGTGAAATTTTTAATTTTTTGTTATTTCATTTAGTTTCCTTATTAATAATTTCCTCGAGAGAATGGCTTTTTTATAAAACCAGATAAGCTCCTGGGGAATGAACTGCATTTGCTCCTTTGAAATTTTATTTTTTACTTGCGACTTATAGGTAGACTATAAGGCAAGTTATGCATTCGTAAAAAAAATCGAACTCGAGATTTTGATCAAAGTTGACATTATGATGATAGCGAAGACCAAAAAAGTGGGTCTCGCAATTCTGTCTGTCTGTCTGTCTGTCTGTCGGTTCGACTACAGCCTAAACGGCTCGGCCGATTTTCTTCAAACTTGGTAGATATGGGTTTTAATTTTTCCCCCCCGGATGTTTTTTATTTGATTTTTTAAGACCGAAAATAACGGTACCTGCCATACGAACTTTTTCGAAATTTTATAAATATTTTTTTTTTCTCAAAAACTGTCCCACAGATTAAAAAAAAAAAATCATAAAATTTCTTTTAGTTAAACCTAGGTAATGGTTGAAAAAAATTTTCCAAAAATGATTATTTTTGGTACCCCCCTTGGAACCATTTTTTTGTTTTTGATTTTCTCTAAAACGGTACCACCGATTTTGATCATTTTTTTTATGTTAAGGCACCCCAGCGGTTTCAATATTAATGTGTATTCATATTTAAAAACTTATTTCATATTTACTTTATTCATATTTTAAAACTCAATATTTCGAAAACCCCATGCTCGATTTTTTCAAAACTTGATAAATAAAAGTTTTTTTAATATAAGTTATAAGATTTAAGAAAAAAAAAAAACTTGTTTTACCCAAAAATAACGGTACCCTCCATACAAAAGTTAAAAAATGGTTTTCGAAAATCGTATTTTGCTCGAGAACGGTTCCGAGAATTTTACTTAAATTTTTTTTCTTTCAATTAATTTAGATCTATAATTTTATAAAAAAAAAATTGAAAACAAGATATTACTGACTGTATCAACCACAGAGCGATTTTTTTTTAATTTTGAATTTCTTATTATCGGCATAACGGATTTTAATGAAATTTTTTAGAGAGAAGCTTTTAAAAAGTTTTAAAAACATTGCATTTCAAAACTTTAAGAAAAATATTTTTTTGAATTTTGAAAAAAAAAATCGTTTTTTTTTTGAAAATTCAATATCTCGAAAACGGCTTGATATTTTTTTTGTAAATTTAATTTGTATTCAAACAATAATAAAAATTGGCGTACCAAATTTTTTTTTTTAAATGTTTTAAAAATTTTGTATACATAAGCTTATTTTTTAAGAAACCACTACAAAGACTTATAATTTTTGTTCTTGCATGAACCTATATTTGCTTGAATCACATGGCATTCTATTTTTACCTCCAACTACTAAAGAAAATGTTTTAGTCATTTAAAAAATTAATTTTTATGCTTATGAACAGTTTTTCTCTAATAACATTGATATTTGAAATTCCTAGTCTATTACATAGGAGCAAGTTCGTGCGACCCAGTCGTGTATTTTATTTTGTTGGATTTGTCGGGAATCGTTTTTGACTTTGGTTTTAATACATCTGCAAATGGAGATTCTTCATTAAAGCATTCTTTATAACATAAGAATAGAACCCATATTTGTCCAATCTTATCCGTTTAACGTAGTCACGAAAGCTTATATTTTTTCATTTAAAAATGTTTTTTGTTGTGCTTCTGGATATTAAGTTTGTCTTGAAGATTGGATAGTGATCGAAAATGATCATGTTTATCACACTAGTATATTTTTGCTGACACTTCTTATTATCTGTCTATATTGTTCATCAGTATAGATAAGTTCATGCTTCCGTAATTCCTTTTCTATCCTTCCGAAATCCCGGTCGCTATCCAGATATGTGTGCCCGACTTCTGGAAACTTGTGGTCGATCACTGCGAAATACTCAAGTGAAATATGTAATTATAATTAATAAAGACATATTAAAATAATAAAAGGGCAAGAATTTTCCACGTTATTAAGTGTCTTCTTGTTTTCTTAAATTCGCACTGATGAAAAATGTGATGTAAACATTTATGCTACTGTTCTGTGAGATATACAATCAGATCACCAGTGAAAATGTTGCTACAAACGCCTTCCTGCCAGTCATTGAGAAGCTTTCGTTCTTCAGGATATTTCTTGAGCTGATAATCATTGAAAAATCGTATTTACCAGGAAGCAGGTTGTTTTTTAATTGTATTTATTTTTTAATATTTATTATATATCTGGGTCCATCCACCAGTTTTTAAATTACAAAAAAAAAAAATGGCTTTTCATAAGGACAAAGTCTCGAAGTGATAAAGAACTGATATAGAAGTCGAACATGTCCTGGGAGTGTAAATTTAAATAAATAAAATTCCATATCAAAGGGCACGGTAGTAGTGCCCAGCCAAGTTCTGGCACTACACCCTTTTTACAGGAACAAACTCAGGCGATTTTTGACCCCTCCCTACCTTCAGTACCAATGAAGTCAGAAACTTAAAATTCCGGATATTTGCTGAGCTAGTCAGGCACAGGCGCTTCACCAAATTTCAACTTTCTAGCTTAAGCGGTTCCTGAGATATAAGGCCTCAAAAATCACAAAAACCGTAACTGACTGACAGATCATCAAAATTATGGAGCACTTTCCGACATCGTAGAACCTTGTAATTTTGCACAACGGTAAGTCTTATCATGCAAGCAGAGGAAAAAATTTGAGGTTTTCCATTCAGGGGCGTGGTATCCGCCCACTTTCTCCGAATTGGTGTTGGTTGAATGAAGCACTTCCAATTGCTGTAAAACGATGAAATTTGGTAAAGTGGTAGGGCTAAGACTGCATATAAAGAACAAAATATAAAATTTGACGTTTTCCATTCAGGGGTGTGGTATCCGCCCACTTCCTCAGAACCGATATAAACTATAAATGGCACACTTCCAATTGCAGTAGAACAATGAAATTTGGTAGAACAGTAGGGCCCAAATCGCATATAAAGGGCCAAAAATAAAAATTGAGGTTTTCCATTCAGGTGGCGTGGTATCCGCCCACTTTCTGAGAAAATGTTGATTTTATATGAAGCAATTACGATTGCTATAGACTGATGAAATTTGGTAGAGAGGCATAACTTAATGTACATTCGCAGCGAAAAATAGAAAATCTAAGATTTTTCATTCGAAGTGTCTTTTTATTATCATGTTGCCATTTTGAAACTATACATGCAGCTTGAAAATTCATGACTTTTTTTAGAACTACACGAATGAAAAAAGAAAACATTTGCATACCTGAAAAAATTATGAGTTTACATAAAAAAACTGTTAAAAGTAATTAGGCTATTTATAATTGGTGTGCTACCTTCATTTAAAAAAGAATTTAAAATTGCAACAAAAACATCATCGCGTCCTCAACAATTATTGCTTTTTTATGACTTTGAGTGGATGTAGGTACTAGTATTCATAATTAAGGTAGGTATGTTAGGGTAAGGTACCTTTCCAGGACAAGAAGAAACAATTGAAGCACAAATCAAAACAACCAATAACAAAAAGAAAATATACCAAAAGAAATAGGAAGCTATAAACTAAGTTGATTTTAGTAGGTAGAGTCCACCCTTCTATCTTTCCGTATCTTTCGAGATTTTGACATGGCAAAATATTAAAATCTTTGCAAAAAGGAGTGAGATCAGACCAAAAACATAAATGTTAAAAAAAGAGCCAAGTTCTTCTATACAAAAACCTTTGTCTAACAAGTCAGCCGTGAAAAGTACTGAGATCTAAAAGTACGCCAAGTTCTTACTTCATAAAGGTTTAATACCGAATATTTAAAGTAGAATAATATTGAAACAGCTACAATGTAATAGAGAAATTTTATTATTTAATGATTACTGACTAACCTACAACCTACAAATGAATTCTGTCTACTAATATAAGTTGTACTTAGTAAATAGTACGAATTTATTAGTAATTATTACGAATTCAATAGAAGAAAGTACGAAGTCATTCGTACGAGGAATTAACGAATGTTATGGTTATATGTACACAACAACCTGGAGGTCTGTACCCAGTGGCCATAGTTTGTGCGGTGATATGAAAGGCGGAAGAGGGAATTTAAATCATTATCAAAATGGCTAGGAAAGTTAAATTGACAACATCAACAACATCAAGCAATTTATTTGAGAAGAAAGTAATGTACCTACTCAAATTTTTCAACACTAAGTTCTAAAAGATTTTTGGTTTGGAATTAAGTAAGATCGTTTCGAAGTGAAATAGAGTCAATGGTAATAGAAATGACTTAAATTATATATTATGCGTATCAGTACATTGATAGCGTGGTTTATAGTTAAGACAAAAAGAGGTTCGAGGGGACTCCGTTTAGGAAAGCCCTAGGTAGCAGAAATGGAATAAGAGATTGAAAACCTAAACATAATTCTATAGTGCCATTGTCCTAGGTATGATGGAAGCCATGAGATGAAAACTGGTGGAAAACTGAGGGCTTTAAAGGTAAGGACCTTAAGGCAAATAAATTCATGATATATTTTATCAAAGGTCTTACTAAAATCTGTGGTGACAACGTCCACTGCAGTTTATTTTTCAAACGCATTTTGAACGTTTGAAACAAGGCCCCTAAGGTTTTGATGGTAGATCTGAGTTTTGAGGAATCATGCTGTTTTAGAGAGAAGATAGATTTGCAGTATAAGTAAAGAGAGATGAACAGATTTATTTTGAAGGGCTTAGGCATAAGAGAAAGTTTTGTTAGAAGAATATAGGTAGTGAGCAATATCTTTCTTTGCAACTGTCTTTTGAATGGGAAATATAAAAGAATCCTTCCATAATTTTGGAAAAATTTATTGTGAGAGGGAAGAAGGACGAAATTATACTGCGATCGGCTGACAGATTGTGTTGGAATATTTTGTTTTTAGGAATATGACGGAGTAGCCATCGAGACAAGGAAAGATTATAAGTAAGAAAGTAAGTAAGTAAATTCATTTATTTATAGTACATAATCTCAAATTTACATAATTTATGAATTTTAAAACTATGGCTAAGCCGTCAGCCTGGTTAGCAAATATAAATATACTATGTAAATACAATTGCTTTTATACAATAAAGTATTCAATGGATTAACTTAAAAATCAAACATATTCAGTTATTAATAACATTCGATACTTGAAGGTTTTTTCCAAATATTTACTTAGTGTTTTCCAGTCGCACTCGTTAAGAATTTTGAGTGTGTCCTGCATGGTGAGGGTATTTTTGCCAAAGAAGAAAAGTCTGTATGGTCTCAATATTGGGCATATACTTATGAAGTGGAAGCAATCCTCTTTCGATTTAAGGTTGCATAGCGTACAGAATTTGTTAAAACTTCCATTGTATGGACTTCCATTTAGGTTGAGTAGTTCACACCTTGCCTTAAAAATTAAAGAAATTTCTTTGTAGCTTAGCGAGTCATTGAAATAGTTTTTATGGTTAAGGTTATAGTCCAGCTGCGAGTATATTAGTCTGCTTTCGGATGTACGAGCCTTTTCAGCAAATTCTCTATGTACAGCGTCTTCGTTTTTCTGGATTATTTGGTATAACTGTTCTTTAAGATTATTAAAATTATTCAAATCAATTTGGAGTGTTTCACCACAGTAATTACCAATACTTTTCCATCTAGCAAGTCACCAGTCATTGTTTCTTAGCTCGTACAAAATCATTTTTTTAGCTATTTTGGAGTCGTCATAATTCAATGTCTTCAAAATGTAATCAGCTTGTGTCTTAAGGGTACTTGTAAAGAGTTTTTGAATTCCAGTTTCAAGATAGATTGTATAGTTTGGTGTTTTACAAGGTAAGTTGAAGAGTTTTTTCAGGAAATTTCTTTGGAATTGTTCAATTACAAAATATTCGTCTGCTCCCCAAACCTGAGAAGCATAACAAAGGGTTGATTTAATGACGGATTCATATATCTTGTATTTAGCAGAAAGGGATATTCTACTATTTGAGAATAAGATTATAATATCAACACTAATGTCATCGTTGGCGAGGGCGGTTTGTGTGGTATTTTAAGATTTCTAAAAAACTATGGTGAGGATTTTGCGGGTGATTACTGTACAATTGGCTGAAGAAGAGGAATCATGTTCAGAGTTGAAAGGAAGTCATCGGACTTAGGTTTGACGTTAATAATTTGAAAGAATCATTAAGGATCAGAGATCACAAGATATTGCATTCTATCAATATATCCAAAGAAGCTTGCTGATAGTTTGGGAAGTGAATAGTAAACCTTGATTTCAGGAGAGTTTTTGTATACCAGGGAGGATAAAACAAGACATGTTTACGCGATACTGTACGAGACAGTTAGATATAGGCATGTTGAAAAATTCCAAGGCGATATCATTACAAAAAAGCGCAAATCAATCAATGTTTTTTTTTTTTTTTTTTTTACATAATCAGAATTGGTCGAAGAAAGCTTATAGCAAGCTCCGTCTTTCGAATAATGGTTTGCCAACACAGAGAACTGTGTTATACCACCGGCCCATCTTTTAGTGCAGAGTTAGTACTTAGTAGGCAAACTATATTACAATTAACACTGACACAAGAAAACATGAAAAATAAACAAATAATATTACGTAAGAACAAAACAATAACATAACTTGAAACAAAGAACATTTAGGAGCGTGGACCACTGGTTTTGAGTGGGTGTTTTAATTTACTTTTATTTATATTAAAATCAAAAATATTTGAATTCCAATTTACAAGTCTACCCATACGTGTCAAGGGCTCATGCATGCCATAGTTGGTCCTATGTGTTGGGACCTTAATCATATCGAGTCCTCGAAGATTATAACCTCCTCCCCGATAATTAAAATAAACCGAACATAAAAGATCTGGTGCATCTGTGACGCCTGTTATTAATTGATGGAAAAATACCAGATCATTGTTTGTTCTTCTTTGTTCCAAAGTTTGCATCTGAAGAATAGATAATCGTTGGTCATAAGAGAGGACATACGAAGGATCACTCCATTGAAGTCCTTTCAAGGCAAAACGAGTAAAGTTTCTTTGCACAGATTCTAATCTCTCAATTTGAATATCATAAAGAGGAGTCCAAACCTGCGATGCATACTCAAGATGGGGACGCACCAAGGAGTTGTATAAAGCCCGGGTGACATTGGGATCAACAAATTCTTTACACCAATACACCAGCGCTTAATAAACCCTAACATTGAATTGGCCTTATTCACGATTTTATTAATATGAGCAGAAAAATCTAAATTGGGTGTAAAAAGAACTCCAAGGTCCCTTACAGTCATAACACGAGTTAAAATGTGCCGTGAGATAACATATTCATGAGAGTAAGGAAAACGTTTTTTAGAAAAAGTCATAGTTTGAAATCTTGTCGGGTTGAGGTTCAGACTGTTCTTTTCACACCACAAGACAAAATGGTTAACATCATCTTGCAGTAGAGCCCGATCATTTGAAGATACTATATTTTTATAAATCTTCATATCATCTGCAAAGATTAGAAGGAATTATTGAGATAAGCGAAGTCAGCTAGTAAATTCAACGGAAAATGTAAAGGAAAGAGTAGAATAGAAATGGGCCAGGGTAGAAAGTTAAAGAGAACTCAGGGAAATAAGTTAATTGATGGCTTCTGATGAAAAAATTAAATTAAATTGTCTGCCTTGTTTTAAGTTATGTCACTAACCTGAAGAACTAAGTCAAAAAAAAAAAAAAAAACAAACGATTGGCAAACAAATGCTTCTTTTCGGAGAAGGTATTTACGGGCATTGAAGAAGTTTTATCTTCTTGAGCATGCCATCGCAGTTGTGGTAGTTTAAAGGCACCGGCAATACCAAAGTCATCTATAGGGGATCAGGGGATCTGTGACTTCAACCAGGGAACAGAAAAAATGCACAAGATCTTTTGGATAGGCAAGTATCAAAACGATTATGTACATCCAAAAGAACACCGAAGACAGAGGTATCATGATTGTTGCCTCTTATGTTACTGCCACTTTCAACACGTAAACCTTAAGGATTTCTATTTCTTTGTATATTTTGTTTCATATTGAAATTTATTGAAGAACTGTAATGGTGTTATTCATTTTAAAAAAATTGTTATGAATTACCGGTTCTACGATGATCGCATACTCATAAGAAAAATAAATATCTGTACGAAAAATAACCAGATATTTTTTTTTTTTTATTTTTGACCTTCCCCAAATGATAGACGGAAAACATCAATTACGTAGCTTAAATATATTAAGTATGCGAAATAAAACACGAAGGACTGGATTTTTAACGTTGCGTCGGCTAAATCATAGATATCATTTGAGTTGTAGTGAGTAGATTATTTTTTTTTTCTATTAATATCTTATACATACATATGTAAATTAAAATTTGTCATAATTATAATAATATCTTAAATATGGATCAAACGTTTGTTCGGATGTTTTCGTTTCAGTACCGATCAAATGACTGAATAGATTTGAATGAAACTAGGTGTCGAATGTGTTGTGGAGTAAATATTCAAATACATTTTTTATGAATTTGACATACATAAAATGAACGACTGGGTCGGACTAACTTGCTCTTATGTAAAAGACTAGGAATTTCAAAAATGTATACTACATATTAGAGAAAAAATAAAGCAAAAAAATCATTTTTAAAATTACTAAAACAATTTGTTTGGTAGTTGGAGCTAAAAATATAATGCTATGTGATTCAAGCAAATATTAGCTTATGCAAGAAAAAAAGTTATATGTCGTTGTAGTGGTTTCTTAAAAAAAATAAGCTCTTATATACAAAATGTTTAAAACATTTTTAAGAAAAAAACTTGGAACGCCAGCCTAATTTTTACTTGCGACTTATAGGTACTATAAGGCAAGTTCTGCATTCGTAAAAAAATCGAACTCGAGATTTTGATCAAAGTTGATATTACGATGATCGCGAAGATTGAAAAAGTGGGTATCGCAATTCTGTCAGTCGGTTCGACTACAGCCTAAACAGCTCGACCGATTTTCTGTAAAATTTATAGATATTATTTAAAATTCCTCCCCCCCCCACGTTTCTTTCTTTTTTTTTGTAAGACCAAAAATAAATTTTATAAATATTATTTTTTCTCAAAAACTGTTAGATTTAAAAAATAAAAACACAAAATTTCATTTAGTTAAAGCTAGGTGATGGTTGAAAAAAATTTCCCGAAAAATGGTTATTGAGGGTACCCCCCATGGAACCATTTTTTTTGTTTTTGATTTTCTCAAAATCGGGACAACCGATTTTGATCATTTTTTTTTGCTAAGGCTCCCCATAAATTTTAATAGAATTGTGTATTCACATTTTCAAAAAAAATTTTTTTGGATTTTTTAAAAAATTTCAAATTTTTTTTTTCAAAACTCAATATTTCGAAACTCCCATGCTAGATTTTTTTTAAGCTTGATAAATAAAAGTTTTTTAATATAATCTACAAGATGTGAGAAAAAAAATTATTTTACCTAAAAATAAAGGTACCCACCATACAAATGTTAAAAAATTAAAAAAAATGTTTTTCAAAAATCGTATTTTTCTCAAAAACGGCGCCTAGAATTTTGATAATTTTTTTTTCTTTCAATAAATTTTTATGATGTTTAATTTAATAAAAAATATTGAAATTAAGATATAACAGCTTGTACCTACGACAGAACCAGTTTTTCGAATTTTAAATTTCTCATTATCCACATATCCGTTAGTGAAATTTTGTATAGAGAAGGTTCTAAAAAGTCTAAAACATAATTGCATTGCAAAACTTTAAAATCAATATTTTTTGATTTTTTGCTGATAATGAGAAATTCAAAATTTGAAAAAATGGTTCTATGGTAGGTACAGTCAGAAATATATTAAGAGTAATTTCATTTTTTTACTTAAATTATAGATCGTAAAAATTAAATGAAAGAAAAAAAAATTATCAAACTTCTAGGAACCCTTTTTGAGAAAAATACGATTTTCGAAAATCTTTTTTTAACATTTGTGCGGGTACCGTTATTTTTAGGTAAAACAAAATTTTGTTTCTCTCTTGTAGATTATATTGAGAAACTTTTATTTATCAAGCTTAAAAAAAATCGAGCATGGGTTTTTCGAAATATTGAGTTGAAATTTGAATATGTCATAATATTCAAACTTTGAAGGAGCCTTAGCATAAAAAAAAATCAAAAACAAAAAGAAAAGGTTCCAGGGCGGGGGGGGGGGGGTACCTTCAATAACCATTTTTTTGGAATTTTTTTCAACCATTACCTTACTTTAATTTTTTTAAATTTCTTGAATTTTGTTTAAAAAAATCTGTGGGACAGTTTTTGAGAAAAAAATATATTTATAAAATTTCGAAAAAAAATTGTATGGTAGGTACCTTTATATGTATAAAAAAAAAGAAAAAAAAACATATGGGGGCGAAATTTAAAAACGATATCTACCGCTTATGCTGAAGTCGAACAGACCGACAGACAGAATTTCGAGACCCACTTCTCAACTATGATCAAAATCTCGATTTAAATTTTTTTTTAGAATGCATAACTTGCCTTATAGTACCTACCTGTAAGCAGGGTTGCAAAAGCTTAAGTCACTTGTTAGCTTAAGCTTGGCTTTAATTCACAAGCTAGTGAGTGACTTATGAATTAAAAAAAATTCAATTCAGCAGCTAGGAACTGACTTATGAATTAAAAAAAAATAATTCACAAGTCAGTTGGTGAATTGTCAATTAAAAAAATTTAAATCATAAGCTTCTTAGTGACTTATGAATTAAAAAAAAATTAATTCATAAGTTAATGGATAAATGCTGATTAGAAAAATTATGAAATAGATATTTTATAAGCTAGCGTGATAATCTTATGATTTAAAAACTAGATTTGAAAGCTAAAAAGATATTCAAAATTAAAAATTAAAATTAAATGTTATACTTAGTGAGTAGGTACCAAAAGTTTCGAAGTGCTTAATTAAGAAAACGAAATGTTTTTCTTTTCAATTTTATTGCAAATACATATTGAATTAGTTTCAGGTACTTGAAACAATTTTACAAAAAAATATCAAATAATCAACTCATGTAAAATATGGAAACCAAAAAATTTAAAGGCATATGCATAAAAATATGCACTCACGAAATTTATATAATGATAACCCATCATTTGCTCAACACAAAAATTCTCCAAAAGCTTTCGTTAATAATTAAATAATTATGTAGTCAAAACAAGCTTAAAAATTTCCAATCTACCAACTAACTTATGAATTAAATTTTTTTTTAATTCACAAGTCACCAACTGACTTGTGAATTAAATTCTTTTTAATTCATAAGTCACTTACTCCCTAATGATTTAATTTTTTTCAATTCATAAGTCACTTGGTAGGCGGTGAATTACTTTTTTTAATTCATAAGTCACTTAGTAGCTTAGAATCTAAATTTTTTTAATTCATAAGTCATCTATAGACTTATGACTTAAGTATTTTTTAATTCAAAAATTTGCAACCCTGCCTGTAAGTCGCGAGTAAAAGTATGAATTTCGATTATTGCTCCACTCTCAAAATCTACTTTGACTAATATAGTATTTATGTATGTACATAAATATATCCGAAATAAAAAAAAATAAATTAGTTATACTCTTCTGAACAAAAAAAAAAAATATTAAGCATTTTTTTTTGAATTTTTTTTTTTCAACCAAGCAAAGAAAAGAATTTTTTTTATAAAAATCTGAATAACATTAAAAAAAAAACAATATAAAACATTTTCTTAGATTTTGAATATTTTGACAGGTTTTAAAACGAAAAAAAAAAATATTTGTAAACCAATTCAAATTTAATCAAAAAAAAAAAAACAAAAACTTAGAATAAATAAAACTTTTAGTAAATATGTAGTAAAATTTCTTCTTTTTTTGTTTATCTCGTTTGATAAAAAAAAAAAAACACTTTTGAGCAAAAACTAACAACATGTATTAATCCAGAAATCTGTAGTACCCGATGAGGTAATATTCTTTTTTCGTTGGACTGTGACGCCGAAGCTAAGGTCTGGGAATCGACTTCCATCAATCATACTTTCCCATCTGCCAACTTTCTTGCGGAAGTTATTCCCGTGCGAGGGAGGATAATCAGCCCAAGAGTACCTACATATTGTCTAAAAAGTGATTCTCCTTTTATTCCGGTCGAACTTCTTAAAGCACACACACATAAATTGGTGAGACTTATAACTCACTAGCCTTAGGTCTTGCACGACCTTTCACAAGTCAAATTTAATAATTTTATTATTCAAGAAATTATGCGTCTTTGTTTTGGAGCTGAAAACTATCAAAGGAGTTTTTGGCACGGGGCCTATATCCCCCTGAGTGCGGTTGCATAAGGCCAAATTTGTGTTGGTGATTATTAAGTTTTATATTATCAAAATTTTTAAAATTTTTTACACAAATTTTAAATTTCTTTTTTGAAAATTGACGAAAATTGAAGTTCAAAAATAGCTTTTAATTTTTTACAAAATTTTAGAAACTAAAATTAAAAAATATATGTATATGTCCTACATAAGGGCCATAAGTCCCTTAATTTAATTCAGGACCTATGTAGCGGAAGCGGACCAATGAACGACTTTCGCTTCGTCTTAAAAAAGATTATTTTACGGATAATTCAGAAATTGATTTATGAAACAACTGAAGTGTTTAAATATTTTTAAACATTGAAATATAGTATCACATGTAAGTTATCTCAAGTCTTCGTTAGATTACTCATGTACAAGTAGTAAATTAAATTCTCCTGTTTGATTTATTGATGACAAGCTTGAGAACTTGACCTTATACATAGCAGGTGCCTGCAGCCTATCGCGCAAGTTCAAATGCTAAGAAAAACTGTTTACACTTTTGTTGTGAAACAAAATCAGCATTCTTAAAAAATATTTACCTTGCTACCGATATCTATTTGTATCCGATATCGTTGTAATATAAACCCAGAAAAATAAATCACTCAAAAAAATGATTAGTGTATCATCATCACTCATCACTTACCTCTTCAGCATATCCAACTGTGAAGCCATGGACTGCACGTACGATTGCAAATGAGACAGCAAGAAGACCTCCGTGCTCAAAAGCTGCTCCAGCCCCGCTACCGACGTAAAATATTCCTTCTCAGTATAACCATTACTGCCACCAACTTGCAGAAGCAGTAAAACGCTCAAGCCGCAAATCGCTCTCGCACCCAGCAGCATATTGCACTAATTAAATATGAACAAATCGTATTTTTCAAACAATAGACCTTACTTCGAATTTATTTTTCCTACACGCAAATTACAGTTGCTCTTGTTTTATAAAAATTACTATTTGTGTCTTGTTGAGCGTAATCGTCCGCCAGTAAATGACACTAGTACTCCCGAACCGCTAATGCTATGCCGCACAGAAGACAATACACTTCTGACAACAGTTGGAGCAGATCATCGGTCCGACACCAGCATCGGCTCTATATAGTCTTGAGGTCTTGACGGAGCACACAAACTACACTCGGCACACATATACTACGATCGTTAGTTTTATGCTGTGCGAGTATCCGTTGGCCAATAGTCGTAGATAGATTTTGGTGCAGCGATAATAATAAAATTGTTGTTGGCTTTACCTATGGAAGCTGATCGTCATAAATGTAAAGCTTCGACTCTACACAGACATCGAATCTTCCAAAAGCAAATTATTCAAACTAGTTTCGTGATGGTTCCCCCTTCAGATTTCAGAGCACAATCAAAAGTTTTAGATGCTATACATGTGTATGTTGTATCTTTCGGATACGTTTCATTGGGTTCTAATAAAATTTAAAGGTCTCCTTTGGGATGATATTGGATTATGTCAAGACAGAAATACAAAATAGATGACAATGCACCGACCTATAGATGCAGCCGATAATTTACGACTTAGATAAAATTCGGGTTGGAAAATCTACCTGTTATAGGTTTGTCACAGGATACCTGCTGGTCGAACTTGTTATGATAATCTAAGCCTAGAAGAGTCGAAAGCATTATTTCTTTTTTAGTTTCTTGGGCTATAAATTGAAAATTCAAATTTCTCTTAAATTGCCATGGCTATTGAGATCTAAAGGTCCAATGACATTGGTCATGAAAGCATTAAGTTACCACGGCAAAAAAAAAGTATATTAGTATCTTTTCCTTAAGGTAAGTCGATTAATAAATTCAATGGGTATGTTAGGTACATTAAAATGATTTGCAAGAGTTTGCTGTTTGGTATTTGTTCATAAGACCATTTGAAAGCATGGGCGTTACAATTTTTTTTTTTTAAAAGGGTGCATGATGGTTGCTCTTATTTGTTAGTTCGCTTCAGAATTTCCGAGAAGGATTCAACGTGAAAGTTTAAAGTTCCAGCTAAGCTGAATAACCATGTGAACACTTTATACTCGAACTCGTACTACCAAAGGGTTTTTCATTCAGCGTTTTCTATCTCTAAATAACGATAAAGCTAACTGTGAGTGAGATATTATAAAAATTTTTGTATTTGCTTAAAAGACTCATGTATGGCATTTTGTATTAAAAGTAATATCATTCAGATTTTTGCGCGCATCTTTACTAGGTGGCGCGCATCCAAAACGTTCAATTTTCCATGACTCTGGCGCATACATCAGACTGGTTTTGACACATGGCGTTGATTATGCTGACTTTCATGGGAGTGGTGGTGTCTAACGTGGCCAAATTGCACGATCCCGGTGGTTAATTTACATCACCTATGTTCGGAAATCATGGACTGATGACTTTCTCTGTGTGCAATGTAATTTGGTGGAACTCGTGTGGATTGTGATCGTCCCAATTTTGCTTGTTGATGAACACACTCATTCAGGAAATTTGGATCAACTTAAAACTGCTCAAGAGACCATTTAGCGAACACATATGCCCTTGCCTATGGTCTTTTACATTAAGGTCCTATTCAAGTTTGTAGAGGATTTGGTCAAAATCATAACGCAAATTTCACCAAGTTATGGTCTGCAAATTGCCGAATTTTTGTGCGCGGAGCGGAATTGACTGCCTCTGATTTTCCTGCACCTCTTACGGGGATCGGCGGATATTGAGTTTCGTAGACGTGGGGGGTTTGTTTCTTGTTGAGCGTGGGCGCGGTGGTTGCTTCATTTTTGGCAAAAAACGTACTGTTTGGGAAAAAGTTTTCAATATTTCATAACGTTGTTCAAGCGTCAGTGTCAAAATAACCTATGGTTTAGAAAGAAACCACAAGATGGCTCACCCTTTATATCAACGATTGCCTCATGACAATTTGCATTTCAAGTTGTTTACTGTAATAATAAGACGCATACATAGGTATGCAGGCATACTCTCAGAGAGGGGATAGATGATGATAAGGAAGACATCTTCTTTGAGCTCCTTTTGATAAAAGATATATGAGTTTGAGCTATGCCTTAGCTATGGCATCCTCCTCGCCGGGTTTCCACCTTATTGCGGTGGGGAGGCTTACGTTTGAAGCCTCAGCTGATCGGCTTTAGATTTATAATTATTAAATCCTCAATCGATCTGCTGAGGTTTTAAGCCAACTAAGAGGAACCCACAACGATAAAACTATGGACTTGTCACAACAAACGAACAAAACACCAGCGGGGACAGAAGTCATGGTTGCCGGCGCGGGCTTGGCCTCTCCAACAGGAGGAGGGGATAAGTCGCCAGTGACAAATAAAAACGAATAACAACAACAAGACAAGACGACAACGACAATTACAACACAAGAGGAAGAAGATCTTCTCCTCACCCCTTCAGACGACGACGCGTGTTCCGTTGCCAGCTCCGCCTTCTCAGGGTTGTCGACCACTTCAGTTCGGAGTAGAATCTCCAACTGTAAGAAGACGGTCAAACGACTTGGAAGTCGGAATTGGAAGGAACTCAACGACATTGAACGAAGACGTCTTCAAAACGCTCGTGCTTTTTTTTTGGCGAATGATCCTAAGAGGACAGGAAGGGTACTTTCCCAGCCGTCCAAAGAGGTAAATTCTACAGAGGGTACGAGCGTGAATACTCTAATGGTACCGCCCAATCCGCCGACTGGTAAAATCCAATCAAAGGAAAGTCCGATCTACGACGACGCTGCTGAAGCAAACAGCGGAAACACTTCTCCCGACCAGACCTGGTATGGAGCCACTTGCTCCATCGGGACTGGAAGGCGGGAAGGTGCAACCGTTGGAGATGGATATGGTGGGGCCGTGTGGGAGTGGCGCTAGGGGCCCTAGCCCCATAGGCAACTCCGGCACGTCTCTTCCATCTCTATCGAGTGGAAGTAGTGTCATAGACTTAACAACGAACACGACAATGAACACGACAAAGAACACCGTAATCGAGAAGAAGGCCTCACGGAGTGCTGGAAATCTCACCCAACGGGTTCTGAAAAAGAAACGACGGAACGCTGAGAGGATTGTCCGGCGTCTATCTAGCAAAAATCCCGAAACCTTAACGGCCAGGGAGAAGCTAGCGCTGGGCAATGCTACTCAAAAACTAAAGACCTTGACGACCACTGACATAACGAACAACTCGACAAAAACAAAGACAAAGACCTTGAGAGCGGGAAAGGAGACGGTCGGCACTACGCCCCACCCTGAACCAAACTCAACGGCGTCTAAAAGAACGAGGCAGGATGATAAATCTTCGCCTACGAATCCTTCACCCAAAACGAAGAGAAGAAAGACCTTGATCACGGAAGGGACTACGGAGAAGCGACAATTTGCCATTGCGGATTTCGGTACACCCTCCCGAAAACTCTCCGATGATCAATGGCAGTTGATGGAAGTCAGAATCCTGGACGAGGTGAACGACGTTATCGTTAAGAACGGGCAACCGCCTCTCTTCGGTAATCTCAGAACCGTCCACGGATTCAAGATGCTGACATACGAAGACGATTATACTCTCGTGTGGCTGCAGGACTTCGTCAAAAGAACGATTGCTCCCTGGCCAAATGCAAACCTTCGCCTTATGGGGCTTAAGGAAATAAAAGAACTTAACAGACCCAAAGCGAAGATGATGATACGAGGACAGTCATACAGAAGCAAAAGATTTCAGGCCAATTAGTCTGACATCGTTTATTCTTAAAAAACGTTTGAAAGACTGATAGACCTACATATTTGTGGCACTCTGAAACTGGTTGATTTATCCCCAGCTCAGCACGCCTACACAAAGGGGAAGAGTATAGAAACGGCACTTCACAGCGTCGTTAGCACGATTGAGAAGACATTGAGCGACAAAGAATATACCCTTGCTGCGTTTCTCGATATTGAAGGAGCCTTCAATAACGTGAACAATAAAGCGGTAGAGGCAGCTCTAGTAGACAATAAAATCGATAATTCGATAATACGTTGGGTTATGTGCATGCTAAAGAACAGGCAAATCAACTCGGAACTGGCAGGGATACAGATGAGAGTGTCCACATCCAGGGGCACCCCACAGGGGGGAGTTCTCTCACCACTCCTTTGGGTGCTGGTTATGAACACAATTCTCATTAATTTAAAACACTTTGGTGTAAAGATCGTAGCCTACGCTGACGATCTTGCGTTATTATCTACAGGTAAATTCTTACCCACTATCAGTGAACAGATTAAATACGCCCTTTCTAAGGTTAATAGATGGACTAAAAAGTGCGGCCTGATGGTTAACTCGTCAAAAAGAGAATTAGTCCTCTTCACAAATAAAAGAAAAATACCAAACTTCAGAATACCTTCAATTGAAGGCACCCCGCTGAAGATTTCAGATCATGCAAAGTATCTTGGTGTGATTCTAGATAGGAAATTAAACTGGAGTCTTAACACTAAGGAAAGAGCGAAAAAAGGAATGATTGCATTCTACTCCTGTAACAGAATCTTTGGGAAATCCTGGGGACCTAGTCCAAAAATTATCAGGTGGATGTATTTGGCGATAATCAGACCAATACTAACCTATGGTAATTTGGTATGGTGGAATGCAACGGAAAAAAGCACGAACCTCAAAACTCTGGCAAAAGTACAGAGACTCGCGTGCATTGGGATTACGGGTGCCATGAGATCCACACCAACTGCAGGGTTGGAGGCGATACTCAACCTGAAACCCCTGGACCTTTTCGTACAAGAATCCGCAGCATATAGCGCCTTAAGGCTAAGCCAGACTAATACCTGGAAAAACAGCGCAATAGGAAATGCTCAAATTCTTCAGAAATACTTGGGTGATAGCATCATTACAGATTATACAACACCCGAGCTTGACTTTTATAAACCATTCCAAACTGCCTTTCCAAGCAGAGAAGAATGGCTGAACAACCAACCCTACACCAGTGAATCAGAAATAGCAATCTATACTGATGGCTCCAAAATGGACACAGGTGTTGGTGCAGGCTTTTTCTCAGAACCTCTTGAGCTAAACAACTCACTTAGGCTCCCGGATCATAGCAGTGTCTTCCAAGCGGAGGTCCTGGCAGTGACAACAGCTGCTAGACAGGTACCAATGATGGCGATACCACGGGCTGATATCACCTTTTACATTGATATCCAAGTGGCAATAAAAGCGATTTCTGCCACTGTGATAAAATCGAAGCTTGTCTCCTGCTGCCGCGAAGAGCTTAAAGTTCTTGGCACACAGCACAATATTAGACTCTGCTGGGTACCGGGACGCGTATTGCCAAACTGTATATCAGCACAGATCTCCTTAGTCTGTGCTCAGCCATTTTCTGCTCACCGAATTTGAAAGTATTGTAGAGCAAACTGTATGCTACCACAGAGCGCTCTGTGGTCACATGCAGTTTGCTTGTAAAATACTCGTATTAAAAAAGCTGAAGCAAACTATAGGTATATACTATTTCAGATCGAGCAAAGTACCTGTGATTACGGAGTTGCGTGAGCGGGTGTGAGCCCCGAAAAGGGAGTTAAAATCCTGAAAACCCGCGAAGCGGGCCACCCAAGGTACTGTTGCTCAAGACAAAACATTTTATGTTTGGCCTTAAGTCACAAACAAATTTGGCCTTTTGTCACTTGGCCTTATGTCACGGCACCACACACAATAACCACACCAACGTGAACGATGGCTCTGTAATCACAAGTACTTTGCTCTTAGTTTCCTGGGCAAAATGTATACCAACACAGAAAAATCTGCTTTTGATCTGACACAGTATATAGTATGCTCTTAATTTGAATGAGCATTCTGTAGTCTATTATAGAGCGTCGGAGCTCTGTACTGATATACAGTTTGGCAATACGCTACCGGGACACAGCGGCATACCAGGTAATGAAAATGCCGATGAGTTGGCAAGACAGGGATCAGCGCTCGACGCTAGTCAAGCAGAGATGGTAAGCATCCCACTCTGTAACATTAAACAGAAAATTTCAGACATAATCCTAAGGAAATCCAATGAAAGGTGGAATCTACTTGACACCTGTGATACTACTAGGAAAATATGGCCCTGCTTTAACAAGCAGAGAACTGACAAAATTATTAAACTTAGTAAGAAGTCCCTTCGCTCTCTTACGAGCATAATCACCGGACATAATTTACTGAAATACCATAAATTTAAAATGAAACTAAGTACAGATGACCTATGCAGAGGATGTGGTGATGAAGAGGTACATGAAGACACATCACACTTTCTCTGTCATTGCCCGTCACTGTGCCACCAGAGAAGGAAATGGCTTGGTAGCTACTTCTTTGATAATCTAGAAGATATTTCTAATATTTCAGGAATACACATATTGAACTTCGTCAATGCCTCAAAATGGCTTGACTGATTAATAGAATACATAGGTTTTATCAGGAAAGAGTGATAACACTCACGGGTAACACAATGGATCTACATTGATCTAAGCGTGACAATAGCAACATTAATTGTCAGCCCAACAACCTAACCTAACCTAGCTATGGCATTCAACATTTTATTAGGCGATTTTAAAATATCTCAAGAAAGAGAAGACAATTTTTGAGGTACAATAAAAAAAATGAAGTCTGTATGAAACTATCTCCAATACGGACTCATTATGATCGAGTTTGGTGTAGGGTTATATACATTGTGATAGCCAGTATGGTACCCAAACGGCTCCGACTGCACAATAACAGCACTTCCTCGAATGCTACATATTTCCTAAAGGATACAATCTTGATTGATTATTATCGATAGCGATGGTAAAATTTTAAAAAAATCGATGGCAGGTGTTAAAACCGAAACTCTGACTGATTAAACCACCTCCGTTCAAAAGCGATGACGATGGGCTTCAACTCATTGTTTGTGATGATTAAAGATCGTGCGCCCTTTATAAACTTGCTGTTAGAAGGTTAGGCGAAACCTGGCTAGGTGGTCATGTTGATCATGTTACAATTATTTCTCCAAATAAATATATTCATTTAGAATTGTTGGTATTTGGTGCATCTTAGAGAGAATATATTGAATATTCCTCTCTTTTCTAACTGTTTTTATTACAAATATTTTTTACTTTGATGTATAAGTGGGCAGCATTTTTCTACCATGTGGTCTGGTGTTTCCTCATGAATATTGCAGAATCTACTTCTGGCACTACTTATGTAAACCTGATGTTGGTGATAGTCTAGATAGCCTTCTCGCCTTAGCTTTGGGAGTTGTTTCCACTTTTGAATCTTCTTGCCTCCTCATACCTATTGTTTGATTTTATTTTTGATAATGTTTTCTCCGATTCCGCAATAGGGCTCAGGCCCTGTTAAAGTATTTATTGCCCTTATTCAGTCCTCCTCGTTTCCATCAGAATCCACGTGACCAGGTACCCAATGAAGTGTGACCCTGTTTTGTTTATCCATTTCGCTTAGTATGCTTATGCACTCCTACTCTAATTGAGAACTGATGGAATAGCAGCTCCGTGCTTTGACTGTGGCTAGGCTATCTGACATATTGGGAATGTTCTGTTAACGATAGTTTCTTTCGAGATTACGATCCACGCACTTCCCTATGACATGTATTTTCTTTCGAAAAGAACGAACAAAATAAGTCAAAAGTGGCTTCCTTGTTCCAGATAAGTTATATACTCGTATAATCTTTGAAGTTTTAAACTTATTCAACTTCTTTATTTACAAATCACGATTGATTCTGCCAAATGCTTTAGTAAGATTAATATAAATTAAATCCTTTTGGCCACCCATAAATATGGAAAAGTGACAGAATTGTTGTAAAGGGTGGTTAAATTTTAAGGGCCGATGTTGAATGTGAACCACACCTAAACGTCAAGCTTTATTTTGCATTTCATTTGACATTTCTCAATGTCAGACTAACTCAATTTGAACCATGGAAAGATATACAATCGAGCAACGCGTTAAAGATATTCAGGCTTATTATGAAAATGAGCGTTCAAATCAAAATGCATATCGTGCACTTCGTGATTTTTTTAGGTCAATTTAATCGCCCAAATGTGCGTACAATCGGAAAAATCGTGCAAGAATTTGAGCAAACCGGGTCTGTAGGAGATGTGAAAACACCAGTGCATGCTCGTACAGCTCGTACTGCAAAAAATATTGCTGCTGTTCGCGATAGTGTGACTGAAGAACCGACCATCTCAACACGTCGTCGTGCTCAACAATTGCACCTCTCACGCTCGTCGTTGATGAACATTATGCATAAAGACTTGCATTTGCACGCCTAAAAGGGTATGTGGTTTCAACAGGACGGTGCCACTAACTTGCCAAACAACTAACAAATAATGGCTCTTTTGCGCGACAAATTCAATGGATCATGTGATTTGACACCGTTGGACTTCTTTCTTTGGGGTTATTTACTACAATTTACAACGTTCTGCTTAGATGCACTGACTGACTGACTGACTTCAGTAAAGCTTTCGACAAACTTAATCATGAAATATTACTTATGAAACTAAGCAGCATTGGACTTAACAATCGCTTTATTTTATGGATTTCTTCGTATCTCAAAAATAGATTTTATAGTGTCGTTTTTAAAAATAAACGTTCTAAATGGTTTCTTGTAAATTCGGGTGTACCACAAGGTAGTCATCTTGGTTCTTTATTGTTTGTCTTATTTATTTACTAACTTCCTTCTGTTTTGAGTAACTATATGTCTTTAATTTATGCCGATGACGTGAAATTATTTCGAAAAATTGACTCAGTAGCTGACTGTGAACTTTTACAGAAAGATCTTCAAAAATTCTGGGAATGGTGCAATATTAATCGTATGTCTTTTGTAACGAAGTTACATACCTCACCTGCTGCGGCACGCCGACGCTGCTACTCATCTACTTATCTGAAGCCGCCTTTTCTGCTCAACCACCCAACATCTAAACGTATACACCGACGATACAGCTAAAAACACGTCAAAACAATTGCATACCTTAAGGTGCCCACGGAGATGTACATACAACATACATTGGAATTTAGTCGTCGGTGGTACAACAACAAAATACGAGGAGTGCATTGTGTTTAATTTTATGTATTCACATTTGCTGATGGCCATGGATATGATATAGGAAGGTGGAAAATCGAAACAAAATCGGATTCTCTCTCGCCTATTGTCGTTAAGGTACCAATATCGAGTACTAAGGTTGCAGATTATCCCTGAAACACGCTGATAGAGTACGTAGTGTACAAGTGTACTATTCAGACGTTTCGAAGCTTTTTGGCTCTGGCCGTAAATTGTGTGTGTGTTGTTCTGCCTTCTCTGTATCTCCCCTTGATTTTGTCTTAAACTTTGTTTGAGGCTAAGGATTTAATCCTACTCCGTTTGTAGCCTGCTGCGATTTGAGCCGAGGCTAGAGATTAATCTCACTACCGATTTTGCCATGCAATTCAATCAAAGCCAAGGATTTAATCCTAACGTCTGACCGTGCCTCGTCGCTGCCTTAGGCTAGACGCTAGAAATCTAATCCCACTGCGTTCTGCCTATAGCTTCAGTCAAGGCTAGGGATCTAATCCCACCGTCTCACCCCCGTATATGAAATAACGTGTTAAGTATTTAGGTATATGAAAATTTGTGAACTATATGAAATACCGTATTAGTTATTTAAGAATTTGACACAAGTATATGAAATAATTTGTTAGTTAGAATTAAGTTAACGCTGAATAAAATGGGACATTATTTGGAGTTCTGAACTTTTAAACCGAGTTTTGTGTTTTCTTCGGATTGACCCTGGACAAGCTGACGCTACCTCAGCCTTTGAGTAAAAAAGCATCACACTTTAAATATTGACAATTGTAAAATCATGCGTTTTACACGCAATCACAATGTTCTGTCATATAATATGTACTTATATATTAAACACGTCTCATTTGTGTAATCTGTCAAGTTCAGCTGGACTCAAAACTTTCATTCACGAACCATAAGAATTGATTTATAAAAAAAGCTATTAACATGCTTGGTTTCATTAAAAGGTTTGCTCGTGACTTTCGTGATCCTTATGTCCTTAAAATTCTGTATGTTTCATTTGTTAGGTCTATTCTGGAATATGGTTGCATTGTATGGGCCCCATATTACGCGGTTCATGTCAACAGAATAGAGTGTATTCAAAGGAGATTTATGAGATTTTGTTTACGTTTTCTTCCCTGGTCTAGTACTATTGATTTGCCACCTTATAATCGTACACATAGAATTCAACTAATAAATCTTCCATCCCTTCTAAGTCATTGTGAGTACTTACATTGTGTGCGTTAATTGGGCTTTCTGATCTTTTATTTTTTTATGCAATTAATAAAACAAATTAATCCATTTCTACTTGCGATATAGTAGGTACTATAGGGCAAGTTCTGCATTTGGAAAAAAAATCGAACTCGAGATTTTGATCAAAGTTGAGATTACGATGATAGCGAAGACGAATAAAGTGGGTCCGGCAATTCCGTCTGTCTGTCTGTCTGTATGTCTGTATGTCTGTATGCTTGTATGTCTGTACCTCGATCTAGAGCCTAAGCCACTGGACCTATTTTCTTCAAACTCGGTAGTTAAGGGTCTTGGGTTATTCCCTAGAGGGGGAATTGAAATTTTTTTTTTAGCTCTAAAACTAACGGTACCCCCCATACAGCCGCAATGCAAAATCTTATTTATCTCGAAAACGGCTCTAACGATTTTGATAATAAAAATTAAGTGTAATATTATAGACATGGACTATATTTTGGTCAACAAAATTTTTGGGGCAAAATGTTATTAACGGTACCTGTCATAGAACCGTTTTTTTGATTTTTGACTTTCTTATTAACGGCTCTAAGGATTTTAACCAAAAATTTTCAGCGGGATTCTCCTTAAGTTTATAATAATAGTGTTTATAAAAATATTCGAAAAAATATTTGTTGGGTTTTTTAAAAAAAAAATTATTTTTTTTTTTGAAAATCAATATCTTCAAAACGTGTGAACGATTATTTTTTGAAATTATTTCCTAAAATCAATATTATTAAATACTTAAAATTCGCATCCCACATTTTTTTCTTGAAAAATTTTAAAGAAATTTCTTATATAAAAAAATATTTAATAATAAAACGATTTTTTAAAGTTCGTTTGCATAAATTCATACTTTTCTAGAAATCAGACGATAATTTCATTTTAAATTCATGTTTTATATTTATAAAATGTATCTTAAATTCCAAAGTACTTTTACATAAGAGCAAGTTCGTGCGATCCAGTCGTGCATTTTACTTAAATTATTTCCGACGTTATGTTGGGTATTTTCCAACTTTTTCAAGGGATATTTTTATTGGACTATTGGCAGTTACATTTATAGTTTTTAAACATTTATATTGCACTTTTATATTTTTTTTTAACATTTTTCAAAATTTTTTAAAACGGAAAACTAAATAAATAAATAAATTAAAAAACCAAGACAAAACAAAAATTATGAAAAAATTTTGAGTACTTACAGTTCTGTATTATTATGGGGATTGTTAATGGAACAGTAACAGCTCCATCGGTTCTTTGTAGATTGAATTTTAGTGTTAGTCGTTCTAGCTTAAGAAGGCAATTTTGTCTCTTTGTAATATTTTCAGTAGATCTAACTACGGCGCCAATAGTCCTCTCAATCTCTTAATAAATGTATTCAATAAAAACTATTTTCTTATTCAATCAATTAATGATAACGTAAAATCGCACAATTTTAAGAATATGTTCTTCATCCTTAATAATTAAATTTAAAGTATACATAGATTTAAGTCATCGAAAATTTGGACCATCGGATGGAGGTGTGCCGACGAGGTCGCGGCGGCCATTTGGCCAATATTTTGTTCCACACATAATTGAACCATACTATATTATCATAATAAAAAGAAATGACAATAATTTCCTAAATAATTTGTGTTTTATTCAAAATAAACATCGGCCCTTAAAATTTAACCACCCTTTGCCTTTAATTTTGGTTTTTTAAGTGTTAATAATTGCCGACCGGCGAGTCATCTCTTGGAATCATACTAATTTCAGCATAGCCAAGTGATTTTAAAAATATGTGACTGATAGACAAGACCTTTCTGCCGAATCACATGTCACATCCTCGGGAGAAGTAAAAGACTGCCGTTGAAACTTCCGTCTGTCCGTTAGCATACGTCTTTAAGAAAGATCGTCTAATCGAAATATCAGTTGCACCTGTCTACAATAGACGGGCCTGTTCAAAAGGCCTTTGCATATGGACTGCCATTGTCGTGATTAGCCAACACAAATTGTTCATAACCGAGGCGTGGAAGATAAATATCTAAACTACAAACTGACGTTAAAGCCATTATAAGGTGTTTATAAGACCTTGGTGGCGCTGTGGTTGCAATACCCATCACACATCAATTTACTATAACTTTTTAGATTATTATAGTAGCTGATAGAAACATCTACATATGTATACAAAATGTATGTATTTTTTTTTTGTTAATATCTAAAGATTATTTTTAATGACTTCCCTATGCAAATAGTAGGCTTCTTATGCATGTTTAAGTCTGCACTCTGGAAGTATCTATTACATGACCATAAAGACGTATCATGAGCAGATTGTTTGAAAACTTTCTTTATTCGATTTTCACTTGATTGAATAGGTTTTACATCAATTATAATACTTGTAATGGCGTTATAATAGCTCGAAAAAAGTTAAGTACTTGGCTACGCAACACTTCATAAGATACTCATTCAGTGGAAATAAATCAATTTAAGTGGCCGTGAGTTTGAGTGTTTTAGTATCTTTAGTTTTTTTTTTTTTTTAATTGATGTTTCACATTTGTGTTCATAAAATGTTGCAAACATTTTTTTATGCTCCGTTAACCTAAAAAATAGGAATTAAACTCAATAGCAAATATTTGGACAAGTAATTTGTTTATTAGTTAGTCATAGATTTATTTCTGCCCATAAACACTTCAATTTATCACTTTTTCTCTTATATTCGAAACGAATCTTTAAGGGATAAATGAAATGCACGACTGACTCGCACGAACTTTGTTTTATATAGAAGGTTTTTCGATTAGCGTGGGCAGATTTTGGCAGCCATATTATTTTGGGGTGAAAGCTGTCAAATCTGTTGTTTATTATTCAGTTAATGATGCCAAATCACCAAGGCAAGTTACACGATTGAACAACACGTCAAAATGATAAAACTTCATTATCAAAATGAGTGTTCATTAGCGTAAACGTTATGCTTATTTTATGGTAGACGTGGTGGCCCGCTACAGTTGACACTTCAAAGTTTGAAGGTCAAATTTGAGACGGCCGGTTCGGTAAACGATCAGCTCACAGTCGTACGTCAAAGGAACCCCAGATTTTCCGAGATCATCGCCACAGTTCATGAACGTGTACAGCACAGCCTGAGCATGTCAGTTCCTTACCGTGCACAAGAACTTGGCTTTTCGCAGACTTCTACTTGACGAATTTTGGGTCCGGACTAGGGCCTTCTTCCGTTCAAAATCCAAATGACCCAGGAGTTCAAAGTTCTTGACCAAATACAACGCCGTTTGTTCACTGACTGGTCTAAGGAGCGTTTGGGAGAAGACCCCATTTTGACCGAAAAATCATCTTTAGCGAAGATGCGCATTTTTGGATGAATGGCTATACAGTAAAACCCGCTTAAGGAAAAGGGGAAAATGTCACAGGTTTTCTTTCACTTCATCGGGTTTTTCACTTAAGCGAACCCCGCTATATCTATGTATTACTTTGCGTTCCAAAACCTGAACAGCCTTACTTTATTCAGAAACCTTTTGGTAGATTAACGTGATAAAGAGAGCACAAAACTAAAAATTATCTTTAAAGTTCCAATGGAAGTATTCTTTGCCTAGCTAAATATTCTTAATAATTAACTAAAAATAAAATTAATATACCACTGGTATGATGACTATTTAATTTTTATTTTTATAAACTTTTTTATTCATTTTCTTCATAATTTTTTCTTGCACTAAAATTGCATTCGTATTGTTGGGATTCATTTGAAGTACATCTTTAGTTAGGCGGAGGGCTTCCGTCAGGTTACCTGCAAATTAGAACAAATTAGTTGAAACTATATTCAGAACATAGTTCTTTATTAAATCAATTGATATGAAAATTTGGATTTACAAATAAAATTTTGACAACAAAAATCACTTTTAATTGCTTTTTTTACGTTAATTCTTTCCAAGGCCATGGAAACGCCGATTAACAATCAGCAGAAGCAATATCTTGAAGACGAAAGCTACTCAATGATCAGCAGTATGATTTTCACAGGAAAAGTTCCACAGGTAACCAACCTGATGCTATATCTCACCGGTAGCAGTGGTATACATCTTTATATCGTTTTGGCGAAACTAAAATTATTGCACTTGATATTTTTGAGGGCGTCAACGGCCTTGGCATCCCATTGATCACCGAAATCAAGCATCATTGTGCGCGGTTAGTACTTGGATGGAGCACCGTCTAAATACCAACCGTGTGCTGTTGACATGTGTATCTTCTGTGTTCTATCTTTCTGTGTGTCTCTTTCTGTTGTATTATCTAAGCCGATGGCCTCAGTTGCCAGCAGGAATGTAAAATTCGGTACAATTGTACAAAAAAAAAGCACATACAAGGAAATTGAAAGTTGAACACATTATCCTGGCCTGAATACATTCATTTACCAAAACAATAACTCTCAGCTGTAAACCCTTATAACTCTTAATTACACTTCTAGATGCCGTCTTTTTGTTTTCTGTCTCTTAATCGATTAGCTTCGGTTTGGTTACTATCATATATGTAGAATTGTAGAAAAAAACGACCTCGGGACTTAGGACCATCTTTCCAAAAAGATGGAAACTTTGTGCAGTGTGCATGCTATGGCACTTGTCAGCTGTATTGACGACTATACTCTGTCCAACAAAAATTGTCAGTACAGGCCTTATGGGAGAGCTTTTTCTAAAGCAGTGGCGCCTGATGCACCCTCACTACAATGCGTTAGGAAAAATGCCACTAAAAAAAGAGCAAGCCACTGACTTTTCTTAAGGAATTGTTGTTGTAATTCTTTGCAAAAAGTTGTACACCCCAACACGACCGTCGTATCAAGCAGGATCAAGAAAAGAGTGTCAAGTGTCACTCAATACGATCGTGCGCTCTTTATCTACATTAAAACAGAGTTACCATTATCATTCTCAATTGCAAGCAAAGAGCTTTTTCAGTGGTTTTTATTAAGGAGCTTTTGGGATTTGAAGCTTTTGAGAACACATTTTAAGAAGATGAGTATGTTGAGTGTTGTCGTATTGCTTTTCAACTTAAAAGAAAACGCACCTATTATCTTATCGCTTGGCGTTGTGGGAAAAGGTAAATTGAATATTGTTTTCAGTCATTTTGAATCGGCAGACGGTAGCCCTAAGCGTTTTTTACTTTCATTTGCGGCGATTTATAATTTAAAATACGGAATCCCTGTGAGAGCTTTAAAAGGCGACACACTTATGCATGGCAATGCAACCAGAATGAGAGACAAACGTCCTATCTTCCCTGTACTGACAATTTTTGTTGGACAGCGTATAGTATCAACCAGCATCCAAAACGTCACTTTTGACTTCTCTAAACAAATTATCGATAACATATCGATACCTTCCCGTAAGAATGTATTAAGCGGCATTTTTAAAATTGTTCAGGAAACGAAAAAAACGTCCCATTTAGTTATTTTTTTTTTGTGTATTTTATTGGACGAAACAAATTTAAAAATGTCGCTTAATACATTCTTACGGGAAGGTATCGATATAGATAATATTATTTGCATCACAGTTTTTATCAGGACTTAGGTTAAGTCTCAAAAATTATCTGCACTTAGCTAAGTCAGTATAGACTTAAGTAGTTGTTGTATTTAAATGTAAAGCGCTTAGTCCCGATGTCGTTTTTTTTCACAGTTCCTTATGGACTTGCAAAAAAACACGCCTACTAAACTGTAAACTTGTGGATGTGGTTTTTTTTTCTTGGCATTTTTAATATATTTAATTTGTGAATTTTAGTTTTATATTTCAAGTTTTTGTATAAGCTAGTGCCGCAAAAAGGAAAAAATTAAAATATTTTTTTCTGCTTTGATTTTTTAATAAAACACTTTGGAAAACTTTTAAATAGTTGAATTATTAATTTTTTTTTTATACGTATTTCGTATTTAATTGACATCACTTCAGTATAATTTTATTCCAGATTTCAGTACAATTGAAAAATTACATTTTCCATCCCTGATTGCCAGTGCTTTCAGTGTCTCTAATGTAATGTAATTTTCGAGGGCATTTGAAAGAGCTTGATATAAAGTTCTCTTATTGTAAATGAGTGCATTTGGTATTGATAAGTCTCTTCTGCATTGCGTGAGCTTTCTCTCTTTATGTTTCGAAATCTTCCCTAGGAGATGCAACACAGTATTTGTCCGGCCTGTTCTTAAAAAAGACGACCCTTCCTCCCCCTCCTCCTATCGACCAATTGCACTTACGACACTCCATTCCAAGGTAATCATTAGCTTGAGAAATATCTTGAAAATTGAAACCTTCTGAATTACGGGCAAAACGGATTTCGTAGCAACTCTTGCACTGGTGATCTGATAGCATATCTCACCGAACGTGAGGTCTTTTTGGAGAAAGTAAGATGGCACGAGTACGATAACTTGGCCGCCAAGATTTGATGACGGATTTTTGTAGAGGGGTAAAAAATAAGCACTTTTTACTATGGGAGGGGGGGCCTATCTCCCCCCGTTTAGGAGGTAGGGGCACTTCTAGAAAAAATGGTTTAAATTGAAAAAAAAAAATATTAAAAAACAACGGCAACACCTGCAACAAAGTGCTATACTGCGTTTGAAAGCCAGAAGATTTTTCTATAATCCTGCATTTAAATTAAATTACTCATATCAATAGTTTTTGCGAAATCCGCATTTAAATTCCAAATTTTGATAAAATAATGTGAAAAAAAAAGTTTAGACCGATTGTTTTCAAAATTGTGAAATGAAATTGTAAGTTAGCTTACATGTGTTTCATGTATCTATCAGTTCTTAATCGAACACAAAAAACCGCATGGTTCTGTCTTCTGGTTTTTGAGAAAATCGAAAATAACTTAAACTACTTTTCTACAAAATGTTTGATATTTTTTGCTTCCTTACATAAATAAATCAGTGCTAGCTTCCAACATTACAATATATAAACAGTAAAGTATGTATGCAACCCCCCTGCTTGGACACACTATAGGATTTGGGGTAGGTGCGAGGTTGGGTGCATGCAAAGTTTCTTTTGCATTCACAGAATCTGTATTTAAAAAAATTAAAATTTATTCTATTTATCCAATGTCCACTAAATACATATAAAATACAATAAACGATCTTGAAAACCAAAACAAACTTCCGACCATGTTCACCAATACATGGCACTATTTTTCTATCGAAAATACTGCTTAGAAAGGAAATATAAGGACGACTGGGGTTCGCAAATAATAGAGTTTTTATCAGATGTAAAAAAAGTTTACCCTTGTTATACCGATGGTGATATATGTGAGGGTTTACAGTTAAAATACATCGATCCTCCCACCTTTCAGAGCGAAAATTTAGAAAGTGTTATACCGCCAAAACATCCTCGGCTTCCCATCATAAAAGAGTAACTCAACGAACTCGACAGTTATAGTAAGGACGATGGCTTTATTGACGAGACTTACACACCTTTTTAATACATTTTGACCTTTTTTAACTAACTATGACTGACTAACTTTCTACCTCCTCATGGTGCATTCTGGGTAACGCTAAATGAATTGCGGTACTGAACTAACAAAGATTCATTATGTTTATTAACATTAATCCTTAAAACGGAATCACCGTCACCCCAAAAAATCGGTGTTTAATTTTCGATTTTCTCAAAAACTAGAAGACATAGAACCATGCGGTTTTTTGTGTTCGATTAAAAACTGATAGATACATGGAACACATATAAGCTAATTTACAATTTCATTTCACAATTTTGAAAACAATCGGTCTAAACTTTTTTTTTCACATTATTTTATCAAAATTTGGACTTTAAATGCGAATTTCTCAAAAACCATTGACATGAGTAATTTAATTTACATGCAGGATTATAGAACAATCTTCTGGCTTTCAAACGCAGTATAGCACTTTATTGTAAGTGTTGCCGTTATTTTTTAATATTTTTTTTTTTAATTTAAACCATTTTTTCTAAAAGTGCCCCTACCTCCTAAACGGAGGTTTTCTCAAAAACCAGAAGACATAGAACCATGCGGTTTTTTGTGTTCGATTAAGAACTGAGAGATACATGAAACACATATAAGCTAATTTACAATTTCATTTCACAATTTTGAAAACAATCGGTCTAAACTTTTTTTTTCACGTTATTTTATCAAAATTTGGACTTTAAATGCGAATTTCTCAAAAACCATTGACATAAGTAATTTAATTTAAATGCAGGATTATAGAACAATCTTCTGGCTTTCAAACGCAGTATAGCACTTTATTGTAGGTGTTGCCGTTATTTTTTAATATTTTTTTTTTTTAATTTAAACCATTTTTTCTAAAAGTGCCCCTACCTCCTAAACGGAGGTTTTCTCAAAAACCAGAAGACATAGAACCATGCGGTTTTTTGTGTTCGATTAAGAACTGAGAGATACATGAAACACATATAAGCTAATTTACAATTTCATTTCACAATTTTGAAAACAATCGGTCTAAACTTTTTTTTTCACGTTATTTTATCAAAATTTGGACTTTAAATGCGAATTTCTCAAAAACCATTGACATAAGTAATTTAATTTAAATGCAGGTTTATAGAACAATCTTCTGGCTTTCAAACGCAGTATAGCACTTTATTGTAGGTGTTGCCGTTGTTTTTTAATATTTTTTTTCAATTTAAACCATTTTTTCTAAAAGTGCCCCTACCTCCTAAACGGGGGGGGATATACCCCCCCCTCGCATAGTAAAAAGTGCTTGTTTTTGACCCCTCTACAAAAACCCGTAATCAAATCTTGGCGGCCAAGTTATCGTACTCTCCCCAGTAAGATTATGGCGGTTGACATTTCTAAGGCATTTGATAGAGTTTGGCACCAGGCTCTCTTATCGAAAATGCGTGCATTTGGCGTTTGGTATTGGATTAGAAATTACCTGCTGGATCGTTCAATACATGTTGTATTGGATGGTTTTAAGTCTGATCTTCACAAAATAAATGCTGGTGTTCCCCAAGGCTCCGTTTTGTCTCGGACTCTCTTCCTCATTTTTATAAATGATCTCTTGTCTGAAACTTCTAATCCACTTCATTGTTTTGCCGACGGCTCTATTCTCAGCTTTTCATACTCGTTCCCAAATTCGCGTCCATCTCTTTTGGAAGTGAAATTGCAACGGTATCGTATGATAAGCTCATTAAACTCCGATCTTTACAGCATTGTTAAATGGGGTATAAAAAACCGTGTGGAGTTTAATGCTTCGAAAACTGAATGCTGTCTATAGCCGTTGAAGCAGAATGTCCCCCTTATGCCATTGTCCTTGAATGGCACTTGCATCGAAGAAACGGAAAGCTCTCATTGAAGGAACACATGGAAGCTAGAGGTAGCGCACTTATGCACCAAACAACAAAATACTTGAGATCTTCGAAGGACGAGTGAATAACACTCTGAATCTGAATTAACTTAAAAGACCTTATTGGCATAACAAAATAAAACATGCTCCTAAACAAATCCTTCTTACCTCTTTTGTATTCCACTTTAGCCATTATTTCCAGAATCTTCGCACTACCTTTGACATTGTCTCGGGCGCCAATTAATTTCTTAAGGGCTGCTTCTAACCACGTTCTGGCCAGATGATACTCTCTCTTCTTAAACGAATGCTTACCCAAAACCAAGCAGTCACTCCAACTCATTTGCGTACTGAAAACATACAATAAAGTTTCCTAATTAACATAAAATTTGTTTTTTTTCTTTTAATTTCCATTTACCGTAACTCCATGCCATTGAACTCTCCATCAAGCGTCATCTGCGATGAAACAAGTTGATGGACATCTTCAGCTCGCACCAATCGTTCCAAGGCCTCGTCCAAGTCTTCTGCACTGGGGAATGTCAGAATCTCACTAAATCTTTTTACGTTTTCAACGATATCTGTGTGGAATTTCAATAGAGGATTGAGTAAACAAGTTCCAGATTATATACAAACACAAAAGGCATCTTACGTCCTGTTACATCCTGCCGGGCGAAAGTCCTCATTGTCTCCCAGTCATGGGACATGCGTTTTATCAAATGAAATGTGTTAATGGGATTCCCGAAATATTTGCCAGTGTCATTCAGAGCGACATTGTAAATTCCTCGGATCTCTTGGGTCTTACTGGGATGAAGAGAAGTGGATGCAAAATAATGAGATACATTTAAGGCATGGACTTTGGGTATTCTTTAGCTTACGTTTTAATGGCGGTGATTTTGCTGTCTAGGGCATTTACGTAATTTCTTAGATTTTCTATAATCACTGTCTCTGTATGCAGTAAATCGGCTATTTGGCTTGAATTAGGCCAATCTTCTGCCATACTGGTTTGGCCTTTGGTGAAGGTTATGTTGATGATGTTGGTGATTAGGAATACCACAAGCAGAGGAAAGGTCAGCGACATCTTTGTTACTGTGTGGTATGGATGGCGTGGCTGACTTGTCGAAGCCGGTTTTGTAGCTGAAACAAATAAATAACGTCGAATTTAGATGAGCAGAGGTTATTAATCGGTTAATGTTTGCATTTAGATTGTCAAGATCAAGTTTGTTTTGATGAAAATTTGAATAAAAAAAAATATTTTTATTTTATGCTTTAAAAGAGACTTACATTTTATAAAACTTTTAACATTGGGTGGACAAAACTTGCCCATACAATATTTAGGTACCTACTTGAAAAAGAAACAAAGCCTTAGTTGATATCATAATCTTGCATCAATTAGGGGTCGGCATCCTGACTGAAGTATTTAAATGGACTTACAACGGTACTTTCAAGTTGCATTTTTGAAATGTTTTTATGATTATTACAATATAATTCGAATACCTTCTAGCGTCTTTCAATTATTTTAATTCTAAAATTTTAAGGTTCTATTCTAGTTCTAGTTTCCTTAACTTTAAAAAGTCAAACTTCATTGAACTTAATAATTTTCTTGAAAATTTTGATTGGTCTATTAATTTTTTCAATTTGAAGCTTGAACAAAAGTATTCGCTTTCCTTGTCTATTATTATTTATGACAGTTTTAGTAGATTCGTTCCGTTTTCGAGAAGATCCAAACATATTCAACCAAAGCTCCCATGGTACAACAAGCAAATAATTAATCTGAAAAATCTAAAACGTAAAGCATTTAATAAATTTAAGCCAACTAATGATAATTTAGACTACGCTAATTTTAGCAAACTGCGCAAAGATTTTTTTACTCTTAATAAATTCCTTTGCAAGTGTTACATAATGAATATTGAGACTAACATTGTCAAATACTTCTTCGTCTTGGATATTATATAAATGTGAAAAGAAATACGTCAGGCTACCCAAAGCAAATGACATTTGGGGACACTGAAGCATCAGACACATCATCAGTACTTTGTCGCTCCCGAGGCACTTTTGACAAAATGACTTTTTTTAGAAAATATTTTTCTTTAAAATGTGGAAATGTTTTAAAACAAAAAAATATATGTTAGCATAATCTTGAATAATCAGTAAATCAAATACAAAACAAAACATTGGAATACATTAACAGTTTTCGGAAATACAGACTTTTAAAAACTAAGTGTCAAATGTACCCCCTTCTCCCCTAATAAGCGAAAAAAAAATAATACTCATTAACGTGTTTTTTGGAATAAAATGATATCAAAGTGAAAAAGCAACTTAAAAAACGAAAAAAAATGGGTTTGATGCAAAAAAAAATAAAATGCAAGACTGGGTCGCACGAACTTGCTCCTATGTAATAGACTAGGAATTTTAAAAACGAATGTTATTAAAGAAAACTGTTCATATGGATAAAATGAATTTTTTAAATTCTTTTAGTAGTACATAAGAGATAAAGACAGAATGCTATGCAAATATGAATTTATGCAAGAACAAAAATTATAAGTCATTGTAGTGGTTCCTTAAAAAAATAAGCTTTTATGCACAAATTTTTTAAAACATTTAAAAAAAAATTGGTACACCAACCTTAAGTTTTTGTTATTGTACGAATGAGAGTAAAATTTCCAAGAAAAATATTTAGCCGTTCTTGAGATATCGAATTTTCCAAAAAAAAAAAATGACTTTTTTTTCAAAAATTGAAAAAAATTTTTTTTTTAAGTTTTGAAATGCAATGTTTTTTAAACTTTTTAGAAGCTTCTTTATAAAAATTTCATTAAAAAATTCGAAAAAATCGTTGTATAGTAGTTACAGTCAGTAATATCTTGATTTCAAATTTTTTTTATTAATTTATAGATCGTAAAAATTAATCAAAAGAAAAAAAATTTTAGCAAAATTCTCGGAATCGTTTTCGAGAAAAATACGATTTTCGAAAACCATTTTTTTACTTTTGTATGGAAGGTACCGTTAGTTTTAGATAAAACAAAATTTTTTTTCTCAAATCTTTGGCAAGTTTTAAAAAAAATCGAGCATGGGGTTTTCGAAATATTGAGTTTACAAAAAAAATTTTTTTTAATTTTTTAAAAATCCAAAAAATAAAAAATTGAAAATTTCAATATGTAAAAATATTTAAACTTTGGAGGAGCCTTAGCGTAAAAAAAAAAATGATTTAAATCGGCTGTACCGTTTTCGAGAAAATCAAAAACAAAAAAAATGAACCCAGGGGGGCTACCAAAAATAACAATTTTTTGTAAAATTTTTTTCAACCATTAGCTAGTTTTAACCAAATGAAATTTTTCAAATTTTTTTTAAAAAATTCTGTGGGACAGTTTTTGAGAAAAAAAAATATTTATAAAATTTCGAAAAAAAAATCGTATGGTAGGTACCGTTATTTTTGGTCTTAAGAAAAAAAAATAGAAAAAAACGTCTGGGGGAAAAAATTAAAACCCATATCTACCAAGTTTGAAGAAAATCGGCCGAGCCGTTTAGGCTGTAGTCGAACCGACAGACAGACAGAATTGCGAGACCCACTTTTTTGGTCTTCGCCATCATCGTAATGTCAACTTTGATCAAAATCTCGAGTTCGATTTTTTTTACGAATGCATAACTTGCCTTATAGTACCTATAAGTCGCAAGTAAAAAGTTTTGGGACAAACTAAAACTGTAATAAATTCTTAATTGGTTATAAAAAAAATTTTACGAATCGGACGTAGTTTGGCAAAGATCATAAAACTGTTATAACTCGAAAACCGGACGAAAACGAGAAAATTACCTCTTAAGTTTTTCGACTTATAATGACCTCAGGAATCCATGGTTTTCATTTGGGGCGGTAACTGTTGAACACCCTGTATATATCTCTCTTCTGAGATCTATATTGGAATATGCAGATGTCATTTGGAATCCGGGTTTTAAAACCTGCTCTGATCGTTTAGAAAAGGTTTAAAGACGGTTTACTAGATTCATATTTTATAAGATGAAGTGGACTTCTATCCCAGATTATAAAGCAAGATGTCTTTTTCTAGGTATTAAGTCTCTTGAATCAAGAAGAAACATTCATGGTATAATGCTTGTGAGGGATTTTTTATGTTATCACGTACGTTGTAAATCTTTGCTTTTAATTATACCGATTTATGTTCCGTCAAGAGCCTTGCGTGGTAGAAAAGGTCTGTTTGAATCTTTTCACTGAACAAGCTGCGGTATAATAATGAGCCGATTTGTAGATTTATAAGGCAATTCAATAAAGTTTGTCAATCTATTGAATTAAGTAATTCTAGGGATATCTGTTAGCTTTAAGCTTGTAGATTAATAAATAAATAAATAAATAAATATTCTGAATTCTATTCAATAAGTTGAAATGAGTAATGGGGGCTTCGGTATGTGAGTTGTATTCAAGTCTTAGGCGGAACCATGCCTTATAGATCATAGCCAGATCAGAAATCGGATACGAATTTCTTACATCTTTTCAGAATACCTAACCTTACCTTACGCTACACGTTACAACTTCGATTTGTCACACCACCAAATGTTAATTTTGTCATCACGCTCGAGAATCCGCTGACCATCTTGAATTCACTTATCCGGAAAAAATCGAGTTTTCACAGAAACTATCCAAAGATACTGTCTCAGTTAGTATTGCAATAACTGTGTCACCAATTGCTACATTTTGAGCAAATATAAAACGGCCAAAATTGTGGCGTATCAGGATACAGTTCAGTTCCTTCTGCAATGACAACCAAATAATTCCTGATATCCAGTAGGATTTTTGGAAAAAACTTTCGAAGCTTCATCCACTTCTTAAGTAGACTATGTCGCTTTTTTACCTGCCTCTATCTCTGTCAAATGTTTTCTTGACATCGAAAAAACATTCGGCAGTGTATGGATACAGAGACTTGTTTACAAACTTTTCCCAATATGATTTCACATTCACATATAAAAATTACTTACAACTTTATTCATATCAAAGCATTTTATGTTCAAATAAGAAACTGCCAACCCAAGACCACCTGGAGTCGAAGTTACACAATGATTTGAGCTGGGACCATTCCTCTTTAGCATTGATACATCAGACCAACTAGAGTCAGAACACGCACAGAGTTTCCAGTTTATCGATGACTCCCTCACGTACGCCAAGTTCATGTCACCGCTTCTAGAACAGTGGAATCACACACTGTCGTCACTACTTGCAACAGGTTCAAAATCAATTTAACCATATTCGAACTGATCAGAAGACCAAGTGTGTCAAGATGTAGAGTAGACGCAAATATCAGAATCACCAAGAACTCCCTACATAACGGAATTCAACTGTTTGCAAAATCTAATGTCAAATACATGGGAATACAGTTCAACGAATTATACGGGTTCAATCTCAACACAACAGCTTTATTAAGAAAAGCGAATTTCGCCTTCCAGTGCTTCAGGCTGTTTATCATTACTGATGCTTTCCAACTTAAAGTTACTGATCAATCTGGTTGTCTTCAAGGCAATCTTCGAGAAGTAGATTTTCAAGATCTGCCTAGAGATGAAGCAATAAATGAAGGAGCTACATCCAGCCCTGCAGAGGAGTAGTAAATTATCCAAGGTTTCTCGACCTGCGGAAGGATCTGGATATGCACAAACGATATAATAATGTATTTCATTGGAGTGTTTTAAAAAATGGTTTCTTGAAGGATTTACCACTTTCACAGGACGTTAAGGTTAATTAAATGTAAGTGGTCGGGGTGCTCTCCGAAATGAAATCGATAGAGAAAGAACACTCCGAAAACATCACTGAACTTCGAATGGAAGGATTTTCAAGCGCTGGAAGTGCAAAGAAATAAAAAGGACTAAAAAAAGCATTGATCGAAAAGTAAAAATTCACTACGATAGTTCCTCTAATTCATTTAGGAAAAATAATTCATATTTTACTAAGGAAATCAGATGACATCATTTTTAAGCTTGTTTTAGGAATTTGAGAAAGAACAATAATTTCATCCCTTGATAAATTTTCTCCAATAACAGTTTTTCTTTTAAACAGAAATTCTTAAATTCTTTAAAACTCTAATGCATACATATAAGAGCATTTGACACGTAGCTGATAGTTATTGACTTGGTTATGATCACAAGCAATTTGTTGAATAAATAGCAGGAACAATGTTTCGATTTCAAAGCCTTCATCTGCTTTTTTTGTTGAATGATAAATCGATTTTCTTCGGTTCAGGATTTCAAAAATTCACAAATTTATTCTACCAAAACAGGAAGATGTATCGAAATACAAAATCAATTCACAAGGATATTTTTTTCATCGAAAATGAAAGCTACAAAACACAGTTAACTGCATGAATGCACTTCGTTTTATGAATTGAAAGCCCCTATCGATTCATCAACATCCAATTCAACTCAGTTGAATGAATTCAATTAAAACAGAACAATAAACATCAATTTCAAAACATAATCGATTGACACTTCAGTTTTCAAATAACAAAACATATTGAATGTTGAATTGTCAATTTAAAGAGTAGGTATGTTGGCATTAAATAAATTCATACACAGTAGGGTGGGGCAGATTTAAGGAATTTTCTTGATACCAGAAAAATACGACTGCCTGGTGCAGTAAGAAAATGCTCTAAGAGTATGAATTTAAAGTGTAAACAAATTAACGGAAGGAGTTCGCTCATCGTCATTTCGTTTTTCCTAATCAGTGAACCTGTGTATCAATACTCGATGTTACTATAAATTTTAAATTATTTGTGTATTTTTTCTTTATTTTTATAAAAAAAAAAAATAAAGAAATAAAAAAAATTCCGATTTTCAGCTTCTTATAAAATAAATGTTAGGGGCATTGGTGCAAAATTTTAGTCGAATTAGTATTAAAAATGATTAATACATTTTGATTGAGCTTAGCATCATACTTTCTCAAATACTTTCTTAATGCTAAAATAATCAAATAGCTTCATATGACTCTTTGACATTTACAAAAGTCAAAATGGTCTGCTTACTTTGTTACACGCAGAACCATTATTTTAGGTGTGCCCAGAAGCAATTTATTAAAAAATTAACCCTAACACTATACTAGTTAAAAAAATGTTTAAAAATAATAAAGGGCTATATAGTAAGCTACCTTAAAGTTAATAAATTCTTAAGTAGAACCACATTAATATCACAACACTATGCTGTTAAGAATTTTGCGCCATTGAATTTAAATTTAAATTGAGAAACTCAATATTTCCAAAAAAATATATATATTTGCTTGTATTATTCAATCATTTGAAAATATTTTGTTAAAAAAAAAAAATAAAAAATAGGTTAAGTCCATAATGAGAAAGTAATACAAAAACAAAATGTTAAGAAATGTTAATTTAAAATTGTTTTATATTGAATTTTAGCATGTACTGCTTACTAAGCCACACATAAGAAGTTAGTTCAAGTTAGTGGTTTTTGGATCGTTTTCCAAGAAAAAAGAATCTTCCTTAAAGTTTTTAAAATTTTTAAAATGAAAAAATAAAAAACAGAAGGGAATTCGAAAAATTTAAATAAAAAATAAAAAAAGAGGCTGGGTGCGACCCACACTGATAACTTCCCATTTGTGGTCTTGAAAACTTTATATTTAGTTTTTTTTTCAAATAACCAAATTTTCAAACAAACTTTAGCTGTAAAATTCAAACAAACATCATTTTAAGATTGAAAAGCATTTTAATTATTTAAAGAGATTTGAAATTGAGATTGTTGATGTTGATCGTGAGCAAAAAAAATTTGTTAGATGTCACTTAGTTTAACCAAAATTGTCTCTTAGCACACTATGATTCAACTAGAACTTTTTTCGTTTTTTTCGTTTCCTGAACAATTTTAGAAATGTCGCTTAGTATACATTCTTACGGGAAGGTATCGATGTATAAAACAATATACTTTAGAAGGCACTATCGGTGTTCATTCCCAAGAAATTCGACTTGAAATACAATTTTAACTAGTTTCCACTAGAATTTTTAATAGTTTTTTATTTAAAAAAAAAACTATTAATTCAATATTTGTCAACATTTTACCAATTGTACAAAATTATACTATGTATAAAATAAACTAAATTAGAAGTCAATATCACTACTAGTTCTCGAGAAATTTGAGTCGAAAAACAATTTTTGCAATTTTATATAGTTTTTTATTTTTTGTAAAAAAACTGTAAACTGATTTTTTTTAAATTTTCACCAGTTGTCAAATACATTATTTTTCGTAAAATAAAATTATTTTGAGTTTCAAATTGTTTTCCGTTCTTAGAATATCTGGGTTATGAAATTTTTTTTTTCAGTTTTTTTAATTTAAAAAAATAACGGTATGTTCATTTTTTCCCATATTCATATCAAATCTGTATGAGCTTATAATGAGTACATTGAATTATATTTGAAGTCAATAGCATTATTTTTTCGTGAGATATTTGAAACTAACCAAAATTTTTTAAACCGTTATAGTGAAAAAACTACTCACTGAATTTTAATAAACGCCCTTTCAGCCTCTTTCGAAGTTATTATCTATTAAACAAAATTTATTTGAAGTCGATATCTTTACGCGTTCTTGAGATATCGACGACGAAAAATGGTACAAGAACGTACGAACGTACGAACGTACGAACGTACGAACGTACGAACGTACGAACGCGAACGTACGAAGGTACGAACGTACGAACGTACGAACGTACGAACGTACGTACACACACACACACAGACATCCCTCTAAAAATGATTGATATAGCCTCTAGGGACCTTGAAACGTCGAGAAATGTCAAAAATTCCAATTTGACAAATCGGACCGATTACAATAACTCCCTATGGGAAGTTAAAAAATACAGCAGAAATACTGGCTTTTAATCGACGAATGAATTACAGAAATTAATTAATTTGAGAAAGTTTTTCAAATGCATAACTCTACCACTTAAATAGTTTGAGAGCAAGAATAAAAAAAAAATATGCAAAAAAAAATTTAAAAAAAAATTAAATGAGTTCTTTGAATAAATTAATTTTTAATATGCGAAATTCTTTCAAAATAAAAAAAAAATTATGTCAATTTTAAGTACATCCTAATGTAAAAAAAAACAATCCAACGTTCAACTATAGAAATTCAATATTCTAAAAAAAATGTGTATATTCTTTTATTCAAAAATCCAAACAAATTTATTTTGAAATTTTTTTTAACCTATACCGAGTTCGTTCGAAAAATATTCTCTTAAATTTTTTTTAACCAAAACATACATAAAATTTTTACTTGCGACTTATACTGAAATGGTAAAATGGTTTTTAATGGTACTTAACTTTAACTAGTTAATGGTTTTTGATTTTCTCAAAATTGGTAAAACCGATTTTAACCACGACTTATACTCGTCTGCTAAAGTCTTCAAAAAGTTTGAATAATATTGTGTGTTTAAATTAAAAAAGAAAGTTGTTAGAGTTATTTTTTTTTTATTTTTAAGAAAAATTTCAAAAATTATTTTTTTTTTAAACTAATATTTCGAAAACCACATGCTTAGTTTTTTTTTAAACTTGACATTTGAAAATTTCTTAATACAATTTGCAAGATGTATAAACAAAAAATAATTTTTTTCGAAAATCCTATTTTTTTTGAAAACGGCACATAGAATTTTGAGAAAATTTTATTCGTTCTATTAATTTTTACAATCTGTAATTCAATAACAAAATTTTGAAATTAGGATATTACTGACTGCACCTACTACAGAACCATTTTTACGAAATTTGAGTTTCTCATTATCGGCATAAATGATTTTAATGGAAGTTTTTAAAGAGAAGCTTTTAAAAAGTTTGAAAAACATTATATTTCAAAACTTAAAAAATATCGATATCTCAAAAACGGGTCTGTATTTTTTTTTGAAAATTTAATTTTGTTCGTTAAATAATATTTTGTATTAAATATTTTCTTACAAATGTTTTAAGAAAGTTGTATTATAAAGATTTAAAAAAAAAAAACCTCTACAACGACTTATAATATTTGTTTTTGCATGAATTCATATTTGCTTAAGAAATCACATGGCATTCTCTTTTAATTTCCCACTGCTATTATTTTTATTTTTTTAAGTTTTGTAATTGTTGGTAAACGCGATGGAGCCATTTTTTTGTTTTCAATTTTTTCAAAAACCGGGACAATTGATACTCCTAATATTCCGTATAACTCTCAAAATTTCAAAACCTGTTTTTTTAATTTAAAAAAAAATATTTTTTTTTTTGAAAACTTAATATTTTGAAAAGCACATAGTCAATTTTTCAATTTTTAAATTAGCATGTTTTTAATACAATCTAAAAGTTGTTGTTGTTGTTGTTGTTGTTGTTTTTTTTTTTTAATTTATCTAAAAACTCATTCCCATCAATGTCAATATTACCCACAACCCATTCAAGAGTGACATTGAGGTAAATTGCATTACTCGACTAATTTGGAAGATGATGTACTAGAATTAACGGTTTTAACAGCCGCCTGACGGTCTGTGACAATAGCCGCATTGCGGTTCTTGTTTGAGTACGTTGCATGATTCCCTGATAGCCGGTAATTCAGCTTGTAAGACACTAAAACAGGTCGGGTAGCCGAAAAGACCTATACATTCAGCGTCTAAGAATAAATTCCTAAAACAATAGGTACCACACTACATTTTTGAGTCATCAATGTAAGGACAGTTATGTCTTTCGTCAAGACGTGATCATCCCAGTCCTTTCTGGATCTGATGGTAACCTTAAAATCTTTTATGATAATCAATTTAGGTCATTGAACGGCGAAAATATCTCTATTGGAATCAACTCTCTGATTATTCCTGTGACCATATAAGGTCTGTGAAACCCAATTTTTGATACTTTTAGTCTCAGATAGTCCTTTCGAAAAAATAGCTTCTTTTATTAAGTAACGATTGCAACACAGCAAGCTCGATTAAAGGGCATATTCGATGACATGACACACGACACCACACTACACCACACTACACCATTTCACACCACACGATATAAGTTGGGTTTTTGATTTATACGGCTGTGTGAAAACTTGAGTTTATTTCACTTGTTTCGTGTGTATTAGTTCATGAGAACCAGAGAATTGTTGTTTTGTAAGTTAAAAAAAAAAAAAAACTCTCACATTTTTACTGATCGGGATTGTTTTCAGGCTCTGTCCAAAAGAATGACGTTTTGTCCCGGTGATAAAACGCGTACACTAAAACCGAATCATAGGCCGATATCGGGTCGGAGCTATTCGGACGACTGTCTCGGACGTTCGTCTGCATACACTCCATCCGTTCTCGGACGGTGCCGGTCTGGAGTCTGACTGTGAACCTTGGATATGAAAGTAATAGCTAGTTTTTTCAATGGAAGATTTTTTCTTAATGTCTGCAACAGTCAGTTCCATCTCCGATGAAATTTCGGCCCATAGTCATTTAGCAATGTCTCAGAGAGGTGACCTGTTATAAATGGAATTAATTAATTTTTAAGTATCCATATTTTATTTTTTTTTGCATGAATTTTATCGCAAGAATCAACCGGACAACTGACGAAAAATCCAAACATGTTGGGATATGCCGGTTGATCGCTTATTATCGGGCGTCATCAGACGATGTCGTTTTCAGTATAGTGTACGCGCTCTCTTTCCTTTCTATGCGTTTAGTTTGATCAGCCGAGTTCGTGTTCGGGTGATAACGCCAGAGTATACTTCGGCCGATGACGGACTAGGTGCACGCGAGCCGTTACACTCATCCGTCATTTAGTTTAGTCCTTGAAAATACGGGAATATTTGTTTTGTTTGTCACATCCTTCAAAGATCTTATGGCAATCCGATTGAGTAAGAGGTACACCCTCGTGCGATTTCCACACGTTCGTCGTGTCCACGTTTTATTAACTTCCAATAGAGAGTTGTTGTAATCGGTCCGATTTGTCAAATTGGAATTTTTGACATTTCTCGACGTTTCAAGGTCCCTAGAGGCTATGTCAATCATTTTTAGACAGATGTCAGTGTGTGTGTGTGTACGTACGTTCGTACGTTCGTACTTCAAATAAATTTTGTTTAATATATAATAACTTCGAAAGAGGCTGAAAGGGCGTTTATTAAAATTCAGTGAGTAGTTTTTATACTATAACGGTTTAAAAAAAAAGTAAAAATTTTGGTTAGCTTCAAATATCTCACGAAAAAATAATGCTATTGATTTCAAATAAAATTTAATGTACTCATTATAAGGTCATACAGATTTGGTATGAATTTGGAAAAAAATGAACATACCGTTATTTTTTTAAATAAATAAACTGAAAAAAAAATTTCATAACCCAGATATTCTAAGAACGGAAAACAATTTGAAACTCAAAATAATTTTATCTTACGAAAAATAATGTGTTTGACAACTGGTGAAAATTTAAAAAAAAATCAGTTTGCAGTTTTTTACAAAAAAATAAAAAAATTATATAAAATTCTATTGAAAATTGGTAAAAATTGTTTTTCGACTCGAATTTCTCGAGAACTAGTAGTGATATTGACTTCTAATTTAGTTTATTTTATACATAGTATAATTTTACAATTGGTAAAATGTTGACAAATATTGAATTAATAGTTTTTTTTTAAGCAAATGGGAAGTTATCAGTGTGGGTTGCACCCAGCCTCTTTTTTTTTTTAGTTTTATTTTAATTATTTAAAAAAGGAAGGATGTTATGTATAATTTGTATTAATTTATTGTTTTTTTTTTTTTGTTGTCCTTACTCAACTGCTTAATTATGCAATCATCTGACATCATTTTCCCCATTTATATTTGACTGCCTTAAGCGCACTTGTATTCCTGGTAGAATACAAGTTCATCAAATCACACACAAAAAAGCCAACAATAACAAAATTCTAATTAATCCATCAATCAGACAACACCATTTTCACCACAAATATCCGAAAACAAAGAGTGGCAGCTCGAAAATAACCTTCCAATAAATAAATTATTATGCTTTCAATCCAATCCAGTTTGTCCTATAAATAAAGTGACTTATTGTGAGCAAATCATTTATGAATGTGGGGTTTTGGAGCCCATGGTAAATACAAGCTAAAATAAATGGATAACCTCTAAAATTACTAGGCGTTTGCGGGAATAGTTCCATTTGTTTTCAAAAACAGTAAAATGAGGTTTATTATACAGAGGGTACAATAAGTTAACTATGCGTAGGGAATTTTCAGATGAAGTGTTATTTTGGACGTTGGGAAAAGACTAAAAGACTAAGAATTTCAAATATGAATTTTATTAGAGAAAAACTGCTCATAAGCAGAAAATTCATTTTTTTAATGAGTAAAACAACTTCTTTAGAAGTTGGAGGAAAAAATAGGATGCCATGCGAAATGCGATTCAATCAAGTATTGGTTTATGGAAGAACAAAAATTATAAGTCTTTGTAGTGGCAGTGGCGTAGCGTGGGTTTTTGCCGCCAGGGGCAGAGCCAATTTTGCCGCCCCTAACAATTTTTTTCTGGGCCTTTAATTTTGTTTGCTGTTTAAGAAAACATCAAAGTGAAACAGCTACTTAACTTACCTTGTTATAATTTATTTTTTTATTCACAGATTTATTATATTTATTTATATTATATTATGTAGATAGATGATTGCTAAAAAATAAAACCGGTTTTAAAAAAAAATCAACCCGCAATGCCTTTAATTATTATTATTGTTATAGTTATAGTAATAATTATTATACCTATAATATTTTTTATTTCAATTATTGTTATACATACATAAGGAAATGAAGAAACAGAAATATTGGCCAAGGATTATTTTTAACTTAAACATATTTCACAACAGCCCATCAAAATTAAAGTCTTCAAAACTGGTTTTATCTTTTAAAATCTGAAATTGATTTAACACCAACGCGATGTACACCGTCTTATTTATTATTTAAAAATCGTTTTTTATATTAGGTATATGTAGATATGTACATTTATGTATATAAAATTTTGAAAATATTAAAAAAAAAATTGGTACGCCATTTTTTAGTGCTTATTAATGCGGAGTTAAAAATTTAATTTGAAAAAAAAACTATCCACCCATTTTTGAAATATCGAATTTTTAAAAAATAATTTTGATTTTTTTTAATCCAAAATTTGATTTTTTGAAAATTTTGATATGCAATATTATTCAAACAGGAGCTCTTGTTTAAAAAAAAATCATTAAAATTGGTTGAGCAGATAGCGATATAGTCGAAAAAAAATGGTTCCATGAGAGACACTTTTATTAGACGATAGACATTTTTTTTACAATAATATAATCGTAGATCGTATTTATGTTTGTTAACTCACACAAAAATTTTGATCAAAATCGTAGGATTCGTTTTTGAGAAAAATGAGATTTTCCATACCGGTTTTTAAACTTTTGTATGGGAGGTACCATTATTTTTGGTTATATGAAATTTTTTTATTTAAAATCTGCTAGATAATGTTAAGAAACTGTTGCGTACCAAGTTTAGTAAAAATCTACCAACTTGTTTTCGAGATTTTTGAAAATTTTGGTTTTACGTTCCTTCACACCAAAAAAATCGATTTTTTTTTACAGAGATCAAATCTGTAGAATCCGTATTTGGAGAGGGATTTACATGTATACGAAATACGCACACTAAAAAGACAAAATTTGACAAGGGATCGAAATCCCTAAAATCCCTAGTGTGTAAAGGAAATCGACATTAGATTTAGTAATTCAGAGTCAGAGTTGGTTGCAAAATTTATTAACACAGTGGTCATTCCCTTTCATGTGGTTTGGCTAAAGAAATTTTGAATTTTTCAGTGTGGAAAATAATTAGTACCTACCTAAATCTTAAAAAACGGAGTAACGAAGTAGATCTATTTTATTTCGTAAAATTGAAGTAAATTTACTCCGATTGGAGTAAGATTCGAACGCTGCTCATGAGTGGTAGTCGAAAGAAGGCAAACGAAAAAGTTTTGCACCAGGATACACATAGAACGAAACAATCATTTAATGTTCCAAATCAGAGTCGTTGTCGATCATTGTACTTCACATTTCCTTATGGCGCAATACACATCTCAGACACAACATGACGATAACACAACAACAACAACAAAAAACAAGAGAAAGACGTGTATCATTGCCGACAGCAAAACTGTGGCGCGTATGTATGTATTATGTACCTACGTCCTACGCACACACACGGAACTTTCAGCTCAAAAGGAAAAAATATATTTCCGAAAAGGACAGTATATTTTTTCACAATTAAAATTTGTTACAAAAGTAAGCTTACACTTAGCTTAGAAAAAATATAAAAACATAACATACAAAAACCATTTACATTAACGAATTTAGAAAAACTGCAGCAAAATGCCGCCCGGATATTTTGAAATTTTCCGCCCCCAAGCAAAGTGCCGCCCGGGGCCTGTGCCCCCTTTGCCCCCGCCTCGCTACGCCACTGTGTAGTGGTTTCTTAAAAAAATAAGCTCTTATACACAAAATTCTTTAAACATTTTTAAGAAACAATTATGCTACGCTAAATCAAAGTTTTTATTATGAAACGAATATAAAATAAATTTCCAAGAAAATAATTAGCCGTTTTTGAGATATTGAATTTTTCAAAAAAAAATAGATTTTTTTTTTTCAAAAATTCGAAAAATCATTTTTTTTTAAGTTTTGAAATGCAATGTTTTTTAAACTTTTAAGAAGCTTTTCTTTACAAATATATATACATTCAGCGTCGTAAGAAATTCAAAAATGAACAAAATGGTTCTATGGTAGGTATACAAGCTGAAATATCTTAATTTCATTTTTTTTATTAAATTTTGGATTGTAAAAATTAAACGAAAGAAAAAAAATTTTATCAAAATTATCGGAACCGTTTTCGAGAAAAATACGATTTTCGAAAACCATTTTTTAATTTTTGTATGGTGGGTACCGTTGTTTTTAGGTAAAACTGAATTTTTGTTCTTAAATCTTGTACATTATATTAATAAATTTGAATTTATCAAACTACCATGGGGTTTTCGAAATATTGAGTTTCCAAAAAAAAAAAATTTGGGAAAAATAAAAAAATGAGAATTTGAATTTGTAATAATATTCAAACTTCAGAGAGATTTAGCATAAAATAAAATGCACGACCATGGGCCTATTGCAGCAATTACAAATTACAAGTACAAATTTGTGATTAAGAAAAATTACATATGAAAAAAACTCGATTTTTTACAAATTTGTTAAAAAAATGCTTGTAATCACAATTTTGTAAGATAGTGCAATAGGCCCCACATCGCGCGAACCTGCTCTTATGTAAAAGTACTTTAGAATTTGAAATACATTCTATAAATATAAAACTTGGATTTAATGAGATAAAAATTTTCAAATGCATGGAATTGCCGTCTGATTTCCGGAAAAGTATGAATTTATGCAAACAAAGTTTTAAAGTCGTTTTATTATAAAATTAATTTTTTATATAACAAAATATTGACTTTAGAAAATAATTTTAAAAATAAACGTTTACACGTTTTAAAGATACCAGTATTGATTTTTCAAAAAAAAAATTGGAATTTTTTTTTAAGAAACCCAAAAAATATTTTTTGAATAATTTTGTATACAATATTATTTTAAACTTAAGAGGGCTATTGCTGTAAATTTTCGGTTAAAATCGTTAGTGCTGTTAATGCGAAAGTCGAAAATCAAAAAAACGGTTCTATGACAGGTACCATTAATAACATTTTGCCCCAATCATAATATCAGACGTAATTTTTTCATCAAAATCGTTAGAGCCGTTTTCGAGGTAAATAAGAGTTTGCAATACGGATGTATGGGGGGTACCATTAGTTTTAGAGCTAAAAAAAAATTCAATTTCCCCTCTAGGGAATCACCGAAGACCATTAACTACCGTGATTGAAGAACATAGGACTAGTGGCTTAGGCTGTAGATTAAGGTACAGACATACAGGCATACAGATACACAGAAATAAAGACAGACAGGAGGAATTGTCAGCCCCACTTTATTCATCTTCACTATCATCGTAGTGTCAACTTTGATCAAAATCTCGAGTTCGATTTTTTTCCAAATGCGGAACTAGAATTAACAACTTTCCTCCCTAATATTCCCTCTACAAGATTCAAGCTTATTTGACTAAAAATTTATCACGACTAATTCCTATTTGTTTTCTACATTTTCATTAAGTTTATAATAGGTATAGTATTTTTTACTTTAATAATACCGGCACTGCTCGATAAAATAAAACTCACGCTTCAGGGAGTGCCCATAAATTTACCTTTGAGCCTATCTCCGGACGTGCAGTTTCACTCAGAGATTCTTTCTTTATCCGCACCACACGAATGTGGAATGCTTAAATCGGCTCTATATTTTCTTACCATTACCAATATTCAGATTTTCAAAACAAAAGGGCATCGATATGTCATTTTAAATCCCCTCCAACGCTCGCACTATGCTCAATTTTTTGTGAAAAATATTTTAAATTCCAGCTGTTCGTCGGTTCCAACACCCGTTTACAATAACAGTCCTGTGACTAGCTCACAAAGAAAGGCAAATTTGCTTGCAGCCTTGTTTTCTGTAAATTCGACGCTGCCGCATAGTGTTATGACTTCTCCTGTTCTTGAGAGTGTAAATGGTTTTGTGGGATGAATCTTCTTTCGCACTCGCTCTGTTGCAAGAGTCTTAAAAGATCTTGAAACACACAAATCCGCTGGTCCAGATGGTATATTCCCTATTGTTCTGAAGAGCTGTCTACGCTGGGAAAACCATTATGTAAGCTTTTCTATCTATCATATTCCTCAGGACTCTTTCCAAGTGGATGGAAAACAGCATTTGTCCAGCCAGTAACTAAAAAAGGCGAATTCTCCTCACCCACCAATTACCGACCAATTGTACTTATGTCCTTTCTTTTTAAAGTCATGCAAACGCTCAAGAAACATCAGCAGCTTTCGTAGCAACAGGTCCACTGGTGATCTGATGGCATATCTCACCGAAAAGTGGAACAAATCCTTGCGTTTGGCATGAAGCTCTCTTATCGAAAATGCGTGCATTTGGCATCGATGAATCTCTTCTTCGTTCGATTAGAAACTACCGGTCAATTCGTGTTGTTTTGGACGGCTTTAAGTCTTATATTCACAAATTTAATGCTGGTGTGCCCCAAGGCTCCCTTTTGTCTCCGACTCTCTTCATCCTCTTCATCAAAGATCTGTTGTCTGTATCTTTTATTTCACTACATTATTTTGCTGATAAGAGTACCCTCAGGTTTTCGTATTCGTTTCTGGATCCATATCGTTCATCTTCGGAAGTGGCTCTGCAACGGCAGCTTATAAGTTCATTAAATTCCGATTTTGACAACATTATAGAATGGGGTGTTAGAAACCGCGTGGAATTTAATGCTTCGGAGACCCATAGCTGTCTTCTGTCCGTCAAGCGAAATATTCCACCCCTGTCATCATACATGGATGGCACTCGCGGAGCCCTGACCTTAAAACTTAAGTCTCTCCTTAAATAGATCTCGTGAATCACGGCCAATCACATAGTTCTCGACTGAAAAGGTAAAGTATCTTAAGTCAATTTTGATGATTTTTCAGGAGAGCAAAAAAACACTTCAAAGCTGTATGCCAAAAAATCTTTCAAATATAGACTTTATTCAACAAAGCATTTATATGTACAATTTTATGATCTTTTTTTTGAAATTATTTTCGAAAGGATATTTTTAATATTTTGGTCGTTATGAGGAAAAATATGACTTAAGATAGTTTGGCTTTTCTATAAATTGAATTTTATATTAATTTCCAAAATCTTAAGTTGAGATAAGATATTTTGCCTTGCATTTTCGAAGGGCGTTTTCAATTCTTATGTCCATTTAAGATGAGTTGCGTGTGCAAAAGTGGAAAAAAAGAGATTTAAGATGATATTTGGTGGTTTTTATTTAAGTCGTATATGAAAAAGTCACATTTGTTCTATAGAGCTTTAATAATAACAAAAAAATAATAACTAATAAAGACTTGAATTTCTTTAAAAAAAAAGGCTAAAAAATCACATTTGGTTCACAGAATAGAAACAGTTTATTAAATTATTTAAAAAAAATCATTGATGATTGTAAAAAATGTTACGTGAAAACATATTTTTAAAAGTCAAATTAATAATAACAAAAAACTATTGGAAAAAATTTACCTAAGGGACCCAAGGGGAGATAGGAGAAATTGAAAATTGTTTTTACCTCCGAAACTAACGGTATCGCACACGTAGTGTTAGATCTTATTTATTTCGAAAACGGCTCTCATGATTTTGATAAAATAAAATTTTTGAATAACATGTTATTAACGGTACCTGTCATAGAACTTTTTTTTTAAGTAAAACTTCTTTTCCGGCGTCGTTGGGGGTAAAAAAAAATTTCTGTGCAGCTGTCAGTGACGTGTCAAAACGACACGCTATCAGTCAAAGACAGCGACATTTGTAAGGAAGCTTTACTTCTACCGCGCGTACGTCAGTACACACAACCTTTTTCTTTTTGTTTTCGACTTTCTCATTAACGGTTCTAACGATTTAAACCATTTTTTTTTAGCAGGAGCCCCCGAAGCAATAATATTTTATATAAGAACATTCGCAAAAATATTTTTTGGATTTTTTGAAAAAAAAAAATTTAATTTTGTTTTTGAAAAATCAATATCTTCAAAACAAATGAAACGATTATTTTTGAAATTATTTCCTAAAATGAATGCCACAAAATTTTAATTGAATTAGTACGCCCGAAGTTAAAGCTGATTTAATATGAAACTAAGTTAAATCAACGATTTAACAAATTTTATTCGAATATAGCATCATACTAGATCTATATCTACCCTTTTATTAAAGTTAAAATCATCGTGAGAATATCGTGCTTTTAGAAACGCCGCAAAAGGTTTGTTTACTTAGTTTTTTGCACGAACTGTCAATGTTTTCGGTGTGTTCAGAAGCAATTTATTAAGAATTCCTTTAGTACGATACTAGTTGGAAAATGTTTTAAACTAAGAATGAGTTAGTAAACTACTTTAAAGTTAGCAAATTGTGAAGTAGTATCATACAAAGAAATTAAAAATAATAGGTTGTTTGACATTTTGCGCCAGTATTTTTGGCACTATTCGCCAATACTACTTCGTAATTACTTAAAATTGGAATCGCAAATTGTTTTCTTGAAAAACTTTGAAGAAATATCTATATTCTATTTCTATTCTTTTAATAATAAAACTATTTTTGAGCTTTGTGTGAATAAATTCTTAGTTTTCTGGAAATCAGACGGCAATTTCATACATTTGAACATTTTTATCTCATTAAATCCATGTTTTATATTTATAAAATGTCTTTTTAATTCCAAATTCATGCAATTCACGCATTTCAACTCTTTTTTGTTGTATACGTATGTGTTTCATTTGTAATAATTTTTCAATCGCGTATGAAGCAAGACTGTCTGAAACACTAAATGAAAAAATAAGAAAAACGGTCCCACAAAAGGCAATCTAGAAACAAAATACGCTTAAAAATATCTTATGTCCTTGTTATTACGGAAATTGTTTTAGGTTTGCAAACGGTAAAATATCCTATGACTACTTAGGGAGCGAAAAATTTCAGTTTTAAATTTAAAAATTCATCTTATGTTCATATAAGATCCCGGGTAGAAAATTATCTAGGAAACACTATCGAATAGCGTGGCCCTAGCTAGATTGGCCTTTATATAGTAAATCCTATGCTGGGCCTAGACAGATGCAAGCCTGGCGGATCTTGACTAATTTATGCTTATCCTGGCTTTATATGAACCTGGCTAGAACTGCCTATTTATTGGCTTTTCCAGGAGTATCTAAGACTGGGCCTGGATATTTTTAACTTGATGTAGCCTAGATATGAAACTTTTTCTTGGCGATATCTTGGCTATAGATAGTATCGCCTCTTTATTGGCATTGTAACAAATAAACTACAAGGGACCTGGATAGTTTTTACTTGGTGTAGCCTGGATAAGGAATTGTATCTGGGCGTTATATTGGCCTTAGCTAGTCTCGCCTCTTTATATAAGCATTCTCAGATGTTACTTATACTGTTGCTATATAGTTTTTACTTGATGTATCCTAGATGTGCCTATACATATGTCTCTATAAAAGGCTATCCATTATCCTTCTAAAAACATAACTTTTTTGTTTTGGTCCTAAATCGGTATTTTTCAGATTCTTTAATACGTATTTAAGTCTTTTAAACAGTATAATTAAAAGAGAGTTATTTGAGTAGCACTTTGAGACACAATATTTTATATATCGCAGTGGCGCAATAGGTAGCGCACAAGCACGGCAACCGAGAGGACTCGGGTTCGAATCTCAGTGGAGGTAAATTAAAAAAAAAAAAAAAAAAAATCTTTCATTCCAGCAAAAAATCACTTAAAGAGTCGAATATAGGGAGGCAAAGAAAAAATGAAAACAATCAACAATAATAAAAAAAAAAAATTTTTAAGAATTGCCGTAGCTCTTGTGCTACTTGTGAAGACCCATCTAGGGCCCATATAGGAATATCTAGAAAGGCCCATTATATACAGAGCATTAACAAATTAGCGAGGGACAAGCTAGATACTGCTCGGTAGGGCCATGATTGAAACTAAGAAAAACTAGCTGGGGCCTTGACATTATCGAGTCGAAAATTCTACCCGGGATGATTTGCGTTTTCACACTTTTTTGGAATTTTTTTAAGGATTTTATCTTATGTCGACTTAAGGATGACTTTTGTTCCTGTTTGCACGCGCGAAAATATCTTAAGTCTACTTAATATGATTTACGATTTCACAATAATAAAAAAGTCTTAAGCCAATATAATCTTAAGTCTATTTTAGGTTTTAAAATTAAGCAGAACACACAATCTTATGTGGACTTAAGATATTTTACCGCGTGTAGACATGTGTCTTTTGAACATAAGATGAAGTTGTTTTTGTCTATAAAAAAGCACAGGAGTGAGATAGAAGGAAGCCGATAACACAGAACTGTAGCCTTTTAGAATGGCACTAAGGATCAACAAAAAAACGCGAAATATCTTAAGTCGACTTAAGATACTTTACCTTTTCAGTCGAGAGTTATTGGTAGCACTACACTTTTATGCTCTCGGATCAATCCAATTCCAATTGACTCTTGCAGACTTCAGCACAGTAAACATTTCCAGCGTGCATCACATTCTGAAACGAGTATCGAAAGCAATTGCCAATCTAGCACCACGGTTTATTCGAATGCCGGAAACACACGAGGAAAAGCTTGAAACAGCACGGGACTCTTTCGCTAAGCAAAGTTTCCTAGGACCATTGCACATTGGTGCAATTGATTCTAAACGTGTTCGTATCAATCACCATGTGGAAGTGATGCAGAAACCTTTAGAAATCGCAAGGGATGGCTTTCTGTAAATGTGCAGACGGTGGCCCTTTGCGAATTTTAAAATAAATGGTATTGTAACTCGCTGGCAGGTCCAGGTGTTATGTATTAGTTTTTTATTTATATGAATAATGCATTAAACATTAAATACAAACAAGTGCACAGACATTAATTATGTATATTACATGGGGCTCAACACATGACCAATGTTTTTTTCTTAACTTATTGCGATCGAAAAGACGATTTTTATAGGTTAATTTGGTCACTTTATCATCATTGTCACAAACGCTGATGAGAATTTGTACAACGAATTGCAGATAGGCACTCGCAATTGAGTTAAGCGTTCATATGTCGTTTGGAAAAGCAGATTTACAGTGTTGGCTTCCGACCTAAAGTGCCAAATAGAAACTGCAAAACTGATCATCATCGCTTGCTCTGTCATTTACAATATAGCCAAATAGAAACTGCAAAACTGATCATCATCGCTTGCTCTGTCATTCACAATATAGCAATTGATGCAAAAGTGTCAGAACCTGCTCCAGAAATACCCAGATTTGCTGATTTCGCTTCCACAAATGTACCATTAACAATATATCTTTGAGGAAACGGCAACATCCATGACAAACATTCGTTCCCGATTGGTAACAACTCATTTTTATCCGTAGGTATGTAGATCGATGAGAAAATTATTCATCACCAATATCACACTAACAGTCAATTTTATTGACCGAGTACTCGTAAATTCAAATTTGGTCAACTTGAGAGTTTGCCTTAAGTTAAGCAATAGTGAAGGAAATGGCCCTAATGATATTATAGCCAGCTGTATTCTTCCCTTGAAAAATTTTTGTCGTAATACTCGTCCTACTGCGAATGCTCATCAGTTTCGCTTTGAGCCTAATTTCGGGCGTACTGTAAAATACAGAGATTCATTCTTAAGCCGTACTACTCGAATCTGGAATACTATACCTTACTCGATTTTACCCCCTCATTGTGATTTACAAGCATTTAAATCCAATGTGCATCGACATCTCCTGTTAAATCCCCTCCTCATTTCCTAAATCCTCGCGCTTATTTATAACACTATAAGGGTATTCCTAACCCCTTGAGTGTGTGCTAATTATAAGAAATAAAATGCACGACTGGGTCACCCGAACTTGCTCCTATTTAATAGACTAAAAATTTCAAAAATGAATGTTATTAGAGACAAACTGTTCGTAAGCATAAAATTAATTTTTTAATAGACTAAAACAACTCCTTTAGTATTTGGAGCTAAAACCAGGATGTCATGTGATTCAAGCAAATATAGTTTATGCAAGAACAAAAATTATAAGTCTTTGTAGTGGTTTCTTAAGAAAATAAGCTTTTATATAAAAAATTTAAGGTTTTTATTATTTTTTAAATAAAAATTAAATTTACAAACAAAAATATTGAGCCGTTTCTGAGTTATCGAATTTTCCAAAAAAAAAATTGATTTTTTTTTTTCAAAAACTCAAAAATTATTTTTCTTTAAGTTTTGAAATGTAAAGTTTTTTAATTTTTTTAGAAGCTTTTCTATAAAAAATTTCATTAAAATCCATTTTGTCGATAATGAGAAATTCTAAATTTGAAAAAATGGTTCTATGGTATGTACAGTCAGTATTATCTTGATTTCATTTTTTTATTTGATTATAGATCGTAAAAATTAATCATAAGAAAAAAAATTTTAGCAAAATTCTCGGAACCGTTTTCGAGAAAAATACGATTTTCGAAAACCATTTTTTAACATTTGTATGGAGGGTGTCGTTATTTTTAGGTAAAACAAATTTTGTTTTCTTACATCTTGTAATTTATGTTAAAAAACTTTTATTTATCAAGTTTAAAAAAAATCGAGCATGGGGTTTTCGAAATATTGAGTTCTCAAAAAAATATTTTGAAGTTTTTTTTTAAAAATCCAAAACAAATGTTTTTAAAAATTTTAATACACAATAATATTGAAACTGCTGGGGAGCCTTAACATAAAAAGTGATCAAAATCGGTGGTACCGTTTTTGAGAAAATCAAATCAAAAACAAAAAAAAATGGTTCCAAGGGTATACCAATATTAACAATTTTTTGGAAACAAATTTTCAAACATTACCTAGCTTTTACTAAATTAAATTTTTTGAATTTAAAAAAAAAAATTCGTGGGACAGTTTTTGAGAAAAAAAAATATTTATAAAATTTCGAAAAAAAAAATCCTTTGGCAGGTACCGTTAGTTTTGGTCTTAAAAAAAAAGAAAAAAACGTGTGGGGAAAAAAATCATAACCCAAGTAAAAATCGAAAAAAAAAAATTAAAAAAAGAACGTCGACGCACAGAGGACGCACGCTCTAAGCTTGTGACCATAGATCTACAGGGTTGCACTATGGTTGCATAGTAAACCTTTTTGTACCATAAAAAGGTCCACATGGTCGCACCAACGACGTAACTGGTAGATTGAAGCTTAAGACGCACATCGACGCACCAACGACAGAACAACGGAAACATATATAAAAAAATGAAACTAAATTAATACATATGTTTCACAAGTTAAAAAAAAAACTCTTTTATAACGAAGTATACTGCGAAGTATAGTGATTTTTCTCGTTACCATCAGAATTACCATTAAAATTTTGATGATAAGGATAATTTCCGTAGTTATTTGCCCAATTATAGCCGTTAGATGGATAGGATTGGGCTTTGTAGGTTGATGGTGTCGGTGTTGCAAAATAATATGGAAGTGGCTCGGGAACATATGATGGTGGAGCAGACTCCGGCACTGATTTTTTTGGTTCTTCTCTATGATCAGCTGTTCGAAGCTGGCCGAACTAGTCTCAACAAGTTCAAATTTTTCTAAGTCTCGATTAGTTGAAATTTTTCTAAGTCTCACAACTGTCCTTAGAATTTTTATAAGTGTTCCCTAAAAAAATCCACAAAGATGCACAAGAGACGCACACAAACTATGGAACTTTGGCTCAAATAACTAGTCGTAGACAATGTGGCATCGTTTGTGCATCCTTGTGAAACTTTTGGTACATTATCGTAGTTGGTGCGTCTATGTGGATCTTTCAATAACTTTACACTAAAATTAAAAGTGTGGAATCTATAGTGCATCCATGTTCCTCACTCTAAAAATATGTGGCTCTGTAGTGCGCTTTATGTACGCCTAAAAACTCATTTTTACTCGGGAACCCATATCTACCAAGTTTGAAGAAAATCGGCCGAACAGTTTTAGCTGCAGTCGAGCCGACAGACCGACAGACAGACAGAATTGCGAGACCCACTTTTTTAGTCTTCGCTATCATCGTTATGTCAACTTTGATCAAAATCTCGAGTTCGATTTTTTTTCCGAATGCCTTATATAAGTCGCAAGTAAAAATGATACATTGGAATATACATATCGTCACCTGAGTTCTATCTTGTTCAAAGTCCATTTTGGAAAATGTTGGGAAAACGATTTTTTAACTTCAGAAGCAAAATTTTTACTTAAATTTGAAAGGAAATACCGTGGAGTTTTTTTCTCCATTAAACTCAATAATTTTTGTTTGCAAAATAATTTATAAATCTAGGTTTTATTAAATCCTGAAATAGTTAAAAAATAAAATCAAGTGGGATGTCATTTTGGATATTGAACAACGTTGTATGGGCTGTAAGCAAGTTGATTAAATTGGTGGATATTGAACAAAAAAGCTAAATATTGAACAAAATAGAAGCACTTAAAAATTAAATCATTGAATCTATGAAGATACTATGAAAATAGAACAAAAAATTCTAACTCATTCTTTGAGTTAAGCCCTAGAACATAATGGGTGATCAGAAAAAATATTGCTGCTGCTCGGTAGGTAATAAAATTCAAAATTTGTTAAACATTTTTTTGAATTCACTTTTTACCCTTCTTTTTTCAAATAAATACATTATTTATTTTACATAAAATTTTTAATTTAAATTTTGTCATTGTTTTAAACAAACTGGCGCAAAATTTTAATTAAATTAGTACGATGCTAAAGCTGTTTTAGTATGACACTAAAATCGTCGAATACTTATATTATTTCTTTAGTATCATGCTATTTACAAACGCCACACAAGGACTTAGTTCTTTGCACGCACTTTCATTGTTTTATGTGCAATTTATTTAGAAAATTGCCTTAGCACGATAATAGTTAGAAAATTGTAAGAATTAAGAATAAGTTAGTAAACTACTTTAAAGTTAGCAAATCGTTATGAATTATCATACTAATATCTTAATAAAAGGCTGCTTAAAATTTTGCGCCACTGAGTTTTATTGTAATTGGTTTCTTATTATTTTTTTCATAAAAATCGTTGTTTAAACCTAGTTTCATACTAAAACAGATTTAACATCGTAATAATTCAACTAAAATTTTGTGCCATTATGATTTTATTTGTAATGCATTGAAAGAAGATCAGGGGCCTGTTGCTCAGATCATACACATCATACATTTTATACAACATTTGTATACAACATACACATCATTCTGTTTCTCAGATTTCATTGGAAGTGTTGTATGACATTTGTTTTGTTGTATGATGTGTATGATTCTGATATTTCATTATTATTTGAGTGTGAGGTTAATATAAATCTCAATTTTTGGTGAAGACGTGTTGGAACTAGTTGAAATTAATAAACGTGTCAGATGACGCCTTAAAATAATAAAAGAACCTGTTAATTTCAATCTTAAAGATCCATATTTTGTTGAAAAATTTAGATTGCCAAACATTTTCAGTGGAAAAATTGGGAAGATTAATTGTGCGTTCAACTAATTGCAACGAAGCCTTGTCACCTTTGCAACAAATATTGTTAACCCTTCATTAGCTTGGAAATGGAATCCATTATCATGAAATCGGCATAAAGCAAGCCCATAAGACAACCCCAATGAAACTACCTCTCTCTATGCCCTACAGGCTCTACCATGTTTTGTGAATGTCGAGCCAGAGAACTTCTCAAATAAATTTTGTTTCCCCAGCATTGACTGATGAAAACAATGTTGCTCCATGTTACATGCAGCAGCCACTTTACAACAGAATTTTGTGCTGTATTAAATGTATGATCATTTATAGGTAAATTTGCTGTATGATGTAAATGACACATTTCTGAGAAACAGAATCATACAACATTCCAATATTTCCAGTGTAATCTTCAGTCATACATTGTTGTATGACAGTGGATCATACAACAAAATTAAGAAACAGAAATCATACAGCAGAACTGTCAATATCGTACAATGTATGATGTGTATGATCTGAGAAACAGGCCCCAGATTGTCGATATTGTATTTGTCTGCATTGAAAGTAAACTTTTTTCTTGAAATTACTTTAGCTACTCTCTTTCACTTTGGTTCCGATCTTATCACAAATTTGGAATAAAACTGTGCTTTTTCAGACTCTTTTAAGCTAGGCGCGCAAATTCAATTTTTAGTTTCGCAACTGCTGGGGTCGAGCAACTAAACAGTTTGTGTTTTGACACAAACTAAACGATTGCCTAAAATGAGTTCGCTATTTTGTGTAACAAATAATTATATGTTTTCTATAAACAACCAAACAGTTGTGCAACTAAAAATTGAATGTGCGCGCCTAGCCTTAAGGTCCAAAATGAATCAAATATTTTCACACGTTCATCATAAGAAAATTTGGTGAAACAATTATGACTGCAACTAACGTCGCAAGCGGATGTTATTTGAATATTGCTTACCACCTTGACCCATCCGTTTTTGTATATTTTGTTTCCACAAAAATGGTTTTCGATTTTTTTTTACTCGATCCAGGGCTTCTCTTGGTTTAAAGCATGTAGTTTGTTAAATGAAACGGAACCTTCTGCTGGTACTACATTTTCCAATGAAGGTACTGAAATGATTTCTTCAGATAAAGCTACATATATTAGAATTCTGAATCATAGAATTCTGAAATACCAGATCCTGGATGAGCTGGATTTATCATACTGTAAGCGACAAATATTGTATTCAAAAACTGTCTAAAGATAAAAGGGTTTCTCAAAATACCTTAAAAGCGTTTGAAGATTACGCTCCAACTTTTTGGCTTAAATCACATTAGACTTACAGCTTCCAATGTTATATCAGTATTAATTTTGTGTGGTACATTACAGTGCAGTGATATTGAACAAAAATGCGGTTTTCCGTCCGCATAACTTTTTTAATAGGATTTTGTTCAATAACATACAAAACTAAATGGATTAGATATGGATATTGAACAAAAAAGAAATACATGGTAGTTTTTTTTTTTTAAAGTTAATATAAAATTGTTCAATTTCATATAAAAACAAAAAGCAGTGGTTTATTGAATAAAAAAGACACTCAAAATATTTAATAAAGTGGTTTATTGAACAAAATAGTTCTTCATAACTTAAAAGCTAAAAGAGATAGAAAAAAAAGGAGTACGCCATTCGAAAGAGCATGTTCGATTTATAAAAACTGCATTTCTAACTCAATTTCGCCAAAAATGGTCTTTTGAACAAGATAGAACTCAGGCGACGATATGTATAGTAACTGAAAAACAACTTTTTGTATACTCATATCTCTCAATTAATACTTTTTTTTTCTTTTTTCGATTCAATCATATAAGCTGCCGCAATTCGCTCAGCACGGGGGGCTATCTAGAATTTTCTTAAAAATCTTTCAATTTTTTATCGTTTCCATTCTCTTAACTTCTATTACATAAAAATGATTACCAAACAACTAAGCCAGTAAAATAAAATTTTGCAGAGGTCAGTTACCTTCGACAATTTTATGACAGGTACTTACCCTCACGAAAGATAATCTTAGTGCTTTCTAACAGTAATTCCATGGTGGATTAGAAGCTCTCGCAAAAATGTTATTACGATTGCAAATCGTACTTTTGCTCTACATACCCAGGTCTCTTAATGCCATAGTTAAGCTCACCATTTGAAGGTACCATAATGGCACTCTGTATTATGACAATCTATAGTAGCTGCGCAAAAAACATGCATTCGAAATGCAACGCCCCACGAGAAACAGCCCCGTTTTGTAAAACATAATGTTACTTGCTGGCACATGCGGCACCTGTAACACGATTTTCGAAACGCAACGCAACCCTGCCCACCTCTGGGGATGAAAACTTGTCATCATACCCTCCAGGGAGGCAAACAGTTGAGTCGCATGTTTTTATATCTCGCAAGAGGCGATAAATTGATTTTTTTTTTTGCTCAAAGATATAATCACCGCCAGCAGCCAATTTATTCTACAAATTTTTATGATTATCAAAAGACCCCTTCAGATAAGAGAAGAAAATGAAGAAAACAAATTAAAAATAAGTATAAGTACAACGTTCGATTCATTGTTATCACGCCTCATCGTGGCCGGGTCTATTGAAGTGTAAGTGGGGCTGGATGTGGGGGCTAAGGTGTTTCGAGTAAAATTTGAAAGCATTTGCCGGAGTTAACTTTGCGATACTTCATAGAACGGAAGTGTGTTCGAACGGTTCTCCGGCTTCGTTTATTTTTTTTTTTTTTCAATCAGTTCATAAAAGAGTTTCGGAAAATTACAAAAAAAAAATACCTCCATCAACATGAAGACTGACATGAAGCTTCTAACGGTGTTGTTACTAATTAATCTGCTGGATTGCGTGCAACCGGAAGCTTTATCCTTATCCATCGCCGGGTTAGAGAGTCTGGTTGCGAGGGAAAAGTTTTTAATCGATAACCTGGAATTTTATCTGGGTGCTCTTGAGAGGAAGGCCCACGTGATTCGCAGGTGAGCCCGAGGGCAATGGGGGTATCTTCAAAATAACCTTCATAGAAATGGCATTGTTTGTTCTTCCACGCAGCAACCTAGAACTGATGAGGGCTGAAAACTTGAAGGCCCAGCACGATGGCGATGCCTATCTGATGAATCCGCTGCAGGCATTCCCGCTCTTGCGTCGCATGCACTCCGACTGGCTACACTGGCAACTCTATCTGCAGAAATCTATCGGTGATGGTAGGCAAAATGGGGCATCCTCGACCCTCTTGGGTTTCAAGGATTGATGAATATTAAAAACGGTTTTTATTTCATCCACATATAACACACATCCCTGCAGAGTACGTGCAGCAAATAGCAACCGAACTCCAGAACCTTCCCTCGGAGGAGGAATTCAACGAGGCGGCCGATGCAATGTTTCGATTGCAGGATACCTACGAGCTGTATCCGACGGAAATGTCGGTTGGCATATTGAATGGAGTGCTATACAAGTACGGGGGAGTATAAACATGCACTACACATATTCATACATATTGTAGACAGAAATTGGTAAAAACTGTTTTTGTTTATATTGATTGCAACAGTGTCAGTTTATCTGCGATAGATTGTTTCTCCATTGGATATCGGTTGCATGGCAATGGCAAGTACGCGGAAGCGGTCATGTGGTTTCAGGCGGCGTTGAATGCGTTCGACGGGGGAAATTCAATGAATGAAGTTCTGGATTTTGATATCGGCAAGATATTGTACTTCTATGCACAGGCATTAGCTAAACAGGGTGAGTAGCTATTCGTAGAGTGAAAATGATTTTTTTTTTTTGAGGGAAAAGGGGAGTTCATATAAGCTGGCCCTTGTTGAAATACATAATTAAATTTGAAATTCCGGGAACTTCTGATACCAAGCTATGCAAATAATTGAATATTTACGAGTATTTTTTAGCAAATACTTTGAATTATTCAAAATTATTCAGTTCTATAGAAGCTAGTTATATATTTATTTATTTTTTATTTATTTTTCTACGGGTCTAAGGCTCAATAGATTATAATTGATTAAGTTTAATTAAAAGTTAACTTAAATTAACATTTAGTGAAACAAATTAACATTATACAACAATTCATAAAAATAAGTTATTTACATCATTTTTAAATGTATCTCTGGAGCATGCCAGATCAATGTGACCATTTATTTCATTGAACTCTCTAACCGACCTTACAAATTGGTTCATTCATACCATAATTGGTCCTGTGCCTAAGCTGAAAAAAGAGGTGTCTTTCCCTCAGTGGTCTTGTTGGAACGTATATGCAAAGTAGGGAGAGCAAAGTAGGATACTTTATGTGATAACAAAAAATGTCTCGCACAAAAACTAGATCATGAATAGTTCATAAAACATGAGGAGCAAATGAAATTTTGGATTTAAAAGTAACACCCAAGTCCTTGACTTTTACAGTTATCTGTATAGGACTTCAATCCGGATCTTAAGATTATGAAAACTCGTACACAAACTGTTTTTTTAGAAATAGAGGGCACAAAGCATTTTGTAACATTAAGGTTCAAGTGGTTTAGTCGCCACCAAAGCGATAAATTGTCAAAGTCCATTTGAAGCTTAAGGCAGTCATCGTTGCTCGCTACTTTCAAAAATATCTTGAGATCATCAGCGTATATGAGACATTGGCTGGAATTGATATAGTTTACAATATCATCAATAAATATATCAAAAAGCAACGAACCAAGATGGCTGCCTTGAGGAACATCTGACGTTCCTTTAATTGGCCTGGAGGTATATTCATCAAGTTTTACTTTTTGAATCCTACCGGTTAAGAAGGAGAAAATCCACTGAAGTAAGCTTGAGTGAATGCCAAATATTTCAAGCTTACGAAGTAATTTCTTGTGGCAAACTGAATCGAAAGCCTTGCTAAAGTTTGTATAAATAGCAGCGACTTGATTACGGATTTCGATTGTATCCACAACAAAGGAAGAAAAACATGCTAAGTTAGTTATAGTTGATCTTCATGGATTTATCTCCATGCTGGATTTGTACATAAGTAGGTAGGTACAATGGCAGGTAATGCATTTGTCAGAACAATCGAACTTGAGATTTTGATCAGATTCTACATTACGTCTATAAAGTCTGTTTGTCTATCTGTTCGACTACAGCTTAAACGGCTGGACCGATTTTGTAAACCTGGTTAACATTAAAAGCCACACTCCACCCCAAAATGTTTTCTTAATTTTTCTTAGGACCAAAATTAACTGTTGTACTAATTTTTTTCAAAATTTTGTAAAATATTCTTTTTTTCTCAAAAACTAGTCACTAAATTAAAAAAAAAATTAATTTAGTAAAATCTAGCTACTGCCTAAGGCAATTTTTTGCTTTTGATTTTCTCAAAAACGTAACAACTGATTTTGATAAATGATCTTGTGCTAAGGCTTCTAAAAATTTCAAATAGAATTGTGTTTTTAAATTTTGCAACATTTCCTTGAAAACATGTTTAAAGCCTTGGGATCTGGGTACCCTATGTATGGGATATTCGTAAGAAATTATGAAATCTAAGGCTAAGCGCGCACATTCAATTTTTAGCTTCGCAACTGTTTAGTTGCTAAAATGAAACATATGGGCTTATATGGGACACCGCGCACTTAGAGCAACTCGATTCTCGAAACTAAAAAGTTTGTGTTTTGACACAAACTAAACGATTGCCTCGCATCAGTTGAGCTGTTTTTTATAAGTGCAAGAGAGAAAAGAGTGCGAGCGTGAGTAAAGAGTTGCCAGTGTGCGGTTCTCTTTCAACTGGTGATTAAACTATTTGATTTCGATCACAGTTGCCAGTGCGCGACTGGCCTAACAGATCAAAAATTGGTAAAAAGAAAAACCAACTTGTTTTGGAAATTGGTCAACTATATACGATTTTTAAACAAGACTTAAGCTTTCGCATGGTCACACAAGGTCACGATCAATTTTTGCTCATTTGTGGGATATTCGCAAGAATGATATAATAATATCTGAAAAACTACTAGATCCTAATAAATTATTCAGTGGACAGCCATAAATTTCATTTTATAAATTTTTAAATTTTGTTTCAAGGTCATTAAAAAAATTTTGGAACCCCATTTGGTTTATTTAGAAAAATAAGGATGCCATTTCAAAGGTCCAGTAAATGATCAAGAAGATCTAGAGCAGCTAGTTATAGTAACTGGTCGGTAATAGATTTATTTTTGAATTCTTAAAAAACAATATCATAGCGATATTTGCGACCTCATTTTTGGGATATTCGAAAAAAAAATAATACCATTCGAAAGATCAGTAGATCCTGATAAAAGGTCAACTATGAACTTTTTCAAATTGTTTCAATGTCATAACGATTTTTGGCACCTCATTTGTGGGATATGTTTTGCGAATATCCCACAAATTTGGTGCCAGAAATCGTTATGAGATTGAAACAATTTGAAAAAAAAAATTTTTTTTTAAATCAGACCTGAAAGGTCTTTTGGTCCACATAAAAGGTCAGCTATAGATTTTTTTTTAATAGTTTTTTAAAGTTTTTCTTTTTTCAAAGCCACGAATGATTTTTGGCCCTCATTTGGGAAATTTACTTGCGATTCAAGGCTATACTTAACATAAAAGGTCAGATTTTTGTAGTAATTGATCAGCCATAGATTTTTGTTTATGATTTTAAATTTTCTTCAAATGCTTAAGAGAAAGTAAGCAGCTCCTTTTTTTATACTTTTAATCTTTTTTTTAACTATCAAATGTCAGAAAAATGAATTTCCCAACTCGTTATTTTCTGAGAACAGCATGCACCTAGATTTTTAATAATTGTTTTTATCCTTTTTGTTAATTTTTGCGATGCCTAATTTAAAAAAAAATCCAAACTATAACAGATATCGTTGATAATTTAGCGTTGATAATATAAAGATTTCTTAGATTTTAGAATTTCTTATTATCAGCATTACGAATTTAAATTAAATTTTGTACATATGTATATGAAAAGGCTTCCATTAAGCATTTCTTATCTTTAAATTTATATAAAACAAACTGTATGTGAGATATTTCTAAACAGTTTTTTAATGAAGGGGCCTAGATATGCCATCGTATATGTGAGATGTGACACAGACTATGTGTCACGTCGTCCATATCATCCAACTTGTCCCAAAATAGTTTTAAAACCATCGACCGTTTGCGCTCATCGTTGACGGTGAGGCCCTGGCAAAATTGGTTTTCAAAGTAATATTTAGCGATGATGCCACGAGCCCAAAATGCACACTATACATCAGTGAATCTCTCTCAATGCATTGCAATTTCATGGATTTCGTCTGGATTGCGAATTTCCTAATTGGAACATTTTGCTCGTGGACGAACCCATTCATCATCCAGTAATTGGCATCGTAGCTGAAATTAAATTTTTTGATCAAGAGCCCAGTTAACAAACACATGTCCCTGTATATGACCTTGGTTGTCGTGTAGGACCAAGTCTTGACGCATAATTCGCCAAGTTGCGGTCTGTGAAAATGGTGACCGAAAAATGGGCGAATCGCCCGAAATGTTGCTCGAACCGACAATCATTCACAAAACAATTTAATCATATACAAAAATGTATAGTTGAACACCAAAATCCTCCATTTTGATTTCGCAAGACAAACCTAATAGATATCAGTCAATTTGACCTGCAAATTCCTATTGGAATAGCGATTATAACTAACAAAAAGTTAAAAATAAAACATACAATATCAAAACTAAAAAAAAAAAATGTTTTTGATATTTTTTTTACGGTTGACGTGGTGACCTTTCATATTGGCCTTTTCAACGCTTTTGACCCAAATTTGCGACGACCGGCAAACAATCAGCCAATTCGTCAAAGGAGCGCAAGCTGGGCCGCGAACATTAACGTGGTCCGTGAAAATATACAGCAGAAGCCGGACCAGTTGATTCCTCGCCTTTCGCAGACCTTGACTTGGCGAATTTTGCTTCGGCACTTGGGCCTCCATTTAAACAAGATCCAACTGATTTAGGAGTTAAAAATTCACAATAAAAAAAATCATGGCTTGGGAGTCTATTGCAAACGATTTAAATTCCAAGAGTTGCTCCAGGGACTGTTCATCGCAAGTGTTGTCATTGAACTTGAACTGTCGTTCTACATAAACTACAAAACGAACTTAGTTCAAGGTTTAAACGAAACTGTGAAACTGAATGAGTTTTTGAACTTAAGTCTAAACTAAAAGTGGAGTTCAACCTTTCACTGCACGTAAAACTGGGGGTAAGTCTATTATGCGTTACAGGAAGTAGGTGCGAAACAGTCAAGCATTTTATTTAAAATATTTAACTACTATCAAAATTCTGGTACGAAGGATTTGTTTGATTAAATTAGAAGTTCTTAGATCTAAAATTATATAACAATTCCTACAGCCGTTGGTGATTTGAACTGTTGTCCATAATAATAGGGACTAATTCCACGTCCGAGGAAAGACTTCGACATAACTATCTTTACTGATAACTCAAAGATGGAGTGTGTGTTGAACATAATATATCTAGGTTGTTCAAACTACCCGACTTTGGTAATGTTTTTCAAGCTCAAACTGGCTATCAGGGAAGCAGACAAGGTACTGAACCAGAACAGAATACGTCTGTTACCACAGACAGGCAGCTGTTAAAGACATAAATTCTAATGTACATCATTCACCAAATTGATCCAGCAATTCCGAAATGAACTTGCTAGCCTTATTATTAACCACAATGACACTACTATATTGGTTCCGTTCATTGATGACAATGAACGGTCGGACTAGCTGGTCAAGCAAGGATCAGCCCTTCATAATTCACTTGAGGAAACAGTTTACATTTCGCTTGGAGTTATGAAGTTCAATATTCCTAAATTTTTCTTCACGAATCAAACCTTATGTGGAGTAGTTTAACTAACCAGGCAAGACATAGCCAGGATAGTAGCTACCTGTAGCGGACACTGACCAATATGAGAGCATGCAGTGAAGGCATTCGTCTCAACACTCACTGTCATTGCTATTGGGATTGGGACTAGCGGGAAAAGGAAACAGTCCTCCATTTTTTCTGCAAATGCCCTGCTTGACCGCAGCCTCAATTTTTGGTTGACCTGTCATTACTTATTTGTTTGTCACGCCAGAAGTCTGACATTAATTCCCAGCGGTGGCACGCTCTTTTCTTGCTTACTATACTTCTTGCAGGTCAGTAACAAATAATCAAAGAGTTTCTCTTGGCATAATAAAGTGCTTCTCATATTTGCCTTTGAGCTCGACAGAAAATTAAAGGTCCCTTCAATTTTTGCACACAGGAATAGTTAAGAGTAGTAAGTCCATTAGGTTTAGGTTTTCTCCGAGCTGCTGTGTCGATTAAAAAAATTCCAGTTGACGTCTGAATTGACTTTTGAGATAGGAGGCATTTATGAATTATCTGTTTTTGAACCCAACTTTGTTCTACGGGATATTATCCATGTTCTCGTGAATTACTTCAAAATGTTTCATTATTTGGAAAGTGACATTTAAGCCTCTTAGAAATGCTATGGTACCTACGTACCAATCTCAAGTATGATCCGGTCAGCTTTATAGGTCTCAAAAATTATTATATAGTATGACACTATTGTCATGGTAAGAAGATTTTCCACCGTTCTGTCTTATATTCATCGCATATCTGTTAAAATTCAAAAGATTGTCTTATTATTGTTTTTAAGCCTTTGAGTTGATTCTAACTAATTCCAAATTAATTTGATATAATTAAACATAGGTACCAAAAATATCCCTCACTAATTTGTTTTTTTTTGCATTTTTTTCTCTTCCAATTAGATAAACTAAGAGAGGCAATACCATTCCTTGATCATTTAATTGAAATTGATCCAACCAATGCTCTTTCTATAAAACAGCGACAAATTTGGCTCATGGAAATAAAAGCCAAGGAAAATTTTCCAGCAATATTTCCAGAAGTAAGTTTATTCAAATTTATTAAAGAACATTATTTTGAAGTTTATTCTTTGAATCCTTTTCGATATACATTATATTAAAGGAGTTAAGCTTTTTTATTTGGTTGTTTGTAGGGTTTAATCTCTGGACCTACTGCTCCGACCCTAAAAATTGTCTAATCAGTTTTTGAGAAAAAGTAATAGATATGTTCTGAAATTTCGAAAAAAGACCTACGTTAAAAAAAACGACTAAACTTACGTTGCTTGTTCATTATATTTCTGTTATAAAAGCTTTTAACTCTACCTTTGGTTTTTTTTCTTTTAAGAATAATTTTATTTTAAATTTGTTTTAAATTAAACTTTGTAATCTTCTTATGTAGAATAATAATTTATAGATAAGCGGCAGACGGCTCATAGGCCATGCTTTAATTTCTTTATTAAAAATTTTATTTATGTATATTTTTATGAACAATCAATAAAGATTCTAATCTAATCTAATCTAATCTAAACTTACGTTGGTGGGTCGTTTTCGACCTTCATAAATTTTATGGGAAAGTAAATACAAAAATGAACATTTTTAATTAAACAATTAAAAATAAATGAGTAAGAGAATTCGTTGTGAATACTAGACGTTTTCAAAACATTTGACACACACATTCCGCTGGTGTTTGGTCTTGCAAAAATTTTTATTGCTTAAACTCTTTTGTTTTAGTTTTTTTTGCTTTTTCATCTAATTATCTGCAAATCTGCTACGTTTTTTTGGTGGTGTTGAAAAACATTTTGGCCTTTCGACAGGTGGGTTGGTATATTCGCTTCCGATGTCATTCATATTCGAAGTGGAAGAGGAAGATAGATCCATACTTCTTTGAAAACGGATTTGGCCAGGATACTACATTCAACTGCGACTGCTATCGGTCGGTGGTATCCATTTTCTTTTGTCTCGAATTGCATGATTTGGATACCGACGAGATATTTTTCCAACACAACGGCGCTACGTGCTACACACTGACCTATTATAGGGCAACATTTTTGCCCAAGTATCCCATGTATGAGGGCTCAGGGTCTCAAAGCCTTCTGACACCCTTTATAACTTACAACCTTAATCCCTCAAATGAGTAGACTTGATGAAAAACAAAACTGTCTTTCATATAGAGTAGAACTTATAAATATTCTAAAACCTTTTTTTGTTGAACCTACAATTATTAAAAATAAAACAGTTACGTTACGCTACACTTGGAAAATGTCCTAAATCCGATACCGATAAATGACTAGACTATTGATTGATTGGGATATATGTAATTTATCCAAAATAACTTGATTGATTTTTGTATAATTAACGAAAATTGGTCTTCCGTTTGAAGTCTCCATTTAATTCTAATCATAATCAAATTGCTTATATAATTTTTATAATTACGAGTATTAGTAATTTGCTCATACTCGTATCATCAGCTTAGAGTGCAATCTGGTTATAAAGATTGTTATTTATTTAATTGAAGACTAAACATTTGTTAAAAAAAATGTAGATATTGCCATACGCCCTTAAGAAGTAGAATAGAAAATATTTTTATATTTTTCCCAAATAAAGATTTTCGTAAGGGTATCAAATACCAAGTGAAGAAGTACTTCAGAAAAATTTGCCAAAAAAAACCCAATTATTGGAACGCAATATAGGTTATATAAGGTTAGGTTAGCGTAAAAGTGACATTGATAATGGCCGACGATTAGATGGGTGGGAAATGGCTAAAGAAGATTGATGAAAACGTTGTCGTCTATACTGCAATATATATAAGAGGTCACATGTGGATGTGTACCACCAACACTGGGCTACTATCCTCTGATGTGCGGACAAAAATCCGACAGTAACACCAACACCATCCCAGCACGTCGCATTACCCACATGAGCCATCCGACACCATCAACCCACCTACATAATGGCGCCTTGTGTATAGGGGCAAGGTTTGCTCTGGACATAGTGATCTTCCAGACACAAAGATCAATAATCAACTGTATAAAGCTACGTCCCAGTTGAACTTGCATGATCGACCATACCATGAACTTTGGGCGGCCGCGCCGCTTGTTAGTATTGCTACCAAAATCAGTGTCCTATATTATCAGTTGCAATCCGATCAGCATCAGGCCTTGTAAGCACAACTTCGTGACTGGTCAAGTCAAATAACCTTTATTTGAAGCTACATTTCATGGCGTCGGCCGCCTAAAATAGCGTGAGTGATCTAGAAGCAAACATGTGTGATATTTTGATCGTCCGATGCTGCGACCATCTTCCGTTGCTGTGTCCCAGGATGGCTGAGAACACAGGGTGAGAGATGAGCGCCAACTTATGACTGTTATAGAGTTGATAGAACAAAAATGTACCAAGCAGCATTGGCTATCTGAAAAAAAAAAGTTTAGCAGTTGCTGAGAATTGAACCCAAGACCTTGTGTACTAACTATCATGTAATGGGGTACTGCTATACCCTCTAATTTCCAATAATAATGAGAAAGATGAAAAGGAAGACACATCTTCGGATATCTGAGTACAGACCCCATCAACCCGAACATCTATATTTGATCCGTCGGTATATAAATGGATAGAATTATCTTCCAAGAAACTCTTATCCTGCTAGAAAGATGGTATGGAGACTTGAAAGTTTTTCCCGAACTATAGTTTCGAAACAGTGTAATCGGTATGCCATGGATGTGATCCGAATGCATTCAGAATGATGGAATGGCAAATTTCGTTATTGATGGACAGTGAAGAAGCTTTTAGGCGGGTGGTTGGGCTTGCCACCGTCTTTTTGCTGAAAATATGTTGTTGTGGCAGATGGAACAAAACGTCTAGTGCGGCAAAGGGGATTGTTCATAGTGCTCCACTTTTGCCCAGGCAATATAACCGGTAAAATTTGCTTAGATTATCAAAATTTACAGCCTTTTCTAAAGCGGTCCACCATACTGCAAAACAATAAGTAAGATTTGGAGGGTCCATTTGTTTCCAATAGCTTTTTTGTATGAGACGAGTGCCACTTTCTCTTTCTTTTACATTAGGCATCCAGCTTAATTTTATATCTATAAGACCAAAGTATTTTGCTTCGTCCAAGAAAGCTAGTCCAAGACTTTTGATAGAAATAGAATCAACAAGAAGAATTTTATATTTCCTAGAGAATATGCCAAGTTCCATTTTGCGAGGGTTTACTCCCAGGTCACACCGCTCTGCCCAGTTTGTTAAGGTTTTTTGGGGGGTTCTTTTAAAATATTAAGATACTTTTCTGATACGGCACGAGCAATATCGTCTGCATAAGCAATAATCACTCTTTAGCATGTCAGCAGCATTTAGTACCAATTTCCAGAGAAGGAGAGAATGAATATCGCCTTGTGGCACACCGCTGCTCTGTGCATTCGCTAAGTTGATCTTAGCCCATTATATCCTAGCGCTGAGCTCTGGTTTTAATTTGACTTGAGAATCCTCAGATCTGACCGCCTTGTAGCTTGTCCATAGGCTGGACTCTTGTGGTTAATTTTCAGCGACATTCTCTTGAGAAAATCCACTCCAGTGAAGGCAGGATCACAATCCTAGGGCCGCTGAAAATGGTCCCTCTTTGAGACGTGATTTGGAGAGGCTTACTCTTCACAACCCCACCGCTACGGAACTTGAGTACTTCTACCTTTTTTAAACGAATATGGGTCTTATGGAAACCCTGCAAGAAAAAACATAACCGGGTCAAATAACATGATCACGGTTTCCAGTTTCTAGTAAGCAAGCATAAAAATTGCTCGAACATTATGCCCCTCTTGCCATCAACTGTGTGGCACATAGCACTATTTTCCTAGAACCTCATGTCACTCACATATAATTGGATTTATTTTACCTTTTTTTCAAAAGAGCCAGCAAGTGTTTTTTTTTCTAATGTTTAATTTACTCGTAATTATTTCAGGTGCCATCAGTTGACATTGGAAGACTTAGATATAAAATGGCATGTCAAGGAAAATTCCGCGAAAGAGTTGCCAATCTTCACTGTGTCTACAACACAACAACTGATCCATTTCTTAAATTGGCTCCTCTAAAAATGGAGCAGATCAGTCTGAATCCATATGTTGTTCTATACCATGACGTCATTTCGGACTTTGAAATTAATGTCCTCCAAACAATGGCTTCACCACATTTGAAACGTGCTACTGTGTATAGTGAAACAAGCCAGAAGTCGGTTGCTGTTTCCACACGAACAAGTAAATTTGCTTGGTTTCCGGACAGTTCAAATGATGTCACATTGAGGATAAGTCAAAGATTAGCAGATATGACGGGCTTTGGCATGGATACCAGTGAGCAGCTCCAAGCTATGAATTATGGCATCGGAGGACACTATGATACCCATTATGACTTTTTTAATGTTTCTAGAGTGAGTATGAAATTTTCCATAAAATCTCGAACATTTTTAAATTAAATTTTTAAATCCCCTGACGAAGATTTTTCTGAGAAAGTAACATTTTTATTTCAGACGGACGACGTTGTACGATTTTCAGGAGATCGCATAGCCACTGCCATGTTTTATGTAAGTCCATTAATTTTCCCCCATAAATTGTTTGAGTTCCTACTTATTTAAACTTGTTAGTTGAGCGATGTGAAACAAGGAGGTGCTACGGTATTTCCCAATGTTGAACTTGCCATCTACCCAAAGAAAGGTGCATGCATCTTTTGGCACAATTTGAACACAAGAGGAGAGGGTGATTCGAATACATTGCACGCTGCATGTCCTGTTATTGTTGGTTCCAAGTGGGGTGGGTCTCAAAGTTTTCAGTTCTATCTTAACCCTAATAAATATTTTGTTCTATTTTCTTCTTTTTTAGTTTGCAACAAGTGGATACGTGAGAAGGAGCAAATTTTTAGACGACCTTGTCCACGTGAATAATAAATTGTTTGATGAAGTTTTACCAGAATATATTATAAAAGTGATATGTGATATTTATAGAATTTTCTTGTCGGCCAAGTGATGATAAAAAACTAATAAAAAAAAACTTAAAAGGTTACTTGACATAGTCCAATGGTTTCTTTGATAATGAAGATTGATTTTTAATTATCTGATGAACGATATTTCGGGTCTTGCAAAGGCTCAAGTGGTACTCAGCTTTTAGGTTTGTTTGTTATTGTTATTTTTAGAAGAACTGTGAACGTTTTAATTTTTATCAGAATGATTTTATCAATTGAAGATAAAAGTGCTTTTTAAGACACAAAAAATGCATTTATGTATGTGTTTATATTATAATTATTATTGCTTTGTTGACGAAAACTCTATTTGAAGTAGCTCAACAAGGCGTTGTCTCTATGCGATAAGTTCATCAAATAACGTTAAACATTTGAACTAAAAATACTGCATTAAAGTTATTAAACCATATTCCGATGGATAAGAAATGTTCTGACATAAAAGTATGATAAGAACGACATTAGGTGATAAGAATTGTTTTTAAATAACATTCGCAAGAATACAGCAATAAATTATGGAAGAGTTTGATAGAAGAAGCTAAAATTGGTATTTGATATGGTTTGTAATTAACTCTCGAATGCAAAATATTTACACAACACATGTTCGAAAACAAAATCTTTGAAAAGCTGAATGTCCACCAAGACACATCCTCGGAAGCAAAACGTTCGGAAAGCTAACTTCATATCCGCAACAACAAATCTTTGGTAGCAAAATGTTCGAAAAACAGTTTTTCAATCCATTGGTCAGTAAAAAAAAATAAAATGCACGACTGGGTTGCACGAACTTGCTCTTATGTAAAAGACTTAGAATTTCAAAAATGAACGTTATTAGAAAAAAACTGTTTATAAGCATAAAATTAATTTTTTTTAATATGCTAAAACAACTTCTTTAGTAGTTGGAGCTAAACACAGACTGCCATGTGTTTTGAGCAAATATTAGTTTATGTAAAATTTTAATTCGTCGTAGTGGTTTCTTAAAAAAATAAGCTTTTATATACAAAATTTTTAAAACATTTTTAAGAAAAAAAGTTGGTACGCCAATTTAAAGATTTTATTATTGTACGAATAAAAATTAAATTGACAAAAAAAATATTGAGTCGTTTTTGAGATATTGAATTTTCAAAAAAAAAATTGATTTTCTTTTTTCAAAATTCAAAAAAATATTTTTTTTGTTTAAAGTTTTGAAACGTAATGTTTTTTAAACTTTTTAGAACCTTCTCAATTAAAAATTTCATTAAAATCCGTTATGCTTATAATGAGAAATTAAAAATTCGAAAAAATCGTTCTATGGTAGGTACATATGTCAGTCGAAATTCTCGGAACTGTCTTGGAGAAAAATAAGATTTTCGAAAACCATTTTTTAACATTTGTATGGAGGGTGCCGTTATTTTTAGGTAAAAAAAATTTTTTTCTCATATCTTACAGATTATATTGAAACTTTTAATTACATATAAAGTTTTGAAAAAATCGAGCACGAGGTTTTCCAAATATTGATTTTCCAAAAAAAATTTGAAATTTTTTTTTAAAAATCCAAAAAAACTTTGTTAAAAAATTTTAATTATTTTAAAAATTTTAAAACAAAATAGGGAGCTTAAGCATAAAAAAATTATCAAAATGGACTGAACCGTTTTTGAGAAAATCGAAAACCCAAAAAATGGTTCCAAGGGTGGTATTTCCAAATGATACTAAATGAAATTTTTAAATTTTATTTTAAGAATCTGTGGGACAGTTTTTGAGAAAAAAAAATTTATAAAACTTCGAAAAAATTCGTATGGTAGGTACCGTTACTTTTGGTTTAAAAAAAAAAAGAAAAAAATGTGTGGGGGGGGGGAAATGAAAATGATATCTACCAAGTTTGACGAAAATCGGCCGAGTCGTTTAGGCTGTTGTCGAATAGACAGACAGACAGACAGAATTGTGAGACTCACTGTTTTCGTTTTTGCTATCATCCTAATGTCAACTTTGATCAAAATCTCGAGTTCGATTTTTTTTACGAATGCATAATTTGCCTTATAGAACCTCCGATAGGTCGAAGTAAAAATGAAAGATTGGCACAGCTCTACTGTGCTCAAACACTTAAAGGGTATTCATAGTCCGTCCGCAAAATTATAAAAAATTAAACGGACGGCTGGGTTGCACGAACTTGCTTGTTTATAAACATACAATTAGTAGCTAAAGCCACAAGCAGAATGCCAAAAAATATGAACAATAATAGCAAGAACAACAATTTATAAATCATTGCTACGGTTTCTAAAGAAAAATAACTTTTTACATATACATATACATATATACAATTTTTTAATCTTTTTTGAGAAAATTTAAAATTTTTATTATTATACAAATAAGACTAAAATTAAAAAAAAAAAACACATATTAACCAATTTTTGAGATATCAAATTTGATAAAAAATTTATTTTTTTCAAGAACATTGTTTTCAAGTTTCGATAAAGTTAATTTTCGGTATAAGATATGAATGAATATGAACGTACAGGCTGAATTTGACGAAAAAAAGAATTTATTATGTTGTCTTTCACGATATTGATGGTTTGTGGTTTATCGGCATAGTCTTGTGACTTAAGGAAACCTTCCAGGAAGAAGTCTAACGGAATGAAATCGAACGAAGGTGATGCCCCCAGCCCAGAATCCACACCAAGCAGTGTGTTTCTATGAAGGCATTGCAATTTAACATATAATATGTTGACGAATCCATGCATCCAGAAAACTGGTCTCGTTCCTGGGCAGAGCACGAAATGTTGCTCGAACTGATGACTCACTTTCACAAAACAACTTAAAGGTTTTTACATAGTTTTGAACGCTATAACTCTTTAACTTAATTTGGCAACACAAATTCAATAAATGACATTCAATTTGATAGACGTATAGATTCAACAATATGGCAACGATCAATTCTGTCAAAGTGAAGTAATTCGCAATAGAAAACTTTTTAGTTTTTTTTTTTTGTGGACATAAATGAACTTTCGAAGATATTTTATTGAGTTGATGAATTTGATATTTAATAAACTTAATTATTTAACAATAATAAAATTACACCCAAATAAATCATTAATTAGTACAATTGCAATCATTTCTTGAAAAAAAAAAAACCAATTGCCATTTAAATTCATCGTGTTAATTATTTTTAGCATAAAATACTAGCTATGCATCGTGAATAAAAAGTTAAAATACGTTAAATAAATATCCTGGGCCAATATCAATTATATTTGATGGCACCAATGCTAAAGCTTCTGTGGATTCAACCGCAAATTCCTTAATTGAAATGCAGCGTGTCTTTTTAATTCGAAATACCAATAATGTTTTAAAATGGGTAAAAAAATATAAAAATATATCAATTATTTATAATTAATTATTAGTATTGACTGAAAATATAGAAACAAAAATAATATGAGGCAGCAATTAAATCAATTACCTTCGTAATAATCAATTAATAAAATTATAAATACCAACTACATTACGTATGTACATTCAAACAAACGTACATATTATAAAATATTGGAATTTTGTCAGTTAAGTAGGTAGTCGTATTAGTTTTGTGTAGTTGCATATGGATACATACAAATGCACTTTGACATTCGACTTTTTCATTTTTCCACATTTTCTTTAAGTACATTTCGTGTTAAGATTGCGGTTGCGGAAGTACAACGTTTTGACACCTGGACCTTCCTGATAAATAATAGATTTTATTGAATACTGGTTGGGGAGACTTCACCAAAATTTTTGGTTTTGTTTCTTTTCTCGAAAATTGTATTTAAATTTTTGTAACCCTTAGCTGCACTTGTGGGGTCCAGGTGACCCCAGCGCTATTTAAATTACAATAAAACATACAATTTTCAAAAAATTGGAATTGTGGCTCCATCTGTTATTAGTTGAAGCATACCTCTTTCCCCTGAAACCCATAGTACGATGATATGCGCGCTAGTTTCGTTCTGGCAGTCGTTGGAAGTGGTGTGGTGCCGTTTAAGACCACCCCAGTGTGGCAGTTATGATTATTTAAGTAATTTTTTTTTTTTTTACTCTGTTTTGGCTCTATTTCTCTTAAATAATCGTAAGTATAATATTTTGACTGCTCAGAATTTTTTACAACGTTTCTAATATTTATATTAGTATATTTATTCGTTAGATACTCTTAGATGGCATACAATTTGCGCAATAGGACATTGCGACAAGAAATGATCTAGGATGATTGTAACAATGGCGTTGCTGAGAATATTTCGGATGCTGAAGTCGATGATGGTTCTGGGCTGAATTCAACGTATCTGATAGTTTATCTTCATCGGAGTTAGATGTAGAGATGGAAGACGCAACTTTCGATCCACGTCTTTTACAGTCTCGAGCACGCGGTCGACCTACGTCGAAGCTCTTCATAATAGTACAAAATAAATATACTTTTTTTCTAAGCCAAATATGAAGTATTTTTTTTCTTGAAGGTATATGTACATCTTGAGAGTATCTCATTAAATTTTTAGCTCAAAATATTAAAAAATGAAAAAAATAGAATTTTTTTCGTGAAAATGATCATTTTTACCACTTTTTTTCAATTAACAATTTTTTTATTAATAATAAATATGAATATTTTCTTTAAACCTACTTCATCTTATAAAATACATATTAATGATCAACACAGAATTTTTCAAGCAAAAAAAATCAATAGCTGGCTCACAATACGATATTTTGTTGTTGGGGCATTTCGTACCCCAGTGTGGCAGCTATGTTATTCTACAGAAGTGTGGCAGCTAAGGGTTAAAATACAAAATTAGAGGTAGGATTTTCAAACTTCCGATAATTGTCAATAAAATTAATAAAATATTTTAAAATAATTTCAACTACAAATAATGTCCGTATGTGGAAACGTTAAGCCCGTTTTTCAATAGAATTTGTTGAACATCATAAACGTTCCTCAACGTTTGGTGGTCTAATTTGAGACGACCGTTGATGACGCAACATTCTTACGTTAATGCAACACCGCCAGTAGACATCGCCGTGGTCTCTGTAAGTGCACAGCAGAACCCGAGGCAGTCGTATTTTCGCAGTCTTCAACTTGGGGAATTTGGCGTCAAGACTTGGGTGGGCCAACATGCGTACAAGATCCAGCTGACCCAGGAGCTCAAAGTTCATAACCATAGACAACGGCTTTTTTTTCACTGACTGAGCTTAGGAACATTTTTTTTTTTATAATTTGCACTCAATCAAGGCATTATGACTTCCTTTATAATGTTATGGTATAACATAGGGCGAGTGTTTAAGTTTAAGAGGGGATGTCGTACAGAAATTCACGACTAAAAAAAGAATCTCTATATAACGCATTCTCAGCCAGACGAGTATATTACGGCAGAATTGTTTGAGAGGAGGAATACAACTGGCTATTTCATTTGAGCATTGTTGATAGAAAAAGCGATAAGTCATTAAAATACAGGAAACTATATCACGGTGTAACAAAAGTACCTTAAAGAATGTGACTTCAATAAGTTTTAAGGATTTATTCTGAATTCTATCCTACTGGTTCAAATGAGGAATTGGGGCACCAGCCCAGTTATGAGATTTATACTCATGTTTTTAGCGGATATATTCTTTATAGATCAAATCAAAAGGCGAAGAAAATTTATTGCAACTTCTAAGAAAACCCAAGGATTTTGCTACGTCTTAAGTTACTTCGAATATCATTCATCATCATTCATTCATCATTCGATAAATGATGGCCATTAACTCGGAGACAAAACGGAGCCTTGGGATATACCAGCATTTATTTTATGAATATCAGACTTTAAACCGTCCAGAACAAGTCGAATTAAACTGTCAGAAATGTATTTTCAAATCCAACGAAGAAAAGACTCATTGAAACTAAATGAACTCATTTTCGTTAAAAGATCTTCGTTGCAAACTCTATCAAATACTCTAGAACAAGGTTGCGAATTTTTGAATTAAGAAAATCATAAGTCATGAGTCTGTTTATGATTTGTGAATTAAAAAAATTTAATTCATAAGTTAGTTAGTGACTTATGATTTAAAAAAAAAAAAAACTTAATTCATAAGCTACTAAGTGACTTATGAATTAAACAAAATTTTATTCATAAGCTAGTAGGTAAATTTTAAATGTTTAACCCTAGAACCGTAACCTTCGTCGATTCGACGAACATCACTTTTATTTTATCATTTATCTTTTTACTCCTTGTTCCGATTGCATTCTCTTTTCTTGTAACCCTAGTCATCTAAAATATATTTTTTTTTCTTTTCTTACCAAAAAATAACTAATAAACATAAATAATTTAACTTCACATGAATTAGTTAAAAACTTTTTTTTAACAGCGCAGTTAAATATCACTTCGTCGATTCGACGAATGGTTACCTGTAACGTACTAAAAAATATGGTCACCTTTCTAGGGTTAAGCTTGTTTTGACTACATAATTATTTAATTATTAACGAAGGTAGATTTCAAGCTTTTGTGTGTCAAAAAATAATCATGCTAGCTTATAAATTTTCCAAATAATAATTTTTTAATCCATTAGCTTATGAGACAGATAGACCGACACTTAGAGAGGGCCGACCTTTCTATTTCATCTTCTCTATCATCGTAAAGTTAAGTTATGTAAATCAAAACCGCGAATTCGGTTTTTAAACGAATTCATTATTTGCATTGCATTGTACACATGTGCATAGTGTAGGTATTATCGCTGTTAAAAAATAGGGCTGCTCTAGACGTTGTACTTCAACGATCGTTGAAAAACGCGGTTGATCCTATACTTGGAGTTCATAACACTCAACCGTAAAGCATCTGTCCCGCCAAGCTTAGATAAACCTATTGTTTCTATCATTACATGTACGAATTTAAGAACGTATCCAAAATTAGATTGCACTCTTTGTTGGTCGGAAAAAATCACATACTGACTCACTCTCATATGCTGTTAAATTCCAAATCATTAATTATTCTTTAGCAAACTATACACTTGTATTTTACTTAAAATAAATAAGTTCAACTTACCTTTAAAAGTCCAGCAGACAGAAGTACTCTCTTTTGATATTTTATTACAAACTTGTACCCAGAAAAATTTAAGAAAAAATACGTTTATAAAGCTCAACACAGATCCAAAAACTATTTGAATCAACCAACATGCAACGAATATAACACCTTAATAAATCCCAAAGATTTATTATAAATTCAATAAAGAATGTTTTTTATGGGCCGGCATCTGATGAACGATGACAACAGGTTACCGGTAATCCTTTGAGCATCTACTATACATAAAACTCACATTTCATCATAACTTTTAATAGCATTTGACCGGGGTGATGGTGGATTAAATTCTTTGACCTTAAGAGCGGCAACAGACTCCAATGCGGATTATTTAAAAATATTTGTTTGCCATTTGAATACTTTTGATAGGTATAAACTCAATTACCAAAATTTATAAAAACAGACAGTTATATGTGTTTACATATTTTTGCTGAAATTTGTAACCAACGTTTGTCATATATAATAAAATAATAAATAATAATATATAATATAAAATAATTGGGAATATAAAAATCTTACAGCACTTATTCTCGAAACTGTTCGTATTCTATGACAGCGTCTAAGTTTTTATCACCTAATTATCTATTTTAAAAATTTTCAATGTGACCAACTTTTACTTGTAATACTATATGTGCCAAATTTTGGATTCGTAAAAATGTGGGTTTTGAATTCTGCAATTCTGCATGTCTGTTACGCTACTACTGAAACGGCTGGGTCGATTTTGTTTAAACTTGGTACTTTTGGTTTTGGTGAGTTTCCGAAAACGTTTTTTTTTTTAATTTTTAAATCAAAAGAAAAGTTGCTAAGCACAGAATTTCAAATATAAAATGCCAGACTGGGCCGCACCAATTTGCTATTATGTTTAAGAGATTTAGAATTTCAAAAATTAATGTTATTAGACAAGAATATTCAAATTAAGTATAAAATTAATTTTTTAAAAGCTCAAAGAGAATGCTATGTGGTTTCCTAAGTTAATATATGAACTTTTTCAAGATTTTTTAAATCTAAAAAAATATATTTTTTTTAAGTTCTGATAGGCATTGTTTTTAAAATTCTATTAAAAGGCGATGAAAAGCCTCTACCGCGAACTTCGGTTACTTCTGTGCTGTGCCCCCGGTTTGACTTCATAATTCCTGACCTAGTGGACTGCGGATATTCACCCAACGGAATTGGCTGCTTTTTTAGTACCAGTTAACAAGCTGCCTAGCTTGGCACAGTGTAGATGGTGTCGGATAAGTTTAGTGGTGCGGCTGAGTGAGTGATCCAATTTGCGGATAATTGTGCAAAACATCGAAACCTATTAGAACGATATTTTTGATCTTAATCCAAACTGGATAACTCCGTGAGAATGTCCTCAATTTTCCATATCATTTCCATCTACAGGCTTAGACAAATTATGGCGCACTTCCGCGCTAATTGGGCCACAGGGCTAGACTGCCGGTGGTCGGCATTTCTACTTACCTATCTACAGTACGGCCTAACTTGCTGAGGTCCTGATTATTTGAATAAACTTCAGCAGTTCACTGTTTTACAAATATGCACTATAGGAAGGATTTGTAATGCTTCAGGTCAAAAGCATTAAATTAAGTTGTTCAGACGTAAAAATATTCTTCCGGTTAGACACTTGTTTTATTATAAGGTACTCAATCAGACCAAGAACATAAATGTTAAAAAAAGAGCCAAGTTCTTCTATACAAAAACCTTTGTGTAACAAATCAGCCGTATGAAAAGTACTGAGATCTAAAAGTACGCCAAGTTCTTACTTCATGGAGGTATAATACCAAATATTTAAAGTAGAATAATATTGAAACAGCTACAATATAATAGAGACATTTTATTATTTAACGATTACTGACTTGATGGGTTCACTGGTCAAGTTTTTAAAACCTTTCGAGTTGGGCATAATAAATCTTGCCAAGTAAGCCCATCAAATTTTAGTGAGTAATCATTAAATAATAAAATTTCTGGAAATTGGTGAGGCGCCTCGCCTGTGCTTAGCAAATATTCTGAATTTTAAGTTTCTGACTTTATTGGTTCTGAAGATAGGGAGGGGTCAAAAATCGCCTGAGTTTGCTGCTGTAAAAAGGGTGGCTGAACACGCCCTTTGATAGAGCACTTTTTTAATTATCTAAATTTAAAGTTATCTACTGGCCTAGTCCTTTAAGACATCGAAAATGCATTTGACACTATTTGGCACCAAAGGTTGATTTACAAACTCTAACATTTAATTTTCCGACTTATATTATTAAGTTAGTAAGAAGTTTTTTACTTAACAGGATATTTTCTGTATATGCAGGCAAAGTTTAATTTTTTCTATATGATATAATAGGTGGTGTTCCGCAGGGTTCTGTCTTGGGACCCATACTCTTCAACGTATATGTATATGTGTATGTCCGACATGCGATCGCTAGATGTTAATACTAAATAAGCTATGTTGCAGACGACACAGCCGGTTTTGCATCTAGTATATTGACTCATGACAATCTCGGAAGTTTACAATGCTCATTGAACATTTTACATTTTTTTTTTCATAAGTGGAAAATTAAGGCAAATGCTCAAAAATTACGGGCAATCTGGTTTTCTGGGCATATTCAAAATCTAAACAGGGTTTTTTAAAACGTGTGTTAGTGCTATTTAAGTGGATGGCAAATATGAACATTGGCGCTGTTATCGTTAAGATGAGCGTAAATAAAAAGAATATTAGAATATTAGAATATTATGTAACTTCTCAAATTGTTTCCATAAATTTTTACTTGCGATATTGGTATCTACTATACGGCAAGTTCTGCATTTGCAAAAAAAAATCAAACTCAAGATTTTGATTAAAGTTGACATGACAGTGATAGCGAAGTGGGTCCGGCAATTTCGTCTGTCCGTCTGTCTGTTTGTATGTCTGTATGTCTGTATGTCTGTATGTCTGTATGTCTGTATGTCTGTTTGTCTGTATGTCTGTATGTCTGTATGTCTGTATGTCTGTATGTCTGTATTTCTGTATATCTGTATGTCTGTATGGAAAATTTAGTGCCCATAAAACATGCTTCAGTCGTCTGTATGTCTATACATCTCCCTACAGCCTAAACCACTGGACCTATGTTCTTCAATCTCGGTAGTTAAGGGTCTTCGGCTTCGGTGATTCCCTAGAGGAAAAATTGAAATTTTTGTTTTAGCTCCAAAACTAACGGTACCCCCCATACAAACGTAATGCATAATCTTATTTATCTCGAAAACGGCTCTAACGATTTTGATAAAAAAAAAATATATGTGATATTATGGACACGGACTACATTTTGGTGAAAAAAAAATTATGGGGCAAATTGTTATTAACGGTACCTGTATAGAACCGTTTTTTGATTTTTTGACTTTCTCATCAACGGCTCTAACGATTTTAACCAAAAATTTTCAGCAGAAGCCCCGTAAAGTTTAAAATAATATTGTATATAAAAATATTCGAAAATTTTTTTTGTTGATATTTTTGAAAAAAAAAATTCAAAGTTTTTTTGGAAAAACAAATATCTTTAAAACGTGAGAACGATTATTTTTTGAAACTATTTCTAAAATCTATACTACTAAATACTAAAAATTTAGCATCCCAAATTTTGTTCTCGAAAAATTTTAAGGAAATTTGTTATATAAAAAATTACTTTAATATTAAAAGGATTAATCAGACGGCAATTGCATACATTTGTACATTTTTATCTCATTAAATCCATGTTTTATATTTATGAAAGGTATTTTAAATTCCAAAGTACTTTTACATAAGATCAAGTTCCTGCGATTCTGTCGTTCATTTTATTTCTTATAGTTTGTTTTTTTTTTTTTTTATGAGTACAGTTTATTTAGCAAATGTTTCAGATGTGGCTTAGAACATAACAGATGAGTAAAATCTTTAATTTATGTGTTTTCTTTTGTTTGTTTATTAGTTTTGCTGTCATATGAAGCCAAACTGACAAACATATAAAAGCACACTTTTGTGTAATAGTGTAGAAGCATTGAGAATATTGAAGTTGTAAAGAATTTCATTTTCTATATCTTTAAAATAAACATAAATAAATAAACCTATGTAAGAATTATAGGCAAGAGTACGATAACTTAGGCGCCAAGAAATTATAACGGTTTTTTGTAGAACAGTTCAATACAAGCATTTTTTACTATGCGAGGGGGGTCTATCTCCCCCCTTTGGGCGGGAGGGGCAATTTTATAAAAAAGGTACTAAAATGGAAACAAAAATATTAAAAAATAACGGTAATACTTACAATTAAGTAATATACCTTTTTTTAAAGCCAATACTCTGTTCTATTAGATAGTTTTTAAATTAAGTGAAATCTATGCACAGTTTTTGAAAAAAAAACGAGTTTTAAACTCAAATTTTAGGAAAAAAATCATAAAAAAAGTTTAAAGTTTAATTTTTCAAAACTGTAAAGTTATATATTATTATTTTTTCCTAAAATTCGTTGCTCTAATTTATTCTTATTCAAAAACTGAAAACTAGATGATTTTATGTCGTCTAGTTTTTGAGAAAATTGAAAATAACTAAAACTACTTCTCTATGGGATATTTGCTTTTTTTCAAGTTCGGTTCGATGTGGCACTGCTCCGAAAAATGTTCTAAAAAAAGGTGACAAAAATTGTAAGAATACAATAAATCCATCTATCGGCACATTTTTCCATGGGCCTCAATATTGGCTAGATTTTCGAGAGGTGCTTGCTATAAGTAGTTATCTCTTTTGTGATCAAAATGCCTGTAAACACGGTTTTAATACATTGAACATTGAAAAATTAAAATTAACTTGACTATTTTTAATTAACACCTAACCTACTCACAAACTGACTGACTGAGACGCGGAATGCCATGCAATTCTACCTCCTCGTAGTGCATTCTTGGTAACGCTAAATGATTTGCTGTACTTTACTTACAAATGAACCACATTAACATTGATCCTCAAAATGAAATCACCGTAGGTAAATACCAAAAATCAAAAATTTCATAAAAAGTAGTTTTAGTAATTTTCGATTTTCTCAAAAACTAGAAGGCATAAAACCATTCGGTTTTTTGTGTTCGATTCAGAATTAATTAGCATTGACCACAAAAAGCCAATTAAGCTCTTAATTTCACAATTTGAAAAAAAAAAAAATTGGTCTAAACTTTTTTTTTTCATTTTTCTAACAAAATTTTGAGTTTGCATGCGAATTTTTCAAAAACTATTGACATAAATAATTTAATTTAAATTTAGAACAGACGTCTGGTAAAACCGGTATAGTACTTTATTGTAGGTGTTGCCGTTGTTTCTAAATATTTTTTTTTCAATTTAAGTCATTTTTTTTTCTAAAATCGCCCCTACCTCCTAAACGGAGCGAGATAGACCCCCCGCTTCCATAGTAAAAAACGCTTGTATTTGACCCTTCTACTAAAATCCGTTATCAATTTTTGGCGCCTAAGTTATCGTACTCTCCCCGAATTATAAATAAATGATAATAATAATTTTACTAAACACAGAGAAATTTAAATTATATTATTAATCCTAAAAATTCCGAACTAAGAATGAAAAATATATATAGGAAAATATATGCACTATTTTAAGTATTGAACGCAATGATGTTATCGCAAATCATTTAATTGAAATTATAAAATATCGACAAATACCGATAAATTATCAAATTTAAATTATCAATTAGCAATTCTTTGTTTGATGCTTAAATGTCCTTCAGTACGAGTAGTTTTGCTTAAATTTCAATAATACTCTACTGCTAAATAAGCACTTCAATTTAACACAATTTTTACTGTTATTAACCAACACTCATATGTTCAGCCAAAACATCAAACGCATTCGTACGTTTTTGCTTACAGCTTATGGGTATTATAAATCATTATCAACAAGCCTATTCTAACTATGAATAAATTAAAATTAAAATTCAAATTCTATCATCAGACTGGTTTAGATGGTTTTAAACTTAAAAAAAAACAACCTTTAGCCTTCGACACACACCTTACCACTTTGGCTGACTTACGTGCTTGAGGCCCTCCTTCTGATTAGGTTTTTTTATTTGATTTTTAAACCGACTTCTAGTTCCATTCCTAACCTGAACTTACAAGGTTCGAAGACTTGACGTCTGAAAAAATTTGTGACACAAAAAAAAAAATATCTAAAGAAAAAGTACAACTAAAAGTTTGTACAAAAAAAAAATTTAAAAAGATGAAAAGCCAAGTTATCCCATTTATTTGGCTAACGGCAGCTTTGGTTAGTTGCGAATTTTATTCCTCTGTGCATGAGTTAACAAAATTGGTCGACTATGAAAAATTCCTTTTGGCAAAAATGGAAAAATTCATAACACTCAACGAGCACAAATTGGATTATCTTAAGGAGTAAGGATCTGATGTTTTTTTGTTACGAAAATTTGAAGAGTAATGAAAAGAAAATTCAACATAACAATGGGATCAAAAATAAATTCCAGAAAGCTCTCATTGTTCGAGGGGAACCGAGAAGATAGCTCAGAAGAGCCCGAGGATTATTTTAAGAACCCAATTAACACGTATTTGATGATGAAACGTCTGTCGGTGGACTGGCAGAAGCTGAGGAATTTAATGGATTACGAAGTTGGAGGAAGTGAGTTTGAAAAAAAGATTAGTATGTAAAAATTTTCCATTACAATTCTATAGAGTAAAATTGATAAGAAAACATAGCTTTTACGTAACTTCGTTTGCTTCCTCCTCAAAAATTCAATCGGTTGATGGATCTAGTGATGGGTGAGAACTGATGATTTGTGTCTTTGAGTTTTTTCAAGTGAAGTAATACGTACCTATGGTTATCTGAGATATGCAGACGAGTATTTTCATACACAAATATGTACATAGGTAGAGGTACTATAGGGAATAAATCAAATAAGGGATTTTGATGTAACTTGACATTACAATGATAGAGAACAAGAAAAATCTTACATATCCCAAAAACGCCACTAACGATTTTAATAAAAATAAAATGCGCCACTGGGTCGCACGAACTTGCTCTCATAAAATAGAGAAAGAATTTTAAAAATCAATAGGGCAAAATTTTAATTTTGGGCAAAAACCCCAATTTATTCGGCTTAGTTACAAGCTAATGCTTAATCTAACTTCAGGACTAAGAAACTTATAGCTAGGTTTTGTGGTTAGTGAGGAGGTTGATACGAGAGACTGGTTCATTATAGCCATAATATGTACGGTGGGTGGATTATAAACGAGAGGGGGATTTCGTATGTTACGAGGGTTGGTATTAAAGAAGATAGAGTTGTAAAGAGTAATGCAGTCAACTGAACTTGTAAGTAGTCGATGAATGAAGACAATTTAATAAATTTTTCTTCGTTCTTCTAGTGAATTTAGGTTGATTAGCTTAAGGTGGTCTTGATAGGGAGGTAGGAACAAGGAATTATTCCAGGACAGACCTCGAAGTGCAAAACGAAGGAATATACGTCGAATACTATCGATTCTGGCGATGTAAATTTGTTGGCAAAATTACCATACTTGACAGGTGTATTCATGTTGGATAAGAGCAGATTCCTGTGTAGAAGAAATGGCCCTGACAAATTTGATATCGTCGGCGTAGAGAAAAATATGAGACCATTAAATGACCATTTCAATATCATTAGGTAGCAATAATAAAAAGGAAAGGGCATAAGTGGCTGCCTTGAGGGACTCCCGACGTTGCAAAGAAAGAGCAAAACGATGTAGATCTAAAACGAACACTGTAGTAACGGTTTTCAAATAAAAAGATATCCATCTCAATAGAATATGTTCAAAACCGAAGGTGGATAGTTTGAAAAGTATAAATCTATGGGAGATTTGTATCGAAGACCTTACTAAAATCGGTGGATATGACATCGACTTCCTAGCCATGCTCTAAGGCTCACAGGATGAAAGACACAAATTAAACAAGATTAGTGGTGGTAATTCTACAATTGAGAAAGCCATATTGTATAGGGGAAATTAGAGAATTACAGTGAGAGCTAAAAAATTCATACAGTATGCTTTCGAAGAGTTTGGGTACGCATGACAGGTATGGCAATAGGACGATAGTTTTTAACATCACGTTTCGAACCCTTTTTGCTTATTGGTATTATAAAAGAAGTTTTCCATACCTCTGGGAATTCTATTTGGGTTAGGGATAAACTGAAGATTGTTGAGAGAGGAAGAGATAGCGATGAGGAACATTATCTTTATGAGAATAGCTGGGAGGCCATCCATCAGGACCTGGAGAGAATTCATCATTAAGCTGATTTCATTTATTCTTCACGAGAAATGGGTCAACAGTGCGTGGGAGAGATAGCCCAAGAGAGTAATTTGGTAAGTAATTGAAATATTCAGAATCAGGTACGAAAGTTGTATCTGTGAAAGATTGTTTGAAAAACGAGGCAATAGTGTGTGGATTATTTGATCTTTCATTGTTGAATGAGAATTTCTTTTGTAATTGACAAATTGAAAAAAGGACTTAGGGTCATTAATAAGGTTGCTTTGTGTCACAATTATATACGTATATAACGTTGGTATAAAGAGTTGTGAGGCTCACTTAATTGGAGATACATACCAAAATAGTTAAAATAATCCGTAGCAGATCCAGTTCGAAGAATGGTTGACCATTGTTGTATGAACGAACATAGTGAAGTTGAGAAGTGAAGTTCATATAATTAGTTATTGCGAGTATATAGGTAAGGTTTAGTATATAAGAGATCTGATGTATAGTTTTAAGTAGAGTTAAGTTTATATATGAATAAAGAGTCAGTCGAAACTCAACACTTCTTTTATTAACATGGTGATCACACCACAACACAACATGGTGTCAGAAGTAAAAAGTTAAAAAAAAAAAAAAAATAAGAAGTTACGAAAATCTGAAAAGTTAAAAAAAAAAAAAAAAAAAAAAAAAAAGTTCAAATACTTAAATAAGCAAAATTAATGACGGATATCGAATTAAAAACTGATAAAAAACCTGACAAAAAACTAAAAACTACAATTATGACAGAAAAAGAAGGCCACATGGGAATTGTCCCAATGTTGGCACCGTTGGACTTTTCATCTGGTCGCCAAAATTTAGCAGATCTCTGGAAAAATTGGATCCTGCAATTTAAAATATTTTTGAGAGCGTCGAATCTGGAGAAAGAACCAGAGTCCCGAAAAGTCGCCATATTTTTACACTATTTGGGACCAGAATCATTACCCATATTCAGCTCTTTTGGCATCGATATGGATAAAATCGATTGTGATATGGCAATCAACAAATTCGAAGAATTCTGTTCACCAAAAAAGAATATCGCAATGGAGAGACATAATTTCTTTACCAGAAAGCAAATAAGTGGTGAGTCCATAACTGAATTCATGACAAATTTAAAAAATCTCAGCAAATCTTGTGAGCTTGGAGACTTGAAGGATGACATAGTAAAAGACATTTTCATCTGCGGTCTAAGTAGAGAAAATAATTCCATAAGAGATAAGCTGTTACAAGATGGGAAAATAACACTTGACAAAGCTGTAGAAACTGCAAGGCTCATGGAGAATACAAAGGTACAGACACAACAACTTGAAAACCCAACAACTGTAATTGCAAGAGTAGATAAGAGGTCTATTACATACACCCCTTCATCTAAGTTCAGCGGTAAATTCAACTTTAATACAAAACCTGCAAAAGACAAAGGCAGCAACACAAAGACGTCATCAGCAGTGGAGAAATCTTCTCATTATGTAAAATCTTCATCATCAAAATCCTGTTATCGTTGTGGACAGCATCATCAATTCAAATGCCCGGCGTTAGGATTAACATGCAAAAAATGCGGTAAAAGAAACCACTATGCTAATATGTGCAAGAGTAAGTTTCATGTAAGTTTTGTAAATGCTGAAGAGAGACAAGAAGAATTATTTTTGGGAACAATAAAACAATCAGTAGACGAAAGTACCGGTAATGATCTTTGGACAGTAGAATTATCTATTAATAATAGAAAAGTTAGTTGTTTGTTAGACACCGGTGCGCAGGCCAATGTTATATCGGAAAAAACATTAAATCTACTTATGCTAAAAAATATTAAACTTAAACCATGTGTCGCTAAAATTGTTTCCTATACTGGTGAAAATATTGCTACTAATGGAATTTGTAATTTAAAATGTAGTTTAGATAACCATAAAGATATAATAATTGATTTCTATGTAGTTAAAAAAGATGATTGTGTTCCAATTATTGGATTAAAATCATGTAAAGAGTTAAATCTTTTAAAAAAAGTTTTCGAAATAAGTAATAAAAATAATGATAATGAACTACTAAATGAGTTCAGTGATGTTTTCGAAGGCTTAGGTCTTTTGCCAGAAAAAATTAATTTAAAAATTAATCCAGATGTAAAACCTAAAATTGATGCCCCAAGAAAAGTGCCATTTAAATTGATGCAGCGTTATAAAGAGGAGCTTCATCGAATGGAACAACTTGGAGTCATAACGGAAGTTCATGAACCAACTTCATGGGTAAGTTCCATTGTTTTAGTGGAAAAGGCTAATAAAGAACTCAGAGTTTGCCTAGACCCCAGAAATTTAAATGAAGCTATAGTCCGTCCGCATTTTGAAATGCCCGATTTCGAATACATTCGTTCGCAACTAGCTGGTTCTAAATTCTTTAGTCTTCTTGACGCAAATTCTGGTTTCTGGATGCTTGAACTTGACAAAGAAAGTTCGTTTCTTTGTACGTTCAATACTCCTTTTGGAAGAAAGCGTTTTTTGAGGCTACCATATGGAATCAATGCGGCTTCCGAAATTTTTAATGATTGCATGCAGAGACAATTCGGTGATTTACCTGGTTTATTAATATATGTTGACGATTTTTTAGTTTTCGGTAAGACAAAAGAAGAGCATGACTATAATTTAAGATTAGTATTGCTAAGAGCAAAAAATTTAGGACTCAAATTTAATAAAGAGAAATGTGAAATAGGTGTATCAAAAATTAAATATTTAGGACATATTTTCGAACCTGAAGGAATATCTTCAGACCCTTCAAAGATTAATGCTATACAAAGCATGACTAAACCAGCATGTGTTAAGGACTTACAGAGATTTTTAGGAATGGTGAATTATCTTGGATCATACATCAAAAATTTGTCAGCAGAAACATTAAATCTTAGATCACTTCTTAAAAAAGATGCAAGTTGGCAATGGAATAATTCACACCAACAAGAATTTGAAAAAATAAAAGATTTGCTTTGTAAAGCACCAGTTTTATGTCATTTTGACCCGAAAAAGCCAATAATACTTTCAGTAGACTCATCTAAAGATGCTATGGGAGCGGTAATTTTGCATGACAGAAGCCCCATAGCTTATGCATCTTCAACGCTAAACGATGCTCAAAAGAATTATTCCCAGATCGAAAAAGAACTTTTGGCAATATATTTTGGCTGCAACAAATTTCATAGATACCTTTACGGTCAAGCTTTTACTGTTGAAACAGACCACAAGCCATTAGTTTCCATTTTTAAAAAAATATTGAGTAAAGTCTCTCCTAGGCTTCAAAGAATTCTTTTAAAGCTTCAAATTTATGATTTGAATGTTATTTATGTCCCAGGTAAGAACATGTACATAGCGGATACGTTATCAAGAGCATGTAATATTCAAGATCCTGAGTTTCAAGGAAGCTCAGATGAGGTAAATGTACATGTTAACCTAATATTATCAAATTTATCGGTCACTGAAACTAGACTCCAAGAGATAAAAAGAAAAACAAATGAAGATATTTCCTTGCAAATTGTTAAAGAATATTGTTTAAACGGATGGCCAGAAAGAAATAGTTTGACGAAGCAGGAAGCGCAACCTTATTTCCACATAAGAGGAGAAATTACAGTCTTAAATGACTTAATATTCAGAAACAAAAGTCTTATCATACCTAGAATTATGAGAAAAGAAATATTAAGTAAAATTCACGAGGGGCATTTTGGTATAGAAAGATGTTTAAATCAAACAAGAGATGTTGTGTTTTGGCCAAATATTTACAACGATATAAAGAATATCGTTCGTAGTTGTCAAATTTGTGGAAAATATAGGCCATCAAACCCAAAAATGCCACTTACTCCTCACCCACCAACAAGTCTTCCATGGGAAAAGATAGGTATTGACCTTTTTCATTTCAAAAACGAGGTTTACCTTTTAGCTGTTGATTACTTTTCGAAGTATGTGGAGGTTGCAAATCTCAAAAGAAATCTTACAAGTAAAAATGTAATAACTCACCTTAAATCTTTTTTTTGCGAGACATGGTATTCCTAAAATTCTAATCTCCGACAATGGACCGCCTTTCAATTCAATTGATTACAAAAACTTTTTATCTGCTTGGGACATAGAGTATGTGACATCCAGTCCTCATTACCCTAGGTCAAATGGCCTAACAGAACGTACAGTCAAAACAGTTAAAGACATTTTTAAGAAATGTTCTGATTCAAATACAGATCCTTACATAGGTCTTCTGCAGTACAGAAATACACCCAAAGGAAAATTTGAATCTCCAGCTAAATTATTAATGTCAAGAAATCTCCGGTCTACATTACCAGTGAATACAGATTATTTGGAACCTAAGGTAGTTGATGTAAAACAACACAGAAAAAATGTAAAAAAATATAATACAAAAATGAAAAAATACTACGATTTACATGCAAGAATACTACCAAAAGTTGTTTTAAACGATGAAGTCCTCTTTAAACGAAAGCCTACAGATACTTGGTCTCCAGGTAAAGTCGTAGATCAGTGTAAAGAACCTAATTCGTTTATAGTAAAAGACCTCGTTGGGGAAGGACAATATAGACGAAATAGGGAGCATATTATTTTACAAAATCCTTCTAATAAATCAATTGAAAATGAACATCAGGATAGTTCTAGTAAAGAGTCTAATAAAAATGATGAGACTCCAAAATCCTCTGGCAAAACACCTTCGTCAGTTGAAACACTAGATACTCCATCTAAAAGTCAAAGTTATAAGACCAAAAAAGGAAGAGTAATAAGAGAACCCCGGAGATATCCCATGTAAACGATTATTTGAAATATGAATATAAATACATATACATGTAAATAATATACAAATTTAAACAAAAACAACCAATCATGAATTATTATTATTATATGTATGTTTGTATATTATATATGAATATTGTTCAAAATCAATCTGAAATATAAAATTAAACCAATAGATGAAAATATAAACAATTTTCAGTTAAAAAAAAAAAAAAAAATAATATAAAATGAAATAACTTATGTTAACTTTTTTGTTATTTTATTCGAATGAATTTTTAATAGTATTAATTTTATAAGATAAAAGAAGGGAGATGTTGTATGAACGAACATAGTGAAGTTGAGAAGTGAAGTTCATATAATTAGTTATTGCGAGTATATAGGTAAGGTTTAGTATATAAGAGATCTGATGTATAGTTTTAAGTAGAGTTAAGTTTATATATGAATAAAGAGTCAGTCGAAACTCAACACTTCTTTTATTAACATGGTGATCACACCACAACACAACTTATTTCTTTTGTTTCTCAGAGAACGGAGTCTTCGATTATACCAAGTTTTTATTATACTGTAGGTACGGATACAATTTGAATTTATAAAATAAAATACAGACCCCTTTTTGAGATACCGAATTTTTAACAAAAAGATTGGAATTTTTTAAGTCTTGAAATGCAATGTTTTTCAAACTTTTTAGAAGCTTATTTGTACAAAATTTCATTAAAATGCGTTATATGTGAAAAATTTAAAATTTGAGAAAATGGTTTTATGGTATAGGTACAGTCAGTAGAATCTTAATTTCCATTTCAAAATCGAACTCGAGATTTCGATCAAAATTGACATTACGATGATATCGAAGACAAAAAGTGGGTCTCGCAATTCTGTCTGTCTTTATTTTCGACTACAGCCTAAAAATTTCCGACAAATAGTTATTAATGGTATTTTTTTTTTTTTTTGATTTTCTTAAAAACAGTACAACCGATTTTGATAGTTTTTTTTATGCTAAGGCTCCCTAAAAATTTTAATGTTATTGTGTACTAAAATTAAAAAAAATTTTTTTTTTTGAATTTTTAAGAAAAATTAAAAACAAAAATTTAAAAACTCAATATTTCCTAAAAATAGCGGTACCCTCCATACAAATGTTAAAAAATGGTTTTCGAAAATAGTATTTTTCTCGAAAACGATTCCGAGAATTTTGCTTAGATCTTTTTGCTTTCCATTAATTTTTAAGATCTATAATTTAATAAAAAAAAATTGAAAACAAGATAATACTGACTGTACCTACCATAGAGCGATTTTTAAAATTTTAAATTTCTCATTATAGGCATAACAGATTTTCATGAAATTTTTTAGAGAGAAGCTTCTAAAAAGTTTAAAAAATATTGCATTTCAAAACTTAAGGAAAAATATTTTTTCGAATTTTGAAAAAAAAAAATAAATAATTTTGAAATTTTTAGTCTACTTGCATAGGAGCAAGTTCGTGCGACCCAGTCGTATATTTTGTTTAGTATCGTGCTAGCTTCATTTGAATCTTTGACATTTGCAACCATCAAAAAAGGTTCGTGTACTTACTTTTTTATACGAAATGTCATTGTTTTATGTGTGTTCAGAGGTAATTTATTAAGAAAATTCTTTTAGTATGATACTTCCTAGTTAGAAAATGTTTAAAATTAAGAATGAGTTAGTAAGCTACCATAAATTTAGCAAATTGTTAAGTAGCATTCTTCTAATACCTTAATAAAAGGCTGTTTAAAATTTTGTGCCATTGCTTTTAAAAAGGATTTTTTTTTGAATTTTTGAAAAAAGAAATCAATTTTTTTGGAAAATTCTATATCTCAAAAACGGCTCAGTATTTTTACTTGCGATATAGGTACTATAGGGCAAGTTGTGCATTTGGAAAAAAAATCGAACTCGAGATTTTGATCAAAGTTGACATTACGATGATAGCGAAGACGAAAAAAGTGGGTCCGACAATTCCGTCTGTCTGTCTGTATGTCTGTATATCTGTACCTCGAACTACAGCCTAAGCTACCGGAGGTATTTTCTTCAAACTCGGTAGTTAAGGGTCTTCGGTGATTCCCTAGATTAAAAATTGAATTTTTTTTTTTTAGTTCCAAAATTAACGGTACCCCCCATACACCCGTAATGCAAAATCTTATTTATCTCGAAAACGGCTCTAACGATTTTGATTAAAAAAGAATTAGGTGTGATATAATGAACATAGGCTAAATTTTGGTAAAAAAAAAATTTCGGGCAACAATTTTCAGCAGGAGTCCTCTTAAGTTTAAAATAATATTGTATATAAAAATATTCGAAAAAATATTTGTTGGGTTTTTTTGAATTTTTTTTTTTTTTTAAATCAATATCTTCAAAACCTATGAACGACTATTTTTTGTAATTATTTCCGAAAATCAATATTATTTAATACTTAAAATTCGCATTTTTTTCTTGAAAAATTTTAAAGAAATTTCTCATATAAAAAATTTATTTAATAATAAAACGATTTTTTAAAGTTTATTTGCATAAATTCATACTTTTCCGGAAACCAGACGGCAATTTTATGCATTTGAACATTATTATCTCATTAAATCCATGTTTTATATTTATAAAATATATCTTAAATTCCAAAGTACTTTTATATAAGAGCAAGTTCGTGCGATCCAGTCGTGCATTTTTTTTTTTAAATTTAATATTATTTATTTTATATTTAAATTTTTTTTCTTAAAAATGTCTTAAAAAATTTGTATATAAGAGCCTATTTTCTTAAGAAACCTCTACAACGACTTATAATTTTTGTTCTTGCATAAGCTGATAATGGCTTGAATTACATGGCATCCTGTTTTTAGCTCTAATTTAATTTAATGCTTATGAACAGTTTTGTTCAATAAAATTCATTTTTTAAATTCTTAGTCTTTTACATAAGAGCAAGTTTGTGCATTTTATTAACTTCCCATAGGGAATTATTGTAATCGGTCCGATTTGTCAAATTGAAATTTTTGACATTTCTCGACGTTTCAAGGTCCCTAGAGGCTATATCAATCATTTTTAGAGAGATGTCTGTGTGTGTGTGTGTACCTACATTCGTACGTGCGTACGTTCGTACGTCCGTACGTTCTGGTACCATTTTTTGTCGTCGATATCTCAAGAACGAGTAAAGATATCGACTTCAAATGAATTTTGTTTAATAGATAATAACTTCGAAAGAGGCTGAAAGGGCGTTTATTAAAATTCAGTGAGTAGTTTTTTCACTATAACGGTTTTAAAAAAAAAGTAAAAATGTTGGTTAGTTTCAAACATCTTAATAATGTGTTTGACAACTGGTAAAAATTTCAAAAAAAAATCAGTTTACAGTTTTTTTACAAAAAATAAAAAACTATATAAAATTCTATTGAAAATTGGTAAAAAATCGACTCAAATTTCTCGAGAACTAGTAGTTATATTGACTTCTAATTTAGTGTATTTTATACATTGTATAATTTTGTACAATTGGTAAAATGTTGACAAATATTGGCTTACTTAAAAGTTTTTTTTTAAATAAAAAAACTATTAAAGATTCTAGTGAAAACTAGTTAAAATTGTATTTCAAGTCGAATTTCTTGGGAATGAACACCGATAGTGCATTCTAAAGTATGTTGTTTTATACATCGATACCTTCCCGTAAGAATGTATAGTAAGCGACATTTCTAAAATTGTTCAGGAAACGAAAAAAATGAAGAAAGTTCTAGTTGAATCATAGTGTTGTTAAGCTAAGTGATATCTAACAAAATTTTTTGTTGCTCACGACAATGAGATCTTTATTAATGTCGCTTAGCATAATTTTTTTGGCGGATAATACAAATTTCAGGGGGCAACATTATTTTAATGAGAAAACATGGCAGTTGTTTCCTTTTTTTTGTATTATAGGTTGGCGAAACCCATGCCAAAACGTGGCTCTTAACATATAAGTAGTATATTTCCTCATCAAAAAGTCATTTTCGAAAAAAGTGTCGCTTAGTACATTCTTACGGAAAGGTATCGACATAATACAATTATTAACACATGGTTAAATTTTGACAAGTATCGAATTGACAGTTTTAACAAAAATATAAAAAAAAATCTACTAAACAGTGGTAATATTTGTTTTTCGACTAGAATATCTTGAGAACGAGCAATGATATTGACTGACATTATTTAATTTTATACATAATACAATTTCTAACAAATGGTTTATATTTGACATATATTTAGTTTCAGAGCGGATATATTTTGTAAGTACCCTTCCATCAATAACCAAACCATATCTTTTATATTTGAATATTTCGTTTTTAAATTTTTTTCAATTAAAATTTTATTAAAATTTTATAATTTTATTATCAACATAGTTTTTAAAAGAATGTATGTACTGTACATATGTTTATGAATAAGGTTGTTCAGTTGTACCCAAGTCCCACATATTCAAATTCCATTAATAGCTATGCTAAAATAATGTTTGTTTGAATTTTACAGCTAAAGTTTGTTTCTCTGAAAATTTGGTTATTTGAAAAAAAAAAAAAAAGTAAATAAAAAGTTTTCAAGACCACAAATGGGAAGTTATCAGTGTGGGTCGCACCCAGCCTCTTTTTTTGCATTGAATTAGATCGATATAGAGATAGTAGGTCGTAAAAATGAATAGAAAGAAAAAGAAACTCTAGGTGGAGTTTTCGAGAAAATGCCAATTTCGAAAACCATTTTTCAACAATTGTATGTTATTTTTAGTTAAAATACATTTACATTCTTTTTTCTCACATCTTGTTTTAAAAAGCAATTGTCAATTTTTGAAAAATAAAAATGAGTTTTCGAAAAAAATTTGACAGATATACAGAATTAGGAGACCCTCTTTTTTCGTCTTCTCTACGATCGTAATGTTAAGTTTCATCAAAATCTCGAATGCATAATTTGCCATATATAACCTACATACATATGTATGTACAATGTACATCTACATATGTACATAAATGTTCTTATGCTTTAAAAAAAAAACTCAAACTACTAAAAAGTTGTTTCAGCTACTTAAACAATTTTATTTTATGCTTCTCAACATTTTTTTCTAATAATATGTTAATATTTTGAAAATTATGTTTCTCTTAAGCACAAGAACAAGTTCATGCGACTCAGCACTCAGTCGTGTATTTTATTTGATATCCGCCCTGACTTTTATTTTTGAAAAAATGCCCACTTAAGTTACTCTAAAGACTGAAAAGTAACCAAAATTCCTAAAATAGAACAGTGAATAAAAATGCATAATACCTACATATAGAAAACATGCTTAGAGCTATTGGAGTGCAAAAAAACCCCTAAAGCATCAATCTTAAGCTTATCCTCTTTAATTAAAATATTATTCAAAATCTGAAGTTTTTTAGCTATACCTACATTTCTTTTTTTTTCGTCTTTACTTGTTATCTCCATTTGTTATACCACTGAAAGCCCCCAACCATAGACTTATATCATTTTACAAGTCCATTTATTTTTTAGGCATTCTCAAACAGATAGATACATTTAAAGACGATTACACTCCCTCGGGAGCACACGACTACAACGGAGCCATTGAAGGTATATTGCGCTTACAACATGTCTACCGATTAAGTACACAGGATATGGCACATGGTATCCTAGGTGGCATCCAGTACAAGTAAGGATAATGCGAGTTTTCTGTTCAAACGAAAACCAGTGAATCTTCTTGTTCTTCTTCTCCATCGCTCTTCGTATTTAACGTTTCATTTTAGCATATCGGAGTTGTCAGCTAGAGATTGCTTTGATTTCGGCAAAGTTGCCTTGAAAACGAAAAATTTACTTGCCGCACACTCATGGCTGTCGGAAGCTGTACAAAGGATCAATGAGTACGAACCGACTTTAATGGATGTGAAATTGCCAGCATCCGATGTGTTGGAGCTCCTGGCTGGGGTGAAATTTGAATTGGGTATGAAAGAAGCACAGTATTTTGATGTTAAGTGAAGTGAAATTGAAACAAACCTTGTTTCATTATTGATGTCATAGGGGATCTTAGGGGAGCTGAGGAAATTTCACAAGAATTGAAGATGTGGTTTCCTAATGAGACGAGAGTATTGAAATTACACAATTACTACGCTCAACATCAGTTAACCGGGAATTCAAGGGATATCGAGGCTGAGCACGAGGTGAGTCTCAAGTTTTATGTTTTCTGAAAATAGGCTTTCCTTAAAATTGATTGAGTTGTCAGGAGTTTGTTGTTTATATAGAAAGAATGAGGAAGGGGCAAACATGCTTCAAAAAAACTTATTTTAACTTTCACTCAAATTTAATTGATTTCAGAAAATACCATCGAACTTGGAAACAGTCAACTCACATCTTGCCTATTGTCTCACATGCAGCGGACACATTTATCCTCCGCCATCCTACCAACGTTTTCTGCATTGTGGCTATCTCACCGAAACCCACCCCTTTCTGCTACTGGCTCCAATAAAAGTTGAAGAATTATATTTGGATCCTCTGCTTGTGTTATACCACGATGTCATTTACGATTCTGAAATTGAAAAACTCGTCCAAATGGCGTCCGATAAAATGTCACGTGCCACTGTGTCGTCTACGAATGGTTCTGTTGTGTCGAACGTCAGGACGAGCCAATTCGTTTTTTTGCACAAAAAGGCAGATAGAGTCTTGGAGGCCATCGATGAAAGAGTCGCTGACATGACAGGCTTAAATATGGAATTTGCTGAGAAGCATCAGCTTGCTAATTATGGGATCGGCGGACACTACGGACAGCATTTTGACTTTTTCCCTCGCGTGAGTTTTGCTTTCCATATGGAAGATGTGGGGGGCCAATATTGATGATTTTTTTTATTCTGTATTTTATTTATTTATGTATTTAGAAGAAAGATGAAGAGGGCAATCGTATTGCAACGGTTCTATTTTATGTGAGGTTTTGATATTTATTTTTGTTTGAGTAAAATTTATTGAATTGTATTAATTGACAGCTGTCAGAGGTGGAACAAGGTGGTGGAACAGCTTTTCCACGCATCAGAAGTCTAGTGAAACCGAAAAAAGGTGCCGCTGTGTTCTGGTTTAACTTGCATGCTTCTGGGGATGGCGATAGTCGTACGCAGCATGGTGCTTGTCCTGTCTTAGTTGGATCTAAATGGGGTAGGTTTGACACGAAATCTTAGGATTAAAAAAGGGAAATATTTGGATTTAATAAAATTTTGTTTGTGTTTCTCAATAAAAGTTCTCAATCGATGGATACGAGAAAAAGGCCAAGAATTTAGAAGACCTTGTGATCTGGAGAGTGATGCATCAGATTTGTCAGTGATGTTCTAGGCATACATATAAAGATATGTGCATAAGCGAATTATATATAAATAAATAAGAATAACCTTCTAGTATTCGATATTTTAAATCTTCAAGTATTGGAACAGTGTAAGATAATTTTCGAAGGACTATTAAAATATTAAAAAAAAAAACTGTTTTTGTTATAATTTTAATTTAAAATAAATTAGGATTTGTTTTGATTCTGTGTATATATATATTTTCCTTGGGGTCTGTTCTGGTTCTATCTAAAAATTAAATAATAGGTCATTTATGGAATTCTCATTCGACTTAGGTTTTAGTCTTCGCGCGAATTCAATTATATTTTGGACGATCGGAACTATAAAAGTAAAAAATTTGGGTGTTCGTATCCAATAATTATTATCTATCAAATTAGCCTAATAAGAGATAGGCAAATGAAAAATGGAGAAAAATGTTGATGATCTTTCGAAATGGGTGAGTTCGAGTCATAGCGAGAGTTGAGCGCCTTATCTGCACTGGTAAGAACTTACCAAAGCTAGAAAAAAAAGAAATTCCCCTTCTCAATTCAATGAAAACGCGTGATTTAATTTCCAAACGAAAAAAAATTATAATTTTAATACGGAAACCTTAAAAATTAGAGGAGAAAAACCCTAAACTGAAAACAGTTTGTCTAAGGAAAGGTAAAATGCTGTAAAATGCAAGAAACCCGAAGATGACTTTGGAAAAGATTTCTGAAATACAAAGAAAAGAAAATGCACGACAGGGTCGCACGAACTTGCTCCTATGTAATAGACTAAAAATTTCAAGAATGAATGTTACTAGAGAAAAACTGTTCATAAGCATAAAATTAATTTTTTAAATGACTAAAACAACTTCTTTAGTAGTTGGAGATAAAAATAGGATGCCATGTGATTCAAGCAAATATAGGTTTATGCACGAACAAAAATTATAAGTCTTTGTAGTATGTAGTGGTTTCCTCAAAAAATAAGCTTTAATATAAAAAAAAAAATTTTTCATTTTTAAGAAAAAATGTTGGTAAGCCAATTTTAAGTTTTTATTATTGTTCGAATAAAAATTAAATTTACAAACAAAAATATTGAGCCCTTTTCTAGATATCGAATTTTCCAAGAAAAAAAAAATAGATTTTTTTCCAAAATTCAAAAAAATATTTTTCTTAGTTTTTTTTAGAAGCTTCTCTCTAAAAAATTTCATTAAAATCCGTTATCCCAATAATGAAAAATTCCAAATTTTAAAAAATCGTACTATGGTAGGTACAGTCATTAATATCTTGTTTTCAAAATTGGTTTTATTAAATTATAGATCTTAAAAATTAATTGAAGGAAAAAAATTTAAGCGAAATTCTCGGAACCATTTTTGAGAAAAATACGATTTTCGAAAAACATTTTTTAACATGTGTATGAAGGGTACCGTTATTTTTTGGTAAAATAAATTTATTCCTCGAAGTAATAAGTTTTCAAAAAAAAAAATTTGGATTTGTTTAAAAATTCAAAAAAAATTTTTTTGAAAATTTGAATACACAATAATATTAAAAATGCTGGGGAGCCTTAACATAAAAAAATGATCGAAATCGGTGGTACCGTTCTTGAGAAAATCAAAAACAAAAAAATGGTTCCAAGTGGGTACCAAAAATAATAGTTTTTTGGAAAAATTTTTTCAACCATTACTTAGGTTTAACTAAATAAAATCTTATGGATTTTTTTTAAATCTGTGGGACAGGTATTGAGAAAAAAAATATTTATAAAATTTCGAAAAAAATTCGTATGGCAGATACTGTTATTTTTGGTTTAAAAAAAAAAGAAAAAAAACATCAGGGGGAAAAATTAAAACCCATATCTACCAAGTTTAAAGAAAATCGGCCGAGCCGTTTAGCTGTAGTCAAACAGACAGACAGGATTGCGAGACCCACTTTTTTAGTCTTCACTATCATCGTTATGTCAACTTTGATCAAAATCTCGAGTTTGATTTGTTTTTACGAATGCATAACTTGCCTATAAGTACCTATATAAGTCGAAAGTAAAAATACCGTATGTTCGGGAAACAAAACGATTTTTAATTGCTTAAAATGATTTTCGACTTTCTACAAAACTTCTACCACGATCTATTCTCCCACATAATATTTCTAAAAGTGCCATCCCATCATGGCGGCCTCCTTCGTTCATTTAATTTTTCTCTTATTAACTCATTCTGTAGTAGCGGTGTTCGGTCACTGTTCACGGGTATGGCAGCCAGTGACGTGCCGTGGTGGTTTCAGTAGGGTGTTCACTATAACTTTTTATTCAAATCATTTATCTATTTTAAGTTTTAATCCAGGATCACGACGAGGACGTAATAGACAACCATCCCATTTCATTTTTTTTTTCTTTTTTATTTTTTTGTTATTTTGTTTTTGTTTTTATTTTTTATATTTTTTTGTATATTTATTTTTTTATTTTTTTTGTGTTTTTTGTTTGTATTGTTAAGTAGTTTAGTAAAGTTAATGCAGTCCAACAGATAGTTACTTGTATATAAAGGTCGATTCGACGGGATTTCTTCAAAAAAAACTTGTAGAACATAATCATAAAAAATATTTTTTGCTTTAATTTCCCTAAGAAATGATTTTTCTATTGAAATAATTGCCAGTTCTGACAATCTGTTCTCTAGCATTTTATTTCTGGCATAATGATTTTATGTGCTTAAGGGCAGAAAAAGATCGCTCGACAGAGCTACTTGATACTGGAATCGTCAAGATTAGTGAGCTTAGTTTAAAAATTTCCAAAAAAAGTCTTTAAGTTCCATACTATCGAGCATTTTTGGAATGTCCTTAATGGAAATATTTTTGAATTGTGACTGAGTAAGTTTAAAAAAACACAATAAGTTCATTCTCAAGCTTCACAAAATCAAAAAACGGACCATTCGAAGCCATCAGTTGGGAAATTTTTTTTATTTTCAGCAAATTTTTTTACGGAAAGGCTAGAATGAGAATGAGAAAATAAATTTGAATTTCATCAAAACAAAAGGTACTCTTATAAATAGCGCACCGGAGACCGGATCACCACATCTACATCACTCATTTCCCATGTCTGATTATTATGATATTATGACATGAGAAATGAGAGCGAAACACTGTAAAGTAAACAAAAACTCTCTCACTCTTCGCCTTGTGTGCAGCGTTCTGACTTTACTGCGAAAGCACTAGATCTACTGCACTTTTTTCTTATTTTTTAAATCTACTGCACCACTGCGCTTTTGCTACAATCTACTGCGATTTTTCAGATTTTGTTTGAATAGCAGCAATGGTCATAGAAATAAATGTGCTCATAACAAAATGTCAAAATTCAAAAAGATTCTTGTCTCTTTAGTGCAAGTCTTGTCAGCTATATACGTTTTTAGTTCTACAATTCTTTAATTTGTTCTTGTTTCAAAAAGTACAAATTTGTAGATGGTAAATTTATTTTGATTACCTAGCTTTATATATTTTTGCTAAAACTATACATTTTCATTATCGAGTAAGAGTATATTTGTTCACAAATACTATGTAAATCACTTATGTTGTTTTAACAATCAACGATGATTTAAATGTGATTTAACTTTGGTTCCTTTGTTTATAATTTGTTGTTATCTAATCAAAAAAATATATGTATTTCTACAGCGAAAATTTTGGTTTTACTGCGATTTCTTTGCCAATTTACTGCGATCTGCGATTTATGAAGTCCGAACCCTGCTTGTGTGTTGTTCTGTTGTACACTTGTGACCTTGTGTACAACAACAACTGGTATACAATGAATTCGCACTCTATAATGAAAATGAATCATATCAGAGTTCACTGTCTCTCTCGATGCCGAATTGAGGATGGTACGCTCAATGAAGTTGAACACCATACACCAAACCAATTTGTCTTCTTTCCTGTAGTTTGATGTTTGAGTTGTTTCTGTATGTTGATTTGCTTTACGTCGCGTTGCCCTTGCCTTTCGTGCGTCGGTCGGTGCGTTGACATGGAGAGAACATTGTGTAGCGTGAGAATGAATTCTCTGTCGGATGAAGGATCGTGGTGCGCTCGATGAAGGTGAACACCAAGGAATATAGAATTTTGGATTTATGTATACACATTTTGTCTCTTCTTTGCATTTTTTGTGTGGATGTGGATGTGCTTTACCTTGGTTTCAGAGGTCGGTCGGTGCGTTTACATCAGGAGAACACCCTAGAGTACTATTTTTGTTATTTTGCTTGAAAATGTATTCTTCATCCATTGCATTTGAATGAATTGCCGTGGTGCGCTTGAATATGGAGAACATGAAATATGGAATGTGACTTATGTGATTATTTTGGTAGGGTGTGCGGTGAACACCTGCGTACCTTCGAATAAACGTCACTGATGGCAGCCATGCTCCGTTGTTGAACCCAATCCACTATCTCATTTATAAATCTAATCCTTAGTGAAAATGATCATTCACAATGGAGATATCTTAATGCTTAAAGTCAAACGAAAAATCATGTTTACATGAGCACTCTCCCCGGCTAACTCCGACCAATCTAAGATGAAGAAAAGTATCATGGATCATGGTTGCACTTCCACCCTTACCCATTCCCAAATGGTGAGGAAAATTCTATTTGACGCGGAAAGTTACAATTCCTTAACCTTAACCATAGGGCTTCCAAGGCAGACAGAGCCATCTATCGGCTCTTTGGTTTATGGCTTGGGCTCTTGATTATTTTCGTTTGAGTCACAATTTAAAAGAACGGGTGTTAAGAAAAAAGAGAAACGAATGGGAATCGCATAAAACTTTTTGTTGTAAAATTTACCGAAACAGTGCCCAGGTAAATTATTCCATTATCGTGTTGAGCGTTTAAGAAACGAATTTCTGTATCTGACGGTACGTCTTAAATTATGCTCGAGGGTAAACTGATGAGCCATTCCAGCGAAACTGGTATCATACTCGTAGATATCAAAGCATTTGTCATCGTTTTTTGCGGTCTCTCGAATGTGGTCATTCTAAAAAATATTGTCGTTAACACACACACCCTGTACTGATAACTTTTTGCCATTTTGATACAAGTGCCATTTAAGGGTACATTCTGCTTCACGACATTATAAAGATTTAAATTCTATACGATTCTGGTGATCGGCTTGGCAACCGTGAAATAAGTATAACTCCAGCCAAATAAGAACCCCCTCGGTGGTAGTTCATTCAAGTTGTTGTTGTAATATTCAAAAATTCATAGATGAAGAACACCTCTTCAGAAGAATTTTGAGTTACCCTCAGGACCAGCGGATTTGGGATTTTGGGCGTTGTTGGTACCGAAGATGAATTTGGCCTTTTTGACATTGCAGGAATTTTTTCCGTCATTGAATTCTGAACCCTTAACTTTAGTTCTAATCTAACATATATCCTTGGTTTGTATCTAAGCTCCGTGGTCAAAACTTAGCTTAGCTTAGACCGATTTTTCTTCTAGTCTTTTGCTAGGAGCAGGGCCGTATCCCAACGATTCTTTCTGTGGCTACTCTTCCCTGAAAAAGTTCCTGCGAATGAAGCACCGAATTTTTTCTCCGGTCTCTTTATGGGGGTATGCTTGAACCCCAGACCAATATTTTATTGTAAGAATATTTATTGTTAATTATACAAAATACTCGTATCTCGTAAACTGAAGAATTGTAAACGCTGTAAACAAATTTGGAAATAAATAAATATTGAAAAGATTTGGAGTTTGGAAACTTCTACCCAAGTTTATAGCTTTTTTTGCGATAAATCCTGTGTATCGTCGAGCCTATCTCAGCCTCAAATATCAGAGCTTGTTTTAATCCTTTTCATTGGTTTATTTTTCTTTTGTTTTCTATTAATTTCGGTAATATATTATTTTTCAAACTTTAAATTCATTTCATTTAAAACTAACTCAAAAATGTTTTATTTTTTTAAGTTTTTAAATACAATATTTCCCAAGCTTTTAAGAAGCTTCTCTATAAATAATTTTCATTAAGTCCGTTATGTTGATATGAGAATATTTGAAAAAAGGTTCCATGGTAGGTACAGTCAGTAATATCTTAATTTTAAAATTTGTTGTATTGAATTATAGATCGCAAAAATTAATCAGAAAAAAAATTATCAAAATTCTAGAAGCCGTTTTTGAGAAACAAATACGAATTTCGAAAACCATTTTTTAACATTTGATGGTGGGTACCGTTAGTTTACGGTAAAATTATTTCCTTTTCTACATCTTGTAGATTCAATATAGAAAATTTTATTTGGTAAGTTAAAAAAAAAATCAAGCATGTCGTTTTCGAATATTGAGTTTTGAAAAAAAAAAATTTGTTTTAAAAATCCAGAAAAATTTGTTTGTAAAATTTTAATACAAAATACTATTCAAATTTTTAGGGAGCCTTAGTATAAAAAATTATCAAAATCGGTTGTATCGTTTTTGAGAAAATCGAAAACAAAAAAAATTGGTTCTAAGGGGGCTACAATTAATAATAATTTTTCGGAAAAGTTTTTTTCAATTATTACCTAACTTTAACTAAATGAAATTTCCAGATTTTTTCTTTAAAAAAAATCTGTGAAACAGTTTATTTATAAAATTTGAAAAAAAAAAATCGTATGGCAGGTAGCTTTATTTTCAGTCTTTTTAAAAAAAAAAGAGGATAAGGTGTCAACAAAAAAATATAAGAGTGTTAGAACATTGCGTGCGATACATTTATCAAAATGATTAATGCCGCTATCCATGATAGAGGAAGCTATATCGAGCAGTGACATTGTTTTCAGAAAGCTAAATATATTATTAACATGCACATAAAAATAAAATTTGAAATACAAAACTCTTAAAATGAAGAAACTAAGAGTTTTAAATTGGTAACACTTCATTTGGTAGACCCTGTATGATAAGTTAAAATACTTAAATTTATTCGTTCTTCTAAATCTTCTTCTCAGTCTTCTTACACAAATAATAAATTCACAAGACATTCACTAAATTTTTTTTGAGAAAATACTTTTATGAAACAGAAGAAATAATCTCACTTGTAAATTTACTTGTAGCTACAATTCTGGAATATTTGTGGTTATAAGAGTATTTGAATTTGAAACAGAAATTCTCGCTAATTATTTACGAACTACAAGAGAATTCACATAAAAACAGAAGTTTCTGTTCTTTTATGAAAAAGGCCATTTACCTTGTAGAATAAAGTCACTTGGCTCTCGAATTTCAAGGTCTGATTGGTTGCTTCATTAAAGTGTAATTCTTATAGCGTCTTCTATTATTTTATTAAAACTCGACTTTAAATTCATCTATCTAATTTTCTTAAGAAATCTTTTTAAAAAATTCCTGTTCCTTGTAGTAAATAAAACTATTGACAGAATTTATTTTCCAGGAGTTTTCTTACTCCGATTTTTATTTAATTTTGTATTATAGTAAAATCCATCAGTGTTACATAAACATTTTTGTAAATTTAGTTTGTCTCTTATTTTTTTTTTGTTTTATTTTTTAACAAAAAATTGATATTTTTATATTTTTTTTGTAGGTTTTATTCTTTGATTTTTATTGATACATATCAACACACATATAAAATAAATTACTCCTTTTATAATTATTAAGGACATCTCTGTTATAACATTTATTAAAATTTTTTATTTTTTTTTCTGAAGTTTTACTCATCTCTTTTGTGTGTGTTTGTGTATGTGATAGAGAGTGAGAATAAAGGACACCAAGTGAATTGAGATAAAATTCTCTTTACATTTAACAGCTCACAGTGAGAAGATGAAAAATTGATATACTGTTATATAATTATTTTATATTTTAATACTGAATGATTTTTGTATGAATGATATATATATTTTTTTTTTGAGATTTTCCTTTAGAAACCATTTTTTTAATTGCATTTTTTTATGTTATGGTTTTTTTCCAGCATATTTGAGGGTAATTTATTTTTGTTTGTAGGAGATTGTCTTATGTTTTAAGAATATTAATTTTAATTTTATTTTAAATCCATTCATCTCCTTCTTAATTATAATATTATAAAAAATATTTAACTAAATTGTTTACTTAACTAATGATACGACTTTTTCTTCTCTTATATGTTTTCATTGAAATTACAGTTTCTTAATTGTTTTCTTATTTTTTAACATTGATTATACATTTATTGATATATATTTTATTTGTATATATAAGTAATTAACAAGGTGTCTTATATGCACGTATGTATATTTATTAAATGTTTTTTTTTTATATGTCTATATTTAATTCTGTTTATATATAGAAAGGTTACATAGTATATATTCTTAGTAAGATTTTAATTATTTCTTTTTTTTTTTAATTAATTTATTTTTTTTTTATATATAAATATTCTAATACACACAAGTCTTCTACATTTCACATTAAATAGATTTTTTTTTTGTATTTTTTTTTGTCAATATTTTGTGCTAAAAATTGGTTCATTAGACAAAAATAAAATAAACGACATTCAGAAAATATACACATAAGAAAGTACGTTCCTTTGATAGGTAAATATTGTTTTTATTTTTTTTTTATTCGGAATTATACTTCTTCCATGTAAAATATTTTATAATTTCTTCTACAATATAAATTCTAGCAGTTACAGTTTTCAAGATAGGTTTTGTATATAATTGATTTAATCAAACAAAAGATAAATATGTTTTTTTTTTTGTTTTGTTTCCAACTTCTATATCAGAAATTCAAAATAAAATATAAAATACTACTTTATTTGCGTAGATATTTCGGTGGAAAGACTTAAATTTCATAGTTACGGAACTTGTTGGCAACTTCAGTGTTGTCGGTTCCCCATTCGGATTTACGACTGCCATAGTAGAGAGCGGCTCCACCCTCTGAAGCACGACGATGAGCTGGATTTGGAGCAGCTGCTGATAGGCCACTTGTAGCTCCAGTGGCTCCGCCAGCGCCGGATTCTTCTAACATACGGTCTTTGGTTTTCGGAGTAGCCCAGTGCATAGACTAGAAAAAAAAAATTACAAAAACAAATTTTATAATTTTTATAATTATTTTGAATTGAAAGTGGTACGACTATGACATCGTGGTAAGTGCCTTAGAATATTTTGACATAGCTTAAGGATAAAGTTAATTTGGCAAGTTAAGCAAGTATCCAATATATGTATGTAAAGAACCCCAACTCTCAGAATTGGGAGTTTTGCCGAGAATTTAACTTCCCTACCACGTACAAAAAAAATTCGGTTGTGAAAGAGACCAACAACCAACAGGCTTGGATAGTAATTCACCTCAAGTAACAAGATGATTCATAAGTTCGAAGGATAAAGTCCTGAAAGTATTTACCTGGAACATGAGTATACTTTTAATACTACGTGCTTATCAAAAAACTTGCCAAGTAAGCCCATGAAATTTTAGTCAGTAATTATTAACTCCTTTTTTTAAATGAAGGTAGCCCACCAATTATTAGCCTAATTGGTGGTTGGATTATAGTTCACATCACAGTTAAGAGTATGCAAATGTTTTCTTTTTTCATTTATTCATTTATGTTAACATAACATAGAGTACCAAATCGAGCACTCTAGTTCTAAGAAAAGTCATGAATTTTCAAGATGCATGTATAGTTTCAAAATGACATTAAAAATACATTTCGAATGAAAAATCTTAGATTTTCTACTTTTCGCTTTTAATGTACATTAAGCTAAACCGCTCTACCAAATTTCATCATTCTACAGCAATCGGAAGTGCTCCATATAGATTAAACATTTTCTTAGAAAGTGGGCGGATACCAGGCCCCCTAAATGAAAAACATCAATTTTTATTTTCGGTCCCTCATATGTAATTTGAGCCCTACCGTTCTACGAAATTTCATTGTTTTACTACAGTCGGAAGTGTGCCATATAATTTACATCAGTTCTGAGGAAGTGGGCGGATACCACGCCTCTGAATGGAAAACCTCAAGTCTTATGTTTTTTTCTTTGTATGCAATTCAAGCCCTACCACTTTACCGAATTTCATCGTTTTACAGCACTTGGAAGTGCTCCATTCAACCAACACCAATTCGGAGAAAGTGGGCGGATACCACGCCCCTTGAATGGAAAACATATTTTCGGTCCTAGGTTAGCGGAATTTTAAGTTTCTGACTTCATTGGTACTGGAGATAGAGAGAAGCCAAAAATCGCCTGAGTTTGTTCCTATAAAAAGGGTGTAGTGCCAGAACTTGGCTGGGCACTACCGTGCCCTTTGATACTAGAATTGTATTACCCGTGCAGTAACAGTGAGTGCATTGGACTTGTATGCTAGAGGTCTAAGATTAAGAAACTGACAAATTCTTCAAGAATATTATCCCACCGTAAAAAGTACTTCCCATTTTTAGCCTCTCACAATTCACTGACAACAACACATAAACAGAAATGGTAAACAAATTTTAGACCCTAGGTTCAGGTTCTCTTTAGGACATTTGGGTCTCTTATATAATAATGTTTTATATCTAAATGATTTGAGTCAACGTGGATCAAAAAGGCCATGTGTGATATGCACCAGATTGTCAAAAACGTGTATGGTGAAGAAGAGGAGAACGGTTTCTATCCATCACCATAAACTAAATTTTGGCTTTTCATGAAGGACCTGTATGGTAGGACGTACAGAGTTGGTCATCGTTTATAACCGATTAACAGTAACGCGATGCGTTGGGAAGATCTTTGAGCAACACGTATTGCCCTATATGGGGACATCGGATACGGACAGCCCCTCTTAATGCTAGATAATGTACGACGACATGTAGTATGTTAAGTGTTACGTTCAAAACACTGGTATTCAAAAACTGCACCGCATTAAACAAGTTTACCCTTTCCGTTTGCCCTTGAGCTAAACTTTAGGCGAACTGTGAAATGCACAGGTTCTTATACAAAACACACTACAAAAATGTGTCCGTAGAATTATAAAAATCTAAAATTCAATCCCAGTCAGTTGGGGTAGAACTACACTTCCAGTTAGTTAAGTAAGCTTCTCAGAAGGAAATACTTGAAATTAAATAAAATTTTTGTATGTTATCAAAGGTCAACTCAATAAAATCAATAGCCACAAGACATACAAGACGAAGAGTGCAATCCCACTCGAAATAGGAGGAAAGGATTTTGTTGAACTCACCAATTAAAAACTTTTAAAATTCTGTATCACTGGAAAATAAAATCAATATTTTAAATGAGCTCGTGCTTAAATTCTTGGAAAGTCTTCAATATTTTTCCCCATTTGCGAGATGTATTAATGAGATTATCCTTTATTTTTTCTGATAATTGGTTTTATCGGAAAATGGAGCAATGCAGACGAAAGGATTTCTCAGAACAAAATCAAATTTAAAAACTTTTTTGAGAATGAATGGTTTTTCTAAGTTTCAATATTAACACTTTGATAACTAAATTCTCAAACCTGAACATGGTCACGCCACTGGAGATGAGGTTTGCGTTTTTTCTCGCTGCCTCTGGGTAAGTTGAATAACTTAGGGGCTGGAGCGTCGAAGTTCATTGCTCTACATGACCTAGCCATCTTAACCGCTCAACACGTCCTGTATACATCTCGTATAGTTCCTGGCTGTATCGTCTTCGCTAGGTGTTTTTTTTTTTTTTTGCCTATCCACACAAACCATTTCATACTTCGTGCGTACTAGCCTTCTCTGGAAAACAGCAAGGGAGCGTTCATCCGCCTGAAAGACGGTCAAAGCTTCCGAACGATAGAGCCAGACAGATATAATAAGAACGTATTTCAAATTCTGGTGCCAATGATTAGGCATGCTACCTTTTAGAAATAAAGTACTATTATTTTGCCCATCCTATATCAAACCTTTAGTTTCAAATTTCCTAAAATTTAAACAATAATTAGATTTCTGTTTTCCAACCCTCACTTAAATGTGAGTACCATGAAAATTTCATTATCAAATTGGGTTATTCTGCTGCTGTCAAAAAGTTTCCGCAAAATTTTATTTAAATGATACATTTTCGAACAAATTAATTAAAAATCAATAAAAAAGGAACCTATATGTATCATATATACATTGCACTCTACTATTTTGCACATTTTCGTCTTCGACAAAAAATGATAAATATGAATGTCAGCTATCCATTTAGCCAAAAGCAATCAAATTAAGTTTACCATCGAACAAAATGGTGTCGTTCACAGGGCATACCAAGTGTTTCCTGTTTGCTGTTGCTCGTTGGTTTCGCTCCACATCAAATAGAACCAATCATAATTCAATTTGGTCTATTTGCTGTTACTTTTCCGCCTCGTTCAGTTTTCGAACTGACAACCGCACCCAAAAGTATTTCCATCTTTTGAAATGAATTTTATTGCTTGTGCACTCCAACTGCCCACTCGTTCCATCATTGGAATATTAAGTTGCCATCATCATGAAACCACTCAAGTGTCAAAAACGCATGATGGATGGACAAGTTGTCGGGTCTCGAATGCAGTGGGGAAACACATGATTCTTACCAGCCCAGTCATTGCACATTAAACCGCATGATATGCAAATACAAAACTGTAGATGCCATAGAACCTAGCTATCAACTATACTATGGTCTGGGATTTGGGGTTTTGAAAGTCAAATACGAGTATATTTACTAGATAACTGAATAGGACATAAATTCGTTTTATTAATTATTTGTAACGGAGAGAGAAACAACAATTATGGGGTCCTGAATCAAAATAAAGCTCAGAACTGGATTGCACGAAATTGGGTTTGTGGATTAAAGCTATAGAACAGTTTGACATTTAAAATTTGTTAAAGAGAAATAAAGTATCAAAGATCGATCGATAATGCAGTTTTCAAACAAATAACTCTTTTTCGACTGTGAAAATTCTGAAGTACCCCTTCGCATAGTGGTTTCTGGGTTAGACTGTACTGCAGAAGGCCTTGGGTTCGATTCCCATTCTCTTGCGGGGAGTTGACAAATTCTATCAGAGTATTTCCTGTCATGCAAAGTGCTGATCATTAGCCATTCGGAATCGGCCAAAAATTGTAGGTTGTAAAGGTGTGTCCAGACCAAAGAAACATTTTTTAAACATTTCAGAAACAGAGGAACATTTCTGAAATGTTTCTTAAATGTTTCTGAAATGTTTTCTTTGGTGTGGACGCTCGGATCCACTCTTGGCGAAAATTTTAAAAATAAAATCAAAAAAGCCAATGATATATCTGAAATTTGGGAAAATATAAATTGTGATATAGATGAAGTAGAAAAAAAAATTCATGCGCTTAAAGTACAACACAGGAGAGAAAAAAATTTACAGACAACTCAATCTGGAAACAATGGGAAACAAAGAAACATTTCAGAAATGTTTCTCAAAGCGTCCACACCAAAAAAATAAATCAGAAACATTTCTGAAATGTTTTTTAAACAAATGGGAAACATTTCAGAAACGTTTTTTAAACAATGTTTCCTGAAATGTTTCTTTGGTGTGGACACACCTTAATGAGTCACTATAAGTTTATGTTCTCTACGAGTCGTTATGGCCTTTTAACTTGGTCTATAGCGCTTGTATAAATGTAAAAGAATTGAAATGCCAACAATTTTTTTTTTTTTTATAATTTACTCGCGCTTAAGGGATTATGATTACCCTTTAAATGTTTCAACACAGCGCGGGCGTGAAGTTACGGAAGAGAAAGAAGGATATGACACGATGTTGACACTGAAGGTGGTTGTCTCAGATTTTGTATCTCCAGGGATGGCGACTGAACAAAAGAGGAGAACTGCCGTGTCTTATTTCTATGTCCCTTATAATTCGCATTATTTTTTTTTATTCGTATTCATTCTTGTTGGGCATACTAGTTAAACTCAATCACATGTTGTTAGTGTTATGCCTAAGCAACATGTAATGAGTAAACAGCAACCCATTGATGATAATTTTAGAAGGTTTTAATAGAATTAAAGAAGACATAGACGACGGCAGGGATCGAACCTGTGATAATGAGGTTGACAGGCGAGCACACAACCATCGCGCCTCCTTCCAATTAAAAGTGAGATTTGAGCAGGAAGAAAGTTTAAGTTTGATGTAGAGAGGGATTTGACTGAAGTAAATATTAATAAAGACCAATGAAAGGTACACGGTTAAAAATTCTGGCGTTAAATTTAATATTTTTTGGGTTGCATATATGACCAGTCCAAAATGGTATTTAAATGTAATACTTTGAATATATTTGATTTTCAAACTCAATAGAATACATATTGAATTTCAATACCGTTTTGTATTAAAAAACAAGTTCGTATTATTAAATAGTAACACACATAAGTATTAGTATTTAAACCAAAAAAATAAAATTCATTACTTCTTGTATTGGTTTTAAATGCATTTATATTAGAATTTAATACGCTGGATATTGAAAACATATATTTTTTCATTTAAATTGAATATATTTTTTACTCGTTTTAAGCCCAAAGAGAGTTTAAATGTAATACAAGATTATTAAATCTTAATACTATTTAAGGTTTCATTGGATTACTTTTGAACCCACATAGTATTGAAAACTAATACCTATTTATTAAATTTCAATACTATTTATAAGATTTTATTGGATTACTTTTGAACCCACATAGTATTGAAAATTAATAGCAAATACTCAGCTCCCGCCGTCACTAACGCCCTTCGAGAAGAATGCTTTAGCGTACTCATCCAAAATGTATGCCGCTGTGCTTGTTTTTATAAGTGCTTTTAATCCCTGTAAAATTAGGAAAAATTTATTTATATAGGTACATTAAATTTACTATTGAAAAAGTTACTTACTTCTTTCTATAAAAGAAGAGAGCTCCCAATTGCTGCTTCTTGTTTTTTTTTCAAATTTTTACTTACATATTTAATTAGGAGGCTCTCCATCAGCAGTGTCAAGCTGTCAAGAACCACAAGAAAGCAGGCACAGCCTGAATACTGCCTCACTATATCGCACAAGGAATCCGCTGGAATCAGCACACCGTCTCGATCTTTCAGAGTAAATCCGTTCACCAGTTCTTCGTTTTCCAAAACTAAAACAAAAACAAATTTTAAATAAATAAACACGGTTTGCACTCTCCAAGAAATAAATATATGGCACTTTAACTTGGTATTTATTACTTACTTGAAAGAAGGATATCTTTTTTTGAAACGAATAAGGATTCCGATGATTCATTAGTCTGATTTTTAATTTTTTTTAAATGATTGTATTTCTTTCCACATTTTTCACTTTAATGTAAGTCCCAACTAAATTATCCATTTGGACCTCCATGTTGCCGACTGAACTGACGCGACGACGTGTTGAGACAAACTAACGGAGTTTTCTTTCGACAAAATTATACCTATTCAATATTAAAATGTAATACCGAAGGGTTAAAAATCAATACCTATGTATTAAAATCTAATATTAATGTGTTCAAAATTAATACTTCGATATTCAATTCAAGTAGGAGTTAAAAAGTATTTCTTGAGCATTGAGTCGAGAGTTTGGGGCTAAATACAAAATTTATTGAATTTTAATACAATCAAATATTAAATTCCAATACTCTATTTTATTATACAGTTTCTCCTTAAATGTAATACTGAAATATTAAAGTTAAGTATTGTTGTGTATTAGAATGTACTGTGCTATAAGTGTAATACAGTCAAGAGTTTCGCTCTAAATAAAAAATTTATTGAATTTTAATACAATCAAATATTAAATTTCAATACATTATTTTATTATGGTCACTTTTAACCAGATATTCTACTAAAATCAAATAACAAATTATTCAAATATAAGTTTTCAATAATAATGGTAATAGATTGTAATATAGAAATATTATATTTTAATATTTGAAGATTAAATTTTAGTGGAAAAGTATTAAAAAAAACATTTTAGTGGGATATGTACTGAGTTTTAATACCAAATTATTACAAAAAACCTTTAATAAAGTTGGAATATTAAAAACAAATTATTCGTGTATTGCATACGGCTGTAATACGTGGGCCGTATTAAAAAACATCCCAGAATTTTTAACCGTGTATTATGGATATTTTAAGGTTTTAATTTCAGGCAGAAACATTGAATCCTCCACGCCTTTCAGAGATACAAATTTCATGAAAAATAAACTACCACATTGGTAATCGAACATAAGACGAACTTTCAAAAATACATAAATATATAGTATACAAAAAAAAAATAAAGAAAAGGCACCCCACATTTAAAAATAAAAGAACAAAAAAGTACGTATACGCCTAAGTGTACAATGTATGCTTTTTTTTTCGGTTTTCATCCGACAAACATACACAACTTCTATCCTTTAAGAAGGATTTTTTTCAACAACAGACACGAAAAAAAAAGAAGAATGTGAAGTAAAAAGAAAATAAGAATAACTTTGTCTCTGATTTTTACTTCCGATATACTTAGATGGGCACAAGGTGCGTTTTATTCAGGTCGATGTTTTTGAATAACTTTTAAATTAAATACAATTTTGTAATATATTTTCAAATATATGCTATTCAAGATTATATATTGAAAATGATGTAGGTTAGATAGGCTCCACTGGCATAGTGGCGCAAAGGGGAGTAGATCTTTTACTTTTGTTGTAATGTTCGCAGAAAAAATTGGCTCTCGCAATTCTGTCTGTGTCTGTTCGACTATATCTTAGGCAGCTAACTCGATTTTTTTTTTTTTAACTTGGAAGAAAGTATTTTAAAATTCTTCTCCAGGCAGGTTTTTCCTTTCAAGACCAAAAATCAAAGTAAATGTACTAGGGTGGGTCATTTAGTAGTTTCTTTTTAAATCACAAGTTATTTTGACACTGAAAGCTGTTTCCCACTCGAAATCTTAACAGAAAGTCGGTATCATACCTACGCGGAAGAAAATGAGTTGCCTTACACTTGAACAACCTTGATAAATATTGAAAACTTATTTCCAAAGTAAGTGCTGTGTAGCCCAAGCAGTGCCTTTTTTGAAAAGAAGTTTTGTCCGAAATGAAGCACCCACTGCACCTGCTGTACGCAGGTTTGTACAAAAAGTTCGTGAGATCGGTATGCTAGTGGACACTCATGGCCGTCGTACGGTGCGCACAGATGCGAATGTGGCTGCCGAAGCAGATAGTGTAAGGCTCAACACACGATCATCAATTCACCACCGATCTCAGCAGCTTAACAGTTCACGCACTAGCCTGATCAGAATTGTGTACAAAGATCTCGGATTATTCATCCAATTGACTCAGTAATTGAAGGCTCATGACCATCCTCTTCGTTATCGCTTCGCAGTTTGGGCCTTTTTGGGGAAAAATCACACTCTCTAACGATACGCATTTTCATCTCGGCGGATGCGTTTACAAACAAAATTGCCGGATGTGGGGCTCCGATTTTATACAGAAGCCAATGCATTCACAGAGAGGGACCATTGGACCATTTTTCCTTGAAAATGAGACTGGCAACAACGTTTTAGTCAAGAGTGGGCGTTACAGACCCCTGAAATTGAAGACATGGATTTGAACGACCTCTGGTTCACGAAGGATTGCACGGCATGCATGCCGCGCAGCCCATACTACAATCAGCCGTCTTGGCGATGGCCGCCTCGGAGCTATAATTTGACCTCTTTGAATTTTATTTTGTCAGGAACTGTGAAGGATCGATGTTATGCCAACAATTGGGAAACGATTCAAGCACTTCAGGCGAATATCATCAAAGTAATCCTTGAGCTACAGCCCGAAACCATCAACAAAGGCTTTGAAAATTTGAGTTGAGTGACATAAGGCACTACTGCGAAATCATCCGCGACAGCCACTTGAACGACGTTGTGTTCTATAAATTAATGGAAATGTTTGCTCTTACTAATAAAGCCATAATACATAAAAACCATTTAATTGTTTTCATTTTATTGAATATTTAAGAAAAAACTTGTATTTGGCCCATCCCTTACATATTTTTTTTTTATTTAAGAAAAATAATTTTTCCCAAAAATTAAAAAAAAAAATCAAAAAGTAAAAGCTACTTAGCATTGTGTACTAAACGAACATTTTTTTTAATAAACTCCGCGAAAATATAATGCTAACTGTGATCAAAATTTTCAACAACGTCGTTTAAGCCTACTATCATACTAAAATGGTTTGTAATTAATTTTACATTTTTCGCCATTGTTTATAAATATCTATGTAAATATACATAATTTATTATTCAATTGTAATTTAGATGGTTCATTAAATAAACATTCAAATAATATAACACCCATAAGTATGCAATTGATGTTGTAAAAATACAAAAATTATGCAATCGCTTTCAGCGAAAATATAGAAATTTATTTTTGTGAATTCGTCTCACCAAAATAAATGATGCACTAATTAAATTATTAAATCAGTTAGATTAAAGCAGTTATAAGCAATCAAATTGCAACTCCCCATCGGGGATATCAAAAATGTGTTTTACTTCAAAGTTTTGAAGACGATTTGCAGCACCCGTTTAAGGCAAATAACCAAGTTCTATTTAAGTTTACAAAATACAAGTAGTGTTTGTGTTCAAAATTCATTAATTTACAGTGCATTCGCCACCATTCTATCCTTAGCAAGACCAATAGGTATCGTATCTATCTTAATATTTCCAATTGTCAAATTCGATTTTTCCTAATGCAAATAACGTGTAATTGGCTTAAAACGTTCCGAATAAACAAAAAAAATAAATCAACCTTAGAAAGTACCATTTTTTCAAATCAAATCAAATAATGTTTAATGTTTTTGTATTCCATGAGACAGTTAAATCAAAGTCCTATTTATTCTATTCCCTCCTACCCATTAAAACGTGCTCTGATTTAGCAATTTATCTTCGCAGATTATCCCCTGTCACTTACCTGTCCGACATGCTCTTTCATTCCCAACCAATTTTTGTAGCTCATTGCTATGCCACTGTTACGCCATTTATCATAATTGGCACGCTTTTCCGGATCACAAAGCGTTTCCTTGGCTTCCTGTAAGAGAAAGAAAAAATTAAAAAAAGTTAAAAAGGACGAAAAGCTTAACTAAATATTAAGAGCTCAACAAAAAGTTATACTTGGTTGAATGTGTTTTATTTTTTTATTTTATTTAATTGGACATCGCTGTGAAGAAGGTTTGGTCAGTTCTTTAATCTATATATTTTTTATAATCCTGTTCATAATGTGTCTTTTAAATACATGGAGTTTCTGAATACTTAAAATGGCTTTCTGAGACAATTATCGATTTTTGATTTTCTGAATAGTTGGGCTTTTATTCTGGCCAGAACAGGACATTAACAGATAGGAACTGAATGGCCGATTCATTTTTCTGTTGATCCCCACAAGCACAACTACGAAAATGTACTACTCTGACACTGCCTGGGTCTGCATATTAGGTCATTTGTTCGCGACTAATTATATGTGAGAAAAATTGTGAAGATTTTTAAAAAAATAATGAAGAATGTTAACCCTTTCCACAAGTGAGATATTAAGGGCTGGTCTTGACCTGGCTATCTCGTCAGCCTGTTAAGTTTTCGTTCTTCCACAGTCATCCGGATAAGAGCGACATTTAGGTTAATGTTCAGGCTTGTAGGCTCATCATGGCGTTGCTGGACAAATTTTGAAGGATAAAAAAACCAAACCAATGGCTTTAATAGCTAAGTTAAGTGTCTTTAAAGATGAATGAATGCCGGTTCTGTTTTGGATTTAGTCTAAATAGCTTACTTTACATTTCATTCATTCATTCATTTTATACATTTTACATTATATCATTACATAGTTTAAAATTTATTATGAATTTTAAAGCATTGGCTAAGCCGTCAGCTCGAGTGGCAATTTTTATTTGAAATAATATATAAACGAAAAAAATTAAATATTTTTAGTTATTGGGGGCTATCGTGAACAAAATTTCCCTCGGAATTTTTCCCATCTTCGAAAATTGGAAAGGTCAATACTTCTGCACTGTTCATTGTAAGCTGGCGACTGGCCTTTTTAGGTGAGAGCCAAAGTCACTATAAAACTTAATTCCCAATATCAATAAATTCCAAGGGAAACTTTCGACATTATTCGAGATGAAAATTTTGAAAGTTGGGAACAATTCCCAGGGAAATTTTATTCACGATAGGCCCCATTAACAAATTTCTGTATTTTTAAATAGATTTTAAGAAGCAGCATAACGCTTTCCAGTTTGTTCCGTTTAAAATTTTGATCGTTTCCAACAACGTAAATCTTTCTTTTCCTTGAAATGCAAATCTTTGATGTTTAAAAATTGGGCAAATACTAATGAGGTGGCATGCATGTTACACAGCGTCCAAAATCGATTAAAACTGCCATTGTAGGGGGTTCCATTTAGGTAGAGAAGCTCGCATCTTGATTTGAATAAAAAAGATATTTCTGTATAGCTTAGGTAATCTTTAAAGTAGTTGTTGCCGAAAAGGTTATAATTTAACTGTGAGTAGAGAATTCTGCTTTCGGATTCTCGTGCTTCGCTGATAAGGGTATTTCGATTATCATCTTCATTTATTTGAATAAGGGTGTAAAGTTGTTCCTTTAGCAAAGCTAAGTTACTAAAGTTCCATTGCAAATCCTTATTGTTAAAACAAGCAATATTCTGCCATTTCATCATCCATACCAGTCCTGGTTTATTCCTTCATAAAGAAGCATTTTTTTCGTTAGTCGAGTATCTGTCTGCTTGTAGCTTGAGGGTAGAGGTCAAAATTTTGGTTAGACCAGTTTCTAAACATACTGCATAGTTTGGAGTATTTCTCGGCAGATTAAAAAGTTTTTTCAAAAAGTTTTTTTGAAGTTTTTCAACCTCTTCGAACTCATCCGTTCCCCTTACTTGAGTTGATTTCACAACACTATCAAATATTTTGTATTTATTTGAAAGAGCGACACTTTCGTTTCTTAATATTTTCCGGCATGTAATATTGACCAAACTTTGTGATGTTTTTGATTTGTCTTGAAGATGCTTCGTGAAATCCAGGGTCGAATTTATTTTCAGTCCCAAGTACCTGTATTCTTTACCAACCTCAATTCTGCTGCCATTTAAGAACCAATTATACATTGTTCCTCCTCGGTAAGTATGGGCGAAGACCATAATTTTTGATTTTTCAATATTTATAGTAAGGCCCCAGGTTTCACAGTAATTCGAAAGTCTATTGATCATAAGCTGCAAGCTTTCGGGAGACTCTGATAATAGCACTAAGTCATCTGCATATAAAATGACATTAACATTGGTATCAGCAATTCAGATTCCACCGTCTATACAAGTAACTATGTCGTTCACAAATAACGAAAATAATAAGGCACTCAACAGACAGCCTTGCTTAACTTCAGAGTCAGTATCAAACCATTGTGAAATAGCGGATCCATCCCACACTGCTGCTTTTGTATCCGAATACATATCCTTCAAAACGTTGATGAATTTGGATGAAAGACCCATTTGAGACAGCTTATACACATCAATGCATTGCGATTCGCCTTGAAATCTACAAAAAATGAATAGACCTTCTTTTTTCTGGCTTGGAATTCCATTGGAAAATATTTGGTCAACTGTTGAGTAATTTCTCCTAAACCCAGCTTGCAGTTCCGTTAGAATGTTGTTCTCATCATGGTAAGCCAAAAATATAATTCTTTTACTCTCAACACACTGCAAGACACTGAAAAAAGCTAAACGAATATGTTGGGCAGAATAAATATGGGATATGGACTCTCCGCTAACCCAACGCTACTTGTTCTTTAAACCATCTAAGGCTTATTAACGTTATACGAGGGTGGTCCGATAAGCACTTAGCCTCACCGCCCGATGGTGTCAGTATCGCAAGAGAGATTTTTTATCGTTTAGTACATTCTTTTAAATGACTACTGTCAGAATTTCAGCCGAATCGGACTCGTGGTTTCGTTTTGACCACGTTTGGAAGCCATATTGTCCGCGCACTTTAGAAAAATGGAAAAAGAGCAATATCGGTCGGTGATTCGATTCTTTTGTTTTGAAAGGAAAATCGCACAGTTAAATCAACGAGCGCTTGGGTGCTGTGTACGGTGGCTCTTCTCTTTCGGTGGCGACCGCCAAATGATGAGCCCCACTCAGGTGCCCCGAAAATGGCTACCACGGAGGATAATGTGTCAAAAATCCAAGATCTCGTTTTGGCAAACCGCCTATTGAAGGTGCGTGAGATACCTGAAACAGTAGGTATCTCAAAATACCGCGTGGGTTTTATCCTAGTACCGAGTAACAAGTGTATCGAGCTAAAAGGAGAATATGCTGAGAAATGAATCGCCACTTTTCAAAATGTTTGTTCTTCTTTTGTAGGCTTATCGGACCGCCATCATACATAAGGGCACTTCTATTCACAAGGTTGAAGGCTGCCTTAAAGTGGACGACAAAAACTCCGATATCTTCTAATTTCTGGATTCGAATTTTGTTTGTATTATATTCACATCACTCAAGGGCTAATGAACGAGCAATTAGAAAAGTAGGATAGGATTTAAAAGGAGATACCGATGCACATTGATTTTGAATGTCTGCGAATTGCAATGATTGGGAAATATGAAGCTGGGTAAAGCAGTCCACATTGGTGTAGTACCACTAAAAACAGAAAAAAGAATCTCTGTACTTGACAGTACGTCTAAAATTGGGCTCAAGGGTAAATTGATGAATGTTCCTAGAAGTACGATTATTACGGTTGAATTGCTTGGACGGGAAAATTGCGACTACCTATTTTACAAGAGCACTGTTTATAAAAATAGCGGTAAACATTGATAGACATGAAACGTTGCGGTAGTGCTCGAGAGATACAAATGTTTTAGTTAGACAACAGGCACCTATTAATTTTAGAGCTCTTTTTTGAATTCTGTCCAAGAGACTTAAGTGGGTTTTTGGAGCACCTGCCCAGTAATGGGAATCGAACTCGAGATTCGGAGGAATAAAAGCTTTATATATGGAGGGCTCACAGCTGTACCGAACCAAGTCATTTTAAAAAAACCCAAAACCAACGCCAAAATTTCCGCAAAATTGACCTCTATTTAGAGCTGTAATGAACTATGTATAGTTCATTACAGCTTTAAATAGAACTATGTAGCTCTAAATGAACTATGTAGTTCATTACAGCTCTAAATAGAGGTCAATTTTGCGGAAATCCTGGCGTTAGTTTTGGATTTCTTTAAAATGATTTGGTTCGGTACAGCTGTGAGCCCTCCATATATCAGCCTGATCAGAAGGGGTAAAAACCTTCTTGCATCGAAACCTAAAGACTTAGCAGCATTTTTGATGATGTCAAATATGTGATCACTCCACAAGAGATGGTCTGTGATGCAGATACCTAGAACTGAAAGCTTTTTAGTATCCTCGATGCAAATGCCACCCATGGATAGTGGCATTGAGGGAGGGTTGCTCTTTGGCGATAGTAAACAGCATTGAGTTCTCGAAGCATTAAATTCTGCACGGTTCGTAATTTCCAATTAGACCATGCTGAAAAAATCTTAATTTAATTAGCTCATTGTACGCTGCTGTTGGAAGTTCACATCGGAAGAACAAGGATGGGAATTTAAAAACGAATATGAAAATCCGTCGTCGGCATAACAATTTAGTGGATTAAAAATTTCAGACAAATTATTTATGAACATAAAAAAGAGTGTCGGAGATGAAACGGAGCCCTGGGGCACACCAGCATTTAATTTGTGGATATCAGATTTGAAACCGTCCAATACTACTAGCAGTAAATGGTCCAAAAGGTAATTCCATAACGTTCATAAATGATATTGCCTGATAATTTCGGACGTTGTTTGGATCAACTTTCTTGTGAATAGAGAAAATAACTGATTTTTTGAACGAAGAGGGAAAGATGCCGTTTGTAAGAATGTTTTTGGAAAGCTGCTTTATGTTATTAGTAAGAGCTGGTGTTTAATTCCATCTTTACCTGGTGCTTTTTCAGGTACGATTTTTATTTTATTGATGTATTTTCCATGTTCCAAGGGCACATTGGTACCCATTACAAAATTCAATCCATTTATATCTTTGGCTCTAAATTCCAGACGTCTTTTGAATTTTTGACCAAACTTAAAGATTATGCTTGAATGTTTTCGAATTCAGGTTTTCTGTTTAGCAAAATTGCTGGTGCTTGTAGTTTGAGCCACGTACCGTCTTCAGTCTTCTATTCCAATGACACCAGAGACCTAGTACTTGTCAATCAGAGCACTTAGGCTGCTACTTTTAATTATTATTTCAAGTACTACTGACGCCTTCTAAGATAATTACAAAAATAAACTAATCAAGACCAAAAACTTTCGCACATTTGCATAAGACTTTGATTTATAACAATTTGAAGGAAAATAATAATAATCAACATCCTTCATCTATCTTATCTGCCAGCCGAATTAATGATTCTAGTATCCCCTAAAGCTTTATGTAGATAAGATACATATTTGCATCTCATCTTGAATTCACTACGCCCCAGTTGATTTTACTTTTACATAAAATATGGAAATTATTTCCCACAAATGGTTGTGTGCAAAAAACATTGCCATGCCAACAAGGCGCACACCAAACCAACACTTTTATTATTTGAGGCATTTACGAGCGGATGGTTTTCGCCAAAAATCAGGCTAATCATTTGGTTCAGTAATGATTTTGTTTGGCTGCTTTTAGCTCGTAATGGCAAAGACGTGATCCACAGATCAATAAATTCGAACTTGACTCGCGTAATAAACCGAAACTGCCGAACAAATTGATTTAAATTTGACGGAATAAGATATTTATAAATATTTATGCAGTATATACATTTTCCTGATGGAATATGAAGTCTGTAAGTTCAATAAAGATGAAAAAGTAAGGAAGACATTTTACATTATTAAATCAACAAGATTTACGTCAATATTGGTCCAGATATCTGTTCAAGAAATTCAACACTTGATAAAATAAATGTCTGGTAGTGGTAATGAACTTCAACGTTGATGTACTACCATATTTTTTTTTTTTTTAAGTGAAGCTAATCGAGATTTAAAAACGAGTTCCGGTATTTCGAGTGACTTTGAATTCTAAATATTAAAAAGGGTTTTGCAATTAGCGCGAGTAGATTTTGGCGGCCTGTGGTGGCCATGTTGTTTGGGTGACACCCGTCGAATCATTGTTTATTATTCAGTTACCAATACCTATGTATAACCTATAGTATTTTCATGGAGCGTGATTTTGTGGTACCAATGCTATCCTGGAGACTAAGATACAAAACAAGCTCACCGTCAATAACGAGTGCTAGAGAAAGCTTATAACCATTTTCTTGTGACCCCAATTGAGCCATATGGATGACCTACACGACATGTGGTTTTAGCTGAATGGCGGTAAGTACGTACCATGCAACGAACGCCACAATTGACATTCTGCAAAAAAAATTTGAGGGTTAGATTATCTCTGGCAGGGGTGATTCGATTTGACACCGCTAGTCTTTTTTTTTTGTGAGGTTTCCTGATATCTATGACGCCACAACGCTGAACGGATGCTATAAAGAGATTTGATGTCTAGAAGTTCAAATCGCAAGAGATCAACTGGATTTCTGCAAACCTGTAAAATCCAGGGAGGCGACCACAACGAAACTCCTGGTTCGATTAACAACGCCGGCTAGCACATGCAGCTAAAAACGGAGCATATAAACCAATGCTTCAAACCAGAACCAGAGCTGTTGAGAGGGCAGCCCGGAAGCTGTACCGGCAAAAACGAAGGGAGAAACGCTGTCAGTCGATACTGAGGATCTGGAAACAACACTTTCCTAGCCTACTAAACGGCGAAGATGGCCAAAACTTCGTTATTAGATGGAATGTTACATTCAACTTGGGCGATGATGGTCAACATTTTCGTTCACCGAACTTAAATGAAATGCGGTTCGCGATAGCCAAGCTTTAAGCGTACAAGGCTGATGGTTTGGATGGCTCTCCTGGCGAACTATTCAAATCAGGGAGAGATGACTCGAAAGGAAGAATACACCAACTTATGTCTAAATTTTGATCGGATGAAAGTATGGCCGATGAATGGAACCTCCGTATGGTGTTCCCCATTTACAAGAAAGGGGATGCTTTGACCTGAGCCATATACAGAGCTATATGTCTCTTCAACTTCGAATACAAAATGCTGTCTTATGTAATGTGTGATCGCTTAAAACCATTTGATCGGTCCATATCAGTGTGGTTTTTGGTTCGGCAAATCAACCGTTAACCAACTGTTCACACTTCGACAGATTAAAAAAAAAAATCGATACACACTACCCCTTTATCGATTTTGAAGTCGCATATGATAAGCGTAGACAGAGACGAATTATACAGAGTCATGTCGCATCTCGGCATCCCTACAAACTCATTCGCTTGTGCAAAATTACGATGGAAAAATCTTGCTGCTCCGTCAAAGTCTATAAAAACACTACCGAACCCTTTGATGTCCAGAAAGATTTTGAGGAAAGATGCCACGTTATAATGCAACCTCTCTAACATCGAAGCAATCGTATGCAACTAACAAGTCAAAAACAGAGGTACAATTTCCAAAAATCCGTTAAACTACTTTCTTATGTTGATGATATTGACATCATTGGAAGAACGAAGCGAGCTTTTACTGGCTCGTTTGCAAGTAGTATTGAATCGGATGCGGCGAAAATTGGATTGTCTTGCAACTTTGAAAGTCATTAAGGACTCTGTTTAACTCGTTAAATGACACCAGTGTAGAGATCAAACGCAAAAGCATGGACCTTGTCAAACGTGGATGAGAATCCACTTGGGCGCTTTTAAAAGATAGATTCTTCGGGTGATTTTCGGTCCGATATGTATCGATGGAGTATGGTAGAAAAGAGTCAATAACGAGCCTCACAGACTTTACAGAGACGTCGACCTGATCAAAAAGCTGAAAATACAATAGCTGAGATGTCTGGGCCACGTGGAGCCCATAGGCAGCAGCTTGACGAGTCTTCGAATCTGCCCCTCATGGTCAGTGCAGTAAGGCAAGACCCCACTTTAGTGGCGCATACAAGTGGAGAACCTCAACCAACATGGAGTGCAGCTGGCTGGAAGGACTTATTTTTTACGCTGTTGTTCACCTTGGACTGTAAGCGCCATTTAGAGTTAATAAAGTAAGTATAAATATTATACCTTAATGTTAAAGTCATTACCTACGATTAATATTAAGAAAATCAATGCTTGTTTAAATTCAACTGAAATACCTATACAATGAACCTTGATAGAGTTTGTTGTAAGTTCTTCAAATATGAAAACTCTAGATCTCCTAGACTCGGCGGGAACATAGATTGATACTGTAAGCAGTTCAAACTTTGCTTAATACAAAACTAAAACAATATTCGGTTAAACAAGTAAAAGGTCTTTCCTCTTTAACAGATCCGCAACAACTGATTACTGATCATATCTTTATTCTCTCAGTATATTCCTCTACCTAACCGGTAGTCTCTTTTTATTTAATACAATCATTATATCTTTCTTTCATTATAAATATCTTCTTTCGGAACATTCATTTGTTTTTCTTTAATCTTTCTTTTGGAAGTGTTGCCACAGTACCAAAATAAGAAGCGATGGAAATTTTATTTGGTGGCACAGTAAGACTCAATCATTATTAACCTATGAATTTTTCTGCTTGATTGTAACGACTTTATTCCAAGTAATTGATATCTAGCCTCATACCCAGGACTTGGATCCCAACACATTTTTTTTTTAAATATATTACGTGCATCGCCTTTGAATTTTTTAGATCCGATCAAAATAAACCTTATATGCGGGCCAATTAACTCTGGGTATTCCAAAAGCGATCTGACATCTGACCAGTGATATTAACAAGGATAATAATGCGAATGGCTTTCAAATCGCGATTAATAAAACCTACGACTTTAAAAAGAAATCGGGGAATCCAGAATAACACCTGAGTCTTTTATACTTAAGACAGTATCTAAAATTTCAGATTCATTAGCATAGTTGAATAATAGATATTAAAATTTTCTGGAAAAATAAATCGCATTAAAATTTTTGATATTCAATTTAAGGCAATTGATGTGACAACGTTGTGACAGACAATCAGATTGAATAAATTGTCAATCTTTCAAACTCGAAACTTTTCAAAATAGTGTCGCCTGCATATACTAGGCATTCACAATATTTAAAGATTGAGAAAATATTATTAATGAACATTATAAGAAGGAGCGGACCCAGATTGCTACCTTGCGGAACACCTGATGTATACTATGGATTGCATTTGAAAAAATCTCAAGTTTTTTCAGAAGAGTTTGGTGGTTCACAGAAGCAAAGGCCTTGCTAAAGTCCGTGTAAACTTCATTCACCTGAAATCATGCAGCATTTCTGATAAATTAATATTCACTCGTAAGAAAATCAAGCTTATTTTTCATCATACCTACTTTTAAAAATAATTTGTAAATTACTGAGAGCCTACAAATACACTTATAATTCTCTATATTATTTGAAGAACTTGATTAATGAATAGGAACCAAGTAAGACAGTTTCCACTCTACAATAAAGTCATTTATACAATGTCATAATTCAATACATATCTACAAATAAAAAAAATGTTTTACGTAATACCGCAGAAACAGCTTGTTTTATTCTTTTTCAAGATAAACATACCTGTTCTTAATGAAAAACGATTTAAATATTTAGTACTAAAATAAAAATTAGAAATCGTCTTAGTTTTTTAAATATTTTTATGACAAAAATTTGGATGGCCAAATTTAAATTTTTGCTATTGCACGAATAAAATTTAAATTTCAAAAAAAAAAATTGATCCCTTTTTGAAATATCGATGTGAAAAAAAATTGATTATTTTTTTTTCAAAAATTCAAAAACTAAAATTCTAGGTACCGTTTTCAAGAAAAATAGGATTTTTGAAAACTATTTTTTAACATTTGTATTATTTTTAGATAAAATTAAATTTTTGTTCTCACATCTTGTAGATTTTATTAAAAAACTTTTAGCTGTCAAGTTTTAAGAACATCCAGCGTAAGGTAAATAATTTACTCTTAATTGAGACTGAATAATCAGATTTTTCTAATTGATTTTATTGAATAAAGCGCCATCTGAACTTTCAACAATATACATATGTTAACTTTATGTTTCCTCTGATTGCAACCTAACACTTCCTTTTCCGTAGTTCCCTTGAAAGATTGCGCGAGGACCCAAGAAACATTTGAAGCGTTTGGCAGCACCCCAGGCATGGATTTGGGTTTAATTGGTTTGAATTTTTGCTGCTCGTCCATTCACTGGCTCACATCAAATAAGGGAATCCCTGCCATTAATGATCTTCTTAACAAATCGTCAGAGTACCTCCTTACTGGTTTTGAAGTAACTTAAATTGTTATGCAGCGTTAGATTAATGTCGACGGCAAAGTATGTACTGACCCCACTTTTCCAGCTGGATTCATGGATGTCATCAACATTGAGAAAACTGTTGTATACTTCCGTTTTGTTTATGATGTCAAGGGACGTTTTGTCATCTACCGCATCTTTGCCGAGACCGAGCAGGACCATTTAAAAGAACCAGCGAAACTCTCCACTCTGGCATCATCCACGACAAAGTGACTGACTACATCAAATTCGACTCAGGAAACCATGATTACTTGAGGTAAAAATTGGGTCGTGTTGGCATCGTCCTCAACCGTGAAAGACATCCAAGTTCTTTGAATATTGTGCACGTTAAGAACACACAAGTACACCCGTTAACAAACGGCAAGGGCAATAAGCCATATATCTCTCAAAGGACAAGGCTGTTAAGTTGAGCATTTCTGACTTATTTTAGTCTTACGAATACATTATAAAGACTTAATCATTTTTCTATGAATCTCGAAGTAAGTAATCATCGATTACATTCTTCAATCGTTTTTTTTTTTTTGACCCAAATATTCATTGGAGAGAACATAATTACTAAGCAATCCATCCACCGTTCCATGTTAAAATTTACGGTTGTCCTTTCGTACTGAAATGTCTTTCATCCCTGAAGGATAATTTCTTTTGTTTATTCGCTCAAATTGTCCCAATAAAGCACTTCATTTGGGTTTTGTATTTCATGTGAAATAATTTAAATAAAATATGGTTGATTATTGCTTATTTTTTTTATTTTGATTTTGGAGAAAATAATAATCATCCTTACGATAATGATATCCAATGATTTTCAGAATAATGTGTCCTTGTAGATAATGCTGCTTTTGGCTGAATCGAATCTGAATGAATGAGTGAACGAGTTAGGGTGTGTTTTATTGTAAAGATAAGGTACCCATCTTCAAGCTCTTAGATGGAGATGTTTCTGCAACATTTTATATTCGTTACAAATTTTAAATTATTATCGAAATTCCACATATTTTTTAAGGACCAAAATAAAAAGATATATGATAGGTTTAGATTATGATGTTTCTCCTTTTCGATTGGCATTAAAATGAGGAATATAAAACAAATTCTTTCGAAAGAGGTAAACGTAATGATAATGTTATTGATTTTATAATATTTCCCACACTTTAATCTCATTTTCTTACCAACTATAATTTCCAATCTAACAAAAAGAACACATGCAACTAATTTAATCATTTAGCCACCAACCTGAAACTCAACAAATTCCTTGGAGTCTTTTTAATCAATTTAATCACGAAATGGAAAGTGTATAAAGGTACTCAAAGACTGGTGAAAAGATGTAGGGCTCACGCATACATATATAGATGGCACTGCTTTGACCATACATTGTGATAACTAAAGGACGCCATAAGAAGTAGTCCTTCTTATGATATCCACAGGGAATTAGATGAGTTGGAAGGCCATGAACAACATGGAGGTGTAGTCCTTTAACATTCAAACGTTGGCAAAAAGCAACAAAGCAACAAGCCACAATTCTTAATAGATGGAAGGAATCTGTTGCTGCCTTATGCTCCAGGAGGAGTTAAAGTGTCATTGGAACACATCTAAGGAACGATACTCGAAAAAAAAAAAACAAATGCAGACTATGTAGTTAATGCTTAAGACAAATAACAAGGTTAGTAACTATAACTGGATTTCTATCCAAATCAAATTAAATTTTATCATAGACTCCAAAAACCAAATGGTCTGCCCTACATGTTCTTCAACTTGGCCTGGAAAAGTTTTAAGTGAATCTAGCACGTTGACTAGGAAGACAGTTTATTAAATCAAGAGATACTCTTGCAGGATGTGTAACTTCGTCTCAAGAGGCACTTCCGCTGGTAAAAAAAAATAGGTAGAATTGGGTCTACTCGGATTCGAGAAACCGAAATAGGCACGTCGGAATGTAGGCAATAGAAAAATTATTTAAGGATAGTCTAGTGCAGTGTATTGTTTTCATTCGTATTACACTACAGCATTGAGCGCCATTTTCAATTAATTGAAAATTTATTGATGTGTAAACATCTTTGCCGGCGCGGTGGCGGTAGAGTGAACAGAAAACGTGGGTAAAATGTATACTTTCCGTGTAGCCCATTACGGTTACACGTTAGGGTTACGACATCGTGTTTACATTGGAAACTTTGAGTACTGAAATCTCGATTTTGGTACTTTCCATTGCTGGCTAGAACTGAATATATTCAATCCCCCAACATTTCTTCACCTCTCGACTAATATGTCAAAAAGACGAAAGACAAAATAACTGGTGTAAAATTTCATAGCGTGTTCATTCAATGTTTTAAACAAATCCACTTCACGTTAATAATAGACGTTTACATTTTATTTTATTTGTTCAGGGCAATCAGTTGACTTCTGCAATGAAATATTCTCGATACGTCAAAATTTAATTTGTTCTTTATCTTATCTGTCATACCATATAGATAATGATTTAAATTATTGACTTAAATATTCTATACTATATCAAAATAAACTTTTAGCATTCGCTATATCAAAATATAGATCGTTCTCTCCATCTGTCAAGCCATGAACTGGATGATGGTTACGACTTCAATGGATTAAAAAATTTAGTTTTTACCACTTATATTTACTTTAACAATTTCCTTTACTGGTGAGAATGATGTCAATCGGTTTTCGGTTTATAAATCACTGACAGAGAGAGTGAGATAAAGTACACAAATCTAAAAAAAAAAGTTGGAGGATTTAGCTCAGTGTGAACACCGTCTATAGCAGAAAAAAAACATCAAGAGGCTGATTGCATGAGTCTTGTTTTCGTTTTTTTGACATATTTGAAGTGAGGTGAAGAAATGTTACGAAATGAAGCTTCGCTGTTATACCTCTCTCCTAAGCTGTCAAAAAAACGAAAGACGAAACAAACTAAAAAAAGAATCAAAGAGTCAAACTGAAATATCATATTTACGCGCGATAAGGTGAACGCTCCTTCAGTCGCTTGTTAAACAAAGAAAGCATGTTTGACGAATGTGAACGCTCCTTTTTTTATCCATCAAATATTCATCATGCCGTGCTTGTCAAATTAATTTGAGAATGTGAACCACCCTTTTGATGCTCCGAGCAAATAGTTGTACAATGACTGCTTTTAAACGATGCAATATCACTCTGTAATTTGTAAGCATGGTTGCCAGAGATGAATGTGGTGGATGGCGGGGTTAAAAGCTATTGCGGAGTTACAGTTCATTCTTCTTTCTGGTTTCCTTTATTTCTCGAGTATGTTTCACTTTATAACGGGTGATTTTTTTGAGGTTAGGATTTTCATGCATTAGTATTTGACAGATCACGCGGGATTTCAGACATGGTGTCAAAGAGAAAGATGCTCAGTATGCTTTGACATTTCATCATGAATAGACTTACTAACGAGCAACGCTTGCAAATCATTGAATTTTATTACCAAAATCAGTGTTCGATTCGAAATGTGTTTCGCGCTTTACGTCCGATTAACAATTAATGCGATTGTGACCAAGTTTCGCACTCAGTTTACTTTATTGGACATTAAACCAACCACACGAATGCGTACAGTGCGTACAGAAGAGAATATTGCGTCTGTTTCTGAGAGTGTTGCTGAAGACCGTGAAATGTCGATTCGTCGCCGTTCGCAGCAATTGGGTTTGTGTTATTCGACCACATGGAAGATTTTACGCAAAGATCTTGGTGTAAAACCGTATAAAATACAGCTCGTGCAAGAACTGAAGCCGAACGATCTGCCACAACGTCGAATTTTCAGTGAATGGGCCCTAGAAAAGTTGGCAGAAAATCCGCTTTTTTATCGACAAATTTTGTTCAGCGATGAGGCTCATTTCTGGTTGAATGGCTACGTAAATAAGCAAAATTGCCGCATTTGGAGTGAAGAGCAACCAGAAGCCGTTCAAGAACTGCCCATGCATCCCGAAAAATGCACTGTTTGGTGTGGTTTGTACGCTGGTGGAATCATTGGACCGTATTTTTTCAAAGATGCTGTTGGACGCAACGTTACGGTGAATGGCGATCGCTATCGTTCAATGCTAACAAACTTTTTGTTGCCAAAAATGGAAGAACTGAACTTGGTTGACATGTGGTTTCAACAAGATGGCGCTACATGCCACACAGCTCGCGATTCTATGGCCATTTTGAGGGAAAACTTCGGAGAACAATTCATCTCAAGGAATGGACCGGTAAGTTGGCCACCAAGATCATGCGATTTGACGCCTTTAGACTATTTATTTTTTGTGGGGCTACGTCAAGTCTAAAGTCTACACAAATAAGCCAGCAACTATTCCAGCTTTGGAAGACAACATTTCCGAAGAAATTCGGGCTATTCCGGCCGAAATGCTCGAAAAAGTTACCCAAAATTGGACTTTCCGAATGGACCACCTAAGACGCAGCCGCCGTCAACATTTAAATGAAATTATCTTCAAAAAGTAAATGTCATGGACCAATCTAACGTTTCAAATAAAGAATCGATGAGATTTTGCAAATTTTATGCGTTTTTTTTTTAAAAAAAGTTCTCAAGCTCTTAAAAAATCACCCGTTATTTGGCGTTCGCTCAGTGAAATTTGTTTAACTGAGTAGAAAAAACTTCTTTTCGCTTGAACAAAATTAACTTATAGTAAAAATCGATGTCTTTAACAGCACCCATGCAATCGAAAATAAGCCAAAAGAGAAACAAAAATTAAAAATCGGTTTCGTGTAAAACGGTCTATTTCGTACTCTGTTTGAATATAAGTGTAAAAATGTAACGCTGCCTCAAACAACATCCCTGTTAAAACATAAGTCAAAAAATGTTCACGTTACGTAGCGAAGTCCAATGGTGCGTTCTTTTTCTTACAATATTTAAATTATGAAATAGATAAGTTTGTTCCTTTACTTTGAAACTCTACTGCAGACACGTCCAAATAAGTCTGAGTAATAAGTTCAATTCCGATGTGAGCACTGTTTGAAATTAAAGAGCAAAAAGTCAATCATAAATTTAAATGACGGCTACATATGCATAACTGTATAACTGGCGCGTAAGTCGCCCATATTTCTATCGATGCGATAGGTACAGGACATGGTGCGAAAGTACAAATGTGTTCTGGAGAAAAGCGTTATGCACAGCTATATAGAGATATTTTTGGATTTAAGTATAAGTGAAAGTTATAAATTGTGGGAAAAATATTGGCTTGATTTGAATATATATAAAGTCACAAGCTAATACAATTGCATTGTATGTTTATTTGGCACTCGGACGAACGTTGATGTTTACACATCTTAACCGCGAGTACCGGCGCTCACAATTGTTTTTCGGTAAGCAACTTCCCCATTGACAAATTGAAACAAAAAACGCCCATGGCAAAAGTTAATCAAAATTTAATTTTGCACAATTATAGTCCATACAACTTTTGGTCTCCGATTGATATTTTTTAAATTAATCCAGAAAATAGGATTAAACTTATTATTTAGTAGTTTCAAAAGGCATACTAAAAGGTTTTTCAAAAACGGCGGGTAGATGTTGAAATGGAATAAAACAAGGTGTGTGACACGTTAGCGCCATCCTGGTAGAAACCACATGTGGGCTAGGTCCATATGGTTTCATTTGAGCCAAACGAAATTTGTTATCATTGTTCTGTAGCGCTTACCAATGACATCGTTGACCCAAAATCCACACCAAACGGTAAATGTTTAGGTAAACATTGGCACCTGGTGAGCCACTTGTTGGTTGGTGTTGTCCCATGTACGAAAATTTAGCTTGTTAAAGATCGTCGCTAAAGATGATCTTTCTTCCAAAAATGCGGTCTTCTTCCAAATGTACCCGGGTCCAGTTAGCGACCAATCAGCGTTGTCTATAGTCATGAACTTTGAGTTTCTGGGTCAGATGTATTTTGTACGGGTGTAGGCACGACGCAAAATTCTTCAAGTTTAAGTCTTCGAAAGGTTGAGTTCTTGTGCATAGTGAGGAATCGATTGCCTCGATTTACCGCGATTATTTTCTCGGCTAATCTTGGGTTCCTCGGACGTACAAATATTGGCAAGTTGATCCCTGAACTCGTCGTTTCAAATTTTCCCACCAAAAGTTGAAGAGTCAATGGTGAAGGTACACCACGAACATTCATTTGGAGAATAGTTTTATCATATTGACGTGCTGTTCAGTCGTAATACTTTCCACGTTGATTTGGCATCAGTAACTGAATAATAATCTACAAATTCGACAAATGTAACATGATGCTCGCCGCCGCCCGCAAAAATCTACCCGCGCCAAATGAACAATCCCGTGAGGTTTTTTAATCATTTTGTGCTTAAGATTTTATTGATTTTCAAGTAGGACGTGTGAAATTTGACCTACAAGTATTATTCAAGGTGTTCAAAAGTACAAAATGGCCTTAACAAAAGGACAACAAATTAGAATGTTTAACAATAAAGTAAATACATGTAAAAACGGAATTATTCTTTGTTTTTATCCTTGCACAATCCAATAACTCGAACAGATGTGCTTTCATATGTGTTCACGTTAACGAGGGTCTACTGTATTTTTAATTATTTTAATTTCAATAATGTTTTATTGAAGGATTAAAATGAGACCACGATGCAGAATCCAACACGAGCAATTGTTGTCCTTTTTTTTTTGTTTTTCGTTTCATCCTTGGACACAATAACCTACTTACATATACTCGTACATTCGTTACGTATAGTGATGAATATTAATTATTATTGACTTTAATGGAAAAACAAGGATGTTGAGAATCACTCTGCGTGTATAATCTTTTTTATATATATTCCTGTATTTGTAATATAAAAAAGGACTTTTGGTAATTACACTGAAATATGCTAATTACTTCAGAAAATCGAAATCACCTTGTAGCCCCACCCTGATGATGATGATGATAATGAAGTTTCACTTGACATAAATATAAGTTTTAACTGCTGGCGGCGGATCCTTCGACGATTCAATTATCCTGATAAATTTAAATCTCTGCCAAACCTACTTTTTTTTGTCATCAAGTAAAGAGTGTGTTCTGTATAGTATGTCTGCTCGTGTGTGTATCTGTATAGTCTAGCTGTGCTTTTAAATCTGACAACACGTAAATACGTAATATACGTATTGCGACGTAAATGAAAATTGAATTTTCTATTAATGTTATTTACGTATGATGCTGGAGAAATGGGCATCTGTTTTCCAAAGGCATTATGCTCTATGCCAAACTCGAAAATTGATGAGTAAGTAGCACATGATTTTTTTTTTTTTTTTTATAATGAGATAAGTACGTAGAAAAGTACCTACTGAATAATTTTTTGTTCAAAGTTAGGGAAAGCATGTTTTTGACATCCATTGATCTAAAAATAAGATTTTTTGGCATAAAATAAAAACAATTCGAGTTGGGTGTTCCTCATCTAAGGTGACATTATGGCGTCTTATTTGAAGACGTCTTTTTTATCAGAGATATATTGGAGATGGCGTCAAAGCTTTTGCTCAAAAAGTGTGCAAAGTAGATAAGAGTTTTTGTATCAAATCAAAAACTTGAAAAGAAGCAGGGCTCTGCGTTTCCGTTTTTACATTCGAGACAACCTACTTAATCACGGTTGCAAGAACTTTGGTAATCAAGAACTGTAATAAAGAGCAGGGGACACTTCCCTGGTGTACACCTACTGTGATTTCGAATTCTTCGTTGACTCCAGCTGCGCATCTTACTTTAGTAACTGCTCCATCATACATGTCCATAATTATCCGCACATAGGTTTCTGGAACTCCTCGTTTCCTGAGGGCCACCCATATTAGATCTCGTGGTTGCCGATCGAATGCTTTTTCAAAATCAACCAATACGACATGCAAATCCTCCAAAGAATCCCGATGTTTTTCCATAATTATTCTTATACTCTGGATTGCATCCGTGGTTGACTTACCCCCGACAAACCGGCACTGGTCATCATATAGCCTAATTATTTTTCGCAGTCGGCTACCCAAGACTCGCTCAACGATCTTCATGGTGTGTGACATCAGCTTAATCGAACGGTAATTATCACAGCTTCGAGTATCACCCTTTCCTTTATATATTGGAAGAAGGTAACTTTCCCTCCATTGATTAGGCATGCGATCACCTCGTATAAGTTTGGAGACAAGAATCATGAGCCATCTAAACCCGATGTCTCCCATCTTCTTCCAAAACTCTGAGGGTATTTCGTCTGGGCCAACAGCTTTTCCCTTTTTGGAGTATTTTACCGCCTCACTAACTTCTTCGACTGTGACGTCGGATACTTCGCTTAAGTTAGGTGAAGCTATTGGAAAGTATAGCCTTGGAAATTGTTCGTTTAGAAGTCCGTCACAATACTGTCGCCACCTGTGAAGAATTTCGTTGTCTTCCACAAGTAGTTGGCCTTGAGCATTGTTAATGAACTTTGGCGAACAAATCTCCTGGGCATTTCTTCTTCTTTGAGCGGCTATTTTGAAGATAGTTGCGCCCTTATTCGTGTTTTGCCGTAGCTCTTGAATAGCACCAGCTGTCGGGGTAGAAATTTCATCCAGCTCCCGATACAGGTTTTCTGTATTCTTTGCTTGAATTTGGGCGCACTTCTTCTTCGCTTCTTTCTTGCAGTTTCTATATTCCACTTCGAGGCGTGACTTTTGCTCTGTATCATTAGAGGGGCACTTCGACCAAGCCTTGAAAGCCATTTTCTTTTTACTTATAACTGATTTAGCTTCATCATTCCACCACCATGTTTCTTTGCCTTGTTGGTTGTGTCCTTTTGAAACCCCTAACAGTGTTTTGGCTTTTTCTTTGCAAGTTCTCTGTAGGAGATCCCACATACTTTGTGCTGTACTCTCTTCATTTCGAACTATATCGGTGTTGTTATACAGAACGTTTTGCATATTCGAAATAAAAGCTTCGCCTTTTTCCTTATCCAGATTATACCATTTGATCTTCCCAAAAGTTTTTGTATGTTTGTTGTCGTTCACTGTCTCCATAAAAAATTCTGTCAGTAGGAGATGGTGTTGGTGGGCGATCGCTTCTCCTAGTATCACTTTGCAATCTTTTACCCGGGGTTTCATGAAACAAGATACCAAATGGTAATCAATCTGGGTTTCATTTCCACCACTGCTGTAAGTGACCAGGTGTCGGCTTTGTTTGACGAACATAGTATTTAACGGGTGATTTTTTAAGCTTGAGAACTTTTTTAAAAAAAAAAAACGCATAAAATTTGCAAAATCTCATCGATTCTTTATTTGAAACGTTAGATTGGTCCGTGACATTTACTTTTTGAAGATAATTTCATTTAAATGTTGACTGCGGCTGCGTCTTAGGTGGTCCATTCGGAAAGTCCAATTTTGGGTAACTTTTTCGAGCATTTCGGCCGGAATAGCCCGAATTTCTTCGGAAATGTTGTCTTCCAAAGCTGGAATAGTTGCTGGCTTATTTGTGTAGACTTTAGACTTGACGTAGCCCCACAAAAAATAGTCTAAAGGCGTCAAATCGCATGATCTTGGTGGCCAACTTACCGGTCCATTCCTTGAGATGAATTGTTCTCCGAAGTTTTCCCTCAAAATGGCCATAGAATCGCGAGCTGTGTGGCATGTAGCGCCATCTTGTTGAAACCACATGTCAACCAAGTTCAGTTCTTCCATTTTTGGCAACAAAAAGTTTGTTAGCATTGAACGATAGCGATCGCCATTCACCGTAACGTTGCGTCCAACAGCATCTTTGAAAAAATACGGTCCAATGATTCCACCAGCGTACAAACCACACCAAACAGTGCATTTTTCGGGATGCATGGGCAGTTCTTGAACGGCTTCTGGTTGCTCTTCACTCCAAATGCGGCAATTTTGCTTATTTACGTAGCCATTCAACCAGAAATGAGCCTCATCGCTGAGCAAAATTTGTCGATAAAAAAGCGGATTTTCTGCCAACTTTTCTAGGGCCCATTCACTGAAAATTCGACGTTGTGGCAGATCGTTCGGCTTCAGTTCTTGCACGAGCTGTATTTTATACGGTTTTACACCAAGATCTTTGCGTAAAATCTTCCATGTGGTCGAATAACACAAACCCAATTGCTGCGAACGGCGACGAATCGACATTTCACGGTCTTCAGCAACACTCTCAGAAACAGACGCAATATTCTCTTCTGTACGCACTGTACGCATTCGTGTGGTTGGTTTAATGTCCAATAAAGTAAACTGAGTGCGAAATTTGGTCACAATCGCATTAATTGTTTGCTCACTTGGTCGATTATGTAGACCATAAATCGGACGTAAAGCGCGAAACACATTTCGAACCGAACACTGATTTTGGTAATAAAATTCAATGATTTGCAAGCGTTGCTCGTTAGTAAGTCTATTCATGATGAAATGTCAAAGCATACTGAACATCTTTCTCTTTGACACCATGTCTGAAATCCCGCGTGATCTGTCAAATACTAATGCATGAAAATCCTAACCTCAAAAAAATCACCCGTTAGTACGATAAGACCGTATGTTTTGCACATGCTCAGGATGTCTTCACCAGGAGGGTTCCTGGCAGTGTTGTCGTTTCAAAAATTCCAAGAGTAGCACTTTTCATAAAATTAGGGGAGCATTGAGGAGCCACGTTAAAATTCGGTATATTTCATCAAATAATAGATTCGGTCACAAATGAAAAGAAACAAAAATATTTTTTTTCTATTGATATTTTTATTCATACCTACACACAAAAATGTCTAAGGGTGTGTTCACAACGGAACTGCGATAAACGATTCAAGCTGCGATTTGATCAGAGCTGAGGAATCTTTACATTGATTTTCCTATGTGTGTTCACAACGGAGCAGCGCTTCGAACAACAACAATCAATGTAAAAATTTCAAAGCTTTAGTCACATTGCTTCTCGAAACGTTTATCGCAGCTCCGTTGTGAACACACCCTAAGAAGGACACATGCACGTAACGTTCTACTGGACTAAACAAAACAAAAAGCAATTCATATCTGAAGTTGTATATCTATATAAATATAGCCTCAAAAGAAGCCTTATTTTAAATAGGAAAATAAATAACTGAAAATTGATCATTATTAAGAAATTAATTAAAAATATTAAAAGTAGGTTTTTAAAAAACACATATGTAACTTATATAATATAAAAATAAATATATGTACATACATTATTATTTCTTTGAGTCCATACCTCTTTTTTTTTACTTCTCAATCAAACTTTTAGACGGTTCCCACTTTTCGCATGAGTTATTATTCAAAAGTTCTTTTGCCGTTAAAATAGCATTCACTGTTTCAACGTGAAGGCGGTTTCGCTTTTTGTCTTTTATTAGACTAACATCTGAAAACTTTCTTTCCGCAGTCGCACTACGTGTGGAAAAACAATTATTGTTTTTAGTGTTGAACATACTTCGGTAAAAATCTTCAAAGTCTAAGACCTTTGACATAGAAGTTTGATTAAGAAATAGCTGCCATTCCTAATCTAGATTTTCAGACTCTGACTCATCCGCTAAATTTAGAAATAACATCATCAAAGGGACTAAACTTGGTGCTAGGTTCTTGGGGTCAATACCTTGTATTGCCACTAAAACTTTATCAGCAAATTAAACGTAATTAAGATTTAAAAAAATATTATCGTTGGAGAAATCGATTTTATGTAGCTGTAAATCATCTATGTATTTATTCTGGCTTGACAAAATTTTGAAGAAGGGTTTTGAAATACATATACACATATGCATTTTTGGGGCTTCCGCTTGAAATTCTATGTTTATTTTTTTTTTGTTATATTCAAAACGTAACCCAAGAAACTTAAATATGTTTTATTTATTTCCGTAAGCTCTAAGAAGATATTAGGGGCCAAATTCATATTGCTTTCTAACTCGTAAGCAATGAAAAAATGTTGCAGAGGAACCCATTGTTCAAGAATTCTTGAGATAATGCTCTCCAACGAAAGCCACCTAGTTGACGACATTTAAAGAATTTTATGCACCTCAACTGAAAAATATTTTTGAAACTCTTCAAGTTCCAGTGTTCGTTTAGGACTATGTGCAAAAAACTAATATATATTACTACTAGTCAGAGCCTCAAGATGGGAGGGAGGAGCCTTTTTGAGGCATGGGGAGCACAGTAGCCCTTCCCGCAGTAAAGGAGCCAAATGTTACTATAGTAGCCATTCCGACAACACTGGTTCCTGGTGCCGTATCCGAGGCCTCCACGGCAATCTTCATAGTCTTCGTTTGTCTTCCCGACATGTCCGTTCAAATCTCCGCCCACGAACAAAAACTCTTCCTTTGGGATGTCCTTAAGTAGATTGTGAAAGTCTAGCCAAAATGCATCTTTTTGCACCTGCTCACATCCAATTTGGGGAGCATATGCAGTGACAATATTCCACAACTTTCCTTTAATCATTAATTTAATGGACATCAAACGGTCGCTGGGTTTCGAAATGGTCAATACGCTGCCTAATAGATGTTTTGCAAGGACGATTCCGATTCCGTTTTTACCCTTTTCCGTTCCATAGTAGAACATCTTATAGTTTTTTGTCCTCGTATCCAAGAAACGGGCCCTGTTTCCCGTGTTTCACCATTTTGTTTCTTGAACACATAAGATGTCCACTCGCCTTCTTTTCATCATCTCTTCCAGCTCGAAGCTTCGACCTGTCATACTGCCAACGTTCCAACTCGCAACTCTCAGATTCGTATAATCTGCGGCATTACTTTGCTAGCCCCCGGAATCCGTCTAGCTCAGGATCAGTACCATGTGTAACAATGGTAGTGCCTGGCGGGGTAGTGTCATTTCAAACGAGTACTTCCATAATGCTTGAATTCACAAAATCCTGCGAAACGTTTTTTGTTGTTGTTGTAAGTATCGACGTGTGCATGCTCCAGTTTTGTATTTGATCTCTCTTTTACGGCACCGGTGATCTCCAGTCGTGCCAACCCAGGGACTGGCATGCACACTTTTGGGAAAGTTTATAGGTGTTACGTGTCGCTAGGTTCACCTTGCTGTTTGTGGCCTAGATGTATTTACTGTATTTATACAGGTCTTGCTTATACTAAGACTTAAGTGAAATTAATTTTTTTAATACATAAAAACGACGAATTTTTCTCGAAATTTTATAAAACATCTTTTTTTCTTAAGAATTGTCCCACTGATTTTTCTAAAAATATTTCATTTAGTTAAAGCTAGGTAATGCTTGGAAAAAAATTTCCCAAAAATAGTTTTTGTTTTAGATTTACTTAAACAGCACAATCGATTTTGATAAGTTTTGTATGGTTTGGATAGTAATGTGTATTTAAATTTTCAAATAGATTTTTTTTTTTTAATTTTTAAAAATATTTTCAAATTTTGTTTCCTCAAATTTCGATTTTCTTAAAACTTACAATTAAAAGTTTATCCTAACAAGGATAATTTTTTCGTATTTTAAATTTCTATAGAGAAGCTTCTAAAAAGTTCGAAAAACATTGGCCCTTAGTAATAGACATTCATAGAATCGGTTTTAAAGTCACTTTTTGTTAGATGTAGAAAAGTTGCTTTTAAAATTTCGTAGTAACAGATCAAATTTACAAAAGTCTTATTTATACCAATAATTGTGAATCATTTTCATAATTTCGTTATTGTGAACTGATACACAAACAGATTTCTATTAACCAGATTCGTGAAGTTCTATTGTGATTCTATCATTTTAAATTTAACTTAGTTACAGGAAAGCCGCTTTTAAGTATTTATACTTGAAATTTGTTTTATTTCTACGAATGTTTGGTTAAAATCGAATTTAAGCTAGATTCGGATCTATTACTCAGGGCCATTGCATTTGAGAACTAAAAAAAATATTTTTTGAATTTTTGAAAAAAAACGGGTCTTTTTTTTTTTGAAAATTTAATTTTCATTCGTATAAAAATACAAAACTTTGAATTGGCGTACCAAAATTTAAAATAATAATAATAAAATTCCTTTTAAATATCTATATTTTTTAATCTACTCCGCACATCTTATTAAAAAAATTCATTTACTTAAACTAAGTTTATGGTTGAAAAGAAAATCAAAAAAATTATTATTGATGTTATCTCATAGAAACATTTTTTTAACTTCCCATAGGAAGTTATTGTAATCGGTCCGATTTGTCAAATTGGAATTTTTGACATTTCTCGACGTTTCAAGGTCCCTAGAGGCTATATCAATCATTTTTAGAGAGATGTGTGTGTGTGTGTGTGTACGTACGTTCGTACGTTCGTACGTTCGTACGTCCGTACGTTCTTGTACCATTTTTCGTCGTCGATATCTCAAGAACGAGTAAAGATATCGACTTGAAATAAATTTTGTTTAATAGATAATAACTTTGAAAGAGGCTGAAAGGGCGTTTATTAAAATTCAGTGAGTAGTTTTTTCACTATAACGGTTTAAAAAAAAAGTAAAAATTTTGGTTAGTTTCAAATATCTCACGAAAAAATAATGCTATTAATTTCAAATAAAATTCAATGTACTCATTATAAGGTCATACATATTTGGTAATAATTTGGAAAAAAATGAACATACCGTTATTTTTTTAAATAAGAAAAACTGAAAAAAAAATTCATAACCCAGATATTCTAAGAACGGAAAACAATTTGAAACTCAAAATAATTTTATTTTACGAAAAATAATGTGTTTGACAACTGGTGAAAATTTCAAAAAAAATCAGTTTACAGTTTTTTTACAAAAAATAAAAAACTATACAAAATTCTATTGAAAATTGGTAAAAATTGTTTTTCAACTCAAATTTCTCGAGAACTAGTAGTGATATTGACTTCTAATTTAGTTTATTTTATACATAGTATAATTTTGTACAATTGGTAAAATGTTGCAAATATTGAATTAATAGTTTTTTTTTTAAATAAAAAAACTATTAAAAATTCTAGTGAAAACTAGTTAAAATTGTATTTCAAGTCGAATTTCTTGGGAATGAACACCGATAGTGCCCTCTAAAGTATGTTGTTTTATACATCGATACCTTCCCGTAAGAATGTATACAAAGCGACATTTCTAAAATTGTTCAGGAAACGAAAAAAACGAAGAAAGTTCTAGTTGAATCATAGTGTGCTAAGAGACAATTTTGGTTAAACTAAGTGACATCTAACAAAATTTTTTGTTGCTCACGCCAATGAGATCTTTATTAATGTCGCTTAGCATAATTTTTTTGGCGCATAATACAAATTTCAGGGGGCAACATTATTTTAATGAGAAAACATGGCAGTTGATAAATTTTGTATTTGTACTCTAGTTTCCTTTTCATACATAATAGGTTGGCGAAACCCAGGCCAAAACGTGGCCCCTAACATATAGTATATTTCCTCATCAAAAAGTTATTTTCCGAAAAAGTTTCGCTTGGTACATTCTTACGGGAAGGTATCGACATAATACAATTATTAACATATGGTTAAATTTTGACAAGTTTCGAATTGACAGTTTTAACAAAAATATAAAAAAAATCTACTAAAAAGTGGTAATATTTGTTTTTCGACTAGAATATCTTGAGAACGAGCAATGATATTGACTTTGCCATTATCTAAATATACATTTTTCAAGACCACAAATGGGAAGTTATCAGTGTGGGTCGCACCCAGCCTCTTTTTAAGTTTTCGATTTTCTCAAGAACGGTACAGTTGATTTTGATCAATGTTTTATATTAAATGTCCTAAAAAGTGTATTCAAATTTTTTAAAAAACAATTTGGGATCTTTAAAAGAAAATTATTTTTTTTTGAAAACTCAAAATTTAAGAAACCACATGCTCGGATTTCTTCAAACTTGAAAATGTTTTTCAAGTTTTTCTAATTTTTCTCGAAAATGGTACCTAGACTTGTGATAATTTTTTTTCTTGGCTTAATTTCTTCAGATAAAAGCATTTTGTTGATTTTTGACTTTCTCATTGTCCATATAAAAGATTTTAATCAAGTTATTTGCACAGAAGCTTCTAAAATTAGACTGAATATCAAAACTTCAAAAAAGTATTTTATTAGATATTTAAGAAAAAAAAATTAAAAATGGTTTTTGAAAATTCGATAACTCAGAAATTGGTAAATTTTTTTTTTTGGAAATTCAATTCCTATTTGAACAATGAAATTGGCGTATCAAAATTCTCTCTTGAAATTTCGTTCTTGTATAATTAAAATTGAGGCTTCCGAACATTTTTATCTCATAGCATTTATTTATAAAATTCCAAGTCTCTTAGACATAAAAGTAAGTTTGTATAATTTAGCCGTGCATTTTATTTTAAATTGGCTTCACTTCGAGATAATTTGTAGGCCGGACGTAAACTTATTTCTTAAATCGAACAAGGCCTTTATTATATTATTCAAATCAAATTCAAATACCACAGAGTTAACATTTAAGCAATTACTTAGGCAAAACCATTCTACTTTTGATAACAAGGTATTAAGTTTTCTAAAATGAGTTTTTTTAAAATCAGAAACGTCAGGTTTTTCAAACATATTATTAAAATAATCTGTTATTTTCTTAAAAAAAAAAAAAAACTTTCATAAAACGCAGCGGGAGAATACTCAAAAAACACAATCTGCCAAGCTTAGCGAAAATCATTTCAGTTTTAGAATTGTGAAGGGGCTAGTACGTAAGCTTATTATTTTCGTAAACTCCCAAGCTGGTTAATTTTCTCTTGAACTTTATCAAGTAATATTTCCAACGGTTGAAACTTCAGACGTTCTTCTAAAATGCCACCAGTCTATACTATACAGAAAATAGATAAAACCAAGTTTCATTAAATTCCGAGCTCAATTTGTTACAAATGAGCAACTTTGTATGAAAAATAAATTACAAAAGACTTGTTGCAGTGTAAACAAATTTCTACGACTGGGCACGGCTTGGAAGCAAAGTTATTTTTTCGTACGTGAATTTAATTTCTCCCATTCCCAAAATCAATTAGAAAGAAAATTCAGTAATTAAAGAATCTGCATTAATTCATTTGAAGATATGCAGAAAGAAGTAATTAGAACTTTTTTCTATAATAAAGTCAAATCTAATCAAGGAAAATAATTAACATTAAAAACAAGATAAATTTCTTTCTCCGAACTTAATAAAATTTTCCCGTAATGTCAATTCAAGACATGGTTCAATGCACACAATAAAATTAGGTATAGACACTAGTACTTTGGCCGCCTCATACTAACACAACTAGTGCACGATTCATTCGATTAAAATCCATTTATTATTCATACAACATTCTGTTCGAATAGCATTCGCATTCAAACGAAAACACAAAGGCCAAGTCGAAGCCGAAGGACAAGGAATGACTAACAGGATGTACCACCTAACATGAACTTTTCCTTTCTCTATGGGCTTCGAGTGATTAAACAAGATAACAATACTTCATATGAGGAATGGCTGGTTATGTAACGTGGACTCGTTGATTGTTCTGTTGGTTTTAGTAAATTGGTTTTTCGGACAGGAACAGAAGGATTTAGACATTGTTACAACTCAGGCTAAATAAATTAAAATTCTCTTATCTATATGAAGTTATGTACGAGTATATAGCATTGTTCTTATTGGCTTAATATTTTCTTTGAAAAAGTTTGCCAAAAATAACAAGGGTTCTTGTATTTTAGAAGGACAAGAATCAAATGAATATGGACAAGATATAGAAACTGAAGACCCCTATGTGGAATCAAAGTTGATGGAAGGCAACTGGGTCTCAGGCAGAAGCTTTGATTGATTGGGAGCCGTATAAGTAAGTTAATAGAAGATTCCATTGATGAGCCTGTGGTGTGGGTCATATGGGAGATACAATTTTACTTAAAATCAAATATTATTTTAATTTAACGCACACTGAAGGGGTTTTTACTACCCTTTAATATTTGAGACCAGTGCATAAATTAAGGAAAGTAAAAGATGGTGTGCCCAATTACCAGTCACATTTCTCATGTCAAAATCTTGATTCAATCAATATGGGATAAACATTAAACATTTTATTTGAACATATTCATAGCTTCTAGGATCTCTAATGGCACGAGCTCCTTTTTGTGAATTCGAGCGATAATATCATCAGGAGTTGTATAGGTTTTGGATGACCCGAACGTTAATCGTATTGCCTAAATTATGTTGCACAGTTCCTCTTGTTTGATTTCCACACAAAAGTCTTACTCAAATGATTGTCAGACAACAACAGGGCGTAAAAAATTACTCAAATTGAAATTTTGGTGAATAGTTTTTAAAATATGCACAAAACCTATTTCCCAGCTCCCATCATCATAGGTAGTATGGTGGCCCGCTCTTACTAAAGTAGATATATAACATCGATAAACTTAGAAGGTACAAGGAACCTTTTACCACTTGATTAACATATAAAGTATCTAGTATCTTGCAGTACATTAAGACTTAACTCTTTGATTGCCAAATCTTATGGCCACAGCAATATTAAGAAGATGATTCCAATAGAGATTTTTTCAACTCCCACTGCCTACTGCACCCTAAAATCGGCATCAATAAGGATTTTAAGGTTATGTTCCTATGATGAAAAGACTGGGATAATGACGTCGCGTCGTGACGAAAGACTTTAACACAACTTTTTTTTACTGATGGCTCTAAGATGAAGTGTGGTGTTGGTTGACGAATATTCCCTGTAACTTTGGATATATCTAAGTCCTTTAGGCTATCCGAATTTACTAGTGTCTTTCAAGCTGAATCACTAGAAATCACGAAAGCATGCAAGTTCCTCAAACACGATCCAAACCAGAACCGGAATACGGCTATTCTCAGCGGGAGTCAGGCGGCTGTTAAGGCTGTTAATGCTAGTACATCATATTCCAAATTGGTCTAGCAATTCCGGGATAAACTTGCTAGCCTCAATATTAACCACAATATCACGGAGCGAATGGGCCATCCAAGCAAGTATCAGCCCTTCATAGTTCACTTTCGGAAAGAATTAACATTCAGCTCGGCGAAATTCTCTCAATTTTTCTAAGCGAATAAAACCGTAGGTGAAATAGTTTAACTAACTGCATTACATCTAGAAAGATTTCGCCCACCTATAATAAATCCCGAACACTTAAAATGATATGCAGACCCAGGCAAGACATAGCCAGGATCATAGCTACCTGGAGCGGACACTCACCAAATAGCATGCAGCGAAGGTAGGTATTCCTGACAGCACTCACTGTCATAGTTGTAGGGAAAAGGAAACATTTCCCTCTGCTAATGCCCTGCTCTGGCCAAATTTAGACCACAATCATTAGGAAGAGCATTTTTTGAAGACATTGATAAACTTTCGGAAATGAAGATCTTTATCTCTTTTTTCAACGCGACAAAATGGCTCTAGGACGAAATTCGGTTATTTCTGTTCCGTGCCCTTCGTTTGACGCCTTAGTTCCCTAGCTAGTGGACGAAAGACTTGATAGAGGCCTCATAGCCATAAGCGAGGGGTCGGATAATCACTCAATCGAATTAGCTAATTTTTCAGTACCAGTCAACAAACTGCCTAGCTTGGCACAGTCTAGATGTTGTCGGATGAGTGCCGATGTCCGGCTGAGTGAGGGATCCAATTCCCAGAGGATTGTGCAAAATCAAAAAAAAAATCAATCACTTAATAAGATACATCAAAACCTACTAGATCCTTTCATATTTTTGAACTTAATCCAAACTTGATGACTCCATGAGAGTGTGCACAATGTCCCATATCAATTCCATCCAGAGGATCAACCGAGTATGAAAATGGCGCACTTCAGCGCTAATTGGGCATAATCATCAGTAATCGGATCACTCACTTAAGCAGATCTTCTCACGCTTCCGAAATCATCTACAAAGAGCCATACTAGGCAGCTTGTTGACTGGTGCTAGTGCCCTCTCGTGCCGCAAAAAATTATTACAATATAGTTTAATATCTGTCTAATTTGTTTTTTTTTTTATATTTTGTCCTTCGTAATTATGAGCGAATTAAGTGTTGATTATACGAGTAGCTGAATTCGGAGGCTAAGGAAGAATTTTTGTGCTGAATATGTTCATACTGTGCAATACAGTCCAGCAGTTTTGGAACTTCGTGAAGGCCAGTTGGGTGAAAATTCTGATCAACCGAAGTTCAGCTTGGATGGTTCACTCATCATGGCCTCGCCTTATATGTTGCTTCAACCACATTATGCCTCTCGTTTAAATACAAAATTAAATTTTATGTGGCTTAAGTTCACTGTTCATAAGGGCACACATACATTTATAGCAGCCCAGGATTGGATGGCTTCTAACGAACTCGATATATGCGGTCCGACTCTATTCAAAAAATTGCTACTCATTTTCCGCACGGTGAAATCGTTATTACGTTAAACAACACCCGATGAAAGGAATATCGAGGTTTTTTCTGAATCAAACAACCTAACTTAGCTAGTTCACGAGCCTAATGGAATTCCTGACGTTACAGGTCAATCCACCAACACATATATTTCTCGTGTTAACACACCCAGTAAGAAAAAAAATCTTACGAGAGGTTTGGCAATACGAGAAAGTCAACTGAGGCGGTCTCAATGATTTTTCCAGGAACTTTAAATGGTCATTATGCTTCATCAATAGTGGCGTGGACTCCAGTGAAGATGTGGTTACAAAATTAGAAAAATCTATCAAACCTAAAGTGAACTCATGGTTTGATATGGGCTCCAAAGAGGTAGTTGGGCTCAAAGAAGTAAGTTTCCGGTGTTATAAGGCGAACTCTACTGAGGAAAACCGGAATAAATTCAAGTAAGCTAGAAAGACCTGTAATTATCACATTCGACGAAAGAAATTTTTCTATGACAAACAATTAATGCAAAAAATAGTACAGTGTTCCAAAGTTAGTAAACATTTTTAGTCGTTTGTAAGAATCGAACGAAATACTATTTCTTCTTGGGTTCTTACGCCTCTCACGACACTCTTTATGTCAGCTCCCATAATGTACCATAACTCATTCTGTACCTAAGAGCGTAAACGATTTTATGGGACCAATCTTCTTTCGCAGTCGTACAGTGGCAGGAGCACTGAAGAAACTCGATAAACCTAAATCTGCTGGCCCATATTGTATCCCTCCGATTATTTTGAAGATATGTTTTTCAAAACTGACAAAGCCATTGCATAAGCTTTTCCATCTTCATACTCTTCTTCTCTCTTACAGAGTGGATGGAAAACGGGATTTGTCCAGCCTGTTCCTATAAAATAGGTGAATTTTCTTGTTTCTCTAACTTTCGTCGAATTGGACCCCCGTCCTTACTTTCTAAACGCTGATGACTCGAGAATTTTTTTAAAATTATTTATTTGTCTATAAGTACAAATTTTTCTTAGACTTAAAAAATAAGTTAACATCTTAACTAAATATGTACACAGGGCCGGACAAGCTATACGTGCAAGCTGTGCAAATTCGCAGGGCGCTGAACTCAAAAGGCGCCTTGGGCAAGCGTTAAAAAAGCCACTACTTCATAACCACTATACCTACCTTACCTACCATCTTTTTTAAGTCTCATTTCTTTTTATAGCTCACTCCAATATTGGTATTTATTATATAACTATACTCTGTCCAACAAAAATTGTCAGTACAGGCCTTATGGGAGAGCTTTTTCTAAAGCAGTGGCGCCTGATGCACCCTCACTACAATGCGTTAGGAAAAATGCCACTAAAAAAAGAGCAAGCCACTGACTTTTCTTAAGGAATTGTTGTTGTAATTCTGTGCAAAAAGTTGTACACCCCAACACGACCGTCGTATCCCACTGCTGATGAGATACTGTCAAGAGTGTCAAGTGACTCAATACGATCGTGCGCTCTTTATCTACATCAAAACAGAGTTAACGTTATCATTCTCAATTGCAAGCAAGGAGCTTTTTCAGTGGTTTTTATTAAGGAGCTTTTGGGATTTGAAGCTTTTGAGAACACATTTTAAGAAGATGAGAATGATGAGTGTTGTCGTATTGCTTTTCAACTTAAAAAAAAACGCGCCTATTATCTTACCGCTTGGCGTAGTGGGAAAAGGTAAATTGAATATTGTTTTCAGTCGTTTTGAATCGGCAGACGGTAGCCCTACGCGTTTTTTACTCTCATTTGCGGCGATTTATAATTTAAACTACTCCCTGTGAGAGCTTTAAAAGGCGACACACTTATACATGGCAATGCAACCAGAATGAGAGACAAACGTCCTATCTTCCCTGTACTGACAATTTTTGTTGGACAGAGTATAGTCAATCATGGCTATAGAGAAAGAGCTTGTCAAGTCATTATATTATGATGATCTGGTAACTGAGTCTGCTGAAACAGAAGCCAGAAAAGTTAATCTATTGCAATAAATTCGGTTCTATTTATTTTTATTAAAATAATAATCTTATTATTATATCCTACACTGAATAAATTAAATATGAATATAAAACTTTTAATTCAACAACAATTAATGAGTTTATTATTTATTTGTATGTTGTTATGTTTTTGAATTAGTTTTTAAATATTTTTTACTTCAAAAAAATATTTTTTCAGTTCCTAAATTTTTGTGATATATTTTTTGACTATTATTTTTGTGATATATTTTTGATTTCTTAGTTTTTAATAAAAATCATATTTATTTTAATTAAATATAAGTATTATCTAGGAACGTGAAAGGACATTCAAAACCCTTAGAATTTCTTATAAGCAATCCAAGCATTTTTTTTTGTTTTTTTTTTTTTTTATAATCTACCCGCGCTCAAGGGATTAGATTACCCTTTAAATGTTTCAACACAGCGCGGGCGTGAAGTTAAGAAGAGAAAGAAAGATAGGAAAGATATGTGGCACGATGTTCTGAGACCGAAGGTTGTTGTCTCAGATATTTTATCTCCAGGGATGGCGGCTGAACTAAAGCGGAGATTGCCGTGTCTTATTTCTATGTCGCTTATAATTCACATTATTTTATTCGTGTTCATCCTTGTTGGGCATACTAGTTTAACTCAATTACATGTTGTTGGTGTTATGCCTGAACAACATGTAATGAGTAAACCAGCAACCCATTGATGACAATTGTAGGTTTTTTTTAATGGAATTAAAACAACATAGACGATGCAGGGATCGAACCTGTGATCATGAGGTTCACAGGCGAGCACACATCCGTCGCGCCATGATATAATGTAATCTACGTGCATTCTAAAATCTAATTTTGCATCAAATATAACTGCTAAGTCCTTGTGGTTAAAAAACTCACACAACCTTTGAGCCCAACTTCGGCCAGTCATTGCAATGTTCAAGAATTCAAAACCAATATACACCGATTCCTCCTTTCAAACCCCTCCCTTTTTATTTGATGCTCAAACTGTGTGTCTGGCATATTAAGGTTATAAAAAAAAACTGTGCGCTAATCATAAAAAAAAAAAACAAAAAATAAATAAACAATAGGGAAGGATAATCTGGTAAATGACCGAACTCTACATTTACTTAGGTATATTTAAAGATTATGTCATTCAAGTAATACTATTCCAGTGATTTATCGAAATCGTCTCGATCTTAAAAGCAATCAGTAACGGATCTTATTATTTTATGAATGTTGAATCGTCTGCAAAGATAGATGAATAAGAAATGTGTAGAGGAAAATCATTAATAAATAACAAGAATAGAAGAGGCCCAAAATAACTGCCTTGAGGAACACCTTAGTGGTTTAAAGTTTTAACATATTGAATCAGATAGCGTTCAACCAGTTAAGTAATTGACCATTAAAACCAAAAGATTCAAGCTTTTTAAGCAGTATTGTTATGCACTCATCAAATGCCCTCGAAAAGTCTGTGAACGTTACATCTACCTGATTTCCCTTTTCAATAGCATTAACAGAAAAATTTGTAATACAATGAGATTAGTTGCTGTTGACTTATCACTGACAAACACCTTCTATATATATTTTCTCACAGCTTCATACATCCTTTTCTTTACAGGAAATTCAAAAACTTTTAAAATTAACTGTAATTTTGCAATAGGCCTTTAATTTTCAACACATTGTTTTGGTCCAGATTTAACAATGAAAAATTGCAACAATTATTCCCATACAAAAAAAAAAAATAACCTTTCGAAGCAATCTGATTTTGGGCCAATAAATTTGCTGCCGTTTTTTGATAAGGTTAAAATTCTCCCCTATATTCAAACCAGTAACAAATTATCAATGTGGCAGTCTGATTTCCGCCGTAAACACAGTTGTGAATCTGCTGTTGTAAAAGTCACATCAGATTTCCGCAGTGCTCTTGACAGAAATCAGTTGGGTATTATGGTTCTCTTCGACTTCTCCAAAGCTTTTGATTGTATTGACTTTGACCATCAGATTTTGATTTCTAAACTAAGTAACGAATTCAATTTTTCAAGAACAGCTCTTAAACTCTTGCGAAGCCATCTCATAAATCGGTTTTAAACGATTTCAACTGATCAAGGTACTTCAAATCCATATATGGTTAACTGCGGTGTTCCTCACGGATCTTTTCTTGGACCACTTCTGTTTTCTTTATTTATAAATCATCTTCCTGAGATCGTTCTCAGTTGTCTCATACAAGTTAGTGTTAGGTATCTTGCCAGGGCAAGAAGAAACAATTGATGCGCAAATCAAAAGAACTAATAACAGAAAGAAAATATACCAAAAGAAATAGAAATCTATAAACTAAGTTGATTTTAGCAGGTAGAGTCCACCCTTCTATCATTCCGTATCTTTTGAGATTTTGACATGGCAAAATATTAAAATCTTTGCAGAAAACGAACAGAATAATATTGAAACAGCTATAATGTAATAGAGATATTTTAATTTGATGGGCTTACTTGGCAAGTTTTTTTGTATGCTTGTATGTTTTAAAATCTTGACAAAACCCATCAAATTTTAGTCAGTAATCAGTAAATAATAAAATTTCTCTATTACATTATAGCTGTTTAAATATTATTCTACTTTAAATATTCGGTATTAAACCTTCAAGAAGTAAGAACTTGGCGTACTTTCTCAGTACTTTTTACGGCTGTGTAACAAACAAAGATTTTTGTATAGAAGAACTTGGCTCTTTTTTTAACATTTATATTTTTGGTCTGATACAAATTAACAAAAGTGCTTTTGACAAGTTAAATCTGGAATTTTTTTTTAAAATAATGATGGAAAGTTATCAGGAGGTATTCTCAAACTATTTCTCAGACTAACCAATTCAGAAAAAAACCTCGTCTTCAGAAAGAAACATTTTAATGAGTAGTAGAAATAGCAGGATCTATGTTTAACGAATTATTTGAATTTAATTTAACATTTGATTGGAAAGATGATGCAAAGTAGTCACAACTATTTTTGAGATCACTACTTACAACACTATTACAGCTAATAGAAGATGGAATTCCAAGGAATTTTCTCTTGGAATTAATAAGTTGCCAAAAACATTTCGAATTCATTTTTATTTTTGATTCAATGTACCACATATATTGTCTATACACAATTTACAATTTTTTTTTTAAGTATTCATGAATAAATCTCTCAAATACCACCGCAACGTTTCTTGTCTTCGATCATTTTATCGGTACCTTAACAAACAATGTTTAATGTTCTGTTAGTCAACTGCAATCCTCCTCTTGAACAATTTAACCGAAATACTCGCGCTTCATACCCATAAGTTTACCCATGAGCCCACTTCGGACGTACTGTTTAATTCAGATATTCTTTCTTTACCGGCACAACAGGAATGTGGAATGATTTCCTTACCATTCTGATGTTAAGACATTCAAAACCAATGGTATTGGTATCTCCTTTAAAATACGAGTACCCTCAACCTTTCCTAAACGCTCGAACAGTGTTCAAACATTTTAAGGGTAGTTATAATCCCCAGCAAAAGATGCTGAACAAGCTTTAAGGCTAAAACTTCAATTCCAATGTTTTTTATTATTTTAGTACTGAGTATAGGAAGAACTTTGCGTTGTATAGTTCTCGGAACAACTACGGCAACAAGACAATTAATTAAAACTAACAGAATTAATTCCAAGTTATTCCACAATAGATAACTACGACTAAATAGGTGGGACTTACCTCTGAAATATCTCATTAAACTCAAAGCAAACCTAATTATTTTGGAATTTAAATGACATAATTATGTAGGCGTTGCCTCCTGTTTCACAAGAATAAATGCTATTTACATTCTACCGATGGGCTTGAACCATTTTCCATCAGCTTTCAAAGATAACCTTTAATTTTCAGGTTCTTTATTCACATTTTCTTAAACACCACTTAGCACCGGCACCCCTCCCATTTTCAAACAAATTGCAGATTGATATCTGATTAGGGTAAACACTGTTCACATTGTTAACTAAACAACCCAATAAACCCGCCCTTCGATGGCTTGAGGTTTATCAATCGATTTCTGTGTATACACGCGCCAATCTCCATCACCATCACTTGACCCTAATACACCCTATAAGATACGGGTATAATAATAAACAAAATCGATTCCCTGGGAAAATAATAAACATAAAGTTTAGCTAAAATTTCTGAAGAACATCAAAGCTGACACTTTACAAAATACTGTCATTAGTGCTTTAGCCTGTTAGCAGAAGCAGAACCAATGGTAGGTACACAAAGTCAATGAGAAGATTGCTTTCTCGAATGACTGACAGCCCAATCCTTTCCACACTGCACCTTTCCCTTTTAACTTTGTGAAAAGTATTTTTCCGCAAACTTTGCCTTCCACTTCCACCCTGATCGATACGATATTCCAGCAATGATTGACGAACGTCTTTCAAGTTAAGGAGACTTTTTTTTTCTGTAGGTTGATGCTGCTTTGAAACATAACACAGAGGGAATAAAAGTTTTAAAATTACTTTATAATACTTTAAATTTTCTCTTTTAGGAACAAAAACAAAAGAACAAAGTTTTTAATGCAGTGAGATGAAATTATTCAAAAATGTTGCCAACAGTGTGGTATAATAATATAGAAGGGTTTTTGGCTATGAATTATTCAACACTTTTTGTTTTGTATTAACGTAAAAAATAACTCTATAATTTAAGGGTAGGGAATTGAAAATCACGCTGCTGGTACAAGTACGTGTAGAAGTATGTAAAGCATTAATTACATGCTCGATGTACTTTAAGCTCGGGAAGTTGCGATTAATTGACATTCTCGGCAAGTTGGGGATTGAACATTGCTCATGGGCAAGAAAATATATAGAAACATGTCTGATTCGATATCTAAAAATTTAATTACAGAAATTTCAAAATTTAAAACCCCCATTTATTATGCTTAATGCGCGCCTGTTCTAGTTCTTAATGTAACTTAAATATAAGTAGATTGGATTGAATTTGGAGGATGATTGAGAAGATGGAGTTTTAGACAGGGTGAACTGAGGTTAAAGTCGAAACAGTTAATGTTACAATTAATCCTCCTAACCATGTGAGTCGTATCGAAAGAGATGGAAATGTAGATGAATAAAGAGAATGTCGCTTATTGCTTTTCGTTCTTCCAGCTTATTCAAGCTAATTAATAGAAGTTGGTCTCGTTACGGAGGCAGAATTAAAGGGTAATTCCAACACAGACCACAAAGGGTGAAACGTAGAAAACGATATAAAATGCACGACTGGATCGCACACACTTTCTCTTATGTAAAAGTACTTTGGAATTATAAAATTGTTTAGAAAAACACAAAGGCATGAATTTAATAAGAGCAAAATGTTCAAATGCATAAAATTATCGTCTTATTTTCAGAATATTAGGAACTTATGCAAGTAGGTAAAGTTGAAAAATCATTTTATAATTAAATTAATTTTTAATATAAGAAATTTCTTTAAAATTCGGGAATTTTTTTTTTTTCATAAAACCAAAAACTATTTTAACGAATATTTTTATAAACAATATATTTTAAATTCAAAGAAGCTTCTTGACAAAAATTTTGATCAATTTTGATAAAGTCGAAAATCAAAGAATCGGTTCTATGATAGTTGTTACCCTTAATAACTTTTATTCTTAAATTTTGTTATACCAAAATGTAGTCCATGTCTATAATAGCACACCAAATTTTCTTTTTTTCAAAATCGTTAGAGTCGTTTTCGAGATAAATAAGATGCTCCAAGACGTCTGTATGGCAGGTACCATTAGCTTTCGAGGTAAAAAAGTTTCAATTCCTTCTCTAGGGAATCACCAAAGAGCTTTAAGTACCTCGTCTGAAGAAAATAGCTCGAGTGGCTTAGGCCACAAGTAGCACAAAATGGTATAATTTCGGTATCATATTTCTTAATTCATACTTTATTCCTTCTTTATTAGGTATGTCAATTTATTCCTACTTAATTCCATCTTAATATGATCTTTACTATACTCTGTCCAACAAAAATTGTCAGTACATGGAAGATAGGACGTTTGTCTCTCATTCTGGTTGCATTGCCATGCATAAGTGTGTCGCCTTTTAAAGCTCTCACAGGTATTCCGTAGTTTACATTATAAATCGCCGCAAATGAGAGTAAAAAACGCGTAGGGCTACCGTCTGCCGAATCAAAACGACTGAAAACAATATTCAATTTACCCTTTCCCACAACGCCAAGCGGTAAGATAACAGGCGCGTTTTTTTTTAAGTTGAAAAGCAATACGACAACACTCAACATACTCATCTTCTTAAAATGTGTTCTCAAAAGCTTCAAATCCCAAAAGCTCCTTAATAAAAACCACTGAAAAAGCTCCTTGCTTGCAATTGAGAATGATAATGGTAACTCTGTTTTGATACAGATAAAGAGCACACGACACGATCGTATTGAGTCTGAGTGACACTTGAAACTCTTGACGTTGACAGTATCTCATCAGCAGTGGGATACGACGACGGTCGTGTTGGGGTGTACAACTTTTTGCAAAGAATTACAACAACAATTCCTTAAGAAAAGTCAGTGGCTTGCTCTTTTTTTAGTCGCATTTTTCCTAACGCATTGTAGTGAGGGTGCATCAGGCGCCACTGCTTTAGAAAAAGCTCTCCCATAAGGCCTGTACTGACAATTTTTGTTGGACAGAGTATAGGTATTGTTTTAAAGAACTTAACTTGGTGTGTTTACTTCTACTTAAAGCATTCTTAAATTGGCATTTCTTAAATCGGTTTTTTTTGTTACTTAATTCCTTCTTTAATCCTTCTAGAAACATAACTTTTTTGTTTTGGTCCTAAATCGGTATTTTTCCGATTCTTTAATACGTATTTAAGTCTTCTTAAACAATATAATTAAAAACACGAGAGAGTTATTTGTGTAGCACTTTGAGACAAGATAATTTTATGTATCACAGTTCACAGTGGCACAATAGGTAGAGCACAAGCACGTCAAGCGAGAGGACTCGGGTTCTCAGTGGAAGGTTAGGTTAGGTTAGGTTAGGTTAAAATGGTTAGGAAAAAGGTCAACACACTTAGACCAATATTTGGTCCGTTGTGATACCACAAGGATTTCAAAAATCACATTTACTCGCTAAACCATTTTGAGCTAATAATGAAGCGTTTGAGACAGTGAATGTCGGAATTATTTAGATCACTGGGATCATTATAGTAGTAGTCTCCCAAGTGGAGTCTACGTCTTTGCGCTAGGGCAGGACAAGAACATAGAAGGTGAGGAACTGACTCCTCTTCTTCTTCATCCATGCAGCTTCTGCAAAAATCATTTACAGGAACTCCAAGACGAGAAGCATGTCTTCCTATTAGGCAATGTCCAGTAAGGACACCTATAACGGAGCTAATATGCAATCTACCAATAGAAATTAGTTGTTTTGAGCGTTTAGCATCAAACAATGGCCAAATCAGTTTAGTAGACCCGGCAAGTTGGGGTGCTGGTCCATCTGAGGTTAGCTTTCTTCATGGTATCATGCTTTAGCATAAGTTTACAAGTAGCTAGGGGTATACCGATGTTAGATTTGCTATCCAACAAAGTTAATATTGTTCCGTTTTTTGCAAGTTCGTCAGCTTTACAATTTCCTGGAATGTCTCTATGCCCCGGCACACACGTAAGGTGAATGTTAAACTGTTTTGACATCTCCACCAGAGATGATCGACAGTTTTGGGCTGTTTGTGAGTTAGTGGAGACAGAGTCCAGTGACTTTAAGGCAGCTTGATTGTCTGAGAAGATACGTATATCAGTAGTCGATATAACGTTTTCTTTTAGCCAAGAGAGGACTTCTTTTATTGCTAGAACTTCTGCCTGGAACACGCTACAGTGATTGGGAAGACGAAAAGATAGACAGAGATTTAATTTATCGGAGTATATGCTTCCACCAACCCCGTCATCGGTCTTAGATCCATCTGTATAGAAATGAATTGCTTCGTCTATCAAAAACGACTCATTTTCCCAAGAAGAGCTGGAAGGGATGGACACTTGAAAGTTTTTATTAAATTTTGGATGAGGGGTGGTGTAATCGACGTTACTAGGTAGAGTACTGAACGAGTTCAGTATAGTAGAGTGGCCAATATCATTATTGACCCACTGCGAGGAGGCTTTAAGTTGGATGGCTGTGTTAGCAGCCGATTGTTTGCTAAAGATATGAGAAGTTCAGTTTTGTGGGGATTGACACCGAGTCCACATTGATCTGCCCAGTTAGTAAGCTTGTTTGGAGCATTTTGTAGGAGTTCCTTCAGAGTGTTAGGATGCTTACCAGATATCGCTATCGCAACATCGTCCGCATAGGCAATCACCCTGTGCCCCTCCCCTTCAAGAATCACTAGTAGTTTATTTACGACTAGGTTCCAAAGGAGAGGAGAGAGGACGCACGCCTTGCGGCGTACCCCTACTGACAGTGCTTCGAGTAGTAAAATCGCCCAGTTTTGAATTTATAATCCTGCTTATCAGCATATGATTTATCAAATCTGTGGAAGCACAGAGGTAAATTAAAAAAAAAATAACTTTTAAAATTCTTTCATTCCAGCAAAAAATCACATAAGGAGTCGAATATATAATCAACAATAATACTCGTAAAAAAACAAACAGTTAATAAAAAAACTTTATTTTTATTGTTTCTAATAATTTTTTTAAGAATTGCCGAAGCTCTTTAAGAAGGAGTTAAGAAGTATTTAGGAAGATGTAAGGAACTATTTAAGAAGGAGTAATGAAGTATTTGAGAAGAATGATATCCCGATTTAAGAACATTTTAAGACTCAATTTATCTTCTTATTTCCTTCTATCGGACCGCCCACTTGCGCCTTTTCTCTACTCAATATGAACTTAAATCCGTCTTATAGAAGATGTCAAATACCGATTTAGAATTCTTAAAGACTCCGTTAAGTAATTCTGTGCTACTTGTGGCTGTAGTAGGTCGAGGTACAGACGTACAGGCAGATGAAATTGCCGAACCCACTTTTTTCATGTTCTCTAACATCGTAATGTCAACTTTGATCAAAATCTGGAGTTTAATATTCTTCCCAAATGCAAACCATGACCTATAGTACCAATATAGCAAGTAAAAAGGATTTAAAGGAGAGGTTCTAAGTAGCTACCTTGTGGGACCCCTGCCGTAGCTAAGCAATCATAAAAGTGAAGGAAGATCTGAATCGAATTTTGTAGCAACGGATTTTCAAGTAAGAAGAAATCTACCTTAAGAAAATTGGTTCAACCTTCAACCCCAAAGGCCCGCAGTTTGAATAGAATAAGCTTACGTGAAATTTTGTCAAAGGCCTTACTGAAATCGGTTGAGACAAAGTCGGCTTTTTTTTTTCTTTTCTTTAAAGCTCAGAGGCTAAAGGATACGACTTCAACGAGGTTGTGCACCTATTTTTGACAAAGCGGTCTTCGCTAAGGGAAATGAGAGAATTACAATGGAAACTTAAAATGCTTTCAAAGATTTTGGGAATATGTGAAAGTAAAGCAATTGGAAGATAGTTTTTAACTTTACACTTTGGGCCCTTTTTATTTATTGGGGTTATTAAAGAGGTTTTCCATACCTTAGAGATTTCTTCTTAAGATGGGGCAGGGATATACTTACTCATCATTAGCTTTTTTTTATGAGAAATGGTCAATTGTATGAAATAAAACTGGATCAAGGGAGAAAAGTGTAGGATTAATTAAAGTTTAAGAGATACTAGGCAAAATGTATCCTGGAGGTCATAAAACGTTATGAATGCAATCTCAACACAATCTCTGCACATTTGCGTCGCACGAACTTGCTCTTATGTAATAGAGTAGTAATTTCAAAAACGAATGTTATTAGAGAAAACTGTTAATAAGTATAAAATTTATTTCTTAAACTCTTTTAGTAGTAACAAATAAAAACAGAATTCTATGCAAATATGAATCTATGCAAGAACAAAAATTGTAAGTCGTTGTAGTAGCTTTTATATACAAAATTTTTAAAACAATTTTAAGAAAAAAACTGGAACGCCAACTTAAGGATTTTATTATTGTACGAATAAAAATAATTTCTTAAACTCTTTTAGTAGTAATAATATAATTTCAAAAAAAAAAAAAACAATATTGAGCAGTTTTTTGAGATATCGAGTTTTCCAAAAAATTGATTTTTCTTTCAAAAATACAAAAAAATTTTTTTTTTAAGTTTTGAAATGCAGCATTTTTCAAATTTTTTTGAAACCTCTATAAAAAATTTCATTAAAATCCGTTATGCCGATGATAAGAAATTCGAAAAAATGTTTCTATAGTTTCTATAGCAGGTACAGTCAGTAATATCTTAATTTCAATTTTTTTATTACATTATAAATTGTAAAAATTAATTGAATGAAAAAAATATTTTATCAAAATTCTTTTTTTTTTTTAACGCCATCAGTACTGCTTAATACAAGCATTTGTAACAATATTTCTTTTCTCTTCGGGTTTTTTCACCTTTAGATACTGGGAAACATCAGCTTGTCACAGTCATCATTTAGCGTGGTGTTAGTTGTTAGTAAATAAATATACATACATATAGCCTAACACTCTACTAAAAAACGATCAAATATGACAAACAAAGAAATAATAAGTATTAATCTACTATCTGTAGCTACAAAAATAACTACAAGTCAAATACTACTTGCTATAAAAACAATAACGTTACGAGTAGTTTCCAATACTTAATGAGAACGCCCATACAACCTGTGCTTAAGTGTAAGCTTTGAGTAACTTAAATCGAAAACATCATGGTTTATATTAGCCCCATGTTTCACACGTGTCAAAGGCTCATTGAGACCATAATTGGTACGGTGGAATTCTATATGAAAAATTTCAGAGTTCCGAGAACTGTGGCTTCTAGCTTTAAAATGGATTTGTTCTAGAAGAACCGGTGAATCTATGGAACCAACCAAGAGCTGGTGTAAAAACATAACATCGCTGACTTTCCGGCGTTTTTCTAGAGAATTCATGTTTAAAAGAAGAAGGCGACTGCTGTATGGAGGAAGATGATTTGGGTCACTCCAATTAAGATGACTTAATGCGAAGCGTACATATTTACGTTGGACAGATTCGATTCGATCAACGTGTATTGAGTAAAGTGGCGACCATACAGAACTAGCATATTCTAATTGGGGACGAACAAAGGTGTTGTACAACGAAGATGTTATAAGACTACAAGAAAATTCCTTACTCCAACGCTTAATAAATCCAAGCATTGAGTTTGCTTTACTGACAATTTTCTCAATGTGGAGTGAAAAGTCTAGATTTTGCGAGAAGTGAACGCCCAGGTCGCATGTTGTTTCTACCTTACTTAGAATGGCTTGATTAATGCTGTAATTGTAACATATTGGGTTTTTTCTTCTAAAGAAGGACATTGATTGGCACTTTGAAACATTTAGAAAAAGATTGTTATATGAGCACCATTCAGAAAACATATTTATGTCATTTTGAAGAGAAACACAATCGGATTGGCTTCTGATGATTTTAAATAATTTGATATCATCTGCGTAGATAAGAACCCTACATGATTTTACAATTGAAATGACATCATTGATTGATACTATGAAAAGAAGTGGACCAAGGTGACTACCTTGTGGAACACCAGAGTCAGCATTAATTGGATCAGAAACGATTCCTCTAAAAAGAACTTGGTATGTCCTTCCCTTCAAATAAGACCTGATCCATTGAACGAATGCAGAAGGGAATTCAAGAGATGAAAGCTTAAATAAAATTAGATTATGAGACAACTTGTCGAAGGCCTTACTGAAATCTGTATAAATACAGTCAACTTGATGACCATCCTCGATAGTTTTATTTGTAAACGACGTGAATTCAACGAGATTAGTAACAGTAGATTTCTTTTTCATAAACCCATGTTGTTCGCTCGCGAGGAAAGGTTTGCAGCTGAAATAAAAACTCTTAAATATGATAGCTTCGAATAGTTTCGGTAAGCAAGAAAGTTTGGCTATTGGTCTATAATTAGAAATATCATCGCGATTTCCTTTTTTGTGAATTGGTATAATGAATGAATTTTTCCAAATTTTAGGGAAAACAGCTTGTTTTAGGGAGTTTTGAAATAAAAACGTTAGGGGTCTTGCCAGAGGTTTGCAACAATTTTTTAAAATATACGCCGGAATTCCATCAGGTCCACTGGACGTGTCGTGGTCTAAGCCCGAAAGATGGTCTAATACATCCTCAACTGTGATAACAATATCACTCATTGAGCTTTGAGAAAAGCTATTCAAATGAGTAAAATTACTCTCACAAGGTTCAAAATCATCATCACAAAACGATAGTTTAAAGAAGGAAGAAAACATATTGCAAATAACAAGAGGGTTTTTGTTGGTTTCATCCAAGTACTTCATAGTAGATGGATATCCGTCAGATTTTTTCTTGCTATTAACAAATTTCCAAAAAAGTTTAGGGTCAACAAGAAGTGAAGACCGCATTTTTAACATATAACAATCATAGAGGATTCTGCATAATGATTGGAATTCTTGATATAATGATAAATAACTATTGTAATCATCCAATTTATTAGATATTAGGTACTTTTTCCATGTTCTATTTCTTAAGTTACGTAGACTACGAAGCTCATGAGTGTACCAGGGGGGTGTTGTTAGGGCCGAGTGTCTCGATTTTTTTACAGGTACAGATGCAATGAAACATTCAAAGATACTTAAGTAGAAATTGGAAACCATCACATCAATCTTGGAACCGTTTTCGACAAAAATACGATTTTCGAAAACCATTTTTTAATATTTGTATGGTGAGTACCGTTATTTCTACGTAAAATTAAATTTTTTTGTTACATCCTGCAGAATATGTTGAGAAACTATTATTTTTTAGGTTTAAAAAAAATCTAGCATGGGGTTGTCGAAATATTGAGTTTTGAAAAAAAAAAAATTAAAAACTTTTTTTAAAAATCCAAAAAAAATATTTTTTTAAAAATTTGAATACACAATTCTATTCAAATTTTTGGCGAGTTTTAGTATAAAAAAAGAGACTGAAATCGGTTGTACCATTTTTGAGAAAATCAAAAACAAAAAAAATGGTTGTAGAGGGAATTTTCGGAAATTTTTTTCAATCATTATCTAATTTTACCTAAGCGAAATTTTTTGTATCTTTTTTTTAAATCTGTCGAACAGCTTTTGAGAAAAAAAAATAATCATGAAATTTCGAAAAAAAATATCGTATGACAAGTAGCGTTATTTTTGGTCCTAAAAAAAAAAAAAAAAAAACATCTGGGGGGAAAAAATTAAAACACATATCTACCAAGTTTGAAGAAAATCGGCCGAGCCGTATAGGCTGTAGTCGAACAGACAGACAGACAGATAGACAGAAAGAAATGCGAGACCCACTTTTTTGGTCTTCGCTATCATCGTAATGTCAACTTTGATCAAAATCTCGTGCTCGATTTTTTTTACGAGGGCATAACTTGCCTTATAGTACCTATTTGTTTTTTTTTATAATCTACCAGCGCTCAAGGGATTATGATTACCCTTAAAATGTTTTAACACAGCGCAGGCGTGAAGTTAATGAAGAGAAAAAGGAGAGGAAAGATGTGTGGCACGATGTTCTGAGACTGAAGGTGGTTGTCTCAGATTTTGTATCTCCAGGGATGGCGGCTGAATTAAAGCGGAGAAATGCCGTGTCTTATTTCTATGTCACTTATAATTCACATTATTTTTTATTCGTATTCATCCTTGTTGGGCATAATAGTTTAAACCAGCAACCTATTGATGACAATTTTTAGAAGGTTTTAATGGAATTAAAACGACATAGACGACGGCAGGGATCGAACCTGTGTTCATGAGGTTGACAGGCGAGCACACAACAGCAACTAAAAAGGAAAAGGGCATTTGTTGAAAGCGAATGCTTAAAAAAATGGTTATTAATGGTAGGTACCTGCTATTGAACAATTTATCAATTTATTAGTTTTTAACTTGCACAAGAACAGTGAAATTGATCAATTTTTTGTGCTAAAGAACATTAAAAGTCTTAAAGTCTTAAAGTCTAAAAGCTTTTTAGCACTATCTAAAAGATGTGGAAAACAAATTTGTAATTTATCTAAAAACAAACGGCACCCATCGACAAATGTTAAAAAATGGGTTTCGAAATACGTAAATTTCTGATAATAAATTTTTACTTTCGATTCATTTTTATGATACATAATTTGATTAAAAAAAAATTTGAAATTAAGACATTTCTGACTGAAAATATCATAAAACTGTTTTTTTTTTTTTTTAATTTTGACTTTCGTAATATTGGCATAACGGATTTAAATGAAATTTTCTGTACAAAGGTTCTTAAAAGTTTGAAAATTATTGCACTATTGCATAATGCTCCATGACACTATAATTGGTAGAAACTTTATTGTAAAAATTGGTGATTTAACTTCAGTTTAAATTAGTTTTAGGTTAGTTGTAAGTTGTACAGAAAGCTTATATATAAAAAAAAACGATAAATAAACCGCCGCTTTTTTTTTAAATTTCTCGGTGGAAAATAAAACCAATTGTTAATTATACTTTTTTTCCAGTAATTCAGCTTGAAATAGAATGGTTAAATGAATTAGGCGAAAAGACCTTAAGACATTAAAAGACTCAGAGAATCCCGAAGCGAAACCAAACTCCAACTCCGAGCCATCAGTAGAGGTGGTTGTGTATAAGTCTGCCATCACAACGTTATCCTTTCTTTTCTGAACGGAAATATAACTTTATAATTCTCATTGATGATCACAGGTAGTCAGTATCTGTCGTAAGAATATCAGCTGGGATTTATTCAAGCACATTTATTTACTCGTATATATTTTTTTATTACGAAAATCGTTCAAACCATATTAGATATCAAGACATTTTCCGTGGCAAGTTTTCTTCGATTTTTAGCTTAACAAAATATTATGTCCCCTCTAAGAAATTTGACACTGGACTAATTAATTTGCATTTTTAAATACGTACCTATATCACTCCAATCCAAAATTTATAATTTAAGCTAAAACTCACCTTCAATTTCTGAAATTTCCCTTCAGACTCCTTATCACCGCTGTTCTTGTCCGGATGGAATTGTAAAGCCAGAATTTTAAATTCTGCTTGAATCTGCTCGACCTGAAAATAAACAAGAACAGAGAAAAATTAAAATCTATAAAAACAAACATAAGGCTTGAAGGGTATCACAAGAAAAGAAACCCTGTAAGTCGCAATTAAACGACCTTTTAATTAGCATACAATTAATTATGTTTAATTTCTTCAGGTCTATTTAAATAGCCGTCATTACATACCTAAGTGGTTTTTATTTCCTGCAGATATACGCACAAAAAAGGGCGAATAATGAAACTTGGTCGTAAAACCTTTTAAGATAATTGCAAGTAAGCATAGGTATTAGGTGATTTTAACAGAGCTTGCCCCTTTTCTCAAAAGATACGAACCAAACACCTTTTTTGGTATTAAATCAATAATTTATGTTAAGCATTTATAAAAGTTCTTCGGAGATGGAGACAGACCATCCCAAATGTCCAGCTCAATAAACATATTTATATAAAAAAAAATTGTTTTAAATGACAATGACATCTTTTATGAATCAGAGTTTCCTTGCCATTTTCAAGATGTATTCATGTAAGAGAACATTCAAGTAGGTTTCACAAAAATATCCCAAACTGAATTAGACTTGAAAGCTCGAAAGACCTTTCCTCAAAGTGAACATTTATTTGCCATCAAATAGGACCAATAATGGCATTCCCAGAGATTAAAAAAAATTGTGTCCCGAAACCTTTCTTGAGATATTAAATTCTCCAAAAGTAATCCAAGAATTGATTTTATTTAATTTTGTTTTGCGACAGTAGAAAGAAAAATCAATTCCCATCTCAAAATTGAATCTAGAGGAAGCATCAACATGTCCCATAATAATCGAAATAGAATAATCTTCACTTGTCTGTATGGACAAAGGAAATAGGAACCCATGGATATTATTTTTCCGAGGAACCTTTGCACACCTATCTTCTTCATACTTGCCGCATCCTTGTTAGCAGTAGCTGGGCAGATGAAAATATATATTTTAGATTTAGAAATTCTACCGGAAACAATCATTTATGACAAGGGAAGACCACCACCCAAGTCAATCTTTGAGTTTTCAATAAACTTTGTCCACAACAACTTAAATAGTCAAAATGTTTGGTTCCCAACTCCGGAAGTGGAGATGGTAGAATCTATTTTAGTTTCATTGTGAGGAAAGAAATGAGTCCGACACGCCAATTGATTTATCTTTGCCTAAGTTTTTGTGGTCATAAGAAAACTGGGTTGCTAGGGTGCCATCCCATAGTTCAGTGGATGGTACAGATTCTGTTTATATTTTAGACCACAATGGATAGTTGATGATGATGACTTCCAGGATTATGATGACATTTCCCAAAGTAAGCTCATATTGATCAACACAATGAGGCAATTGCAAAACCAACACTCATATCGGCATTTCCTTTACCGCAAGAGATGCCGGAAATCCGGCAGAAGATGGATGTTGATTATCATTATCATGGGTGGGGATATGATTTTATGTAGCTTCTTGCATGGATGACAACTAATTTTCTGAATGAACTTAATGAATTAAGAAGTAAGGCATTTTTAAATTACTTGAAATAAACAAGACCATAAAACAAAGATTTGTAATAATTCCTTTTCAAAACAGCTTTCCAAAGTGTTTGAAGAAATTTTTATTTTATTTGTTTTCTGTTTTTTTAGGAACTGCTATAACTGCATTGTTTTCAAAGAAAGCAAGTAAAGAAAGCGATGTCGAAATTTCAGTTCAAAAATACTGCTGATGGGAATATCTTTACGACTGAGCTTAGCAAAAACGAGTGAGAGATAATTTGGACGTACTGTTAAATTCAGAGATTTATTCTTTAGCCGCACTACACGAATGTGGAATGCCTACCCGACTCTATATTTCCCTCCCATTGTGATATTCAGACATTCAAAACCAATGTGCATCGGTATCTCCTTATAAATCCCCTCCCACTTTCCTCGCACTGTGATCAATCATTTTGAGGGTAGTCAAAAAAAATCGTAAGAAGCATGAATAAGGATTTGGTCACTCGTTAGATACCAACTTGTCCTTAATTCACAAAAAAAATCCATGAATGGTTCGTACACTTAGTTTGGACAAAACATATGACCAATGCCTTACATTTAAATTGGCCTGAGAGATTTTAACGCCAAGCTAGGAAGAGAAAACATCTTTGATGGCACGATCGGAAGATGCAGCCTGCACGACATTATTCAGACTGTTCGACTTTGTTGTGGGCCGAAACGTTCTGGTAGGAAGTACACGATTTAAAAATCTCGATTTTCTCAGAAACAGAGGAAGATCTCTCGATCAATCAATCGTTAACCGATTGACCACATCGCGATCAACGCAAGGTACTTCTCCAGTATAGACGATATGCGAACGTTCCGAGGTTCTATTATCGACTCAAACCACTTCCTCGTTGTACCCAAGGTATAGCTGAAGATATCCCAACCCAATCCAAAATAAGGAAATACTGGGAGGAAGTTCGACGTTGAACGGCTACAATAGCAAAAGATCTCCAGGTTGTTTTCCGACTGAGTCTCTTACAACCCTTTAAGAAGTCCTAGTCTGCCAGCAACAAGTATTAATAAACAGTGACAACACTGCAATGCATCCATCAAAGATGTTGCTTCTCACGTAAAATTAATCCCTTTTAACCCGGCAAACACAGAAACACAAGAGCTGCTCGCGAGTTCCAAGAGCATTAGAGGAGAATAGGAGAGGTGGACACCAGGTTCTCATAAATAAAAAACAGGATCATGAGAAGCGTTCGATTTCTGTTCTGAAGTCTTATCAAAAGTTAAAAAAAAACATCTCAAGGATACAATCCCAGAGCCGAAGCCTGCATGGGAACGGCGATAACGAAATTCCGGTGCTAGGGAGACAGTACCATTCGAATTGGGCGATGCAGACCAGAAATACCGCCAACCCGACCTAGACGAAGTGAAAATAACTTAATCGAATCTTAAGTCCAATAAAACCGCTGAAGCTGTGTGATGCTTTTTCTTCGTGGCTGAGGTAAAACTCGTTGGTGTCCAGGGTTCTCCCAAAGAAGCAACAAACTTGGGTTTGGAGAGTCTAAAGCTCCGAATGAAATAATGTTTTTTAATACTCCAAAACTTTCAATTAATTTTTTTCGAGGCTTCTTATTCATAACATGGTATTTCATACACTTTTATTAACAATATTTATTTTTTTAAAATAAATAACACGGTATTTCATATAATACAGTATTTCATAAGCCTAAATAACTAACACGGTATTTCATATATTGTGTCCCTACTCCCTAGCACGCAACCTAGGGAAATAAACGGGTGGAACTCTAAAGAGAGAAACGGGTTGGTTTAGTAAATAATAATACTCTTAATAATAATAATAAATATTCCCCACTCTAGATAATGATCCTAATAATCCTAAAACTTGTCCTACTCTAGCTATTTTATAAAAAAAATTTAGATTAGCTTCACCAATGCGGCAATGCCTATCTGTCACCGAACCGAAACGCCTTATACGAGGTTTTTGTTTGCGGCCCGATCTTAAACTCTCTATACTCTAGATTGGTATCCACACTGGACGAGAATAAAAGACAATTTTGTCATTTTCCCAACGACCAGTTATCAAATCTATGGCTAGGAGTCAGTGTGAATTACAAGAAATAAACGGCAAAATTCTATGCGTATGAAAATGGGTGTTGATCACGTGACTCCAGATACACACTGAATACATGTAATATGATTATAAGTATTATAAGGCGGCATGTTGGTGTCGTAGCATTTTGCTCGGTAATGTGATTAAATTGTTTAATAATTGTAACGCTTTGTTACAGCTGACGTCCTCGCTGAACACTCATAGGCACAACATTTAAGCAAACCACTTGGACCACATTGCGTGTAAGTAATGTTGAAAGCAAATTTTGAGTAAACAAAAAAAAATTCTCAGAAAAAAACACGTTTATTAAAGAATTAACACAAAAGAGGAAAAAATACTTAAAAAGATGTTAGATATCTTTTGTTATGTTGCGGTAAAATTCACCACAAGTCTCACCTGCCTTTAATCATTTTTAGTTTCTTTTTTTCGTTGCTACTCCAAAATACTTCAAGAGTTCAGTTGAAACCTGGAATCCATCAACCAGAAACCTGCTCTTAAAGTACCTTATAAAAGCAACAAAACCCAGGTCTTCGTATTGAGCATGTAAACAGACATGTTCATGATTAACCCCAGTAATGAATTGTGAGACGGGTGGTCCACAAAATAACTGCGTGTGTGACGGATGGTCCACACAGGATATCAAACATGACGAATTAAACCCATGTTCAATGTGTGAAACCAAATTTAAGCCAACCTAAATTTAGTATGGCGTAATGTCCAACCTAAAGTGTCGGTTACACAAAAGAAAAATCACTTTGCGATGTGTTTCCCTACCCCCCTCCCTATATCTGCGCGAAGGTCTACGGGTTTAGAATAATTGAATTGGCGCGAAAGCCACCGGATCCTATTACGCCCTTTTAGTTGGGTAAATGACAGGAATCCCATCTGACAGAATACTTTTCTTGAAGCTTTTATAACACTAGTTTACACAAAAAAAGTACCTCAACAAAAAAGTATTTTCTAGACTAATTTTGGCTCTCTGAACACGAAAATGGTAATCATTTATTTTTCCAAAGAAGCGTTTTCGAGATATGACCAAAAAACGTGTTTTTCTGCTCCTTTTCCATGTATAAGCCTAATTCTCAAAAACGGTCGAACTAATTAACATATACTTTACAGTTTTTTTTACTTGTGTAAATCGGCCCAACAATCATCAAGAAAAAGCCGTTCAAAGTTTCAAAAAACACAATTTTTCGCCGTTTTTTGAAAATCGCTTGTTTTAAGTCATTCCGTAAGGATAGAAAAAAAAATATTTAAAATAGTTTTAAGATCTCAATGAAATCGAATAACAAATGTGGAAGCTATGAAACATTACGTGAAGGCAGACCATTTCAGTTTTTTTTTTTTTCAAAAAAATATGTTTTTTAGTTTTATCTACCTGTTTAAGAATTGTTGGAAAAAATATACAAATTCAGAGCATTTACTGTAGTGCTTTATAGTAAAGTAATGCTATATTGTCAACCTGTGCTACGTGCTTTGTGAGATTAATTGCATTTGGAAACGGAAATAGGAAGTATTTATCGTTTGGAAAGCCAGTTGAATGGAGAAACCCAATTGATCATGTGACTGACTGTTACTTCTGCTTAACTAAAATACAAGGAGGGAAATTTCGGAAAGCTTTTTATCCCGAAGTGCAATCAGTAACAAAGACGGCGCCACATTCTTCTCGGTATCCAAAAGAACCACCAGGAACCAAAATAACAGCCGGAGAAGTATCAGATTTGAATTCCAGTATCATCAGCAGTTTGGAAATTGAAAGTCCAAAAATAAAGCTATTTAATCAATTCCAACTCAATGATTTATGCCGTGATCTCAACTTATCTTAAGAGAAGTCTGAGTTGCTCGCTTCGAGATTGCAGGAATGTAACTGCTTGGAAGCAGAAACAAAAGTCACTTATTACCTTTGAGTATATATAATATGGAGGGCTCGTTTCTATTCCAAATGCGTGACTATCATAGGGGGCGCTACTCAAATTTGTGTAAGACAAAGTTATTGCCGAGCGCTTCATATCACATGTGACGGAGAACTATATGCGAGGAGAAGGTAAGCACAAATCGGAGGATACGGCTGTATCCTTAACTTACAGAAAGTGAGACAGCGACCCCTATCACAACTTCAAGTACTACAATGCATTAGGGATAGTAACGAGCCCTCCATATTATATATACTCAAAGCTTATTACAGAAATCGGAATAAGAAATTTGAAAGGTATTATTCAAAAACGGGTGACTTTTGCTATTGCAATGATGTGACAGGATTATTTGCTGAATTTGGAGAACACCACGAAGTTAATGATTGACGGCTTTTTATCGACGGTAGCAAGTATAGCGTGAAGGCTGTTTTACTTCATAAAGGGAACACGAAACCATCAATCCCGATTGGTCACTCCACAAATGTAAAAAAGGACTACAAACCATGGAAAGATTTCTTCAACTTGTGAAATACAATTCTTATAACTGGAAAATCTGCTGTGATTTAAAAGTCGTGGCTTTACTTACTGGCCTGCAGGGTGGCTACACAAAATACTGCTGTTTTCTGTGTTTTTGGGATAGCAGAGCAGATGAAAAGCATTTCTTCCAACGAAATTGGCTACTTCGTGAAAATCATGTAGTAGGAAAGAGCAACGTTGCTGAAAAAGCACTTGTTGAAAAACAAAATGTAATACTTCCATCATTGCACATAAAACTCGGCATTATGAAAAATTTTGTAAAAGCCTTAGCAAAAGATCCCGAAAACAAAGGATTAACATATTTAAAAACAAAGTTTCCCAAGCTGTCGACCGAAAAAATTAAGGCGGGTATATTCGTTGGTCCACAGATAAAAAAATTGTTTAGTGACACCGGATTTTTGAATTGTCTAAAAAAAACGAGAAAAGATCACGGAATGCTTTTCAAGACGTAGTTCATGGATTTTTGGGAAACTACAGAAGTACAAACTATCGTCAATTGATCGAAAAAATGATGATTACATTTCATGCTATTGGTGAGTATTTAGCAGATTAGTGTTTCAAAAACAATGAATTCTATTGACAACTTAAATTTAAATATTTGTATTCCTTTCAGGTGTTCGCATGTCTTTGAAAATGCACTTCCTGCACAGCTATTTGGAAACTTTTCCCTCGAATTTAGGAGCTGAAAGCGATGAACAAGGTGAGAGATTCCAGCAGGATCTTCCTATCATGGAAAAGATTCAACGCCACATAAAAGAAGAAGTGTAAACAATACTTCATATTTTCAATAAAAAATATGAAAAAAAGAAAAAAACCTGAAATGATCTGCCTTCACGTAATGTTTTATAACTTCCACATTTATTATTATTATTATTTCATTGATATTTTTTAGCTTTGTAAAAACAATATCTTGTACCTGAGATCTTAAAACTATTTTAAATATTTTTTTTCTATCCTTACGGAATGACTTAAAACAAGCGATTTTCAAAAAACGGCGAAAAATTGTGTTTTTTGACACTTTGAACGGCTTTTTCTTTATGATTGTTGGGCCGATTTACACAAGTCGTATACTGTTGGAAAGACAAACAAAATATCTGTTCAAAACTATAAAGTATATGTTAATTAGTTCGACCGTTTTTGAGAATTAGGCTTATACATGGAAAAGGAGCAGAAAAACACGTTTTTTGGTCATATCTCGAAAACGCTTCTTTGGAAAAATAAATGATTGTCATTTTCGTGTTCAGAGAGCCAAAATTAGTCTAGAAAATACTTTTTTGTTGAGGTACTCGCCAAAAACCGAAAATTTGTAAACTAGTGAATGGGCGGTTTGGGCTGGGGACTTTGTCGCGAGCTTTTAATAATTTTTCGCTAAACTTTATACCACTAGAAATTGACGGAAAGGGACTGAACTCTTCCACTGAGCCACTGTTGGTGTTCATATCACCAATACGAAAGAGACCATATTATACGAGGCTGGATTCGACAATGGTATGCACCCCAGCGAAAAAGCTGGGTGTCAAAGTTAGACCGTGACAGAATACCACCTCGGATCAAAGGTCAGAGTAGGATGGCTGAATAAGCCGTGAGTTTGTTTGATAGTTTGATGGACGGGTGAAGTCCGCCATTATGAAAAAAAATCACTTTTTGGTTAGCATTGAAAGCGTGTGGAGAAAAGTTTTAGCAAGAAAAATTATTAAATTCGAAAAGATTCGAGTAGTGAGTTTTTTTACGAAAATTCGAGAGTGCGAAAAATCCCAGTTGGGGACTTAACGTAATAAACAGAGAGGCCATCTTTTCCTTGGAAAAAAGCGTTCTGTCAGTGGCCATAAAGCCAGAGGGGAGAACCAAACAGGAAAATTGGACGAATAGGATACGTTGGAAGGAAAGCTAAGTATTCTTTGTTGGTTGTGTAGGAAAATTCTATCTGTTAATTTTGTTTAATTCGGTTGTTTTCTGGCCAGAAAGTTGGCAAAAATAATACCCCGTTTAGGCCTTCGTTCCGTTCTCTTGTTGCCCGAGATTGTGGGACTCGCGACCGTATCAAAATTCCGTTTGTTGTTCGGGAACTTTCCCCAAAGTGATTTTTCTTTGTGTCCATTGTGACACCCCATTGTTCTTTTTGTGTTTTATTGCAGTACAGTTTGATAATTTCTATTTTCTTAACTTTGTAAAATTGGCCCGCCAATATCCAAAAAAGACTTGTCAGATTATTTTCTTTTTGTTGAAAAAATTCTGGGTTTTATCCCTATAATTATAAAGGTTTCCCAGATCGCTTAATAAATATTAAAACTCCTAATCAGGTGCATAAAAACTTTTCTTTTATTTAATTAAAAAGGAAAATTCTTTTCTTCAGCTTGTTAAAAAAAAGGTTTGTAATTTCTTTCCGTTTGAAACAAAAAAAAAATTGCTGGCGCCCACTTTAGTTGGTACACCCTGTATCGACTTTATCTTTTTATATAACATTTATTAATTGTTTAGATTATTTTGATTAATCGAAATTCGATTGATAAATCTCCCCACAGCCCACACGTCGCTGAACCCACACCATCGCTGAGCTACCAGGAGGCAGCAACTTTATATGCTCCCGGTTACGAAATTCATTAAACGCGCTCATCGTCGACCTTTTCACAGTTGTCATTATTTCCGATTTTCTTCTTCGCGACGCACGCCGGTTATTGTGCAATAATTGTTTTTTTGATTAATTCATTCGTTTTATTATTTTGTGGATTCGTTAATCCATTTGCGTTTTGCAGAGTGTTGTTCTGCTGGGCGAAACGCACCTTGGAGTTGAGGTCACTTGAGCTTTTATTTGAATTTAATTCAATCACTCCACTTAAACAGATATAATTCTCAATTATATTCATTGATATCCTAATTATCTCATCGTAAAGTTAAATTGTCCCTCGCGTTAATAAATTTCTTAACAGTTGTTAAAAATTTGGTAAAATTATTGAAAAACTAATTTTTTAATAATATTGTTGTTTGCGCCGCGGGTTCTAATTACTTCGTCGAGCCGGTTTGAGAGTCCATCAGTGATGTCCTTATACCTGAATAGCGTTGACAGACTTCCCGGTTTACCCGGGACGTCCCGGATTTGATGCATAATTTCATCTGTCCCGCCGGGGCAACTTTTTTTCCGAGTTGGAACTCAAACTCAAAAAATAATGCCTAATGTACCCAAATATCTTTCATTGATAAGGAACAATCGATGCATTGTGATTTAATTTTAAGAAATTGCTTTTAAAATTTCAATCAAACAAACCTAACTTAACGAAGAATATATTTTTACAAACTGACATCTGTCATTAAAATTGACAAAAAATAAAAATATTTGCAAATGAAAAAAAAAAGTCATTTATTTAGTAAATAATAAAAGGCAATATGTTGGATTTTTCATTATTTTATCGGGACACGCTGAGGTGTAAGACAAATCTAGCAACCCTAGTCCTGAATATCATACTGAGGGATATTGTGCCACTTCCCTACTGCATCTGTCCTAAGCTCTCCTAGAGTGGTAGCTGCATGTATTCTCGCTCAGACACGTCTTTTAAGGTTGTCCCAAATATGCTCGATAGGGTTGATATCTGGACTGCGAGATGGTCATGGCAAGACTGGAATCTAGTCTAGACCTCATTTAGGTAGTTGGTTACAGAATTTGCGGTATGGCAGCGTGCATTGTCATCCATTAAGCGAAAGTTGTCACCAATAAATGGTGCGAAAGGCACCACATTGCCTTGCAGAACGTTTTCCACGTAACTATATCTGAGTGTTTATATAATCGTTGAAAAAAATTGTCCGTAAGTAAGCAATGGTAGCCCCCTGGAACCATTTTTTTTGTTTTTGATTTTCTCAATAAAGGTACAACCCATTTTGATCATTTTTTTTTCTGCTGAGGCACCTTAAATTTTCGAATAGAATTGTGTATTGAAATTAAAAAAAAAATATTTTTGGATTTTTTAAAAAAATGTTTCAACATTTTTTTTTCAAAACTCAATATTTCGAAAACGCCATGCTAGATTTCTTTTTAATTCGATAAATAAAAGTTTCTCAATATAATCTACAAGATGTGAGAAAAAATTTGTATTTTACCTTTTACCTAAAAATAAAGGTAGCCACCATATAAATGTTAAAAAAATGGTTGTCAAAAATCGTAATTTTCTCGAAAACGGCGGCGTCTAGAATTTTGATAAAATTTTGTTTTTTTTCGATAAATTTTTACGATCAATAATTTAATAAAAAAAATTATAAATTAAGATATTACTGATTGTACCTACCAGAACCATTTTTTCAAATTTTGAATTTCTCATTTTCGACATACGGGATTTTAATTAATCTTTATTTTATAGAGAAGCTTCTTAAAAGTTTCAAAGACATTGCATTTCAAAACTTAAAAAAAATATTTTTTGAATTTTTGAAAAAAGAAATTTTTTTTAATTTTGAAAATTCGTTATCTCAAAAACGGCTCAATTTTTTTTTTTTTGTAAATTTAATTTTTATTCATACAATAATAAAAACCTTTAGTTGGAGTACGAATTTTTTTTCTTAAAATATTAAAAAAAAAATTTGTATAGGTACAAAAGCTTATATTTTTAACGAACCAGTACAACTACTTATAATTTTTGTTCTTCCATAAATTCATATTTGCATGGCATTCTCTTTTTATCTCTAAAAAAATAAATCTTATCCTTATGAACAGTTTTTTCTAATAACGTTCGTTTTTAAAATTCCTTTTCTATTGTGCATTTTTTTTTTAATTTAAAGATCAAACACTTTCAGTGTCCTAATGTTGATTCAGTTTTTCAGAATGTGCACATTGTGAACGTTTTTCTTCCCTAATTAATTAGGCATCTTACATTCACATAACGCCATGGCTTTTTATTTGAAAACCTCCAATAAATATTAGGTATTTATACATGCACACATGAGATACTTTATTTGATTTTTTTTCTTGAATTTTAAAAATTTATTTACTTAATGCTTTGTTTTTTCTTTTTAATTACAAAGGAACACAAAGATAAATTTCCCCAATGAATTAAATTTCTTGTTTATTCATTATACATTCCCTAATTGGATGCAAAAGTAAATATAAATATTTTGGTGTGTTTTTTTTTTTTTTTGTTTCAAAGGGGCCTCTTTATGAAATCACCGACTTTTTTTTGTTTAATTAAAATGTAGATAATGTTTCACCAAAAGGTAAATTTAATTTGGGATAATATTCCCACAGAACAAATAAAAATACGGAGTCCGAATTCTGAACAGAACAAACAGATTATAATTATATTTCTTGAAAAAATAAAAATGAGATGAGAAGTAAGTACAGAAGGAGTTGTTGTTCTTTCACTCCGTACAGGACACTGAACTGTCGAAAATGGGAGTTTTTTTAAAAAAACCTCCAAACAACACCGCGGCCAATTTGTACTTCGTACGAGTTTGCGCTTAAATTTTTTTCAAGACGCGTTCAAACACTCAAGTATAAGACCTCCGATCACCCAGTAGATGAAGTAAAAGGCTTAAGGCAGACACTTCTATTAATCATTTTATATTACAGGTTTTTATAATCGAATCAAAGTGAGTCTTATAAATATATAGAGTAATTCTGTACGTGTACATACTCGTACTCTACTCAGAGCGTATAAGACTAGCACAAACTCTCCTGTTATTTTTTCAGAGTAAAGGTTAGGTTAAATAAAAGTGGCTCCTAGCATCGCAACTGACAAATTTAGAACAAAGTTGGTTCATTGTGTTACTACATGAATCCAGAGATTGTCTGCTTACTCGTAGAACCATTTGGAGCTCCTTATGCTGCAAATGTCTATACTAATAAGATCACTAGGTTTCTCGAGGAACAACTGTCCGAGAATGAGCTTACGTCTATGGGATGGAGAAGGGCATGAACATAGAAGAAGATTCCACCTCTTCCTCTTCCATAAAGCTTCTGCTTATTTATAATATAATGCCCGGTATTGACCATATTTACGGATGTAATGTGTTATCTGCTTTAGAATATCAAACACTTAGAACGTTTCAGATTAAGCATTGGCCATATGAAATGAACGACTGTTAAGGGCAATAAGTTACAGAGTCCAAAGATTTAATAGCCCCTTGACTATCCGAGAATCAGTAGTTGTTACCTCGTTACTTCTTACTTCTTTAATCTCCATATGATCTGCCTGCAACACGCTACAATGATTAGGAAGACGGAAAGGGAGACATAATTTTAGGCTTTAAGAGTATGGACCGCTACCAAGCCCATCATCAGTTTTCCATCCGTCGGCGTCGGGCGGTATTATACTGGCTAAATTCATTTTCCAAGGTACTCACATCCCACAGAAAGATCTTAAATAAATTGTGACTTGGAAGTTTTTGTCCACATGTAGTTTAAGGATTGTGCGATCAGAACCTATGTTTGGATTTACCTCCATCGGTCGCAAAGCTATGACATGTTGCAAGCATGAACACACCTCTTGCTTGGAGGCTAGGTCTATCTAACACTTCTTGAATCCAGGCACGCCTGGAAACCATGTGTCTCCGCATTCGGAATAAACCACGCCACCACGATACACTAAAAAGGAGGCCTATATAGCTTCCGGTCGAGCTTCGCAACAGTGAAGGTCACTTACAGATGAGTTCCTGCAAAACTCAGGGCCTGTCAACTCCAGATACACACACCCAGCTATTAGTCGAGGTAGAAACCATCAACCAAGAATATGCACCCCTCTGGTGAGTTGTTACACACTCCTTAGCGGATTCAAAACTTAAAGACACCGTCCAGACTGTTCTCATCTAGTTACTTCAGTTACTTAAGTAACCTATCCACAGGCACCACGAGGAGGTCGATAGGAACCTGGAGTAAAATAGAATTGTCAATAGTAGCAATACCGGCCCACCGAAGTGGACGAGCTCGTCGAAACTCAAGACCATGGACCATGCATTCAACCACCTCACCACCATCCAACAATCATGGCCTTAGGCTAGCCGCTACCCATTAAGATCGTGGGACATTACGTATGCTGTACGCGGACTGGCATGCCACAACGCCGTACATAATCTTGGACTTATGTTTGCTGCCATGATCTGATGTATGGTTCAGTGGCAATACACGCCCATTGGTCAAGTCTCTCAGAGCCCCTGACATACCTTAAATTACTACCGACTCTATACACTCCTGGAGTTTAATGGAATTAAGCATCAACAGTAACGCCCCGGCACATCCTACTGGTTAGAGTCTTCAGACGGACAAGAAATCGCTACCACATCAGCACTCCTCCATACACTCCCACCAGCGGATTGTGCGATCAGAACCGAATTTCGTTTAACGTGGACACCTGCCCAATTAAAGGCTTAATTCCACGGCGGGCCTACCCACACTAACGGAGTCAGATTTAGCGCTGACCAACGCCCTGAGTAGTACAAGACCACCCAGTAGCAATTTTGTTAACATGTTGGGGCATGTCACACACCTTGCTGAGGAGCGAGGTCTATCTAACACCTCTTGAATCCAAGCAGAACTTAGAAACCATATGCTTCCGCGATTTGGGGCAACCACAGCCACCACGATACTCCCACAAGGGGGCCTACCTCATAGATAGTGTGAAGTAGAGGGGTCAAGCATCTTGCGACACAAGAAACCACCTCTATCTCCTGGGCACTATCTCCCGTGGTACCAGAATATAGCTTCCGGTGGAGCTTCGCGACCGTGAAGGTCACTTCTAGATGAGTTCCACAAAACTCGAGGCCTAGCAACCTCAGATGCACACACCCAGCCACCAACCAAGGCAGAAGTTAATAACTAGGCATGTACACCCATACGCACAACACAAAACCCTACCTATGCTCCTCTGACTACCTGAACCTCCTGCCGAGATCAGATGGAGACAAGCACAACCCGAGTCGGTCAGTTCGCTCCCTGAAACAAGCGGCGTACGCAAACGATACCTGTTGGACAACCCTACCTAAGAGTCAGCCAAAACCAAAAGCAAAACAGCCAAAACTACAACAAGGACACATAACAACCACCACCAGCTTGAATCGGTAAGAACGCGCACGAGCCGCATGTCGCTGTGTACCCCAGAGCAGACAAGGCGCGCATGTTAGGCACCCCCACCGCAGGTCATGCCCCAATGCCACCAAGTCAACGACTCGGAACAAAGGGCGCAATCACCACAGATGGTGGTGCAGGGAGTGAGCCCATGACCAGCGATGAGTGAGTCAAGATGAGACCCGTAAAGGTCCCTGTCCCGCCCAAACATCCCCATCCATGGTTATAGGACGGATGATGAGTGAGTCAGGATGAGACCCGGGTAGGCCCCTGTCCCGCCCAAACACTCGTCGGTCCCAGCCCAAGGGGTTGCGGGCATGAAAGCCCAACCTAACAGCACACCTCGCCCAGCCAAAGCCCACAGCCGCGACCCACACTAGCCCCAGATTGACATTCAGGCGATCAGCCAGTCTCCCATGCCAATACAGTCTCCAGGCATTTTCCTTCAACCATGCCGGCAAGGAATCCAGTCCTGCCAACGAACACCAATACTGGGTGAACCCCAACTCGACGCGGTATCTAAAACAAGGACAGACAGATGCCATTATTGCCTTCGAGTCTGAAAGACTCTGTCGGCAAAGCCGGCCAGATTATCAGCCGTCTCTCTCGTGAAGAGGATCCGACTTAAATCCCAAGTACCATCCACCCACACAACACCCATCGCAGGGAGATCCCTGAAGTGAGCGTATCGCAGACACTCAGTTAGCACATGCCTCGAATTTTCCCTCGGAGCTCCACATGAACAGTCCGCCGACCTAGCCAAGGTCCTCTCATGCAAGAATGCATTCAAGGAACCATGACCAGTCAGAAGCATGCCCGTGCAGAACGAGAAGTCCAAGTATTCCTTATCACAAGCTGGCCCTACCTCAGGAAGAAATTGGAAGGTAGTCCTACCCTTCCCACTATCAGTCCAACGAGACTGCCACCTAGAGAAAACACACTCCCTCAACAAAACCTTACGCTCCCGAGTGCTCAAACCCTGAGCATGCCTGGCCTCGCTCCAATCGGATGCCGAGAGATGCCGCTGCCTCACCAACCTGCCGGCAATACCTCTACGTATCACCTCCAGGTCGAGTGGAGGCACACCAGCCAACACTTGTAGAGCCTCCGTACCACACACAAGAGCCGAATGCTGCGCAAGCAACAAACAGCCCGTTGTAGACAATACGCACCGCCCGCCTAGACAGGCCCCAGTCACACTTGAGAACCCTGCTAACCGCCGGCACAAGAGATCTGAGTCTCGTCCTCACCTGTAAGAGATGAGGAAGAAAACTCATCCTCTCCCCGATAGTGATCCCAAGATACCTGACTTTCGCCACATACCTTAGTCTCACACCGCCAGCCCTAATAAGTGGCGGCCGGTTCAAAGACAGTGTGCCCTTGAGCAACATAGTGGACGTCTTTTCCACAGCAACCTCCACCCCAACACCCGCGCCCCAAGCACCCACCAAGCCCATGACATCCGTACTCCTGCTCTCCAGCTCAGCACGAGACTGGCCTTCGATTAGGACCAGGAGATCATCAGTATAGGCGACGCACCTACAGAACGGCCGCCAAGATGAAAGCTGCTGCAGCAGAGGATCCATCATCAGGTTCCATATATATGGACCACCGATAGACCCCTGTGGACATCCCTCTCAACACCAACTGTCACGGAATCAACAGGACTCTCGACACGAGCAGTTCTGCCAGAGAAGTAACTCTTCCAGATAGCAATCTCGCGACACCCTACCTCACCCAACCTCCGCTCAACACTCGTCCAGTCAAGGTAGTCGAATGCACCCTTGAAGTCCCTCACGAGTAACCATGCATCATCGACTCTGCGACCTTGCCTAAAGCCAAACTGGAATGGAGACTGCTCAGGAATAGTCTCCATCAATCTATCAATCAAGACCCTCTCCAGCACCTTTCCAAGCACCGGAAGGAGGCTGATGCCACGATAAGATCTAGGATTAGTCCTGACCCGATCGTTGGACTTCAGAAGCACTATTACCCTTGCACACTTCCACTCCAGTGGAAAGTAACCTTCCCTGAAGCAGTCCGAGTAAATAGCCATCAAGTATTCGGGAACCACCGACCAGATAGCTTTCACCATCCCGCCGGTTAGTCCATCGAAACCCGGTGACTTCCTCGATTTAAGCCTAGCTATGGCGCAGCCAATTTCTTCCTCCACTACGGCAGGGGCTGCATTTAGCCGATCCACCACTGGACCAGCAGAATGCTCGCCCCTAGGGAAAAAGGTCTTCATTAGGACAGTTTCACAATCCTTCCACAATGTGAGTACTTGACCCCCATCATGAATGGTCCCTACCTCCATGGATTTCCTCCCCCGGCAAGTTTCAACCTCTCCAAGTCAGCCAGCCTGCCACGTCTACAAGTTTGGAACCGCTTGCGCAGATTCCGAACCTGCAGCCGCTTCGCTCTCAGTGCGGGAGTCCACCACTTCACTCTCCTCCGATTCACCATCCGGCTCCTCTGAAAGAGTTGATCGTTAACCTCCCACACTGCCTCGTTCAACATGGCTACCTTATCATCGCTGTTCAGGCCTCGAAAGGCATCAAGCGACATCGACGTGACCTTTCTTGCAATTTCCCCTTGATACGATGCCCAGTTGACATCGCGGAGATGCCAACGTTTCACATTCCGACCCCAGCTGACATCCTGAGTGCTTCTAGAGCAAGTAAACTCAACCTGCATGAGGCTGTGATCACTCACCCCTTCAGCCCTCCGAATAGACCAGTTGAAGTCAAACCTACGAACCGCTGACAAGGTTGCCAGGGTAACGTCGATATCACTCTGGCCGTTCGGGCTATCGAAGGTATACAGGTCGCTCGGCTCATTGAGGACAGAAATACCGTTCACGACAATCCAATCGCTAAGCAAATCACCCCTGTGGGCCCTGTGAGACTCCGAAGTGTTATTCGTCATCTTACTGAACCACACAGGAGAAACCGCATTAGCGTCGATGCCAAAAACTGCAGCCCCACCCCCAATAATACCCAGTAACCTGTCAAGGTAGTTTAGGTATGGTTCAATGTCGGAGCTGAACCTGAAGTAGAGACTGCATAAATACAGCCTACCAAAGCCGCCCTCGACACTGACACACACCCCCCAATCAGAACGATCCACTAAGCAGCACACGGTATCTGCGTCGTTCACAACAATGGTAGCGCCACCACCACTATCCGCAAACGTACGCATATGCGCAGGCAGTCCCCTCACCTGTCCTTCGACAAGATACGGTTCCTGCAACAGCGCGAAGCTACACCGAGTGCTGCACAGTAACTGCCCTAACTCCAACATCGCTGCCCGGGCATTCTGGCAGTTAAATTGTAGTAATTTAACATCCATTTTAATGCCTGGCACCCGCTCTTACCACTGCAGCCGCATAGACAGGACAGTCCATGCTAAGCATAAAGTGACCAGCCGGGTTCCCCAAGAAGTCGCAATCGCGACAATGGATCGCATTACAGCAATCCCTCTTGGAGTGACCAGACTCACCACAACGCCAACACACGGACTGCTTCTGCTTACACTTGTATGCGAAGTGGTCCATACTGAGACACCGGTTGCACCAATTCACCAGTGATTTCTCCCTTACCGGAAACGAAAAATGCTTGATATAGCACCTCCCGTCTCCTCGGAGCAAACCAGCGGCTCTTGGGCTGCATTCGAGCACGACGTTAAGTCTACCCTCGCCCGCCTTCCACGAAGTACAGAGAGTAACTTCCCTGGAAAAATCCTCCTTGCTGAGCTTACACAAGTTCAACTTATGCAGCTCAGACATGAAGTCCTCAGGGGCAATCCTCTTCTCCACCCCATGAACCACGAGCGGAACACCCTTACCGGTTTCTGCCGACAAACCAACCTCCTCGAGCTTCTTGTGCCCGATGAAAGCATTGCGTTCAGCAATAGACGGTGTCCGAACCAACACACTGCCCTGCCTACCAGTCTGCACTGTGTGCACCCTGACACCCACAGCAGGCACCAGCTCTTCCACCACCCTCTTCTTAATGTCTCCAATGGATTCACCCTTTTTACCCTTAACCACAACCGACCAAGTCTCGATTGGCTTGACCGGCTCAACATCAGGTAATTTAACCTGAGCCTTACCTACCAAGTCCACCGATACCCTGGCCGAGTTGGCGACTTGCGCGAACGAAGATCTTTCTCCTACCGCTAAACCTACAGGGACACCCAACGACTGCACCGAAGTAGCTGAGGGCCCCTTCGATGCACTCGCCTTCTCCCTACCCAAGGAACTACCACCTTCAAATTTACCCCTGGGCCTCTCGTTAGCGCCTGACAGCCCCAATATGAGTTCCTCATACCTTGCCGTCAACTCCACAACCCTAGCACCAACCTCAGGAAAGTCTCCTATAAGGCCTACCAAACCTGCCTTTATCTTGGCACACCGCGCCATGACATTAGCAAGACTCAGACTATCGTCCAAAGCCCCACCTGTGCCAGACGAGGCGGCCGGCCCACCCACTGCTGAAACACCCTTTTGCTTCTTCTGAGGAGCCGAAGTACCAACAGCAGCACCCGAGCAGCGCTTGTCCAGTGCCGACGAAGCTCCAGTCACAGATCTTGGAGGATCCACGACTGGAGGCTCCGCCACCACCACTGGAGCACCCAACGGAGCACCACCGCCAGCAACCACAGAGGAACTCCTACCCATGGCAGATGAAGGCCTAGCTACAGGCCTCGGTGAAGCCATGACCAGGGCCTCCACAGCCCTGGGAGCACCCAGAGCAGATGAAGGCCTAGCCACAGTCCAAGGAGACGCCATCACCAGAGACTCCACCGCCCCAGGAACACCCACTGCAGCACCACTTGTGGAAGCAGAAGCCACCACCGAAGGAGCACCAACCGACGAGGTTCCAGCTACGGATCTTGGAGGAACCGCAGGCTGGAACTCTGCCACCCTAGGAGCACCCCTCGGAGACGACGTTCCACCAGCCACGGCCAGCGGAGCCCCAGAACAAGAGGGTCCTTCACTATACAGATTCTGATTAGTAAGCTCCACGACGAGTTTCTTCGGGCATTGGGAATCCGAGGACGAGTCCACCTTGGACCTATCACCCCTCTTCCTTGCTGCCTTAACCGACTCCACAACGCTCTCCGTCTCCATGGCAGAGTCATCCACCGTAGAGGACGCAGGCGAAGCAGCAGCCGACTGAGAACCACTCCTCGCAGGCCTACCTCTCTTCTTTCTCTTAATTACTACTTTCTCTACCTTGGGTGACACAACCTTAAGGTACTTGGACCTCTCGGTTGGCTGCTTAAACTCTGAGTGGAACTCACTCATCTCGCTCTCGCAATCTGAGGTGAGACCACCCAGTTCCCTCTCCTTATCCATCCTAAGGCGCTAACCTAGCCTATTAATAAGACTATATACTAGCACTCACCAGTACTCTCTCTGCTAATCTGCTGCTCTCACTACACTGCACTTCCTAAGCTAACCTGCTCTCCTAAATTGAGCCCCGCACTCTCAGCACTATCTAGACTACCTATGCTAAACTACCTAATCTACCACTCGAGGAGCACTTACCGAACACGTCCGAACACTTCGGAAGGCACAGACTGAATAAGGATTGTGCGATCAATCGGAAGAGATCCAAATGAGTTAAGAAGTATAAAATGGCGTTATTGATCCATTGTGAAAAGCTTTTAAGCAGACATCTGTGCTCGCCGCCGCCGCCGCCGTCTATTTTTTTTTTATAATTTACACCCACTAAAGGAATTATGACTATTGACAAACCTTTAAATGTTTGAGCAAAGTGCGAGCGTTTAAGGAAAGTTGGAGAGGATTTAAAAGGAGATATCGATGCACATTGGTTTTCAATGTCTGAATATTATAATTGGAGGGAAATATAGAGTCGGGTTAGGCGTTCCAGATTCATGCAGTGCGGCAAAAGATAAATCCCTGAACTAAACCGTGCGTCCGAAGTTGATTCCAAGGGTAAAGTGATGGGCATTCTAGTCAAAATACGAATACAAATTGTTTATATTGCAATATTAAACAGATTTAATACCATAATAGTTAAAACGTGCTTTAGGAAGTTGCTAAGTTAGGTATCTGCTAACGTCGATACATAAGGCTGTTTAAAATATGACGCTTAATATCTTATGTCATGTTGAAAAAAATAAATTCTTCAAAGACAGATACTGGTATGTAGGTTGAGCTAATATTTAAACCTAATTCTCAGAAAAGCTCTCGTTACGTAAACATTTTTCAGGACGACCAGGCTTTCACAAAAAAGGGATACATAACTTCTAATTCGTAAAATCTTTTAGGGTAGAAATGACAAACTCTGACGCAAACGAAGCAAAACAAACAAGAGTGTCACCAACGCTTTTCGATTGAAATTCGGTAAAATGTTAGACTTTTATTTATTTGCATTTGAATTTGTATTTTTCAGAAGTGCCCACACAAGTTTTTTCTGAAATCTGCTTTATTGTCTGAAAACCTACGTAGAATTGTTAAAGCTGAAATTCGGGGAAATTTAAATTAATTTAGAATTACGGATCAATGCATCACACCCTTTATTAATCTCCTAAAATAAGTCGCTAAAATTCTAACGAAACTTGAAATTAAATTTTTCATCAGTATAATATTAATACCTGTCTGGTTTGTAAAATATGTTATCCCTTAAATGTCCTTCTACTTACCTTTGACTAATAAGAGATCTCATAAAATTACGAAAAAGTTTAAAGGCACAAAAAACATGCAGTGTTTGACATCAAGTTGAAATATATAAAATTAGGACTTAAGATTTAAGTTAAAGATGACTGTAACACTTTCTGACCATCATCACTTTTGAAGACATATGAACTAATTACTTCATCAGCCTTAAAACCACACCAAATGATGACATAGATGTATCGGTGTTTCGACAACTGCTGGTTGATTATCATTGCTCAAAATGTTGCAATTCTGTTTGTGGACGTATCCATTAACTAAAAGTGTGCCTCAGCATTAAAAAAACAAACTATGCCCTCGGAGTAAAAACCATCAAATGGTTCACTATTGGATCGAAAACAAGCGAAGGGACTAATGTAGGAATCTTTGGGCCTAGAACCAAACTTTCCATATTATTGGTGTTGCAGTAAATTGTACCAGACCAAGTTTTAACCAGTCTGTTCGTTATTCTTTTCCCTCTTCAACCTTCCCTTCCCGATGGCGGCTCAAAAATGCTGGGAGAGAACAGTATGAACCTAGCCAGAAGCATGCTTCAAAAGCATCGTGGAAAAGTAACAAAAGCAGGTGTTAAACTCGTATAAAGACCAGTGGACAGATGGTCCTTGTCCGATGCCAGATGTGTGACAGGCAGTGACGCAATACAAAACCATGTGACAAGTGCGTCACATAGCACAAGATTCGTGACAGTTGGTCACAATCCGTCAATATCATCAGCGTGGATAACGTCATCGTCCAAAAACGGCTAAGAGCCCAACTACATGAATGGCCGAGAGCCCAACATTAAATTAGTGTCTTGGAAACGAAAAAAATATGATTTTTTATTGATATTTGGAAATGAAAGAGTGGATTGGGATGAACTACGGAGCGAGCTTCGAAAAAAGGTGAAGAGCTGAGCATTATAACCTTGACCGAATACCGCCACTACACGTTATGCGTAAGAAATAGACGGACGCAATGGAGGGAGTTAGGTTGAATGGGACGAGTCCACCAATAAGTCAGTTTTTGTGAGATCCTGGTATTGTACAGATCATAGTTGAAAAGTCTGTAGAAACCCTAAAAATCATTTAAAGAATTTTATAATCGTTAATTTTATTTATTTTGAGTTTTGAAATATTATTTTTAGGCAGTTTCCAAAAAAAGGAAACTCAGTTTAATTATCTGCCGAGAAGTGAAAATCTACCGAAGGAGCAACTTCCAGATTTAGGGTCAGGTGGGTCAGAAAAACTTTAGGGGATTAATTCAATTTCGTTGGAGAAACGATAAGTATCTTTGTGATGATTTTTTTGTGAATACTGTATTGTTTTGTTCACCAGTTTGGGCCAAAAATTTGTGTTCCGCTAGGCCTTACTTTTTGGAAAAACCGTTTTCCGATCTTTAAGATCACCATATTCTTTTCCTCATTGTTCCTCGTAATCCTGGCATGGGCACACCGGTCTTGTCCAAATATCCCTGTATTCTTTTTTTTACTTGCGACTTATAGCTTTATTAGTATGCTATTTAGGCAAGTTATGCATTCGGAAAATGTTTGCCTGCTCGACTACATCCTAAACGGCTAGGCCGATTTTCGTCAAACTTGGTAGATATAATTTTTATTTTTTTCCCCCCACACGTTTATTTCTTTTTTTTAATACCAAAAATAATAGTACCTGCCGTACGAATTTTGAAATTTTATAAATATCTTTTTTTACCTAAAAATAAAGACACACAACATAAAAATGTTAAAAAATTGTTTTCAAGTACCTATCGTATTTTTCTCAAAAACGGCGGCGCCTAGAATTTTGATGAAATTTTTTTTCTTTCAATTAATTTTTGTGATCTTTAATTTAATAAAAAAAATTAAATTTTAGTTCGTACAATAATAAAAACTTAAAGTTGGCGTACCAATTTTTGTTTTAAATGTTTTAAAAATTTTGTATATGAGAGCTTATTTAAAAAAAAAAACACTACACTGTTCTTGTATAATTTGCATAGTATTCTGTTTTTATCTCTTACTACTAAAAGAATTTAAAATATTAATTTTATTCATGAACAGTTTTTTCTTATAACATTCGTTTTAAAAAATTCCTAGTATATTACATAGGAGTAAGTTCTTGCGACCCAGTCGTGCATTTTATTTTATTATTAAATTGTTTTGTTGGCTCCGAATTTCCAAAGTCACGATTTATATATCAAACTGAAAAATCATCCAACCTAAATTTTAATATCGCGAAATAAAACTGCAATAATGGAGCATTTCATAGGGAAATTCTCGGATTGAAATCTCGAAAAGAACTAACGTAACAAGAACATTGTCATCATGTAACATAGTCAAGTGGCATTCAAGGCACTAAATTCATATACCATCGGCTCTAAGTTGGTGTGGGAGTGCAAAAGCAGGCTAAATGAACTCTTGGCAAACAGAACAAAGTCACACTTCACTGGGTACCTGGTCACGTGGGTGTTGATGGAAACGAAGAGGCAGACTCCTTACCAAAAATTGGCGCATTTAACACGGCCCTTTAACACGGCCTGAGCCCTATTGCGGAATAGGAGAAAATTTCATCAAAAACAAAATTAAACAAGAGAAGGAGGCAAGCAGATCCAGGAATTGAAAAGAACTCCAAAAGCTGAGGCAGGCGAAACTACTACTGTGCAATTACAACCAGCAACATTTCACAAACTGCAGCAGAAATAACCTAAGAACAATAACAGGTATCCTAACTGGATGCTGCAAACTTAGAAGACACTAATTTTAGTCGGTATGGTAAGCAGTGCCACATGTAGATTCTGCAACATGCATGAGGAAACACTGGACCACACACTAGGAAGATGTTGTCCACTCATGCACCAAAGGAAAAACCATCTGGAACAATACCAGTTGGAAGAGAGCGAAGGTGCCCCAAATATACTACTATTCCTAAGAGCAATAGATTTGGAAGAAGAACTATACGATGACAAAGCTAATCCATTTTTGAAGTGGGGGCACAATAGATCTCCAGGTTGCAATACATAATTCATTCATTCACTATCACTCAACAAATTTTAGCATGAAATTTTGGATCAATGGCAATATTTCTTTTCTTCAGCCTATTCATCAAATATAAGGCGCTAAAGAGGAACATGTGGCTTCAATTCCTTCACTAGTTGAATCTTGAAAGCATGTTAGCCAAGATTTTAAGGAAAAATTTGTTCATAAAGTGGATGGGTCAAAGTTTGATTGTTTGCGATAATCAACAACATTACGCTGCAAATCAGCAATCGATTATTTGTGCGCACTGTACGAACGGCGGCGCACAGTGGGGCCATTTGTATGGGAGAGCGGAAAAAAGTCCATAAAACTGAACCACTAAACCGATTTGGATGAAATTTTCATAAATCAATGTAATTTCGGAAAGAAAAATTTTCACCAATTGCCACGCCCACTAACAAAATAAATCGTTAAAATTGATAAAAATCCGGTTTTCGTTTCAAGTAAAGATTAAAGATGGTGCTTTTTTTGAAGGAAGTTGTCCATTCAACTTTTCTCAACCCTCTTTTTTGGCGTTTTTTTGTTGTAGGTACTTGTTTTGTATGAAGCCCGTTTTTTTTAGTGCGATAAGATCTTTACCACCCAACTGATTTAAATAAAGTTTTCAAATTTTATAAACGTTAGTTTAAGAAATGATAAGAAAATGTTTCCGACCAATGACACTCCCACACAAAATTTTATCTAAATTACAAAGTTAAAAAGTAAAATTTTAAGTTATTAAAAAAAATATTTTCGCGAATTAAAACTTATGTAAATAAAATGCTCGTTTCATTGAATCATGTGTCATGTGATATGTGTCGGTTCAGACGTAAATTTTTTTTTTTGAGAAAAATAATGGAAAGAAGCGATGTTATTCTTATTTTCGGAAAATTCAGATTTTCATGTTGCTTATAGCGAAATTGAATGTATCCCAAGAAGTAACTTTTTATGTGGTGGTAAATCATAAAAATAATGTAACCATTAACAGTTGATACTCATAAGTGTTTATTTACAAATGCATCGACAAACAGTTTTATTAATGCATTAAGCCAGCAACATTTTTATGGAAATTGTTCACTGAATTTGCTGAGTTTGACCGCTGTATTGTATTATTAAACATCCTAAATAAGCAAAAAAAAACAATCACATTTTTAGTTCACCTCGAATTGACGTAACACCATAGGAAAGTTAAATCAAATTCCCATACAATTTCAAATATTTTGACTTTAAGCGTCAATGTAGGTGTTCAGACTTAAGTTTTGATCAAAATCCTTAGTGTACCCTCTCTCTGGATAATTAACTGTGAGCAACATGAATCAGCTAATCGAAATCAGCCCTTTTTTTCCGCCTTGGCCACACTGTGCGGCGTCTTACGTTATCGTTATGGTTATCGTTTATAGTATTTATTGATTATGAATGGTTAAAACCAACCTAAACAACCGAGTACTTTCACATCAACTGTCACACAAAACAGTGTCTCCAATTTAGTTCTCTACCAAGCCAAGCGCGCATTACAGAAAATATAAGGTGTTTAAAGCGGTTTCGGAGACATCTTTTTATACGGATCAAAGATTTGGGGATGTAAAAAGTTCGATACATTGAAGAAACTGTGTGAAGAGAATATGCTAGAAACAGAGATATCGCCTCTTTTCATAAAAACACTAAAGCTTCAAGCAAACTATTTGCTTAAAGTGCTACTAGAAAAATAGCCCTCATAGCTATCCAGAACAAAACAGTTGGTATGGAGTTTGTTTGGAATTAGGCCGAGGATGTGATATTAGTTGGAGCATTAATGTCGAAGATATATTGAGTAGTAAAAGTCATCTTCAACGAAATAATTGAAAAAGTAGATGAGCTATGTAGAGCGGAATAATATAGCTGAAGCATTTGGTTCGCTGTATTGTAGTACCCCTTGGCATAATGGTTAGTGTGTTGGACTGTCGTGCGGAAGGTCTCAACTTCGATTCTCAGCTGTTGCAAAAAAGTTTTTCAGGGATGTACTACCTCTTGCGAGGAATCCTCTAAGAAAATGCTGCTCATTAGCCGTTCGGAATCGGCAAAATTGTAGGAAAATTGTAGGTCCCCACCGTTCCTGGTAACACGCACACAGGAATGGTTGAGAGTTGTAAGTCACTTCGAGCTGTTGCACCACCAAATTTATTTTAAATTTAATCTAGTTCACTGTATCGATCAATCTAAAGTAGGCTCAATCACAATTTATTGGAAAAAAAAATATTTTCGAGATACAAATAGTGTACACATGATTGCCACAATGATGAGGCTTCAAAGTGAATTGCTCAACTTGAACTTTATTCCCCACAGACCTGATCTACCATTGGACTACAGTATATGAAACTTAACGGAATTCATTTCATCGGAAGGTGCCGCACTCTCAGGGAAACTAGGTGGAGCAAATGCTTATGAACTCTAATGAGATGGATGTTTCAAAAATATATTTGAGTACTGTAAAATTGTATTGAAGTATAGGGAGCGAATAATGAGAGATGATTTTTGAAAATAAATACATGTCAATACCTGTGATGTTTGTACTACATACTTCACCAATAAGAAATATTTAAAACTTTGTTTAAAATAATTTGGTAAAAGTTATGTAAATTCAAAATTTTAAGATAACTTTTTGCAAATATGTAATAAAAAATATTCTGCTGTCAATCTAGCAAATTTCTAAGAGAACTCATTCCCAACAGATCAGTATTACATATTTTTGAATCATGTTTAACCATCATTCATATCTCATAACACTTAGATATTAAAATGGGTTTCAAAAGGAAATTTAACACACATTTTACATTGTATCTAACAGTTCTTCCAAGAATATTAAGTTGATTACATGATTCATAAAAGAACCATGTCAATCTTCTGGTATCTTAGAAGTAAAAGTTGAGGTATGTTCTATAACCTTTTTCTGAAAAAAATGTAAAAGAATTAATTTGAATTTAAATTTCGTCTGGTTTTGTGACTACCTAATTTTAATATTTTAACTTTCTTTCATCGAGTTCTGAACCTTTTCTTAAAAAAAAGTTCAAAAGAAAATACAAACAACGCATCAAAAATATCATAAATTTTTATGAAATTCAGATACACATGTTGGCCTCCACGCATTTTTTTTTATTTATTTTATCTGTCTGCAATTTCAATACAAAGGCATCAAGGATAACGTTTTGAAGGAAAAAACCTGTGTAGTAAATACATTTTTAATGGAACCAACAAAATTTGAAATATTATAAAATGAAGAAAGGTTGTGTAAATCAAAATAAACACCAAAGCTCTGTATAGAATGTTTATTTGTTGACTTAGGGAAACTCGAGAAACAGTGGGTTTTCTTCACTCTATAGCTTAAAAAAGAAACTACATCATTGCCTTCAATTTTCATGAAGTTTTCATCATCACGTTTCTAATTCGACCATCTTTAAAACCAACCACCTTCTCCTTTAACAAAAATAAAAACAAAAAAATTAATTCATCTCGTTTTCTATCTCACATTTTTTTTTTCTTATTTTTAAATAAGTTATGGTAGCGGTTTTTGTAGCTTTGAATTACAAAGATATTTATTTTTTTTTTTACTTAAGACAAAATCTTGAGGGAAAACAGCTCCCGAGGCAAGGGAATACACTTATTTTTTTTTATAAATAATAAATCCTTTTTGTTCTGAGATGAGATGGAAATTGGAGAAAATAAAGAAAATAAAAAATGAACTTGAGAGCGTAAACGTATACCGACCCACGTTTATATTCTTTTTACTACCGTTCGCATGCAGACAACTAAAGAGGTAGGTATGAACAAAGTTCTTAGATGAAAAATGTTACCTCTCACAATTTGCTGCTATTCTTTCCTGTCAAGAAAGATTGTGGTAAAAGTTTTTTTGTTGTTTTTTTTTTTTTTCATAAAACAAAAGATTTAAATATAAAGTAAGCACTTAATTGTTCAAATTGAAACAAAAATGTGCTTTCCGCCGAAGAATGGAATGACTAGATTTAAAAGATTCACGAGGATTTAATAATTTCAGGAAATTAAATGTGGCAGGACACATTATAATGGACAAATTTGCTTATTCTGTATGTACTATGCATGAATGAATGAATATTGAGCGGGGACTTGCACTGAGACTTTAATGTCTTTTGTGCCCTCATGCAGAGTTAAATAAGTTGCTAACCCTACGGCTCTTCCTCCAAGCTTGAGAGGATAAATCGCTCTGTTTTACATACTTGTTTCTTTAATGCATTATTGCTTCGTATCTGTCAAGTTTGTGTTCCGGAGTTTCGTCATAAGTATTGCAGAATCTGCATGTGGGGCTGTTTTCAAGGCCAAGAATACTCCAGTGTCTTCTCAGTTTAGAGTAACCCGTAGATTGTTCCTACTTAATTTCATACAGCTTATGAGACGTTCTTGGTTATAGTTCCCAAGATGTAGTTTGTACTGCCCCAGTTTTATGAGTTTAGGGAGTTTTTTTTTTTTTATCTTTTGGCTTCCTTTTCTATGTTGATTTCGTTTTTAATCATGTTTACTGGTATTCCACAGTAGGGTACTTACCCCATTAGAGCAGTTCTTGCCCCTTTTTTAATAGGAAGCCTGCCTCCTCATTTTCCTGCACACCTACATGTCCAGGTACCCAATGAAGGGAGGCAGTATTGTTCTTGCCCAGTTCTTTTAACCTGCCTACACATTCCCGCACCAACATTATAGAGGTTATATCGTATGATCTTAGTGCTTTGAGTGCGGCTTGGCTATCTGACAAAATGGCGATGTTTTGGTATTGGTATTACCTTTTGAGATTTTGACCTGCACATTACGTTATAGCATTGACTTTCCCTTGGAAAATGATAGTGGATTATCCCATTGATATGGAGAATTTGGTTCGAGGCCCAAAAATTCCAGCACCAATCCTTTATGTCGTTCTTGAACCATCCATGTACCTTAATGAAATTAGCTTTGAATGTGTAGTTTTCTGATTCGTCTACCCACTCTTTTTTGCAACTTCACTCCGTGTTATAATTTTTATTTATTTATTTATTTATTTATTTATAACATACACATTAAGAAATTAAAACTCTTATAGCAAGTGATGTTTTACATTGAGGTTACAGAAAAATTTAATAAAAAGAAAGAAAAAAAAAAAAGGTATAAAAGATAAAAAGAAAAAGCAATAACAATTTTGAACAAATTAAAAAAAAAAAAAAATTTTTTACAAAATAGTAGCATCATAGCTAATAATGGGTTTGACCATCATGGTTAACATCCCCCTAAGGATTTCAGGCTTGCTTGATTATGATTTACCTGCAAGTCTCTTGATTATCATAATCGCTTTTGTGGCTTTGTCGCTAGCATATTCCACGTGTTTATTTCAGAGGAGTATACTTTTCAGTATTATTCCTAGATATTTTACTTCTTTCTCTGTTACTAAAAAGAAAAATACCTACCATCTGATTTCTTAAAAATATTTATATAAATTTAAACAAATCGTTGAAAAGGTTTAAAAAATCATTTTGTATATAATACAATATTTAAAATATTTTTCAGAAATAAATAATTGTGCCAATAAATATTAAAGTTCAAAAAGAAATTCATAAATCCCAAACACATTTTTTACTGCTTATATGGCAACTCTTGCATTTGAATCAAACTTGACATTACGATAGTAGAAGCACGAAAACCGTGGGTCCTACAATTCCATCTGTCAGTATATCTGTTGTTTTTTTGTACCCCTATTTAAGAACGAATGTTATTGGAGAAAACTGTTCATAAGGATAAAATTAATTTTTTTAAATTCATTTAGTAGTAAGAGACAAAAACAGAATGCTATGCAAATATGAACTTATGCAAGAACAAAAATTATAAGCCGTTGTATAGTAGTTTCTTAAAAAAAAAATGTATATACAAAGTTTTTATAAGAATTTTAAGAAAACATTTTGGTACGCCAATTTAAAACTTTTTTTATTGTTCTAATAAAAATTAAATTTACAAAAAAAAAATATTGAGCCGTTTCTGAGTTATCGAATTTTCAAAAAAAGAAAAAATATATTTTTTGTTTTTTTCAAAAATTCAAAAAATATTTATTTTAAAGTTTTGAAATGCAATGTGTTTTAGACTTTTTAGAAGCTTCTCTATAAAAATTTTCATTAAGATCCGTTATGTGGATAATGAGAAATTCAAAATTCGAAAAAATGGTTCAATGGTAGGTACAAGCTGTAATATCTTAATTTCAAATCTTTTTATTAAAGTAAATATCGTAAACATTAATTGAGAGAAAAAAAATTTTATTTGAATTTTCGGAACCGTTTTCGAGGAAAATAAGATTTTCGAAAACCATTTTTTAAAGGTAAAATAATTTTTGTTTTCTCACATCTTGTAGACTATATTAATCTTCCGAAGGCAAGGCTTTTTTTTCTTACGTGAACAGCAAGTGGGGTTGTTCATCACCCCATCACTTTTATTTTAGATAAAACAATATTCAAACTGGAAAATAATTCTTATTTATTATGAGATGGAATGTCTACATTAATAGGAAACTGAGAAAAGTATTTATTTTAGATTTTTTAATAATAATCGAGAGAAAGAGACAATAACTTTCTGTTACATATTATGGTTTTTCTCAAGTGGTGGGGTGATGGATAACCCCACTTGCCATCGGAAGGTTAAGAAACCTTTATTTATCAATTTAAAAAAAATCAAGCATAGGTTTATCGAAATATTGAGTTTTGAAAAAAAAAAAATTAATTTTGTTTTTGTTGTTTTTTTTGTACCATTTTTGAGAAAATCAAAAAAAAAAATACAAAAATAATTCTATTACCTACATAGTTCTGACTTAATAATTTTTTTTGAATTAAAAAAAAAATTTGTGGGACAGTTTTTGAGAGAAAAAAAATATTTATAAAATATAGAAAAAAATTCGTATGGCAGGTACCGTTATTTTTGATCTTATAAAAAAAAGAAAAAAACGTGTGGGGGGAAAATATTGGGATACGTCAAAGTCTATAATGCACCGTGTACCTATATGAGGAATACATAATTTTGTATAGGTTATCACAAATAACTCTTAAATCTTAAACATTGTTCGATAAAAAACATACATTTTTCTTTTTAAATTTATAATTATGTATTAGCTTTTTTTGCTGGGCTTTTAATTTTGTCCAATATTAGTCTTTGTCATGAGTCAGTAGTTTGACTTTCTTGTTTAGAAAATTTATTTAATGATAAAATGTTTTTTAAACTTTGCTTGCATAAATTCATACTTTTTTAGAAATCAGACGGCAATTGTATGCATTTGAACATTTTGCTCTAAATAAATCCATGCTTTTATATTTATAAACAATTTTTAAATTCCAAAGTACTTTCACATAAGATCGAGTACGTGCAATCCAGTATTGCCAGTATTAATTTAGTTTTAATATTTGACGAAATACTCAAAAAATATAATCGACTTGAAATGAAGGTACGAATGAAGTTATTCTGATGAAATAAAATATTTTATGCAGAGATCATTTACCTCAGAACATGAAACGTCATTTTTAATTCATATCAATCTCTTATTACAATATTCTTAATTATTTATAATCCCATTAATCTTAACGTGTACATAATGTAGTAATACCTTACTTTAAGTTACAGGTTCCCTAATCGATATCAAGTTCTTATACGAAACCCGTTTAAATCGTTCTATTTTAATGCTTTTATAGTAAAAAGTAATTAACGTGACCATTTTTATTATAGTCTGGGGGTGAGTGTTACTATAGTATAGAAAATTTATTTCAATTTCCATGTGATTTGTAACGAAAGTAGTCCTAACTGCAATTGAAAGTAAATTTTTTTTTAAATTCAATTTTATGCAAAAATATATTCTTGTTAATTTTTTCAATAAGTGTATTTAACTAAGGTCTAATAATTCAACTATATGAATGTAAGACCTAAAATGGTAAAACATAAAATACCCATAAAAAGACTAGACTTTGGGTTTAATAGACCAGGAGCCCACAGCAAATTTTGTGCGTGAAGATATAACCAAAAGTGGTTTAAATGAGTATGAAGCCCTCAAATAACTAACGACAAATATGGAAGTCTGGCAGCATTTTTTTGCAGCTAAGATTAATAATAGTATGCCAAAGGTACATATATTTCCAAAATGTGGATCATAAGTATAACCACTTGAAACTGGCCTTAAATTAAAGGGCAGAATGCACTGAATACAAATAGATAGGTGCCAGACGTTTTAGATGCAGCTTTCCCCTTGCCAGACGTACTAATAGTACGCAAAAAATCATTTTTTTAAACAATTGGTATAACCATATGTGTGATACATCAAAAAATTTGTAAAATTGTCCTTATCACAAATAAATAGGTGCCAGACGTTTTAGATGCAGCTTTCCCCTTGCCAGACGTACTAATAGAGTACTAAAAATTAAATTATTTTATACAGGGTGATTTGCATAAGGTGTAACAAAAAGCGAGGGCGTGTAGGTTGGACTTAGACAAGAAAAAAATCGTATGGGAGGGGGGGTCTATTTCCCCCCGTTTAGGCGGGAGGGGCAATTTAAGAAAAAAATCACTTAAAACAGAAAAAAAATATTAAAAAATAACGGCGATACCTACAGAGCAATGCTATAGCATTTTGAAAAGCCAGAAATACATTCTTTAATTTTGTTTTTAAATAAAGTTGTTTGAGTGAATAGTTTTTGAAAAATTAATTTTCAAAATCAAAATTTTGAAAAAAAAATGAAAATTTTTTCTTAAACAATTTTTTTTTCAAAATTTTACGTAAAGTATTATTTTTTTATTCAATATTCAATGCTCTTATTAATTTTTGATCAAACACAAAAAACCGGATGTCAAAATGTTTTGTAGTTTTTGAGAAAATCAAAAATAACAAAAACTACTTTTGTTCTAAGAAAAGCCTTTTATTTTAGTTTTTACGTTTTTGGATTCTTATGTAGGTGAATTTACGATTGAAAGGATTAACTTTCTTTTTACTATTCTTTTAATTATCGTCTTATAAGCATACAATAAGGTGACAAAGTACTGGATTAACACATTTTTCATTGAGAACACCTGCGTGAGAGCATTGGATTAATATTGACCTTCGAATGTTTTTTAAATAATGCAACGTTACACCCCCTGACTAGTGACAGAAAAATGCAATTGCGAAATAAGAACAAAAATATTCCTGAATCGTGAAATCAATTAAAATAAGAAATACACGCATATTTAGATAAAATACATAATTACTGTTTATTTATTTATTATTTACTATTTTTTAACTAAAGCTTATTACAAAAAATTTTCGATATGATCCCCATTTTGTAGAAGGCAAAGATTATAGCGCCTTCTTATTGCTGCACATAAATTTATACTTGATAAATTTTCCTGTAATTTGACTCCAGCCACTTCAATCTGTTGTTTCAGTTGTTCCAAAGATTCTATTTCCACTTCGTACACATAGTTCTTCATGAATCCCCAAGCATAAAAATCTAACGGAGTTAAATCTGGCGATCTAAGCGGCCATTCTATTGGACCTCCTCTTCCAATCCAACGGTCACTAAAATGTTCATCAAGCCAGTTCCTTACAGTGCGGCTGTAGTGTGCTAGAGCTCCATCTTGCTGGTAGATTAAATTGTCTGCTATGGCCAAGGGAACGTTGTCATTCAAATCGGGCAAAAGGTCTCGTAGTAACTGCAGATAGGATTCTCCATTTATGACTGAATTCAGGAACCGTGGTCCAATAAATGTTCGTCCAACAATACCAAGCCAAACATTACAGCTAAAGCGGTGTTGATATTTGGTTTGTTTCTTGTTATGCGGATTGCTGTTACTCTAGTGATGTAAATTGTGGAAATTTGTTACTCCATCTCTGGTAAACTGAGCTTCATCAGTCCAGAATATCCTTCCAAAGTAATTATGTTCAGTTTCATATCTTAGCAATAATGTGCGACAAAATGCAGCTCTCAGTAACTTGTCGTTTGCGGTTAGCTCCTGAACTGGTGTAGTGTGGTACGGGTGTAAATGCTCGGTATGAAGCACTACCCAAACTCTAGTTTGGGGCAACTGAAGCATAGTAGCTATTCTCCTTGTGCTAAGGGAGGGATTACGTCGGACCATATCCAAAATTCTTTCCTCTATGTGTACTGATGCAGAAGATGAGAAAGTTAATCCTTTCTTTCGTAAATGCACCTAAGCCAAGCCGACCCCACCATAATAAAAAGTGGCAGGTCAATTTTAAACCAATGCTCTCACGCAGGTGTTCTCAATGAAAAAATGTGTGAAATATGGTTAATCCAGTAGTTTCTTAGAACAAAAGTAGTTTTTGTTATTTTTGATTTTCTCAAAAACTACAAAACATTTTGACATCCGGTTTTTTGTGTTTGATCAAAAATTAATAAGAGCATTGAATATTGAATAAAAAAATAATACTTTACGTAAAATTTTGAACAAAAATTGTTTAAGAAAAAATTTTCATTTTTTTTTCAAAATTTTGATTTTGAAAATTAATTTTTCAAAAACTATTCACTCAAACAACTTTATTTAAAAACAAAATTAAAGAATGTATTTCTGGCTTTTCAAAATGCTATAGCATTGCTCTGTAGGTATCGCCGTTATTTTTTAATATTTTTTTTCTGTTTTAAGTGATTTTTTTCTTAAATTGCCCCTCCCGCCTAAACGGGGGGAAATAGACCCCCCCTCCCATACGATTTTTTTCTTGTCTAAGTCCAACCTACACGCCCTCGCTTTTTGTTACACCTTATGCAAATCACCCTGTATAAAATAATTTAATTTTTAGTACTCTATTAGTACGTCTGGCAAGGGGAAAGCTGCATCTAAAACGTCTGGCACCTATTTATTTGTGATAAGGACAATTTTACAAATTTTTTGATGTATCACACATATGGTTATACCAATTGTTTAAAAAAATGATTTGTTGCGTACTATTAGTACGTCTGGCAAGGGGAAAGCTGCATCTAAAACGTCTGGCACCTATCTATTTGTATTCAGTGCATTCTGCCCTTTAATTTAAGGCCAGTTTCAAGTGGTTATACTTATGATCCACATTTTGGAAATATATGTACCTTTGGCACACTATTATTAATCTTAGCTGCAAAAAAATGCTGCCAGACTTCCATATTTGTCGTTAGTTATTTGAGGGCTTCATACTCATATAAACCACTTTTGGTTATATCTTCACGCACAAAATTTGCTGTGGGCTCTTAGACTATAACTTCTTTTGAAGCTCAGACTTTCGACAATTGGGAATGGATAATTATATTTTATAAAAATACTAGTATATTGAACTAGTATCACTATTTTAAGAAATATTGAACAAAAATCGGAATAAGAAGCTCAGACTTTCGACAATTGGGAATGGATAATTATATTTTATAAAAATACTAGTATATTGAACTAGTATCACTATTTTAAGAAATATTGAACAAAAATCGGAATAAGTTAATTTTGTACACATCAATCCTTATCCTTGAAACTGAAAGAAATTTATTTATTTATTTATTTAACTCTAACAAGTACAATTGACTTTCATAGAATAACTTACAGACTAAACTTAAAATCTAATATACTGTAATATTTTTCCTAGGTTCTTTAAATAAAACTTATTACTCTTTTTAGTATTTCTTCTTTATTCACACTTTCCAATTCAAAACAGTAAATCTCAATTTATAAACAACTCAAACACTTTTATTTAAATTTAAATCACACTTGTTTAATAACACAATCCAATAAGCAATACCTTTGCACACTTTCATAATCCAAAATCAACTGTGTCTCGCTCACCGTGAACACTCCCTTATATACTCAAATTAGTTGTTCTCGAAAGTTCTTGTATTGGAATGTTCTAGATGTCTGGAATAAGGGGAAATACATTTGACATTGGAAAAGAGCTTTTTGTTTCTTCCATAAATTAGATATGCAGTTTTCCAACAGATGGCGCTGTAGTAGTATAAAGCTCTGTTCACAACATTGCCCCCTTCTTAAGATTGTTCGTCCCGAACAATTCCATCTCCAGATTCGCCACTGTATCGGTGCAGTCGATCGCTATGCACAACTTTTAACTTTCCTCTTGACCCTCTTTGAATTCGGTAAACGACATCATTGATTTTCGTGACGACAGTATAAGGGCCTTCCCAGTTTTGTTGAAGCTTCGGAGACAATCCCTTTTGACGATGTGGATTATACAGCCATACACGATCTCCTACTTGGAATCCTGTCGTGTTTGCTCTTGTGTCGTACCTTGTCTTCATTCGATCGCTGTAAGCGCTCATTCTAGTCCTGGTCCTTTCGTGGATGTCGATTAGCCTCTCTTGTAGGTCACTCACGTAATCCCTTGTTTCTTTAGACTCTTGTGATGGATGTCCAAACCTTATCTCACTAGGCAGCCGTATGCTTCTTCCAAACAGGATTTCAGATGGCGTTTGTCCTGTTGAGCTATGTATTGCACTTCGGTAGGCCATCAAAAATAGTGGTATGTGCCTATCCCAGTTTCTTTGGTAGTCGCCTACGACTTTAGTGAGGTGTTCTTTTAAAGTCCTGTTGAATCTCTCGACCATTCCATCAGATTGCGGGTGAAGTGGTGTGGTTCTCGTTTTCTTAATGCCAAGGAACGCGCAGACCTCTTGGAATATGTTCGACTCGAAGTTCCTTCCTTGGTCGGAATGAAGTTCCATAGGCACACCAAACCTGCTTACCCAGTTAGACACAATCTGGTCGGCCACGGTCTTGGCTTCTTGGTTCGGAATAGCGTATGCCTCAGGCCATTTGCTGAAGTAATCCATTACCACCAGAATGTATTTGTTTCCAGCATTCGTTTCCGGAAATGGGCCAGCCACATCAACAGCAATCCTTTCAAACGGTGAGCCGACATTATATTGCATCATTTTTCCTTGCAGTTTTCTACCAGGTCCTTTGGTTGCAGCACAAGCGTCACAATTTCGGCACCACTTTTCAACGTCGTCTCTTGCATGCAACCAGTAGAATCGTTGCCTCACCTTTTCTAAAGTCTTATTGACTCCCAAATGGCCTCCTGAAGGTCCATCATGCATCTCTCGAAGAACCTCTTTGATTTTCGATTGAGGTAACACAAGCTGCATCACATAGGATTTACCATCAGCGGACTCCCATTTTCGCCGAAGAACACCTACTTGCACATGAAGTGAGTCCCATTGTGCCCAATAGGCCTTTAAAACTGGACTCCTATCGGAAATGTCATTCCATGCGGGTTTTTCTTCATGTTCCTTCCATGCGAGAAGAGGTTCAATGTCGGGGTCTTCTTGTTGAGCAGATCTTATTTCTTCATTGCTCCATCCACAAATGGGGTCAGCCCTTATTCGCAGAATGTTGATGGATTCCTTTTCTTCTTGTCGCCTGCAATGCTTGCAATCTATTTTACAAGGTCTTCGGGATAGTGCGTCAGCATTTGAGTGCAGCTTTCCCCTTCGGTGTTGAATTTCGTAATCGTAAGTCTGCAGTCTTTCTATCCACCTTGCGACTTGTCCTTCTGGGTTCTTGAAGTTCAACAACCAGTTAAGAGCACCATGATCGGTTCGTAGAAGAAACTTCTGTCCATAGATGTATTTGTGGAAGTGTTTCGTTGCCAAGATGAGTGCCAATAGTTCTCTTCTGGTCACACAGTAGTTCCTTTCGGTCTTCGACAGTACTTTGCTGAAATAGGCGACAACCTTTTCCTCGCCATTGTGAACTTGTGACAGAACAGCGCCGACTCCCACATTGCTTGCATCAGCATCGATGATAAAAGATTTGCCTGGAGTCGGATAGATCAGCACCGGAGCATTGCATAGACGGTATTTCAGTTCTTGGAAGGCTTTTTCACACTCACCTGACCATCTAAACTGCTTGTTCTTTTCCGTAAGCTGATGCAAACTCTTCGCAATTCCGGCAAAGTTCTTAACAAAACGTCTGTAATAAGTAGCAAGACCAAGAAAACTTCGTAGTTGATGTTTGTCCTGTGGTGTTGGCCAATTTTTGACGGTGTCAACTTTTTCAGGATCGGTCTTGACTCCTTGGGACGAGATGATATGTCCCAAATACTTTACTTCAGTCTGGAACAGTGCACATTTTTCTGGGTTTAGTTTAAGGTTAGCCTCTCGAAGTCTCTGGAACACACCCCTTAAGTTCTTGCAGTGTTGGTCGTATGTTTTTCCATAAACGATAACATCATCCAAGTAGACAAGACAAGTTTTCCACGTCAGGCCTTGAAGGACGCACTCCATCAAACGCTCAAATGTTGCCGGAGCGTTGCAAAGACCAAATGGCATCACCTTGAACTGCCAGAGCCCATTACCTGTGGAGAACGCTGTCTTTTCTCGATCTTCAGGGTGAATTTCAACTTGCCAATATCCACTTTTCAAGTCCAGTGTTGAAAACCAATGTGCTCCTTCCATCGCATCTAAGGTATCACTGATTCTTGGCAGGGGATAGCTGTCTTTCTTGGTCACATCATTCAACCTTCGATAGTCAACACAAAACCGTGTACTTCCGTCCTTCTTTTTGACTAGGACCACTGGTGACGCCCAAGGACTCTTTGAGTTCTCAATCAAACCATCCTTCTTCATGGTGATAATCATTTCCTCAGCTTCACCTTGTTTGGCCAGTGGCAGACGTCTTGCGGGCTGACGAATGGGTCTTGCATCTCCTGTATTTATTCGATGTTGCACCATTTGTGTCCTTCCATATTTCCCGTTTGGTGAAGCGAAAATGTCGACATACTCATTCAGAAGGATTTCTGCCGTTTTAACCTGATGTTGGTCTAGGTTAGATGAATTGAGTATCTTTGCCTTGATGGTATTGATCTCCTCACGGTCTAATGTCTTTTTCGGTGTTTCAGCGTCAATTTGTGTTATGGCTGCGACAGATTCGCACTTACCGATAACTTCTCCTTTCGTCAACTTAACATCGTACGGTTTGGTGTTGAGTATCCGTACGGGGACCATATTGTTCTTAGGAGCCACAAGTGTCTTCCCAATGATGACCTTTTGGGAAGAACAATCTGGGTCTGGTTCCACCATTAGGTATCGATGGCGTTCACACTCACCTTCTAATTTTGTCCAAACAAATACCTCAGAAGAAGTAGGAATAATCACGTCTTCCTTGATGACAGTCCTTAGAGTTGTTGTTCCTTCGTGCGCATAGATCATTGGAATCTCTGTATTCTGGTATTTGAGTACCTGGTTGCCGATATCCAAAACTACACGATGTTCTTTCATGAAGTCCATTCCGATGATGCATTCGTCACATATATCTGCTACCAAAAATTTGTGTGAGAATTCTAGACCTGCAATTCGAATTCCAAGTCGGACTTCACCATAAACCCTAGCTGCTTCTCCTGTGGCAGTTCTAAGACGGTAGCTATTAGTGTTATGTAGCCAATTCAGGTGTACTAGGTCTTGACGCACAATGGAGGCTGTGGCACCGGTGTCGATTGTGACCACACGTTTGTTGCCATTTAAAGTTGCCTCGACAGTCAGACTTTTATTATCTCGCTTAGTCTGAGAGACCTGGATGGTGTTTCTGGGGCCATCGATACCAGAAACCAGCTTCTGCCCCTCGAAGTTGGTTCTTACTCGTTTCCCTGTGCGGGAAGTAACACTGGTGTTATTGTTACCTTGTTCTGGGTTTGAAACTCCGTGTCCACAATGTTGACAAGCTCTTCTTGGTGGTAATCGACATTGACGCTGTAAATGTCCGGTCTTGTTGCAATTCCAGCATTTTGCAAGTCCGTTTCGTTGGTTCCTTTGGACATCAGTTCTTTGGCATGAGCATTCTTCGACGATGGCTTCTCTAAGTCGATGTACTCCGTGAGAAGCTTGCCCTGCTGCTTCCATTGTCAAGGCAAACGCTAATGTTTCAGAAAGCGTTCGTTTTCCAGCAGTTCGCACGGCCCTTTGAAGATGTATGTCGGAAATGGCGCGAACAAATGCCTCAACTGCGAACTGGTTACAAATTTCCTCTCCAAAATCTGGATATGCAAGATGAACAAGCCTTTCAATGTCCGCTTGCAGTTGTTGTAGAGTTTCGCCCCTCTTTTGAACTCTGGAATTAAGTTGCACTTTGAAGACTTCTTTCATGTGGCTGTTACCAAAGCGTTTGTCTATAGCCAAAACCAAGGAATTGAAGTCGCCGCTCTTATCTGCTGGTATGGTTTGCAACAACTCAGCAGCTGCTCCTCTAAGAGCAAGAGTTAAGGCTATATACTTGTCAGCCTCATCCCAGCCATTTGTTGTGGAAGCTGCCTCGAATTGCTTCTTGTATATAGACCAAGAAGTTTGTCCATCAAAGGTTGGAGGTTGCATCTCTTTTTTTCTCAAAGTTTCCCCAGAACTTTCCCGAATCTTTATGTTTCGAACACGGTCTAACTCTTTTGAAAACGTCTCCACTTTGTTGTCGACTAGCAATGAAACACGTTCATCTAACACTTTTGAAAACGTCTCCATTTTGTTTTCGACTTGATTCCCTAGCAATGAAACACGTTCATCTAACTCTTTTGAAAACGTCTCCATTTTGTTGTCGACTTGATTCTCCAGCAATGAAACACGTTCACCAAGTGCAGATACATTATTCTCGATATTAACAAGCTTGCCTTCTAGCATGTTCCTCTGCTCTTCCAGAAGGTCTTTTTGTTTCTCCAGGCGTTCGAGAACATTCTTTTGTTCGTTTTTCTGCTCATTTCGTTGCTCTTCGAGACGTTCGAGAACATTCTTTTGTTCGTTTTTCTGCTCATTTCGTTGCTCTTCGAGACGTTCGAGAACATTCTTTTGTTCGTTTTTCTGCTCGTTTCGTTGCTCTTCGAGACGTTCGAGAACATTCTTTTGTTCGTTTTTCTGCTCATTTCGTTGCTCTTCGAAACGTTGAAGCAGAAGACTAATCATATTTGAAACATCTACATTTTTACTTACGTCTGCTTCCTCAGCGGCAGCTTCAAAGACGAAAATGTCCGGGTCTTCATTTTGTTGTTTCAAATATTCGGCCAAACGCAAAACAAGCTCATTTTTCGATCCTGCTCTAGAAAGTTCTCGCTTGCCTAACTCACTTTTCAGCTCATTACAATTGAGCTCTTTTAGTAACTTGCTCATTTTTATTATTATTTTATTTTTTTTTTTTCGCACACTTCACTGCACAATAAGTTTTATTCCACTTTTCTGACACCAATGTAATATTTTTCCTAGGTTCTTTAAATAAAACTTATTACTCTTTTTAGTATTTCTTCTTTATTCACACTTTCCAATTCAAAACAGTAAATCTCAATTTATAAACAACTCAAACACTTTTATTTAAATTTAAATCACACTTGTTTAATAACACAATCCAATAAGCAATACCTTTGCACACTTTCATAATCCAAAATCAACTGTGTCTCGCTCACCGTGAACACTCCCTTATATACTCAAATTAGTTGTTCTCGAAAGTTCTTGTATTGGAATGTTCTAGATGTCTGGAATAAGGGGAAATACATTTGACATTGGAAAAGAGCTTTTTGTTTCTTCCATAAATTAGATATGCAGTTTTCCAACAGATGGCGCTGTAGTAGTATAAAGCTCTGTTCACAACAATACAATCAAACATTATTTAATAGCAAAATTTTACATTCATTTGGACTCAAATGGAATTCTAATAAATCTTGAAATTGATTTATGTAAACAAGAAGCCGCGTTACATATAGGATTGTTCGAATTGTAATTAGTGTTATGTCTACGGTACGGATATAAAAGAAATCATTTTCTCTAGGACCGGACGACGCACAGTGTGAAATTTTCGGAATCTAGCGGAACTTAATTCCTAATCACGCTAGTTACATCGCTTGTAGCCTATTCTTAATATAAAAAAGCTTTTTAGAGTAAGAGACATACAAATTTTTAAATTAACTGTACACATATACCTTACAAAGGCAAACAGTAATAAAATAAGCTTAAAAAAATCGAACATTTAATTTTTTTGTAATATTAAATTTGTTTTTATACAGACTATGTTTAAATAATTTTAGAAGGAACTTTATTCATTATATCTGAGTTTTCTTCACCTTCTTCAGAAGTTCAAAAAGTAGCAGAAATGGTTTCTGGTGCGGAAGATTGTGATTTTTCATTCGTGAAAAACAAGATTTAATCAATAGCAGTGGATCAGATGCAATGAGGAATCTGTTAAGAATATCTCGGTTTGTATCCTTAGTGCTGGTTTTTCGGCTGAAATATTCCCGATTTCGCCGATATTCCTTATTATTAGCCTCTTGAGCTTCTTCAACTAGTTGAAACAAAGGCAGAAGATAAGTTTTAATAATTTGTTCTCCATGAACAAGTATCTTATGGATACTTGTAATACCATGTAATACCAAGGATAGAGAGACTGGTAAAGATTTTTCTTCAATCCATCCAAGATCCAAGAATGCAGGGGAGATATTCCAAACGAGTACATATCTTCATTTATATTGCGTGTAACAAATGAATCTCGATTCATTTCCGTTGGAGTAGCTCTACATACATAGCATTTTTGGGTGGAATCGTATTGCGACAAGGCACAGCAAACTTTTCCGTCTACCATGGTCATTATAAGATTATAAATTATTTTTATATTCAAGTCCTTGTGAATGTTTGTGAAAACAAGCTCCTTATATTATTTTGCATGATGTTAATTTCAAATCTAATAAGATCCTTTGTTTCCTTTGTCATGGAAAAGCGAACGGGCCTGCAAAATATTATTGAATTTGGTTGGAGATTCTGCTAAACAACACTATTGGAGCTCAAACATCACACAAGTCTTATAGGCACTAGATTAACTGAAAACAAATTTTCGTCACTAAAACCCTCTGTTAAGGTTTGCTTATAGCGACTTTGTGCAGAAGTTCCGTCACATCCCCACTTGAAGATCAGGTGCAATTGTTCACTCTTTTTTTTCTCAATTAGATCCGATTGCTCTTCACAAATTCTTTTTGCTGTTAAATCTACAAGAGGTTGCAAATTTACCTCAACAGATGTGTCAGTGACTTTAATGTTTTCCTCTGGAGGATAACATTGTTCCTTAGCTTTCAGAACTCTGTGATAAGATGGGAATAAATTGCTTCCAGCATCTTTAGCCTTTTGCCTTGTGGTTTTATATTGTTGAACACTTAATTTTTGGCATCTATCATAAGACTCAAGGCTTCTTCGGGAAAAAGTTTTAGCTCTGGCATTGTATTTCTTGCCTGCTTCAGATTCGTTCCACGAGCTGGTGAAGAAAAAGAAAGCTCTTTTACCAAAGTTGCTGCATCACTTTTTCCCGAAGACCTTAAACTTATTTCGATTGCAAGGGCTAACTCTTCAGGAGATTTTGTATCAACCAAATTTTTAATTTTTCTTTTTTTAACTTTTAGGTTGCACTCTTCGTATAGTTTTGTTGTTCTTCCGGGACTTGCAGCTCTTGATTCCGACCGGCAACTTGGTTCAGCTGAGGCAAAACAATCAGTTGGCAAAGCAACAGGTGTTCTTGCGGAATATTGCGTAGTTTCTGTAACTTTTCTCCCATTTAAATTTAATTATCCCAATCAGATTACTCACAAAACTTCTGTAATGCATGACAATAACCCACCACACCATTTTCAAAAGCAATTAGTTGCGTAATTCTTCGGAGTCTTTCTTCAGTAACAGTTTGAAGCCATAGCTCAAAACTATCTAGCCTCTTCATCTAAAAGTAATCTTTAAAAAAATATATGGGTGCTGCAAAATTGTGCACGAGATTACCTTTGTTTCTGGTAGACTAATCGTCAGAGGAACAGAAAATGCAAAAATTAGCGTGTCTACAAATTCGAAAAATCTATCCAAAGTGAAAACTTTAATTTTTTTTTTTATTTTCGAGCCTTAGTGGAAATTTAAGAAAAAAATATATACATACATATATTTTTTTTTAATTTTACTTACTTTCGCCAATAGGGTTAATATTGAAGATATTAAATAATAACCAATTTTTTTTAGAACCACAAAGAATTTTAAACAGCAGTGTTCAATAAAATTACTAAAAAAATCTAAAAACGCTATTAATAATTTTTTTTAATAAGGAAACTTGACTTTAACCGCTTGCCACACAAAATAATATGGGATAAACGCGGCAAATATAAGCTTAAACAAACGGTTTGGTATATTAAGAGCTGAAAAAAAAAGTTTCCATACATGGCAGCCCAACTTCATTTTTTGAATTAAGTTCCGCTAGATTGTGAAAATTTCACACTGTGCGACGTAAGGAACGCGCAGGAGCATAAATATTTTTTTTTTTTATAATCTTTATAATCTACCCGCGCTCAAGGGATTATGATTACCCTTTAAATGTTTCAACACAGCGCGGGCGTGTCTCTAGCAAACATTGTGAAATAATACACTCGTCTGCAGTGCAGAGGTTTTAACTGAATTAGTTGGCATCTGATATCATAAGCAGGCATATCTGAAAACAAGTAAGTTTTACGCAAAGCAAACTTCGTGAACCTTTTCTGAATACGTTCAATCCGTAAAGATCGGCTTTTATAGTAGGATGACCATATGATGGAGCAATATTCCAGATTAGAACGAACCAAAGAGACAAACAGACTTTTCAAAATATACGGGTCACTAAATTCCTTAGAGTTTCTAAAAAGAAAACCAAGCATGGCATTTGCCTTCGAAATTAAAAAGTCTACATGTAGCACAAAGCTCAATTGAGAATCGAAAATAACTCCCAAATCCTTATGCATCGAGACTCGTGTAAGATCATTTAAATCGATTTTATAATCGAATAAAATTGGATTCTTAGATCGAGTAAATGCCATAATGGAACATTTACGTATATTTAAATTCAAACAATTGGCATCACACCAACTCGAAAGCCTATAAATATCTTGTTGAAGTTTGTTACAATCCGACACAGATTTAATTTGCCTAAACAACTTGAAATCATCAGCAAAAAGTAATCCACAAGAATCTAAAATGCAATCTGGTAAATCATTGATGAACAGAAGGAAAAAAAGAGCACCTAAATGGCTACCTTGTGGAGCTCCTGAGTGATTTAAGATAGCTTTTGAAAGATGCGATCCCAATTTAACATACTGTTTACGGTTTCTTAAATCACTCATTATCCAGCCAAGTAAAGCAGAGTGAAACCCAAAACTTACCAACTGAAACTGAACACGATCAAAAGCTTTAGCAAAATCCGTGTAGATAGCATCAACTTGTTAGTGCTGTTCCATATTGTTAAGGCAAAAGTTAGTAAAAATTGCTAAATTTGTGGACGTAGATCTTCCACTGACAAATCCATGTTGATCTTCAGATATAAAAAACCGAGTGACAGTGTAAAGTTTTCGTTTGATAATTGCTTCAAACAACTTAGGGACGAGTTGTAATTTCGCAATATGCCTATAGTTTTCAATGTCTGGCTTAGCACCAGATTTGTGGATTGGTGTGATAAAAGAATACTTCCAACAATCCAAAAATAAACCTTTAGACAACGAGAGATTAAACATTATATGAAACGGGATTAGAAAATTATGTCTACAATTTTTAACAAATATAGCTGGAATATTATCAGGTGGAAGAGTATGAGAGCAATCAAGAGATGACAGTTCATTTAAGACGTCCTCCTCAGAGATATAAAGACTACCTACCTGAAAGAAATTAGCAAACATGTTACAAATACACTTTAAATCACTGCTTAAAACATTTTTGTACTTCATAGTAAGTGGAATACCGATTGATTTCCTTTTCGTGTTTAGAAAGGTCCAAAAAGCCTTAGGGTTTCTTTTAATATTGGATTCCACGGATAAAATATGCTGACGTTATAGAAACCGTTTTAAGAATTCATATTCCTTTCTCAATCTACAAAAAGTTAAATGGAAGGATGAATCATATAAACTTTTTCTATACATCCGTTTCATTTCACATTTTAAATTAACGAGACGTTTATTAAACCAACTAGGTTTAGTAGTATTCAAAACTTTTTAACTTCCCATAGGGAGTTATTGTAATCGGTCCGATTTGTCAAATTGGAATTTTTGACATTTCTCGACGTTTCAAGGTTCCTAGAGGCTATATCAATCATTTTTAGAGAGATGTCCGTGTGTGTGTGTGTACGTACGTTCGTACGTGCGTACGTTCATACGTCCGTACGTTCTGGTACCATTTTTCGTCGTCGATATCTCAAGAACGAGTAAAGATATCGACTTCAAATAAATTTTGATTAATAGATAATAACTTCGAAAGAGGCTGAAAGGGCGTTCATTAAAATTCAGTGAGTAGTTTTTTCACTATAACGGTTTAAAAAAAAAGTAAAAATTTTGGTTAGTTTCAAATATCTCACGAAAAAATAATGCTATTGATTTCAAATAAAATTTAATATATTCATTATAAAGTCATACAGATTTGGTATAAATTTGGAAGAAAATGAACATACCGTTATTTTTTTAAATAAAAAAAACTGAAAAAAAAATTTCATAACCCAGATATTCTAAGAACGGAGAACAATTTGAAACTCAAAATAATTTTATTTTACGAAAAATAATGTATTTGACAACTGGTGAAAATTTCAAAAAGAATAAGTTTACAGTTTTTTTTACAAAAAATAGAAAACTATAAAAAAATCTATTGAAAATTGGTAAAAATTGTTTTTCGACTCAAATTTCTCGAGAACTAGTAGTGATATTGACTTCTAATTTAGTTTATTTTATGTATAGTATAATTTTGTACAATTGGTAAAATGTTGACAAATATTGAATTAATAGTTTTTTTTTTAAATAAAAAAAACGATTAAAAATTCTAGTGAAAACTAGTTAAAATTGTATTTCAAGTCGAATTTCTTGGGAATCAATATCGATAGTGCCTTCTAAAGTATGTTGTTTTATACATCGATACATTCCCGTAAGAATGTATACTAAGCTACATTTCTAAAATTGTTCAGGAAACGAAAAAAACGAAGAAAGTTCTAGTTGAATCATAGTGTGCTAAGAGACAATTTTGGTTAAACTAAGTGACATCTAACAAAATTTTTTGTTGCTCACGACAATGAGATCTTTATTAATGTCGCTTATTGTCGGTTATTTGAAAAAAAAAAAAACCACAAATGGGAAGTTATCAGTGTGGGTCGCTCCCATTCTCTTTTTTTTACAGGAACACACTTTGAGAAAACGTCTTCTATTATATGCATAAACAGATCGTAGATCTCTTTCAAATCAGATAATCCCGAAAAACTTAAATTCCAATCAATCAAAGAAGTCGTAAATATAATCAAAATCATATTGTTTAGAATCTTTAGAATAGCAATTTAAAAAAGAGATATCAAGGGAAATGTACAAGGCTTTATGATGAACACTCTTGTTAGACAATAAAAAATCGGCTTCCGTAACTCTTAAAATTAAATCTTCATGGGTAAAAACCAAATCTAAGACACGGCCAATACTATTTTTTATTGCATTTGACTGTACAAAACTCATAGAAAGCATGGAATCAACCATTTCTATTTCAAAATCTTTTATGACATTACAAGGAAGTAAACATTTTTCATCTTCAGAGTATACCCAATAAACGTTACTTAAATTAAAGTCACCCAGCACCACTTTAAAAGAATTTGAATCTATGTTATTAGCAATTAATCTATAGGTTAATCTATAAGCTAAGTAAATACTGATATCAGAACCAGGACGTATGTAAGACAAAATATAATAAATTTTACAAGTGATATTATCATTTGAACGAATATAATCAACGCTTACATAGATTTGTTCAATCAAACCAGATGATGCATCAAGATTCACCAAACTACTCCTGAGAGAGGTTTTGATCGCGAGAAGAAATTACAGAACACTTCATGAAGAAAAACACCGAATCGTCATCCAATAAGTACCTGTTCATTAAAGTTGTAATCACCACCAGAAAGTGAAACTCTACCTCTCATACTATTCAGTTGGAATCATTGAGTACACATTATGCTCGTAGAGGTACATGTAAAATTGTAAACGGATATCTATAGCTAGGTACACACACGAGAATGCTTATTTTATCCTTTGGATACTTTGACCTGAATAAAAGTGAGTTATACGTGTTCACCTCTTGTGTTGGCCAACTTTTGTGGCAGGTATTTTAAATTGGAAACTCCACGGCTATATTCGTGCTAGGATATGAGCTGCAAAGTTGATGTTAACTCTTCCGGAAGAGTTTTCCCTGCCGCCATATTACAGCACATTGAACTGTATGCATTGACATGATGGCGGCACATGAAGTGCGTGATTTGACGTTGATCCATGTAAAAATATATGAATTTATGTAAAAATGAAAGTAAGGGTACATATAAATACATGTTTTTTAAGGCTTCTAATTTTATTAATACAAAAAAGGTCTCTTCTCTTCAAAGTGCTTAGCAAAATTAAATTCGTTTTTTATTAATAGCTTAGCTATCTATGTATATATTTTATGGCTTAATGAATATTATCGATTTAATTTTGGTTTTTAGGGAACATGCTTAGCATCGAAAAAAAAAAATATGCGAAATATTATTTCGAAAAATTAATAACACGTACAAAAATGACGAATGTAGAATGATTATGGTGACATCTGTCAAATATGTTATCAATTATTCAGTTACTGATGCCAAATTACGAGTAACTTGATAAGATTGATGTTTTGAACATCTAAATATTATAATTGGAGTGATATATAGAGTCGGGTTAAGCATTCCACATTCGTGCAGTTCGGCTAAAGAATGAATCCCTGGATCTAACTGTACGGCCGAACTTGGGCTCATGGGTAAACTGATGTGCATTCATCGCGAGAACTACTTTAGTTCCCCAAGGAGAGGAATGCAACTGGCTATTTCACTAGAAAACTGTTTATAAAAATAACTGTAAAATAATGAAAGACAAGAAACATCGCGACGGTGCTCGGGTGACTCAAATTTTTCTATCATACTATCATCACCTATCATTACTAAGGCTCTTTTTTGAATTCTATCCAAGAGACTCAAGTGTGTTATTGGAGCGCCCACCTACATATGAGAATTGTACTCCAGCTTTGGACGAATATAAGCCTCATAGATTACAGCCAGACGAGAAGAGGTAAAACATTTCTTGTAACGTCAACGCCACACATTGCACGCCACGATTGACAATCTATATAAACGATTTGAGGGTAAGGTTATCCCTCGCAGAAGTGACTAAGGTCATGAAGCGAATAGACCACTATCGTCCGAAGCCCTTAAGATGAACATAATACAGGCCATCGCTCAAATTCAGTCAGATCTTTGCGCAAGAGTCGTTGCCACCATAAGAAGCCGAGGCGGAACTTTTATCGGTGTCATATCTTATGTCATAATGTCATACACGATCCTTTTAAATAAAAAAGACTTCTGTTAATACCTCACTGGTATTTGTTTTATTTCATTGCAACATCTACCCGTCCCTTTTGAAAAATAAAACCCTTTATAAGACCTTATGTCACCTAAGGAATTGTTTTATTTAAACATCGTTTTTGAATGCATTCCACATTCGCGTTGAGAGGCAAACGAAAGATTCTCCGTAATTTAAAGTACCACCGAAGTTATGCTCAACGAATCTGAAGATGGAATTGTTTTGATAGAGGAATACTGGTGACTATTTCACTAGAGGCACTGTTTATTAATCTTTCGATAAGAAAAAGAGTTCCATGAAATACTTCATCGGCCTGTTAAGACTGTACTCGTGTTTTGTATTCATTCCAATTCATCTAAGAATTTTATCATCTGCCTAATCATAAGAACCATAATCAAGCCTTGATTGAATTTATGCCATATAAATAAAATGCACGACTAGAATTTTATAATTTTATAATTAATTTTTGAAACTCTTTTATTAGTAAGAGATAAAAACTGAAAGCCACGTGATTTCTTAAATAAATATGCTATGCAAGAACAAAAATTTAAGTCATTGTAGCTGTTGCTTAGAAAAAGAAGCTTTTATATACAATTTTTTTAAACAAAATTTCAGAAAAAAATGTTGGTACATGAACATTAACTTTTCATTACTGTCCAAAAAAATAAATTTCAAGAAAAAAAGTTTTATCATAATTCTAGGCGCCGTTTTTTGAGAAAAATATGATTTTCGAAAACCATTTTTTAACATTTGTATAGTGGGTACCGTTAATTTTGGATAAAACAACACGTTTTTGGTTAAAATCGTTAGAGCCGTTGATGAGAAAGTCGAAAATCAAAAAAAAAAAAAACGGTTCTATGACAGGTACTATTAATAAAATTTTGCCCCAAAATTTTTTTTACCAAAATGTAATCCATATCCATAATATCTAACTCAATTTTTTTTTATCAAAATCGTTAGAGCCGTTTTCGAGATAAATAAGATTATGCATTACGGTTTATGAGGGTACCGTTAGTTTTAGAGATAAACAAAAATTTCTATTTCTCCTCTAGGGAATCACCGAAGACTCTTACCGAGTTTGAAGAAAATAGATCCAGTGGCCTGGGCCCTAGATCGAGGTACAGACATACAGACAGACGGACGGATTTGTCGGACCCACTTTATTCGTCTTCGCTATCATCGTAATGTGAACTTTGATCGAAATCTCGAGTTCGATTTTTTTTTCAAATGCAGAACTTGCCCTATAGTACCTACGAGTATGTACATACATATATCGCAAGTAAAAAACTTTCGAGTTTAAACAAAATTCTGAATATGGTGTTTTCGTAATATTGAAGTTTAAAAAAATTTAATTTAAGGCGAGCACCATTAATAAACATTTTTCGACAAAAAGTTTTCAACCATTACCTAGCTATAACAAAATGAAATTTTTAGATTTTTTTTTCATCTGTGGAACAGTTTTTGAGAAAAAAATTTTTTATAAAATTTTTCGAAAAAAAAATCGTATTTTCTGTCTTAACAAAAAAAATGTGTGACTTGAAAAAGAACATAGGCCGAGCCGGTTGGGCTTTGGCTTTAGTCGAAACGACAGACAGAATTGTGAGACCCACTTTTTCGTGTTCTCTATATCATCGTAATGTTAACTTTGATCAATATCTCGAGTTTGATTTTTTTTTCGAATGCATAAATTACCTTATTGAACTTATAAATCAGAATTAGAAATGGGGAATCAAAATCAACAGAACCAAATAGGAACTTGTGTGCTTCAGGACACCCGTTGTTCTGCAGAACAACGACATTAGTTATTGTTCTGCAGAAACCAACAGAAATCCAAATCTTGCAGATAGATCAACGCTAACACCAAAACCTCGGGGTTAACTTCAACGGGCTGTTTAAATTCAACCCACATTCAAGGGCGATGCTAACGAAGACCAACTTTGCATTACTCAAAAAAAGAATAGGATTAAGTCACACAACGAAAGCGCTTTTACAGGGTGGGTCATATGGTGTTTTTTTTTTAATCATAGGTTATTTTGAAACTGATTCTCACTCAAAATCTTAACAGAAAGTCAGTATCATACATTCGCCGAACGAAATAAGTGCTTTTACGCTTGAGAAACGTTGGGAATATTAAAAACTTATTTCCAAAGGGAGTGCTGTGTAGCCCAAACAGTACGTTTTTTTTGAAAAGAAGTTTTAGCCCAAATGAAGCAACCATCACGATCACCGAGCCTGCTTTACGCAAGTTTGTGCAAAAAGTTTATGAGACCGGTATGCTAGTGGACAACACCCATGGTCCCCGTCGTCATATGGTGAGCACAGACGAGAATGTGGTGTGTTACCATTCCTGTGTGCGTGTTACCAAGGAATGGAGGGGACCTACAATTTTCTGCCGATTCCGAACGGTTAATGAGCAGCACTTTTCATGAAAAGAGATACTCTTGGAGGATTTGTCTTTTCCTCGCAAGAGGCTGTAGATACACCCCACAGATACAGTCCCACGCACTAACCATTATACCAAGGGGTATTATTATACCGGCGGATACGTTAGCAAACGGAAAACCCGCACGTTATTCTTCAGAAGCCAATGCATCCACAGAGAGTAACAGTTTGATGCGGATTGTGGAGTTGTGGCAACATTGCACCATTTTCCTTCGAAAATGAGGCTGAAAACAAGGTTTCCGTCAACAATGGTTGTTACAGAGCCATATTAATCGACTTTTTTTTTTACTGAAATTGAAGATATGGACTTGGATGACCTCTGGTTCATGCAGGATGGGGCGTCATGCCACTCAGCCCATGTCCCAATCGATCTTTTGCTCATCAAATTCCTAAATCGTGTTATCAGGCGTCTTTACAATGCCAATTGGCCGCCTCGGAGCTGCGATTTGACCCTTTTGGACTTTTTTTGTGGAAAATCGTGAAATACCGATGTTATGCCAACAATCCGAAAACGATTCAAGTACTTAAGGTCAATATCGTCTTAGCCTCTAAACTATCCGTGAGCTACAGCCCGTAACCATCAACAAGGTCTTGGAAAATTGAAGTGACAGAATGCGCTACTCTGAAGCCAGCTGGGCCAATTATTTGAACGACATTATGTTCCATAATTAATGGGAATGTTTGTTCTTAATAATAAAACCATAATACATGGAAAGAATTCATTTTTGTTCATTTTCTTTTATTTTTAAAAAGAAATTTTTATTTGGCCCACCCTAATATATTTAGCAATTTATCCATTAAAACAAATTTGAATTTGAATTTGAACAGATTTCAGTTCTAGTACCCATCTTAATAGAGGTTAATAGCTTTAAGATCGTAATACCGAAGCCGAAACGTGGCTCCAAATTAGTAAAGTAAGAACCGAAATTTACATTTTTGAAGAATTCCCTGAAGTCAGTGGTTCCGGAATGAAGTAAAAGTAGAGCTAACAATTTATAGCCGGTTAAGAGCCATAGTAGGCAGTTGAAACACTCTTTTATAACCGGGTTAAGAGCTGTGATGTTCAAATGGTGGATACGTGCACCCAAGAGGACACAAGCGTCCACAGGTTTCTTACAAAACCCACCTCTGTCCACCAACTCCTACTATCACCTCCCCGTGGTGAACATCGGGTACCTAGTACTCGTACCTCAACTGGAGAATGGGTCTCATTCCCAGTGGAAAGTTGTTGGGGGGTAGCAAACGAGAGAGGGGGGAGAGGTGTTCGCACTGAGGCGCCTCTCCTTTTACCCAAATGGCAGCGGAAGAATTCCCCAGATGGAATCAACGGTGGCGTCTACAGTTCCAGTTAGGATGAACTACTTGGTGAACACCTTATATGGGCTACTACGAAATATTCGTAGCTCAGACCTATAAGGAGCGGATTCGTCCGGCTCCCTATCCTTGGAGTTATACTAAGGGTCTGGTCCTCCAGGTCGGGGGTTGTGCGTCGGGGCAACTTCCCTACTACGTAAAAAATTTATTGGTTCCGAAACAACAACAAGCCTCGGATATGGATGATTTTAATGTTGACGACCTCAGGAAACGAAACAAGGACAACGATTTTCGGTTCTGCACGTGGAATGTCCGTACCTTAAACAGGCCACCTGCTGCCGAACAAATAGTGGGGAGCCTGAATAGGCAAAAGGCTGACGTTACAGCCATCCAGGAAGTGCGATGGGATGGAGAGGGCATACGAAGGATGAAAACGTGTGACTCCAACTTCGGCAAGTGCTACAAGGAGCAGGGTCAGCGGCTTTTTGGATGTGGATTTGTGGTAAGGGGAAGGCTTAGGCAAGAAGTCTTGGGCTTCAGAAATGTGAGCGAGCGCCTGGTGACAATCCGCATCAAAGCGAAATTCAAAAACGTGACGCTGATCTGTGTCCATGCCCCAACGGAAGAAATAGATGACTCAGCCAAAGAAGAATTCTATGACCTTCTCGAGGAAACGTATGATAGGTGCCCCAAGTACGACGTCAAGATTATTCTTGGCGACTTCAACGCCAAGATCAGAAAGGAGGGCATTTTTGGTTCGATAGTCGGAGAACACAGCCTGCACGACAACACTTCCGGCAACGGACTCAGGCTGATTGACTTTGCGGAGGGGCGAAATGTCATCATAGCTAACACTCAATTCCCACACCTCAAAATACACAAAGGGACCTGGCGGTCTCCGGATCAACTAACCGTCAACCAGATTGATCATGTTGCGATAGATGCAAGACATGCTTCCAGTATCCTGGATGTCCGAACATTCCGAGGAGCCAACATAGACTCGGATCATTGCTTGGTGGTAGCCCAAGTACGGATGCGGATATCCATGACGCCACAACGACGGATAGATGCCGTGAAAAGATTCGCGAGTTTAAAATCGCAGCAGGTCACCAGGACTTTTGCAGACCGCGTCTCTCTTAATCTCTCAGCAAGCCCGCCTCCAGCTTCATCTACGGAGGACCTGTGGAAGCACTGCCAGAATGCCATCAGTAGTGCCGCCACTGATGTGCTGGGTTTCACAAGGCCACCTGGTTTGACGAAGAATGCAGGCTGGTGCATGTACTCGTAGCAAAGAACGAGGCCTATCAATTAATGCTGCAGGCAAGAACCAGAGCTGCTGAGAGAGCTGCCCGTGAGCTCTACGGGCAAAGATGAAGGGAGGAACGCCGACTTCTAAGGAGGAAAAAGGGAGAGCGTGCGAAGCGGGCGGTCGAGTCTATTGAGGACTATACCGGCAGGGGGGATGTTCGAAAGTTTTACCAAAGGGTGAGGCAATCCACTCAGGGCTACAAAGCTAGAACGGAAGCCTGTCGGGATGAGAGTGGGAATATGGTAGTGGACACGCAGTCCGTGCTGAGGATCTGGAAACAACACTTTTCCAGACTGCTGAACGGCGAGGAAGGCCAAAATTCCTTAGCTAGGCGGAACATACCATTCAACCCGGACGATGGTGGTCAAAATTTTCGACCACCCGACCTAAATGAATTGCGGTCAACGATAGCCAAGCTGAAAGCGTACAAAGCTGCTGGCGCGGATGGCTTGCCAGCTGAGCTATTCAAAGTCGCGTATGATAGCGTGGACAGAAAACAACTATATAGAGCCATGTCTCATCTCGGAATCCCTGCCAAGCTCGTCCGCTTGTGCAGGATGACGATGGAGAAATCTCGCTTCTCCATCAAGGTCGGTAAGAACACCACCGAACCCTTTGATGTCGAGAAAGGTCTGAGGCAAGGCGACGCGCTATCATGCAACCTATTTAACATCGCTCTTGAAGCAATTGTACGAAACTCAAACGCCAACAATAGAGGTACAATTTTTCAAAAGTCAGTTCAACTGCTTGCTTATGCGGATGATATTGATATCATTGGGAGGACGAAGCGAGCTGTGCGTTTGCAAGTATTGAACTAGAGGCGGCGGAAATGGGTTTGGCTGTTAATGAGGACAAGACGAAGTATATGCTATCATCGAGAAAGGAATCTCAACATCGTCGACTCGGGCAAAACGTTACGATGAATAGGTATAACTTCGAAGTCGTCAAAGACTTTGTCTACCTGGGCTCCACTATAACCTCGCAAAACGACATCAGTGCAGAGATCAAGCGAAGAATTACTCTTGCCAACCGCTGTTTCTTCGGGCTAAGAAGGCATTTGAGTAATAAAGCCCTATCTCAAAGAACCAAGGAGACCTTGTATAAGACCCGCTCATCAGTCCTGCTGTATGGGGCAGAAGCATGGACATGGACACTGTCTAAAACGGATGAAAATCTGCTTGGCTGCTTTGAAAGGAACGTTCTTCGTTTGATCTTCGGTCCAGTCTGTATCGATAGAGTATGGAGGAGAAGGTCCAACAACGAGCTGTACGGGCTTTACAGCGACGTTGACCTAGTCAAGAAGCTGAAAATACAACGGCTGAGATGGCTGGGACACGTGGAGGGAATGGACACCGACTCACCAGCCCGTCGAATCTTTGAATCCACCCCTGATGGTCTGCGCAGCAGAGGAAGATCCCACCTCAGGTGGGGCGCACAAGTGGAGAGCGACCTCAATCAACTTGGAGTGCGTAACTGGAGGCAGTTAGCTAGGGACCGAGCTAGCTGGAGGGACTTGTTGGTAGAGGCCGTAGTCCACCCTGGACTGTGAGCGCCATCTAAAGTAAAGTAAAGTAAGTAAGTAAGTTAAGAGCTGTGGTAGCCAGTGGAAACATTGTTTGATAAGCCCGTTATAAGAGCAGTGGTTGCCAAAAGGACAACACTCTCACATTACGAAGTTCTAACTCTGAGATCAAGTACCCTGAGCGAATTGACAACTATGCTTTAGCCAATAGTAGAGTTTTCGAATTCATGACCCCAAAATCGTGGCAAAAAAGAGAACCGAATCTCTCTAGGATTCGTCTAAATGACTAATAACAACATGTTCGGACAGGTAAAGACCCTATACATGTAGCGGGGAACTGGGTAAGTAAAGTAGATAAATACAAGGTTTATTACTTAAATGCATGTATAAGCTTCACTAACTATAGAATTTTTTTTTGTTTAATGTGAATGCCTTCAAATATGTAAATACAAAAAACTACTTAAAAGTTGACAGTAAAATCTTCTTCTCTAATAAAGTAGCTCGTTCCCAAGGTTAACTATAACGGACTAGTTTTATTTCCAAGTAAAATATTTTTATATTTTTTGTTAGATTTTCACACGCTATCCCTACAAAGCCGTATAAACTACACCCATGTTCCTGGGCTCCATCAACGCTATATTTTTAATCTAGAAACCTTCCTTCCATAACACACTTGTGTTTCACATCATAAAGCCAAAGTGTGATTTCCATACAAAATAGAAAAACAAAAACGAAACTTCCATGGAAATTTCTTAATTTGCGACAGGAGACTACCTATGTGAAAAATTTCTGTTCTTGTTTTATGTTTTTTTTTTTTTGTTCAAGGAAAAGCACATCTCACAGCCAACTCCTTAAAGTCAAACATTTGACGCAAGGCATACAAGTATAACGCCCTTCAAACAGGAAATATATCAAATAGGTATCCCTTCAAGCCATTATGCTTTCTTAGGCAGACTATTAACAAAATTATATTTCCTCTAACTTAATACGCAAACAGCAAGGAGAAGTAGGAAATCCTGCCCTTAAGGGAGGGCTCATACTACGTAGGCGCCTTACTATTCTTCTTGCGTGAAACATAAATTTGAATCCAACAGACCTGCATAAACAGCTTCTCAGAGGATACCCTATGCCTCTGACTACGCACAAACCTCCCTAAATGGTGTGAGTCTAAAAGTACAAAGTACAATCTCGATACTACTGAGTGACTATTTGCTTTGTTAAGGTCTTCAGAAGAACATAAAACGGAAATCCTGCAAAGGAACACAGCATATGAAACGAACGTATGTAAATGTACACCTGTTTATTTTTCAATACGCATCACCAGGTCTTTGTGAGACCTATACCTTTGGCAAAAGTTCAAAGTGAGTTTTCAATTCAAATAAAAATACATACATATATGTTTGCAGTAGAAGTTTATATCCTGCTTTGAAACTTGAAGATTGCTCTAGTCCTTCAACCTGGGTGTTGTTGGAAATTGTTTTCAATTTGAATATCAAAAAATGTCACACACATCTGTACAGTTGAAGATATATTTCCGAAAAAGAAAAACTTTTTTGCACAAATATCTTACTCAATAGGTAGGTGTGTTGTTACCATAGCTGGGCATTAACTCGTTAATCCGTTAATCGTTAATTAACGAAGTTAAGATTTTGATTAACGGATTAACTTTTAAGTTAACTTTTAAAAATGTTAACGGATACGTTATATCCGTTAATCCACGTTAAGTCCGTTAATCGTTAATCCAATGCCTATTATATACCACGCGGAAAACAGGTGCAGACAAGTATGAGACAAGTGCCGTGCGGCGCGTGCCGCGGGTGAAACAAAAACAGCTAGGTACGTATTATACTTTGACGGCGGGTGCGAGTGAGAAAACTGCGAAGAGATTCGTTTCGTTTGATCATTTCATTATGCCGGTCGTCCACTATGTGCGCGATAAGTTCAACCAAATTCGTTGAACTTTTTATTCAACTCTTTCGTTGGATAAACGAATTTACAACCTCTTACACTAGTGCAGCAACTCACGTAATTCACGTTGAGCAACTAAAATTGAACAAAATGCGTTTGGAACCCCGTACACATAATTGACCAACTTTCCCATATGTTGATTAACCCCGCACATCTAGTTGATCAACTCTTAAAACTTATTGCAGTGTTGAATAGCTCCGTACACCTAGTTGACCAACTTACTCAAATGTTGAATAACCTCGTACACCAACAAAGTGATAACCATAAGCAAACTGATGATTTAAATGAAGATCTCAATACATTAAGAGACTAGTTGATAAACTTGTTCGATTTTGACAGAAAAAAAAGTTTTTCGAGTTGATCAACTGCGTTTTCGATATGGTTGCTCAACCAATTGATGAACGCGTTGATACCTTCGTACACTTAACCAAGGATCACTCGTTGGGGAACGCGTTGAACGCAGCACGATAAACAAAAAACTCAAACGTCAAACCTCAAATAATTTTGGCTTCAGTTCGGAGTTTCGAGGAAATTTGAAACCAAGCCAATTCCCTGGCATCTCGATTTTTATAAGAGGGGCTATTAATGTCCCATATATTGGGCTTCTCCTAAATTGCTGAAATCATTTGTAAAATTAATTCCGTGGTCCACTCTGATTTTTTATCACCTTCCATGACGAAAAACCAAAATAAACTACAGTTTGCAAGTTGCAACAACTGCAAGTTCATGGCAACCACTTTCAACCACGTAGACACATTTCACTGCAGCCAACGCAACCCAACACAATATTACGTCAAGAAATCCCAAAGAAAATTAAAAAGTTGATCAACGCGTTGAACAAATAATGTGCTACACATTATCTTGAAAATGTTGCTCAACGTGTTGATCGAACATTTTCAAGGAGCAACACCGCAACACGAGCTCGTACACTACCCGTACACTTGTTGCGCAATTCGTTGAGCAACGGCCAACAACTAGATCCAACCCGTTGGTTGAACAGAATTGAAGGCACCGTCCATTAGAGTTGAATGCGTTGAATTCAAAATTTGTGCGTTGATCGCCTAGTGGACGACCGGCATTACTTAGCGCGGTGCTCAGAGTAAAAAAATATAAAAAAATGCAATTTTTATCACATGTTAACGGATTAACGATTAACGTTAACTTGCGTTAATTCTTCCGAAATTTAACGCTTTAACGTTTAACGAAGCTAACTTTTTTAGTAGCGGATTAACGATTAACGAAGTTAACTGTTTGATTAACGATGCCCAGCTATGGTTGTTACTTAAAAAAGTTGTTTCGTTTCCCAGCATTTAGAAGATAAAATAGGGCTTTGCAGGAAATAGGCAAATGTATCTTATATCTCAGAGAACGACATGAGAATAAAAAAATATGTATGTGTAATAGATATCTCAATTCATGTTGCTATATTTCTTGTGCGTCATAAAAAAATCGTAAAATGGACCTTTATCTAAGAAGACACACTAAAACATGAACAGGAAATTGCCAGATGGCAGTCATATAAACGCTGTTTCGAATGCATAATATGTATTGGGCGGATGGCTACACCTAAACCCCGCAAACAACAAATAAAAGAAGACAAAAAAAAAAAACAAAACAAAAACAAGTAAACAAGTGAAGGCTCTTTGAATAATGTATCGATATCACGGCACAGGACCCTCATCCAATACCAATCATTGTGCTATTGAAGCTTTTAGGCAAACATGCAAACTTATAAAACATTTAGGCAATGGGTAGCGTTCCTTGATCAATAAACCAATATCCAATTACAGTTAAATATCCACTATAATAAATATCGACTTTGTCTGAAAAATTAAAGGAAAACAAAACAAGGAATGGAAAGTAAATACTCCTGTTAAGTTCAAAGAAAATGTATACCCTTAGGGATTTTTCGGAAATAATTCCAATTAAATGTTTTTCTGCAACTAACAATGAATTAATATAATTAGGCTATGAACCTCCCCAACTAAATAATTCGTATAAAAGTTTCGAGCGCGCAAGACCGTAATATTGTAAGGTTTAAACTTTTTAGAGCAAAAGGGTTTTAACAAACACTTTTTGCGAATAACGAGTATTGTGATTTACTTTTGCTTTCCAACCCGAGGTTATACACGAAACTTCAGAACAAAAAGTCTTCGAACCTTATTAAAAAATCTTAATTGAAAATAACTATTATAAAGGGTGGTTAAATTTTAAGGGCCCATGTTGATTTGAAATAAAACACAAATTATTTGGGAAGTTATTGTCATTTCTTTTTATTTTGATAATATTGGTATGGTTCAATTATGTATGGAACAAAATATCGGCAAAATGGCCGCCGCGACTTCGGCGGCACACCTCTATGTGATGGTCCAAATTTTCGATGACGCTGAGGCATAATTGAGGTTCAATGCCGTTAATGTGCCGAATTATCTCATCCTTTAGCTCTTGAATTGGTGCTGGCTTATCGACGAACAACTTTTCTTTCAAATAACCCCAAAGAAAGAAGTCCAAGGGTGTCAAATCACATGATCTTGGCGGCAAATTGACATTGCCACCAGGTGAGATAACACGGCCATTGTTTCGTTTGCTGTGTGGCAAGTGGCACCGTCCTGTTGAAATCACATATCGTCCACATCCATATCTTCCGATTCGGGCCATAAAAAGTTCGTTATCATCTCACGATAGCGAACACCATTCACAGTAACTGCCTGACCGGCCTCATTTTGGAAAAAATACGGCCCGAAGATGCCGCCAGCCCATAAACCGCACCAAACAGTCACTCTTTGTGGGTGCATTTGTTTTTCGACAATCACTCTTGCATTATCATTCGCCCAAATGCGGCAATTCTGCTTATTGACGAATCCACTGAGCTGAAAATGTGCCTCATCACTGAAGATGATTTTCTTCAAAAATTGATCATCCACTGTTGCCATTTCTTGCCACCATTCTGACCATTGACGACGATTGAAATGGTCAAGAGGCTTTAGTTCTTGAGTCAATTGCACCTTGTAAGCGTGTAAATGTAAGTCTTTATGCATAATGTTCATCAACGACGAGCGTGAGAGGTGCAATTGTTGAGCACGACGACGAGTTGAGGTGGACGGCTCTTCAGCCACACTATCGCGAACAGCAGCAATATTTTCTGCAGTACGAGCTGTACGAGCATGCACTGGTGGTTTCACATCTCCTACAGACCCGGTTTGCTCAAATTTTTGCACATTTGGACGATTAAATTGACTGAAAAAATCACGAAGTGCACGATATGCATTTTGATTGGAACGCCCATTTTCATAATAAGCCTGAACAGGGGCGTATTTACCCTAGGGCTAAAAGGGCTACAGCCCGGGGCGGCAAGGCTGCCAGGGGCGGCTTACGCTTGGCCAATTTATAATATTTTTTTTGAAGCGATTGAAGTTTCAAAACATACAAGCAAACGGGCGCAAGTCGCCCCTAGCAATTGGCCAATTTATAATATTTTTTGAAGCGATTGAACTTTCAAATACCCTTCCCTTCGTCAATAGTTTCTAACGACTTTGTAAACAATAAAATGATTGTTTTATGTACAATAGTTTATAATGATGGATAAATAAAAGGATAGGTATTATTTTTAAAACTATTGGCGCAAAATTTTGATCAAATTTAGCATCATGCTATCTCTAACATTTTACTAAAGTTAAAATCGTCGAATACCTACCTATTTTATCTTTTTAGTATCGTGCTCACTTGTCCCAATTGAAGTCCCTTGAGACAGAAATATTGTCTTAATTTTGGGGTTTTCTATACTCAAGCAATTCAATATTGTATCAAAAAAAAATTCAGGGTGTTGATACAGACGTTGAAACTGTGTCCAGGCTCTACGAAGCACTCATATCGTAATATGAGAGAAAAACGAGAATGCTTTGATGTTTTTGAAGAGATGGGAAAAAGCAAAAAATCTGAAAATTACAAAATGGACCAAAAAAGAATCGTCAAGATGAAAAAACGAGATGATGAGTGTCGCGAAGGGAGGTTCTTTTTTGTGGTCGTGAAAATTTCAAAATAAATACATTCATTCCTTTTTGCGACCATTTATTGAGTGCGCTGAAAAGAAGAAATTCATCCTATGAAGCAAAACCAAATGGTTTTATTTTTGTATCTAAGCTTGATCACATGAGTGAAGAAGCAATTCGAAAAAATGCAACCACTCTTCAGAAATTATAACCGGTTGATCTTGGGGAAGATTTTCAAGAAGAGTGTGTCTTACTTAAACATTTTCTGGAGCAAAACAACTCTGAAAATATGAGTTTAAGGCAGCTTAACCTTCATATAAGAGACAAAAATTGAAGGAAGCATTTTTACATGCTGAGGTTGCTTTAAGAATATACTTGTGCACTGCAAGTGCAGTGATGAATTGTAGTGCAGAAAGATCGTTTTCCGTATTGAAACCAGTAAAAACCTATTTAAGGTCTCGCATTAGCGCCTTAATAGTTTAGCTTTATTAAATATAGAAGCTGAACTGACAATAAATTTATATAACGAATCTATTGTTAATGAATTTTGTAATGAATATACACAGAAAAAATTGAAAACATCAAATATTAGGCATTTTGTGTTTTTTTATTATTGTTTTCATTGTTCTAAAGGGCGGCAAAATTTATCAGCCCGGGGCGCCAAATCCTTAAATACGCCTCAGAGCCTGAATAACTTTAACGCGTTACTCGATTATGTATCTTTCCATGGTTTCAATTGAGTTAGTCTGAAATTGAGAAATGTCAAACGAAATGCCGAAAAAAACTTGACTTTTAGGTGTGGTTCACATTCAACATCGGCCATTAAAATTTAACCACCCTTTATTTATAACACACATACCATTACTACAGTTCACTAATATTCGGATTAATTCTGGTAATAATTCGTCGCTTTTCCGGCAGAGTGGCACAAGTCAAAATTCGCAAATTTTCAGGAGAGCCATTTAAAGTTTTTGTCATAATAAAAACAAAAAAATTATTGTTAATAAAAAATAAAACTAGGAAGTTGAATACATGAAAAAATTGCATTTTTTTTTGCTATGAGATGGTATACTAAGATTTATAGAAAACACAATATTAAAAAAAAAAAATTCGATTTATGCCGTTTTTCCAAAAAATAGGCCTATTTTCCACAATAATTTTTTTTTCTGACTGTTGGAAAAAGTGTCGTTTTCCAAGTAATTAAAAGACATGAAATAAAAATTCAAATTATTAGGTATATTATTTTAATTCAATTTTATTTGTTTTATAATGATATAGGAACATAAAAAGGCACTTTTTCTTATGCAAAAAAAAAATAAACAAAAAATTATTTAATCTTATAGTTATAAGGTTCTTCTAACTAAGTTTTATAACCGAATTTAGTTTACCGAAAAACTTAAGGTACTAGTACGGTCCAGAATGCCAAAAAAACGCATGATTTTTGGGAATTTTTTTCTCGGAAACCTTATTAGGTAATTACATAATTTTTTTTTTAAATAACGAATACATGTGTCAAGAGTACAAAAAAAAATATTTTTTTTAATTTTCGAATTTTGGCCGAATTATAGAGGACGCAAACGTCGACTCATCAAAAAATACATGGTCCCATGGCGGACAGTTAATCTCAGAATTGGCTGAACTGAAACAAAAAAAAAACAGAATGGGTTATTTAAAGGAAGGTATCTTACGAGACAATTTGCCACAATTTGTTTAAAAAGTCAAAACAAAAAAAAAATATCGAGCTTTGAAAAAAAAAAAATTTTGTTTGGCCATTTTTGGGTCGCCATATTTTTTGTTCATAATTTTTTGGTCAAATTGTGGTAAATTGTTCTAGAAAACATAAAAACAATCAAGTTGCAACAAGTTTTTTGAAAATCGATGTAGTAGATCCGGAGATTATTTTTTGATGAGTCGACGTTTGCGCCCCCTATAATTCGGCCAAAATTCGAAAATTGAAAGAAATATTTTTTTTTGTACTCTTGACGCGTTATGTAATTACCTAATAAGGTTTCCGAGAAAAAAATTCCCAAAAATTGTGCGTTTTTTTTGGCATTCTAGACCGTACTAGTACCAATTAAAAATAATGAAAGGAACATAAAAAACTTAAATATTATATTCTCACAGCTTTTGATTTTAAAAATAAATAATCAGTCATAACGTCTGAACAGAATTAACTGCGACGTTTTTATTGAGCTTTAAATCACTTAATCCATTAGGAACTTTTGAGAGATTCGTAAAAATCTTTGTAGAAAAATGGAATTTGATTTTTTTTAAAAAGGTTTAGGAAGAAATACCTAAGTTAATATTTTCTAATGGTATCAAAACAAGATTACTTATTGCTTCCATTGACCTCGTATTTTTCCTTATTGAAATTTTACTGAAAGTATCATCAGAATAAGATGTTTTGATAAAAATTTCACCAGGCGATGTTTTCTGAAACATCATTATTTTTATGTCTCCTAGCTTAATTTGCTGTTTTTTTTATCATCGATAGAGTAATTAGATCCGATGTTTTCGGACAGATTCTTGATGTCGTAAAAAGATGTATGATCCATTTCGTGCACTTTGTATGGACGTCCCGCCTTTTTGGCTGTTCGAATGAGGATAACGAATTGTTCTGGAACATAAATTGGAGCCGATTTTAATGATCGTTTTACGTTGCGCTCTATTACGGAATGAGCAGAATCGCCTTCGTTTTGTGAGTGGCCTTTAATAAAGAATTTATGCGTAACACTCCTCAGATTAGGCAGAACTTGGACTGCGTAGGTATATAAAGCCATCATGAACTTATTCTTCTGTTGCGCACATCAATTATCACTGTAAAACACAACATCGATTTCTGTAGTTGCTTTATCATTCAATCCCTTTAGGTACTTGAAGACGCATGTGGAAATCTCGTAAGCTCCTCTTCCTGCTTGGCCATCATGAAAAACAAAACAATCAACTTCGTTTTTGCCGAGCTGACAAACGGTGAAATTGAAAACGTTGAGCTTTGACACGTAGTAGAACGTTCCGGAATCTCCTTTTGGGCATTGGAGCACAGCCTGGAGATCATAAACTGAAACGATGAATTCATCACTTGACAGCAGTTTATCCCGGTTCTTCTCTTCTCTACATAAGATTTTTTCTTCTAAGTACTTTTTATATTTTTGTCGTAAATTGTCTTTTTGCTCAACGTTTCATATGCAACGCAGTCTTCACATTGGTCCTTCTTTGGGCAGTGGAAAGATATATCGTAATCTTTCTTGAAAACTCGATAGTATGATAAGTACTTAGGAAAAGGAAGATTCTTTTTAGTGCATTCCTCAACGTAATTTCTGTGTAGTTCGGAAATAGTTTTGCCTCCGTCAATGTATTCTCTCTTTGAATTTGCCCTGCAATAGTGACTTGGCATACGGGGAATCGAATCAATGTGCTCTCTTATCCCCTTTTCTATCTCAATGGCAAGCTTATTATGGGGTATGTGCTTCCCTCTTTTATCCATGTCAACTATATTTGAAACATAAGTCTTTCTTTGTAAGAACAGTTCTGATAGGTCTATTACTTATTCCTATATCCTTAACTTGAGGTGTTGATGGTAAACATAGTTCAATTTCTGGGTCGGTGGGTGGACAAAAATTTGGGTCTTTATATACACCATCGGATGAAAAGTGTTCATCTGAAGACGATGACTCGTCCGTGAAAGATTCCTCAAAATCCTCAACTTCCATATTGGAGGGAATCACTTCACTACTTGTTCTACAAAGAGGAAATTTCTCATAAGCAAAACCACTAGAAGAAACTGGAACTGGAAACTGGAACACTGGAGAAACTTCTCACGTCTGGATAACATGTGCTGTACTCCCATAGAAGATTCTTCATCTGACGATGATCATCCATCAGTATAAGATTCAGATGAATCCATAGAAATTGGAACAATGTGGAAATCTTCTGGATTTGAAATTGAAGCACTTGTTTCTATTCCATAGTGTGCTGAACCACCAGGTCCGCAGCTGTTGGCCGAAGATCCACTTTTTTAAAGAAAAATTGTGTTCAGCGACGAAGCACATCTCAAGCAAAACTGCCATATGTGGAGTGAAGAGCAGCCAGAAGCACTGAAAGCGCTACTCGGTCGTCCAGCTCTTCTTCCTTCTTGAGTGAGCAGATACCACTGCATTGCATGCGCCGCAATACAGTTGTCGCCTTTTCGAAGCGTGTTTCTGATCCACTGCCACTTTCGACGTCGTATAATAGAGTTAATAGGTTCCTGACTCGTTTTCCTGAGGAGCTCTTCGTTTGATATATGATTGCGCCAGCAAATCCTAAGGATATTGCGTAGACATCTATTAATGAACGTTTGCAGCTTCTTAGTGACACCTACTGTTACTTTCCAAGTGCTGCAACTAAAGTACCACGGATTGGACGTTGGATCGAAACAGCCGTAGCTTGGTTCTTAAGCTTAGAGAGTTATTCCTCCATATATTTCTAAGCATACCGATAGCTGCCTTTGCCTTTCCGATTCGTCTGCTGATGTCCTGTTCGGTGCCACCCTCCTCGGTAGAGATGATACTTCCAAGGTATTGGAAGCTCTGTTCTTTCTCTACCGGTTGTTGAGAAATATTTATGAGAGGAGATGACTGGGTTCCTAGGCTGATCATCTTTTTTTTGCCGGAGTTGTTTTTCAGACCATTGTGCTTCTCTATCCACCCCTGTTGTCATTTGGTGGAAATCCATGATCCTATGAGAGAGCAAGTATACGTCGTCCGCATAGTCAAGATGTTTCAGGTGAGACGTCAGAGTCCATCGAATTCCTCCATTTCCCGTCAAGGCCGCTCGCAGGACATCGATTATCACCAACAGAAACAATGTTGGTGACAGAATGCAGCCCTGTCTGACTCCACTTTGGACTTCAAACTCTTCTGACAGCCTCCCTTCGTGCAAAAACGTGACATTTGGATCCATCATAAGTTGCCTTAATAATAGCTATTAATTTATCCGGGTTCTGTTCGGTTCGGTTTCTGATTCTGTAACAGAATATTTGTTAAGACCTGGGGGCCAAGCCCAAAAATTATCACGGCTATAGTCAGAGCTGTGCTGATATACGGTAATCTAGTCTGGTAGAATGCATTGGACAAACTTACTTACTCTAAAATCATGATCAAAATACAAAGAATGGCATGCGTTAGAATTACTGGGGCGGAGGTTCTGGCAGTGACGAAAGCTGCTAGACAAGTCTCAATGATGGCAATACCACAAGCTGATGTCAACTTTTTTATTGATAGCCAAGCGGCACTAAAAGCGATTTCTGCCATTGAAACCAATGCAGGCGCGAAGAGCTAAGGGTTCTTGCTACACAGTACAACATAAGGCTCTGTTGGGTTCTTGGTCCCAGTGGTGTCGCAGGTAATGAAAGCGCTGACGAGCTGGCAAGAATAGGATAAAAACTTGATATTAATCAGGCAGACACAACAGTTCAAGTTCCACCCTGTAATCTTAAACAGGTAAGAGCAAAGTTCTTGCTATAACAAACAAGAGATGGAACTCGCTCGATTGCTACCTTAAAACCAGAAAACTATGCCCCAGTCTTAGCAAAAAAAAAGACCAACGTTATCATCCAACTGAGTAAAAAGTCTCTTTCTCTTCTCGAACATCATCACCGGTCACAACCGACTGGGTTACCACAAGAAAAAATGAAACTCAGTATGGACGACTTATGGAGAGGATGCGGTGACACTAAATGTGTCACTGCTTTTCTCTATATCATCTCAGAAGAAACAGGTTCCTCAGGGTGTCACTTCTTCAACGACTTGGAGGAACTCTCTTACATTCCAAGCAAAAACCTATTGAAATTTATCAAAGCTTTCAAATGTGGATTGAAAATTCCTAAACTCTATCAACCAGCCGACTACGAGGCTGGAAATCGCCTCCAACCATAGTCAAAAAACATAGATAGTACGAACGACTTAACGATGCACGTGATTCTTGCAGGAGTGGAAAAATATAGAGAATGGCCAATTCGCCTATACATATATTGCGATTGCGTCAGTGAGTTGATGGAGCCACCTCTCCCTAAGATTGGTAAAATCCTCTTAAGGAAATGAAAAGTCGCTCCGATTTTATCAGCAATACTGACCAAACAAACGAACATATACACGAAACACTGAACTATCAAACTCATCTACCAGACGTTGCACATGCTCCTACAGGCCTGCTGGATGGATGATTTCTCAAGTGGAGGTAAGGGAAAATATTACGCCATTAAAAGGCGTAATAGGAGTTAACTCCGACATTTCGTGCTATAGCTTGCTGAAACTCATCAACACCCTTAACGAGCTTGAATGATATTGGATTATCATAGGATTTCAACATAAATGGGAGTCATAATCCTTAGTGTATCAAAATAGATCTACATTGATCTAAATGTGACGGCAACATGATCAACTGTCAGCCCATTAATCTTACCTAACCTAAATATCTCAAGATACGGCCTTGGAGTCGCCAAGTACCGGGACGTCACCAATAACTTGGGGAATCCAATGATGCAGTGTTGGTGAGAGAGAGGTTCGTTGGAACTTAACATCAGAGTGATACCGTAGCCGAGGTTCACGTAAAACTTGGAGCGTGAGGTCAATAGAACAAAAAGTCTAAGCTTGTTGGACTAACTTTTGGTTGACTAGTTAAGTCGATAGCTATTGGTATTTTTCTTGTCGATAAGGAAAACTTAAAAGTTGAGGAAAAGAAAAAGTTAAAATACTCGAGGGTACAAGGAAGAAGGAGAGGAAACAGGATTAAAAAAAAAAGATAAGAAGAGAATTGGCTTTTTTCAGTCAAAATAATAAATGAAATTTTTCCAGACCTAGTTTTTGATTAATACTCATTTTTTAAAGTCATCTTTTAAGGTTGATAACCTGGATAATTAGAATAGAACTGAAGAAGGTGAAGGCCCAAGAGTTCAAGAATATAAGTAAAGAAAACAATGAAGACAGAGGTCCTGATGGGGATCAGTAAATATAAGGTCTAAAAAATTCTTTCGATATAACGAATTGGCTGAACATTATATATTTCGTTATACTGGATGACCAGACCAGTGTATATGTATAAAATGTTCGCCATTTTAAAATGAAAGCTAAGAAACAAGTTAGGGCAATATGAGGCGATTTAATGTTAGCTATACATATATTCAATTAATCCACTTCTATGTGATCTTCATTAAGGTTGCAATGCATTTTTTATTTATTTATTACTTTCTTCTATTTTATTTCCATCTTTTAAATATTTAAGGGTTCTTAAAGGTCCTCACTTCATTAAATTCATATAGACAAAAGCAAACAAAAATTTATCATGGTTCTCCATTTCAAACGAAAGAGAGCTCTACCAACGCCCAGAAAATGCATAAATTAATCCTTTCATCTGTTTGATATATACCACCCCTACACAAGTCCCATATATATTATATGTGCCTCAAGGCTTCTATCTACATACATACATATATGTAGTGTACATTAGATATATAAAAAAGTATCCGATAAAGCATGAAAGGGTTTAAAAAAATACCTATCATCTTCTTCCTTCTGATGTGGGTTCTTCCCCAACTTGCACTTAATAGATCTCAGGAACACACACATACACAAATATACATAAGTATTGTTTGCTTTATTTCCATTTCCAAATAACAATTCTGATTATATAACTCTATAGCTTGAATATGTGGTACCCGCCTAGCAGCCATATTAATCTAAAAAACAAAACCCACCATCCAACCCTTCTCTGATGATAAACATAGACAACAACCTAACTAGCTGTTTGTAAATTGTTATGTTAATTTTAGAGGCTTTCTCAACTAACGGATCCAACAATAGAATATCCGACTTGTAGTTACTATACGCGAATATGTAAAATTATAACAGCATCTCCTATTGCAATGCTCTACCAATCTTGCATAAGCTTTTCAACAAATAAATAATGCAGAAGCACGCGGCTTGTCTTCATTAAAATCAAGGAACGAATTTGAATTTAATTAGACACACATTGCAATTGCAAATAAGAAGATAGAAAATTTATGATCGGCAATAGTTGGTATAAGTAGTTAAAGATAAGGAGCTGGTATGTTTGGGTTTAGAATTAAATCTAACTAAAATTCTGCAGACACCCTTATAATAGTAAAGACTCCACCATAGGACAGTTTGCATCAAGTCGCTAAGCAAACAAATTGCGATAGCCTGCTCAAGTGGATTTAATTTTCCAGTTTTGAGCTTGTACGGTTATCTAAGTCAGCTAAGGTTAGATACGAACAAAAATTTTAACGAAATGTTTTTAAGGCATCCTGTTGATTGTACAGTGACTACTTTTGGTCTTTTGTAGAAAAAGATATTAAAACCTCTTCCAAGCCTTCGGTTCCAACACTTATTGATAATAACACTCTTTTTCTCAACAAAAAAAAGCTTATTTGCTTTTAACGCAGTTTGCTGCAAATTGAGATTTGCCTCACAATGTTATGTCAACTCCTTGAGAGCGTAACTGGTTCTAAAATGATCAACAATAAGCTTAAGAAATGTCTCAAAGAATGAAAGCTCTTTAATGACCGGCAGTATTGCTTTCGTAGCAATAGGTCCACTAGCGATCTGATGGGGTATCTCTCCGAAAAATAGAGCCAATCCTTATTATGATTTTGGAGAAACAATGACAATCGCACTTAATATTTCTGAAGCTCTTGATGGTGTTTGGGACGGTACTCCTTATCCGAAAATGGGTTCATTTGGTATCGATGAGTATCTCCTTTGTTGGATTAGAAATAACCTTTCTGATCGTTAAATTCGAGTTTCTCTGCACGGTTTTAGGCTTGATATTCATAAAATAAATGTGGATGTGCCTCAAGGCTACGACTCTCAGGTCTTTATATTAGTCCCCAGGTTGTTCTTTGACTGTAGAATTGAAATCGCAGTGTATTCTTAGGTCGTTAGATTCTGATCTCGACAGCATTATACAATGGGGATATAAGAACCGCGTGGAATTTAATACTTCAAAAACACAAATCTGTCTTCTGTTGGCCATATGGCACTATAAATATAAATGAGACTTGCATCAAAAGAACTGAAAAGCTTTTCATGGTTCGTATGTGTGTTAAGCGAAATGCTTAAGTTTTATTAAACGATGGAAGAAATTGTTTCTGGCTGCCATCCATTAAGCATACATCCGCCCAAAGCTTGAGTATAATTCCTATGTTTGAGCTGGTGCTCGCATAACTCATTTAAACCTGTTGGCTAGAATCCAGAACATAGCCTTAAAACTTAATAGAAACACATCCATTAGGTAAACTTTTTTTTCCCTTGAACACCGTCGGAACTTCTCCTATATTTTATTGCTAAACGGCTTTTGGAAATACTCGGCAATGGTTATCAGTTTACCATTGAGCATAACACCAATATAGAGGTTCTTTCTTGATTATTTCGCCTTATTGAAAGGCTGTCAAGACCAATTGTTAATCGACAATTAGTATTAAATTTTCGAAACTTGACCTAATCACTCGTACCGTGTTACACCGTAATATTATTAGATTAGTCATAAGGTTGTATATTGACTGTGTACAAATTATAAAAAAAATAATCGGTTAATGTCATTTTGGAGTAGAATAGATCCGACATAGCATAATATGCATTTGCGCCTCTAAATATTTTTATCATCGGCTTGGACGGAAATATAATTTTTACTTGCGACTTATAGGTACTATAAGGCAAGTTAAAAAAAATCGAAATCGAGATTTTGATCAAAGTTGACATTACGATGTTAGCGAAGACCAAAAAAGTGGGTCTCGCAATTCTGTCTGTCTGTCTGTCTGTTTGATTACAGCTAAACGGCTCGGCCGATTTTCGTCAAACTTGATAGATATGGGTTTTAATTTTTTCCCCCGGATGTTTTTTGATTTGATTTTTTAAGACCAAAAATAACGGTACCTGCCATACGATTTTTTTTCGAAATTATATAAACATTTTTTTTTTCTCAAAAACTGTTAGACAGATTTTAAAAATAAAAATACAAAAAAATTTCATTTAATTAAAGCTTGGTATTGGATGAAAAAAAATTTTCGAATTTCAATAGCGATGAATCCACTGATGTTCATAAAATTCTGGAGTTTTTTGCTCAGTTTTTTGAATCATTGTATTCTAATATCAATCCAAACTTTCCTCAACCTCCTCGGAATGACCCTAGGGTAAATATTGGATCTATACACTTGGAATACTCTGATGTTTTAAGCGCACTTAACTCTCTTAAGCGAAATTCCAATCCGGGTGTTGATGGCATCCCTGCCATAATATTAAAAAGATGTTCAATTTTCGAATGATCTTTGTCATCTGGGATATTCTTAGATAACTGGAAATCTTCTTTCCTAATACCCATCTTTAAATCGGGTTCTAAAAATAGTGTTGAAAATTATAGGGGTATTTGCAAGTTGTCCGCAATTCCCAAGCTTTTTGAAAGTTTACTAAAATACAAACTCGATTTTCTTGTGAAAGAACATATAAATAGTGCTCAACATGGGTTTCTTTCGGGTAGGTCAACTATAACAAACCTGACTTGTTTCTCATCGTTTGTTGTTGATGCTATCGAAAATAAAAGTCAAGTCGATGCCATACTGACTTCAGCAAAGCTTTTGATTCGGTAAATCACAGCATTTTGCTTCTTAAACTTGAAGTTTTTGGAATCCATTCAAGCTTACTCAAATGGATTTCTTCATTTTTAACTGGCAGGGTTCAAAAAGTTAAGATTCAGGAATATACTTCAAGATCAATTAAGTGTACGCCTGGTGTTCCTCAGGGTAGTCACCTTGGCCCATTGCTATTTATAATATTAATTGATGACATTGTCAATCATATCAACTTTAGTAAATGTCTCATTTATGCTGATGATCTCAAATTATTTTCAAAAATAACTTGTACAGATGATTGTCTCAAGCTGCAAAAGGATCTGGATAATATATGTCTCTGGTGTAACTTAAACCATTTAAATCTAAATATAAAAAAATGTTTCATAATTTCCCTCTCTAGAAAACTTCATACTTATGAGTTTATCTATTCTCTTGAATCCAAGCCTCTTCAGAGAACATTAAAAGTGAAAGATTTGGGGGTTCTTTTTGACTCTAAATTTTCATTCTCTCTTCATATTGATGCTATATTGTTGCGAAAACTAACTCAATGTTAGGGTTCATTAAAAGGAACTCCACTGATTTTTCCGACCCATACACCCTTGTATCATTGTATACTTCTCTGGTTAGGCCAAATCTCGAATACGCGGATGTTATCTGGAATCCTTGTCAACAATTTTTATCGGATAGAATACAGAGAGTTCAGAATCGCTTTACAAGATATGTGTTTTACAAAATGCGCTGGAATTTCTATCCATGTTCCCAAGCCAGGCAAAGCTTCTTGGGTTTACAATCTCTTAAAGCCAGAAGAACAACTCACGATATTGTTTTTGTGCGGGATATTCTTTGCTACCACATAAGATGTCCTGAGTTACTCTCCTTTATGTTTATATGTATATGCCCCACCGAGGCCGTTGAGGGAAAGATCCCTTCTTTTTGAGTCCAGACATAGAACGAACTACGGAAGTAACGAATCAAATTCAAGGTCAATTGGAGAGTTCAAAAAAATTTAGGATCATGTTGACTTATATCTCTCCAGAGAAAAATTTAAGAATGTATTATACTATTTATTCTTAAGATATTAAGTATTTGTTATCTGCTCTTAAGTTAATTTATAAATTTATACTATTTATTTTTACAGACATGTAATCTGTTAAGCTATTAAGCTTGTAGATGAAATAAATAAATAAATAAATGGTTATTGAGGGTACCCCCCATGGAACACTTTTTTTATTTTTGATTTTCTCAAAAAAGGTACAACCGATTTTGATCATTTTTTTTTTTGCTAAAGCTCCCCAAAAACATACATAGAATTCCGTACTCAAATTTTCAAAAAAAAAATTTTTGGATTTAAGAAAAAACTTCAAAATTTTTTTTTTTAAACTCCATATTTCGAAAACCCCATGCTAGATTTTTTTTAAACTTAATAAATAAAAGTTTCGCAATATAATCTACAAAATGTGATAAAAAAAACTTCATTTTACCTAAAAATAAAGGTACCTACCATACAAATGCTAAAAATTTGAAAAAAATGGTTTTCAAAAATCTTTTTATCCCGAAAGCGGTGCCTAGAATTTTGATAACATTTTTTTTCTTTCAATTAATTTTTACGATCCTTAATTTAATAAAAAAAATTTTGAAATTAAGATTACAACTTGTACCTACCATAGAACCATTTTTTCGAATTTTGAATTTCTCATTATCCACATAATAAAAATTTTTATAGAGAAGCTTCTAAAAAGTCTAGAACACATTGCATTTCAAAACTTTAAATTAAATATTTTTTGGAATTTTTGAAAAAAAAACTACCTATTTTTTTCTTTTTTTGAAAATTCAATATCTCAGAAATGGCTCAATATTTTTTTTGCAAATTTAATTTTTATTTGAACAATAATAAAAACTTTATATTGGCGTACCAAAATTTTTTCTTAAAAAGCTTTTAAAAAGTTTGTATATAAACGCTTTTTTTTAAGAAACCACTACAACGACTTATAATTTTTGTTCTTGCATAAATTCATATTTGGATAGCATTCTGTTTTTGTCTCTTACTACTAAAAGCATTTAAAAAATGATGATAATTTTATCCTTATGAACAGTTTTTTCTAATAACATTCGTTTTAAAAATTCCTAGTCTATTACATAGGAGCCAGTTCGTGCGACCCAGTCGTGCATTTTATTTTTTCAGGCACTAAATACAGGTTGCGACTTATTTTCCAGGTGTATGTTTTTTTAATAACTTTTAAATTTATCGTAAAATTCGCATCGTACCACGAGTTTTGTGTGATGAGTTACCGTCTTGTTGAAACCAGATGTTCTGTATGCCCAATCCAATTGATCCAATTCCGGTACAAAAAAGTTTTCGAACATGCGGCTATAGTGCTCGCCAGTAACTTTTACAGAACTGCATATGGCATCCTCAAAGAAATATGGCCCAATGAAGCCGCGCCGCCGCCGCCACCGTCCAGGGGTAGGGTGCGACAGTATCTAACTGATGAGCCCATTGTCAACTTGCGGGAAACGCAATTTGAAGTTAAGGTGACTTGAGGTCACTTAAACCTTCAATTGCATTAAATTCAATCATTCCACTTGAACCAAAGTAATTTTCGAATTTTCATCAACTTCGTTGAAACAAATCACTGTGAAAAGTTACAGCTTCAAAAAACAATATCTTTAGTGTATTTGAACCTGTAACAGTTGAAGGCGGTCTCCTATACATAATTTACCAAAGAAATCATCTTCTGCGGCGAGATCTCTATTTGTTTAGAAATTGCCGGATTTGGGACTATCCCAATCCACACGGGGTACACCAAATGGCAATTCATGCGGAGAAACTCACTTTTGATGTGAATTGTAGGCGTGTGGTATCATAAGTCCGTACTTAATCGAAAACTTCGATGGTTTTGCCATCAATATCTATTTAATAGAACCAATGTCTTTTGGGATTTTACTACTTTACAATTGTTCTTGTCAGGCTTTCATAAGTCAGGGGCTTATTTCAATAATTCCAAAATCACAGGTGACCTGAAAGTCAACGTAATCTGTGTCATCCTCATGTATGTACCAGAGACATAAAAATTGGAGTTTTACCTATAAACCCCCAAACTATTATAATATTCAAATTGACTGCCGCTAGCTCCCTATCAAAAATATTATACACACTTTTCGAATAAAATCTCATTCAATCCAAAAATGAATAGATTTTTTTTATAAGAGATGTTGGGTGCTTACAAACAAACCAAACACAAGCTAATTTATAAACTACATAAAACTAAAACTTTGTTTTGACGTTGGAAAAGTCGCAAATATATATTTGAGGAGGGAGCCCCATGTGTGGTTAGAATAAAGATTAATTGCATGGAAGTAAAACGTGGAAGAATAACTTAATTGCTATTAATTGGCTTTTTGAATTGGTTTAGTGGAGATTTATGAGTATAAAGCTGTGCTTTAATTACTATGGTATTTTAAGTTAACTGGGAGTTATAGCTGCAGTAAGTGGTTTAATAATAAAGTGGTGAATTATTGGTAAAATATATGTATATAAAAAAAGTAACCATGTAAAATTAATATATGTATAATAGTTATTTTAGAATTTAAAACGACTCCACAGCAGACTTAGTGTGCTTCCACTACTCAAATTGATTCTGGAGAATCGAATAAGCAACATTTTTCGAAAGTCATGTTGAACTTATAAAAATGACCTTGTAGGTCTTGAAGGTCCGATTGAATGCATTATGAAGCTTCAAATACGAATGATCTCAAATACATACATGTTCTAATTACCAGGGCTATGTCTTGTCTGGTTCTGCATACAAGATCGTTGATTTGGGACTAATAATAAGTAGGCCACACGTTTCTAGATATGATGCTACAGTGTAATCCTTTTGAATTTTGATGTATATATGTATAAAATATAATGTTTATATGTTTTCAATCAAAATTTGCTTAATAAATAATTCTGAAGAATGGTGTTTTCACATCCGAAATGTCACAACATACAAAATAATAAAATGCACGAATGAACTGTAAAAATACTTCGGAATTTAAAATACTTTTATTATAAATTTAAAACCTGGATTTAATGAGATAAAAATGATCAAATGCATGAAATTTTCATCTGATTTCTAAAAAAGTATGAATTTATACAAACAAAGCTCAAAAATCGATTTATTATTAAAGTAATTTTTTATATAAGAAATTTCTTTAAAATTTTTCAAAAACAATATTTGGGATTTAGTAGTATACATTTTAGAAAATAATTTCATATATTTCATATTTCAAATAATCGTTCACACGTTTTGGTTTAAAAAAAAGGGTTTTTTTTTTCAAAAAAAAAAAAACAAAAAATATTTTTTTTTCGAATATTTGTATATACAATATTATTTTAAAATTAAGGGGGCTCCTGCTTCAAAACAATTTGGTTAAATTCGTTAGATCCGTTAATGAGAATGTCGAAAATCAAAAAAAAAGGTTCTATGGCAGGTACCGTAAATAATTTTTTTTCCCAAATTTGTTTTTTTGAGCAAAATGTAGTTCATATCCATAATATCACACTTATTTTGTTTTTATCAAAAGCGTTAGAGCCGTTTTCAAGTTAGGTAAGATTTTGCATTATGGGTGTATGGGGTGACCTTTAGTTTTGGAGTTAAAAAAATTCAATTTCTCCTCTAAGGAATCACCGAAGACCCTTAACTACCGAGTTTGAAGAAAATAGCTCTATTGGCTTAGGCTGTAGATCGAGATACAGACATACAGGCAAACAGACATACAGACAGACAGGTGGAATTGCCGGACCCACTTTATTCGTCTTCGCTATCATCGTAATGTCAATTTTGATCAAAATCTCGAGTTCGATTTTTTTTTCCAAATGCAGAACTTGCCCTATAGTACCTACCTATGTATATCGCAAGTAAAAAATTACGACAATTCACCTTGAGCCCACATAAGGACAAGCATTATTTATATAAAGAAAAGGTCACGAAAGGAAACATTTCGTGGTAATTATAGACATGCATTTGAAACGATAAGTACATTTTTTATCAAAATAATAAGGAATAGTTGAGCCACGATTAAAAAGTGCACAGTAAAATTTTTGGATGAAAAATTGTGAAGGATTAGTAAAGTTTTAAAGGAATCTAGTTACAATAAGATGAATTTGGCAGATAAGTGTATTGGCTTTTATAAAATTATTGTAGTTTGATATTCTTTCGGTTTTGTTATTTCGTTATTTCACTAATAGTTGTAGTTTTGATCCATGTGTGAATATGTTGATGTTGGTAGATATCATTTTTAATTTTTTCCCCCACACGTTTTTTTTTTTCTAAGAACCAAAAATAAATATAAAATAATAATAAATACGATTTTTTTCGAAATCTTATAAATATTTTTTTTTTCAAAAACTAATCTTGCTACAATTTTTTTTCTTTCGATTAATTCTTACGATTTATAATTTAATAAAAAAAAAATTAAATTTATACGAGTATATTACTGGCTGTACCAGTGTACCTACCATAGAACCATTTTTTCGAATTTTGAATTTCTCATCGACATAACGGATTTTAATGACATTTCTTATAGAGAAGCTTCTAAAAACTTTAAAAAACATTTCATTTCAAAACTTAAAAAAAAAAAGAAAAATTTTTTGAATTTTTGAAAAAAGTCAATCTTTTTTTGGAAAATTCGATATCTAAAAAAACGGATCAATATTTTTTTTTGTAAATTTAATTTTTATCCGAACAGTAATAAAAACTTTAAATTAGCGTACCAAAATTTTTTCAAAGCTTATTTTTTTAAGAAACCACTACAACGACCTTATAATTTTTGTTCTACATAAACTAATAGCTTTTGTATATAAAACCAGGAGCGTGATTTTGTTTTGCGAACGCTAGCCTGGTTGTGGCGCAGAAATTAGCGCTAGATTTTACAGTGGAGAGTAGATTAAGATACAAAACAAGTAGGTAGTAAAAAAGAGAATATTTTATTTTTAAATTTAGCAGAGACAAATCTAGCAAGTACTGTCCCTATACTTAAGATGTCGCCACAATTTTTCGTCTTCTTAATAGTACTATAAGTTTTATATACAAAGATAGTACTAACAAAAAGACGAAAGATTGTGACGACATCTTTAAGTAAAGGGACAGTACTTGCTAGATTTGTCTCTGCTAAATTTAATACTAAAATATTCTCTTTTTTACTACTTGTTTTGTATCTTAATCTACTCTCTACTGTAAAATCTAGCGCTAATTTCTGCGCCACCACCAGGGGCCCTATTTTGTAAAACGATTATCGTTGAAATTACTTCCTTATCGTTGAAATGCGATTATGTTTAACGAGAATCGTTTAATTTTAACAATACTCGTTAGTTCTAACGACTGCCATATAACTATCGTTTAATTTTCGTTTTATCGTTTCTTGACTTATAATTTTTTTTCATTTATTTATGTCAATTGTTGACAGTCCTAATAGTCGATAAGTTCGTTGCGCTTCAAAAAAACTGTTTTTTTTTCGGTTAAGCTTGGCAACATATTTTGTACGCCTTTTTCGTTTTACTTAATCGCTCTTTGTCGTGACTATCGTATTCCTCAGTATCGTTGACTTGCCGCTCGTTTCGTAATACAAAATAGGGCGCCGGGCTAGAGTTCGCAATACAAAATCACGCTCCATGATAATACTATAGGTTATATATACAAAGCTAATAGTTGCTTAAATCACATGGCATCCTGTTTTTAGCACTAACTACAAACGGAGTTGTTTTAGTCATTTAAAAAATTAATTTTATGCTTATGAACAGTTTTTCTCTAATAACATTCATTTCTGAAACTCTTACTGGCTGAACACAATGGAGACGGAGCTGCAACTGGAGCTGCAACTGGAATAGCTGTCAAAATATTCAATACACGTAAATTCAATGTTACGAACACAACACAACGCAACTGCAGTCGGTGCTGCAGTCGGTGCTGCAAGAGTTGGCGAACTTTTAACTTTTTCGTGCAGCATTTTTGACATTTCAAATTTTATATATCTGTCTGTGATTTTAAGTGTTGTTTTGTTGTATTGTGATTTCGTGGTTAAATTTTAATTAAAATAATGGACGAAAATCTTCAATTTCAGTGTCCATTTTATAGTTTCAATTACTTAAAATATTTACAATTTGCCAAAGATTCAACACCTGACCCAACAAATGACAACAAAACAAAGAAAGCTGTACAGCCTCATTGTGGGCACATAAAAAAAAGTACGTACGACACTTTTTGACAGCTCTTCCAGTTGCAGCTGCAGCTCCAGTTGCAGCATTCTATTGTGTTCAGCCAGTTAGTCGTTTACATAAGAGCAAGTTCGTGCGACCCATTCTTGCATTTTATTTTTTTTATTGTACTTAGATTTTACATTAATTTTATTTCTACTCAGTAGTTGATATACTATACTCTGTCCAACAAAAATATGCAGTCGTAGTCGTTGATTTTAAATGGACCATTTTTTAAAGCTCTAAAATCAAAAGCACCTCAACAGAAACCCAAGGAAAAAAAAAACTGAACCAGTTAGCAAGTGAATAAGGGTAACTCTGAATGCACATCAATATTTAATGGGGGTTGAAATTGAATATCACCAACAGCCATAGGCCACAGCAATTCAGTGCATACTCTAGAGCTGTGTAAATCGTTCATTTCAAATGATCGAATTGTTCAATAAATCGATTACGAAAATGATCCGATCATTTCAATCAATCGATCATTCAATAATTTTCATTTCACTGAAATGATTGAATACTGTTCCTATTCGATTTTAATTTCAATTTCGATGATAAGATTGACTTATGGCTTTAATAGTTCTCACAAAATATTCTATTACTGTAAGCCATAAATTGCCAAATAACATCGAATGATGCCTACTTTGTACATGGATTAAAAAGTGTCAAAAAATTTTAAGAAAAAGAGATTTTATTTGTTGCTTGGGAAAAGAGTAATTTAAGGGATTTCCGCTAACATTTGGTACGAAATACTCTTTGTACGTCAAAACTGAATTCGTGCTCTATTCGTCAAGTCATAAACTGTCAAATTCTATCAAAGGATGGCTACGATGTCGATGGATTAGGAAACGGATCCTGAAACATCAAATAACATCAGTTCAACCCAACAATTGTTTTTTCGGCCTAGAACATCAACAACCAATCCGATCAATCATGTTCTTCAATGCCGAGTTCAACCCAGAAATTACAGTCCACCGTCCGTTTGGCGTTCATAATCCACATAGATTGAATCGGAACAAATGGAATCGAGTAAATCATGGTTAATCGAGTCAACAGATATCGAAAATCGAGACTCATGGAAATGATTGAGATTGAAATAGAAAATCGAGAATCCAGAATCGAGAATCATCTAAATGATTGAGATTGAGATCGTTTAAAATGATTGATTTCGATCATCAATACTTTTCGATGATCGAATCAAAAAAATCGAATCGATCCTGATTGACACAGCTCTAGCATACTCAGATGTGCGGTCAATAGGACGTCGGGTCTGCGTCAGATGCAATCGAAAACTTACGGGCGCACAAACACTTTTTTATGGAGGAGTTCTTTCAATTTAGTATGGTGCAAAAATATAGCACGCTACTGATTTTGAAAAAGCTCTCCCATAAGACGTTTACTGCATATTTTTGTTGGATGAAGTATAGTTGTTGATATAAACAGAGACAGAGATCCGACTTGTAATACAATGCTATCTTTAAAAATCATTCATTGAGTTCAATTACTTTAAAACTTCAAATTTGCAACCACCAATTATCTTATTTGCATTCATTTCCATTTTTTGCACTCTTTTGTATTCCTTGCATTCGTTGAATTCATTTCGTTTTCTTTGCAATCTTTGCACTATTTTACTTTTAATTAAAATCCCGGACGAATCTCCAACAACACTTTTAGAGAATTTTAAAGTTAAGTAAAGATGAATTTCAAATGATTGATGAAACGTGTCAAGGTTAACCGATTTTAATAAAAATTTAACAAAAAACTCTTGTTATGTAACATTTATAACTTTTAAGATAGAAAAAGGACCAAATAAATTCAAACATTTTCAAATTGAGTGCCAACCTTGCGTACACATATATTTGACACCAATGTAAAAGATTCCAAGTTGATGGATTGGATAACCAAATTTCTCTTCTCTCAATCAAACTTGTATGTTTACTTTGATCTTTTATGCTAAACTAAAACCCGTCCATTGATTCAATATTTCTTATATAAAATTTATGAAATATATTTTTCCAATGACAACAAAAAAAGTGAAAACATCGAGTGACTCAATTAAACTTTTTTTTTATATTTTCTTGTAACACAAATTTAGAGAGTATGATTGGAAAAAAAATCCCTTTCATTCTTGAGAAAACGAAATTATTAAGCTCCATTCCTATTCCCTGAGAAAGGAAAGAAAAAAATCAGTTCATCATCAATTTCATTGAGAAATAAAATATCAAAGTAATATATCATGTTCTCTCGAATTATTGTCTTCTTTTCCCTTTGACTGTGTGGAAAACGAAGGATGAAAGGTCAAAAAAAAAAATAATGCAATAGGTTCATCAAAGTTTCTTAGAATCATTTTTCATTTTATAGCTTAGTTTTCTTTGAGTTATTTTTTCTAGGATTTTTAATATAAATAACTTCACAAGTGAAGGTTAAATGATTGATGACCTAGGTCAAGGGTCTTGTAATTTTGACTAGATGAGTGAGTGAGAATTTTGTCAAATTAATTGATTTTTTTCTTTGATGTTCTTAAGAATATTGTTAAATTAGCTTTTTAATGTAACTTTTCAGTCGACCCACTTATCCTCATCAACACTTAAGGGTTTAAAAAGAAATTTCACAGACAGTAAAGTGCCATACATTCATAGCGATTTCACAATAAAAATGCACATGCACAATCGAATATAATTGGATGCATTTACTTCAGACTTTTATGATTTTGATATAGATTTTGATGCATGAAGATTTTCTTGACTACCAAGTACATAAACCCAACAAAAGATGCGAATTTTCTAGAATACTTCATTCCGTATGAAATCATTTCATGTGGAAGTTAACTCGTAAAATGCCCTTGAAGAGTCTTTTAGAAGAATCATTTTAAGTCATCTGAACCAATAAATAATGTTTTTGCTTGAGGGTAATCAATTTTCAGGGTAGCTTAGTCGAAATAGCCTAAAGGTAAAACCAAAAAAAAGTACAAGAAAATTGACTAATCAATACCTGATCTAAACAAGATAGAAAAAAGCTACAGATTGTTTTCTTAAGATCACGAAAACCATTTACAGAAGAATTTAGAGAATTTAAAGGCTAGAGATGCTCTTTAATAACTGTCTAAAGTTTGTCCATATTCTTGTGCTATGCGGAGTAGTTAGAGTTTTATTTATATCCAATGCAGGCAAATGTGTGACCCTTAAGTCTATCATCAATCCCTCTCAAAACTTTTGAGCGACTGATTAATATTTATTTTTAAGAAGAAGCATTGGTACTAGACTTCTGTTTAAGGCTAAAGACGCCTACTGTAAAAGGAAATCGGTGGAAACAGCTCTTTATATATTGGTAAGAACCGACGAATGCTCCCTCCATCATAAAGAGTGTACTTCGGTGGTCTATCTTGATATACAGGGCGCTTTTGACAATGCAGACACGTCATATTATGCAATCGCATATGCACTGTCAACTCTAAATGTAGAAGGTTCGCTTGAAGAATTGATCAATCTAAGGCTAACTAGCAGGATTATTAATTCAAAGCTGGCCGGGTTTTCTTCAAGAAGATCTGTCATTAGAGGGACGCCACCGCAAGGCGATGTCCTATCTCCCTTTCTTTGGAATTTGGTAGCAAATAAGAAGTTGAGATATCTGGAAGCGGAGAGTTACAGAGTTATTTCCTATGCGGATGACAATGCTATTGCCTTATCAGGAAAGCATCCTAACACCTTAAAAGATCTCTTACAATATGCTTTAAACAAGCCTACAAACTGGGCCGATCGGTGTGGTATAGATGTTAACCCTCATAAAACAGATTTTATCCTCTTCTCTAGGAAATATAAAATTCTTAGTGTAGATAAAAAGATAAATTGGAAACCTTGCATTACAGAAAGAGATTAAAAGTTCACAGTGGCATTCTTCTCATGCAAAAAAATCCATTGGGAATCCCTTGGGGCTCCAAATTTGTCATTAAGAACGCTATACACCTTGGTAATCAGACCGATTTTAACATACGGCCGGGCGGGGCGGCGGGGCAGTATGGTGAAAAGCTGTAGACAAAAACACTAATTGCTCAAAACTAAGCAATGTATAAATTCTAAGGCTCTGTACTGGACATTCTGTTCTATCTAACATCCACCGATATGTTCGGCAAACAAATGGCTGAAAACACTGCTATTCTTCTAAAAGTCTCCTCCCAGTCGATCAATAATGAAATTGGCAACACCATCATTCTGAACTCATTTGGATAACTTCCAAGTAGCATCGATTTAACCATCCCTCAGATTTAATTTGATAAGAACTGTCCCTTCTAGAGAAATCTGGGAGGACATGGTAATCCTAGAAGATGATTCAATCCATTTTTACACCCACGGATCAAAAACTAATACGTGGTTGGTGGAGTTATATACGCTGACAGAAAAAATTCGAGTCTCTATTTTCATCTTCTCAATCAGCATTTTCCAGGCGGAACTTTTGGTGATAAAGGAAGTCCTGTTTTGATAAAAGGAAAACTCGATTTCAAATAACCATTAAATCTGTTGATTCTGTCTACCATTGACTGCCAATCGTCTCTGATGGATATAGCGAAGCCATTTTAGATTCACATCTGCTGGATATCGGAACAGAGATATTTGGCAATTGTAAAGCTGAAAAACTCGCCAAATGTTGGACAATAATACCATTATTACAAGATTTAAGTACTCCTACCGCTAAGTGTAAGCTTATGCTAGAGCAAGATTCTATACAGAGAACAAACCTTAGGTGGAACAATACCTGCTTGGTGAAAAAACAGATTTGGTCAATGCTGGATCCGAAGCGCTCGAAAGGTTTAATATTGTTAGCAGATAGCACATACGCTTCGTACGCAATGCGGCTTTGAATTTATTCTAACGCTTTCTGCAGAAGCTGCATTAACGAAGAAGAGGAGAAATCAATATCTTGCTTCATCCAAAAGTCGTAAACTTCCATCTCGGAGACCTCTACTACAATGATCTTAGTGATCTCGGAAATATATGTATATAAGCAATCTCGCTCGCTTCATAAGGAGCTCCAATTTATTGGTTTGACGATTAGGGAGAAAATCTTCAAGATTCAATGTGGTGTCACAATGACCCAACTCAAGGTCTAAGTGTGTCGGCTATCCTGCTGACAGATACGTCAACCTAACTATTATTTCGTAAATGTTTGTATACAGGGTCCCCTAGTTGGTCTAGGGCATTTTGGAATATGATTCTTGTGTATATTCTAAGAACAAAGTCGTTCTACAGTATTACTCGTATGTGACTATCTCCAATATTGATATCATTTTTCGGGGACTTAGAGAATAAACCTTAGAGGCCTCATTTGGTCTACCCAGACTCATGTCAGGGAATTTATTTTAAAGAAAATTTCTAAGCCTTTATAACTGCGATAAGATAATATTATACGCCATTGAGGTTTGGCATCAGTAACTAAATAATGAGCAATAGACTTGACAGATATCACCAAAACAACACGGCTGCCACGTGTCGCTAAAATATTCCCGCGCTAATTGACAAACTCTTATTTGCTCTTATATAAAAAAAATGTTGTGCAGAGGCCATTTTTACTTGCGACTTATAGGTACTATAAGAAAAGTTATGCACTCGTAAAAAAAATCGAACTAGCGAAGACTAAAAAAGTGGGTCTCGCAATTATGTCTGTATGTCTGTCGGTTCGATTACAGCCTAAGCGACTCGGCCGATTTTCTTTAAACTTGGTAGATATCATTTTTAACTTTTTCCCCCCACAAGTTTTTTTCGGTACAATACGATTTTTTCGAAATTTTATAAATATTTTTTTTTCTCAAAAACTGTTCGACAGATTTAAAAAATAAAAATACAAAAAAAAATTTATTTAGTTAAAACTAGGTAATGGTTGAAAACAAATTTCCGAAAAATGGCTATCGAGGATACCCCCCAAAGAACCTTTTTTTTGTTTTCGATTTTCTTGAAAAGAGTAGGGGAGAATGGGGTACATTTGACACTTAATTTTTAAAAGTCTGTATTTCCGAAAACTGTTGATGTATTACAATGCTTTGTTTTGTATTGGATTTATTGATTATTCAAGATTATGCTAACATATAATTTTCCACATTTTAAAGAAAAATATTTTCTAAAAAAAGTCATTTTGTCACCTTTGACTTTAAAAGGAGTACATTTGACAATGGTTGATTAAACCCCACATCGTGTGCATTATATTTCTAAAAGTATCAACGGATCCAACACGTCTGTTGTTTGAATAGTAAAAAAGTAAATTTTTGTTTTTAAACTATTTATTAAACAATATAACCAAAAAAATAAATCAATAAATTCACTTTCTAAAAAAAAAAACAACAAGAGTAAAAAACATAAATTATTTCATTTATAAACATAAAAAATCAGTCCATATAAATCTAAATTCAAATTTATCGATATCGACATTTTTTAAATAATTTATTTAATATATAATTTCCCAAAATCAACGTCAAACAAATATTTTTTGTAAAAGTCAAAGGTGCCCCGAATTAACTTTTTAATTTTTTTTTTTTTTTTTTTAATAACTAATATTATATTTTCACAAAACTGGCTTCAATTTATTGAACTTTAAGCATAGTACTATCATAATATTGATTCGCGATAAAAAAATTATTTTATTAGTTTCATAAATCGCTTACTTACCGATGATCAAAAATTAGATCAGAGACACAGAAAACACGAAAACACGTGGTACTCCGCGAAGAGTTAAAGAAAGGCTGCAAAATTTCATAACGTTTCTTTAAACCAAACTAAGCTTCTTCCTTCATCTTTTCAACTTTTCTTTTTTAAGGGTACGATCATACCGAAAAACGCAAAGTCAAATGTGCCCCGGTGTCAAATGTACCCCAGCTTACCCTACAACCGATTTTGATCATTTTTTTGTATGATAAAGCTCCCCAGAAACTTGAATAGAATTGTGTATTCAATTTTCCAAAAAAAAATTTTCTTAGATTTTCAATATTTCGAAAACACCATTCTAGATATTTTTTAAAATTGATACAAAATAGTTCCTCAATATAATCTACAAGATGTGAGAAAAAAAAATGTATTTTACCTAAAAATTAAGGTACCCACCAAACAAACGTTAAAAAATGGTTTTCAAAAAACGTTTTTTTCTCGAAAACGGTGCCTAGAATTTTGATGAAATTTTTTTTCTTTCAAATAATTTTTACGATTTTTAATTTAATAAAAAAAAAATTTAATTAAGATACATATATTACAGTTTGTAAAAAATTAAAAAAGAAAACATTGCATTTCAAAACTTAAAAAAAAAGGTATTTTATGAATTTAAAAAAAAAATCATTTTTTTTTTTGGAAAATCAATATTTCAAAAAGAGCTCAATATATTTTTCGGAGATTTAATTTTTATTTGCACCATAATAAAAACTTAAGGTTGGCGTACTAAATTTTTTTCTTAAAAATCTTTTAAAAAATTTTTATATAAAAGGTTATTTTTTTAAGAAACCATTACAACGACTTATAATTTTTGTTCTTGCATAAATTCATGTTTACAATGCATTCTGTCTTTGTCTCTGACTATAATAAAAGAATTTACAAAATTAATTTTATCCTTATGAACAGTTTTCTTTAATAACATTCGTTCTTAAAATTCCTAGTCTATTACATAGGACCAAGTTCGTGCGACCCAGTCGTGCATTTTATTTATTTTCGTTTTGGGGCCTTTTTTCACTGGGGTCGTATTTTTATAAGGTCAAATGTTATATACCTACTTCAGAAAGTAGTAAATCTGGTTTTCAGGATATAATCGAAAATTAAATATCTGTTCCGAACTAATTGAGAGATTAACCCTTTGAATCTATTCATATTAATCTACGAATTCTAACCACCCGTAATTATATAGATTTGAAAAACAAAGCAAATATAATAAGCTCCATATTAAATGAAAAATCCACCCTACTTTTTCTCACTCGCACATGCATACCATATAAAAGCCAAATTAAATAAATAAATCATGGTAAAGGTAGAGTGAGTACTCTCCGGATTCCGGAATGGCCTTTCGACGCAACAAACACTCAATAAAAATAGTAATTGATAGGCTATAGGCTCCAACGCCCGTCGTCATCGTCGTAACTAATTAGTTGGATCAGTTAGCTACACTAATAAATACTAATACTCTCTGTGCTCTGCACTCTGTGCAAAATCAATAAAAAAAAAGAGCATTCTCTAGCTTTGGGTGTTAGGTATAATGGCAGAGATAAATTGTACAACTCTTATTAATGGATGCTATTCTAACGAACAGACAGGTTTATTACTGTAGACATAATACACAGTGTTGCCATAGAAGTAATTATAAGAAATCCCCAATTACAGTAAAAATATTACTCAATTTACCATTATTGGATTTTTAAAAAAATGTCCCAAAGCTTATCCGAGCCGAACGAGTGATGAATTAGAAACCTTTAAGACCTTTCACAACAGAAACTTTTCTTTATTGGGTTCTAAAAACCCAGTTCTTATCATTTCCATTTGCATATACTTTCACTTTCAAGTAAGTGGAACCAAGCTAGCATTTTAACCTAACAGGTTAAGCTTTTTTACACTATCATTTAGAGTTTTTTTAAAGTTATTTCTGAGAAGAGTTGCGACGATAACAACACTGCCAGAGGGAAGATGGAGGGTGTCTTCCTACCAGGAGAAATTATAGCTATACCGCTCGAGAACTATATTGTACGATGATAAAAATGTCACCTTGCTGCGAGAGAAAACTTAGTAAGGAGCATACTCAAAGTTATCTGGACAATTTGGTTCGATGGAAGTACGTCCAACTACTCGGATACACCGACTACATTGACGACGTGTTGGACAGACCGTCACCATAAAGAGAATCTTTGGATTAAGAAGGCAATTGAGTAGCAAATTCCTCTTACTAGCAACTAAAAGGTAGCTTTCTAAGAATTTTATCATTCCGGTCTTTGTATATATTGTGCAGAGACACGGGCCTTGCCAAAAGTGGATGAGAACGTTTAAGAAGATATATACGAGTAAAAGTGGTCTTAAGCATTTAGTAAAAATTAAAGACCTATTTCAAAACTTTCTACGCTACCTAAGTTTTTCAAAAAAATTACTACTCAAAGGCTTTTCAGTTAAGGAATCATTATCCCCTTACCAACATGGGTTTTTAAAAGGTCGATTGACTTGCACAAATTTAAGCCTTTTTACAAATTCTTGTAGCAATCAAATAGAATTTGGTAAACAAGTTGATGTCCTATACCGAATTTGTTAAATCATTTGACCGCATACATCATGGTCCTCTCCTTCAAATATTAACAAGGTTAGGGTTCAATAAAGCTTTCATCAAATGGGTAAAATCATATCTATCCAATAGAAAGCAAATTGTAAATATAGAGTTTATATAGGAAAATAGACGAGATCAGGGATATATTTGAAGGTTCAAGACGTTATATGTGTAAGTGAGACATGATTTCACAGCAACATCACTAATAGTTTGATTTTTCTCAAGGGTCTTTAAGTACTCATGAACGATAGAAAAGGTCGGTTGGGTGGTGGAGTAGCAATTTCCATAAAGAATTCAATTAAAAATAAAATTAAAATTGTATCTCCTCCTGAGAGCCGTAAATTTCTGGCGCAAGTGAACGTTTGTCACTTGGGGTTGTTTATAGGCCCAACGCGTTTCATAAATTGGTTACCACTTAAAACTGTTTCTGAAGATAATGCCTTTTGCTTCACAAGTTTAATTCTTTGTGGAGACTTGAATAGCGATATTCTAACCGACCATACTCTTTTAATTATCATGAATGCTTTCAATTTGCAACCAGTAAACACAACTAGTCCCAAACACTTTTCCCAAAATTCCAGCACACTTCTTGACATATTTTTTGTTATTGATGCCGGGAAGGTGATCCTTTTTAACCAAATTGATGCTCCAGGTTTTTCCAAACATGGCCTTATCCATCTTTCTTTCAACTTCTGCCTCAGAAAACCTCTCAGAACGTTTCAGTTCCGAGATTTCGAGAATATAGACTCGAATACTCTTGAGCTTTGATATACGGAGAATTAATTGGGATAGTTTGTACTGTCAACAATTACTCGTTAGCAAGTTAAGTTCCTTCAAAGAAATTTATATCGTTTGTTGTGAAATATGGTGACTTTCCTTGGCATAGTCCTGAAATACGCAACTTACTCAACCTACGTAACTTGTGTTTCAAAAAATTTAAGCGTTTATAAAGTAGGTACCGGATGTCTTTCAAGAATATCGTCGTTTGTGCAATACGACTATTTGCTACATTTCTCCTGCAAAAGTGAGTTGGTACAAGAGTCGGTTAAGTCCCTCTTTAAACGGACGCAAATTGTGAAAAAATTTAAAGGAAATCGTCAACAAACCAATTAATTTTGATCCAAAGGATATTGATTGGAATGAGATCAACAATAACTTTATTTCTTCTATTCCCCAACCCACTAGTGCGTCTCAAAATCTTTCTGGTGAAGAGTTTTCCGCAATGTACTCTGGACCTGAATTTGGTCTTTCTTGTGTAACTCCTGAGGATGTAGTTGAAAGTTTCATTTGCTTGAAATCAAATGCCGCAGGTTTTGATAACTTACATCCAACGTTCTTAAAAGCCATCTTACCACTTATTTTCCCACATATTACGTATATCTATAATAATAATCTATAATTCTAACAAAAGGTATTTTCCCGTCAGAATGGAAAGACTCAAAGATTATTCCGGTTCCTAAAAACAGTTCGAATACTGAATTCCGCCCGTCACAATCCTTCCTTTTCTGTCGAAAGTTTTGGGAAAATTAATGCAGAAATACCTTACTGCCTTTCTTTCCCAGAAATCTCTTTTGGCTCCAAAACAGTCAGGTTTCAGGTCAGTTCACAGCAGTACAACGGCACTACTTGACGTCATCGAACAACCAAAAAAAAAAGCGTTAGACGACAAAAGAGTGACGTTTCTGGTTCTTTTAGGTTATTCTAAGGCATTTGACACTGTCGATCACAAAATAATGTGTCGAAAGTTACACAAAATGTACACAAATTTTCACCCGAAGCTGTGAAGCTTATTCTTTCGTATCTATCTGGCAGACAGCAAGCGGTTTCAATTGGTAGTCAGATATCTAATTTCTTTTGGAGTTCCCCAAGGATCGATACTTGGTCCTTCCTTTTTTTCATTATGCGTTAATAAAGTTCCAAAAATAATAAACCACTGCCACGAACACCTCTTTGCTGATGATCTGCAGTTACTGAAAAGTTGTTCAATTGGATTGACTGAGGATTGTGTTCAAAAGATCAATGAACCCCTCTCAGCTATTACATTATGATCAGTTAAATATGGTCTTACTCTAAATCCTCTAAAAATGAAATGTCTCGTCATAGCTAAAAGAAATATGGACTTGACTTACTTTCCTGTTATCCAGCTAAGTGGGTCACGAATTGATTATGTAGATACAGTAAAAAACTTAGGAATTTGCTTTAATAGGACCTTAAGCTGGAACAACCACGTTAATCAAGCGGTTGACAAAGCTGGCCAACTAGAAATTTCACCCCATTAGGAACTTGGAAAATGCTTGCGAAAAACCTTGTGGTACCAATCTTGACCTATGGTTGTGAAATCTTATGCAAGCTCGACAGCGTAAGACAAACAAAGCTTAATGTTGTTTTTAACAACGTAGCACGTTATATTTTTGGACTTAGCAGTTATGATCACATTTCATCATTTTCGAAAAGTATTTATGGTATTTCTTTTGATAACCTTCTAAGACTTCGTACCTTTATTTTGCTTTTTAATACTATACCTTTATAATATAATCCAGTTCTCTTTATCTAGACGCTCGAATCAAATAATAATTCGCAATCCCCGCTTTTCAAGTCCAAATTCACAGCGGCAGTTCTTTGTTAACGCAGCTCACTGCCACGCAATGTGCGAAATACAGATAATTTAGTACAATTTAAGAAAAATGTCTTTGAACATCATGCCACGTCCTAATTTGATTTTGGTCTAGACTCCTTTGGTTGCTGTTGGTCTCGCTGCTTCTCTGTTTCTTATCTTCTAAAATTTGTCTCTTCTTTTTTTATTATTACATTTAAATTGTCTTAAAGGATTTTTTTCTTTCATTCCGTTACGTTTTAATTATGTATGTCCTAAGTTAAGCTTTATTACCAAAAGATGTAAATCTTAAAATTAAGCTCTAAATCTACATCGAATATCTCCTGTTGAATTGCTTTCCTTAATTCCCTTCTAGGCCACATTCGAAACAGAAGTGAATTATTCCACATAGCTCCTTATAGGACTAAATGAACCAATAACTCCTTCTTTAAGACTTATTTAATTATTATGTTAGTACCAAAATTAATATAAAAATTACCCGAACAGACCTTTAGATTACAAGCTGTTACAACACCATTACTGAGTGCCGAATATTCACAGTATTACGTGTTCAAAGTACAGTGGGGAGCAAAAATGAGTACATGTTTTAAGAAAATGAAACAAATGGATAGAATTTTATGTTTTTTTATAAACAAATGAAACAAATTATTTTTACTATAAAAGTTAAGTGTATAATTTACAACTTAGGAAAAAAAAAAACAAACATGGCTTCAAAAATAACAGTTAATAAAATGTTTATTAATGGAAACCCCCATGTACTCAAATTTGCACGTTTCGCCGTTATTTCTTATTTAGTTAAATTAGGTACTTTGTTTATTTTGCGTTTCTTTAAAAATAACATAATGTTGCAGGAAAATGTACTGTTTTCATAGTTCTATGCCATTTAATTAGTGCTTAAAAATAAAATGTGATTTAACTTTGGCTTCTCTGTTTATAATTTTTTGTTACCTAATCAAACAAATATATTATGTATTTCTACTGCGAAAATTTTGGTTTTACTGCGATTTCTTGCCCAATTTACTGCGATCTGCGATCCGAACCCTGGTCACCCAGCAATCGCCCAGGTGTACAGAAAATGCTTACTGGTGCAAAGCACATTTAACTTTTTTTTATCAAAAGGACACTGCGTTGGCGGATTTTCATTCTCTCAGCACTTTTTCTTGAAGATATAGTCCTACTTCAAGTTGAGAAACTATGCTTTTTTCCGCATCAAGTACAATTTTTTTCATTTTTATTTATCTTTTCTGTAAACAGTGAATATTTAACGGGTGATTTTTTAAGAGCTTGAAAACTTTTTTTTAAAAAAAAAACGCGTAAAATTTGCAAAATCTCATCGATTCTTTATTTGAAACGTTAGATTGGTCCATGACATTTACTTTTTGAAGATAATTTCATTTAAATGTTGACCGCGGCTGCGTCTTAGGTGGTCTATTCGGAAAGTCCAATTTTGGGTAACTTTTTCGAGCATTTCGGCCGGAATAGCCCGAATTTCTTCGGAAATGTTGTCTTCCAAAGCGTGATCTGTCAAATACTAATGCATGAAAATCCTAACCTCAAAAAAATCACCCGTTAGAACTAAAAACGTATATAGCTGACAAGATCTGCACTAAGGAGGCGAGAATCTTTTTAAACTTTGACATTTTGTTATAAGCACATTTATTTCTATGACCAGTACTGCTATTCAAACAAAATCTGAAGAATAGCAGTAGATTGTAGGAAAAGCGCAGTGGTGCAGTAGATTTAAAAAAAAAGTGCAGTAGATCTACTGCTTTCGCAGTAAAGTTCGAACGCTGGTGGTGACGCATGGTTAATGGAGCGATCAATGCATATAAAAGACTGCAGGATGTCGAAATCAGCGGCGAAATTAATTAATAGGAACGTGAGTGAATGGACAGCTAGGAGAACCCTACAAAAGATTGGTTAAGTTGCAGCTGCTAAACAGAAAAAAACAGCACTGTCTACCAAAAATGTTAAAGCACGTCTTAAATTCTGCAAAAAACAAAAAAACTGAAGTGAAGTGTAGATAGTAAAGAGTATTTTTGGCATCGGCAGAATGGAACTCTTCAAAAGAAACATTTGAAAGAAACCATGAAGCATGAAGGTGGCAACTTGATGGTGTGGAGATGCCTTATGTCGTGGAACGTCGGTCCGCTGATTAAAATCGAAGGAATAATGAAGAAGAACAATTCTGCATAATAACTTACCAGAATTTCGAGACGAATGGGCTTATTCCACTGAAAAGATCATTTTCTAACAAGACTGTGATCCAAGGCACACTGCGCGAATTGTCCAGAGCTGTCTTGGAATCCAGTTATTTCCAACCATTAAGTGGCCAGCACCTATAGTCAAGATTTAAACCAGATCGAGACTTGTGGGAAATTCTCAAAAGACTCAAGAAACTTGAATGACTTATGGGAGCAAGTTTAGGAGCAGTGGCAACATATTTCACTTACTCATATCGAAAATTTAGTCGAGGGTATGCGCAGGAGAGTAAGAAGTGTCATCCAAATTAAGGGTTGTGGACTAAATACTAAAAAAAGCGATTCAAAAAAAAATTCTGAAACGTACAAATTTGAGTACACGGGGGTTTCCATTAATAAACATTTTACTTACTGTTATTTTTTAAACAATGTTTGTTTTTTTTCCCAAGTTGTCAACTATTTACTTAACTTTCATAATAAAAATAATTTGTTTCAATTGTTTATAAAAAATATAAAATTCTATCCTTTTGTTTCATTTTCTTAAAACATGTACTCATTTTTGCTCCCCACTGTATATTCAAAACCAATTCGTACAGTAAGAAAAGACATAAGATGATCGATCTCATTAAATTCCCAATAAATTCCAATCCATATTGCGGCGAACTCACATTCATTAAAAATTAATATGCGAAAGCAAATACACCAAATTGATTGTTTAAAAATCTAAAAATCCTCCCTTGGTAAGGTTCTTAACTTCTAAAAATGATTTTCCACCCAAGCACGTAATCATTTTTCTAATGAGATACAAAAATCTACAAAAATACTCACAGATGAATGCTCGTCGCAATTAAGCATGGCGTAGAACTCCTCGTCGGGGTTACGTTTGTAGCTGATAATACTATCAACTCCGCCGCTCATCTTGTTTAGATTTTTATTTTAATCCAAGAAATTCAACTCAAGCCAACACAACAAACAAAAAATACTCAATGACCGAGATTTGAATTTCAATGCCAAAACAACTTGCAACTGGTTCTGGTTTTAAAGCACTCACTATAGCTGAGCTACAAGTTAGTCAGTTCACTTCCACACAGTGCACTTTCACTTGTTCGGTTGAATGATTTGCGAGGGGGGCTGCGGTGCCGGGGAGGTGATAATTTGTATTTAATGAGCCGCCAAATGGGTTTTGGATTGGGAAAATTCCCACAAAACACGAACTAAAACTCAACAATCAACAAAAAAACTCAAACGATTCTAAGTTTGAGTCTCAAAACACCCGATCGTGTGTTATAACTGATTTTTTTTGTATAAGATGGAATTTAAATCGAATTTGGATGACCGTACAACAGACCTTGGCTGTAGAGCGACTCGTCAATGACTAAACTTAAGTGGCAATGGGTTTGCATTGAGCCCGTTTATGCGCAAACTTTTGCCTTTTTCCCGACTTGTTGGGAGATAATGGGGAAATTTGTCTCTTTTCTTCGGTTGAGTCTCTGACAAAGGAACGCGCTGATGACGATAATGATGGTGGGAATTAACTGAAATACTGAGACTGAGATGAGACTGTCTGTTGGTGCTGAGATGATTCGAGTGGGTTTGTGATGATGAACTTTTTGTTGTGCTTTCAGCGCACGAATTCGTTCGGTCGAGGGTTTTTCCAAGTCTCATATGGGTCATGCTCATAGGGGGTTTAATTATGTAGGGGGTTTTCGCAAGTTTTTTGCAATGTGGGTGTTTTTTTTTACAGGTTTATAGGTGGTATCTAGGATTTTTATATAGGTTAAACTTTCAATGAGCTTTCGGGTGAAAAGCTTTTTATTCAGAGTCGGCGTCAAGATGGTTGCTGAATTGCTGAATGTTGGGAAAATAAGCTTTTTCAACATTTATGTAGTTTCTTGATAATTTCTAATAATGGTTGTTGTTTTTGATAATTTATTGGAGACACTATGTCACACACCAACGGCAAGCTTATGAGTTGATTTTGAAGTCGAAAATGGTCGGTTGAATTTTTATTTTTTTTCTGGTAAGGGATGTAATAATCTGTACTTAAGAGTGTTCCAGATGAAATCACGACATTTTGAAAAAATCATTCAACAAGAAGTATAGCTTCGTTTCTTAAATCGACTTTGAAAATAAAATAGGTAGATACATGTGGAAAATAACTATTTTCAAAAAATAAAATAAAATAATTTGTATTGGTAAGATTTTTAAAAGATAATAAATTATCAACACTTAACGCTTGTTTACAACATTAAAAGTACATCAATAACCAACCACGGGGTTTATTTGAACCTCACGCTTTTTGCTCGTATGCACAACTAATTGATTGTTTTTTTTTTTTTAATAAGTGAATGGGTCATTATTTCTATTTGTCATTCATTAAATTAACACTTGAGTTTTCTAGCAATGTGTGTTTGGTTTTCCTAAAATGAAATGATTTTGCTTGAGAATAGTGAAAAGTTAAATACATATGATAAGGTGAAATAAGGATGGGATTAGGGAGCTTAAGATGGCGGATTAATGGGTTGCTAAGCCAAGGTTAGGAATCAAGGCAGGTTTTTCTTGCATCAACATAGGGTAAACTGCCCAATTGTTGGCACCCCCCAATGATTGGCACTTACAGTTTAAATTACTCGTATTAATAACATTTAAAAGTTTTCTAATAAAATCTTTTTAAAAATATTAGCCTTAACCGATTTCTGATGATTTGGCATCATTTCTTTTGGCCTCTGAAGTTAGTAGCAATTAAAAAAACGCTGTTCAAAATTTGGTATCAAAATCGCGCCAAATTTAATGTCAAACTTGTGAAAACCGTTAGGAAATAGGTGACATTGTAGCGTAATTTAATAATAAATTTAAGAGGAAAACCATTGTCAATGGCAGTTTTATAAAAGAATTAACTATAACAAAGATGTTAGTTCTTTTTATTTTATTAAAAATGTAGTATTTATAAGGGGTGTCAACTATAGAAATGTAAATCCATCAAATTTCCATTTATTGGCACATGCCAATCACTGGGTTGATTGGCACTTGCCAATCTTTGGATGCCATGCCAATCATTAGTAAAAGTGCCAATCATTGGGTTGATTGGCACTGTGCCAATCATTGGTAAATGGAAAAGTTACAGGTTTTTATAATTGTGTATCAATTTTCCTTACGTTGATAATACACTTTTTTATCAATCAATAAAAATCTAATCTAATCTCGGACTTAATGTAAACATAATGTAACTTAAAAGACTTAAATATAATTATAAAAATAAATTACCTTTTATTTATTCAATTATATAATAGAGTTAAACTATTTGTTTATTTTGTTTTTGTTGGTTTTAATAAACTTTAAAAAATTAAACAAAATCAATGTGCCAATCATTGGTTTGTTCAGTGCCAATGATTGGAAAATGGTGCCAATTATTGGTAAAACGACATTGTTTTACTTTTTATTAATTATTTATGAGTTTTAACAAAAAATAGGATATATAATGTTTTTAACTAAACAAAAATACAATTAAAAATCAAAAAAAAACTGTCGTTTCTTAATTCCCATAAGTTATATAACCCGAATAAGTGGTGAGTGACCTTAAGGTGCCAATGATTGGTCGGTTTACCCTATCAACAAAACACATGGTTTTACAGGAGCGGTTTTACTAGAGGTCAATAACTGACATTCTCCGTTGATCGTAAAGCCGATCAAGCCGGTGCTATCAAGGACTTTTCAAATGATTACAAATTTAATTCTTTTTGGAATGAGAAATTTTAATTTAAATAGGGAAACAAATATCGAAATTAAAGAGAATTCTTGGTTTGATTCGATCTTCTTAGAGGTTATTAGAGTCACAGAAGTAAGTTTCCGATGTTATAAAGCCAACTCTCCTGAAGAAAACCGGAATTAGTTCAAACAAGCTAGAAAAGCTTCCTATGATCATAATCGACGAACCCAATTTTGCATGACCAATAATTAAGATAAACACAACTACAATTTCACTGATCGCCAGCTCATCTTCTATTATTGTTTCATTCCAAATCTCCAAATCTTGACAGAAATTCAGCTCTTAATAAGTTTGATGCACTGTCTGATTCCATTTTCCGAATAAATTCCTTGTACTCCCTTCTTGCAGGCGATTCGAATGTACACAATTCAAGTTGGCTCCGCTATTTAGGACAGACAACGACAGATAGAAGATTATATTCAGATCTTTGCTGAGATGCACCACCGTACTCAGCTTGTAGATATGCCCACTCGAATACCACATGTTTGCTGGGCAAAAGTCCTAAGCTGTCGAGTTGTTTCTTACTTCTCACCCTGATAAGTATTCCATAACGGTAAGCCTTCGATTCGTCATCTTGGACCATCGTGGAATATCAGACAATTTCTCTTGCTCCATCCATCTAGTTAAAGAGATGCATCCCACTAGGAATGAATATTGAATATTGAGATGGGATTTGCACTGCAGTTTAAAGACCTATTGTGCACACCACCCACGACCGTTTGGCAATACGAGAAAGCCAGCTGTAACAGTATAAATAATTTTTTTTTTTTTCGAATCTATATTTGGTCATTAAGTTTTCTGGATAGTGATGTTGATGTCAGTGCCGATATGATGCATATTTTGATTCCTTACAGAATTAAGACTGTAAACCCTAAAGAAAAGTATTGGTTCGATACAAGCTTTAAAGAATTTTCGGGTTGAAAGAAGTAAGTTTTCGCTCTTATAAAGCTAACTGAAGAAAGTAAAAAAACCATAAACATGTCAGAAACCATCGCAAAGCTGCTATAAAAAAGTCGCAGTCTGTTCAATAAAGTTGATTAGCAAACAACTCAAAGTTGGAGCAATTATTTTTTCATTGGCTGATTGTATTTTCCACAGTAGACAGGCTGAACGAATTTTTGGTCGCCTGGCTCTGATTTCTTAGGGCATCGTTGGTAGATAATTTTTTTGAAGAAGAAGAAGAAAACGAAGAAGAAGCTCCCACGCTTCAAAACCATGTTCTAATGAAATAGCTGCACTACACGAATGTGCAATACTTTACTTTGCTCAATATATTATACATATTATAATATTCCCTCCCACTGAGATGTTCAGACAATCAAAACCAATGTTAATCGGCCTCTCCTTTTAAATCCTCTCCAAATTTCTTAAACGATGGCACTGTGCTCATACATTTTGGGGGTAGTCATTATCCCTTTAGTGCACGCAAACTTATAAAAAAATCAAAACAAAAATAGGATCGATGTTTTGACAGTCTGTTGCGGCCATGTTTTTTTAAAGGGGTATGTCTAGGGTTCCCAACATAAGCTCTAAAAAAATATAGTACAATCCCAAAAAATATAGTACTTTATGAAAAGAGTAAGAAAAAGCCAAAGATATTTTTGTTATATATTACTTTTTATAAAATCTGTATTTTTTTGCACTTCTTGCATCATTTAACAATTTTTTGTTAAAAATGAAAGTTTCATAAGCCTTATCACAATCATTTTTTAAATTAATAGATACCAAAAGTCCATTTTTAATTAAAGAAAGATTCGCTCTGTTTCTTTCTTCACGTCATTTAGAGTTCATGATTGAAAATATTCTCTCCGTGAACGCCGAAGTGGCAGGAATGGAGAGTAGGAATGAAATTAGCTTAAAAATATTTGGCAGACCGTGTTCGGTATTTTGAAAGATATTAAGCCATTTTTGATCAGTAGTTTTGTCGTTAAACTCCCTTGAATTTTTAACTCTTGCAAAGATTTCATTGAGAATTGTTATTTCGCAATAAAGTTCGTCCATCTGGATTTTCATTCTTTCTTGTATGTTGAGAACTTCTAATGCCATCTCGAAATCATCAAAAGAAAGCTCTTGTTTTAAATTAAATTTTTGAATTTTGTATAACCAATTGTCCTCTTGAAAATTGAACCATTTATTAAGGTATTCCAAACATTTATCAGAAAATACTATAAAATTTTTCTTGATTTTATGACTTTCTTCGGAAGATTTAGCTTCTAAAGATTGCAACATTTTTTTGGTTTCATAACCAAAGAAACAGTCTTTCTTCCGTTGTTCAAGTCCAATCTTTAAGGTGGACATAATGTTAAATAAATCTAATACCGTGATGTTGTCACCTTCAAGTTTTTTTACAGCTTTATTAAAATTATGTAAGAAATGGCTAGCAAAGTTCAAAAAGATTTGAACTTTAACGTTCCCATCAGTTTCATGCATACAGAAAACATTTTTGATATGGGTAGGGCATTCTTCACCTAAACTACTGAAATAATCAGTCAAAGGCTTCCAATTCAAGATTATATTGTCCACACAAGGCAGCAATGAGAGCCACCTGTGCCAACATGTCGTTTTAGCTCATGCCATTCACCTTCAACAGCCTCAACAAACTTTTTCAGTTCTTTTCTTCGAATTGCAGACGAAGAAAAATGGCTGTAGGTATTTAATACATACTATATTTTTGACATCAATTTGTAAAAAGTTCATTGCATATTTGACTGTGTTGTGAACAATGTGTGCGTGACAATTACCCTTCACTAAATTAGGAACTAGATGTTCTATTTTTTTATACAGGGAATGATGGACGCCAAAGTTTGCATTGGTATTGTCCGCGCTTAGACCAGAAACTCTTTCAAAGGAAAGATTGTGTTGGGACAATGAATTGTTAATGGCATCAAACATCCCATTCAACATCCATTTCATTCAAATCATTCAAAACATTCATTCGATGAAGGATGGAACAACATAAAGCCCCTTTTAGACGATCATTTCAGTTTCAGCTTCAGTTGAGCTATCAGTTAAGCTTTCAGTTAAACTGATGTCTAAATATAAAAACTGAAGCGTTTAACTGAGACTAAAACTGAAACTGATGAAATTCTCATAAGTTTTCAGTTCAGTTATCAGTTAAACTAACGTGTAAATACTTTTTAGTTTAGTTGTCAGTTCAGTCGTCATTTCAATTTTAGTTTGCGGTAATTTATTAAGCGACAAAACTATAGGTATTGCAATAAGGCTAGCCGCGCACTAGCAATTTTTAGTTGCGAAACTGCTTGGTTCGAGCAACTAAAAAGTTTGTGTTTTGACACAAACTAAACGATTGCCTAAAATAAGTTCGCCGTTTTATTGAACATATAATTATATGCAAATTCACCGACATTCAACCAAACAGTTCATCTGTTTTCTATAAGTAACCAAACAGTTTCGCAACTAAAAATTGCTAGTGCGCGGCTAGCCTAAGGCTTTCATCGTCCGTTACGCAATGTATTTCCTCTGATTTTCGACTGCTCACAAGTAAAATGAAAGCTCAACCGAACACTTTACTGATGTCTAAATACACTGCCTTTTTTAACTGAACTGACAACTGAACTGATGACTGAAGGAACAACTGATCGTCTAAATACACTGCCTTTTTTAACTGAACAGAAAACTGAACTGATAAGTGAAGGAACAACTGATCGTCTAAAAGGGGCTTAATGTAGCTCGACATAAAGGAACTCACCTGGCCAATACCACTTTTTCCAATAGCAATTGTTATGTTGCATGGTATGCACTTTGCATTAAATTCATTTTGGGGATCTTTTGAAATAAAAACATATTGCTTTTCCCATTCTACTTTATATTTTTGCAGTCTTTTTGTAAATTTTCGCTTTTTAGTGGGAGTTTGTGGCACGATGGTACTACTTGTACTTGGACCACTTTCGTCGTCACTTTCTTTTTCCATTAGCACAACAATTATTAACACTTTAAAGACACAATTAATACTTTAGACACAATTTTGTGAATACAAATCCGATTGAATAGCCAAAAATTAATAAAGAGCAAATAGGTATTAAACGAACACAAATCAGTTGTAAATGTAAAATATCTCATGGCTGTCAGCTTTGACAATGACAGCAAGACTTAGACGTGTTCAGATTCTTGAGTGATGAAATGAAATCTTAAGGTGCAATCAAAATGGCAGATATGTATGATATTTTTTTCAGCGGGTTAAAATATAGTATTTTTGCGTACTATATATTTCTTCAACAGTTATAGTACTCAAAGCCAAAATATAGTAAAATACTATATATTATAGTACGGTTGGGAGCCCTAGGTATGTCAAATATGTTGTTTGAACACTGATACCAAATTATCCGCTTAATCAGGTGATTAAACTTGATAAAAAAAAATAAGCTCAGTTTATCTCGTACCCTTCGATGTTAGCCGACTCTTAGACATAAATTTAAATTTTAACGACGGAAACATAAAGATCGACCAATATTTGCGTCTTATAAAGGTACCTGCTGCCTGGGTAAGACTCAGGTTAAGGTGACTTGAACTTTCAATTGAATTCTATTCAATCACTCCGTTTGTGGTGTAAAGTTTCCATTCAAACTTCCCAACATGCTAAACTAAATTAACTTAGTCGTGAGAACATCAATTTGCAAACTCAACGTAAATTATTTAAAGTTGATGTTCCCACGATGGGTTTGCTTCTTATTTGGGAATCGACATGTCATTCGCTTTTTCCCCAATTTGAGCAAGTCAGTCTCTAACCAACCTACAAACAGAATTATTGTTTTTATTCATTCTAAGATTCATCGTCACACGTTTAAACAGAAGAAATTTTCTTCTTCTTCGTTGAAGACGAGTTTTCATTAGTAAAGGGAGGTCCAAATACAAGTTTCTTTTTAAAATGCAATAAAATGAACAAAATTAATTTTCTTTTTCATGTATTATGGCTTAATTAGTAAGAACATGCATTCCCATTAATTATGGAGCACAATATTTTTCAAGTGGCTGCCTCGGCTGCAATCTGTAGCTCACGGATTTCTTCAATGATATTGGCCTTAAGTGCTTGAATTGTTTCACGATTGTTGGCATAACATCATCGGTCCTTCACGGTTTCCCAAAAAAAAAAGTCCAAATGGATCAAATCGCAGCTCCGAAGCGGCCAATTGACATCGATAAGACGGCTAATAACACAGTTTGGGAATTTAGTGCGCAAGAGATTGGTTGTGTCAACAATCCTCATCAAACTGTCACTCTCTGTGGATGCATTGGCTTCTGGACAATAAAGTACGGATTTTCCGACACCCAGATGAAAATGCGCCTCATCAGAAAAGATGATTTTTCGCCCAAACTGCGAAGCGATAACAAATCGGATGGTCGTGAGTCTTCAATTGCTGAGTCAATATTGGTGATCACTAGCATACCAGCCTCACAAAGGGTTAATTTTTGATGTGGCCGCGCGGTGTGATTGTTCCATACTTCTTCGAAAATGATATGGATAAGGCATTCACCGTCAACGAGGAGCCCTACAAAACAATAATAACCAATTGATGTGAACGACATGTGGTTCCAGGAGGAGGGCACTATGTATCACGCGGCGAAGGCCACAAGGACATTCAGAGTGCAAGCTTTGAGGACAGGGTTATCTCTCGTAGAGGTCACGTGAAATTTCCGACAAAAACGTACGATTTGACCCTGTTAGACATTTTTTTATAGCATTTTCTAAAGACACAAGACTATGGCAATAAACCCCAATTCCCCGATTCCAGTAAAACCAGATTAACCCAGTCTATTGCCTTAATTTAGCCAGATTTATGCGGCAGAGTGTTTGTAAATTGGAAATCTCAGATTCATGTCATATTTCATATACATATAATGGCATACATTGGTCTTTGAAAAAACAAAAAATCTCGTTAATATCTCGCACAAGTTGGCTTGTTCGTATTTCATCATTGAACCATCCTTACTGGAAAAGTTCGGATGAAATGGGAAGTGTTAATCCAATCGAGAATGACCATGAAACGTGGAATAAAGAGTTTTATTTTTTTGCCGACAGCAGTTTTTGCTGGTATTAAAAGTATTAATATCCTTAGACAACTGAAACTACCAGCCCTATTGCCAATTTCAATAACCAAATAAAATATGAGATAACCAAATGGAAAAACGAAAAGGTCAATGATGTCTATTGTAGACTGAATACGAGTTGAAAAAGGCAACGTATCTCAAAGCCTTTGACAATGAACGAACGATATTTTGGAGCTTTGTTGTATTGAGAGTTGTCCACTGTCAAATATACACCGGCAGCTCCAATTAAAGTCCAGGGCATGGCCGTGGATAATACGACCTAGTGATGTCATTGATACCAAGAGTATTTCGCACTGGATGTAACCTAATTGTGCATTTAGTCATATTTTTTTCGTAGATTTTGCATTGGAGTTACAAGTAAAAAAATTATCCTAAAGTGTATTTCAGTGGATTAAAAAATATCGGTTGAAAATTTCGTAGTCTCGCTTAAAATTATGTACGAAGTGGATGATCTTAAATTTTACGTAGGTAATTCTATTAAATTAAATTATTTAAAATAAATATTCGAAAAGATTAAATTAACCGAAAAGCCTTGTTATGATTCTCTGTGTGCAAGTCTTTTGATGCTAATCGGGTTTAAGTTAATTAAGTAGAGGCTATTAAAACTTATTTTAAATAAATGGGATATTGTGGAAATTCAAATGGTAGTTCATGTACTTCAACCGATAAGATTGGCAACTTCAATCGAGTAAGTTGGTTAAATCAACAGAGAAAATTAGCTACTACAACTGACTTAAAAGGGCACTTTAATTCATTAAAGGGAATTCGGAAAGTTGGTTAAAGCAATGGAGTGCTTCAAATGTTTTTAAACCAGAGCCTTATGATCTAATTAGTGCAATAGATCTGAAAAAAAGAGATACAACCGCAACTTTTTCGCAAACCGACGGAGCAACTTTCATCTTGGCTGACGTTTTTAATAAACAGAATAGCCTCTATTGGGACATTGAAAACCCAACTACATGGCGCGTTATTTGAGCCACGGCGGCTTCATTGGGGCATATTTCTTTGAGGATGCCGTACACAAGAACAAGACTGGTATCATTTACTGACGACCGCTGTTGGGACATTTTGGAGAACTTTCTTGTATCCGAATTCAATCAAACTAGCCGACCCAGCTCTCGAAATTCGAGTGCAAATTTATTTATTTAATTCATTACCATTCAATAAAAGAAAGAGAATTCATGCGATTTTTTTAAATTGTTGAGTCCAAAGGAAAACAGTTAATGGTAAACAAACTTTCAAATTTATACACATTTTCGACACATTATCAATTTTTGTTTCAATTCTTTCATGTCATTGTCTTTCAGCTGTTGTTATGGCTATAATATTGGAATTGAACACACGTCGTTGCAGTGACGTCAACCTGTGAATTTTGTGTTACATACTTGTGATTTTTTTTTAAATTCACTCTCATCATTTTTTCACGCTCCTAAAGAAATATAGCTAACTTCAAAAACATAAATTCAATTGACTTTTGTAAAACTTTTTTTGTTGCACATCGATCGGTCAGCTATTTATTGTCAACAAAAAATTACATAAATGGAAGTGTTCCAAAAATGAGGTAGGTTTGAGGTTTGAGCCCATGGAACGCTTTCAGCCATGGAGATTTAAATTTGTATCGTAAGTCATGTTCGTCCGCATTTTTGACGACGCGACGTCTCACGTCTGCATTTTCTATCTTCTCTCTTTCCCTGACAAATACATTTCGAGTATTTTGTATTCTCTTTTTTCGTAAATATTTAAAATTCAAATGCAGACAAATGTAAATAAGTTTTGAAAATAATTGACTTATACAAATACGCAGAGCTTACACTTTTGCATGAATACCCCTATTATTGAAAAGCCATAATTGCAATGAACTTGAAAAGTGAAAATGTTAAAAAAAAAATTGGTCTCCTTTTCCAACTCAATTTAAAATTTTATCACCCATCTCAAAAACCCAAAAAGCAAATGTTTCACTTTTTAAAAACACTAAGGCTATAGGCGCGCACATTCCAATTTTGGTTTCGCAACTGCTTGGTTCGAGCAACTAAAAAGTTTGTGTTTTGACACAAACTAAACGATTGCCTAAAATGAGTTCGCTAATTTGTGTAACATATAGTTATATGCACCTACGCGGACATTCAACCAAATAGTTCATCTTTTTTCTATAAGCAACCAAACAGGTGTGCAACTAAAAATTGAATGTACGCGCCTAGCATCTTCTTCTTCCTTTGTTTCGGCGCTGTTATGATCTCGATGTCGAGGGGATCATAACTCTCCCACGTATCTGCTTCACACTAGTGATCCGCCTGTGGGGTTCGCCGGGTTGACCTCAGAAATCAGAATTTTCCCGCCACTTCATCCACCCTACGCTTACGCGATGATTGATATCGTCATCACAAGTAGCTTCGTTATTTATCATAGACCCCAGATATTTAAACTTTTCACACTTGGGAAGCACTACTCCATTCAAATAAATGTCTGGAATAGGCCTGTGTGGATCAGAAAATGGGCAGCATAGGTATTCTGTCTTTTTCGCGCTTATGCGGTACCCACTTCCTTCTAGAACATCCACCCATACGTCAAGTGCTCGTTGTAGGGATATCGGGTCTTCACTTATGATGGCTCCATCGTCAGCAAAGAATAACTGATGCACTTTTGGATCCGTTACTTTGCCTTCAAGCAGGTAATCAAGAACTGTAATAAAGAGCAGGGGACTCAAGACACTTCCCTGGTGTACATCTACTGTGATTTCAAATTCTTCGGTGACTCCAGCTGCGCATCTTACTTTAGTAACTGCTCCATCATACATGTCCATAATTATCCGCACATAGGTTTCTGGAACTCCTCGTTGCCTGAGGGCCACCCATATTAGATCTCGTGGTTGCCGATCGAATGCTTTTTCAAAATCAACCAATACGACATGCAAATCTTCCAAAGAATCCCGATGTTTTTCCATAATTATTCTTATACTCTGGATTGCATCCGTGGTTGACTTACCCCCGACAAACCCGCACTGGTCATCAGATAGCCTAATTATTTTTCGCAGTCGGCTACCCAAGACTCGCTCAACGATCTTCATGGTGTGTGACATCAGCTTAATCGAACGGTAATTATCACAGCTTCGAGTATCACCCTTTCCTTTATAAATTGGAAGAAGGTAACTTTCCCTCCATTGATTAGGCATGCGATCACCTCGTATAAGTTTGGAGACAAGAATCATGAGCCATCTAAACCCGATGTCTCCCATCTTTTTCCAAAACTCTGAGGGTATTTCGTCTGGGCCAACAGCTTTTCCCTTTTTGGAGTATTTTACCGCCTCACTAACTTCTCCGACTGTGACGTCGGATACTTCGCTTAAGTTAGGTGAAGCTATTGGAAAGTACAGCCTTGGAAATTGTTCGTTTAGAAGTCCGTCACAATACTGTCGCCACCTGTGAAGAATTTCGTTGTCTTCCACAAGAAGTTGGCTTTGAGCATTGTTAATGAACTTTGGCGAACAAATCTCCTGGGCATTTCTTCTTCTTTGAGCGGCTATTTTGAAGATAGTTGCGCCCTTATTCGTGTTTTGCCGTAGCTCTTGAATAGCACCAGCTGTCGGGGTAGAAATTTCATCCAGCTCCCGATACAGGTTTTCTGTATTCTTTGCTTGAATTTGGGCGCACTTCTTCTTCGCTTCTTTCTTGCAGTTTCTATATTCCACTTCGAGGCGTGACTTTTGCTCTGTATCATTAGAGGGGCACTTCGACCAAGCCTTAAAAGCCATTCTCTTTTTACTTATAACTGATTTAGCTTCATCATTCCACCACCATGTTTCTTTGCCTTGTTGGTTGTGTCCTTTTGAAACCCCTAACAGTGTTTTGGCTTTTTCTTTGCAAGTTCTCTGTAGGAGATCCCACATACTTTGTGCTGTACTCTCTTCATTTCGAACTATATCGGTGTTGTTATACAGAAAGTTTTGCATATTCGAAATGAAAGCTTCGCCTTTTTCCTTATCCAGATTATACCATTTGATCTTCCCAAAAGTTTTTGTATGTTTGTTGTCGTTCACTGTCTCCATAAAAAATTCTGTCAGTAGGAGACGGTGTTGGTGGGCGATCGCTTCTCCTAGTATCACTTTGCAATCTTTTACCCGGGGTTTCATGAAACTAGATACCAAATGGTAATCAATCTGGGTTTCATTTCCACCACTGCTGTAAGTGACCAGGTGTCGGCTTTGTTTGACGAACATGGTATTTAGTACGATAAGACCGTATGTTTTGCACATGCTCAGGATGTCTTCACCAGGAGGGTTCCTGGTGCCGTATCCGAGGCTTCCATGGCAATCTTCATAGTCTTCGTTTGTCTTGCCAACATGTTCGTTCAAATCTCCGCCCACGAACAAAAACTCTTCCTTTGGGATGTCCTTAAGTAGATTGTGAAAGTCTAGCCAAAATGCATCTTTTTCCACCTGCTCACATCCAATTTGGGGAGCATATGCAGTGACAATATTCCACAACTTTCCTTTAATTACCAATTTAAGGGACATCAAACGGTCGCTGGATTTCGAAATGGTGAATACGCTGCCTAATAGATGTTTTGCATCAAGGATGATTCCGATTCCGTTTTTACCCTTTTCCGTTCCATAGTAGAACATCTTATAGTATTTTGTCCTCGTATCCAAGAAACGGGCCCTGTTTCCCGTGTTTCGCCATTTTGTTTCTTGAACACATAAGATGTCCACTCGCCTTCTTTTCATCATCTCTTCCAGCTCGAAGCTTCGACCTATCATACTGCCAACGTTCCAACTCGCAACTCTCAGATTTTGTATAATCTGCGGCATTACTTTGCTAGCCCCCGGAATCCGTCTAGCTCTGACCCGAGCATTGCTGCTCGGTCCAGGATCAGTACCATGTGTAACAATGGTAGTGCCTGGCGGGGTAGTGTCATTTCGGACGAGTACTTCCATAATGCTTGAATTCACAAAATCCGTTGTAAGTATCGACGTGTGCATGCTCCAGTTTTGTATTTGATCTCTCTTTTACGGCACCGGTGATCTCCAGTCGTGCCAACCCAGGCACTGGCATGCACACTTTTGGGAAAGTTTATAGGTGTTACGTGTCGCTAGGTTCACCTTGCTGTTTGTGGCCTAGATGTATTTACTCCTTTAGTCGCCTTTTACGACAAGCGGGGAGGCGCTGCAGGAATATTCTAACCCGTCCCTGCACAGGGGAATGTACGCGCCTAGCATAATACATTGAATAAATTGCTTCAGAAAATGACCGATAGAAATGTCGCCAAACTGAAAGCAACAGATGTCGCTAGTGTATGCGTGTATTCTTTTTCATTTTTTCACTTATTGTACTTTTTGCAAAAATTGCCAATTGTAGTTAACGCTTGATGGTTTAAATGGTTCTACCTTTTTTACTTTTTCACTTTTTAGAAACAATATTACATGGAATACATTTTTTCAGAAAATCACCGATAGATATCTGAACTGAAATTGTATGATGTAAATTATACGCTCTATTCAGGAACAGATGTGGCTAGTGTATGTGTGTATTCTTTTTCATTTTTTGCAAAAAGTGCCGATTTTAGTTAACGTTTAATGTTTCAAAATTTTATTATAAGAGCTCAAATACTAAACAAACACATGCCTAATATTTATATTGATAATATTTCTTCATTTAGGGAGATTAACATTCAACAACAACAACATGTTCATCAACTTCTGTCGTGTTGGCGGATTTGTGTAATGTGAACACCACTGTGAACCCACCTTAATGTTTCGGGTTCTGGCTTTGAGTTTTGGGTTTTCGCTGAATGCTTTCATTTTTCATATTTATGCCCCTTCAGAACATTTGGTTCCATCCAGACGGTGTCATATCACACACAGTTCGTGGAACGACTCGAATTTTACGAGGATATTTTCCTGACCGAATAATGTCGAAAAGTGGTGACATTGACTCTCAGGATCCCCAGAAGGAAAAGATGTATCCCAACAAATTAACCACAATCTCGATGCTTAAGAGCATTGGAAACGAAATTGCTGAAATTACAACAGAAGTCAGCGAAAATGTTATGAAAATTTGCTTAAAAGAGCTCGCCTTTACGCCACTGCCAGAGGTTTCTATACTTGACCATTTAAATCTAAAACCAAACAGTGCCTTTCCCTTTTTAGTGGAACTCGTGTAGATTGTGATCGTCCGATATTCGACAACTTGGCTTGTTGACGAACCCAATTCTCATCGCTGAATATGATTTCTCAGACGAAATCGGCGCCAACTCCCAACTGCTCAAGAGCTCAGTTAGCGATCACGCGTCGTTATCTATGGTCTATTGGTTCAGTTGAAGTTGTACGAGGAAAGGCCCAAGTTATGACGCACAATTCGCTAAGTTGTGGTCTGCAAAAAACTAAGGTCTCGTACGCGGCGCGAAATTGACTGCGGTGATATTCAATTATTCAGACACAAAGATCACATACATAATAATATTATAATAATACTCGTAATAATTTTGAAATTAATTGTTTTTCGTTCGAAATTTTCAAGTTAGAAGGTTTTTCGTCCGAGATTTTCGAGTTAGATGGTTTTTCGTCCGAGATTTTTGAGTAGAATGTTTTTCGCCCAAAATAATTTTTCACGAAATGTTTTTCGTCTGGGGCGTCGATATGTCGAAATTTCTTCCAAGTTTAAAATGCCCCCAGTGTTCGAAAAATTTATCAGAACATAACAATGGACTGTCAGTGATCTTCTGCGTGGTGGAGAACTCGTGCAGTTCAATATGATGTGAACGTTGCTCGAGTGCAAGCAAGTATGGTTCAAACCTTCGAATTTTACGGCAGTTGCACCTCTTTCCATATAAGATTCAATTGGTTCAGGATTTGAAAGCAAAGGATCCACAAGTACGCCTTCAGTTTGCTTAGCGTTTTCAAGAATTAATCTGAGAGAACAACAAGTTCTGCCATTTGGACCTCAACTGTAAGGTGAATAAACAAAATTGCACCATAAGAAGCATTGACAATCCAAATATATAATTGTACGAGTATTTTCATATTTTCAAAAATAATTGTTTATTCAGAGACACAGTGTGGTGTAGAATAACCTCAGGAAGGATCATTGGATCATATTTTTCTCGAAAACGACGAAATACTTGCGGTTAATTTAAACCCATTTAATGTTTCTTTTTGTAATCTAGAGGTAGAGAAGAATTCAGAGTTCTGGTTTCAACAAGATGGTCCCAGGAAAGTGGATGATAATTTTTTTTTAAACTCTTACAACTAAAAAACGAAAACAAAACACTTCCACTAGCAAAAGGACCTTTCACCCCTTTCACGAGAGACAACTGAGAAAATCGAGGAAAGTCAATGACGTTTATGGATATGGTATTGACAGGTTAAAATTTTAAATTACTTTTAAAAAAGAGTAATAAAGTAAAATTTTATAAGCATTGTTCAAATGTGCCCCGTGTTCAAATGTGCCCCACTCTCCTACTCGTCTCGGCATGCGCATACATAACATTTCTACATTTGTATGTACAGAATTGTTGATCGTAGAGCACTTTTGTACGATTTTTTAGAATTTCTAATATTAAGTGTGATTCAGTCTATTCACAAAGCACACCTTTTAAAAAATAAAATAAAAAAGAGGCTGGGTGCGAGCCACACTGATAACTTCCCATTTGTGGTCTTGAAACTTTTATATTTAGTTTTTTTTTCAAATAACCCCATTTTGCAGCGAAACAAACTTTAGCTGTAAAATTCAAACAAACATTATTTTAAGATTGAAAAGCATTTTAATTATTTAAAGAGATTTGAAATTGAGATTGTTGATGTATAAGTTGTTTCAAAATGTATTATATTATAGAAATTACTTTATTATTTCGGTTCCAAACATTTTAATTGAAAAAATTTAAAAACGAAATATTCAAATATAAAAGATATGGTTTGGTTATTGATGGAAGGGTACTTACAAAATATATCCGCTCTAAAACTAGATGTATATGTCAAATATAAACCATTGGTTAGAAATTGTATTATGTATAAAATTAAATAATGGCAAAGTCAATATCATTGCTCGTTCTCAAGATATTCTATACGAAAAGCAAATATTACCACTTTTTAGTAGATTTTTTTATATTTTTGTTAAAACTGTCAATTCGATACTTGTCAAAATTTAACCATATGTTAATAATTGTATTATGTGGATACCTTCCCGTAAGAATGTACTAAGCGACACTTTCTTCGAAAATGAGTTTTTGATGAGGAAATATACTATATGTTAAGGGCCACGTTTTGGCCTGGGTTTCGCCAACCTATTATGCATGAAAAGGAAACTAGAGTACAAATAAAAAAATTTATCAACTGCCATGTTTTCTCATTAAAATAATGTTGCCCCCTGAAATTTGTATCATCCGCCAAAAAAATTATGCTAAGCGACATTAATAAAGATCTCATTGTCGTGAGCAACAAAAACTTTTGTTAGATGTCACTTAGTTTAACCAAAATTGTCTCTTAGCACACAATGATTCAACTAGAACTTTCTTCGTTTTTTTCGTTTCCTGAACAATTTTAGAAATGTCCCTTAATATACATTCTTACGGGAAGGTATCGATGTACAAAACAAAATACTTAAGAAGGCACTATCGGTGTTCATTCCCAAGAAATTCGACTTGAAATACAATTTTAACTAGTTTCACTAGAATTTTTAATAGTTTTTTTATTTAAACAAAAAACTGTTAATTCAATATTTGTCAACATTTTACTAATTGTACAAAATTATACTATGTATAAAATACACTAAATTAGAAGTCAATATCACTACTAGTTCTCGAGAAATTTGAGTCGAAAAAACAATTTTTACCAATTTTCAACAGAATTTTATATAGTTTTTTATTTTTTGTAAAAAAACTGTAAACTGATTTTTTTTAAATTTTCACCAGTTGACAACACATTATTTTACGTAAAATAAAATTATTTTGAGTTTCAAATTGTTTTCCGTTCTTAGAATATCTGGGTTATGAAATTTTTTTTTCAGTTTTTTTTTTTATTTAAAAAAATAACGGTATGTTCATTTTTTTTCCAAGTTCATACCAAATCTGTATGACCTTATAATGAGTACATTAAATTTTATATTAAATCAATAGCATTATTTTTTCGTGAGATATTTGAAACTAACCAAAATTTTTACTTTTTTTTTAAACCGTTATAGTGAAAAAACTACTCACTGAATTTTAATAAACGCCCTTTCAGTTTCTTTCGAAGTTATTATCTATTAAACAAAATTTATATGAAGTCGATATCTTTACTCGTTCTTGAGATTGAGATATCGACGACGAAAAATGGTACCAGAACGTACGGACGTACGAACGTACGTACACACACACACACAAACATCTCTCTAAAAATGATTGATATAGCCTCTAGGGACCTTGAAACGTCGAGAAATGTCAAAAATTCCAATTTGTCAAATCAGACCGATTACAATAACTCCCTATGGGAAGTTAATAATGAATTAACATTTTTACTTCGATTTGCTTTGGTATGAAAAGATGAAAAGTCAATATGGATAAAGTATACTTTTAAAAGATAAACAAGCTGTTTGCTCTTGTTAAAGTTAGACGAACCCTTTAACGTTTAAATATAGTTTATATCCTTTAAAATTAACAAAAAGTCGGTTTTCGTTTTATACACAATATTTAGAGTCGACTCCCATTCTAAAATTGATTTAGAGTAGGTTTTAAATGTTTAAAATTTTGTGCCATTATCTTTAAAATATAATGCGAACATATTTCTTAACCATAATTTAAATTTTTATTAATGCCAAAGTTAAATAAAATCGGAAAGAAAAATGATATTCATCAATTTAATCTTAACCTCACTTATAAGCCATCACCCTGTAGTTATTCTTAGAGCTAACGAAATTCATTTTCTGCTCAAGAGAATTACATACAAATCTAATGTTTTGAGTTTGAACAAATAGTCTAGGCCGTAGATTAAACAAAGCCCTTTCGTAAGTCTCTTCTATACTTCATGTGGATTATATTTGTGATAAAATGCTAACCATTCTTTCCCAGATTTTTCAAATAATACGAAAAGCCCAATATACCACAGATTCTATAAAAGGTTTTTGTTCAGACCATTAGCATAGGAGTAGACAGAATATTTAAGCATTTTACGGGGTATCTTCTCCCCTATATTCACCTTTCCTACCATATCCTCGTCTATCCCTACTTTTCTACAATATCCTATCTTATCCTCTGTATTATCCCGTATCCACTCCATTTTTTCTTCAGCTCATTCTCCATTATAAAGATCAGCTCAGCCTAAAGCTTGTTTAAAATGACTGAGATTGATTATTTTCATACGAATACGAATAACACAAAATGGACAAACCGACATAATCAATTTATTCGATTTATTATCAAAATAAAAGAAATAACTTTATCCCTCAAAGCCATTTGAAAACATTTTATTGAAAACAAAGACAAAAAGCTAGGTATATGTAAAATCAATTTGACAATAAATTGCACACCTTAATCTACCTTTATTAACAACACCTGAACCGCTAGCTATGCAGTATATTGTATTTGACTGAAACAAAAAAAAATTCCCCAAAAAAAACCTAACAAGGGAACATAACAGAAGATTGCACGAAAACCATTTTTTTTTTTGTCATTCCCCATTCCCATCCCAATTTCAAAAGAGCCCGTCGTCCTCCTTTATAGTCACCTGTCTTTCTCTAATGAAATGTTTACGACAAAATTCAATGTGTCCCTGGCAAGTAAATTCTTATCGAACAGGTACGAAGCAAATTTCTCAAGTCTAAAACACCCACCCCAATATCGTAAGCAAACGAAAGACCTGAAAAAACACCTAAGACTATGCAGCCATTTCTATTTATCACCACATTAAAAAACCAACAACCATAAAAGAGAAGAAATTGTTGCCTACTTTTGTGAAGGGAAACGATTATTCTCTCGTCTTCATCCAAAATAAAAAAAAAAAACTCAAAACGTATTCGTCCATTACCGACTTTGTCGAACTGTCCGTGCGTTTTCGGTAAAGTATCGATGACGTATGTCGGGGTCTACCTTTACGTTACACACTGCCGAGCGACAGAGTTTTTTTGTTTTTAGGTTTCCGTTTAGATTCTGATGTTGAACTCTGTGACTTTGCCCTTATGACCATTCCACTCGTAAATAACACACACTCTATTGTGCATGATGGGGAGAGAGTAGAGTGGTTATTCTTAGCTCTTTGGGTCGTACTCAACGGAAAATTGAAATGTATTCTCATATTATTATCTCTAGTGATTTTGAAAATAAAGGTCAGGCGCCGCCCGCTGCCGACCGCATTGAGATTGAAGGTGCCCAATGAAGGCATACAGATGGAGGAATCAGACTTCCGTTTCGTGAAATCGTGCACCATAAATTGAATGAACGCTCAACAAGTAGATTTTGATTTTTGTGTAATTTTTTTTTTTCTTTAATAAGTGCCCTGAGTTGGGAAAGCGTCGACAATGCGATGAACAAACTTTACAGTGGGATAAAGAACAATTAAACTTGGTATTTTATATTTAAAATAAGAGGTTACAGCCCTTGTGGGAAGAAAGTTCTGTCTTTCTCCGGATACTTATACGGAATGAATTCTTTTGAAGTCTCAACGATTTCTGGCCAACCATGAAATAGTAACCGTTAAATTCTTGACGTGATAATTATTTCACATCATAAAAGCGACATATTGATGGAAGTGTTTTATTCCATGATGAATGTGCTCAATTGAAACAAGTGACAGAAGATGCACTTCCACACAAGTCCACATCCAGACAACTGTATCGAACAAAGAGTATCATAGATTTTATTAGATAGTTTACGCAGCCTCACAGCAAAGCAACTAGCTGGTGGTTTCAAGACCGGAACGCAGGTTCTTCGAAACAACGAAGGTAACCTAGTCATCGAATCACATTTCCAGCAGCTGTTAAATGGGCATCATGTAGAGCGTTCAATAGGGCAAGAAGACAAACTGCTTCGAATCAATGAATAACCAGTTCCACCACCCAGTAAAGAAATGGTAGACTTGCTAATGACTTGCTGATGGCTTAACTGCAAAGCTCCCCAAATATGGAGTTGATGTTTAGGTGTGGTGCATGCGTCGAACCATAAGCAAATATTGGTGGAAGGGAGCATGCCCTATGACGTGCCCATAACCTCCATATGCCTCATCAACAAAAAAGGTAATCTTATACCTTGCAAGACCTATCGACGCATATCTTTACTAAATGTCACATATAATAAGATCCTATCCAACGTGCTATGTGAACGTCTTAAGTTGTTCTGTAATAATTCAGTCGGCAAGTACCAGTGTAGATTCTGGCCCGGCAGATCGTCCATAGACCAAATGTTCACATTGAGGCAAATCCTGGAAAAAACCAACAACTAATTTCAAGTCGGAACTCACCATCTATTTATCGACTTCAAAGCTGCATAGACGACAGCATTCATCTTCAGGGGCTCTATATATGGCGCTGGCCGAATTCAGGAAAACTGATCCAACTGTGTCGCGTGACATTGGGAAATACGCGGTGCAACGTGAAACTAGAGATTAACTCTTCTGAACTATTTGAAACATGAACAGGGTTTTGGTAAGAAAATGCGATTTCATATGATTTCTTTAATCTCGTTCTAGAGCATATTGAGCCCAAGGCAGGCGTTAACCCGGGGGCACTTTATTCAACAAGTCTGTCCAACAGTTGATTGGGTATGCGGACGATATGGACATCATTGACCGTTCCCAACGTTCTGTACTAGAGTCCCTTATGGCTGTTGAAGACAAGCGAGGCTTGTTTGTCTTGAAGTACAGACAAGTACCAAGTAAGGGGTTTTTCAACAGGGACGCTACAAAAGTAGAGCGACAGGGACACCAAACGACGCCATATTTCTTGCCGCTATTTTGATATATTTCTCTTCAGTAAGGTTTGCCATTTCATTATGGAAAGAAATACGAGCCAACAACGAGTCGAAATTATTAAAATTTACTACCGAAATTCGGAGTCAGTGGCCTCAACGTTAAGAGCGCTACGTCCAATTTATGGTCGTCATAATCGTCCTAAGCAGATCAACAATTGAGCGTCTAGTGGAAAAATTTGAATCCATAGGCACAGTTCAAAATGTTCCCGTGCCAGTGAGACAAAGAAGTGCCCGTAGTGTCGAGAATATGGTCTATGCCAACAAGCCAGCGACGATTGATGAAATTGTAGCAGTATCGGCTTGAAAACCGTCGAAAATTGGGTTCAGCGTCTGGACTTTTGCAACAGTGCCCGTGGTGGCCATGCAAAAGAAATTGAGTTCCATACATAATGGCATCAAACGTACTTTCACAGAAATAAAGAATTTCATTGATATCCAAAACCGTTTTTGGTTTAATTAAAAAAAACTTTTGTAGCGCTCTTATTGAAAAACCCGATATATGCCAACAACCAACACACAAACATCAGTCCACCAAATAAGAAAAAACGTCACTATTGATAGCAAAAATTTCGAGGTAGTTAAGGAGTTTATCTATCTCGGATTAATATTAACTCTGCGAACGGAACCTAAGTGGAGATCCGGTTAAGCAAAACAAAAAAAAAAAACTCCTCACTCCTAAGACGAAGAGCATGATCTACAAAATCCTTACGGAAGTTTTGTCCTTTGTGCGAGGAGGGGGAATGGAGGAGAAAATAATATAACCGGGAACTCTGTACCAAGCTGTACCAAGATATGCATGTAGTCCAGAAAGCCTCTCTCAGCTTTTCATATTCTTTTTAGGGTTCAAGGCATCGTATGATAAACTACTTAAATTCTGATCTTGGCAGCATCGTTCAATAGGGAAACAAAAACCATGTTGAATTCAATGCTTCAAAACCTCAATGATGTCTACTGTCGTTAGAGTGGAACCCACCTTCCATGCCACTATACATGAGCGGCAGTTGCATAGAGGAAACTTTACAGCTTTCAGTTCTCGCCGTTCTCGGTAGGCTTATATCAAACCACATATGTGGTGGTTGGAGTAACCACATACATATGTTCGACGTTTCCGAAAACGCTGCTTAATGGTTAGGATTTCTCCGCAGATGCAAGATATCGCATCTGATCTCTGATATAGCCTACATTTGTCCAAAGCTTGAGGACAACTCCCATATATGGACTGGTGTTCCTATAACACGCTTACATTTTTTTTTGGATAGAATTCATAATAAAGCTGTAAGAATTATAGGCGAAACCTTTACACATCTTGAGCCTCTCCAAACTATTCCAAATATGCGCATAGTTTGTGCACCGAGATGCCCTATCATATGATTTCTTTAATCTGGTTCAGGAGCAGATGGTGCGCTGGACAGGCATTTACACCGAGGACACTATATTTACCTATTAAAGTATGCAGACGATATCGAATTCATCGGTCGTTCCCAATATTCTGAAATAGAAAGAATTCTTCACGGGACTTGAAGATCAAGGAAACCTTGTTGATCTTGAAGAAAAAAGGGGGCCAATTAAAGGGTGACCGAATAGGAACGATAGAAAACAAAATTTTAATAAAACAACAACGTAGTAAGATCTAAAATTAATTTGAACTTTATTTTTGAAGCTTCGTTAATGCATTTCTTATTTCGAAAAAAATATGGTCCGATGAAGCCACCATGCCATAACCCGCACCATTGGAACATCGTAGAAATGTCTCTTGTTTATCACTGTCTTATCGCTACTTCTTAAAACATTGCTCTAGTAAAATACTCAGCTGCATTCCACCCCTAAAGCAATTTCAGCGTAATATCCGCTCCATGTGGAATGCCCTCACGGACCACCTTTGTTGCTGCATCGATGATTGGTCGAACAATTATAGATTATTATCGTTCCGATAAAAGTAAATCTGTTAACTTAGCCGCTCAGCAAAAAATGCATCTCGTACTAGTAGATGATTTTTTGGCCAAAATACGGATCTCCGGCAAACATTTCGAGCGTATCTACTTACGAAGCACGTTGTTTATGGTAATCCGGATGAAATGATAAAACTTACTAAATATTTTGACAGATGAATGTCATTGGTAACTTTAACAGTTTCTGAAACATACATAACAATTTGAAAATTAAAATTGCTATCGGGTCACACAATTAAGCAGTCTTGCTTTATAGTACTTAGAATTGGAATGTTCTTACTAAGGTTTTCGAAAAAAAATGCTTCAAAGGATATTTGGCTCTGTATGAGAGAATAGAGATTGGAAGAGAAGACTCAATAGCGAATTGTATAAGCTCTAGCAAGATGTGGATGTAGGCCAGAATACCAAAATATGTCGAGTAGATTAGACCACACCAAGCGAATTGACAACAATACAATAGAGTTTTCGAATACTAGCCCCAGATTCAAGTCGATAATAAAAACCGAACCTTCGTCTTAAAGACCAAGCCATACCAACAGGGATGAGAGAGCGCTTAGTCTATTTTTATAACTTGAAGCAGTGCGCTAGGGATTGTAGAGAAAAAAGTAGATAAGTAAGAAAATTTTTCACTATTTTGGTAGTAAGTTTTCAAAATTTTAGCACGTTCAAAAAGTAAATAAGCAAATCTTAAATTATTCGCATACAGACTTGATGACAGTTCGGTCTGACGTATGTGATTGAAGCGGGGATGTTAAATGCAAACGCAATGCTCATTTTAAAGTGTGAACTCTTTCTGTCTAAATTTATTACCGTTTTATTATTTGGACTGTCTCTAGTGTCTCTAGATTTGTGACAAGTTTTCGAGTTAAAAACCCCACTGTTCTTATAGCGATTGTTATTTATTTATTTCTTTTCAAAGAAGAACATTTTCTTCTGCCACCACAAAGAATTTTGCTAATTTGTATTGTCCTTCTTGGTTCTCGAACAAAAACGAGGAAAACGCAGCAATGGATAGAAATAAAAACAAAACGAAAACCAAGGCGTCTCAAGAAAAGTCACTGACAGTCTTTGTGCTTTTGTATTTCGTTCTTGAGCTTATTATCTCACTGAAAACTCCGACTGTCACAAAATAAAAATACAAACGACCTGTCATATCAAATAATAATAAAAACAATCTATTGTGTGATTTGCTAATATGTGTATAAAGGCTCCCCGGAACTCTTTTAAGTTCTATTTTCAAAGGCTTAAAGTAAACACTTTCAATTTTATTTAAAATAATTATTATTTATGTAGAAATTTTCGGCAAAAAAATGCGAAATTAATATCTGCAAATAAAATACATATTCTGAGAAATATAATTTGCTTAAGTTTATTTTAATTTTGATTTTTTTTTTGGCAAACCACCTCGTCTTCATCAACGAACTGAAATTTATTATATGTGTGGTCTTTTGTGGCCTGTCAAAGCTTGAAGTAATTAATTTGAAATTTTTTACTCGGTGACAGAGTTATGCCGAATCCGATGCGCTGGGTATTCTGTATTCTGCAAGAGAAATAACCAGTGCAAAAAAAAAAGAAAGAAACAATTTGAAATGTATGGTACTCGCATGGTATATGGACGCAATCGGCAAGTAATTTCTGTCAAATAGTCATTAACAAAAAAGCATTAATATTCCGAAATACGAGCGAAAAGTAAATGACTAAATTACAAAATTTCTACAAGGCTTTCCAATATTGATCTTTGAACTATGACAGGTGACTGCGGTCATATTTTTGAAGCTTTATTTGTCAAATTGGCTGTCATTCATTACATTTGTTCGAGCAACATTTCGCGCATTTGACCCATTTTACGATTGGCATAATCGTCCTTCCGAGAGAACCATCGGAACGTGATGGAAAAATGAGTCAACCGGTTCAGCGAACAATTCGCAAATACACTGAACCAAAAAGTGCAGTCATATTGATAATTTTGTGAATTGAATTGACAATAAAATTGTCAATTTTGAGCCATTGACCGGTATAGTAAATACGACACTTTCAGATTGTCAATTTCATAAATTAAAGATTTGGTATTCATATTGACAACTACGACTTTTATATGGAAAATCAGGATTGTGGTATTGATAACTAAATTATCAATTTTTAACCAGAGCAGTTGTCAATTGGCAATTTCTATTTGCAATTTGATCACTGCAGTTGCTAATTTGAAAACTATGGTTGTTTATTTCATTACAGAAGTCGTCAAATTGAAAACTTCGATTGTTTATTTTATTACAGAAGTTTTCAAACTGAAAACCACTATTGTCGAATTGAAAACTGAAATTGTCAATTTGATTACAGCAGTTTCTAACAGAAAACTGCGGTTGACAATTTGATCACAGGAGTTGTCAAATTTACGAATTATATTAGCAATTTGATTACAGCATTTGTCAAATTGGAAACTATGGTTGTTAATTTGATTATAACAGTTTTCAAATTGAATACGTCGACTGTTAATTTCATCACAGCAGTTGTAAAACTAAATACCACGGTTCTTAATTTGAAAATTGGAATTATCAATTTGATTAAAGGAGTTGTCAAATTGAAAATTTTGTTTGTAAATTTAATCACGGCTGTTGTCAAATTGAATACCACTATTGTCAATTTGAAAACTGAAATAGCCAATTTGATTACAGCAGTTGTCTAACTAAGAACTGCAACTGTCGATTTGATCACAGGAGTTGTCAAATTAATGACTTGCACTGTTGATTTGATAACAGCAGTTGTCAAATTGAAAACTGCTGCTCTCAAATTAAAAACTGTGTTTGTCAATTTGATTTCTGTAGTCTTCAAACTGATTACTGCTATTATCAATTTGATCTCAGTAAATATCAAAATGGAAATCACAGGTGCCACATTGAAAATTACAAATGCCAATTTCATATAAACAGTTGTCAAAATGGAATCCGCGTTCGTAAAATTTAAAATTGTAGTTTTCAATTTGACAAGTGTATACTTACAATTCAAAGTTTTGAGTCATCTTAATAAGTTATTTCCATTCTGAAATATAAGCTTTTAAAAAAGTTTAAAATAAAAATCTCACTTTAATTTTCAGATCAGTTTTAATGGATCATAAATATTACATGGTTTTATAGTAAATAAATAAATAAATAAATAAACTTAAATAATCCGCAAACCGGATATTACCTTAGTGAAACATTTCTCGAAATCTAGAATTTTGGGTAAAAATATGATTATGTAATTAAAACAAAGGATAAATAAAAATCAGAAAACTATACCTTTGAAGACCAAGTATAAATGATCTTCTTTCCAGCTCCTCAAAAAGTTTCTTAACTCCATATTGACAACCGTATTAATTGGCAGTATTTGCATTGTATTGTGAATACTTGGCTATGTAAAAATTTAAAAGATCTATATTTTAAAATAAATAATGTTGAATGATGTATTACCTTATACCTTCTCACTTGTTTTTTGTATATGCACTCATAACCATAGCTGGGCATTAACTCGTTAATCCGTTAATCGTTAATTAACGAAGTTAAAATTTTGATTAACGGATTAACTTTTAAGTTAACTTTTAAAAATGTTAACGGACACGTTAAATCCGTTAATCCACGTTAAGTCCGTTAATCGTTAATCCAATGCCTACTACTTACCGCGCGGCGCGAAAAACAGGTTCAGACAAGTATGAGACAAGTGCCGTGCGGCGCGTGCCGCGATTGAAAGAAAAACAGCTAGGTTCGTATTATATTTTGACGGCGCGTGCGAGTGATTCGTTTCGTTTGATCATTTCATTATGCCGGTCGTCCACTATGTGCGCGATAAGTTCAACCAACTTCGTTCAACTTTTTATTCAACTCTTTCGTTGGATAAACGAATTTACAACCTCTTACACTAGTGCAGTGACTTACGTAATTCACGTTGAGGAGCAACTAAAGTTGAACAAAATGCGTTTGGAGCCCCGTACACATAATTGACCAACTTTCCCATATGTTGATTAACCACGCAAACCTAGTTGATCAACTCTTAAAACTTATTTCAGTGTTGAATAGCTCCGTACACCTAGTTGACCAACTTACTCAAATGTTGAATACCATCGTACACTAGTTGATAAACTTGTTCGATTTTGACAGACAAAATTTTTTTTCGAGTTGATCAACTGCGTTTTTGATATTGTTGCTCAACCAGTTGATGAACGAGTTGATACCTTCGTACACTTAACCAAAGATCACTCGTTGGGGAACGCGTTGAACGCACCACGATAAACAAAAAACTCAAACGTCAAACCTGAAATAATTTTGACTTCAGTTCGGTACATACATTTATTGTCGACGCACGCCTTCGCTTTAAAATATTCTTAAATTTGTTCCGTATGAGTATGATTTCCTCTAAGAAAAAAAAAAGTGGCTGCCGCATTGATAATATTAGAAAATGAACGACAAAGGAAGAAAAAACAGCCAAGGCGATTCTGGGTAGATGATTTTTTCTTGAGTCGCGAAGAAAATTGTTTTTTCAATGAAATATATGAGAAATTAAAATCGATTGATCCCACCGCGCCCGTGAATTCGAATTCAAAGTTTATGCAATTGCATTTGAGACCAAGCCAATTCCCTGGCATCTCGATTTTTATAAGAGGGGCTCTTAATGTCCCATATATTGGGCTTTTTCTTAATTGCTGAAATCATTTGCAAAATTGATTCCGTGATCCACTCTGATTTTTTATCACCCTCCATGACAAAAAACCAAAATAAACTACAGTTTGTAAGTTGCATCAACTGAAAGTTCATGGCAACGCAATAGTTCAACCACGTAGACACATTTCACTGCAGCCAACGCAACGCAACACAATATTACGTCAAGAAATCCCAAAGAAAATTAAAAAGTTGATCAACGCGTTGAACAAATAATGTGCAACACATTATCTTGAAAATGTTGCTCAACGTGTTGATCGAACATTTTCAAGGAGCAACACGAGCTCGTACACTACCCGTACACTTGTTGCGCAATTCGTTAAGCAACGGCCAACAACTAGATCCAACCCGTTGGTTGAACAGAATTGAAGGCACCGTACATTAGAGTTGAATTCGAAATTTGTGCGTTGATAACCTAGTAGACGACCGGCATTACTTAGCGCCGGTGATCAGAGTAAAAAAATATAAAAATGCAATTTTTATCACATGTTAACGGATTAACGATTAACGTTAACTTGCGTTAATTCTTCCGAAATTTAACGCTTTAACGTTTAACGAAGCTAACTTTTTTAGTAGCGGATTAACGATTAACGAAGTTAACTTTTCGATTAACGGTGCCCAGGTATGCTCATAACACTAAAAGCAAAGCAAACTTTATATTATTATTCTTATGACTTTCGGTAAAAAGCGACCGACTCCGATAACGCAAGACAGATTAATGACCTAACCTAACGCTAAAAGGGTTTTACATAAATTTAAATCTAAATATGCAACTCCGGGTATTGAAATTGACAATCAGAATTATCAAGTTGATGACTGGTTGTCAATGTGAACATTTTAAGGAAATGATCATCATATTTACAACAACAATAGTTAAAGTCATGACTGTAACGGCAAAATGTTCGTATTGACAACCAGATGTGCCAGTTCAAATATCATCGTTTTCAATATGAAAATTTTGATAACTGTAGTTGTTTGATTGAAAGTTGTTAAGTGACTTACCTACCTTTGTAATGATTTTTCAAATATTATGTTCTATTTTATTACACATATTACATTTGAAAAATAACCAAATACTATAATGAACGAAATTGGAAACTATCACACTTTTCGTATACGTAGGTATTTGTAATCTTTTTATCGTGTCCGTGAATTGCAACAACAGCTTTATGCAGTTTTTTATGTTAAAAAATTAGCCATCTTTCAAAAACATGTCAATTCACGACCCACCTTTTAGGTGGGTTATCAGGATGTGTTTGAAATATGAAGACGTAATGGTGCAAAAATGAATGAATATAGTTAGTTTTAAGTTTTATGTCAGTTACTGCGTAGATTCCTTTTATTTTAGAGAAAGGGCCCTTCATGCAACTTTTAAGTTGTCGACTTAATCGACGCATCTGATGCGATACTGCATTTTTAGCTGGATTTGAACGCGTGTGGACAAACGCTACTAAGATCATCAAGGTTTTCAATGTGATAACCCCAGGTTTGCAATAATCATATCGACAATATTAAGTGGTTAATCGATTACTCTTGTATTCAATATGAAAATTGTGATGATTGCTTTTTTAGATATACAGTTTTATAGGGTCTAGTTTTTTTACACTCTGAGAAATAAACTAAAACAAAGAAAATATTATAGCGCAAAATGTTGGTTGATTAAGCACGATGTCGAAGCATTTTTGTATGATTATTTAAGTTATAGGAGGATTTAATACATTTTCAGTGAAGTAAATTGAAATAAAAAAAAAAAAACATTTGATAATACGGGACGCATGAACTTAGATTTTTCGAATGGAACAATGATAATGCTGTTTTAGAATAAACACTTAACAGACGATGGTTAATTTTTTTTCGAACTATGCATCATCTTTCAACATTGTGTTTAGTATTAGTAACACTGGTCAACCAGATTCTTGTAACAAAAAAAAAAAAAATAATTTTTTCGTCCAGTCCAATCGTACATCATTTTATCTTTTATTTTCAAACTATACATTAAAATAAAAGACACAAAAGATACATTGTACTTATTTCCTTTTTATTTATTTTAGTTTTTATATTGACAATCGCAATATTCAATTTTATAACTTTCTATTTGATGGCCGTAGTGAGTTTTCAATGTGTGATAACAATTGTCAATTCGATGAGCTACCCCTCTTTTATTTTTATTTATCTTGATTAACATATTGATAACCGCAATAGTCAGTTTGTAAACTGCATCTGTCTACATATTTGACTATCGTAGTTTTCAATATGATGACAGGAATAATTTGATCATCATATTGACAATAACAATAAATTGTCAAATGTCAACTTCAGCTGTCCATTTCATGACCGTGGTTTTCACCGTAATGGGGAAAAAAGCCATCGTATTAATGACTATCATTATTGCTAACTACACGATTTTAGTTTTCAATCTGATGATCAGTCTTCATATCGACTTTGAAAATATTCTATTTAAATACTGCAGTCGCTGATAAGATAACTGCGAGTCTCAAATTCTAAACTAAAATTGAAAATTTAAAATTTTCATATTCACTATCCAGTTGTAAATTTCAACTTGAATTTTTGAAAATTTACGTCATATTGACTATTTTTTTCACCATTTTGACAATTTTCAGTTTACTATCAATGATTGTTGATATGACAACGGTTATTTTTTTCAGTGTAGCCTTTCATCAAAAAACGTAATATATACCCAAAATGTCACCGTTGTCCTTGAGAGGGTGCAGGAATATCCGAGGTGGTCAATTCCGCGCCGCCCACAAGAACTCAACATTTCACAGACCACAACTAAGTGAATTGGGCTGCAACGAAGTCACATAAATATTTCCCATAGTTGACACCAAAAGCTACTTTTTGAGGATGCACTGTCGCCTGGTGAGCCTAAGGCTACGCGTACAGTAGTGCGACAAAGCGATGCGATGCGAGAAGCGATGCGACAAGCGATTCGAGATGCGAGAATTAGATGCGAGACAGTGCGCACAGTAGAAGCGAGTTTGTGCAGTTGTGTTGTTAATTCATTTATAATTATTGCCACCAAAATTATTAAAAAGTTGCACCCCACAACACAAGCACTGAAATAACAAAATTTTAATCGTTTGATTTTTTTCTTTGAACGTGAAAACCAACAAAAAATCAACCTTCTCGCACAAACTCGCTTGAAAAAATGGTCAGAACAGTTTGTGTGCGAGATGCTTGCGATAGGCATGCGAGAAGCTGCATGGCAGGTACCAGGGTTCGGACTTTACTTCGATCGAAGTAGATCTACTTCGATTTTGAGAAAAAAATTTAATCTACTTCCCTACTTCTCTTTTTTATGATCTACTTCTCTTTGAAATTCAAAACCAACATATTTAAAGACAGCGCTGATCACTCTGCATTACATAAAAAACAAGTTTATGAATCATTTAAACGTAAGCACTGTGGAAAATTTAATGTTTTTGAGATCACTTTCAGAAAAACGTAAAGATATTTATGAGCCACCTATTGAATTGATAAAATTCGTACAAGTTCGTTGATGGAAAATTTACTTTAAAATAGTTATGTTTAATTAAAATTTTTTTAAAAATCTGAAATCAGAATTTACTTATATATGTTATGTTTATATAATTTAATTTCCTAAAACTACTTCGAAAATTTTAGATCTACTTCAGTTTTTTTCCGTATCTACTTCAAAAATTTAAAACCTAAGTCCGAACCCTGGCAGGTACCGTTTAGTCTTAGATCTAAGAAAAAACTTACAATTTCTCCTCTAGGGAATCGTCAAAAAACCCTTAAGAACATAGTTTCAAAGAAAATAGCTCCAGTAGCTTAGGCTGTAGCCTGTAGGTCCAGGTACAGACATACAGACAGACGGACGGAGTGGCCGGACACACATTTTTCGTGTTCTCTATAAAAAGGCGCAAATTAAAATTTAAAAACGAAATATAAATTTTTCAAAATCAATAAGTACATGCAAAAAAAAATATTTTGATGTGAACTTTTGACATGTTGACTCCTTATGACCCTGTGTACCTCATTATAATTATTGACAAAAAAAAAGCCTAGGAAGACTAAAGGGGCCCCTATATTTATCTATTGAGTTAGATGTGCACTGTTAAACTATAATTATTAAGCGTTTTGTTCATTAAAAGTCACTTTTTGCATTTTTGATTGAGGAGTATAATCAGAATACCATCAGACATTCTCATACCTTTAGTTAATGGAAGACATAAGCTTCATTAGCTTTCGACAATTAGAAATCTGCCTTTATTATATAGCAAGCAACTGCGAGTAATGAAGAGGGAATCAGAATATTTGATGGCAAAATTAAACCTATCCTTTGTAGCACCGTCCTTTGTGCAACTATTATAAAGAAAGGTACTTCATGATTAACCTCAATTAAGTATCTCTAAATGCTTCTTATAAGCAGTAAAATACTATCTGCAGAACCTCTTAAGTAGTTTTGACATTAAATTAATATTTAATTTTATAAGGTTGCTTAGTCTAAGTTACGCTATCGTTTGAGAAAAGAACTCTGTCTATATACTCGTATTCAATGTTCATGTTCACCTACCCACGGAAGGAAAAATCAAGTCTTTTTCTATTGACATTACCCAATGATATCTTGAAATCAGCAAACAAAAAAATCCATAAACTTTTTTTTTTGTTATACTTCCTGTATAAAGGTGCTATACGGAAAGTGATGCACTCGTAAAAAAATTTAACTCGAGATTCTGATTAAAGTTGACATTACGATTATAGCGAAGATGAAAAAAGTGGGTATCGGAATTCTTTCTTCATGTCTGTCTGCCTCTTTGTCTGTTCGACTACAGCCCAAACGGCATGGCCAATTTTCTTTATGCGCGAAACAGATTAAACCAGCAACAGCACCAGCATCGTCAACAGCAAACAGCACGCTGACCAGCAATCATTTCTTAAACACATTGCCACCAGCAACGCCATTTCATCTGTTTGACATTTCATATCGAAAAGAAGTTTTTCATTTGCATAAATTCTTCACAAATAAAATGCACGACTGGATCGCACGAACTTGCTCTAATGTAAAAGTACTTTGGAATTTAAGATACATTTTATAAATATAAAACATGAATTTAAAATGAAATTGCCGTCTGATTTCTAGAAAAGTATGAATTTATGCAAACAAACTTTAAAAAATCGTTTTATTATTATTCTTCTTCTTCCTTTGTTTCGGCGCTGTTATGATCTCGATGTCGAGGGGATCATAACTCTCCCACGTATCTGCTTCACACTAGTGATCCGCCTGTGGGGTTCGCCGGGTTGACCTCAGAAATCGGCGGCAAGCCTCCCGGTTTTGTATTGTTCCATTTCTGAGGCCAACTGAATGCTGGTGTTTTTGCATTTGTTTGTACCAGGAGTGTTTAGGCCTACCTTTCTTTTTATTCCGAATTGGAACGTTGTATGATATTGCCTTTTTGACGGGGTTCTCAGGATCTCTCCTTTGAACATGGCAATACCAACTGAGTCGGTCGTGTTCAATTTTTTGGGAAATGGTATTCTTAACATGAAGGATTCCTCGGATCTTCGTACTTCTAATTCGATCAAGCTTTGTAACTCCTGCTGTCATACGAAGCATCTTCATCTCAGCTGCCGTTAGCTTACTCTCATACTTTTTGTACATTGTCCAACATTGTGAACCGTATGTGAGTGCTGGACGCACAACTGAAGTGTAGAGCTTTCCTTTCAGCTTAGGGGGCATTTTTCGGTCACAGAAGATAGCAGAATTTTCCCGCCACTTCATCCATCCTACGCTTACGTGGTGATTGATATCGTCATCACAAGTAGCTTCGTTATTTATCATAGACCCCAGATATTTAAACTTTTCACACTTGGGAAGCACTACTCCATTCAAATAAATGTCTGGAATAGGCCTGTGTGGATCAGAAAATGGGCAGCATAGGTATTCTGTCTTTTTCGCGCTTATGCGGTACCCACTTCCTTCTAGAACATCCACCCATACGTCAAGTGCTCGTTGTAGGGATATCGGGTCTTCACTTATGATGGCTCCATCGTCAGCAAAGAATAACTGATGCACTTTTGGATCCGTCACTTTGCCTTCAAGCAGGTAATCAAGAACTGTAATAAAGAGCAGGGGACTCAAGACACTTCCCTGGTGTACACCTACTGTGATTTCGAATTCTTCGGTGACTCCAGCTGCGCATCTTACTTTAGTAACTGCTCCTCAATCCTCCAAAGAATCCCGATGTTTTTCCATAATTATTCTTATACTCTGGATTGCATCCGTGGTTGACTTACCCCCGACAAACCCGCACTGGTCATCAGATAGCCTAATTATTTTTCGCAGTCGGCTACCCAAGACTCGCTCAACGATCTTCATGGTGTGTGACATCAGCTTAATCGAACGGTTATTATCACAGCTTCGAGTATCACCCTTTCCTTTATAAATTGGAAGAAGGTAACTTTCCCTCCATTGATTAGGCATGCGATCACCTCGCATAAGTTTGGAGACAAGAATCATGAGCCATCTAAACCCGATGTCTCCCATCTTTTTCCAAAACTCTGAGGGTATTTCGTCTGGGCCAACAGCTTTTCCCTTTTTGGAGTATTTTACCGCCTCACTAACTTCTTCAACTGTGACGTAGGATACTTCGCTTAAGTTAGGTGAAGCTATTGGAAAGTACAGCCTTGGAAATTGTTCGTTTAGAAGTCCGTCACAATACTGTCGCCACCTGTGAAGAATTTCGTTGTCTTCCACAAGAAGTTGGCCTTGAGCATTGTTAATGAACTTTGGCAAAAAATCGTTTTATTATTAAATAAATAAATTTTTTATATAAGAAATTTCTTAAAAATTTTTCAAGAAAAAAATGTGGGATGCGAATTTTAAGTATTTAATAATATTGATTTTAGGAAATAATTTTAAAAAATAATCGTTCATAGGTTTTGAAGTTATTGATTTTTCAAAAAAAAATTTTTCAAAAAAAAACCAACAAATAATTTGTCGAATATTTTTATATACAATATTATTTTAAACTTAGGGGAACTCCTGCTGAAAATTTTTGGTTAAAATCGTTAGAGCCGTTAATGAGAAAGTCGAAAATCAAAAAAACGGTTCTATGACAGGTACCGTTAATAACATTTTGCCCCAAATTTTTTTTTACCAAAACGTAGTCCATGTCCATAATATCACAGCTATTTTTTTTATCAAAATCGTTAGAGCCGTTTTCGAGATAAATAAGATTTTGCATTACCGGTGTATGGGGGGTACCGTTAGTTTTATAGCTAAAAAAAAACTTCAATTTCTCCTCTAGGGAATCACCGAAGACCCATAACTACCGAGTTTGAAGAAAATAGGTCCAGTGACTTAGGATCTAGATCGAGATACAGACATACAGACAGACAGACAGACAGACATACAGACAGACAGACATACAGACAGACAGACATACAGACATACAGACAGACAGACGGAATTGCCGGATCCACTTTATTCGTCTTCGCTATCATCGTAATGTCAACTTTGATCAAAATCTCGAGTTCGATTTTTTTTCCAAATGCAGAACTTGCCCTATAGTACTTATGTACATATATCGCAAGTAAAAATAGGATTTTCTTCTTTTATCGAAGAGAAACGAATTTTCCCTTATAAATTCAATTAATTTTTTTTCCATTTCCTTAATAATCGTAGACAGATGAAAACAAACCTAAATCCACAAACACGACGAGAAAAATAGCAATGGAAAATAGCCGAGATATTTCCAATACCAAAAAAGTCAGGGGCAAATTACATAAGCAACTACCGACTAATCTCCCTCCTCCCTAACCTCAGCAAACTTCTTGAAATGCTGATTCTTTTCAAACTGCGCTCATTATTTTTTTTTTTTTTTTTATAATCTACCCGCGCTCAAGGGATTATGATTACCTCAACACAGCGCGGTCGCGAAGTTAATGAAGAGAAAGAAGGATAGGAAAGATGTGTGGCACGATGTTCTGAGACTGTTGGTGGTTGTATCAGATATTTTTATCTCCAGGGATGGCGGCTGAGCTAAAGCGGAGAAATGCCGTGTCTTATTTCTATGTCGCTTATAATTCACATTATTTTATTCGTGTTCATCCTTGTTGGGCATACTAGTTTAACTCAATTACATGCTGTTAGTGTTATGCCTAAACAACATGTAATGAGTAAACCAGCAACCCATTGATGACAATTTTTAGAAGGTTTTTAATGGAATTAAAGCGACATAGACGACGGCAGGGATCGAACCTGTCATCATAAGGTTGACAGGCGAGCACACATCCATCGCGCCACGGCCACCCCCAAATACTGATACAACTTTGGCTCTTAACAAAAAAGAGACCACTGTCTCTGCTTGATATTCAAAAAGCATTTGACTCTGTCTGGATAGATGGTTTGGTTTTCAAGTTGAAGTCTCTTCACTTGCCTAGACATCTTGTCCTCATCATCCATAGTTTCCTCAGTAACCGTAAGTTTTACGTACGCGTGGGAAGTACTAACTCAACTCTTAAGAACATCTTAGCTGGAGTCCCTCAAGGATCCCGACCCGAACTAGACCCGATCTATTTAACCTCTATACCTCCGACCAACCTGCAAACCTGCCAATGAAAAAAACTCTGCTATTCGCTGATGACTCCATCACATATAGCTCATCCATTAACCCTGACGTAGGCCTCCGAAGAGTTAAGGCACACATCCTTAGACTATGGGAATATTATCTCCAATGGGGAATTAAAGTCAATCCCTCTAAAACAGAACTAATCTGTTTTAGACGACCCTCGCGTAATGGCCTAGCAACAAAATGCAAAAACATTTCCTTGACTTTTCCTAATAACACAGTTATCACCCCCAAGCAAAGTGTTAAATACCTTGGAGTTCACTTCTTCGAAAGGTTCAAGTTTAACCAACACACCAAATTCACACTTCGTAAGGTAAATTATGCCTTATCACTTTTACGTCCCCTTATGAAAATGAGGGGTGGTCTCCAAACCAGGACGAAGCTTCTACTATACAAGCAACTCATTCGCCACCAAAAGACCAGACAGCCCCCTTCATCACCACTCACCACACGAGCCAACGACCGTTAGCACTGCTCAAGCTGACGTAAATATCATAAATAATAATAAGAACAAAATTTAGACCTAAGACACATATGTTATTCAAATGTAAAAAGAAAACATAACCAACCTAACGAAGCAGGGCCCCTTTTGTGCTCGCAGACTAATAAGATAGACTTAAGAAATTAATTATTGTAAATAACATATGAACATATTTTGAGTGTTTAATAAAAATAAACTATTGTATATATATATCTATAGCAATCTGTTCCGCGCTTTAAAATTAGTAGATATCGTTTTAAATTTTTTCCTTATAAACGTTTTTTTCTTAAGGCCGAAAATATCGGTACCTGTCATACGATTTTTTTTTTTTGAAATTTTATAAATACTCGTACTTTTATCTTAAACTATTGCAGAGGTTTTTAAACTTTTTGTTTTTAGTTTAAAAAAATTTATTTAAAGCCAGGTAATGCTTGAAATTTTTTTTCCGAAAAATGGTTATTAATGGTACCCCCAGAACCATTTTTTTTTGTTTTTTATTTTCTCAAAAACGGTACAGACCATTGTTTAAGCTGCCATAAAGTTTGAATAGTATTATGTATTTTAATTTTTAAGAAAAAGTTTAAATTTTTTTTTTAACTCAATATTTCGGAAATCGTATGCTCGATTTTTTCAGACTTAACAATTGAAAGTTTTTTAAAACAATCTACAATATGTGAGAAAAAAATTTATTTTATCCAAAAATAAATACAAATGTTTAAAAATGGCCTTCGAAACCGTAATTTTCTCGAAACCAGCGCCAAGAACATTAATAATTTTATTTCGATTTAATTCTACGATCTATAATTCAATAAATGTTTAAATTAAGATATTACTAATTTTTTATTCATAGAAATTTTTTTTTCAAATTTTGAATTTCTCATTATCGGCCGAACGGATTTTAATGATTTAATGATTTTTTTCAGAAAGAAGGTTAAAAAACATTGCATTTCAATACTTAAAAATATTTTGAAGTTTAAAAAAAAAAAGAAATCAATTTTGTTTTTGGAAAATTTGATTTCTCAAAAACGAGACAATATTTAAAAAAAAATAATTTTATTCTTATAAAGCATTCCATGGAGATGGACTTTCTTGGAGAGAGTTTTCATTGTTTTTTAGACAAGCGAAGAAGAATTGGCTTCTGCTGGATACAAAATCTTCTAAGTTTTTCTATGAAGCAAACATAGAGTACAATAATTAGAAAATCAGACAATTTAAGAGAAAGTATACATCTAATAGTGATGGCTTGTATCTTGATTTCCATTGAGATTGGTGCATTGGATAAGGAGGTCTAATCTTCAACCGCTTCTCTATACATATGTCTCTCTAAAAACAACAAACTTAACTCAATCAATTCTCGATAATCTCAATGCTCAACTTCATTTTATTAAACTTGATAAGTTCTTCTCTTATGTACTTTTTCTTTGAAATTTTGAATATTTTCGGAGTCAATATTTTTCCAAGCATCTCTGAAGTTTTTAAACAGGAGCTAAATACAGGGCTTGTTGTTACTTGGCTGATTTTAGCTTCAAACACACCTTCCAACACTAGCTAATATACGTGATGACAAACAAAATTAAAAACTTCCCTGTCCAGTTTATGTTTCAAGTGGACTCAGCATTTATGAGACTAGTATTTGAGGCCGTGGTATGTCAGGTTAGGTTGACGTAGCTGTCAGCATTGGACACTTGTACCATGAATTGGTCCCTTGTGATACCATATTACATCTTGGAGAATTTCTTCTTAATCTTAAAACCAATTGGACCTCCTTATGAAGTAAGTCTACATAAATCTATATTTGCCAGGTGACTAGGATCATTGTAGTAGAAATTTTGCAGATAAAGTTCATGTCTTTGGTAATAAAGCAGGACATGTATAAGAGAAGGTTGGGAATCAATTCTTCCTCTTCTTCGTCCATGAAGCTTCTTCAGAAATCGTTAGAATAAACTCCAAGCCGCACTGCGAATGTTCCTTTTAAACAGTTACCTGTCCTGTTATAACATCTATTACGGAGCTGATGTGTTATCTGCTTAAAGATATTAAACACTTGGAGCGCTTCAAATCCAGAACTGGCAAAATCGGTTATGTTGCCACGCAGGTGGTGTCATTTTGGTTTGTTCTCTGTATAGCATCTTGTTTTCGCGTAAGTTATGGAGAGATGGGAATACCTTTATTTGTCTTATCTGGCAATAAAGGTACCATTGTTCCACTTTTGGCGAGATCGTCACGACTTTTGGTCAGAGTCAAGGGGACCCAGAAGTCCTTATCGAACACGATTTTCACACTTCGATAAATAACCATTACCTTTTCCAGCTTAGCGGCTTTCCAGTAATGAATCAGCAGAGAGGAATTGCTTTACCTTCATTATCTGGAGGATCTCGTTCATTCAAAAAGGTTCAGCTGGTATCCATGCTTGAGCCTTATGTCTATTTGAAATATCCTCCTTAGCAACAGCCTCGATATTCGCACCTGGACAGATTTCGCCTAATTTTTTAGTAGCCGACTTATATAGCTCACACTATCTCTGATCGTCACAAACGATGATTTGCCAACCATCATCACTTGTGATCGATGGTGGTGCCGGGTTTTCATTCATAACAGTTAAGAAGCCTGCCAAGAGCTTCATCTGTACTACGTGCCATCGATCAGAAGAAATCGTGCCATCATCTATATAGCTCTTGTCAATAACTGCAATTACGATTTTGTCTGGGGTATCGCTATAAGTTTTGGGATTCTGGGGAGCGCTGTTGTTATTAGCTTTAGGCCGTTTGGGTACTGGAGTGGCACTCTGTATACTAGATCTGTCACGCGTTTGACGTGGAATTGCCGTTGGTCTTTAAAAAAATGTGTTTGGCCCGTCCAACCTTTGATTTTTCTGCAGACTCCAATGAATCACTAGAGCTCTTCAGAATCCTCGAAGCATCCCGCCTCTTCTTCTATTCTAGCACTAAGCTCAGATGGCTTAAATTTCCACGACGTCCTCGGAAGAGAACTAACTTCAGCGGTCGAAAGGCCATGTTTTACAACCTTGGCACTGCTGGGCAGGGTCCCCTTTAGAGACATATTTTCTTACTCTACTTAGTAGTGAAAGGGCCACGTTTCACAACCCTACCACTACTGAAATTAGGTATTCTTACTTTGTTAGTTCCATCACCAGGGCCGCCGCTACCATATGTGCAAAATGTGCGGCGCACAAGGGCGCCAACGTCTAGGGGCGGAAAATTAAGAGATCGATCTTACTCAACCAATGCAGAATACTCCAAAAGTTTTCGTTAAACTTTTGGAACCTGTTTACATTTGACCTTTCACTACGGCGTAGTTCCCACGCACAATCTACTACAAATATGTATTCATATTTTGTTTATGACTGTCGGCTCTCACACCAAATAACCTCTTCGATTGCAGTCATAGTCTAAACTACTATACGCCATGTCGCTATAGATTGACACTTGGGATATAGCTTTCCACGCAACCTTCATCACAGACCTATAAACTCGAAAAGGATATTAATTTTTTTAGATTTACAGACCACGTTCTCATAAAATAAAACGAAAACAGTGTCTTGAAAACATTAATTTTACTAATAACTCGTATTTTTCTATGAATGGGTATCAATATTCTGATTGCAATGATATAGCTAAATATCTTAAATCTAAGTTGGTAACTTAAGAACGAAATTAATCGAAGATGATTTAAAACCGATGGAAAATGTAAACAACGGAAACCAAAAAAAAAAAAAAAAACACCAACGGTAAAAAAATGTGTTGTGTCTCTAAATATTTATGTTTCTTTTTAAATAAGGGTTTACGAATAGTTTTTAATTAATTTTGGAACTGAATTGATAAATAATTCAAATGTCAACGAATTGAACAAAATCAAAATAACCCAGAAATTTAACGTTTCATTGGTTGTTCGAATTTAAGCTTTCAACTGATATTCAGAGTTCAGACTCTATTTATATTAAAATATAGTTCCCACACAAGCCACAAAATGTTAAATTTCATTAAAGCATACATAAGATGTCAAGGAATCCTATCCTACTAATATTATAAATGTGAATGTTACGATGTATGGATGTTTGTTACTCAATAACGCTTGAACAACTGAATGGATCGTGATAAAATTTAACACACAAAAAAGTTATAGTCTGGATTACCGTATAGGCTACTTTTTTTTTACTATCAGGGGAGGGGCATTGGGTGGTCAAAACACCCCAAAATTATTTATCTCTACTTCTATCTTCGTATTGCACTGAAATGTAGTACATATACATAAGTAGTTGCATTGAAATGCCATACTTTGGTGGTGCGGGCCCAGAGGAGGGGCATTGTTTGATTAATTTACCTAAGCAGTAACGATAAAAACACTCAAAAAAGTTTTTTAAAAAAAATAAAACAAAAAAAAAATCTCCGAATTAAAAACAAAAAAAAATTGACAAATATTTGTGTGTCTTTGAATTTAAACTATTTTAAGGTAAGTTAAACTTTATGTGCCTACAGGTTTAACTTCATATATATTGTTATAGGATAGTTACATACGTATGTGATTTGCTCATTGTTTGTTAGTTTTTTCAAAATATCATTCGCTTGGCTCCATTACCTTTAAGAAAAGGACTTGATTGGATTTATTGGTTTGCTGTTTTGTTTTAATCCAGGTACATGCATACGGGTAACAGCTAGTTATATATAAAACTTCCAGATCCGAAAGTAAATGATTAAGTGTTTCAAAAAGAAAGTGAAAACAAAAACTTTTAAAAATATCAAAAACTACTTTGTCTTCTTTCTGTCAAGCTATAAACTATTGGTTTTTACCAAAGGATTGATTTGACATACGAGTACATAAATTAAAAACAGTGCTAGGAACTCGAATATTTGCATTTTATATGAAAATGGTTTTTTTGAAGAAAATTATTCGCAATCACCATATTTTTTGTTTCCTCTTAAAATAAAATGCACGACTGGGTCGCACGAACTTGCTCTTATGTAAAAGACTAAGAATTTCAAAAATGAATGCTATTAGAGAAAAACTGTTCGTAAACATAAAGTTCATTTATTTAATGACTAAAACAACTCTTTTAGTGGTAGCTGGAGCTAAGAACAGGATGCCATGTGATGCAAGGAAATATAAGTTTATGCAAGAACAAAATTTATAACAAAGTTATAAGTTATAAGTCAAATAATCTTTTATATACACATTTTTAAAACATTTTTTTTATTACTTTACGATAAAAAAATTAATTTCCAAAAAAAAAATATTTAGCCCTTTTTTGAGATAAAGAATTTTCTAAAAAAAAAATATAAAAAATTTCATTAATATCCGTTCAGCCGGTTATGAGAAATTCAAAAATCGTCGAAATGGTTTTATGTTCGGTACAGTCAGTAATATATTGATTTCAATTTTTTTTGCTTAATTAACGTAAAAATTTATTAAAATTTTCGGAGACGTTTTCGAGAAAAACACGATTTTCGAAAACTTTTATTTATCAAGTATAAAATTTCGAAAAAATTGTATTGCAGGTAATTATTTTTGGTCTTAAAATAAGAAGAAAAATAAACGTGCGGGGCCAAAATTTCGAGACCCACTTTTTTCGTCTTCGCTATCATCGTAATATCAACTTTGATCAAAACCTCGAGTTCGATTTTTTTACGAATGTAAAAAGAGTAAATAATCTTAAAAGGATGCAAAAACTGTACATATGTATATGCTATAATGACTACGTTCATTATATAAGAATTTGGTGTAGCTCAGAACGCGACAACAACAATGCACGTTTGCTTAAATTTTTCAACTGCGAAATGAAGAATAAATAAAACTTTCACTTATTCAACGTAAATACCCCCGTGCACCCGAGACATGGGGCAATTTAAGGTTCTTGCACAAGGGCGCACGAACACCCAGCGGCGGCACTGTCCATCACCGCGGTTTACATTAGATGGTTGGCCACGATCAGTAGCTACAGCCTAACCACCGATACAAAGCACCGGAGAAACGAGAGGTAATGTTGACGCCGAATTTCCACCCGGCTTAGAAGGTGAACCCGTCTTATTCGAGTATATATATCTAATCTTTTAATTTGTGTTTGTGACAGACAATGTCATTGTTGGTTCCACGGATGATAACGGACAGCGTCATCGCCATGCATTTTGCTTAGCTCAAAGTAATAAGAAGGTGTTGTAGCAATGTAAAAATGAAGGTAATGCTTTTAAACGTTTTTCTCTGAGCAAGTTTGTACGACACAGCCGTTCTTTTTATTTTATGCTTCAACCAAAAAAAAAGACTTTTGCTTGAATTTTTCCATAAAAATAAATACATACATATGTATGGTTGTGTACAATATGTATACTCGTATACACCTATGTACATATGCATGTACCTATATTTTCTTTCTAACTGTTTTGATATCTTAGAGTAAATATCATCGGGTGCTTGTTTAAAAAAAATCTACCTCCAGCTGGTTGTTACATTGTCTGAAAATGATTCCCTTAAGCGCATCAGAGCTACTCGTTTGTAATAGTCAATAAAACAAAAACAACCTTTAAAAGTGCAACGAAGAGTGAACATTAGCCAAGGTTGTCTTTAACAAGTTAATGTACAAAATATAAAATATCAAAGAAGACCATACCTCTACGGGTGCTAAAGTATTGCAATTAAACGAGACTATTGTAGTTAAACAAACTTTCAAAAACAAAAACCCTGACTCATTGTTCATAACAGCTTATTTACTTGAAAAGTTTTTCATTGCCTTACACGAGAATAAGCAGAAGAGTGCATAGTCCATTTTTTGGATTTTACTTTTGCCACAATGTTGGAAACACAAAGGTCAATGAGTAGACATTTAGTTTTATTGCTGAAACGGGTATTGTTAAAAGTTTTAAGAACAATGTAGTTGTGTTTTTGAATTGGATGTGCTTAAAAATATTGTGGATTCTATATGAATTTAAAAAAATGTACGTACCTTTCCTTAAAAGTCAAGTTAGTATTATACTTTGACAAAATTTCCAAATAGACCGAACTGAAACACTGAAGGATACTAGGTCGCACCAACCAAGTCTCAGGCTTCTTTCATAAGCATTAATGATATACATATCTTTAAATAGGCACCATTTCTTCAGTGTTCAAATGATGTTGATAAACTTTATATCGTTGGAAAACCGTAGTCGAGGAATACTTCATGGACTTTACTTAATTTCAAGACGAACTGGCGATGGGTAGATGGCATCCGAAGAAGAAAATCTTATGCCAGCTCAGACAGTCCGGACGCAGACGTCAATGTGTCCGAGAACGCTGCAAAAGGAAAAAGAGAACAACACTCTCAAAGTGGGTCTCTGGCAAAAATCTTGGCGCTGCCAAAAGTCAAGACTACTTCTTGTACCAACATAGGGTATGGTGTAAGTGAAGAAACCAAAGTATGTTTGGATGGCTTAGGGTCCTCTAGAGCCGTGATGGCAACTTCTTCCCTAGATCGATGGCTGTCAATCAACCCACCAAAACTGATTTAGGAAAAGATTAAGATGAAGCTAACAGTAGATCCTAAATAGGCCAACCCAAAAAAGACGCAACGGCAACCGTTGAATAGGAGGACTCCGAAGTGACTGGTAAGAAACCCAAAGTTATTGACCGACTGAAGGTCCTAAGAATTCGAGAGTCGAGCAAACTTCAGGCCAAGGAAAGAAAACAAGCCATACTGACTCGATACCCCCTCTAGTGTCTGTCCCTCAAAAGACATAAATGGCCCACAGAACAGGTACGCTAGCAGACGGCAGACGTGCAAAAACACAGAGCCTTCAAATGGCTGTTATCGATGAGAGGAGCTTTAAAGGGCTGCTAAGCAACGAGTATTGGGCTGGAGTTAACTTATGATACTTGCCTCCAGTGGTTTTGTGCTAAAATTTGGTTCCGTGTCGAATATCAAGTGATTCAAGAGACGAATTCACCCTGGTAAGGCTAAAATCCAAGGCAAACAATATTAAGTTATTAGTTGAGGGAGTAGCATAGTGACCTCCCCGTCCCCACTAGGCCCAAAGTCCGCATGTATGCCGGTTTTTTCCTATCTCTTTCCAATGCTAAGTTATTCAGAATTATTTTGACGTATATCCTTTGAGTATATATAATATGGAGGGCTCGTTTCTATTCCAAATGCGTGACTATCATAGGGGGCGCTACTCAAATTTGTGTAAGACTAAGTTATTTGACAGCGGCAACCGAAAAAAGTTTTTGGCAGGATTGATCGCCTTGCGGGAAGATACTAAGTTAGAACAAAAGAATAGCATACAAATTAACAAACAAAAAAACATTTTATTATTCAATATTTTTGTATCATTAAACAACCAAATAAACACAAACTTTTTCAAGCTAAATATTTCTACAAATTTATTTTTTAAAATCCAACTAAAACTGATTACACCTTGAGTCCGTCTTCGAATTTGGACTCGTTTTTCGGTTCGAATTGTGCCAGTTTCTCCATCTTTACCTCATTACAAAGGTGACACAAACCACTTGCAGGGAATGGATCGCTGATGTCGGAAAAATCATTCTGCTGTTCATCTCTCTTAGTCGAGGCTAAATTACTGCAGTCTAGAAAGATCTCCCGATTATAGTCGCCATCCTTGGTAAATCCATTGTATTGGTCACATTGTGGGGAAGCTATTCGCCTCCAAGTAGGGAACTTTAATATTTTGATTACAAAAATAGCAATTAATAGTCACTTTAAAGTTTGATCTTATTTTTACGTATAATTTGTAAAGAATTAAAACAGTCACAAAGCTTACTGATATGCGGTTTTTTCGGTTTTTTGCAAGCAAGACTGAAAATTTACCGAGTGCTTCATATCACATGTGACGGAGAACGATGTGCGAGGAGAAGGTAAACACAAATTGACAGCATACAGTTGTATCTTTATCTTACAGAAAGTGAGACAGCGACCCCTATCACTACTGCAAGTACTACAATGCATTAGGGATAGGAACGAGCCTTCCATATTATAAATGTATACTAAAAGCGTATATCCATCAAAATCCTGAAGTTCTATTATTGTTTTACAGTTAACGCCATATTTTTGCATATATACGTAAAAATTTTTATACGACTAAGAGAAAAATTTGTTTATAGATTGTTTTGGCGTACGTCCTTTATTGTTTTTGCCACTTCTCCCATTAAATTATAATCGCATGTTCACTATTGACCACGAAAACGAAAAGTATATTTTATCATCATCTGCCGTACGTGCATAGGACTTTTGTTATGTCCGTGCAAAATTATAAATGTCACGGCCGACTAAATAATATTTCAGTAGTCTAGTCTGCTAAGTTTTGTGGACAAAGGTCGTGTTTCGATCGTGCTAAAAATGGATTCTCCAGTATAGCAAATATATGAACCAAGAACTCTTATCGTAAGAATTTATTACATAAATGGTTTTTTTCGTTGTCTTAAATTCATTGACGAGTTGGTTCTAAATCTACACGAGTTTAAGGAAGGAAGACACAAATAATGTTTATTTCTCTAGTTCTACCGAATCGGAATTCGGTATAAGAAATTAAATTTGCCAAAACTTTTAAATGGAACACCCTTTAGTAAAAAGTTTTAGAAGTACATATTCCATTCGAGTATGACCATTTCGGTAAAATTTAATCAGAAAATATAAGTTCAAAATAACAAGCCACCATATTTCTAAACAGAAAGCTCGAAAAAGCTGAACCCTCAAAGCTCAAATATGGAAACAACATATTCCGAAACGCTATAGTTTAGTTTAATGTGCACGCGCAGTTGCATTATGATTATTGTGTACTAATTTTAGGCAATCGTTTAGTTTGTGTCAAAACACACATTTTTTAGTTGCTCGAATCGAGTTGCTGTATGTGCGCGAACTCTCATATAAGCCTATAATATGTTTCATCTTAGCAACCAAACAGTTGTGAAACTAAAAGTTGAATGTGCGCGCCTGGCCTTATTATTAAAAAATAAAATGCACGACTGGGTCGCACGAACTTGCTCCTATGTAATCGACTGGGAATTTTAAAAAACGAATGTTATTAGGGAAAACTGTTCATTAAATTAAATTTACGAAAAGAAATATTGACCCGTTTCGGAGATATCGAATTCTCAAAAAAAAGAAAAAAAAAATGATTTTTTTTCAAAAATTCAAAAAATATTTATTTTAAAGTTTTGAAATGCAATGCGGTTTAGACTTTTTAGAAGCTTCTCTATACAAATTTTCATTAAGATCCGTTATGTGGATAATGAGAAATTCAAAATTCGAAAAAATGGTTCTATGGTAGGTACAAGCTGTAATATCTTAATTTCAAAATTTGTTTTATTAAATTAAAGATCGTAAAAATTAATTGAAAGAAAAAAAATTTTATCAAAATTCTAGGTGCCGTTTTCGAGAAAAATACTATTTTTGAAAACCATTTTTTTTTAATTTTTTAGCATTTGTATGGTAGGTACCTTTATTTTAAGGTAAAATAAAAAATTTTGTTTCACATTTTGTAGATCATATTAAGAAACTTTTATTTATCAAGTTTAAAAAAAATCTAGCATGGGGTTTTCGAAATATTGAGTTTTGAAAAAAAATTTTTGAAGTTTTTTTTAAAAATCCAAAAAAATTTTTTTTGAAAATTTGAGTACACAATTCTATTTATATTTTTGGGGAGCTTTAGCAAAAAAAAAATGATCAAAATCGGTTGAACCGTTTTTGAGAAAATCAAAAACAAAAAAAATGGTTCCGTGGGGGGTACCCTCAATAACCATTTTTCGGAAAATTTTTTTCAACCAATACCTAGATTTAATTAAATGAAATTTTTCTGTATCTTTATTTTTAAAATCTGTCGAACAGTTTTTGAGAAAAAAAAATGTTTATAAAATTTCGAAAAAAATTCGTATGGGGGGTACCGTTATTTTTGGTCTTAAAAAAAAAACGAAAAAAACGTGTGGGGGGCAAAAATTAAAAATGATATGTACCAAGTTTAAAGAAAATCGGCCGAGTCGTTTAGCCTGTAGTCGAACAGACAGACAGACAGACAGACAGACAGAATTGCGAGACCCACTTTTTTAGTCTTCGCTATCATCGTAATGTCAACTTTGATCAAAATCTCGAGTTCGATTTTTTTTACGAATGCATAACTTGCCTTATAGTACCTATAAGTCGCAAGTAAAAAGTGTTGGAAGCATGTAAGCCTACTTGTTTTCACTTCTGTTCAAAAAACAAATTCACAAATCATTCAAGAGCTTATCAGAATCTCGATTAAACGTAGGCGAGTAAATGCTTCAACAAATAAAGCAAACTTTTCATCTTTATTATGCAAAAACATGACAGCATGTATCAAGTTTGTAAAAAATTTTTCTATGAAAAAAAAAATCATACAATATCGACTGTTTAAATAACTAAGTTATTAAGTTATGCATTCGTAAAAAAATCGAACTTACTTACATTACGATGATAACGTAGACGAAAAAAGTGGGTCTCGCAATTCTGTCTGTCTGTCTGTTCGACTACAGCTAAACGGCTCAGCCGATTTTCTTCAAACTTGGTAGATATGGGTACTTACCTTACGAATTTTTTTCGAAATTTTATAAATATTTTTTTTTCTCAAAAACTGTCCCACAGATTTAAAAAAAATTCAAAAAATTTCATTTAGTTAAACCAAAAAAAAAAAATTGGAAAAAAATTCAAATTTTTTTTTGAAAACTCAATATTTCGAAAACCCCATGCTCGAATTTTTTAAAACTTGATAAATAAAAGATTCTTAAAATAATCTACAAGATATGAGAAAAAAATGTATTTTACATAAAAATTACGGTACCCTTCATACAAATTTTAAGAAATGGTTTTCGAAAATCGTATTTTGCTCGAAAACGGTTCCGAGAATTTTGCTTAAATTTTTTTCTTACCATTAATTTTAAAGATCTATAAATTTAATAAAAAAATTTAAAAACAAGATATTACTGACTGTACCTACCATAGAACGATTTTTTAAAATTTTAAATTTCTCATTATTGGGATAACGGATTTTAATGAAATTTTTTAGAGAGAAGCTTCTAAAATGTTTAAAAAACATTGCATTTCAAAACTTTAAGAAAAATTGTTTTTTTTTTTTGTTGTTTTTTTTTTTTTTTAATTTTTGAAAAAAAATCAATTTTTTTTTGTTTGAAAATTTAATATCTAGAAAACGGTTCAAATTTTTATTCGAACAATAATAAAAACTTTAAATTGGCGTGCCCAATTTTGTTCTTAAAAATGTTTTAAAAATTTTGTATACTTATAAAAGCTCATTTTTTAAGAAACCACTACAGAGACTTATAATCTTTGTTTGTGCATAAATCTATAGTTGCTTCAATCACATGGCATCCTTTTTTTACCACCAACTACTAAAGAAGTTCTCTTAGTCATTTAAAAAAATAATTTTATGCCTAGAACAGTTTTTCTCTAATATCATTCATTTTTGAAATTCTTAGTCTATTATCATTATTATTAAAATTATCAACGGTAAGTTTTCTCGCAATAGACTATCGAACCTTCCAATGCGATTTCCCAAAAATGTTAAAATGGCGTATACGGCACTTCAATACTAGCGCGACGATATTTATTAACCTGATTGTTGATCAGCGCTTACATCACCTTGGAAAGAAGGGACATTAGCTCGATTGGTCGTTTAGTGGAGGGGGATGAATATGTACCATTTTTAGGAAACCGCTATACGAATTCCTTTTTCCATCCACTGAATACCCAAAGAGTATGACAATGGAAGAGCTTACACAAGGGGCCTTACCAGCGTAGAAAACCAACACTTACAATACTATTTAATTAGAATCCAAATGAAAACCGTATTACGGCTGTTTTTACAGACACCCATGCATCTGTTAAAGTCATTGATTCTACTTTTTCTTACTCAAAATTGATCCAGCAATGCAGGAATGAACTTGTGTCCCTAAATATTAACCCTAATGTCACTCTTATCTAAGTCCTGGATCACATTGTAATCGAGAGAAATAAACGGCCTTACGAGCTAGCAGGGAAAGGATCTTCTCAATTGAGGAAAAAGTTAACATTCCTCTTGGTGTTAGGAATGGCAAAATCTTCTTAATTTTTTTCACAGAATCTAACAGTAGTTGAATCAGTTTTATCAACCACATTATATCTTGAAATATGTAGCTTACTTATACTTACAATAAATCCCGAACGAAGGACCTTACTTGTTGACCTAGACAGGACATAGACAGGGTAGTTGCAATATCGGACACTGGCCAATAAGGGAACAAGCAGCGAAGATGGGCATTCCTTGTCGCAGTTGTGAGGATCAGCAGGAAAAAGAAACAGTCATTCAATTCCTCTGTTAATGACCTACTCTGGCCAGAATGAGAGCCCATCTATTCCAAAAGTGATTTCTCGACGACCTTAACTATCTGAACTAAAGATTAAACACTTGATCTCGTATCTAAACACGACAAAGTGGCTCTGTGAGGAAACTTGGCGAATTTTTTAACGGATAGTAAGTCTTCGATCCTAAGATCATGAGCTAGAGAACTTCAGGTAGGGAGGAGCTCATGAATTCCTCATCATATCCCATCATTATCCACAGGTAAAACGAGTTTATCGTTGTAACGAAGTTACATCTTTTGAAGTAATTACGCCTTTCTACCAACCTAAGAAGACCGAACGCCGGAATTCTACTGCATTTACCACACCGGATGAAATAGCCAGAAAGTATTGCATACCTTAAGGCGCCCACGCAAAATCACAAAAGAGGACACACACAGATGGTTGTCGACGTCAGCAAATAAATTTCGTTCGCCAACTTTATAATCCACATTTGGTTTTGGCCGCCAAGTCGACAAGTAAGAGGTAGAAATGCAGCAGAAATCAGATTCTTCTTGCCACTGGGTGTTTGTACCAATTTGGTGTACAAGGCATAAAGCATCTCATCTAGAAGCACGCTGCTGGTCACCTATACCCGGAAGTAGCTTCGCAATCTTTTGGCTTCCGCCGCAAAAATACCTTTCCCGTTCTCCTTTCCTCCGCCGCCGTAGTTAAGACTAGGGACTCTATCCCAACCTTCGCTGTCTTAACCTCCTCCGCTCAGACTAGGGACTCTATCCCAACCTTCGCTGTCTGAATTTACTTTCCTCCGCCGCCGTAGTTAAGACTAGGGACCCTATCCCACTCTTCGCTGTCTTAACACCTCCGCTATTCAGACTAGGGACTCTATCCCAATCTTCGCTGTCTGAAACGTCCGCCGCCGCCATAGGTAAGACTAGGGACTCTATCCCCAATCTTCGCTGTCTTAACCTCCACCGAAAAGCTCAGACTAGGGACTCTATCCCAATCTTCGCTGTCTGAGTCTGTTCTACGATACCGCCGTTAGTGTATATGAAATACCGTGTTATCTTATTGTTGGACCATACCTTTTGTTAAAGTATATGAAATACTCTGTTAATTTTTATTAGAAGGTCATAAATATTGTATATTTATACGAAAAACTGTGTTAACCTACTTATACGTTGAATAAATATAATTTGGAACTGGAGTATTGAACTCTCTATTTGGCCGAGTTTTACCGCTTTCTTCGGTTGACCCTGGACCCCGCTGACCTACCTGAGCTGGAAACAAGAAAGCATCACATCGTGTACTGTGCACTCCAGTGCTATTTGAGTCACTGAGCAACACATGTTCATGGCCGCCATTTCTACCTACCTCCTAATCTTTTTTTTTGAAAGTTTTATAAATTTATAAAGTAGGTATGAATTAATTTTCAACAATTTCGTTAGGAGTAAATATCCCAAAAAATGGTATTCGTTACTTTTAAGCAATAATATGAAAATTAGGAAAAATTGTGCCTTCTTATAGAGTCAGATGATAATCAACAATATGTACATTTTATAAGCCAAACTATGAAGCCCTTTAACATCATTAGACCAATTACATGTGATCTCATTGATGGGCTTAAAATGCAAGTTAAAATTTCCTTTTTTTTTTTTTTTAATTTTAAGTCAAACTTATGTACGTATAGGTTTTTCTTGCGTGAAAAACTATTTTCCTTTATACTCGTATTTTAACAAAATCAAGAAAACATTTCTCTCAAACGATGCGAAAAGATCTCGAAAACTATCTGTCACTCTTTGTCCATTTCAAAAAATCACTCACACATTTTCGGCCTCTAATTTTCCTCCTCCACTTGTTGAAACTTTGAATGTATTCTTGTTATTTTGTCTGTTTGTTGTTCCAGGTCATTTGCGTGATTGTAGTTTTCACACCGCTGTACTGTTGGTCTAAAATTAAAATAAAAAATCAAATACAAAAAAAAATACACATTTTGAAAACACTTCTTAGACTAACTTCCGTTTTGACTTTATGTCAATATACTTTAAAATCTTTATTTCGTAGATATGGTATTAAACTTGGTTGAACGAAATTGCCAAATTAAATTTTACTTGTGTGTGTTTCTCGTTAATTTTTAAATTTATGGTTATTTATTTTGAATTGTTTTTAATTTTTGTGGAAAATTTTCTTCACTGTTGAGGGCCAGGGAAGATGGGTACAATCGCAGACTCGTACGAGCTGTGAACTTTTGTTCGTTGCAATTTTGATTTTCCTGGAAAATTTTTATTTTGAACAAAGCTACGTCAGACGTGGCGTAGAAAGTGTGTTGCCCTAGGACAAGGGCGTATTGACTTTTAAAGAAAGCATTTCATGAAGTCCATTAACTCAATGCATATGCATACTCGTACCACTGAACGTATGTTTTATTCGGATAAACAAGCAGAGAAGAATAAAATTTATATTTTTCCGTATCCGTAGTACTATAAATTACCGTTTCGTGGTTATTGGTTAATGTCAGCGGGAATATAAATGTAAATATTTTCTTCGGCAATGAATTTAAACCAATTTCGGATTTCGCATTGAATTTAAATTATTTTGTAAATTTTAACCCCAACCACACCAATGGAACAAAGCAAAACTGGCCGAAGCAACGTTTATTAATTTCGGATTATAATTTTTTATTTGTTGGGTACATATTTATGAGTAAATAAGAATTATGATAATTATTATTTAAGCTAATTGTTTGATAGGTTCATATGAATTTACATTCAATGTATACAAAAATTGGTAAACATAAATTAAATAAATTTAAAGCACAATATTTCATGGAAAACCAGAGGCTAATAATAATGAACTCATCTCAACCATTTTTGTTTGAATGCGTTGTTCGCAAGAATAGAATACAAGTAGCACATAAAGGGATTTTAAATAAAGGCGGCAAGATGATTTATTTATTTATTTAATTCGTTAAAATCTAACGTTAACAATATTAAAAAAATTTTTATAATCTAATATAATCTAATATCATAATTTATATTTATTATTCAATGTTGTTGAAAAACATAAGTTTAAATTTTTTACATTTTATGTTATCATTTACAGATTCTTAACAAAATTGAAATTCGTTATAAATTGTTATTAATTGATTGAAGGGGCTACATACACCATAGTTTGATCTACTAAATATTTGAGTGTAATAGGTTGCTGTCGCCTTAAACATGAACGGCTGAAACTGAAATTTAATTTACTTAGAACTGATGGCAATGATATCGAACCATTAATAATCCCAACAATAAAACAAAATTGTATAAACTTTCTGTGGTTAGTCAAAGAAGGAAGGCTGATCAAAGCTAGTCTTTGAGAATAAGGGGGAAGTAGATTTTCCCTTGACCATGGAAGAGACCGAAGACAGAAACCCAGAAACCTTTTTTGATCGCTTCAATTCTTGTAACATGTGTTGAGTAAAAAGGTGACCATACCACACAGCCGTATTCTAGAATTGGTCTAACAAACGAAATAAGTAGAAGTTTAAGAACATAAGGGTCCTGAAAATCACGACCGAATCTTTTAATGAATCCAAGAACCCTATTGGCTTTTTTAATTATATAATTTAAATCATCATTAAATGCTAATTTGGGATATAGAATAATAACTAAGTCAGAAAACATAGAAACCTTACATAACGGACAATAATCAAACGTATAGTTGTACAAAAACGGACAGACGAGTTTTTTAAGTTTGAAACCAAGTCATTAATAAATAAAACAAATAAAATAGGACCTAAGTGGCTGCCCTGAGGGACGCCAGAATTGACAACAAATTGACTTGAACTTTCATTACGAAACAAGACAGAATAACGACGATTTTTTAAGTATGAAGAAATCCAATTTATAAAATTGTTGTTAAATCCTAGATGGTTTAATTTTAAAATTAGTGTATTGTGACATAACTTGTCAAAGGCTTTACTAAATTCAGTAAATACACAATCAACTTGCCCGCGTTTTTCAAAAACATCTAGACAAAAGGAAACGAAGTTAAATAAATTAGTAACAGTGGATCTCTTTTTGACAAAGCCATGCTGGCTATCACAAATAATAGAACTACAATGAATGTTATTGTAAGGAGAAGACATGTTTAAACCTAGTGAAATATCTAATGCAGGGTGATGTCGGTCTTCGTCAATTAAATTTACAGTAGCAGTTATAACAGCAATTTCGTTGTTAATTGTATCGGCGAAAAACACTTAGTCAAGAATTTTTCCAAAACGATTTCTCAATCCATTGAATTGACTGTGGTTTGAGTGAAGACATACCATCTACAAATGTTAGTTCATTAAGGCTTGACGCATTTATCGGAACATGGAAGTTGTCGTCATCAATTTTTGTCCAATTAAGGTTTGGTAGATTAAAGTCACCTACGATCAAAATTTCATCTTCGGGTTCCATAAGCACATAAATATTTTCTATGCAGTCATTTAACTTTTCATAAGCGTCATTGTTTGAACTTGGAGGTATATACGCGGAGATAATAAATAAATGACCAGATTCCAACTTGATTTTGATACATAGAGCTTCGACACCTGTGGATCGAAAGTCGTCTATCAGGTAGCACGTAATTGAGGTCCTGATCGCAAAAAGAATTCCTCCTCCAACAACATTAGAGTCTTCTTCATCACGTCGATCACGTCTGAAAATTTGATATGATGCATCAAAAAGCTCCGAGTCAAGAATAGAAAAGTTGAGCCAAGTTTCTGTTAGTATAATGACATCGTGAGGAAGGTTGTTTACATTTTTATAGACCATATTAGTCTTTGTCCGAAGTCCATTTACATTTGGTAGTAGACTAATATTTTTTGTTTGAGCTGCTCAGATGATGATTCCGCATTGTCCGATTTTGACGAAAAGGGTTCTGGAGTATTGCTTGAATATTCTGTTTATTAACAAATTCGTGTATTATTACACCAATTGGCCAGAACAAAGGCGAGTTAAGTACATGGAAAACTGAATCCGGAACACGTATTTTATTTGATGAGATGTAATAAAACACACTTTGTGTGAGGTTTATCCAAATTCGCTTTTTATTTGCCATTTTGTATGGAATGTAACATTATTCAAATGACTACCTCGGCTTCTTAAAGTGGCACGGTTCCGAATAATACAATTTTCAATGGCCCAGAGTAATAGATCCGAATCTAGCCTAAGTTCGATGTTAACCAAACATTCGTAGAAATAAAACAAATTTCAAGTATAAATACTTAAAAGCGGCTTTCCTGTAACTAAGTTAAATTTAAAATGATGAATCACAATAGAACTTTACGAATCTGGTTAATAGAAATCTGTTTGTGTATCAGTTCACAATAACGAAATTATGAAAATGAGTCACAATTATTGGTATAGATAAGAATGTTGTTAAATTTGATCTGTTACTACGAAATTTTAAAAGCAACTTTTCTACAACTAACAAAAAGTGACTTTAAAACCGATTCTATGAATGTCTATTACTAAGGGCCAATGACTCTTAGATCATCAATGACACATAGATCTGGCTGAATTTGAGAAATGGATTGTGATATGTTCGCCTTGAGGGCATCGTCGACTGCGGTATATTCGCATTAACCTGCAACTTCAGGAAACCCTACAAGAAAAAGTCTAGCAGGGTCATCTCATATCGCATGATCTTGGTGTCCTATTTGGCACGTAGCGCTGTCCTTCTGGAACCACATGTAGTCTAGATCCATATGGTTCAATTATAGCCAACTTAGAAATTGGTTATCAACGGTGACCGCCTAACCAACGTCATTTTCGAAAAAGTACGGATACGGACCAATGACGCCGTGCGTCGCCGCACAGTAGCGCATATTGACTTTTTTGATTGAAAAATCATAGCTCGTAAACAAATAAAGATATCGTCATAATTTTTTTTTTAGTTTACAGGAAATTTCCAAAGCTATACATTTTGTGAATTTTACGAACAAAATTTTACAGGGTGTTTCAGAATTTTCTGCTGAAATACGAATTTTGGAAATGGACTTAATATTTTACCTCAAAAAATGTCAGTAATAAATAACTGAAGTAAAAACACGGTGTCAACATAACAATTAATAATAATATTATTTCAATTTTAACAGTGGAGAATAAATAAATTAATAAGTAAAAATAAACAAAAACTTGGAAACCTTCGTCAAAGTCCGACGGAATTTCTAATAAACTAATCATTTCTGGGGAGTATCATGTTTTGAGCTTTTTTCAGTTCTTACATGGCTTAGCGAAGAAATAAGAGGGCCCGATAAGGCTGCTTGGTAACTATATTTTTTGTAGTCTTTATTTTTGGATTCCTGAGCTTCTTCTGACAGTTCTTCGATTGGAAGCGGCTGATACTCGATTATAAAGGGTGGTTAAATTTTAAGGGCTGATGTTGATTTTGAATTAAACACAAATTATTTAGGAAATTATTGTCATTTCTTTTTATTATGAAAATATGGTATGGTTCAATTATGCATGGAACAAAATATCGGCCAAATGGCCGCCGCGATTTCGGCGGCACACCTCCGTCCGATGGTCCAAATTTTCGATGACGCTGAGGCATAAATGAGGTTCTATGCCGTTAATGTGGCGAATTATCTCATTCTTTAGCTCTTGCATTATTGCTAGCTTATCGACGTACACCTTTTCTTTTAAATGACCCCAAAGAAAGAAGTCCAACGGTGTCAAATCACATGATCTTAGCGGCCAATTGACATCGCCACCACGTGAGATAACACGGCCATTGAATTTGTCGCGCAAAAGAGCCATTGTTTCGTTAGCTGTGTGGCAAGTGGCACCATCCTGTTGAAACCACATATCGTCCACATCCATATCTTCCGATTCGGGCCATAAAAAGTTCGTTATAATCTCACGATAGCGAACACCATTCACAGTAACTGCCTGACCGGCCTCATTTTGGAAAAAATACGGCCCGATGTTACCGCCAACCCATAAACCGCACCAAACAGATATTCTTTGTGGGTGCATTTGTTTTTCGACAATCATTCTTGGATTATCATTCGCCCAAATGTGGCAATTCTACTTATTGACGAATCCACTGAGGTGAAAATGTGCCTCATCACTGAAGATGATTTTCTTCGAAAATTGATCATCCACTGTTGCCATTTCTTGCCACCATTCTGACAATTGACGACGCTTGAAATGGTCAAGAGGCTTTAGTTCTTGAGTCAATTTCACCTTGTTAGCGTGTAAGTGCAAGTCTTTATGCATAATGTTCATCAACGACGAGCGTGAGAGGTGCAATTGTTGGACACGACCGCGAGTTGAGGTGGACGGCTCTTCAGCCACACTATCGCGAGCAGCAGCAATATTTTCTGCAGTACGAGCTGTACGAGCATGCACTGGTGTTTTCACATCTCCTGCAGACCCGGTTTGCTCAAATTTTGTGCACGATTTTTCCGATTGTACGCAACATTTGGACGATTAAATTGACCGACAAAATCACGAAGTGCATGATATGAATTTTTATTTGAACGTCCATCTTCATAATAAGTTTTAACGCGCTGCTCGATTGTGTATCTCTCCATGGTTCAAATTGAGTTAGTCTGAAATTGAGAAATGTCGAATGAACATTCAACATCGGCCCTTAAAATTTAACCACCCTTTACTTTCTCTACCCTTTTATTAAAGTTAAAATCATCGGATACCTATTACATTTTTTTAGTATGGTCCTAACTTCATATGACTGTTTGACATTTACAAACATTACTTAGGGAGCCTTAGCAAGATACTAGTTAGCAAATGTTTAAAATTAAGAAAGAGTTAGTAATCTACTTAAAAGTTAGCAAGTTAGCAAATTTTTATGTAGTATGTTACTTATATTGTTTAAAATTTTGCGCAATTACGTTTCAAAACTAAAAAAAATAAAATGCACGACTGGGTCGCACGAACTTGCTCTTATGTAAAAGACTAAGAATTTCAAAAATGAATGTTATTAGATAAAAACTGTTCATAAGCATAAAATTAATTTTTTAAATGACTAAAACAACTTCTTTAGTAGTTAGAGGTAAAAATAGTATGCCATGTGATTCAAGAAAATATAAGTTTATACTAGAACAAAAATTTTAATTCGTTATAGTGGTTCCTTAAAAAATTAAGCTTTTGCGTACAAAATTCTTAAGACATTTTTAAGAAAAAATTTTGGTAGGCCAACTTAAAGTTTTAATTTCTGTACGAATAAAAAATAAATTTCCAAAAAAAATAGATATTGATATTGAATATTCCTAGAAAAAAATTGATTTTTTTTTCAAAAATTCAAAAAAATATTTTTTTTTTTAAGTCTTGAAATGCAATGTTTCTTAAACTTTCTAAAAGCTTCTGCCGTTATAAGAAATTCTTAATTCGAAAAAATGGTTCTATGGTAGGTATAGTCAGTAATATCCTTATTTCAATTTTTTTCTTATTAAAATTAATACAAATAAAAAAATCTTATCAAAATTCTTGGAGCCGGTAACCGGAAAAATACGATATTCAAAAACCATTTTTTAACATTTATATGGTGGGCACCTTTATTTTAAGGTAAAACATTTTTTTTTTCTCAAATCTTGTAGATTATAAAGAAACTTTTATTCATCAAGTTTAAAAAAAATCGAGCAGAGTTTTCGAAACAGAGAGTTTCAAAAAAAATTTCAATTTTTTTTTTAAATCAAAAAAAAAATTTGAAAATTTTTTTAAAAATAAAAAAAAAATAAAATGCACGACTGGGTCGCACGCACTTGCTCCTATGTAATAGACTAGGAATTTTAAAAACGAATGCTATTAGAGAAAACTGTTCATAAGGATCAAATTATTTTTTTAAACTTTTTTAGTAGTAAGAGACAAAATCAGAATGCTATACAAATATAAATTTATGCTACTCGTAGAACAAAAATTATAAGTCGTTGTAGTGGTTTCTTAAAAACAAGCTTTTATACACAAACTTCTTAAAAGATTTTTAAGAAAAAATTTTGGTACGCCAATTTAAAGTTTTTATTATTGTTCGAATAAAAATTAAATTTACAAAAAAAAAGTATTGAGCCGTTTCTGAGATATCGAATTTTCAAAAAAAGAAAAAAATAGATTTTTTTTTTTTTTTTCAAAAATTCAAAAAATATTTATTTCAAAGTTTTGAAAAGCAATGTGTTTAAGACTTTTTAAAAGCTTCTTTATAAATAATTTCATTAAGATCCGTTATGTGGATAATGAGAAATTCAAAATTCGAAAAAATGGTTCTATGATACTCGTAGGTACAAGCTGTAATATCTTAATTTCAAATTTTTTTAAATTAAATTAAAGATCGTAAAAATTAATTGAAAGACAAAATTTGTAATCAAAATTCTAGGTGCCGTTTTCGAGAAAAATACGATTTTTGAAAACCATTTTTTTTATTTTTTAACATTTGTATGGTGGGTACCTTTATTTTTAGGTAAAATGAAATTTTTTTCTCACATCTTGTATATTATATGTCAGATGGCAAAGACTTCCACTGCACCCATAGCTTCCTCCCAACAACAGAAAGAAACGAAACCAGTCAGCGAAAGAGTAGTTGCTTCCACATCGAAGTCTATCCCTAAAAAGATAAACCGAGAACAGGACAACAAAAACTCAACAGCTCGTACCGGCAAGGATACGAATAAGACTTCCCTCAAGAAACAGCAAACCATCGCTAAATCGAACCCGAAAGGGAACGACAAAGCAAAGGTAGGCAACTCTTCTGGGACAAAGTCAGTTTCGTCCAAAAGGGCAAGATCGGAGGAGACAGCCAAGGCCGATGGTTCTAAAAAGTTTAAGACCAACAGCTTTGACAACACCCCGATCGATCTTCAAGTGGCCATTATTAGTCGAGAGGATCCGGATGGGAAAATCACGGCCAAGAACTGGTTACTCGTGGAAAACGAAATCCTAAAAGCCATGATGGCGACATCCGAAGACGATAGTGCTGAGGACTATACCTTCGACGGAGCTGGTTGGCGGAAAGGAGTAAAAGTGGTTTGCTGTGGAGACCAGAAATCCTTGGAGTTCCTCACTCATACAATCGCCAAAATTGGTGAACTGTGGGAGGGTGCATCTCTCGGGGTTCTTCCTGTCACGGCTCTACCACTTCGTCAGCAGATTAAGATATGGATTCCTCCTCCTGCCACGCATGAGGACTCATCCATTATTAAACTGATGGCAAAACAAAATAAGGAGCTCTCCATATTGGAATGGAAGCTCTTGAATTCCAGAAAGAGTCTCAACGGGGAAGGAAAGGACCTTTTGTTCGCTATAGACAAAAAATCTGACCTCCTCCTGAAAGAAAAGGCAGACGTGGTGAGATATGGTCTCGGTACCGTAAGGGTAAAGAGGCATGAAGGCAAAGGGGAGTCAAAAGCTGCTGGTGGTGCAAAGTAATTTGCAGCACGCTAAAGCAGCAACGCATGACCTAATGCTCTACATGTCTCAGGAAAACGTGGATGTGGCCTTAATTCAAGAACCTTGGATTTGTAAGAATCAGGTACTAGGGTTGAGGTCAAAAAATTACAACCTTTTCCACTCCACGTCAGAAGGTGATATTAGAAGTTGTATTCTAGCCAAAAAATCGATTAATGCTTTCTTTTTATCTAGGTACAGCAACAGGGATAACGCGGCAATCAATGTTGAATCCAAGGAAGGCAACTTCGTCTTGGCGTCAACGTACATGCCGGGAGATGAAGAAAATCCTCCATCAAAAACGGTCCGCGATCTTGTGGATTACACCACAGCAAGAGGGACACCTTTGGTGATTGGATGCGACGCCAACGCCCATCATACACAATGGGGTGGCAAGGATATCAACAAAAGGGGTGAGTCAATTTTTGAATACATTCTCTGTTCTAATCTTATGTTATGTAATAGGGGCAATCACCCTACATTTCGTAACAAAATCAGGGAAGAAATTCTAGACCTCACTCTTATGAGTAATAATGATAAGATCTCTGTAGGGAATTGGAGAGTCTCTTCTGAGAAATCCTTTTCGGATCACTTAAGGATACTCTTTACCTTAGATAGGAGAATAAATGATATTAAACCTTTTAGGAACCCAACTAGGACGAATTGGACAAAGTATTCAAAATGGTTGATTGAACGAATCGATCCTCCAGAGGAAGAAACGCTTTCGGCAACCTCAATCATTGACAATACTGTTCAAAATCTTACTAGTAAAATGATAAAGGCATTTGAAAAACACTGCCCCATATCTCGTAACATTAAACCCACTAATCCACCATGGTGGAATAGCGATCTTAAGAAACGAAGAACAGGGGTCAGAAAACTTTTCAACAAAGCCAGACTGAGTAAATCGGAGGAAGATTGGAATTTATATAGATCCGAACTTAACTCATACACCAAAGAGTTAAGAAGGGCCAAAAAGGATTCATGGACAAGACACTGTGAATCCATTGAGAACACAAGTGAGGCTGCGAGACTTCGAAAGATCCTTGCACACAATCCCACGATTCCGGGATACATTAAGCATCCCGATGGATCATGGTCGAACTCGAGCCAAGAAACACTTGAACTCTTTATGGAAACGCATTTCCCGGGCTGTAAGAATCATCAAGGACCGGGTTTTACACAACCACACACCTTAGATATCTTACAATCAGAACCAGAATTGGAACAGGTTATCACAGAGCAGAAGATTATGTGGGCAATAAACTCGTTCAAACCCTACAAATCAGCCGGACCAGATGAGATTATTCCGGCATTTCTTCAATATGCTCTACAGATAATCACCCCATGGCTTAGGGTAATCTTCAAAAGTTGTATCAAATGGAGATACGTCCCTATCAGTTGGAGGAGAGTTAAAGTAGTCTTTATTCCAAAAGCTGGAAAACCGACACACTCGACTGCAAAAGATTACAGACCGATAAGTCTCTCTTCGTTTCTCCTCAAGACACTAGAGAGAATTATTGATCTGCATGTTAGGGACCTACTCAAACCAAGCAACCTGTGCAACTACCAACACGCTTACCTGAAAGGTAAGTCAGTGGAGACCGCGTTGCACGAGGTCGTCTCACAAATTGAGGAAAGTCTCGAGCACAAAGAATACACCATGGCAGCATTTTTGGACATCGAAGGAGCGTTTAATAACGTAAAAACGGAGTCCATTAAATCTGCTCTAGAAGAAGTTGGCGTTGAATCTGCTATTGTGGACTGGATTTATACCATGCTCAATGGCAGAATCATTAGCTCGCAACTTGGGGATAGCAAAGTAGAGAAATCGGTTACAAGAGGCACTCCACAAGGAGGAGTAATTTCACCTCTTCTCTGGGTCCTGGTTGTTAACAAAATTCTCACAAGATTTAAGAATCAGGGCATTAAAATAGTAGCCTATGCGGACGACATAGTAATTCTGATATCGGGTAAATATCTTACCACCATCAAGGATATTATGGAATCTACACTTAAAGAACTATCTTCTTGGACAGCACAAAACGGTCTCGGAGTTAACCCTTCCAAAACCGAACTAGTCCTGTTTACGAAGAAAAGGAAATTGGAGGATTTTACCCCTCCAAAGCTTAACGATATTCCCCTGAAACTTTCCAACGAGGCTAAATATCTTGGAGTAATTCTTGATTCCAAGCTAACATGGAAACGTAACACAGAGGAAAGAATGAAAAGAGCATTATGCGCTCTCTACACATGCAAAAAAACCTTCGGTACACGGTGGGGCATGCGACCGCAGGTCATACAGTGGATGTACACGGCGATAGTTCGTCCCATACTTACCTATGGGTCGATCGTGTGGTGGACGGCCGTAGAAAAAAGAAGCTATCTCAAAAACCTGAATAAGGTACAGAGATTAGCCTGTTTAGGAATAACGGGGGCACAGAGTTCTACGCCACAGGCGGGGCTGGAAATTATTTTAAATCTTCCAGTCCTGGACGAGCACATAAAATGCACAGCAGCCAAAAGCGCAATTCGGCTTAAAGAAATGGGCTCTTGGAAGCACAGCAGTCATGGTCATGGGTCTATCCTGCAAAGGTATGACAAAGTGGCAGGGCTTAATGTGACAACGGACTACTTACCACCCAGAATAGATTTCAACAGATACTTCTCCACTACTATACCCGAAAGACAGGAATGGGAATCCAACTCACTAATTAGTGAACAAGGTATTTTATTCTACACCGATGGGTCAAAAATGGAAGAAGGAACAGGAGCTGGGGTGTTCTGTGAATCTCTCAATATAAAAGAATCATTCAAACTCCCAGATGAGTGTAGTGTCTTTCAGGCTGAGATTTATGCTATTGAAAAGGCGGCAGAATTGGTACGCACGAAAGAATTGAACTCATCGGAGATCACATTTTTCGTGGATAGCCAAGCGGCCATCAAAGCTTTAGCCAGTGAGACTATAAGATCCAAAACAGTAACAAAATGCCGAGACATGCTGAACAATATTTGCAACACCAACCAAGTCAACCTCTGCTGGGTTCCTGGACATAGTAATATAGAAGGGAATGAAATAGCAGATGAACTGGCAAGGAAAGGGTCAGAATCAAATAAAAACAGCAGTAGCCATTCAAATTTGGGACCAAAAATCCCGATTGGCGTGATTAAAAGGAAAATAGACCTAATAACGAAAGAGCGAATCAATAACTCCTGGTCCTCCAGGGACGACTGCGTTATCTCTAGAAGTTTATGGCCTAAAATTAATGAAAAGGAAACTCGATATATCTTATCGCTCAGTAAAAAGAACATCAGAATCCTGATAGGTGTACTGACGGGTCACTGCGCCATTGGCACAATGGCCATAAGAATGGGTGCATTTGCGCCAGATTTCTGTAGGAGCTGTCAGGATGTCGAGGAGATTGAAACCATTAAACACTTGCTCTGTGACTGTCCAAACCTCCAAGCAAATCGCCTCCGCTACTTTGGAAACAGGTTTGTGGGTGAACTAGACGATCTAACGCAGGTCTCAATGGCAAACATGAGAAAATTCATTGTAAGCACAGGCTGGTTCGAAAATGAACCAATCTACATAAGACATTAGTTAGGAGCATCTCTGCTTTTATTAATAGGGGATCACAATGGACCAAAAGGCCCCCGTGTACGCAACAGCCTTGTGCTGTGCACACCCCTCCTAACCTAACCTAACCTATATTATATTAAGAAACTTTTATTTATCAAGTTTAAAAAAAAACTAGCATGGGGTTTTCGAAATATTGAGTTTTGAAAAAAAAATTTGAAGTTTTTTTAAAAATCCAAAAAAAAAAAAAATTGTGAAAATTTGAATACACAATTCTATTTAAATTTTTGGGAAGCCTTAGCAAAAAAAAAATGATCAAAATCGGTGGTACCGTTTTTGATAAAATCAAAAACAAAAAAAAATGGTTCCATGGAGGGTACCCTCAATAACCATTTTTTGGAATTTTTTTTTCAACCATTACCTAGCGTTAGTTAAATGATTTTTTTTTGTATTTTTATTTTTTAAATCTGTCGAACAGTTTTTGATAAAAAAAAATATGTATAAAATTTTGAAAAAAATTCGTATAGCAGGTACCGTTATTTTTGATCTTAGAAAAAAAATAAAAAAAAACGTGTGGGGGGGAAAAATCAAAACCCATGTCTACCAAGTTTGAAGAAAATCGGCTGAGCCGTTTAGGCTGTAGTCGAACCGACAGACAGACAGACAGACTGAATTGCCAGAACCACTTTTTTAGTCTTCGCTATCATCGTACTGTCAACATAACTTGCCTTATGGTACCTATAAGTCGCAAGTAAAAAATTGAAAAATTGAATACGCAATAATATTCAAACTTGGGAGGAGCTTAAGCATAAAAGAAAATGATTAAAATCGGTTTTACCGTTTTCGAGAAAATCAAAAACAAAAAAATGGGTCAAGGGGCTACCAAAAAAAAAAAAAACTATTACCTAGGCTTAACTAAATGAAATTTTATGATTTTTTTTTAATTCTATGGAACAGTTTTTGAGAAAAAAAAATATTTATAAAATTTCGGAAAAAATTCGTGTGGGAGTTACCGTTATTTTCGGTCTTAAAAAAAAGAAAAAACTTGGGGGGGGGCAAAATTCAAAACGATATCTACAATGTTTAACGAAAATCGGCCGAGCCGTTTAGGCTATAGTCGAACAGACAGATAGACAGAATTGCGAGACCCCCTTTTTTGGTCTTCGCTATCATCGATCAATATCTCGAGTTCGATTTTTTTTACGAATGCATAACTTGCCTTAGAGAAGGTACCTATAAGTCACAAGTAAAAATATAAAATTTGGTGGGTCCTTGAAAGTTTTCAAGTGCAATAATATTATATATTCAACCTCTAGCAGGTCACTTCAAAACTAATTTTTCGCTGTAACAAAGTGTAATAATGTAATGGAATAACCTTGCAAGCCACACTGTATACTTTTGTTCAGTCAATGAAAACCAGACAAAAAAAATGAAAAAAACTTGGAAAATAAAACAAAAGAAAATCGGAAAACTCAAACATAAAATTTAGTATCGGGAAAGTTCAGGCCGTTTTAGTTTTAGAGATCACATCTCATAGAGCATCCGCACTAGTTGTTTAAACAAACTATCCCCAAACACACACACACACTCCCAGCAATATTCCACCACTCGCATGGAAATTTGTATGCATTTGCTTCGAACAGCGAGCCACAATTTCGAAAATACGTTGAAGTTCTTCAAACGTTCGTTGTGAGCACTTCGGAAAAATAAAATTAAATAAAAAAGAAAATCAAAATCGAAAAACATAGGCGCATTATTTTGTGAGTTTTTATTCGGAACACTTTCGTGAGTGTATTGGACACACAAAAAAAAAACCACAAACACTAGAACAAAACACACAAATTCTCTGTGTGATCTTGCCATCTGATCAACTGACGAAGATCCTCTCCATCATCGTTATAATCATCCAAGCCGTAGTAGTCGTCATTTTTGCAGCAAAATTACGTGCAATTAGATCGGCGAGTCGCGCGACTAAAATATATTGTGCTCATAATAATTTTCAATATTAATTATTTTCAAAACGAATTTTCCAAGTAAATGCTAATTTGGATTTCCACGACCGACGACGTGTTGTGCTGAGAATTTTCAGAAATTAAGCATTTTCTAATCAAGAAATAAAAGAAGAAGAAAATTTTAAAAAACTTCCAGAGTGTGTGCGTTTTTGAGAGACTTTTTTTTTTTTTGAATAATACTTGTCTCCCAGTTTTTTATTAATAATATATTTTTTTTCTGTGGAGGAAGATATATTTCATCGTTTCTACGAATTCGTCTTTGTAAAAATAAATTGTGTTTTATTATTTTATTTAACAGCCAAAGTGTGCCTGAAAAATACGTTTTTTTGGAGAAGTTTTTTAAAATTCATTCAGAAAGTGTGAGCCACACGAAGAGTGATATTGAAAGTGAGAATTAAGTGTGAGGGAAGGAGTACACAAATAACCTCTAAAAATTGTTTACATAACCTAAAAAATCAAGTGTCAATCTTTACTCTCACTTCAAGTGTTTTTTGTGAGTTTTTTTTTGTCTTAACTTTGTGTGAATCGATTGAGAGTTTGTTTTCAAAAGCTTCATCAATATGGCCGATACAGATGTTTTTGGAGATAGTTCCGCTGAGAAAATGTCCACCGAGGACCTTACCGAGGGTACTCCCAAAGAGGATATTACCGAGGAGGAGCCCTCGAAGCAGGTCAAGGAGGAATTGCTGAAGGAAGAAACGGAAGAACTCAAACCGGATAGTTCCGTTCAGGAAATTGTTGATGAGAATGGTGACGTTTACGAAGAGACCACCCAGGTGGCTCGCAAGGTGGTGAAACGGACAATGAAAATCACTGAGGTGAGTTTTTTCTTCTCTAAAAAAAACAATACGTCGGACATTCCGACTTCATGTCGTCCATAAGTTCTTTTTGAAATATGTTTTCGATTCAATTATCATGACGGGGCTCGTACTTTGCGTTCTATACAACAAATACGGTCAAACTAAATGTCTTGAGATTTATTTTTAAATGTGTTTTAATTTTTCATTTTTGCCTCGAGATTGCCGCCCCAATAAGCTCAGCAGCATTTAGAAGCAGAAAGAACAAAAAATTAAATAAATACATTTTCGACAGAACAATACATAAGGCTATGTTGTATATAAATTTCCTAAGAAATATCATTATATTTTGTTTATATGTGTATTTGTTTATTTTTTTTTTATGTAATCAAACTGAAAACATATCTTTTTTTGCTCTAGGGAGAAATTTTCTGCATGTTTTGGCCTGAAAATAAATTATAGAAATTTATAAATATTTAGAAAAAAAAAAGAATTGCTTAGTTTTTTTATAGGTAGATAAACTGCTTGTTTTGAAGAGAAGGCTATTTTTTTTTTTCAAATGATAAGTCTTTCATTTGCTATTTAAGAGTTTTCTCATATTTTAAATATGTACACATAGGTTTTTCATTATTTAGATAACATTTGTTGAAGCCTTCCAAATATCATTCAAAGCAACAGGAACTTTTTATTATCTTTAAAAGTCATTAACAAACATGTCGAAAACATCCGGTGTGTTTTGAATGTAAATGTACTTTTGAATGGTGCAATTTGCCGGTTTGATTTTTGAATTTATATTTATAGATTTTAATTATTTGCTCCTTCAATGTCTATATAGATATAACTTTTAACTTTAAAGTAAACACAAATACTTTTCTTCCTCTTCTTCTTCCTGGGTTAATAAATTTAAATAAAGATGTATCATTGAAGAAATTTCAAAATTTGACCTTTAAAAATCTATGCATTGATACTTAATGTAAAATTTTAATTTTTTTACGCCCGACGATTTACAAAAAATTGAAAACCTTAACCTTAAAGATACGATTACCAAAATGCAAGTTACAAGCCTTTCTATCGGAATTTTTAATATGACAACTTGACTCTTTTTATGGTGGCTGGCAACTGACCAAGCAGGCACTTTAGAATAATTTATATTTTATCTATAGAGTGAGTTTGACAGCTTTTTATTACGTACAGTACCGTTTGATATACCAAAGTATTTCTTAGTAAATTACTGGCACCTTCAGGAAAAACAAAATCAAGCCATGCTCGCAATGAATAGATATTAGTTGATAACTTTAAGAATGTAACAAGCTTAAGGGTAAGTTATAAATATAAATTGTTCATCAAAAAATCTAAATATTTTAAAATGCTAAGTTGGGACAAACCTTTCCTACAACCCCCACTATACAAGTTCTCGGTTGAATAAAGTGAGGCACATCAGCTCGTAGAGAACCAGGGAATCGGGGCCTAACGACTTGAATGAATGAATGAATGAATGAATAAATTGGGGTATAAAAACACTGCGACCTAAAGATCTATTGTGTCCCCCATCTAGAACTGGATGAGGTTGGCTCATTACTACAGTTCTTCCTCCAAATCTGCTCCTCTGAGGAATCGAAGTATTTGGAGTATTTTAAGGGATGATAGTTCGCTCTCCTTTATGTGGTGCTTGCCCAGATACCTGTGCCTTTGATGCATGAGTGCATCACATTTCCCCAGTATGTTGAGGTGTCTTCTCAACCTACAGTGGCCTGTGAGAAGCCCCGTGATTTTCCTGAGGTTGTTCCTACTTAAGCTAATGCAGGTTAGAAAACGCTCTCGGTTGTAGTCCCCGAGTAATAGTTTTGCCTGTCTTAGTTTAGGGAGATCTTTCCAGATCTTTGATCTTTTTGTCTCCTCTTCTGTTTTGATTTTGTTTTTGATCACGTTTTCTCCTATTCCGCAGTAGGGCTCTGGCCCTGTAAGGGGTGTCGATGCACCTATTTTTGCTAAGGAGTCTGCCACTTCGTTGCCCTGGATACCAACGTGGCCTGGTACCCAATGAAGCGTGACACTGTTATTCTTGCCCAGTTTGTTAAGCTTAATCACGCATTCCCAAACAAGTTTGGAGCTGATGGTGTAGGAGCTTAGTGCTTTTAGTGCAGCCTGACTGTCTGACATGATAGCAATGTTTTGGTTTTTATATTTTCTATCGAGGTTTCTTCCAGCACATATTGCTATGGCATTTACTTCTGCCTGGAATATGCTAGTGGACTGTCCCATCGGTAAGGAGAGTTTAGTTCTAGGCCCAAAAACTCCAGCACCAGTCCCTTCAGCCGTCCTCGATCCATCTGTGTACCATTTGATGGTATTTTCTTTAAGACTGTAGTTTATTGTTTCGCCTAGCCAGTCTTTTTTGCAACTTAACTCCGTTTTGAAATGTTTTTCGAAGTTATATCTTTTGATCATACCATCTCTTGGGATGTCAATGAGGTTTGTTACTGAGGACCGGATTATCGAATCTTTTTCTCTGTTTCCAATAATCTTACCCGTCCCAGTACCCTCCTTGGCAAATCTCATTATGGCTCCCTTAGCAGCATTTTCAATGACCACGTGTAGTGGCGTCAGATGAAGGATGGTTTCCATCGCTGCTGTAGGGCATGTTCTCATTGCTCCTGTTATGCATATACATGCAAGCCTTTGCAATTTGTCTAGTGATTTCCTAGTTGTGTTTAGTTCGGTTCTTTTATGCCATGCAATTGCCCCATAGGTAATGATGGGTCTTACCATCATGGTGTACATCCATCTTATGATGTTTGGTTTGCAGCCCCATGATTTACCTGCAAGTCTCTTGCATATCATGAGGGCCTTTGTGGCTTTCCCGACAGTTATTTCGACATGCTTGTTCCAGAGGAGTTTGCTATCTAGTGTAACTCCTAAATATTTGACCTCCCTCTGGGTGTCGATTACATCTCCCGCCAACCGAATGGGTTTCATGCGAGGTAAAAGTCTTTTACTGGTAAATGGTACTATCGTTGTTTTGGTAGGGTTGATGTTAAGTCCCACAGATATACACCATTTCCTGGTTATAGACAGTCCTCTCTGGACTATATCACAGAGAGTTTCTTCGTATTTCCCCTGTGCCGTTATAACGATGTCATCAGCAAAGCCAATACATCGAATCCCTTGGGAGGTTAGACTTTCTAGTAATTCATCAACTACAAGACTCCACAGCAAGGGTGATAATACCCCTCCCTGCGGACAGCCTCTTGTTGTGATGACTTTCTGGACGTTTAGTCCTGCGTATGCTTCCGCCGTTCTTGTACTAAGCATTTTACTTATCCATCTGACTATAGTGCTAGGAACACTCTTCCTTTCTAGAGCCGAATGAACTGCTTCGTGAGAGGTGTTGTCGAAGGCCCCCTCAATATCAAGGAAGGCGCATAATGCCGTTTCTTTAATATCTAAAGCTCTCTGTATTATATTCGTTAGTTCATACAGAGCGGTTTCTGTGGATCTACCCGCTCTGTAAGCATGCTGACGGTGATTTAGGGGCATGTTTACTAATACTTCCGATCTAATGAAGTTATCAATTACCTTTTCCAAAGTTTTCAGTAAAAAGGATGTTAGGCTTATTGGCCTGAATGACTTTGGATGTGTGGTATCTTTTTTCCCAACTTTGGGGATGAAAATTACCTTTGCTCTTCTCCATAGACTTGGTATGTACCCAAGTGCAATACTACTTCGAAGCAGTCTAATAAGATAGGGCATCAGTTCCTCTTTACCTTTCTGCAAGAGCGCAGGAAAGATGCCATCTACGCCCGGTGATTTGAAAGGTTGAAAGGTACTTAACGCCCATTCAATCCTATTGCCTGAACAGATAGTCGAAGCTATCTTCCAGTCTTCCCGGTTAGGTCTTAGAGGTATTCTCTCGATCATATTTCCTACTATTGGTAAGCTGCCTGGAAAATGAGTATTTAGCAGTAGGGTTGACCTTTGCTCCTCGTTTTCAGTGAAGCTACCATCGGCGTAACGAAGTGCCAAAGAGGTTAATGTGTTATCTTTGGCTAGAGCCTTGTGTAATCTTGCTGCTGCAGGTGTCGACGAAATGCCCTCACAGAAATTTGCAAAACTATTTCTCTTAGCTCTCCTTATTTCCCCATTATATTTGGTCAATTCTGCAGAGTAGTTATGCCACTCTCCAGTACTCTTTGCTTTATTGAAGAGCTTTCTTACCTTGGATCTTAGTTTTGACAGATTATTGTTCCACCATGGAGCATCCTTCTGCCTTTTAATGGGTTTAAGGGGACAACTGAGTTCATAGGCCTCATTTATGGCCCCGCTAAACTCATTAACTAAGTGTTCTAACTCAAGGTTACTATTTGTCGTTTCTTGTGGACCTATTCGTTCAAGACTAGTCTTTAGGACGCTTTTGTACAGGTTCCAGTTTGTTTTCTTAGGATTCCTGCCAGAGGTGTTCTCTGTCAACAGGTTTTCTAAAGTAAACACTATAATTCTATGATCAGACATAGAAGGTTCGTTGGAGACTCTCCAGTCTCTAACTAATCGACTTAAGTTCGGGGTTCCAAACGTTAAGTCCAGAACTTCCTTCCTTACTCTAGTTACAAATGTAGGTGTGTTCCCTACGTTAAATATATCTAGATTTTTCTCGATAATAAAGTCTAAAAGGTACTCAGACTCACCCCTTTGATTAGTATCGGTACTACCCCACGTTGTATGGTGGGCGTTTGCGTCACATCCAACCATCAGTGGTAGTCCTTTGCTGATGCAGTAGTCCACTAGCTTCTTGACTTCGACTGGTGGTATGTTGGCGTCGTCACCGGCGAAGTAGGCTGATGCTACAACCATCGTGCGGAGGTTGCCCTCGATGTCGATTTGGGCTTGTATTGGCACCAAGTCCCGCGTCATAAATTCTGAAAGACATATAAAATTTATGTTATTTCTTATCTTTATGCATGCTCTGGGCGAGTCAATCCTCGTATCCCATATTAACTTAGAGTCCTTACATGTTAGGCCTCTAACTTGGCCCCCGTAAATCAAGGGTTCTTGGATCAGAACTAGCCCTAGGTTGTCCGTTGTGAATTTTCTGGCTATGACAGCTGATGCTGCCTTAGCGTGGTGGATATTCACCTGAGCTAGCCTGGTTCTGATCCCGCGTCCAGACATTTGTTTTATTGGCTAGGGGCAAATGCCCCTTCATCTGCAAGCAGATCATCCTCCTCGTCCATGGGAAGCGACTCGTTCAAATCGAATGGGCTAGGAGAGAGGTCAATGCCCTCCATCTCTTCGCTCATCCGACTTGCTTCGTTTGTTGCCAGTGATTCTACCTGGCTTTGGATGACTGCTATGGTGTGGGTGTGGGTTAGTTCAGGGGTCTGGGAGGGTTTTGGAGTATAGGAAGTTGAATGGGTTTGTGAAGGTTGGGAGGATTGGACGGGTTGGGAGGATTGGACGGGTTGGGAAGTTTGGATGGGTTGGGAGGTTTGGGAGGGTAGGTTTGTGGTTGTGGTGGAAGCTAATAAGGGGGGAAGGGGGGTGTTGGTAGGCAAGCTGGATTGGGGTTGGGTTGTGGTTGTGGTGGGAGCTAATGAGGGGGGGAGGGGGGTGTTGGTAGGCAAACTGGATTGGGGTTGGGTTGTGGTTGTTGATGTGGTGGGAGCTATTGAGGGAGGGAGGGGGGTGTTGGCAGGCAAACTGGATACGGCCGTGGTAGGGATGGTGTTGGATCCTCTACCTGCTAATTCCATACAGCTCGTCTTACTGTTTTTACGTAGGCCAGTAACGGGGATCTTCCCGAATTTGTAATGCAGTTGATGTCCTGCCTTACTTATGGCCTTCGCAGACTGACCGTCAATGCTTATTACCAGGAGCTGTCCTTTGCCTTCGACCTTGCTCGACAGGATCTTCCATGCATTGACAATCATTCCCTCATTCTGGGCCTGGATGAGCGCGAGCGATTTTTTGTCGTCTTGCCCGGTGCTTCTTGGCAGAAACAGCGTGATGTTGTGCATTTTGGGGATGTCATCGCCCATGCATGCCATCAATTCGCTGCCCTTCCAGGTACTCAGCTTGGACGCTTTTTCCTTGAGCCAATCAGCCGTCTCTTGCCCAGCGCAGTCGACTAACAACAGTCCCGCCCTGAAGTGCACGCCATTAAATTTCAGTTTATGCGTCCAACCAAGGGAGACTTCCTCAATAATGGCATCCTCCAATACCGACAATTCGTCAGCACTGAGGGAGACCTGAGGGTACTCTTTTGGCAGAACCGCAATCCTCAATGTACTGGCCGCGCTCGCGTACGAGAGCTGTTGTACGTCGGCTCCGATTTTAGCGGTGCTTGTTCCCGCTGTGGTTGCTGGCGACGTTCTGGCTTTTTTGACGTCTTGCCTTAGGGGAGGAGTTATAAGGTGGCTCTTCCTCTTACCCTGTTCTTGGCGTTGTGCAGGTTCCTTATTTGCATCCGCCTTTCTCTCGTCTACTTTCTTCCGGGCATCCTGCGGGGACATGCCCTCGGCTAGGAACCGGAGGTACCATCTTGCACCTGCACCGCTGAGTCCTTTCCTATTTGGGTCGTCCCGGCCACCTGGCTCGCCCATTTTCGGAAGTGGGCCGTTCTTTTTTCTGGTTCGGCCGCTTTCTTTTTCTCGGTGCATCATTTTCGTAGACTCAGAGACAGCTTTTGATGGTGTCATTTTCCCATCACTGATTGCTTTGACAGCATCCTTCACCGGCTTGGGAGGTATTCTCCTCATGCTAGCTTCAGATGTGCCAGGAGTATCATCTGTAACTCGCCTGGGTGGCATTTTCCCCTGACTCGTTGTAGACGATTCTCCTTTAGCTGCCCGATTTTGCACTTGCCCATGAGGCTTTCTCTTGAAGAAGTGACTGATGCTCGGTCTCGAATCGTCACCACGGAGGTTAGACTCCATGCGATCCGCATACTCATTCGCGGTGACATCCCGCGGAATGTTGAATTTAATGTGGTTTGAGTTGTTTTTTTGTTTTTTTGTTTTTTGGCATATTGTTCCCACGAGTAGCTAGAGAAGGGTAGGTCCGCCATATCAGAGCTCCGCATGATATGGTAAGGTCATGGTTACTCTTCGATTCGACCTGGTGTCGAAGAGGTACCGTTAGAATACAGCCGGTATACCCCCTGGCTGCAAACCATCCAATAGGCACGGTTCACGTAACACCCTGGATTAGGGGGGGCAGTTCTTAGTTCGTAACTCCTCAAAATCACTACCGGATTGGGGCTTCCCAAACCTGTAGGTCAGATGAATCTTTGAAACTTAAGCCTCCGCACCGCGGCAAGGTGACTACCACGCGGAGGGGCCTAACGACTTACGACTTGTAAGTCGTTTGTAAGGCCTAACGACTTACAAATATCGACCCTTAATGTGTGCGTTTTGTCAGGAAATTGGAGGTGCTAAGATGTTCTTCTTGATCTACAATTTTATACCTAATCCGATCGGCTGAAAATAAGTTGGTAGGTAGAATTGGCGGCCTCTAGGCAGTTTTGCTCAGCGACACGAATATCGCCGTTTTAATAACATAAACTTTTTTCACCTTTGGATTTAATGAGATGTTATTAAGGATTCCTGAGCTCTCCTCTACCTAAATTTTGCTCCAAATATATGGGCTCTCATTCTGGCCAGAGCAGAACATTTTCTTTTCCTGCTGATTCCCACAACTAAGAAAAAGAGTATTTCAAGGAACGCGTAGCTTTATTGCTTTGCAGGTCTGAATTTCATGCCTTTTTTTTAACTTATTAAAGATAAGCCACATCTCTCTAGATATAATACAATTGTTTAGCCTGCTCCACCTTCGGTTATATTCTGTAAGAAACCTTGAGAAGATCTTGTCCTTCGTAATCCCAAGAGGAATGTTAACTCTTTCCGCAAGTGAGTTACATAATATGTAGGACTGATTATTGCCTGGCCTCTTCAGCACTTTCATTTTCACTAAGACCCGAAACTCATATAAGATTGATATTTAGGTTTATGATATGATGATTCATAAGTTTTATAGTTCATTCTGGAGTTCCTCAAGACAGCAAGATAAGAAACATTTCTGCGGTGATTGAGAGATGCAAATATATCTGTTATACATACTTCTTTTGCCTATGATTCTTAATGCTCTTTTTTGTATTTTATCAAGTGCGTTTTTGAAGCACCTATCCAAATAAAGGATTTGAGTCTAAGACGAATATAGGCTTTATAGATTACAGACCTGAAGGGGGAAAACTATCATGTCTATTACAGAATTCGCAGAATTTTACTCCCGGTGAGTTGACTACATTGTCGATTTCTAAAATTACCTTATCATTTATGAACTTTCGTATCGACACTGTCAGCTACAAACATTTATTCAACTGGCCTAGGCTATCGATCAACAAAATCAAGCATCGTTGAGAGTGGTTAATACGAAGATGGTGGACCGTGGACGGTTCAAAACCAACCGTGTGCTCTTTTTTTTTAGATTTCTTGCTCTCTGTTTGCGTTGCTATTTGTGCGTTTTCTATTAAAATTTGTTAAACAAACACTTTAGAATTCAGTATGATAAGCTTTTGACTTACATTTTTGATGTGTAAACATCTTTGCCGGCGGTAGAGTGAATCGAAAACGTGAGTAAAACTTATACGTTCCGTGTAACCCGTTACGGTTACACGTTCCGTGTAGCAACCTACCTCACCGACGATTGCATTTAACACCATGTTTACATTGGAAATATTGTGTACTTACGACATCGTGTTTACATTGAAAGCTTTGAGTAATGAAATCTCGATTTTATTACTTTCCATTGCTGGCTAGAACTTAATTCAATCCCTTAACATTTCTTCACCTCTCGACCAATATGTCAAAAAGACGAAAGGCAAATCAATTGGTGTAAAATTTCATAGCGAGTTCATTTAATGTGTTAAAAATATCCACTTCATGTTAGTGATGGACGATAACATTTTATTTTATGCTCGCCAAAAATGCATTTTCAGAGTTGACCTTTAAAAATCCAAAAAATGTTGTTCAGGGCAATAAGTTGACATCTGCAACGAAAAATTCTCGATACGTCAAAATTTAATTTGTCTCTTATGTGTCAAAACATATAATTATTTTAATAATCGAATTAAATATTCTTTATTATATTAAAATATACTTTTAGCATTCACTATATCAAAATATAGATCGTTCTCCATCTGTCAAGCCATGAACTAGATGATTACTACGGCTTGGTTCGAGCAACTGAAAAGTTTGTGCTTTGTCACAAACTAAAACATTGCCTAATGAGTTCGCTATTTTGTGTAACATATGCACCTGCGCGGTTATTCAACCAAATAGTTCATCTGTTTTTTATAAGCTGTGCAACTAAAAATTGAATGTGCGCGCCTAGCCTACGACTTCAATGGATTAAAAAATTCACTTTTTGCCACTTATAATTCCATTACAAAGTGGGAATGATGTCAATCGGTTTATAAATCTCGGACAGAGAGAGTAAGATAAAGTACAGAAACCTAAAACAAAAAGTTAAGGGATTGGTTTGATTTTGATAAGGTGAACGCTCCATCTAGGCTTGTCAAAAAAAAAGTTTTGACATTTTCGCTGCATGAAAAGTATATTTGTTGGCGGCGTTAAGCCAGACATACATTGTTGAAATGCACTAGTACGTCTATTATTTTAGTGGCGAGAGGACCCCAAGAAACAGTTTTAGCTGTATTAATGCTTGAAAAGAGCTTTCAGATCTAATCTTAGAGCTCGTTTATTCTAAAACACGCTCTAGATCCACCTTTAGAGCAAACATCGAGCCCACTTCCAGCTAATTCATTGAGTTTGAGAGCACTTTTTAGCTCCTTAATAGTGCTTGTAAGTATGTTTTGTCAGCTGAAAGCTTTAATATACACTCTAAAACTGCCATAGAGCCGCGTGCTTTTTCGAGGAGTTATAAACTATATTTTCTATTAGTATTAGTAAATAAAAATCATACTATTGAACACGAAGAGAAATTATTACATACCTATTTGTGTTGGTTAATCATCTTAGCATCAACATTTATTTAAATAGAATAAGGGTAATAATTAAAAGCCATAATATGTTCAATGTGGGGTGATTTCTAAGTGTGATTTCATTTTTATCAGAAATGTTGATATTGTACTTCGAAATATTACAACGTCCTTCTAAAATAATTTGTTTTAAGTGGATATTAAATTTTTTTAATTTTTATTTTGCTCGTGCACTTTTTTGGATAAAGCTTCAATGGTTTGCATAATTCTATTCAAAATTCAGTTATCACATCACTGTAAATTGTTTTTTTTTTTTTCTTTTTAATAAAAATTCTTAGATATTCGATATTTCTTAAACATGCATAAAGATATAGCTTGCAGCTCTTAAATAACACTTTAAAAAATTCTTTTTCTGTTAAAGAGCTATTTTAAAGGGTGCATTTTGGTGTCGCCAGCAACAAGAAGCAACAAATATGTGTAAGTATGTGTGGGGTGTTTGAAGGATACCAATTATCTTGTTGCTGGCGACACCAAAATTACGAGCTACAAGGTTAAGGTACTAAATTGTAAGCTTTCCTAAGTTTTTAAGTCATGAATATCTTAGCTCCCGTCTGTCGTAATGGACAATTTTTTTTTTTTAATTTGAAAAAAATTAGCAGGACTATAAAACAAAAATCCAAAACTGAAAAATATTTACCGTGAAACACATTTTTTTTCTCAATAACTATGAAAAAAAGGTATTAAAAACAAAAAAAAAAACGTTGAAACCAACGGTAACTTTGTATGGTTTTGCTCAAACATATTAAATTAAATGCAAGTTGATAGAAAATATTGTTATTAGCGATACAGTTTTTTATTTTCACTTTGCGACATACTGGGGCTGAGATATTAATTAAAACATAAAATCATAAAATGCGTGGTTGCGCATTATGTTCAATAATTTATTACTCGGCTTTCGTTAATCGTAAAGTGTTGATTTTTTTTTAAATTGTAGGGAGTGTGATGTACTTTTGTCAAAGGCTGAGGTTTTGCTCGCCGGTATACCGGGGTTCTATCTAAAGTAGTACTAACTCCAGATTTTAACGTCAATATTCCTTTATTAATAAAAATATCGAAAAGCAACTTAACTTAATTTTACATTTATTAATTTATATACAATTTCAATAAGTAATGATTTTCTGTGTGGGTATCCTTGGTTCGTTCTTCTATGTGGATTTATTCTCGTTAGCTATCCTTTTAGTGCATTCGCCTGGTTTCTGTACTAGGCAGCGTGTAGATGAACGGGTACAGGTGGTGCTTCGCTTCTGATCCTGGCAATCTTCAGTTGCATCCGGTAATCATAGATGAATTTGGCAATCACAGACGAATCTGGCAATTCACAGACGAATCTGGCAAATCACGGACGAATCCGGCAAATCACAGACGAATCTGGCAACTCACGGACGAATCCGGCAAATCACGGACGAATCCGGCAAATCACAGACGAATCTTGCAAATCACGGACGAATCCGGCAAATCACAGACGAATCTGGCAAATCACGGACGAATCCGGCAAATCACAGACGAATCTGGCAAATCACGGATGAATCCGGCAAATCACAGACGAATCTGGCAAATCACGGTCGAAACCGGCAAATCACGGACGACTCCGGCAAATCACAGACGAATCTGGCAAATCACGGACGAATCCGGCAAGTCACGGACGAATCCGGCAAATCACAGACGAATCTGGCAAATCACGGCCGAAACCGGCAAATCACGGACGAATCCGGCAAATCACAGATGAATCTGGCAAATCACGGTCGAAACCGGCAAATCACGGACGAATCCGGCAAATCACAGACGAATCTGGCAAATCACGGACGAATCCGACAAATCACGGACGAATCCGGCAAATCACAGACGAATCTGGCAAATCACGGTCGAAACCGGCAATCACGGACGAATCCGGCAAATCACAGACGAATCTGGCAAATCACGGACGAATCCGGCAAATCACGGACGAATCCGGCAAATCACAGACGAATCTGGCAAATCACTGTCGAAACCGGCAAATCACGGACGAATCCGGCAAATGACAGACGAATCTGGCAAATCACGGTCGAAACCGGCAAATCACGGACGAATCCGGCAAATCACAGACGAATCTGGCAAATCACGGTTGAAACCGGCAAATCACGGACGAATCCGGCAAATCACAGACGAATCTGGCAAATCACGGACGAATCCGGCAAATCACGGACGAATCCGGCAAATCACAGACGAATCTGGCAAATCACGGACGAATCCGGCAAATCACGGACGAATCCGGCAAATCACAGACGAATCTGGCAAATCACGGTCGAAACCGGCAAATCACGGACGAATCCGGCAAATCACAGACGAATCTGGCAAATCACGAATAAAAATCCGGCAAACGTGTGCTAATTTGTTGAGACCCCTTACCACTGGTGGGGGGAAGTCTACAACTATAATACGTATATTACCTTCCTGTGTTCTTATGCCGTCTGACACTAGACCTTGCGCTGCACTTCTTTGTGAGATGTTGCCTCGGTGAACGTCTTCTGCACTCTGTGTCCCGATGTTAACTCGGTAGTGGACTACCGCACTCTGTGTTTTTGTCGAACGTTTGGCGGTCTTTTATCATACTCTTCAGCCAAACCATGCGTGAGTTGTAAAGTTATGAAGCGCACATTTACACTCAACATGCTATCTTTTGCTACGTCATCGCTTTTGTCTATTCATAACATTAATTTCCTCCATATCCATTTTACTGGTGAGGGCGACGGGGACATCATATTTAACTATATGTTATCTCATACTGAAATTACTTATGGTTGCAGGTGGGCGGTAAGAGGGTAGTCAGTTCTTGTATGAGCCTTAACTCACCATCTTAGTTCTAAGCCATAGTTGATAATTGAAGGGGGCGACCGGAAGAGGACGAACGATCTCTCCTTTTATTGTTCGAAAACTCACCATCGAGGTTCCTGATCGCTAACCAGTTGCTGCCTTCAGTGGAGTTCTTCCTTCTTCGTAAATAAATTCCTGCTATCAATTCACCACTCCTAGTAGTTGTTGTTGTTTTTGCGTAGCTAGTGTGGTGTAATTGTGCCATTGATTTATGTTTACTGATAAGCTCCATTGTAATCAGTTGCTGGCTATGGCTTGCGGTTGACACATACTATGGGAGCATGTTGCCGCTTTGGTAAGTATTTGTTTTATTTAATTTTTCACAGGTCCGTAGCATGGGGGGTGTCAGAATTGTAATGCTTCATTACAGGAGTTACAAGAAGTTAAATAATAAAATAAAAATTTCATCGTTAAATGGGCTTTTTTCTTAATAATCACGAAAAAGTGATTTTTAAACAAGAAAAAATTATTTTAACTTACTATAACTTTTTTTTCATTTGTTTAAACAAATGTTTTTTTTTTTTTTATAACGTAATAGACAATGTTATTAGGAATAAATATATTTTTAATTTTTGTTTGTAGGAGATAGTGGAGCTGAGATATTCGCAAATGACCAAAAAATGATACAAGACACATTTTTACCAATAACTTTGGTAAAAAAAAGTTGTCATGTAGTGCAAATTTGGTTTTAAGCTTCTCTCATAAGCACCTATCGATCCATGAAAAAAAAAATTGATTATGCCTCTGCGCGCAAGGTCAGGCCCTTTTTCATGACGCTTTGACTGGACTAATATGGTTGTCTTTGCTTTTAAATATTTGTCTATCAAGTAGGCTACTACTTTTTTCCCATTTATTTTGTGTTTTTTTTTGTTGTTGTCATCGTAAGCGCCATTTAACATTGTATCAAGCGCCAATGCTTTGACCACGAAAATGTACTAAGCGACAAAAACTTCTTATCTGATTAAAATTTCGATTTTGCAATGATGTCAAGTTTTGTATTGTAAAAATCCCTCTTCAAATCTGTTTCTTCCAATAAAATACACAAAAAAATAACTACATAAATGAGACGTTTTTTTCGTTTCCTGAACAATTTTTAAAATGTCGCTTAGTACATTCTTGCGGGAAGGTATCGACATTTAGCTCCAACGATGTTTCTTTTGACGTTGCCCTTTGTGAGTTTTTTTGTGCAAGATTCTGATTTTACGAATTTCTATGAAATTTTTGTAATTTTATCCGAGTAATTTGTTTTATTTTGTCGGTCCATTTCATCATACAATTTTCGTTTGCTGTTTTAATAGTTTAATCAGTGGTTTATGCTGTGTTGTGTTCTCATGTCTACAACATACTGTACGCAAATGAACCAATAAATACATGATCAGTCATCAATCTTGCATATACAATATTTCTATGCAGCACGCGCTAGATTAAAAAGATTTGGATTTTTCTTCAAGCCTACATCCGATCTATACGTGCGACTTTTTCACTTATACACTTACACGTGCTTGTCATGCATTTGAACAATGTATATCTAGCTTTAAACGCCATTGCTGAGGTTGAGAAAAATGCGGAGTTATCGTTCATTCTTCTTTGTGGTTTTCTTTTTTTTATATTTGGCGTTCGCTCAGTGAAATTCACTTAACTGAGTAGAGTAAGGAGTGCGAAGAGATGACTCCTTTTCGCATGAACAAAGTTAACTTATATTAAAAATCACAGATGCACTCGGAAGGAAGCCAAAAGAGAAACAGAGATTAAAATCGGATTCGTGTAAAAACAGTCTATCAGATAGCTTCTCTGTTTGAATATAAGCGTAAAAATATAATGCTGTCTCAAGCAACATCCCTCTTTAAACATACATATGTACATAAGTCAAACAAACTTTACGTTACGTAGCGGAGTCCACTTACTCCTAACACACGGCACGAACTACTTCATCGAAGCATATTGTCGATAAGGTTTTTGGGTCGTGTGAAATGAATAAATGTGGACACGGCATGCAGTGCGAACTCTGGGAATCGACATGGCGTGTAAAAAGGACCAAAATAGTTTCTCGACACAATTTTGTATATTGTTATTCGATTTTAGTTGTTAACTAGTGTTTTGATCCCATTAATCTTAAATTCACTCAATAATTTTTTGATCATTATTACATCATAAACACAAGTAACAATGGAAAATGAATAAGAAAAATGTGTTTGGACTCGTTCTGAAATAATTATTTTACTAGAAATAAGTAAAGACAACAAAATAGTTGATTAAATCGTTTTTACAGGACGTGGTCCAAAATTACATGTGTTTAGGTGGAAAGCGTTATTTACAGCTATGTAAAGATATTTTTGGATTTAAGTATAAGTGAAAGGGATAAATTATGGGAAAAACACTGGCTTTCATTTGAATATATCTAAAGTCACAAACTGGTACGATTGCATTGTATGTTAATTGGGTACGTTCGATAGCAAAAATATTCCGCACACGGACGAACGTTGAAGCTTACACATCTTAACCGTGAGTCCTGGTACTCACACTTTTTTTTTGTACTCTCCATTGTTTATTTTCGTTTAATCAAAAATTCAATTCAGATTCGTCTCGAAATTGGTGCGAATGTAAAATGATAGAAATTGTATGGAGTGCGAATGGATTGCGAGTTCTGTAATACCATTTATGTTGAACCAAATGTCAATGGTGCAGGGATTGTTACCGACATTCGTTCAACTTTCATTCGTCGGATTGAGTAATAGCAAAAGTTTGGAAATTAATTGAAACTGTCACTTTAGCTAATTCGCCGAATTCTGTAATAGGAGTGATTATCTCCATCGTAGAAAATAATCTAATCATTTAACAGCGTTTTTAGTGATGTCGAATATGTTGACATTCTACTCTAGTTGGTCTGTGATGCACTTACCGAGAACTGAAAGCTGGTTGAATTCTTTAATGCAAGTACCGCTGATGGATGGCGGCATGGGGAATGGGTTTCGCTTTAACAACAGGAGATATCAATTAGTCTTTGAAGTATTAAACTCTACGCGGCTTATGGTTCCCCATTTCTCAATGCTATTGTGATTAGAATTCTAATTTCACATCCGAAGAACAAAGGCGTGCATCTGGAAACGAAATTAATAGATTATGAGCTCCAGACAAAAGATCATTAAGTTCTCATGAAAGAGATCCGGAGGCAAATTGGAGACCTTTTATTTTTTATTTTGTGAATAACATACTTCATACCATCCAACTGTTTGAAGGTAGTTTATTATTCAACGAAAAAGAAATTCATCAATACCAAATGCACGCATTTCGATAAGATAGCTTGATGCCAAACTCTACCAAATGCTTTTGAAATATCAAATATCAATATCTTACCTCTTTCGCACGATGTAAAGACTTACGCCACTGTGAGATATATTATAAAATCATCATTGAACCACTTGCTACGAAAGCCATACTGCTGGTCATTGAGAAGCTATAGTTTTTCTAAATATTTTTTCAGCTGATAATTTTCCATGACCTTGGAAAGAAGGCACATAAATGCAATTTTACGAAATGACTTTTTGTAAATTTGGTGGTGCAACAGCTCGAAGAGCACCAGGACTTTTTGACTTACAACTCTCACACATTCCTGTGTGCATGTTTTAAGGAATGGAAGGGACTACAATTTTCTGCCGATTCCGAGCGGCTTTTGAGTAGCACTTTTCATGACAAGAAATAATCTTGGAGGATTTGTCAATTCCTCCCAAAAGGCAGTAAGCCGCTGAAAATGTTAATGTTGAGGTCTTGTCGCCAGTACGAAAGCAGACATACATGATCTACAATTTCATCCCGAAAAACTAAGATGAGCAGAACTGTTTTATGGCAAGTAATACTTTCTGAAGAATTGCCTTATTCTTTGCAAGAAGCAGTAGTTTAAATAATAAAATCTGAACAACTTTCTCATTTGGCATGCAAAACTAATAGAACGAAAAACGAATAAGGAATGACAAGAATATTTCCGCCATAATTGAATATCTCTAAAAAATACAATGCACGACTTTATCGATTGAATTTTCTCTTATGTTAAGGAAACTTCGAATTTTTAAAATGGATGTTATTAGCGAAAAATGTTCAGAAGTACAAAATACTTTTTCCAAAAGGCTTAGGCAATTTTTTTAGTATATGAGTATATGAAAGAACAACAATATTAAATAGTAAATATAAGTTTTGAGGTAAAATTAAAAAAAACAAAGTTAATTTTATGTTTTTATTACTGCGTAAATAAAACTAAATTTAGAAAAATAACTAATGAATTTTTTTAAGGTTTAATATGTAATATTTTTTTTAACTTCTTAGAAGCTTCTGCATACAAAATTTCAAGATCAAAAATATGGTTCTATAGAAGCTACTGTTAGTAATTCATAAATGATCTTTTTTCTGAAACTTTTAATCCAATTAATTGTTTCGCTCACGACAGTCAGTACAATTCCCATCATACCTGGGCAGGTACTCCAAAAAACCCACTTGAGTCTCTTGGACAGAATTTAAAAGAGAGTTTTAAAAATGATAGGCGACCGTTGTCTAACTGAAAACACCTCCCAATTTTTCATGTCGATCATTATTTTACCGCTATTTTCATAAATAGTGCTCTAGTGACATAGCCAGTGCCCAGTGGCATTCCTCCCCTCAAACAATTGAACCGTAATACTCGTACTACTGGGAATGCTCAAGAGTTTACTATTCAGCCCAATTTCGGACGTACTGTCAAATACAGAGATTCTTTTTTTAGCCGCACTACACGAATGCTCTACCCGGCTCAATATTCCCCACTCATTGAAATGCGCAGACATTCAAAACCAATGTGCATCGGAATCTCCTTTCTTATCCTATTCTACTTTCCTAATTGCTCGCACTGTGTTTAACATTACCCTTTTAATGTTAAATCAAAATAGCTTTTATGGCCTTTAGTACACAAAAATTGGCGTTTCGTTCCGGCGATCTCACATGGACTCATCAGTTGGCTGATTAATTTCAGTAGTATATATAGTTAGTATTATAAAAAACCTTCTTACAATGTTATGTCATAACCCTTTGAGTAAGTGAATATTAAAAAAAAATTTACTTGAAATATTTTTAAATTAAATTATATATAGATGGCAAGAATTATGCTAATAACACAATTTTTTTATCGAAATTTTAGGTGCCTATTTCAAGAAAAATACTATTTTCGAAAACCATTTTTTAACATTTGTACTGTAGGTTCTGTTACTTCGTAGATAAAATTAAATTTTTTTTCTATATCTTGTGGATAATTTTAAAAAACCATGGCCATGGCCATGGCCGACACCAGCCAGTAAGATTCTTTCTCCGTTTCTATTCCAGCGAAAGTGATATCTCTATCGCCCAAAACCAGTAATCAAAACTTCTTTTCACTAGAATGCTAGATCTTGGTAATAAAGTGTTTGATGCATACAATAAGTAGTAGCTAGGAGTCATTTGTCCCCTAATAATGGAATTTTCAATGAATTGTTCTTGAACCAGAACAATATCTTTCTTTGCCGTTTCTGAATAGGCCGATAAAAAGAGGACCGAAGTCTTAAGGGAGTGTTGAAGCTTAATCTATAAAATCTGCTGCATTTCGGATACAATTAGCAGAACAAATTCCACCACTTTAATGTCCTCCAACTCTGAAGATAAGTTTCCAATTTCAACTTTATTTAGAGGACAAGATCAATCTCCGTGTCGGTGAAACTGACGACGCATTAAAAGTAAACTTGTACGTATTCAAGGAATATCTGGATGCATCGTTTTCTATGAATGGGAAGGTAATCCATGCACCAGCATGTTCAAGAACAGAGTTGTGGAGGCACGCATTCTACTCACTGAACTTTCAATCAATGTATATGTTGATCATGACTTGATATCAGGAACTATTAAGGTACCGTAAGATTTCGACAAATTTTTTAAAGCAGAATATCGGGTTTAATTTGTACACTATTTAATCGTCCAACTTTCCAGGATTATCAATTTGTATCGCATCATCTTCAGAAGTAGATTACCATTGAGAAAGAGCCAGTTTCATTCCTCCCTCAAGCCATTCAACCGTAATACTCGTACGACTAGAAATGCTTATCAGTTTCCTCTTGAGCCCAATTTCGGACGTACTGTCAAGTATAGAGATTCTTTTTTAGCCGCACTACACGATTGTGGAGTGCTTTACCCGGCTCAATATTTCCCACTTATTGCAATGTGCAGACATTAAAAACTATGTGCATCTTATCCTATCCAGCTTACCTAATTGGTCGATAAAAAAAAGAGAAAAAAGTGAGATGCGAAGTAAAAATTGTGATGCGAAATATTGAAAAACTTTGCCAATCAATTAAATGCGAAATGATTCAATTGCGAGACAATAAATGAATGATCACTGCCAAATGAAAAATAGCTAAACATAAAAACCCATAATTATGACTTCTGTATGATTAAGAGCTCAACGAATAGTATCAAAACTCTAAAGACAATTTTTAAGTTCTCTATATGTTTGCCCACGTAGAATTGAGGGGCTTATAAAATCCAAAAGGTCAAGTTGTATACGGAAACAAAAGGCAAATACACATTTCTCATATTTTGGTGCACTTTTCAATTTTTATGATTTTTTTTAACGGCTTACACTTTTTAATGAGAACGTTTATGCTTAATCTTTTTGAGATCATTGGTCTAAGTTCATTGGTGACAACCGTTAGAAGTCATAAAACATCCGGAGCTTTATTTGAGTATAAATCACAATAAGTGCAAATAGATTAGGGCTACAATATTAGTATCTTTAAATACTTCATCTGCGCACACAATGTTAAATTGTTGCCTTTAGCGCGAAAAACGTGCCATAGTAATAAGTAGCCCTTAGGCAGGTGGTGTATGAGGTGTCTATGTTATCAAAAGGTATATAAATCTAAAAATACAACAACAGGCACGCACAAAAGATTTTAATATAAATCTAGGCGTCACAATTTAGACAAAAAAAAAAAAACACCATTCTAGGAAAGGCATCTGCGGGGAATTCAGAAATTCAGATATTTAACGTTTCGGTTAAGTGTCCTGTGTTCGAGGCTTGTGTGCGTATCTACTCCATGTCACGTAAACATGCTTCTGTTTGATAAGCAAAGCCCTCTATACCATCAGAGTCTTCCGAAACACACGCAGCATTTAGCTTGGGAAATATAAAATTAAATTCCCGCGAGGTAAAAGAATGTCTTGTTGATGGTAAATTGAATCCGAGAGTAACTTTATTGCCCATGAAAATTTATAGGTGTCTAGAGGCAAATTTGGGGACGACCTGCAATTGAAGAGAAGGAAGGAAAAGGAAGAAGGAATTGTTTATTTTTAGACGAAATTTTGAGGGTTATAATCATTTAATATGTCATTTTCATGTTTAAACTATAGAAGAGTGTAGAATATATTGACTAGATGATATTTCAAATGCATCCAAAAATGCATTGTGATACGATTATGTTAAAAGGGGATTCTTTCAAAGACACTCGAGAACTCCGCGCGGTGGATGTCGAATGAAAAAGTCTTATAAATAGACAACCAAATTAAAACATTTATACTGGTTCGATATAAAAAAGTTTAAAATCTGATTTAATAGTCTTTTTTCAAAGTTATATCCAACACAGTTAAATTTATCACAACATCAAAATGCATCAATATTGCATGATATTGTTTTATTAGAAACAAGACGGACCAGACGGTTCGAAAGTATTTAGGAGCTATGGCAGGGAATGAGGAACATTAATCAATTACATTTGTATTTATTTCCAACAAGCTTATAAGCGATTGAACGTTGTTACAAAGTATCTAACATTTCAGCATTTGTATCTTTATGCAAACATTTTCAATTATTTGAACCATTTAGCCTGCAAATAGACCAATAAATTTGTGTTAGCAATTTCAATTGACCTAGGGAGAAACTTCTGAAGGTTAATTTGAAGATTTTTATTTGGATATAAATAGTCAAAACTATAATAATGTGCAATTGAGTGTCTTCAGTCAATATGAGGAGGAGGTTAAGAACAGAAGCGCACCGGCCTGTATGTAATAAGTTACCCGTGAAAAATAAGATTATGAAGTTGAAATATCAAATAATTTTAGTGTTGACAAACCACTCGTGTCAAACGGTCGCGAGTTATATATATACACAATTCAAGTCAGCTCCGCTATTCAGGACAGACGAGTATATTGAGATATTTGCTAAGATGCAGCACCTCACTCAGTTTATAGGTGAGCCTACTCGAATACCAGATGTTGATGGGCAAAAGATCCAAACCCTCGACTTGATTCTTACTTCTCACTCTTCATTCGGCACTTCGTACTATTGTGTAACATTAGCCAATTTCTCGTGTGATCCATCCCACTAGAACCTTTTGGAAATACGAGAAAGCCACCAGAGACTGATCTTAAAAACATTTTTGGAATCTTTAACTAAGTTTCCTGGATAGTGACTGTTTAGGATAGAATTCGGGAGATGACGGGGATTGTGTTGTGTGTGTACGTGTATTGTCTTTTATTTTTAATTGATAAAACAATTCTTTTTCAATGTTTAAATTTATAAAAGTGTTTAATTTCAATTTAGGTTAAGTGTGTAATTGTTAGAAAAAAATGTGTGTAAAATTACTGTGTACTGTGACTATTGACAAACCAAAATTATGTGTGTTCACTTAGGAAAAAAATGATGCTTACAGCTCAACGTTCGAATGACAATTGAATTCAAAAAATTAAATGTTACGAGTACATAATTAAGTGTAATATAATTGAGTGCATGCATAAGCAAATGAGTAAATGAGTAAATGAGTTTAATGTATAACAGTTAGTAATGCAAAATTTAAGATTTATAATTTTATAGGGTATTGTTGCTGCGTTTTTTGGTCTTTTGGGAATTGGTTTCTAAACATCCAGCCCCCCCTGAAAGATTAGGGTCTTTCAGAAAAAGGCAATGGCGACACCTTAACAACAGGTCGAACAAATTCTCCAAACTTAGTTTTGATGGTCACAACTCTGACCTTTCCATCTTCTCCAGGATGTGTCTTGGATACTCTTCCCATTATCCATTTGGATGGTGGTAAATTAGCCTCTTTAAGTAAGACAACGTCATCAACTCGAAGATTAGGCTTTGGTATCTGCCACTTTGGTCGCTGCTGCAGTGATGTTAAATATTCGTGATGCCAGCGACTCCAGAAACCTTGTAGCATTGCCTGTAAGAGAGACCAATTAGTGGTGGAAGAAACAATAGAGTTAGGAGCAGGTGGTTGTGGAACGCATGTATAGCGTTCTCCTATCAAAAAATGCGAAGGACTGAGAGCTACCGGTTCGGAATCTGTTGTTGCCCACATAGGGCGAGAATTAAGTAGAGACTCTATTTTTACCAGTAGGGTGTACATCTCTTCATAAGTGAGTTTTGATTCACCTATTACACGCTTTAAATGAAGTTTGACAGATTTTACCCCCGCCTCCCACAAACCACCAAAATGAGGAGCGGAGGGTGGTATAAACTTCCAATTGATACCATCATTAGCAAGATGATCCGCGACTATGGTGTTGTGATGTTGGTTCCAGAGCAAAGTATGCATTTCATCCAGCAGACGTTTAGCACCACGAAAATTCGTACCGTTATCGCTCCAGATTTCAACAGGCTTACCACGACGTGCGACAAAACGATCCAATGCGAGTAAAAAGGCAATTGACGATAGGTCTCCCACAAGTTCAATGTGAATAGCCTTGGTCACAAAACACACGAAAAGTGCTATGTACGCTTTCACAAACTTAGGGTTTCTTCCTCGACTTAAACGCAATGTAATGGGACCTGCGTAGTCGCATCCCACTTTACTAAAAGGCCTCGAGTAGCGAATACGCTCGATAGGAAGATCTCCCATTAGTTGCTTTGATGTAGCCAAACTTTCACGAAAACATTTAACGCAGTTATGCACAACCTTCCGCGAGAGGTTTCGACCTCCGATTATAAAGTAATTTTGCTTAGTAAGAGCGAACAAAAGAGATACACCAGGGTGCAAATATTTTTCATGAAGATAAGTCACTAAAAGCCTTGAGATCGAATGTGATTTACACAATATTATAGGGTGTTTTTCGGAATATGAAAGTTCTGAGTTTTTTAAACGACCACCAACGCGCAGCACACCAACAGCATCAATAAAAGCATTCAACGACAGAAGTCTATTTTTAGAAGGTAGATTTTTTCCCGCTTTTAAAAGTTCAATTTCTTTACGAAACAAAGACAACTGAGCACTTTTGATCAATTTTGTTTTTACAAAGTTAAGTTCTTCAGATGACAATGGCTTTATATTGCGATTAACTTGTTCTAATGGGAAATTTTCGATAAAACGAATTGCGTATGCAACCACGCGTACCAAACGAATCCAATTTGATGCATTTTGTATTAATGCTTCTACGAATGTACAAGAAGAGATATTAGATACGAATACCTGTGCTGGAGATACTTTTCTTTCTTCTAGGTGTTCCACATTTATGTTTTCATGTACTCCTTCCGACACCGGCCACTGATCTGCTTCATCACTCAACCAATGGGGTCCTTTCCACCAGAGACTTGTGGATAATAGAGATGATGGAGATATACCTCTCGTCGCCAAGTCTGCAGGATTGCATGCAGATCGCACATGGTTCCATAATTTGAAATGAATGGCAGTCAAAATTTCTGATGTTCGATTGGCGATGAAGACCGACCACTTCTTGGGAGGTGCTGATAACCAGTGCAACACAATTGATGAGTCTGTCCAGGCGAAAATCTTAATGTCATGTTCCTGCAAAGATAGCTTGACTTTGTTTATTAGACGAGTAAGCAACACAGCCCCACATAACTCGAGCCGAGGTAGCGATAAGACCTTAATGGGGGCAACCTTTGATTTGGCTGCAACTAGTTCTACTGAAATTGTACCATCTTCTGAAATACTACGGCAATAAACAGCTGCAGCATAGGCATCCAGTGATGCATCGCAGAAACCATGTAGTTCCCAAGTTGATTTGTTTTTCACCATCAACCTTGGAATAGAGAGTGATTCCAAAATAGGAAGTTCATCCCTTATAGAAGTCCAGTTAAGAGCCAAGTCTTCTGGCACCTTTTCATCCCAGTTCAATTTCCTTCTCCAGAGTTCTTGAAAAAGAACCTTTACACCAATGATGACCGGGGCAAGAAAGCCTAAGGGATCAAACAGCCGCGACGCATCAGAAAGTATGCGACGTTTCGTACAGGTAGTGCTATCGCTAATTTTAACTTTATAAGAGAAGCAATCCCTTGATGGACACCACTGCAATCCAAGAATTTTTATCGAGGTGGAATTCTCAAAGTCGACTGGAGATATTTCTCGTTGCTCGTCTGGCAGCTTCATCAAAAGAGAACGACAATTGGAGGTCCATTTCCGAAGGTTAAATCCTGCTGAACCTAATAAATCTACCAGTTCTGACTGAAGAGCGAATAGGTCGTCGATACTATCAGTGCCAGTTATAACGTCGTCAACATAAAAATCATTCAAAAGGGATTTAGATGCGACCGGATGTGTTAAAGCAGAATCAATGGCAAGCTGCTTTAAAACTCGAACTGCCGAAAACGGCGCTGATGCTGTTCCATACGTAACAGTAAGAAGGCGATAGTGTTTTAATGGTTCGTCTGGATTTTCTCTCCAGACAATACGTTGAAAGTCAGTATGGTGTCTAGCAATCCAAATTTGCCTATACATCTTCTCTATGTCACCGGATATGACATATAAATGTCGTCGATAGCGAAGGCAAATCGAAAATATGTCACGCTGTATGGTGGGCCCAACTAGAAGAGAATCATTTAAAGACATGCCGCTATTTGATCTAGCCGATGCATCAAAGACGACTCTGATTTTGGTTGTTGTGCTATTCCCTTTAAAAATAGCATGATGAGGAAGATAAAAGATGTTTTTTGATGTTGCTACCTCATTTGGTGGAACCTCTTCCATGTGCCCCAGGGCCAAGTATTCATTAATGAAAGTAGAATACTGCGATTTTAAATCATTGTTGTTCTTGAAACTTCTTTCAATCGAGTGAAAACGACTTATCGCAGTGCCAAGAGAATTTCCAAACTCAAGTTTGTTTGAAGGTTTAAATGGTAAAACGACTTCGTACTTGCCATCCGCACGCCTAGTTTGATTTTTAATAAAGATCTCTTCAGCCAATTTTTCTTCTAGTGACAAAGGAATTTCACTTGATACCTCCTCAAGTTTCCAAAAACGTTCCAGGTTAAATTCCTGGCTAAAATCTAAACTGGTGCAAAACGAGTTAACCTTACTACCATCAAATAATTTCAAAGTTCCTCCTGCAATAACACAACCAAATATGGTTGGAATCGAAATCAGGTTTGAATCCGGAAATTGCTTCGATGCTCCCTTAATCAAACTAAAGAATCTATCGGCTCCTATCAAAACGTCAATAGGACCGGGCGAATAATAGGTTGGATCGGCAAGTTCCATTGAAACGAAATTTTGAGGGATATGATTCAAAGAAAAAGCAGGTAAATTCGAAGTCAATTTTGGCAATATGAAACAGTCGACATTAATAGATTCCGCACTATACTGAGATAGAAGATTCAAAGATACTAATCCATTAGTAACTCCAGCAGAAGTGGATGCTATTCCAATAATTGGGATGCAAGAACGTTTACGTCTAAGTCCTAAACGGCGAACTGTTCCTTCAGTTATAAACGATACTTGTGATCCCGAGTCAAGTAAAATACGAACGTCCTGATAACTTCCCGATCTATTCTTAATTCGAGCTATGGCAGTAGGTAAAATAGAACTAACATGATGAGATTGCTCAAACGAATGATTGACAAAGACAGGTTGTTCTGGATTTTGTTTTGATGAAGTAGAGTTTTGATGTGAAGACTCAACTTGGGATTGAGCTAAAGATGATGATGGTTGATTTTCAGACGAATGCACTAAAATATGGTGCCTAGAATTGCACAAACTGCAACGAGTATTCGAACGACATCTTCTAGACGAATGACCCTGCTTTAAACAATTAAAACACAACGATAAGCTCTTGGTGAATTCACGACGTGCCGCTACCGCAAGAGCTTTAAATTCTGAGCATTGTGAAAGCATATGATCCTTTTTGCATTTGGGACAGACGGAACGACTTTCAATCACATGTGAATGAATTGCCTTAGAAGATTTTACAGTACGACTTTGAGTTACGCGCGAGATTGGTTGGCAAGCTTCCAAACATCGACATCGGAACTGTAGAAACTCCAAGAAATCATCTAAGGAATGAGCTTCCCTTGAACCTGTTTCGGCAGCCCATGCCTTTTTGGATTCGTAGTCCAACTTTTCGTACAAAATGTGAATTAGCCAAGGATCCCTACTGTTACAGTCAAGTGCGTTTAGTCCTCTAACAACTTCTTCCGCTCAGTCAGCGATCTTGTTCAACAAAGCAGTGTTTCCATTAGAACAGGTTGGAAGCGAAAGAAATGAATCAATGAACGATTTAACAATCAATTGCTTTTGGTCATATCGTCTCTCTAATCTATCCCATGTCTCAACATAATTAGCTTCAGAGCATTTGACATGACTGATCAAGTCCGCGGCGCTTCCACGAAGGAACGATTTCAGAAAATGAAGCTTTTGAACGGATGAAATTGTGTTATTAGAATCAACTGTCCCCAACAACATGTCGCGAAAGGTTGGCCAGTCCTTATAGTCACCAGAAAATGGTTCAATTGTAATTTTAGGTAACTGAATCGAATTGTATGATGGCCGAAAAGGAATGTCTGCCCGTTCCTCAGGTATATCCTGTGGTGCGGTTGTGAAGGTAACAGAAGGTGCGGTTGACGGAGTCTCGCGATTAACGTTATGAGGTGAGCCCTGTGCAGGCGGAGGTGTTACTTTGTCTTCAGTAGGTTCGTTCTTCAGCTTGAAAATGGCGTCTGTAAAAGCCGCGTGAGTGCGAAAGTATTTCTCCTCATATTCTGCATACTCGGGTTCCCGATCTACGTACCCTTCTGTTCCAATATGTTCTAACAACTCATTTTGTAAGCTAACAAATTCATGCCACGATTCTTCGAGTTTGTTAAGACGAAATTCTAAGGTGTAAAGAGACGTTGTGCTATCGATATTTTCTACGAACGATGATGCAAGCGTAATGCAACCTTTCGCACGACCACGTTTCGCAATAATCTTGTTCATTTTTTTCTAAAATATATTGTTTCTTTTTATAAGTCACAGAACAAGAAATAAAAAAGTAGGTTGGCTTCGTGAAACTAAACTGTTTAATTGTCCCGTACGACCGCTATATATGTAACGAAATTGTTTATAACGTTAACTGTTCATATGCCGCAAGTACGCAGATTGTATTGTATATACATATATACGTTTGTACTGACAAAATCACGTGATCAGAGATTCAACTGTTTTTAGATAAAAAAAAAACGCAATTTCATTTTTCAATTTTCATCACATAAATTCTATGACGTTACCCGCAAATATTTTGTTGTAAATAATTTAATTAAATACTGCGTTGTATAATGCACCTGAATTCCACTCAGGCATATACTTACAAATTGGAATTGTTTCACCTTGTCTGTTTTTTATTGTTTGTCCAATTAAAGGTACACTCCTGATAGCAATCTCCTGAAACCATCCATAAGAAACTAAATGTGTACTGATTTAAGCATCCGACGACGAAGGACCAATATGTTTAGGATAGAATTCGGGAGATGACGGGGATTGTGTTGTGTGTGTACGTGTATTGTCTTTTATTTTTAATTAATAAAACAATTCTTTTTCAATGTTTAAATTTATAAAAGTGTTTAATTTTAATTTAGGTTAAGTGTGTAATTGTTAGAAAAAAATGTGTGTAAAATTACTGTGTACTGTGACTATTGACAAACCAAAATTATGTGTGTTCACTTAGGAAAAAAATGATGCTTACAGCTCAACGTTCGAATGACAATTGAATTCAAAAAATTAAATGTTACGAGTACATAATTAAGTGTAATATAATTGAGTGCATGCATAAGCAAATGAGTAAATGAGTAAATGAGTTTAATGTATAACAGTTAGTAATGCAAAATTTAAGATTTATAATTTTATAGGGTATTGTTGCTGCGTTTTTTGGTCTTTTGGGAATTGGTTTCTAAACAGTGACCTTGATAAAAGTACCGATAATTATCAAAGAAAAAGAGCCGCTTTAACTTCAGCAACCGTAAAAGGGGCATCCAGAGTATTGTTTTGAAGGTTGGGAACCGTAAATTGGAAGATATTGCTGAAGTTGTCTCTTTTCATTTCACTGAAATAGTCTACCAGTGTTGGAAGTTCAATTAGTATTTTTATTTTATTTTATTTTATTTTATTTTATTTTATTTTATTTTATTTTATTTTATTTTATTTTATTTTATTTTATTTTATTTTATTTTAATTTAGAGTATAAAACCTAAAGAAAAGTTTTAGTTCGAAAAAAGATATAAGGAAGCCATCAGGTTGCAAGAAGTATGTTTCAAGTATGTTCAAAATCTATGCACTACTGAAATAAATCAGCCAAATAGAAGAAGAATTAGACTTGTTGAATAAAACAAAAAAAATTTGGTTGTGCAACAGCTTGGAGGGAATCACGACCTAGTGACTTAAAACTCTTAACCATTCCTGCGTGCGTTTTACAAGGAATAGAGGCGACCGGCAATTTTTTCTGCGGATTCCGAACAGCTGAATGAGCAGCACTTTTCAAGAGATACTCTTGGAGGATTTGTCAATACCTCGCAGAAGGCTGAGGCAATAAGCCCTTGAAAAAACATTTTTGCACCGGCTGAAAATCGATCCCAAGACCTTCTGCATGACAGTGCAACCAGCGGCGACGCGTGCCTAAAAAATGTAGTCGTTCAGTTTCAAAATTCTTATTTGCAATACCAAGAAGTCAAACAAGTCTTTTTTTTATATAAGTACTCGTACCTACATTATAATGTTTTTATTTTTATGTCAATAATAAATAGGTAGGTATGTGTTGATTAAGTACCAGCTAGCCGCTTTCCTCGTTCAAAACTGATTTGAACGAAACCGTCCCTATGAACGACGCGCGTCTCATTTCTCATATTCGAAAAAATAAAAAAATTAAATATTGGAATATGTACCTAAATAAATAAATAAACTACTTACCTACGCTAGCTACCCGTTTTCCTCATTTCCACCATTCTATGTATTAAAAAAAGGCTCTACTCGTTCAAAACAGATTTGCACGAAATGCTCCCTACAACGAGCGAATTGTTTTTTTTTTTTTTCTTGTATGCTTTCTATGGGTTCATTTCGTTGCCAAATCGTATGAACGACTTGGGTAGATACTGATCGGTTGAGTGAAAACAAAACAGTGGCGGGTAGCTAGTTCGTTTTGTTTTGTTTGGGTAGTTCAGAGAAGGAATGCACGAGTTGGAAAATAGAAAATATGTACGTATACATTAGATATAACTAGTTATAAGGAATGAACGAACAGTATGAGTATGAGGTGTGGGTTAATTAGATAGAAATTAAAATAATGTCGCCTGTAAGCTAGTCGTTCATGCACGACTTGAACAATATGACGCCTCGCCACTGAGTGCAACGCACTAATCATTATTCCAATGGGGACTTGTTGAATTATTGATTAAAAACAGCTTTAATTTTTGGTATTAGGTCCACAAAAATTGGCTTTTCATCCCGCCTAACTAGTGAAGGCGTTCTCCTTCTTAATACGGAATTTTCGTTTTTGTGAATTAAACGCCAAAATAAAAATCTATTTTGAAACATAAACCAATCAGAAACTATTGTAAAGTTATAAAAAGACTCAACATGACCAGAAGTTAAGGCAAGAAGTCTTACAATTCGCAATGAAATTTCTGGTTATTTGTCAAGAACGTACAAAATTCAACTTCTGTTCCACTGATCATCTACAATAATAACCCGATAACTATTCGTAGCTTTTTAGATAAGGCAAATGTAACTGCAACTCATTTTTCTGCTGGCACTATGTTACCAGACAGAAAAATTGGCCTTACTGTACTTGAAAACGTAAGTCATTCAATAAAACAGGTATACTTTCGCACTTGTACAGTTGCAAGAGCTCTTTGAGATCTTGATATAAACAAATCAGGTGGTCAACTTTTCTGAAGAGGTGTTCTTCCTCGTTCGCAAGACATTTCGTAAGCTTTGCCATCGCTCCTCACAGAAATTGATTGAAAATAACATTTGTCCAGCCTGTTTCTCACTTCCTCCTATCGAATCACTGATAAATCATCAATTCAAGAAATATCTCGAAGATCAGAAGTTTCTGAATGACCAGGAATAGGACTTTCGCAACAATGGTTCTTTACAATTTTTGGAGAAAGTAACATTATTTTGCTTAACATTTCAAAGGTATTTGATAGAGTTTAATAAGAGGTTCTCTTATCGAAAATGCTTATTTTTGGTATAAATGAAAACCTTATTCTTTGAATTAGGAATCACCTTCCGAATAGTTCAAGGTTCGGTTTTATCTCCGATCGGCCAGTATTTGTGATGACCGTGAATTATCCAATTCGGTGCCGTTCGCAGCAGTTGGGCGTCTGTTAGTCCACTACGTGTAAAATTTTTGCGGAAGGACGCCTTTTAAAATACAGCTGGTGCACGAATTAAAGCCAGACGACCTACCACAACGCTGAATTTTTAGTGAATGGGCTCTTTAGAAGTTGGCCGAAGATTCACTTTTTTATCGAAAAATTGTGTTCAGCGACGAAGCTCATTTCTGGTTAAATGAATATGAACAAGAAAAACTGCCAAATTTGAAGTGAAGAGCAGCCAGAAGCATTGCAAGGGCTACCAATGCATCCAGAAAAAGTCACTGTTTGGTGCGGATTATGGGCTGGGGAGATCAATGGGCCGTATTTCTTCCAAGATGATGCGAATAGCAACGTTACTGTGAATGGTGAGCGCTACTGTGCGATGATAACAAATTTGTTTTTACGCAAAATGGAAAAGCTTGACTTGCATGACATGTGGTTTCAGCAAGACGGTGCCACAGAGCCACACAGCAAGCGTAACCAACTCAAACTAACGTTGCATTATTCTTGTATGGACCTTGTACAAGGTAGCGCAAAATTAATCCTCGAATCTTGTTTTTGAATCAGCTTTTTACCAAATAAAATAAAATGTCGCAGGAACTTGCTATTATGTTAACGACTAAAAATTTCAAAAATTTTTTAATAGACTAATGGGCCAGTTATAGCTCATCAGAAAAGTCCATCAGAAAAAATTTTGTCTTCCAAATTTGACCATATTACAACTTTATTTTGAGTAAAATTTGAATGCAATTAGACGAATACTTGCTTGGACTAAGTTTTAAAAAAAGAATTACAACATTTTGTTGCTAAATTTACTCAGAAAATGAATTTAAATATTTTTTTCTGATGCAATTTAATTTTTCTGAACAGCTGATTGCCAAAACTCAAAATATATTCCATTTCGTTTTTCTTTTGTGTTCCGATTTTTTTTTTGTTCCGAATGCATCAGAAAAATTTTTTCTGATGAGAAAAATTTTTTCTGATGATATGACAGGAAAAAATTGTTTGTTTTCTGACGTAAAATTATTGGTAGCTACCTATAACCGGCCATCAGAAAAATGTTTCAGATTTCGATTGTTCCAATTTTTCTGATGGACTTTTCTGATGAGCTATAACTAGCCCCTAAAACTGTAGTGTTAGAGCTAAAAACAGGATTCCATGTGATTCAAGCAAATTAGCTTATGTAATTACACAAATTATAAGTCTGTACTGGTTTCTTAAAAAAATAAGCTTTTATTTGAAAAATTATTAAAATATTTGTAAGAAAAAATTTAAGTACGCCAATAAAAATTAAATTTACAAAAAACAAATATTGACTCGTTTCTGAGATATTGAATTTTATAAAAGTACGATTTTCGAAAACCATTTTTTGACATTTGAAAACTTTTTTAAAAATCCAAAAAAAATTATTGGAAAATTTGAATACCCAATTATTAATATTTAAACTGCTGCAGAGCTTTAGCATAAAAAAATAATCAAAATCTGTTTTACTGTTTTTGAGCACATCAAAAACCAAAAAAATGTTTCCAAGGTACCGTTATTTTCGGTCTTAAAAAAAAAGAAAAAAAAACGTATGGTGGAAAAATTAAAAATACTATCTACCGTTTAGGCTATAGTCAAAAGACAGACAAAGAATTGCGAGACCCACTTTTTTAGCCTTCGCTATAATCGTAATATCAACTTTGATCAAAATCTCGAGTTTCATTTTTTTTTCCGAATGCAAAACTTGCCTGATAGTACCTTCACTTGAGCTTTTAATTGTACCTTCATATAGATCACAAGTAAAAATGATTTTGTGTAATGAAAATCTTTATTTTATTTTAAGAATTTTACAAAATTCAAATTCTTAACAGAGAATTAAAGATGATATCCGTCAAGCGGCTGCCGCATGTTTTTATACACCATTGTGCCCGTTTTATTCGATGACTTTTTGCAAGATTTATGGTGATAGCTTTTGGCATTCCTGTCGAATATTCTCTTGCGATTATCTGAGGCTTGTTGTCATAAGCCCTCGACTTCAAGTAGCCCCAAAGAAAGAAGTCTGGGATGGTCAAATAGGACGATCTGGCTGGCCTTGCCAAAACGGGACCAGAAAACGCTTCCTTCATAATATCCATTGTGGCTCGTGCGGTTGCACCGTCTTGTTGGAACCATATATTCAACAAGCCCCACACATCCAATTCCAGTACATAGTAAGAAGTCATTTATCATGGTCCTGTAGCGTCTTTCAGTAACACTGACCGTATTTCCGATGGGGTCCTTAAAATATACCTCACGCGTGAACGCCGCACCACACAGTGGTCTTAAGTGGATGTAATGGCTCTTCGTGTAACACGCGCGGATTTTCAGTCTCCCAGAGGTGCTTAAGTAAAAATTAGTCTAGTTGATCATGATAATTTTCGAAACAAAATCGTCCTCTTCGTAGTTGAGATCGAATATGGCTTGACAGTAAATCACACGCGAGAAGCGGTCAGCAGCCATTAACTGCTGCGACATCGGCAGCCACACCCTTGATATTCTCGGCCGAACGACCATTTCTGCATGGTTATCTGTGGTTCCAGTGTGTTCGAGTCGAGTATCTAAACTCCGAAATGTTTGCCCAGTTGGAGCGACATGATTATGAATAATTATTCAACACTCTTGCGGAGTATAGCGCTCTATTGCTTTTCTGTTTGTATACTACAGCTATTTTATTCACAAATGTCAAATATGATTGACATACGACGCTATTTGTAAAAACTATAACATCTGCCGATAATGTGAATAATATTGCAGCAACTTGTATTTCCGTTAGCATTTTTGTTGACATGCCAAGGGACCTTAAATTATTAAAGAGGGCATTCCTATTGATTGAGAGCGGCTTTGAAATCAACGAAGATTCCATATAACTTTTTTCCCCTTCTAGTAATGCAAGTGAGTGAAAAAATAATATCAACTGTAAAATAATCTTTCATGAAACGTGCTTGAAATGCGCCCAGTAATTCGTTTTGTTGTACCCAGGTTGTAAGCTTGTCTAAAATGACACCTGTGAGATTTTGTGAAGTAGATCCGTCCGGGAAATAGGCTGAAAATATTTGTACAGAGCGACCATTTCCAAATGGTTTTTCGATACCAATATTGTCAATTAATAAGAGTTGTTTTGATCTGAACTACAGAAAGACCGTTGATCGTTAAGCAATATTCTTCCTAAATGTTGAGTGTTTTAAATATGCTTAAGTTTATGACACACCCTAACAACACAACAAGCCCACAATTAAAACCATTTTCATTTAAATGACCATTAATTATGTGTTATTTTCTTAATCAAAACTTTAGAATTAATTCTAAAACTGCCTCTAAAAACACATGTCACTCGTTAACATTTGATATTTATCAACCCATTCAAAAGCCGTATTTTTTGATGATGGTGTTCGCCAACATTGTGCAGACCATCGAATCTAAAAATGCAATCTCGGAGCTCTTTATATTCATAAAATTTAATTATTTTATCGCCCTAACCATAAAGACAGCAATTTTATTATAAATATTCGCTGCATGTAGAAAATTGTTGATTGCAACTTGCTGGCAAAATAAATGCATCATCAAAATCAAAACAGAACGAAACGGTGGAAAAAATAAAACAACCCCTTAATAAGTTTTTATAAAAATAGTAAAAATAAACCAAAATGAAAATGTAGCCTAAAATAAATTCTATTCAAACACAGTTACGGCCCTGACTTTGACTTTGGAATGAAGCAAAAAAAATCTACTAAAAATAATAAGCGTAGCCAGAGATATGTACACTTTGCATTTCACGCTTTAATTGAACATTTCACGGTGTTGTGCGTTCTACACGAAAGGTGTAATTAATTGATTGTGCTTGGATGTTCCATTGACTTTTATGTGCGTAAGCATCAAGGACTCTCCCAGAATCAACCACTAAATATTTTATTCATCAACAAATATTTGAGCTGCAACCGAAGTGACGATGGATCGATCCAAGAACACTTCGATGGTAAATTAATTTTTAATTTGCGAGTTTTCGACAGATGATTATTGCTTAATCGATATGATGTCGAAGTTTTGTGGGGTACGTCTGTCAATAAAGTTTCTTAACAAATCGATTCGGTTGGAGTTTGTCTTTGAAAGAACTTTTGGCAACTTTTTTGGAAGGTATATCCCATGAACAAGTTCCAATCACATATTTATTGATTTGGGCCACGTCATGAACTTGTCAGCCAGCCACAGGAAAAAAGTTATGTGTGGGCTTACTGTATTTTGTCTATAGCTGAACTCATAGGTGGGAGAAACCTGCGAATTGGTATTTCGACACGATTTTTTGATTAATGACATAATGTTATTAAACAACAATTTCCTTTGGTATACGTGTATACATCTTGACCACAGGAAATTGCCTCTTAGATAGCTTGGTGAACCGATTAGTCGTGCTAATTAAATGTGTTAATATCGTTAGCTTGATGGGTGTTAATCACAATCAGAATATTTTAAACACAAATAATATTAACCGCCGACTTATTAAGGGCAGAATCATATTGTGTTCCTTGTAGTAACTCTGTGATTGTAAAATTAACAAATAGCTTGGTAACGTGGCAAATAGTGAACTTGACATCTTTCATTCGAAATATGTATTGAAAATCTTTACATAAAAATAGGTAAATTTAAAATCATTTAAGAACATGGCTGCTTAAAAATGACTTTCAAAAATTCAACTGCACTTCAAAAATAATATTTACAAAACGTTTAATTTTATTTCTCGTATGAGATATTCTTAAAACAAAAAAATATCTTGAAAGAATGCACAGCACAGTAAAAAAAAACACACTATCTACATAATTGATCAAAAACTGTGTCGACAGATCTTTTAAATGCTATAAATAAATTTTGTTTGAACTGAAATGCCTGTCAAAGCATCATTTTAAATATGTACATGAAAAAATGTCTTCGAAATTGAATTTTCGAGTAAACATTTAAATGTGTTTTACAGATTAACATCAAAAATGTTTTTGTGTCTAAATAAAAACGAAAACAATATTTCGACGTATTAAAAATTTTAACATTAAGTTGATGATTTGATATGACGAGCTTAGTAGGACCAAAATCGTTTTAAATTATTCAACTTATGTATATTGTATATTATTAATTCACATTACATACAAATAATTTTAAATTATATTTATTTTGAAAATTTTATAATTTAAAAAACAAATATCATCTACCCGTTATTAGAATACATATATTCAGTTTAAAACAAAAATTATTATGCTCCGATTTTTTTTAAAATTGAATATATTTTCCAGTTTATGACTTTTAGGAAGTTTCAGATGCAATGATATTTTTGGCTTTTTAAAAGCTTCTGTTTAAAAAAATCTATAAATTAAATGAGAAATCCAAAAATTTTAGAAAATAATTCTATGACAGGTATTAATATTACTCAAAATTTTTGAAGCCGGTTTCGAGAAAATCAAGATTTTCTTCAAAGATTCAAAGTTTTTCTTCAAACATTTATAAGCTAATTTAAATCCTTACTATGTGTACTATTCTTCTCTCTTAAATGAAGGCATTTCAGAAAGCGCTCTTAACCAACTGTATTCGTGACCTTACTTGATAATCTGATGAATGAATTTGTTTTTCTATTCTTTTCTACCACTTAGTTAGTTGATTTACCCAGTGCCGCCGCTGCGCTGGGTGTTCGTGCGCCCTTGTGCTAGAACCTTAAATTGCCGTCCCATGTCTCGGGTGCACGGGGGTATTTACGTTGAATAAGTGAAAGTTTTATTTATTCTCCATTTAACAAAAATCAAAAAAAATTAAAGAATCGGTACATCGGTTTTGATAATTTGTTTTATGCTAAAGCGCCCCAAAATTGAAAATATTCCTGTGCATTGAAATTTTCAAATTTTTGGATTTCAATTTTTGTTTCGAAACTCAATATTTCGAAAACCCCATGCTTGATTTTTTTTAAACTTGATGAATAAAAGTTTTCGAGGTTCGTGTTTTTTTCGAAGACGTCTCCGAAAATTTTAATAATTTTGTACGTTCTATAATTAAACAAAAAAAATTTAAATCAATATATTACTGACTGTACGAACATAGAACCATTTTGACGATTTTTGAATTTCTCATTACCGACTGAACGGATTTTAATGAAATTTTTTATATTTTTGTTTTTGGAAAATTCGATACCTCAAAAAAGGGCTAATTTTTTTTTTTTGGAATTTTATTTTTATTCGTAAAGTAATAAAAATAAAATGCACGACTGGGTCGCACGAACTTGCTCCTATGTAATCGACTGGGAATTTTAAAAACGAATGTTATTAGAGAAAACTGTTCATAAGGATAAAATTAATTTTTAAATTCTTTTAGTAGTAACAGAATGCTATGCAAATATGAATTTATACAAGAACAAAAATTATAAGTCCTTGTAGTGGTTTCTTTAAAAGAAGCTTTTATATACAAACTTTTTAAAAGCTCTTTAAGAAAAAATTTTGGTACGCTAATTTAAAGTTTTTATCATTGTTCGAATAAAAATTAAATTTACGAAAATAAATATTGACCCGTTTCGGAGATATCGAATTTTCAAAAAAAAAAGAAAAAAATAATTTTTTTTTTTTCAAAAATTCAAAAAATATTTATTTTAAAGTTTTGAAATGCAATGTGTTTTAGACTTTTTAGAAGCTTCTCTATGCAAATTTTCATTAAGATCCGTTATGTGGATAATGAGAAATTCAAAATTCGAAAAAATGGTTCTATGGTAGGTACAAGCTGTAATATCTTAATTTCAAAATTTTTTTTATTAAATTAAAGATCGTAAAAATTAACTGAAAGAAAAAAAATTTTATCAAAATTCTAGGTGCCGTTTTCGAGAAAAATACGATTTTTGAAAACCATTTTTTTTAATTTTTTAGCATTTGTATGGTAGGTACCTTTATTTTTAGGTAAAATAAAAAAAAAATTTCACATTTTGTAGATTATATTGAGAAACTTTTATTTATCAAGTTTAAAAAAAATCTAGCATGTGGTTTTCAAAATATTGAGTTTTGAAAAAAAAAATTTGAATTTTTTTTTTAAAATCCAAAAAAACTTTTTTTGAAAATTTGAGTACACAATTTTATTTATGTTTTTGGGGAGCTTCAGCAAAAAAAAAATGATCAAAATCGGTTGAACCGTTTTTGAGAAAATCAAAAACAAAAAAAAGGGTCCATGGGGGGTACCCTCAATATCCATTTTTCGGAAAATTTTTTTCAACCAATACCTAGATTTAATTAAATGAAATTTTTATGTATCTTTATTTTTAAAATCTGTTGAACCGTTTTTGAGAAAAAAAAATGTTTATAAAATTTCGAAAAAAATTCGTATGGAGGGTACCGTTATTTTTGGTCTTAAAAAAAAAAAGAAAAAAACGTGTGGGGGGGAAAAATTAAAAATGATATCTACCTAGTTTAAAGAAAATCGGCCGAGTCGTTTAGCCTGTAGTCGAACAGACAGACAGACAGACAGACAGACAGACAGACAGACAGACAGACAGACAGACAGACAGACAGACAGACAGACAGACAGACAGACAGACAGACAGACAGACAGACAGACAGAATTGCGAGACCCACTTTTTTAGTCTTCGCTATCATCGTAATGTCAACTTTGATCAAAATCTCGAGTTCGATTTTTTTTACGAATGCATAACTTGCCTTATAGTACCTAACGGGTGATTTTTTTGAGGTTAGGATTTTCATGCATTAGTATTTGACAGATCACGCGTGATTTCGGACATGGTGTCAAAGAGAAAGATGCTCGTATGCTTTGACATTTCATCATGAATAGACTTACTAACGAGCAACGCTTGCAAATCATTGAATTTTATTACCAAAATCAGTGTTCGGTTCGAAATGTGTTTCGCGCTTTACGTCCGATTTATGGTCTACATAATCGACCAAGTGAGCAAACAATTAATGCGATTGTGACCAAGTTTCGCACTCAGTTTACTTTATTGGACATTAAACCAACCACACGAATGCGTACAGTGCGTACAGAAGAGAATATTGCGTCTGTTTCTGAGAGTGTTGCTGAAGACCGTGAAATGTCGATTCGTCGCCGTTCGCAGCAATTGGGTTTGTGTTATTCGACCACATGGAAGATTTTACGCAAAGATCTTGGTGTAAAACCGTATAAAATACAGCTCGTGCAAGAACTGAAGCCGAACGATCTGCCACAACGTCGAATTTTCAGTGAATGGGCCCTAGAAAAGTTGGCAGAAAATCCGCTTTTTTATCGACAAATTTTGTTCAGCGATGAGGCTCATTTCTGGTTGAATGGCTACGTAAATAAGCAAAATTGCCGCATTTGGAGTGAAGAGCACCCAGAAGCCGTTCAAGAACTGCCCATGCATCCCGAAAAATGCACTGTTTGGTGTGGTTTGTACGCTGGTGGAATCATTGGACCGTATTTTTTCAAAGATGCTGTTGGACGCAACGTTACGGTGAATGGCGATCGCTATCGTTCAATGCTAACAAACTTTTTGTTGCCAAAAATGGAAGAACTGAACTTGGTTGACATGTGGTTTCAACAAGATGGCGCTACATGCCACACAGCTCGCGATTCTATGGCCATTTTGAGGGAAAACTTCGGAGAACAATTCATCTCAAGGAATGGACCGGTAAGTTGGCCACCAAGATCATGCGATTTGACGCCTTTAGACTATTTTTTGTGGGGCTACGTCAAGTCTAAAGTCTACACAAATAAGCCAGCAACTATTCCAGCTTTGGAAGACAACATTTCCGAAGAAATTCGGGCTATTCCGGCCGAAATGCTCGAAAAAGTTACCCAAAATTGGACTTTCCGAATGGACCACCTAAGACGCAGCCGCGGTCAACATTTAAATGAAATTATCTTCAAAAAGTAAATGTCATGGACCAATATAACGTTTCAAATAAAGAATGGATGAGATTTTGCAAATTTTATGCGTTTTTTTTTTTAAAAAAGTTCTCAAGCTCTTAAAAAATCACCCGTTATAAGTCGCAAGTAAAAATGTTTTAAAAATTTGTATATAAAAGATTATTTGACTTAGAACTTATAACTTTGTTATAAAATTTGTTCTGGCATAAACTAATATTTGCTGCAGCTAAGAACAGGATGCCATGTGATGTAATCTTTTTTTTTTACCGTTGGTTTTTTTTTTTTGTTTTTTGTATCCGTTGTAAAGATGGTTTATTTACATTTTGCATCGGTAAAGTAAGGAATGTTCTAAATCAACTTCGATAATTTTGTCCTTGTTACCAACTTAGATTTAAGATATTTAGCTATATCATTACAATCAGAATATTGATACCCATTAATAGATATACGAGTTTTTAGTAAAATTAATGTTTTCGAGACACTGTTTTCGTTTTATTTTATGGGAAATACATGGGCTGTATATCTAACAAAAATCAAAATCCTTTTCGAGTTTATAAGTCTGAGATGAAGGTTTCGTGGAAAGCTATTTCCCAAGTGTCAATCTATGGCGACATAGCGTTAAGCAGTTTAGACTCTGACGGCAATCGAATAGGTTATTTGGAGTGAGAGGCGACAGTCACAAACAAAATATGAATAAAGATTTTTAGTAGATTGTGTGTGGGAACTACTTAGTGAACGGTCAAATGTAAACAAGTTCCAAAAGCTTAAGCAAAACTTTTGGAGTATACTGTATAGGTTGAGTTAGATCGATCTCTTAATTTTCCACCTCTAGACGTTGGCGCCCTTGTGCACCGCACATTTTGTTCATATGGTAGCGGCGGCCCTGGATTTACCCATTAAACAAGAAAAATTGAACACCATTTAAGATTGAAAATCTGGCAACCCTAAATACATATAAGCTCAATTTAAACGTAGTTTTAAAGGTTAGTATTTCTTCTAAGAAAAAAGTCAAAAATTAGGTCCCTACTATTAGTACTGACAGAAAAATTGACCTTAACATGGGTTGGGGTACACCAAAGTTAGCCTTTTTTTAAATCGTCAAAAAGTGATGTCAAAACAGAAAATCAGACTTTACTGTAGGATAATTTTTTTCTTAGAATATGACCAAGAATCACATCTCAAAGTATGGTACACGAATTACTGGACACCCTGTATAACTCTCATAATATCAGGTTTGGTGCTCCTTCGAGTTTTGACATTATTGAAATATTTTGGTCTCTTGAAAGCCAAGGTTATATCTCTTTGTCTCTCGTTATCTTATCAGTTTCTTAATAGATAGGGCTCTAGTGACATATCCCGTTTTGGTGTTCCCATTAAGCAATTCTACCATCGTACTCATGTAAATTTTATAAATCAAAGGGCACGGTAGTGCCCCGTCAACTTCTGGCACTACACCTTTTTTTCAGGAACAAACTCAGGCAATTTTTGACCCCTCCTTATCTTCAGTACCAATGAAGTCAGAAACTTAAAATTCCGAATATCTGCTAAGCTAGTCAGGCACAGGCGGCTTACCAAATTTCAATATTCTAGCTTAAGAGATTCCTGAGATATAAGGCCTCAAAAATCACAAAAAACGGAACTGACTGAATGACTGACAGATCATCAAAATTATGGAGCACTTCTCGACATCTTAGAATCTTGTAATTGTGCACAACGGTAGGTCTTGTCATGTAAGTAAAGGAAAAAATCGAAAATTTGAGGTTTTCCATTCATGGGCGTGGTATCCGCCCACTTCCTCACAACTTTCTCAGTACTTTTCACGGCTGACTTGTTTCACAAAGGTTTTTGTATAGAAGAACTTGGCTCTTTTTTTTAACATTTATGTTTTTTGTCTGATATTTTTTTTCTCGAAAACTGTTCAACAGATTTAAAAAAAATCAAAAATTTTAATTTACTTAAAGCTAGGTAATGGTTGAAAAAAGTTCCCGAAAAATGGTTACTAATAATTACCCCCTTTGGAACCATTTTTTTTTTTTTGATTTTCTCAAAAACTGTAAAACAGATTTTGTTAAAATTTTTTTGCTCCCCATAAGTTCGAACAGTATTGTGTATAAAAATTTCAATTCTTTTGCATTTAAAAAAAATTAAGCTTGACAAATAAAAGTTCCTTAATACCATCTACAAGATGTGAGAAACAAAATTTTATTTTACTTAAGAATTATGGTACCGACCTTAAAAAATTAAAAAAATGTTATTTTCCTCGAAAACGGGCGACTAGAATTTTGATTAAAATATTTTGTCTTTCTATTAATTTTGTTAAACTTTAGTGGAATAAAATACAGTCCGTTTTCTTGAGAAGATAAAAAACAAGTAATTGTAATTTATTCATCATATCATGTGTTTCTGTAATTGGTATACATCTCAATAGTTGGTATATAATTTTTAATGTGAAGTATGTCCCAAAAAGAAATATAGAGTACAGTGAGTACAAAGAAGTATTTTGCATAATAATACAATTTCAAACACTCCCACTTATTATTATATTGCAAACAAAATAATTGATTACAATTTTAAAATATTAATATTTGTAAGAAATAATTCAAATTTAATTGTTGCGAATGGCTTTGTAAGAGGATCAGCTAATTGGTCGTTTGATGGTGAAAAACAAATCTCGAATCGGTCTTTGTTGGATTTCTCTCGAATAAAATGAATACGACCATTGATGTGCTTAGTCCTGGATTGGGATTTTGGGTTTTTCACCAGCTTTTAGAGCACTTTGATTGTCGCTATAAAGTGTTGGTTTATTAATTTGAGTTAAAAGCAGATCGTGTATGAGCGCGTCAAGCCACATCAACTCTTTGACTGCTTCCGATGCAGCTACATACTCTGCTTCAGTTATACTCAATGCTGTACATCGTTGCCTTTTCGACGACCAAGAAATGGGACTTCCTCCAAGAAGACAAACTTGTTCACTCTTATCGAATATTCTGCTCCAAAATCAGCATCACTATAAATAGAAAAATTAAGATTTACGTTAGGTTTAAATAATATACCAAAGTTTTTAGTATTATTTAAATAATTTAAATAGTTAAAAATTTTAACTTCATGAAACCTTGGTTTATCTAAGAAATAGCTCACTACTCCCACTGCAAACGAAATGTCTGACCTGGTTCCAATTGCCAAATACATCAGACTTCCTGCTTTCTCACGATAAGGAAATCTGGTCTCTGCTGATAAACTTTCTTCTTAAATGGCAGATCTGCTGCCAAGTTCGGGTATAGAAACTGGACTTGAATCCAACATGTTAAATTTGCGAAGCACTCTTTCGATATGATTGGACTGATAAGCAAAGTATCCACCATTCTCCTTATGAACAATTTGAAGCCCAAGATAATAGTTAGCTTTAAAAGCACTTCGAGGCATAGCTAAACAACTTTTGATGTACATACTCCATATCATCTGCATCTCTGACAGGAAGCAAGCCTTATTGTCAAATTTTGGTTTGTTCTTTTCTCCACAGTAGCACATAAAGGAACCATATTGATACAACCTTGATTGCAAGTACTATAGGATTCGCATTCATTTGTGTCTTCGCAGGTATTGCGTTCGCTATTGTACTGGTAGCCCGATGCACATAGGCACTGTGCATCCATTGGAAAGGAATGACATTTACTGTCTTGGGGAAATTTTTAATTTTAAGTAAAGGCACTTTGACTACCCTTAAAATATATGAGCTCAGCTCGAGCGTTTTGGAAAATTGAAGAGGATTTAAAAGGAGATAGTGATGCACTTTGTTTTTTAATGTCTGAATATTATAATGGGAAGGAAATATAGAGTTGGGTAATGCATTCCATATTCGTGTAATGCGACTAAGAACCTCCGATATTAAACAGTATGTCCGAAATTGGGCTCAAGTGTAAACTGACGAGCATTCCCTGAAGAGCCAGTATTACAGTTGACTCGCTTAAAGAGAGGAGTGCATCTGACTATTTCACTAGAACAATGTTTATAAAAATAACGTTAATATAATGAAAGACAAGAAACATTGCGGAGTTGCTTGAGAGATTCAAATGTTTTTGTTATACTTCTATCAACTACCATTTTTAAAACTCTTTTTTTGGATTTTATCCAAGAAACTCAAGTGTGTTATTGGAGCACCTGCCTAGATGTGGGAATAGAATTCAAGCTTTGGGCGATCGAAGGCCTTCTAGATTATAGCCACATCAGAATAGGTGAGCGATTTCTTGCAAGGTCAGAGGAAACCTAAGCACTTAGCAGTGTTTTTGGTGAAGTGGAATATGTGGCCATCCCACAAAAGGCAGTCTTGGATGCTCATACCAAGGACTGAAAGCTGTTCTATTTCATCAATGCAAGTGCCACCCATGGCGAATTCAGGCTTGTTCTTTAAAAATAGAAGACAAGCATTGAGTTTTTGAGGAAAAAGATTCCATGCGTTTTATTTTATATAATTCACACGCGCTCAAAGGTTTATTGAAATTCAAATGGCAAGGGAAAACCATAATCATGTTGTGCGACTAAAAACGAAACTCTGTACTTAGGCTCGAAAGTGAACTGACGTGTATTCCTAGCCTAGAGTAGGTGAGTTTTTACACCGATATAGAAATTCTAAGCATTTGGTAGCGTTTTTGGTGGTCTCGAGAATGTTGTAGTTCCAACGAAGATCGTCGTTGACACACTTACCTAATACTGAGATCTTTTCGGCTTTTTTGATGCCAGTCCCATTCAATGAAAATAGTAGATTTTGCTTCAACGAAAGTGGGCATTAAATTTTTGAAGAATAAAATTCCACACGATTTTGTATCATCATCATCATCATCGGCTCGACAACCGGGTTCCGGTCCTGGCCTCTTTCAACAAGTCTCTCCACCTATCCCGGTCTCTAGCCGACGCCATCCAGCTGCGCACCCCAAGGCTTCGGACGTCCTGGTCTACGCCATCTCTCCAGCGCAAGCATGGTCTACCACGCTGTTGTCTACCATAGAATGTACCACAAAGAACTTTCCGAGCAGGTTCCTCTTCGCTCATGCGAGCTAGGTGCCCTGCCCACCGGAGTCTACCGAGCTTAATTTTTGTCACGATATCTGCTTCTAGGTAGATTGCGTACAGTTCATGATTGTACCGTCTCCGGAATCGTCCTTCCTCACATATGGGGCCAACAATTCTCCTTAAGACTTTTCTCTCCAACGCAGCTAAGAGGTCGGAGTGCCTTTTGCTAAGCACCCAAGTCTCGGATCCATATGTGAGTACTGGCAGGACCATGGTCCTGTACAGCAGCAGTTTTGAAGTTATGGTGAGATTTCTGGATTTGAAGAGCTTTGACAGACTATAGTAGGCTCTGTTGGATTTGAGAAACCGCCCGCGTATTTCTTCTTCTATATTGTTATCGGTTGCTACTATTGACCCAAGGTATTTAAAGGATTGCACCACTTCAAATTCGTGCTCCGCAACCTTGATTGTTTGACCAACTGTTCCTCTCGCATTCGACGCCACCATGTACTTTGTTTTACCTTCACTAATCTGCAGCCCCAGATTTTGTGCCGCCTGCTCGATCTGGATGAAGGAATCGTGTATACAGCTTGTTCGGTTCTTCCGATGATGTCAATGTCGTCTGCGTAAGCTAGTAACTGGCTGGACCTGTTGACGATGGTCCCTCTTGTTGCCGTGCCAGAGTCACGGATTGCTTTCTCCAACGCCAGGTTGAAGAGGAGGCAGGCCAAACCGTCCCCTTGTCGGAGTCCATTAAAGATTTTGATTGGTCTGGATAGCAATCCGGCTATTTTTACTTGGCTTGTTACGTTGGTCATGGTCAACCTACATAGTCGTGTCAATTTATTAGGGATGCCGAATTCTCTTATGGCTTTGTAAAGTTCTACCCTGGCTATGCTATCATAGGCGGCCTTAAAGTCTATAAACAGATGGTATGTTGGGATGTTGAATTCTAGACATTTTTCCATCGCCTGCCTAAGGGTAAAGATCTGATCAGTTGTTGATTTGCCTGGAATGAAGCCACACTGATATTGTCCGATGACGGTTTTAGCGTATGGGGTTATCCGGTCTTGTAGGATAGAGGAGAATATCTTATAGGCGGTACTCCACAACGTGATACCTCTATAATTGCTGCACGTTGTGACATCTCCCTTCTTATGTTTGGGGCATATTATGCCTTTTCGCCAGTCTTCTGGCATTTCTTCCTGCTCCCATACGTGCACTATAATATCATGAATTGCTTGACGTAAGGCTGGCCCGCCGTGATGAAATAATTCGGCTGGTATGCCATCGGCTCCCGGGGATTTGTTCTGTTTAAGCCGGCCTATAGCCTTCTCAACCTCTTCTATGCTTGGTGGCGGCAACATAGGGTATTCTTCTTGAAGTAGTGGAGCCTCCTCTTCTGTAGTGAGCTGACCATTTAGCAATTCATTAAAGTACACTTCCCATCGCTCCAGTATGCTTTCAGGATCGGTGATCAGATTTCCCTCTCCGTCCTTGCAGTATGTGCAGCGTGGTGTATACTGCGTCATGTTTCGGACGGATTGGTAGAACTTCCGCGCCTGGTGCGGACTTCGCTCTCGGCTATTTTCTATTTCACAGATTAGGTTCTTCTCCCAGGCTGATTTTTTTTGTCTGTGTAGCCGTTTTTCTATTCTTCTGAGCTCTTTATATTCCTCTTCGCGTGCCCGCGTTCTATGAGATTGTTGCATTGCTCGGTACGCAACATTCTTACGTTCAGTCGCTAGCTTACATTCATCATCAAACCAGTCGTTCCGATTTTTACGACTGCTGCCTAAGATGGAGTTGGCAGTACTAATGACAGTATTTTTAAGACGTGTCCACTTTTCATTTACGCCCAGCATACTGGCTCCAGGACTTACTCTCCCTAAGTCAGGTGTTTCTAGGGCGAGTCCTAACGCATTACCAAAGGTGTTACTGGTGTTTTCATTGCGCAGGGCAGCCGTGTTGATTCGAACCTGATCGGCGGATGCAATGCGTCTTCGCAAGGCAATCCGCCCTCGGAAAACCATACCAACAAGATAGTGATCCGAGTCGATATTGGCACCTCGGTACGTTCATACCGTCATCAAGTTCGAGTAGTGGCGACGGTCTATCAACACGTGGTCTATTTGGTTACGAGTGACTCCATCAGGTGATACCCAGGTGGCTTTGTAGATATCTTTACGCGGGAACCTGGTACTCGCAACGACCATGTTTTTCGATGCTGCCAATTCTAAGACTCGAAGTCCATAGTCATTAGTGTTCTCATGCAAACTATGGGTGCCTGCGTAATGCCTGAATACCGGCTCCCGACCTATTTTTGCGTTCAAATCCCCAGGGATGATTTTAACATCATACCTTGGGCAGGCATTGAGGACCCTCTCGACTTGTTCGTAGTAAGTCTCTTTTTCTTCGTCTGAGGACTCCTCCGTAGGTCCGTGAACGTTAATGAGGCTGATGTTCGTAAATTTGCCTCGCACGCGAAGGGTGCATAGCCTTTCGCTTATAGCGTTAAAGCCGATGATGGTAGACTTCATTTTTTCGCTGACTAGGAAGCCTACCCCGAGCACATGGTGTTTTGTATGACAGCTGTAGTATATGTCATATTCTTTCTTCTGTAGAACACCATTCCCTGTCCATCTGATTTCTTGAAGAGCTGTTATGTCAGCTTTATATTTTGACAGGGAATCGGCTAGCTGCTGAGCAGCTCGAGCTCTATAGAGCGATCGTACGTTCCATAAGAAAATTCGTAAATCGTTTTTCGTTTTTCTTTGCGTGGGTTGTCGTCGTGAGATCAGTCCGTTTCCGAGGCTTGTTGTCGGTCTCGTAATTCATTAAGTTTTACGGGACAGGGAATTAACCTGTCGCCAACCTGAGGAACCAGCCTGATCATATTAGCCAAACCTTTTAAAAGGCTTGTTTCTAGCGGCCGCCACGGAGAGGCTATGATCAGACTTCCACCAGTCCCGAATAGTTACGGCACGTGCACGTTTTCGTATGCTACATGTTATTCCCCCTATTCGTCTGATGGCTGACCGCTGACGATTTTGTGTACCCCATTTAAAAATTCTGTAAAGATCGAAGTTTAATGAGCTTATCATATCAAATTCACTTCCAAAAGATATTGACGTGGATTTGGAATGAGTATGAAAGTAAAAAGCTGAGAGTAGAGTCGGCAGCACAACAAGGAAGTGAATTAAAAGTTACAAGAGATTATTTATAAAAATGAGAGTCGGAGACAAAACAGAGCTTTATTGGTTCCCTATTTCATAAATGCTACATAAATCAGAATTAAATGAGTTTATCATTTGCTGCCATTCTTGATCCACATTTGAAGAAAATGGGAATGATTCTAAGAACAATTATAAGAACCTGAAAGTACTGTCATCAGTAAAACATTTTAATGGATTTGAAGATTCAGACAGACGGTCTTTTATAAATGTGAAAAATAGCGAAAAGCCCTGGTAGCTAACGCTTTATTAAATTATTGTTAGTACAATTGTATTATACTTCCAATAAAATTATAATAATAATAATAATAATAAATCTGAAAAAAAGAGTCGGACATAAAACGGAACCTTGTGGCACACCACCAACATTTTTATGAATTCGCCCAAAACAACTTGTATTGAGCGGATCAAAATGTAGGGAAGGATTCATCAATACAAAACGCATGTGTTTTCGTTAAGAAGATTGATATCATCAAGTGCTTTTGAAATTTCAAGTGCAATAATCTTACTTTCTCCAAAACTTTGTAAATATTTGTTCCCCTGTTCGGTAAAGTATATTATCAGATCAATAGTGCAGCTATTGCTGCAAAAGCCATACAGCTGTTCATTGAGAAATTTTCGTTCTTTAAAATAGTTCTTGAGCTGATAATAATTTATCTTCGTTTCTTTTTTCTTGGAAAGAAGTGATAGGTAGAGGAATATAACGTAACCAACTATGGTTGATGCATTTTTGAAATTTTTTTTAGTGCAAATGAAGAATTTATAACTTTAATCATAATGTTTCCAATATAAGCCATACTTCACAGTAGTTTTCTTATCAAAATGAAATAATCTGGCATCAACTTATTAGACCTTTCGTAGCAGCGATTTACCTACCCTACCTTACCATATCTAGGGCTAAAAGCCAAATCTCACTCCTCTTAATTTACAAGACAAGCTGACACTATCCTATAAATAGTAAATTGGCTCTCATTCGGATACCTAGTACACCGAATCGCTTAATTGAATTGACATGTGCCTGGATAGCTATGTAAACTGCATTAATATCTCAATTTGTACGTACAAGTGCCCAATGATTTTAAATATTTTTTTTTATTTCAATACTCTTAATTAGATTAAGTGTTCATGTGCAATGATGTCCAACACCATCACAATCTTCTGACTTTCGCGTCCCGAGGGCAAATTCATTTTGTGAGTGACTATCAAAATGCATTTAAAAGCCTCATTTTGTGTGCCATTTCCGATAAATGAATTCAATTTTTGTTTTTTTTTTTTTTTCGTTTTCAACCAATTTGTAAAATCTGTCCGTCAGGTTGGAAGTCGGTTATTGCTATTTCCATATCTCTGGCAGTTGCAAATATGATGGCAAAAGATTTTTAGTTAATATGAAATAAAATATATTTATTGTCTTTTTCATTTATTTTTCAAAATAAGCTTTCCAATTTTTCACAAGAGCAAAAAAACAACAAACAAGAAATAATAAAATTATAAAAATTACAAAAAAAAATAAGCTGTCTCATTTGTTCACTGAGTTGGCACTGTTTTGATGTTTTGTAGCTGCTGCTACTCCTGACCACCACTGAAGAAAATATAAATAGCTTCATACCAAACACACAAACAACAACACCATCTTGTTTCCGAATTGAAATATAAATACAGAGAGGCAAAAAGCTTTTGCTTTCAAGATGTCGACAACAAGTGATTCTACATATAAATATTCACTTTAAGACGAAATTGATCTAATAGCCCCCGACAAACCTGCGAAACACACTCGAGGGGCCTATTTAAGATTCTGCTGCATTTAGTTGCGTGTGGCATTTGATTTATGCAAGGGCGAACCCGACTAAGGAGGACTTTAACATTTTTAAGTTTGTTCACATGATATGTGTTATGGCATCAGGTCTAAAGCCGGAACACTTAAGACGTTGCGTATTATTTGAATGCCACAGCCGCCAAATCAATCGAAACTTTGATACAATGTACTTCTGTGATTGTTTCGAAGAAAAGGTTACTCATACGCCCCGTGTTCCCCGGGAGAATTACTCTAATTCAGAGAGCACTTTGTTTCGCGATTCGGAAACAATATCTGACGTAAGATTGATGTAAATGAATTGGTTTTAGGTATTGAGGGAAATAAATGGAAGGGTGGAATACACCGTGACTCAAGTGTTTTTCAAGAATGAACACACAAACAAAAAACGAATATTGAATGAAATGATTTTTCCATTAACTTGGTTTGCGATAAATAAAGTATTTTAGTAAATAATTTAGACATTAGAAACTCCTTGTACCGTGAGATTACAACTTATTTGTTCTACTTTTCGGTTGAGATGGTAATTGAATTGCCTTTGGCTTTTTTAACTTATTTATTATTTAAAAATTTAAAAAAAATTGCTTTGCCATTTTAAAGTATGAAAAAAAAAAAGAAAGCTTCGTGGTACAAATTTTTCTGCTTTATTCAACTTCAGCTATTTCTGAATTACAATATTATTACTTCTTATATGGAGCTTACAAATACATTTAAATTTTTTTTAACCTATCTTATCTCTTATTTCTAAGAATCCTTAACTAATATTAAGTTTTAAAGTGGATGACAAGGGCGGTCCGATAAGTACTTAGTCTACAAAAGAAAAAGAAAAATTTTTCAAAACTGGAAATTTATTTCTTAGCTTGAAGTACGGATGCTCCAACTTCTTTAACCCATACGAAAAATTGTTTTTTTTTTTAGGTGTGTAAAGTAGGCGGCGACAATCTCCTTATTCAAGCGAGTGATTTGTTCAAGTTTGTAAATAAAAAAATCGCATGCTGCCAAATCTGGAGAGTACGGTTTATGGGGCAGCAGTTCGTTGTGCAACTTGACCAATTTGACCACTGCTGTGAAGTGGTCGCACGGTTGCGCTTGTTGTCCGGAGTGAGCAAACGCTACACCCATTGCAACGACAGCTTTCTCATGCCCAAAATTTCATAGAGGATATGACCACGTGGTCTGTTGAGATGCCTACTGTTTCAGTTTCGCGCACAATGGTGCTTTTGCGGAAATAAATACAAAAATTGAAATTTGGAATATGGATTTGTTTCATTTGTTTTTTCATAGATATATAACTGTTCCATCTTTTCCCCAAACTTGGGAAATTTTTATCAAGCGATATGCGAGATACAGCGCTCTAAAGTTACCTTATCTTTAAGTTTTGAAATTTATTTAATTTCTTGCATTAATTTTTGTTCATGAAGATTAGCATTTTAATGCATTTTATGCGCCTTCCATGATATTGAGGGGGCCTTCGACAACACCTCTCACGAAGCAGTTCATTCGGCTCTAGAAAGGAAGAGCGTTCCTATCACTATAGTCAGATGGATAAATAAAATGCTTAGTACAAGAACGGCGGAAGCATACGCAGGATTAAACATCCAGAAAGTCATCACAACAAGAGGCTGTCCGCAGGGATGGTTATTATCACCCTTGCTGTGGAGTCTTGTAGTTGATGAATTACTTGAAAGTCTAACTTCCTAAGGGATTCGATGTATTGGCTTTGCTGGTGACATCGTTATAATGCCACTGGGGAAGTACGAAGAATCTTTTTGTGATATAGTCCAGAGTGGGCTGTCTATAACTAGGAAATGGTGTATCTGTGGGACTTAACATTAACTCTACCAAAACAACGATAGTACCATTTACCAGTGAAAGACTTCTACCTCGCATGAAATCCATTCGGTTGGCGGGAGAAGTAATCGAAACCCAGAAGGAGGTCAAATATTTAGGAGTTACACTAGATAGCAAACTCTTCTGGAATAAGCATGTCGAAATTACTGTTGGGAAAGCCACAAAGCCCGTTATGATATGCAAGAGATATTGCAGGTAAATCATGGGGCTGCAAATCAAACATCATAAGATGGATGTACACCATGATGTAAGACCCATCATTACATATGGGGCATGGCATAAATGAACCGAACTAAACACAACTAGGAAATCACTAGACAAATTGCAAAGGCTTGCATGTACATGCATAACAGGAGCAATGAGAACTTGCCCTATAGCAGCGATGGAAAACATCCTTCATTTGACGCCACTACACGTGGCCATTGAAAATGCTGCTAAGGAAGCCATAATGAGTTTTGCCAAGGAGGGTACTGGGACGGATAAAATTATTGGGAACAGGGAAAAAGACTCGATAATCCGGTCCGCAGTAACAAACCTTCTTGACATCCCAAGAGATGGTATGATCAAAAAATATAACTTCGAAAAACATATCAAAACGGAGTTAAGTTGCAAAAAGACTAGCTAGTCGAAAGAAAGAAAATACCATCAAATGGTACACTGATGGATCGAGAACAGCTGAAGGGACTGGTGCTGGAGTTTTTGGGCCTAGAACTAAACTCTCCTTACCGATGGGACAGTCCACTAGCATATTCCAGGCAGAAATAAATGCCATAGGCATATGTGCTGGAAGAAACCTTGATAGGAAATATAAAAACCAAAACATTGCCATCATGTCAGATATTCAGGCTGCACTAAAGGCACTAAGCTCCTACGCCATTACTTTTAAACTTGTTTGGGAATGTATGATAAAGCTTAATAAACTGGGCGAGAATAACACTGTCATACTTCTTCATTGGGTACCAGGCCACGTTGGTGTCCAGGGCAACGAAGAGGCAGACTCCTTAGCAAAAATAGGTGCATCGACACCCCTTACAGGGCGAGAGCCCTACTGCGTAATAGGAGAAAACGTGATCAAAAACAAAATAAAAACAGAAGAGAAGACAAAAAGATCAAAAATCTGGAAAAAATCGGGGACTACAACCGAGAGCGTTTTCTAACCTGCATTAGCTTAAGTAGGAACAACCTCAGAAAAATCACGGGGCTTCTCACAGGCCACTGTAGGTTGAGAAGAAACCTCAACATCCTTGGCCTGGAGAACAACGCGACTTGCAGATTCTGCAACACTCACGAAGAGACACCTGACCACATACTGGGGAAATGTGATGCACTCGTGCATCAAAGACATAAGTATCTGGGCAAGCACCACATAAAAGAGAGTGAATTATCATCCCTTAAAATACTCCAAATACTTCGATTCCTAAAAGGAACAAATTTGGAGGAAGAAGTGTAATGATGAGCCAACCTCATCCAGTTCTAGATGGGGACACAATAGATTTTTAGGTCGCAGTGTTTTTATAACCCAATTTATTCATTCAATCATTAGCATTTTAATAACTGTTTGTAAAAACAACATTTCTTTTCGTCAACGGCCTTGGCTTTGATGAAAGCATCGCTTCCCATGGTTCAGTAGGATCGGGACCTGAAAGACAGGGTGAGACAGGAGAACCAATTTTGGTGGTTGTCTATTGTTGATAGAAATAGTTGACAAGTTGCCTTGGCTGACTTACATAGTTTTAAGGTATTCTTAGGTAGGGACAGTCAGGGTGGCACCAAAAAAAAAAAAAAAAAAAAAAAATAGAGTACATTCTGCAAAATGTATATTAAAAAAAAATCTCTGCTGCTGTGGCTGTTCTAGTTTTTTAAGTAGTTTTAGTTTAGTTTTAGTTTATTTTAAGTAGTTTAAGTTCGTTTAGGTTTGATTAGTTTGACTTAAGTTTGTAAGTTTTATATAAAAAATATAAAAAGTTAAAGAATCCGAGTAATTTAAATTTTCTCGAGAAAACAAAAAAAAAAACAGTAGATATAGTTTTTGAATTAAAAATAGTTTTTTAGGCCGAAAGGCATTAAATTTAAGATATAGTTTAGCTTTAAGCGCCCGCATAGGGCCAGTAAGTTAGTTTTAAGTTAGTGGATAATTAGGCTAGTTTTTATGAATTTTTGTATAGCTTTAAGTAGTTTTAAAATAAATGAAAAATAAAAATGAATTTAAAAAAAAAGCATCGCTTCCCATCGATCAGCGAAATCAAGCATCATTGCGAGCGGTTAGTACTTGGATGGGGGACCGTTCAAATATAAACCGTGAGCTGTTGACATGTGTTTCTTCTGTTGTTCTTTCTTTCTGTGTGTATCTCTCTGTTGTATTGTCTAAAGCCGATGGCCTCAGTTGCCAGTGCTTTTCTGTGTCTCTACTTCGAAGATTTATCTACGGAGTAGTTTAAAATGTAATGTAATGTAAAATTTCTTTAATAAATAATATGCTATTGAGCTTTCAAAATAAAAAAAAATAAAAAAAAATTTTAAAAATTAAGATGGTTCATCTGGGCAGAGCGAATATATGCAGACATTTTCTACTGGCAACGAAGAATCATCGGATTCTCATCTTTTCATGACATCGATTGTTCCTTGAAAATGACGTCAACTACTGGAGAAAACAATATAACATGGATAAATCCCCGTCCATCTTCAACGAGGTATTGCAGAGCTCTGAAATTTGAATATAAGAAGGAAAACTTTGACATCATACGAGAAGAGAAAAACCGTGTGGAAAATGAAATTTAAGAACTGGAAGAGAGCTCAATCACTGTTGGAATGCATGTTGTCAAAGTAAAACACCGTCTCTTTATTTTACTATGATAGATAGAAAAGTAGCTCAAGCTGCGACAAATACTAGTTCAGCGAGCAATTGCATTATTTGTGGAGCTAAGCCTTCAGAGATGAATGACTTATCCAAATTGCAATCTAAGATCCTGAATGAAGAAGCTCTTGTTCTCGGAATGTCGATTCGATTTATGGAGTACATATTGCTCCTGGGATATAACTTAAGCTTTAAAGCGTGGAGACTGAATGAGACTACTCGGGCTATCAACGAAGGGAAAAAAACTGATTCAAGCTGAATTCATATCAAAGGTTGGAATAAAAGTTGACTCGCAGTCATATTGGCAGTTATTTGCAGCAATTTTACAATCTATAGCCAAAAATTTAAAACTTAAAGTGAAGAGACAGCTAAGCTCGCGATATCGTTATACCCTTGGTATCACATGCCCGCAACTGTTCACAAAATTTTGCTACACTGAGCAGAAGTAATAGAAAATGCATCCTTGCCAGTTGGATCACTTTCAGAAGAGGCCCAAGAATGCAGGAAAAAGGATTACAAGTACTATAGGATACACCACTTTAGAAAGTTTTCCCGGTTATCAATGAATGAGGATATATTTCATATTATCCTGATAATATCCGATCCATTTATAAACCAATTAAGACCTGAACCAAAGAAAAAACACCTTCCTTTGAGTGAAAAAGCTCTTGGATTAGTTAAATAACTTATTAATATAATTAAATATGTGTTCTCATTTATTTATTTATTTATTTATTTCTTATATATGATATATGCTTGTGTTTTTATGTATGTATTTGATTATTTAGCTTAAGAAAAAAACAAACACAAAAACATATACAAAAAAATATGTTTCGATATAAGTTAATAAACCCTGCAAATCGGAAAAATGTCAATAACTTTTCTCGTAATTATTTTTTTTTTAACAAATTTTGTCGAAATGGGTGTAGCCAAGTCCAAACATGTGTGCACAATTTCATTTAATTCCGTTATATAGTTCAGATCTTACGGATTTTTTTCAGCTCTCCCATACAAATGGCACCACTGCACTGTGCGGCGGCGGTCTGCCAATACGAGATCGTGGATTTTTGACATGTTATCCTCCGTGGTAGCAATTTTCGGGGCAACTGGGCGCGGCTCATCAAAAACCGATGTGCGACCACGTTGAAACTAGTTACCTATACCAATTGTTGACGGTCGCCATCCGAGGAGAAGAGTCACCGTACACAGCATCCAAGCGTTCTTTGATTACGCTGTGCGATTTCCCTTCCAAAACAAGAATCGAACCACCGACCGATATTGCTCTATTTCCATTTTTCTAAAATTCGCGGACAAGCTGGGTACCACACGTGGTCAAAACAAAACTACTTCGGCTGAAATTTTGACAGTTGTAGTCGTTAAGAGAATGAACTAGATACTAGACGATAGTAAATCTCTCTTGCGATACTGGCACCATCGGGAGGTGAGGCTATGTACTTATCGAAACGCCTTATCTTTACATATATGTACATATTTTCCGAAATTTGTCTGATTGATTTTGCCCAATTTTCTACTACTTCTGCAGACTTCGAACAGTATACAACTTTTTTTCAATTTTTAAAAGAAATTCAAAATTTTTTATTGAATTTTTTTAACTATTTCAAAAACCACATGTTTGATTGTTCTTAACTTTTTCTCCAATAAATTGTTTATTTCTATCTAGAGAAGTAGAAAAAAAGTTTTTGTTTTAAACAAACATATATGTATGTACATAACTATAATTAATATTAAAAACTGTTTTCGAATGTTCCCTTGAGTTACATATCCACTATATAGATAGATGTTTATTCTAGGGGAACTCTTATTTTAAAATCTAGATTGAGTTATGTTAATAAAAAAAAACTAAAACTACCTACCTACACTTTTGTATCTGCCAAAAAACTGTGACATTTGCTCAAAACAAAACGATAAAAATCTTAAAAAAAAAAATATTAATTAAAATTGCAAAAGCATTTTTCAGCAAATAAGAAGTCTTATTGTGATGTGACAAAAATGTACAACCTTTTCTAAAAAAAAAATAACAATAATATGCAAAACATCCTAAAATGTAGTAGGTCATAATTATATTCATTTAGGCCGGAAAATTATATTTAGAGGTTGGTGCACAAACACTATCGCCCACGGTACTAATGCGCACGATGCCGGTTGTGCGCATCGCATCACTAATTGTCAAGTTCACCTGTCGCCTTAAATCTCGCCACGTATAATTAAAGAACTTCCTTGTGCTCGCCGAACCGAACCAAATCAACGCGCGAACCCGGCCAACCGCACTGCACTCCCATACTCATCTCACATTGCTTTTGATTTCGCTAATTAATTCTTCGCCCAATAATAAATGCGGATAAATGTTTTATGACATCGAAATTAGAGCAAACATTTTTCGAACCACATAAAACATAAAACTACATACGAGTAGTACACACACATTTTGCCGTGTACCGCGGCCAACCCACCGCTATGGGCCGGGGCACTGGATGCGGGACTGAAGTTGCAACGCAGCTGTAGGTACAGTAGAAGCTCTCTTTTAGAATGGTTGGAAATTATTTTTAGTACTGAAGATAATTTTTTTTAAATCGAACGGCCTCCGAAAGCAACTCACAGTGGGGCCAAACTGTTCATTTTATGAAAGTAAAAATAAACTTTTAATTTTTGGTTACTGAAACAAAAATTTACTTTTCTGAATATTCTCTTAATGCTGAACAAAACCCGAAGCTAGAAGCTCAGATTTTTAAGATATTACCGTTTGAAAATTTAAAAAAACGAAGGGGTTTCGAAATGTTTGAGGTTAATTAGCTACGCGGCGGTACTTCAAGAAATTTGACGTTATTGAAAAATTCTGAGTTCGTGGTCAAATTTAACACACCAAAAACCTTGGGACAAATCTAAGAAACTAGGATTTTTGTTAGCTTCGGGGTAGTCCATGATTTTTTTTTTCTTAAATTAAGAAAGGTTTGTGCATCGACTCAAAAATTTCTTAATTTTCTACTTAAGATTCAAATCTGCAACCTCTTTCGGATCATGGATGCTGAAATATCTCCATCAAAAGTCTTTTTTAGGCATTCATTTTGGATGGAAATATATGTTGTTCTCGAAGAACTAGGCTTCACAGAAATTTTTGTTTTTTTATAAATAAAGTTTCTTGAATAGATGTTATGAATTTCGAAGAACTTTAACGTTTTTCATAGCTTGGTTTTGGAAAGCTCGATTTAAGAATTTTGATTCGAGGTTGAAAGTCTGTAAATCCATTTTGAATAGAAATATTTCCAGAACCAAACCTTGCAGAAACTTCTGGTTTTCAAGTGTGGGTAGCTCTTAAAAAGTAAGCCAGTGATTGTGAAAACCGTAATTCTTGATTTTGGCGATTTCGGTACTCGAAGACATCGTTTGGTAGTTTGGTATCTCAAATCGCAGTAAAATCACTGATTAGTTTCAAGACTTTATGATAACTTATCATCATTGATAAGTATACAAAGATTTCGAATATTCTCTATTTGGGAAAAATTTTCCACTATAAAGTAATTTTTGTATGATGTTTCATCGTAGTCTTAGATGTAAAGGAAGCAGCGTTAGTGCTTTCTTAGACATAGAAGGAGCCTTCGATAATACGTCCCACGAGGCTGTAGGCAAAGCTCTTGTTAGGAAATGCGTACCCATCACCATAACCAGATGGATAAAAGAAATGTTAGGCACTAGAAATGCAAAGGCACAAGCAAGACAAAATGTAAAGAAAGTGATCACAACAAGAGGATATCCTCAGGGCGGTGTACTATTACCCTTGTTGTGGAGTCTTGTAGTAGATGAATTGTTAGGGCTTTCAACAAACCCATCCAAGACAACAATCATACCATTTACAAGGAAAAGACTTCTACCACATATGAAATCTATCTGTTTGACTAGTGAAGTAATTGAAACGCAGAGGGTAAACTCCTCTGGACCACACACTTAAATGCTATAGTCGGAAAACCAACAAAAGCCATAATGATTTGCAAAAGATTTGCAGGCAAGTCATGGGGATGCAAACCATCTATCCCCTCTACACGAGGTCATTAGAAGTGCTGGAGTGAGAGGTATCATGAGGTTCTCAAAGAAATGAACTGGGACATGCAAAATCATTAGACTCAGAGAAAGGGACCCAATTGACAGATCCACAATAACAAACCTTATTGACATCCCAAGAGATGGAATGATCAAAAAACATAATTTCGAGAAAAACTTTCTTACATAGCTCAGTAACAAGGAAGACTGGGTACGAGAGGATACAATACAAACTACGCAAATTTCAAATTTCAAATTTTTTTTTATTATAAAAGTAATTACTTAACACTTTAAAGATACGAGTACAATATCTTATAAAAATAGCGCAAGAATCAAAATATATTTTAATAAATTGATATTTCAGCTGTGCAAAAACATTTTGAATTATTTTTATATGAGAAAGTAGACATGTATGTGAATATTACAATCTAATTTTTTGAAATTTAAAAAGGAGTAAATCAAAGGGCACTGTAGTTCCCATCCAAGTTCTGGCACTACAACCTTTTTTTCAGGAACAAACTCAGGTGACTTTTGACCCCTCCCTATATCTTCAGTACCAATGAACTCAGAAACTTAAAATTCCGAATATTTGCTAAACTATTCAGGCAGAGGCGCCACACCGAAATTCTATTTTCTAGCATAAGCGGTTCCGGAGATATAAGGCCTCAAAAATCACAAAAACCGTAGGTAGGTAGGTAGGTAGGTAGAGATGGTAGTCGCCAGCCAACTGGGCCCGCAACTCAATTAGCGCTGGGGTGCGCCGTTTTGATACCATTAAACTCGTGTCAACCTAATAAAGATTTAGTACGGAAGAAAATGGCTTTTATATACTTTAGCGGAGCATTATTAAAGCCATTTTGTCGCATTCAGAAAGATAATCAGATCTTTGATTTTCTTCTCCGAAAGTTCGCTGGGGTCATCGAGGAAGGCTTTCCCAAAGGAAGCCATCCTGTAATTTGCTAAGGCAGGGCAATCGCAAAGAAAATGAACCACAGTTTCTTTTTCTTGTGGATCTCCACAACTACGGCAGTGTGGGTTGTAGGGGATGCCTAGCTTTCGTGCATGTTCACCTATGGGCCAGTGCCCGGTGCATATTGCTGTGATCCTGGCTATGTCGCGCCTGGGTCTGCATATTAGATCGTTGGAACGTGAGCTGTTGTAAGTAGGCCATATCTTTCTTGATATGACGCAGTTTGTGAGACTGCTCCACCTACGCCTACGGTTGGATTCATTGAGAAAAATCGAGAAGATTTTTCTCTTCATAGCAACAAGAGGAATATTAACTTTCTCCGCTAGTGAGCTATGTAAGGCCGAGCCTTGCCGAGCTAAAGCGTCAGCCTGTTCATTACCCTCTATGTCACTGTGACCTGGAACCCAAATGAGAGTGACCTGGAGGTCAATGTTCAGACTCGTCAGTTCGTCCCGACATTCCTGGACAAGTACTGAGGTAGATGTAGATGATTTAATGGCCTTAATGGCCGCCTGGCTATCTGAGCAGATAGCTATATTTCTGAATTGGTTTTGGTTAGATTGGAGCAACTTGCATGCCTCCTTGATTGCTAGTACTTCGGCTTGAAATACACTCGCAAAGTCTGGTAGTCTGAGGGACTTGGAGATGTTAAAGGACTCGGAAAAACTTCCTGAACCAACACCGCACTCCATCTTAGATCCATCAGTGAGGATTATCGAATCGAAATCCTTTGTGACAACGTCATTTTTCCAATCCTCTCTGGTGGGAAAAATGGCTTTGAAATCCCCGCTTGGGCCAAGAGGAGCTACGCAGTAGTCGGTGTTCGATAAGAAAATATCCGGAGGTATCAATTTTGTTATGTCTCCAAGACCATAGGGTTTGGAGAACCAACAGTTAGATTCTTTAAGTCTTACAGCACTGCATGCCGCTAGGTATTTTATATGAAGGTCGAGTGGTAAAAGGTTCAGGATAACGCTCAGGGCATCTGTTGGGCATGATCTGAGAGCCCCCGTAGTGCCGACGCTAGCCGTTCTTTGAACCCTTTTAAGTTTTGCGACGTTATATTGCTTGCTAAGTGCAGGCCACCAAACAATCGATCCGTAAGACAAAATTGGCCGTACCACTGCAGTGTACGTCCACAAAATCATCTTCGACTGAAGGCCCCACTTCTTACCAAAGGTCGTTCTGCAGGCATAGAAAGCTATACAGGCTTTCTTAACCCGTTCTTCAATATTTACCTTCCAATTCAATTTGGGGTCGAGAATAACTCCAAGGTATTTAGCTTTGGAAGATAAGGAAAGAGTTTGACCGTTAAGTCGAGGTAGGGTGAATGTAGGTATTTTAGTCCTGGTAGTAAAGAGCATCAGTTCCGTCTTGCTCTGATTAACTCCTAGTCCACTACTAGTGGCCCAGTTGCTAACTCTTTTCAGAGCCAATTCAGTGATTTCACTAATCACAGTGGTAAACTTATCTGATACCAATAAAACCAGATCGTCAGCATACGCTACAGTTTTTACACCACTACCTCTGAGCTTGACGAGAATTTTGTCCATGACTAAGAGCCATAGAAGAGGGGAGAGAACACCACCCTGGGGAGTTCCCCTACTAACATGTTTAGTAGAAATTGTGTTTCCTAACGTTGCTTGGATCCTTCTGTCACTGAGCATAGATACAATCCATTTGGATATGAAACTTTCTACACCAAAGTGAGCAAGTGATTCGCGAATGGATTCAGTTAGGACGTTATTAAAAGCACCCTCCACGTCTAGGAAGGTTGCTAGGGTATATTCTTTGTAGTGAATCGTCTTCTCTATTGTACGCACTACTTCATGCAGGGCAGTCTCCGTAGACTTGCCTTTTAGGTATGCATGTTGCGATTCATCGAGAGGACGACCCTCTAGTAAAACTCTGATGTGAGTATCAAGGATGCGCTCTAGTGTCTTTAGAACAAAAGATGTCAGACTAATAGGCCTAAAGTCCTTCGCGGATTCATGACCTCGTTTGCCGACCTTCGGAATAAAGACCACTCTTACATGTCTCCATGACTCAGGTACATGATTGAGATAGAGACAACCTTTGAAGATCATTTCTAGCCATGGTACTGCCAAGTCTTGCAGTTTCTGCAGCATAACTGGGATTATGCCATCAGGGCCAGGTGATTTGTAAGGGGAGAAAGTATTAATCGCACATGATATACTATCTCCTGTTATAACAGAATTGATTTGCTCCCTATGAGCTATACTGGTATTTGTAGTGCTAAGCGTTTCGGGGTAGCTATTCTCACAACCCGGGAAATGTGTTGTCATAAGCAGTTCCAAGGACTCAGCTGGAGAGGCTGTCCAGATACCGTCACTTTTCCTCAGAAATGAAGGGCTGCAATGTTCCTTTCACAGAACTTTACTTAGCCTTGCAGAATCCTTAATATTTTCTATTGAGTGACAGTATTCTCTCCAGCCAAGCTTCTTGGATGCTGCTATGGCTCGCTTGTACACTTTTAGGCAGTCTTTATATGGTTGATAGAATTTCTCCTTCTGACATATGTTGAAAATCTTTCTGGTCATTTTTCTAAGTGCAGAAAGATCTTCATTCCAACAAGGAGGGAATTTTGTGCGGCTATATTTAACTGGACAGGAGACCTTAAAGGCAGTGTTAATCGCTGCCTCGAAAGTCTTTACCTTAGATTCAAGAACTTCCACAGATTCTACACTAATTAATGGTAAATTGCCTAGTTTGGATTTTGCGATCTGACTGAATTTCTTCCAGTCAGTTCTTTTGGGATTTCTATATGGAGGGGGGGTTTCTATCTTGAAACCTATGTTGAAAAGGATCCATCTATGATCCGAGAAGGAATTTAAAGAGGAAACTCTCCAGTTTTCCACCACCAAATTACAGTTGTTTGTAACAGTGATGTCAAGTACATCTTCCCACCCGTCGTAGTTTTCCGAGCTTGGAAAAACGAAGGTGGGTGAGTCTGAGTCACCTCTGTTACAAACAATTAGGTTATTATCAATAATAAAATCAAAAAGAGACTCACCTCGTTCGTTGATTTCAGAACTACCCCAGAGAGAGTGCCGTGCGTTCGCATCGCATCCAATCAGGAGGTTCGTTTTTTGCTGATTAGCTGCTTCAACCAATTTCCTCACTTCCTCAGGCGGTGATTGCCGGTTGTGCCCGTAGTAGCCAGATGCCACCAGTAGTCCCTTTGCATCTTTGTCTTCCAGCCTGACGACTGTCAAATCCGGAGTGCTAAAATTGGGACACAAAAAAGCTTTTAAGTGTTTTTTTAGCTAAGATACAAGTTCTGGGATTACCTTGTTCTTGGGTTACTGTTTTGTATAACAGGTCGTATTGGTTGTCTTGGAGGCCTTTTACATTGAGGCCATTAACCCATGGTTCTTGAATTACGCCAATGTCAATGTTTTCTTCACTGAGGAAAACTCTTAGATTATCTGAGGCACATTTAGAGTGCTTCAGATTAATCTGAATGACCTTGAGCGCGTTTTTAATTGGTTGAGGGTCCTGCGGCGCCAAGGACAACTGAACCGTCGACAACAGCGCTGATCTTAGCGCTCTCATCCACTTTATCAGTATCTGGTCCATGATCTTGCAGGATTTTGATTCAAGCATGCCTGATGCCAAAACGGAGTTTGTAGTCAGCCTTCTCGAGAGCCCCTTTGCTTTCTTCCGTGATCCTCAGAAGGTATGAAGTGCTGGTCTTTTGCGGTTCTTCCGCCTTGATGACGACCCAGTCGTGCATGGGGACCAGCGGGTTCAACCTCTGAAGACCCCGGATCAGCTCCAGTCCGCTCGGTTTAATGCCCATGAGGGGCAACCAGATGCGGGCCTTTGGTTGTCTAGGGATCTCCTTAGCTGGGATAAGCTTGAGCTTCAAGCCCTCCCAGTCATTGCTGACCTTAGCAATGCTGTCTCTAAGGAAGTCCCTTGAAAACACGTCCTCGCATTTGATCACCCTGTATCCCCTGAGCATTTCCCCAGAGTCGAAGCTGGGGTAGGGTCCCTCACTTGTCGACAGGGTGTATGTGAATACCATCTCAGAGAGCTTGGCTTCGATTGAGCTCCACACCGACAGCAGACCTTTGCTGTTGGTGGAGAGTTCATCTACAACCGCTACCTGGAGGTCATCCCTGACGATCTCGCTTATAGTAGGCGGTTGCGCCGCTCTGAGAGATGTGGCTTTCTTCTTCTTTACATTACCATCAAGTTTACTCTTCTTTTGGGAAGGTAAAGTCTCTTCCTGAGACCTGTCTCGCTTGACGGCTTTTTCTTTTTCTGTGCCGTGAGAGCTTCCTGTCAGTGTCTCTTGGCTAGAGGCCAAGAGTTCGTCTTCGTTGTCAGTTGTTGTTGTTTCCATAGTTGTCGTTAGTTTGTTCATTTTAGTTTTTAGAAAATTTTGGTCCCACGAGTAGGTCGGAAAAGAAAGGTCAGCCCCGGCAGAGCCGATATACCGGGGTAAGGCAAGTATTAAGACGGACCCGGCCAGGGCATCCGAAAAACCGTAACTGACTGACTCACTGACTGACTGACTGACAGACCATCAAAAGTCAGCCGTGAAAAGTACTGAGATCTAAAAGTACGCCAAGTTCTTACTTCATGAAGGTTTAATACCGAATATTTTAAGTAGAATAATATTGAAACAGCTACAATGTAATAGAGAAATTTTATTATTTAATGACTACTGACTAAAATTTGATGGGCTTACTTGGCAAGTTTTTTTCTTATGCCCAAATTCGAAAGGTTTTAAAAACTTGACAAGTGAACCCATCAAATTTTAGTCAGTAATCATTAAATAATAAAATTTTTTAATACATTGGAGCTATTTCAATATTATTCTACTTTAAATATTCGGTATTAAACCTTCATGAAGTAAGAACTTGGCGTACTTTTAGATCTCAGTACTTTTCACGGCTGACTTGTTAGACAAAGGTTTTTGTATAGGAGAACTCGGCTCTTTTTTAACATTTATGTTTTTGGTCTGATAGACTATAACTTAAATATGTTTATGTATGCAAACGGGCCTTATTTTAAAATCAGATAAATTAGGGGCGAACGGGAGCCAGCTTAACCTAGTGGCTTACAACTGTCAACCATCCCTTTGTCCGTATAAAATGACCATAGTTGCAGACAACTGAGAAGTCACTTATTAGGAGTCCTACTGTCTTAATGTCTCAAAATGTATAATTTGCATCAGCGGATATGTGGGAGTTTCAGAATCTGTATCAGGAAAGCAGATGACTCACCAGTCACTAACAGACGAAGATAATTATCATACTCTAGGATGCACTTTTTCTCCATTAAACTGGACAGACATAAAACCGAAATGCGTGTGTCGTATAGATAATTTCTTTCGAGTAATTTTCCCATATGACGTCAATAATATTATTGAACGTTCTGCTTCCTTTTTGCATGTTGATTATTGGATTCGAAATGAACAAATCGAAAATAAATTACCAAAAAAAAAATAAAAGTAAACTAAATAAACCAAAAACCAAACAAACCGCACATTAGCCAACAAAATGTCAGTGTGCCCGATCGAACACTGTGTGTATTTTGTTGAATGTGAAGAAATGATTATTTTAAAAATAAACTAAATGTCGACCAAAGAGCGAAATGAAATTTAGGCCGCCAATATCTTTATGTACTATGGCATTTGCCAAATAAATAGATATACGACTCGAATGTGTATTTTTTAATCGATGTTTATTCACTTGTTAATGGAACAACGAGTTCCTTGCATACATGTTGCTGGCTTGATATTTCAAAATTAAATTGAAAAAGTTTTGAGATAATAACTACTATAGCCCACTGCGAAAAGACGTTTTTTGTAAGACGACCGTATCGGGTTATTTTATCAAAACTCATTTTTAATTTTCATTTGAATAAAGAATCGAAATTGTAATATAATTTTATATTAATGAAAGCTGCATTTGGAACACTAATATTTATGTTTCGGTGTTGGAACTATAAATTTTAAAGTAGTTTTTGTCACTGCGGCAGCTTGTAATATTTTATAGACCTTTGATTTACAACTTTGATATCAACTCACTTCAAAACATTTATAAGCTAAATCAGAACTAAGTTTTAACAATTTTAACACGTTCGCGATTGTAAAAAAATCCATATAAAAAATATTTATGACGGGTTCGCTCGAATTTGCTCTTATGTAAAAAATTTAGAACTATTAAAATGAATATTATTAGAGAAAAATGTGCATAAGCATAAGATTCATTTTTTTTTCAGAAAAATTATACATCGCTGTGGCAGTTACTTAAGTTTTTGCATATAATGCTTAAGCCATTTTAAGAATAATTTTTAGTACACCAAATTTAAGTTTTTATTACTATAGAAATAAAATTTGAATTTCAAAAAAAAAAAAAACTATTAACTATTAGAAACTTCTGCGGCCATGAAATTTCATTAAAATCTCTTTTGGCGATAACGAGAAAGTAGAAAAAATGATTATATTCGTACAGTCAGTAATGTCTGAATTCAAATTGTTTGTTATCAAATAATGAATCGTTAAATCGTTGAATCGTTGGAGACAAAATTTTTAGCTAAATTCCGTTTTATTTTCAAATAAAATAAAATTTTGGGTATACAAAACTGCTATTGGTCAAGATTAAAAAAAATTGAGCTCGGGGTGTTCGAAGGATATTTGAAATAATTTGAATATTTTTACTTGCGACTTATAGGTACTATAACACAAGTTATGCATTCGGAAATAAAATCGAACTCGAGATTTTGTTCAAAGTTGACATTACGATGATAGCAAAGACTAAAAAAGTGGGTCTCGCAATTCTGTCTGTCTGTCTGTCTGTCCGTTCAAACTTTTTCAAACTTGGTAGATATGGGTTTTAATTCCCCCCCCCCGCATGTTTTTTTATTTGATTTTTTAAGACCAAAAATAACGGTACCTGCCATACGAATTTTTTTCGAAATTTTATAAACATTTTTTGTTCTCAAAAACTGCTCAAAAGATTTTAAAAATTAAAACACAAAAAAATTTCATTTAATTAAATCTAGGTACTTGTTGAAAAAATTTTTCAGAAAAATGGTTATTGAGGGTACCCCCCATGGAACCATTTTTTTTGTTTTTGATTTTCTCAAAAACGGTACAACCGATTTTGATCATTTTTTTTTGCTAAGGCTCCCCGAAAACCTGAATAGAATTGTGTACTCGAATTCTCACAAAAAAATTTTTTGGATTTAAAAAAAAAAACTTCAAATTTTTTTTTCAAAACTCAATATTTCGAAAACCCATTCCTAGATTTTTTTTAAACTTGATAAATAAAAGTTTCTCAATATAATCTGCAAGATGTGAGAAAAAAAAAATTATTTTACCTAAAAATAAAGGTACCTACCATACAAATGCTAAGAAATTAAAAAAAATCGTTTTCAAAAATCGTATTTTTCTCGAAAACGGCACCTAGAATTTTGATACAATTTTTTTTCTTTCAATAAATTTTTACGATCTTTAATTTAATAAAACAAAAATTTGAAATTAAGATATTACAGCTTGTACCTACCATAGAACCCTTTTTTAAATTTTTGAATTTCTCATTATCCACATAACGGATCTTAATGAAAATTTTTTATAGAGAAGCTTCTAAAAAGTCTAAAACACATTGCATTTCAAAACTTTAAAATAAATATTTTTTGAATTTTTGAAAAAAAAAAAATCTATTTTTTCTTTTTTTTGAAAATTCGATATTACAGAAACGCCTCAATATTTTTTTTTTTTTTCTAATTTTATTTTTATTCGAACAATAATAAAAACTTTAAATTGGCGTACAGAAATTTTTTCTTAAAAAGCTTTTAAAAAGTTTGTACATAAAAGCTTTTTTTTAAGAAACCACTACAACGACTTATAATTTTTGTTCTTGCATAAATTCATATTTGGATAGCATTATGTTTTTGTCTCTTAATACTAAAAGAATTTAAAAAATAATTTAATCCTTATGCACAGTTTTCTCTAATAACATTCGTTTTTAAAATTCCAAGTCTGTTACATAAGACCAAGTTCGTGCGACCCAGTCGTGCATTTTATTTTTTTTTAAATTACAAACAAAAATATTAGATAATTTTAATATTCAACCTTTTAAAGAGCCTTACCATAACAAAATTGATAAAAATCAGTTGTACGGTTTTGTACGGTTCTTATTCCCAGTAGGAGGTTAAATTGAAGTTTAACTAAGCCCGAACGAGAGTTAAAACTTTAATTTTAGCTCGTTCGGTTTCACAGTGGAAAACAGTAAAATACACAACTTTGGAATTTAAAAATAAATTTAAGACATGGATTTAATGACATAAAAATCTTTAAATGCATTAAATTCCCGTGTCATTTCTTGAAAAGTATGAATTGATGCAAACAAAGTTTAAAAATCGTTTTAATAAGAAAATTATTAAATAATAAATAATTTTTTATATAAAGGTGTGTCCACACCAAAGAAACATTTCAGAAAACATTGTTTAAAAAACGTTTCTGAAATGTTTCCCATTTGTTTAAAAAACATTTCAGAAACATTTCAGAAATGTTTCTGATTTGTTTTTTTGGTGTGGACACTTTGAGAAACATTTATGAAATGTTTCTTTGTTTCCCATTGTTTCCAGATTGAGTTGTCTGTACATTTTTTTCTCGCCTGTGATGTACTTTAAGCGGATGAATTTTTTTTTCTACTTAATCTTTATCGCAATTTATATTTTCGCAAATTTCAGATACATATATCATTGGCTTTTTTGATTTTATTTTTAAAATTTTCGTCAAGAGTGGATCCGAGCGTCCAGACCAAAGAAAACATTTCAGAAACATTTCAGAAATGTTTCTCTGTTTCTGAAATGTTTCTGAAATGTTTCTTAAATGTTTCTGAAATGTTTAAATAATGTTTCTTTGGTCTGGACACACCTTTACAAATTTCTTTAAAATGTATCAAGAAATAAATTTGGAATTCTTATTTTATGTATTTACTAATTAAAGGAAATAATTTCAAAATAAAATCCGCCACACGTTTTGAAGATGTTGATTTTTCAAAAAAAAAAATATTTTTTTTACAAAACCACTGTTATGTTTGGTGTTTAAAAAAATAAAGGTGTGAGGGGCAATAGAAAAATGTTATCTACCAAGTTTAAAATAAATAGGCCGAGCCACTTAGGCCTTAGTCGAACAGACAGACAGACAGAATTACGAGACGCACTTTTTTCGTCTTCTCTATCATCGTATTGTAATGTCTGATCAAATTATTGAGTTTGCCTTTTTACTTGCGATTTATAGGTACTATAAGGCAAGTTATGCATTCGTAAAAAAAATCGAACGCGAGATTTCGATCAAAGTTGACATTACGATGATAGCGAAGACTAAAAAAGTGGGTCTCGCAGTTCTGTCTGTCTGTCTGTCTGTCTGTTCGACTACAGACTAAAACTTGGTACATACCACTTTTAATTTTTTCCCCCCACACGTTTTTTTTTTTTTTTTTTAAGACCAAAAATAACGGTACCTGCCATACGAATTTTTTTCGAAATAAACATTTTTTTTTCTCAAAAACTGTTCGACAGATTTAAAAAATAAAAATACAAAAAAATTTCATTTAATTAAAGCTAGGTAATGGTTGAAAAAAATTTTCCCAAAAATGGTTATTGAGGGTACCCCATGGAACCATTTTTTTGGTTTTTGATTTTCTCAAGAACAGTTCAACCGATTTTGATGATTTTTTTTTTGCTAAAGCTTCCCAAAAGTACGAATAGAACTGTGTAATCAAATTTTCAAAATTTTTTTTTTTGGATTTTTAAAAAAAACTTCAAATTTTTTTTTTCAAAACTCAATATTTCGAAAACCACATGCTAGATTTTTTTTAAACTTGATAAATAAAAGTTTCTCAATATAATCTACAAAATGTGAGAAAAAAGATTTTATTTTACCTAAAAATTAAGGTACCTCCCATACAAATGCTAAAAAATTAAAAAAAATGGTTTTCAAAAATCGAATTTTTCTCGAAAACGGCACCTAGAATTTTGATAAATTTTTTTTTTCTTTCAATTAATTTTTACGATCTTTAATTTAATAAAAAAAATTTTGAAATTAAGATATTACAGCTTGTACCTACGATAGAACCATTTTTTCGAATTTTTAATTTCTCATTATCCACATAACGGATCTTAATGAAAATTTTTATAGTTAAATTTCTAAAAAGTCTAAAACATATTGCATTTCAAAACTTTAAAATAAATATTTTTTGAATTTTTGAAAAGGTCAATATTTCTTTTCGTTAATTTAATTTTTATTCGAACAATAATAAAAACTTAAAATTGGCGTACCAAAATTTTTTCTTAAAAAGCTTTTAAAAAGTTTGTATGTATATAAAAGCTTCTTTTAAAGAAACCACTACAAGGACTTATAATTTTTGTTCCTGCATAAATTCATATTTGCATAGCATTCTGTTTTTATCTCTTACTACTAAAAGAATTTTAAAATTAATTTTATCCTTATGAACAGTTTTCTCTAATAACATTCGTTTTTAAAATTCCTAGTCGATTACATAGGAGCAAGTTCGTGCGACCCAGTCGTGCATTTTATTTTATTTTACGAATGCATAACTTGCCATATACAAGGTGGGTCATCTCGTTGTTTATTTTTAAATTAAAAGTTTATTTTGAAATTGACAGCTCTTTATTAATTGAAATTCTGATACAAAGTCCGCGGAACGAAATGAGTCGCTTTACGCTTGAACAACGTTGGGAAATACAGGAAACTTATTTCCAAAGTGAGCTTGAAAAGAAATTTTGGCCGAAATGAAGCACCCACCGCACCTGCTGTACGCAAGTTTGTGCAGACATTTTAGATTAGATTAGATTAGATTAGATTTATTGTTTGTTTTCTTGTTTAAAATACAAATTTATGTTACCATAAATTATTAAGCATGGCTTTGCCGTCCGCCTGATTGACGTGTAAGTAAACATTTGATAACAGGTTTGTTTTAAAGTGGATTCAATTTTTAAATTTAAAAAAAAAATAAAAATTAATATATTTAAAATAATATAAAAAAAAAATAAAAACAAATATCAAATAGAAATAGATTTGGAGTTAAAAATTCTCAGTAATAATTTTACTACGGAAATTAATTGCTGCTTTGTAGAAGTAAAAAAGTTGCAGACATTTTTTGAGACTGCTACTCGTATGGGCACAGACGAGAATAAAAAATAAATAAAATAGAAAATTGCACCCTCAACAACGTTTTAAAAAATAGGAGTGATGCTAGTGCAAAGCCAGCCCAGGCAGCCAATTAACGACGTTGTGTTCCATACAAAATTTAATTTTGTTCATTTAATTTAATTTTTAAAAGTATATTTATATTTGGCCCATGGGTGATGATTCAGTCGATAGTTGCTCTTGATAGTGATAGCTCTTTCTTTTTTCTTTTCATTATGAATATTCAATGTTCCGACTGTTTTTTCTTAACATCTAAAAATGATTTAATTACCTGCGGGGTTTGCCATTCTGGTTTTCATTTCAAATGCACTAATCTAAACGAATTGGAAAGGTCCGCAATCGAATCAAATAAACAAATTTTCTGGAAGTGCGGTTCATGCATAAACATTTCATTTTTGGGTTGCATACCAACAATAAAATCATTGCATCGGTTCTTTGTTGAGCATAAAAGCGATTTCGATAATCTTGGTAAGCCAGTGCGTGTTACTCGCTCTCAAGCTAAACCATTGTCTTTGACAAGTGACCCAAACAAAAACAACAAACAATCTGCTCTAATGAAAGAGAAAATAAATCCCACTTCATCTCGGTTATCTATTTCTTCACCTTTGCACATATCCTCCTCGTCACCAGCAGTTAAATCTAATGCAAATAAAATTCTACCTAAAACTAAAAAATCGGGTTTGGTAAATAAATCCGTAGCAAAAATTAATAGCAATTCTAACTCTTTGCAGAGTGATGATCTTGCTTTAAATTTGCTAGCCTCGACATCGAAAGGGAATTCAATCACACCTATTACAAAGGAACTGTCATCATCTCTTTCCGTTTTCTCTGACAGAAATGATGAAAGAGTACCCTCGATGAATAACAATGTGGAGAATACAATGAAAATAAGAAATGATGATGCTCAAACTATGACGTCTGCCGAAGTTATTGTTGCTTCTGATGATGGTGTTGTTGTTCGTCATAATGATGTTGGTGTTGTTGTTGATGGTGAAAATGCAGCTGTTGTTGAAGAGAGAGGTAAGTCAAATTTATTCTCTGATGTTGTTGCTGAGCGCGCTGAGGATAATGTTCACGATATTGATGTTGCCAGTGCCGGCAAAAGTACTAGTTCTAGTGCTACTACTAATATAGAGTACAAACATACTACCCAAAAATTGTTTGGTACTTCTACAGCTTACGAAGGAGAATTAACTCTTGAATCTGTTCCTCGTTTAAAATTCCTTCATATTTCTCGTTTAAAATGTACAGTCACCGAAGAAAATGTCATCGATTATGTAAGCATGAAGCTAAATATCCCTAAGAGTTATTTTTCATGCACGAGACTTATAAAAAAAGATGCCAACACTTCTTTGTATCGTTTTGTAAATTTCAAGCTGGGAATACCTATACACTATTTTAGTAAAGCTTTGGATCCGTCAATTTGGCCATTAAACGTTCAAATAAAGAAGTTTAAAAATTTTCCAAAACCGGACGACAGCTCGAAGGCAAGTCCCTAAATGCTACTGAGCCTAGAGAAAAACGAAAAAACATTCGAATCTATTATCAAAATGCTGGAGGTTTACGAACAAAGACAAATCAGCTTTTCTTATCATCATCTCTGCATGAATTCGATGTTTTAGTCATTGTCGAAACGTGGTTGAATCCACATTTTTTGTCATCAGAGCTTTTTGACTCATCCTACAACGTATACCGTAAAGATCGTTCGTCTACGACTGGATGGGATCGAGGTGGTGGTGTACTTATTGCTGTACGAACAACTTTAAATAGTACTCAAAAAAGTCTCCTTAATGATGCCGATGAGATCGAACAACTATGTGTCTGTGTCAGTCCAAAAGATTCTGCTGAAATTCATGATATATTTTTTATTGTAAGCTATATTCGTCCTAGTAGTAGTATTGATTTATATAGCAAACACATAAATAATGCCCAATTTATTGTGAATGAATTAAAAACTAACCAATTTCCCTGTATTCTTGGTGACTTTAATATTGGTGATGTTGATTGGTGTTATATTGAAGACGATCAAATTTTAGTTCCTTTTAATGCAAATAAGGATACGGAAATGTTAGTTGTTGATTCATTTTCTTCTTTGGGTCTTTTTCAGATTAACAATATCAAAAATGATTTACATAGAATTCTCGATTTAATATTCATTAATAATGACTTAAAATATTCTCTAACATTATCTGATTTTCCCCTTTTAAATAATTCTGTTCACCATAAAGCTATTTGTTTATTTTTTGAATATTATAACTTTTCTCTTATATCACCATGTCGTAATAATATTGTAAATTATAATTTTGCTGCTGCTGATTACGTTTCATTAAATAATTTTTATAGTTCGTTTGACTGGGAGGATTTATTGAAGGACTTGTCTTTAGAAGCTATGTATTCTAAATTTAAAAATAATTTGTTTGATGGAATGAAGCGTTTTGTTCCCATCGTCAAAAATAAACAAAAATTCAAATTACCATGGTTTAATAGAAGATTAAAAAATTTGGAAAATGCTAAAAATAAGGCCTTTAAGCGTTATAAATCAAAACAATGTCCCAATGATCATGCTATTTTTCGGCAGTTAAGAAGAGAATTCGATTTTCTAAATAAATTCTTATATAAGCAGCATATAATCAAAACAGAAATGAACATAAAAAGAAACTCAAAATCATTTTGCGTTTTCTTGAATTCTAAACGGAAATTCTCATCTTTTCCACAAAATATGGAATTTGAAGATATAATATCTAATGACACAGAACAATCTTGTAACCTCTTCGCAAAGTTCTTCCAAACATCCTACAATAGCGATGAAATTCCAAATATTAATGAATACTATTGCTGTTTAAATCCCATAACTGATTTTCGTTTAAATGATTTTTCCGAAAAGGAGATTCTGGAGAGTTTGCTTCATATTGATATAACTAAAAAACCAGGATACGATTTAATATCTCCACTGTTATTATCAAATTGTGCAAAATCATTGAGTTATGTGATCACTCGCATTTTTAATAAATCCATAGAAGAAGGAGTTTTTCTTGGTGAATGGAAGATATCTTTTATTGACCCAATTTTCAAAAATGGACTTAAACATTTGGTCAGTAATTACAGACCTATCTCGAAACTTTCTGTTATACCAAAACTGCTTGAAAAAGTCATAACTCAAAAACTTTATTTTTCACTCGCTAATTCTTTATCCCCGTGTCAACATGGGTTTTTAAAGGGTAAATCGACTAGCACAAATTTAAGTCTTTTTACCAACTTTTGCTGCAACCAAATGGAAAATGGCAAGCAAATTGATATTCTATACACAGATTTCATAAAAGCGTTCGACCGTGTCCATCATGGTCTTATTTTACAGAAGCTAGATAAACTAGGTTTAAATTCATCATTTTTAAAATGGTTGAGATCATATTTAACAGGTAGAAAACAAATAGTTAAAATTGAAAATTGTATATCAAACCCTATTAATGTTATCTCAGGTCTCCCACAAGGAAGTCACTTGGGACCACTGTTATTTATCATTTTTATCAACGATTTACCTTCTGTCTTGAAATTTTGTAGTTGTTTAATGTACGCAGACGATGTCAAAGTGTTTTTTCCAATTTCTTCGATTGAGGATAGTTTTCTCATACAGGAAGACATAAACAATTTTTTAAATTGGTGTAATTATAACCATCTTCAACTAAACAATGCAAAATGTAAAATTTTAAGTATAGCAAGATCCACGTCAGTCATACATTTCGATTATTGTTTTAATGATTATAAAATTCTTAGAGTGGACTGTATGAAAGATCTAGGAGTTTATATTGATTCAAGAATGGATTTTCGGTCACACATCGATTACGTTGTTTCTAAGGGAAATTCATTACTAGGCTTTCTTAAACGAAATTCAAATGATTTCCAAGATGTATATACACTAAAAACTTTATTTATGTCTCTAGTCCTTCCAATATTGGAATATTGTTGTGTAATCTGGTCACCATGCTATGAAAATAGCATAAATCGGATTGAAAAAATTCAAAAAAGATTCACGAGATTTGCTTTAAGAAAATTTAATTGGATGGGTCCCATACCTACCTATAATTCGAGATGTCTACTGATTGACATGAAACCGCTTAAAAGTCGGAGGCAAATTCAATGCGTTCTATTTATAAAAGATATTTTAGATAATAAAATAACTTCTATCGACCTTCTTTCTCTGATTCCTTTTTATGTGCCCAGTCGATCGTTACGTATTAAAAACGTTTATTTTTACGTTCCTCATCATAGGACTAATTACGGATTGAATGAACCGATAACACGCTCTTTAAAATTATTCAATGAAATGTGCAGTAATATCGATGTTTCTGTTAGTAGAGATGTCTTCAAAAAATTGTTAAACCATTGTATTTGATTATTTGTATTATTTGTCAAATTAAATACATCTATGTATATAATTGTAAGGTATTTTTTTTTTATTGTTATGTAAAATGTAAGATAAATTTTTTATGTTTGTAATCAGCAGATCTTGAATCAATTGATAAATAAATAAATAAATAAGATTCATAATTTTCTAAAGAGTGAATTTAATTAAAAACTTTAGTAGAAATATAAAATCTGTCGAAAACTGCTTGAGTTAAGAATCCTAAGGTTATCTACTTCGCCTTTAGTAGGATACAATCTATTAACAAAAAAAAAGGTTTAGTATGTTAGAAGCAGCTCGATTCAAACACAGATCTTCCGAACTAAATCTGAGCATCATCATCATACATTTCTTTGGGATCTAAGGCTGCTGTCCGTGGTTTGCAAATCTCCACTCAGAGGCATCTCAAAGCCTCTGACAACACTCTTATAATAAAAGAAGATTAGACTAAGAACATAATGTTAAAAAAAGAGCCAAGTTCTTTTATACAAAAACTTTTGTGTAACAAGACAGCCGTGAAAAGTACTGAGATCTTAAAGTACGCCAAGTTCTTACTTCATGAACGTTTAATACCGAATATTTAAAGTAGAATAATATTGAAATAACTACAATGTAATAGAGAAATTTTATTATTTAATGATTAGAGTAAGTGCGGCAAATATGGCCTACGTGGGTAATATGGCCTACTGCTCTATTTCGCAAACCAAAACCCACAGCGAAATAAAAAAAAATTCATTGCGAACGCCTTCAAACCGGTTTAGCATCAGCCTTTTGTGGTGAGAGTGGCGCGCCGATCGTGGAAAATATACGGCGTTTTCCGTTTTTTGTATTTTTGATGTAATTTTTTGGCAAGTTTCCTTAAGTGTTTTTATATCGAATTTTGTATTAAATTGGTAACTTTTTTCTAAAATTAAATACTGTTATGTATTTTCTTAGTTTGTGTGATATTATTTAAGAAAAAAAGTTTATGAAGTGTATTTAAAATTAAAATGAATGAAATAAACACAATGTGTTCAATATGGCCTACCCAATGTGTTGGTAATATGGCCCAGTAGGCCATATTTGACACGTTTGCTTGAATGAAATTAAATTATTTTAATTTTTTATTTTGAAGACTAAAATGTCTAAATGAAGTCAAAAACCATGGAAGAAATATAGAGCTTGTGGACCTCGCAAGAAAAAATCGTATCCACGTTCTATCCATTCATCCGCATTCGAGCAATAAGATACAGCCGCTGGACAAGACTTTTATGGGACCCTTAAATAAGTAGATACTTGACCGAGGAAACTGGACGATTGGTCATCAAAAACTATAAAGCCTTATCAAATTACGACATAATTAAGCTATTCGGTCGAGCATACCTTAAGACTCAAACTGGACAGATCGCAGTTAAAGGTTTTTCGTCGATAGGGATATGGCTATTTGTTAAACAAATATCTTTCAAGACCACGATTTTTTATCAGCAGAAGAAGTTGATTCAACAAAATCTCAATTCAACGTAGAAAATCTTGCGCCTACCAATCCATGTGATATTGAGGGGGCATAAGACGACTCATGAAATTTCTCCTATTCCTGTAAAGGTTAAAAAAAAACATCGAATCGTGGACGAAAGCGAGAAAAATCGGAGATTATTTCCTCATCTCCTTATAAAACTTCTCTAGAAGAATCAATAAATCTGAAGGATAAGAGAGAAAAGAAACTAAGAAGAAGAAAATGATGTTGGAAAGCAAACAGATACCGAACAAAAAAAAAACGCTTTCGCGCAGAAACGGCTTATTCATAAGAAAGTCAGGAAAGTTATTTCATTCCAAAGTCCAATTTCATTCCAAAGTCAATGGGGTCTATCGTGAATAAAATTTCCTTGGGAATTGTGACTAACTTTCAAAACTGTTATCTCGACTAATTTCGAAAGCTTCCCTTAGAATTTATTGATGTCGGGAATTAAGTTTTATAGTGACTTTGGCTCTCATTAAAAAAGGCCAGTCGTCAGCTTACAATGAACAGTGCAGAAGTACCTATTGACCTTCCCAATTTTCAAAGATGGGGAAAATTCCGAGGGAAATTTTGTTCCCCATAGCCCAATAAATATTAAGTATTTAGTTCCACTAAAAAACATTGTGTTAAATATGGCCTACCCTGGGCCATATTTAACACCAGGTGGGCCATATTAACCGCAATTTTTTTAAAACTCAAATATGAAGTTCCTTTAAGTTTTTGTTTTGAACTTTTTGTTATGTGTTTTTTTTTAGTTATAGTTTCTAAAGACTGCAGTACAAATAATTTGTTAAACTGTTTACGAAAAAAATAAATGAATTCGACTTAAATGTATGGTTTTATTTAAAAAAATGTTAAGGGTAGGCCATATTTGCCGCACTTACTCTACTGACTAAGATTTTATGGGTTCACTGGTGAAGTTTTTAAAACCTTTCGAATTGGGCTTAAAAAAAATTTGCCAAGTAAGCCCATAGCTCCATAAGCTCCATATAAATTAAACATTTTCTCAGAAAGTGGGCGTATACCACGCCCCTTGAATGGAAAACCTCAAATTGTATGTGTTTTTCTTTGTATTCAATTTAAGTCCTACCACTTTACCAAATTTCATCGTTTTTCAGCAGTCAGAAGTGCTCCATTCAATCCACACCAATTCGGAGAAAGTGGGCGTATACCACGCCCCTTGAATGGAAAACCTCAAATTTTCGATTTTTTTCTCTACTTGAATGAGAAGTCCTACCGTTGTGCAACATTACAAGATTCTACGATGTCGGGAAGTGCTCCATAATTTTTATGATCTGTCATAGTCAGTCAGTCAGTTATCAGGAACCGCTTATGCTAGAAAAATGGAATTTAGTGAGGCGCTTGTGCCTTACTAGCTTAAGAAATATTCAGAATTTTAAGTTTCTGACTTCATTGGTACTGAAGATATGGAGGAGTCAAAAATCGCCTAAGTTTGTTCCTGTAAAAAGGGTGTAGTGCCAGAACTTGGCTGGGCATTACCGTGCCCTTTGATATTATACCATGAACAGCCACCTAATGAAGACAATACCCACGACACGTAAAACAGCGCGAATGTGTACTTTTTTCTGAATTTCATAGCGAATTAAGTTTTATAAAATTGAGAAATGTTCCTTCTATATTTTTGTATCCCACAGTTGTGTTATATGATCATGACGCAACATCAGAAGTATCATTAATAAATTGTGAAAAAACAGCGTAGGTAATATCAGTCCCTGGGGAATACTAATACCAAAACGTTTTATTTTAAAGTTTATTTTATTCATTTAAGTTGAATAATTGATTGTTTTGTTCTTAACATATTTATTTCATATATTTTTAAATTTGTTTGCAAGAAAAGATAGAAAGACATCCAAAAAAGTAATTTCCGACAAACGTCATTCGCAGTAAAATTAGAAAAACATTTTTATACAAAATAAAAGGATTTTTTATTAGATACTTGACTTTCATTGAACTACAAATATATCTATGCAATAACAGGCGTTCATTTTATTTTTATGAGAACAAATAATAGTGCCCATTCAATGAACTCTACGTAAACAATAAAAGTTACAAATACATACGAAAAAAGTTTCAAGAAAATTACAAAATAGCATGCGATTGTTGGCAAGAATTAACTTCATTTCTGCCAAATACCAAATCATCACTCTTCGAAAATCGTCATTCTTTTGTTTATATATTTAATCATTTATTAACTTTTTGGCACAAGAAAACAAAATAAAACAAAATCATTGTCAATTTGTAACAAATAATTGAAATGCAATTAAAATAACACAAAACAATTGATCATGACCGATAAAATTTAGTTGAGTCCGGTGTTTTATCACGAGGAAGTCGCTGACAGATTTTTTTTCGAAATTTTCAATTTGACCTTTATAGAATCCAGTATTACGGAAAGATTATTATATTCCAAAAGATAGTATAACATATTTTGGAGAAATTTTGTTTCGTAAAAATTGAAGACGTGTCTTAGAATTTATAAAAAAAACTAATTATACTTCATTTGTTTACAATAAATTATATTTTTGAAATTATATATGAAATTATTATTTAAAAATTTAAATCATTTCAGTGTCTGTCTCTTTAAAGAGATTAAAATAAAATTAAGCAACACAAATATCGAGTAAATTATTTTCATTTAAAATATCTAAGTGCTTATTCCTGTAAATTTAAATTTATTAAAAAAAAAAAAAAACAAATATAGTATTTGAATTTAATTGAATATATTAAATTTTATTTTGGGAATACAAAAAAAAAATATCATCTCAATACTTGTTGGGTAATTCTAACCAAAAAGTATTCTGGATTACAAATTGAAGTTTATCTAGAATGGCAATTCAAGATCAGGTAAGATTTTGGTTTAGGTCTGCAGGCACAATGAGAAAGAACATTCTTGATTCAAATGTTTTTACTCGTAATGCTTTTTTCACAGTGCTTAGATAAGCTCATCAAAGTATATATGTATGTTTTCAACTGTAACAATAATAATCGCAATTCAGTTTACCCTCGAGACCAACTTCAGAGATTCTTTCTTCAGCCAAACAACACGAATGTAGTATGTTTTACCTGGCTCATTATTTCCTCCCATTCCGATATTCAAACATTCAAAACCAATTTTCCTAAAATGCTCGAACAATGCTCAAACATTTTAAGGGCAGTCATAATTCCTTTAGTGCCCGCAAAATAAAAAAAAAAAAAAATTTATCGACATACTCGTATATGTATTTACGATATCTTATGGATCTAGTTAAGACTTCCCTACTCCTTAAACTTAAACCATTTCGAGCTCCAGATCACTTGGATCTTTGTGGTAGAAGAGTTTTAATTAGAGTCTAGGTCTTTGGGAAAGAGCAGCACATGTTTGTACATAGAAGGTGATAAGTCGTTTTCTCCTCCTTTTCTTCTATGTATGTAGCTTCTACATAAATGATCCGAGAGGACATCAAGTTCCACACCTATTAAGCAGCGTCCGGTTATGACACCTTTAACGGAGTTTATGTGAAATCTGCTTAACGATATCACATGCTTACAGCATATACAAATACATATATTCCTTCTGTTAGAGTATTCGTTTATAATGTCAGCCGTGTTTTTTTTTGCAAGTCCATATATAATTGTAGAAAGAAACGCCATCGGGACTTAGGGACTTCATTCCATTTGTCAGCTGTATTCACGACTAGTATTAACTAGCATCCAAAAAAGTCACTTTTGACTTCTCTGAACAAATTATCGATAACATTTAGATAATATTATTTTGGCATCACAGTTTTTATCGGGTCTTAGATTAAGTCTCGAAAATTATCCGGACTTAGCTAAGTCTGTATAGACTTAAGTAGTTGTTGTATTTACATGTAAAGCGCTTAGTCCCGATGTCGTTTTTTTTTTACAATTCCTTATGGATTTGCAAAAAACACGCCTGTTGTTCGAATTTCAGCAAGCTCCTCATAATTACAGCTACTTAGGATGTTGTTTTATTGTTTGAAGACACAAAGTCTAGACATTTATTAGCAGCTGTCTGAGAGATATAAGACTTTCTCTAAGCTAAGATTAAATTGCTAAAAGCTCCGCTACAGCAAGTACAATTATTAGAGAGGCGAAATAAGATACAAAAGTAACCTGATGCTCTTACAAACATTCTGAGTCGGAGCAACATTGTGGTTGCCCAGAATGATAGTAACGTGCGTTGTTTTGGAAACTTAAGAACGAGCGAATGGTTCTGCACATGTGTGTTAAATATCCTAAAAACAGAAAGTCTTAACCATCGGAAAAATAAGTATTTCCACGATTTTGCTGGTGTTGCTTTAGCTTAAGCAGATCGAAGAAATTTTGTCTCCCATACAATTTTTTTTCCTGGGACAGATTTTATCTTTGAATTTTTTTCGAACAGTTCGCAGTTCACGGGCAAAATTAATACTTTTGTACATTGCTGAACTTTAATATGTCAAAAGTCTCCACTAAATTTTTCCAGGAAAAAGAATGATAGAAGCATTATTTTGCGATACAAATTTTGACAGCCACGGTATTCCGAAAACGATTTTTGTCAATACTAGTTTTATGTAAAAGCTACTGATGCTTCTCTTCAAAAGTACTCGTATCAAGAGGAGATTACAAAAAAGTATGAACGAATTTTGTAAGACAACCCGTTTCATAAATACACTCCAAAACACTTTCACGAATATTAATTGTTCGATAGATACTTGACAGTTTTTTTTTATTTCTCCAAATTCAAACTTTTGCGTGACATTTGGAAACGTTTTGTAGAGATTGAAATTGTGGGGATAAAATTTGTCTTTGCTCGATCTGTGTACTAGGCTTTACAAAAGAAACAGGATGAGAAATTATATTTCTGTCACGTTTTTTTTGTATACAATTTAAGCTGTCTTCCAAATCTTATGATGTAGTTGTTGGGAATAATGTTTGACCTGGACATTGAATTAATTTGGCTACTTTTAGGGTTTGGTGAATCTTTGAATCGGTTGAGTATCACTGACTAAATTATCATTACTATGTAATAATTGTTATTTCAAGTTCCCTCCTATGTATATGTGCTCTATTGTCACCTTGATTAAGATTGGTTTGAAATATTCCCGAAATGATTTTTTAGTCAACTCTCTTCGTTCGGTCCTTTCCAGTAGATTAATAAAAAAGTCAAATGACCCCTTCTGATAGATACTATGAAGTGTCTATACTTCTGTGCGTTTGTTCAGATATGAGATTATAACCAGTTGTTTATGGGGCATTTAAATCGCTTCCAGTGAGTCTTTTGCTGGGCTGGACTGCTATTTCATTGATCAAACATCGATTTCCATGATGACGCTCCTAATAATCAGAGAAACATGAATTGAGAAGGTTTCTTGTTCTGCTTAACGACGAACTCTGTAACACTCTTGTCTGAAGCGAAATAAAAGAAAGACAAATAAAAATATATTCAAATTATCAAATAGCCTACAAGACTTGTCGGATTTGTCTGTATCTAATAATATCTTGTTGGTAATCGCCAAAGAAAATTCGTAATTTAACTTTCTGAGAAGACAAATGAAAACATTCGAGCATCAATAAAAATTAAATAAATAAATTAGCGGACAAGCCAGCAGCTCGTAGAGAACCTTAGCGTAGTGTCTTGCTTTAATCTTGTGCTCCAACAGCACTATTCTCGGAGTCAGTTAAATCTCCCGTGAGGTATGTATTCAGTAAAATAGCCCCCAACCAAATAAAGGTGAAATCCATGGGAAGAATCCAAAAAATTTGTTTAGTTTGCTAACAACAGGAGTGTTTTTGAAAGCAAGAGCGGCAACCGAAGTAGTATTTGGTAGCCTTTACATGTCATTCTAGCTTCTTTAAAGTTCATCAGGTTTTCGTAGTTGGAGTAAGATTTAGAAATTAGATACTTACACCCAGAGAAAAAATCTGTGTAAAATTGCCTGGCAAACTTTTTTGTATGGATGTTATTTTTCGAGCATAACTTGCCTTGGATCTTAAGCAATTTTAGCTCGAAAATCCTAAGGTAAATTAACCTAGAATAGGCTACCGTGCTTTAAAAAAAATAGGTTAATTTTTTTTGTATGGATGTTAGTTTCCTAGCATAACTTTGCTTAGGAATAAGGCAAATAATGTTAAAAATTTTCCCTAGAACTAAGGTAATTTAGCTGGAACTAAGGTAATTTCTGTGCAAAATTTTTTCTAGCATAACTTTGGCTAGGACTAAGGCAATTTATGTTAAACTTTTACTTAGGACTTAGATAATTTTACCTGGGACTAAGGTAATAAAAATTACCTAAACTTTAGGGCAGAATTGTCTTAGGGCTAATGTATGTGCGGGTTAATCAAGTTATATTAAAGGCAGATTTACCTCGCGAACAGGTAAAATTACCTACTTTTCTGATGTCAACGTTCTTTCTCAATCGCACGTGAGTAAACATAAATCGTAAAGAAGCGTTTATAATCCCATATAATCACTAGAAGTGTAAGGCTAGGACCGCACTTACGATTTTTTGTCGAAGCGATTAAAAAGTCGTAGTCGCTACAAATTATTGTCATGCACGCACTTGCGATTTTTTTGCGCGCGATTATTAAATCGCAAAAAATGAAACACACTACTTCTTATGTGAGTGCACGCATTTGCTACAAATAAGTAGCGATAGAAAAATCGCTTGAAAAAATAGAACTTGTTTCATTTTTATAATCGCTACGATTTTTAAGTCGCATGTGCGTGCATTCAGATTCATGATTCAGCCATGTGTCTTACTTTTTGCGACTGAAAAATCGTGGATTAAAAATCGCAAGTGCGTGCATGCCAATTTCTCTTTGCGACTACGATTTTTAAGTCGTAGTAATTTAAATCGCAAGTGTGGGCATATCCATTTGAGTACATGTGTTTCATTTAAGTTTACGACAATCGCATCGCAAGAAAAATGAAGCAAATTGCGACTTTTAAATCGTCATGATTTGTTGGTAGCAAGTGCGTTCTTTCTCATTCAAATTCATGTGTTCTATTTTTGCGACTAAAAAATCGTGCCTTAGGCTAGGACCCCACTTGCGATTTTTTGTCGAAGCGATTAAAAAGTCGTAATCGCTACAAATTATTGTCATGCACGCACTTGCGATTTTTTTGCGCGCGATTATTTAATCGCAAAAAATGAAACACACTTCTTCTTATGTGAGTGCACGCATTTGCTACAAATAAATAGCGACAGAAAAATCGCTTGAAAAAATGGAACTTGTTTCATTTTTATAATCGCTACGATTTTTAAGTCGCATGTGCGTGCATTCACATTTAAGGCCATGTGTCTTACTTTTTGCGACTAAAAAATCGTGCGATTGAAATCGCAAGTGCGGTCCATATTTATATAAACAAGCGAAGTATTTGAAGGTTACCATATCTTAAAAAATTATGATCTCGATAAAATAACTTGGCTGTAGCACTTGACTGACTTAAAATGTATTAGGTGGTATGTTCAAGTTTTCGTTTCGCATTGTGGTGATTGCATAGAAAGTATTTCATTATAAAATATATTGTGTAACTTTTTTGAATTTATATTAAATACAATAACATCATGGAGACTTAATCCTGCTTACTACCTTTTCTTTCACAATTGACAAAAAAATGTATTTCTTATGTTGTATTACACGAGTAGTAATTTTTTTTGTGACAAGAGTAATAGTAGAAAATTACAGAAAAGATGAGATTTTATTACTATTGTAAGAGCAGCATAAGCTTCTCAGTGTGTAATTTGGAATATTTTGTATTTAATTTGACCTTTCCGGTTTCCTATCAACTCTCACACGCAAATGACCCATGACCTAAATAAAAACAAAACAGATTTAAAAGTTAATTTGGATTTTATTTGCTTACGAAAAAATATATGGCAACCCTTTTTCCGATAAAAGTTATAAATAAAATAATTAAAATATGCATTATTTTGGAGGCGCTTTGTGTTTTTTCAACGTAAAATGTTAAAATTAGTAGATACAATTTCAACCGCACTTATATTTCGCTTCCCATATGTGCAAAATAGTAAATATTATAATGCATGGCCATTATAATAAAATACACAGGTTTTTCTTTGGGTGTACTCTTCTAAGTTCTGCTAACAACTCAAATTAAAGCATGAGTTTTCTTTCGTTTTAATAGTTTTCTATTCGTAAGAATTTCTCATTACATAAAGAATTATTGAACAGTTAAAGCTCTTGAAGAACTAGTTGATACCTCCATCTTCATTCATGGTAACATACACACAGCAATGGTTGGTAGTTTTAAGTTATTATGTAAGTTTGGGCCCTTTTTGAGCCAACGTGACCTCTAATTTTATGTATGAAATATGGCATCAGTCAAATGTAAATCATTTTGCTCGATACAAACACTGGCTCTTTGTAGCATGTTTTACATAACTTATATTCATGTAAAATATTTTGCTTCAGCTGTCTAATAGCCTCCGGATTATTAAAAAAACATTTTGTCTATTAAAAATCCCCATAATAATAAGTCAAGCACAGTTCAATCTGATAAACAAGGTCACCAGGGAAAATCCAAATTTTTTGAATTAAATGTTCAATGGGCGCCGTCACTGTATCTTCTTGGAACCATTAGGATACTGCTGTGCTTTTATGGGAGCAAAAAATTATCGATCACTGTTCTGCAAGAAGCCCCAGAAATCTTTTCTGTTGTTTCATTCTCATTATCGAAGAGATATTGGCCAATAATTTTATCTGCCATTACACTCAACCAAACAGTGCATCTGGATGGGTGTAACTGATTCAGGTGTATTCCCCTTGGAATTTTGCAACCCCACAAATTAAAATTTTTTGACTGATGAAATTCTTTGTTCAGAAGGCTGTTGGAGCTGATCTTTTGTTTGCTTTTTGCTTCCCAGCCGAGGTTATGATCGCTGGTCTTGCCATGGTCGTCCTGAAGAAAACGCGAAACTTCAGGGAAAAAGGTCTTCAAACCTTATAACAAATTCTTTATGTAAAATAACTTGTAATTATAACGCACAATATTCTCTTATTATAGCTTACTACTATTTCGATTAATTCTTAAAATCAAATGATTCACGGGTATCAACTCTTCTGTATTTTAGTATTGGTGCCTCGCATCGATTATACTGGTCTGAAATGAATCGGATTTTTATTTTAAATTCTGGCTTTTGGTGTCGGGTAATCTGGCTTCTGGTAATTCGGCCTTAAAAACTGATTGTATTGTTACGCACAACACCGACACAGAGCTTTATACAGCGCCATCTGTTGGAAAATAGCCTATCTACTTTATGGAATGTCATATGTATTTCCCCTTATTCCAAACAACTAGAACATTCTAAGACGAGAACCTTCTCGATTTAGTTTCGAGAACAGCGAATTTGAGTATATGCAAAAGGGAGTGTTCACGGTGAGCGAAACACAGTTGATTTTTGATTATGAAAGTGTGCAAAAGCTTTGCTTATTGGATTATGGAAATAAAAGAATAAAAGTATTTGAGTTGATTATAAATTGAGATTTATTGTTTTGATTTGTAAAGTGTGAATAAAGAAGAACTACGCTCTTAACGTCACTGAAAGCAGCAGGCTAAGATGCTCTGCTAAATCAGCAGGATCTACGCCGCTGCTGACACTAAAAACAGTAGGCTCAAACGATTTGGTACATCAGAAGGTACCAACGCAACACTCCTGTTGGAAATTACGACGTTTGACACAGGGGGGGGGGGGGTTGCGGTAAGCCTTAGTAGGGAAGACATGGAAAATCTCTCCTACTTAATTTTGTCTTTTCACGAAACCCTTTACCACTTGTGGGGGGAAGCTCTGAGAAATCAATTTAAGCTATATGACCGAATCGTCTACACTTGTCTACAACCGGAGTTAAAGAGATCAATTAAATCAAATTAACTTTGTCGCCTGACTTTGCGAATGACCGAAGGAGTGATTTTCGTTCATCCAAGTACATCCTCATCTTATCAATTTTTATCAATTTGAGAATGAGCATTCTCATGTCAAATATAAATTTGACTTGATTCCTGATGATGACAATGCACTTTTTAAAATTTTTCTATATCGAAAAAAATTAATTCTGAACTAATTTTTAAAACAATTAAATTTCAATGATTCAACATATATTCACTTTCATCAACAAATGAACAATTATTCGTACACGTAATAAGTTAAGTTGTTCGTTAGCTTAGGGTTAAGATATATAAAGTTAAAACTCACGGGAAGATAATTGTGCGCTAAATACCCTCTATTCTAAAATTATTTTACCCAAAGAAAATATCATATTAAAGTGTTCAAGAATAAAATTCAAAACTAAAATAAATAAAACCACCAAGTCCAAGAGCGGGACGCGACGAAGAGAGAGTCAATTTGTGAATTATAATTGGAGCACATCCCACAACATTGCAATTTTATTGAGTGGTCTAACAAACTTTTCTTTTTATTCTTAGCTTAAGACGAATGTTTATACATAGATACAAAATATCAAAACCACACTTTTTTGTATATTCACAGTGACAGAGAAAAATTCAATTATCATTAATGTTTACAAAAGCTTATAGCGATATAATGTAGATACAGTAGTTCAATTTATACAAAACTCATAAGTTTGTGTAGACTTCATTCAACTTCAGCCAACACTTTGGCGTCATCACAGCCAATGGCAGTGGGACGGGCAGTAGCAGCATCAGAAGAAGTAGCACCAGCAGCAAGATGTACAATCTAAGGTGTGCATAAAGGTGTCAATGGAAATGTTTTCAAAGGTGTGTGGTTCAAGGTGAGAGAGTATTCTCTTAACGTCTCAAAGCATCTTTCAATCAGACAGCCACTGCCAAGGATTTATGTATTCTAGACATTGTCGCTATATTTTTTGTTTGTCTTATTTATTTTTATTTTTTTTTCTCTCCCAAGGGGGTGGGGATGTGGTAAAATGATGAATTCTGACATTTCCTACGCTCAACTATATAAATACACCAACCTTTCAAAATAAACGTTTGTTTTGAATCTTTCAAATCAATTTATGTAATTTCTTTTTTCACTAATTTAAGGGGGGCGGGGCAGAGTGTGAGATTTAAATTTCCTTGGAATATTTTTAGGAAAATTTATATTTTTGTTATTTATTATGTATGTAGTAGTTATAAGAAAATGCGAAAGGAAAATGAACACAATTCTAGATAAGCTTAAGTATTTATTTTTTTCTATTTGAAAGTCCCGAAGGACATTGTGGATATTTAGTATGGAAGGGAGGGAATTTAAACAATACAAAATAAATAAGGATGAAGAAGATTACGGGGAAAACAAATAATTTTTGTTGTGTAGATGCGTTTTGATTAAGAATGGTATTTTGGCTAGGACAACTTCCTAACGTGGCTCTGGAACGAGGAGTTAACACAGAAAGGTTGATCAAGACGGAAGTCAATTTATGCAAAATAAGAGCAAATAAAGCAAAGAAAAAGAAAAAAAAAAAATAAATAGAAAAAATTAGATGTGAAGAGAAACCGTTATTTAATAAATTTGGTGGTGCAACAGCTCGAAGTGAACCAGGATCTAGTAACTTACAACTCTCAACCATTCCTGTGTGCGTGTTACCAGGAATGGAGGGGACCTACAATTTTCTGCCGATTCCGAACGGCTAATGAATAAGCACTTTTCATGACAAGAGATGTTGTTGGAGGATTTGTCAATTCCTCTCATAAGGTTTTATTTTTTTTTTACGGTGGGTAAGAAAACTAAAAACTAAACGTATCCTTTTCCATTATAAAGATCGATTTTTTAAAGTTAAGGCCTTTAGACGAAAGTGATTGGTCGTGTCGATAAAGATCTATTAAATTGCGAAAGAGTTTATTTTCGGTACAAATATCTCGGGTCCCTGTTCTTGAACTGACTAAGTGACCGATATTTAAGAAAACATGAGAGACTACAATTAAGAATAGTGTGTGTGTATAGCGAAACGTGATCGTATCTTCTTAAACTATGAACATTCCTTGCAACAAAGTTTAATGCTAGATGTAAATCGGCAAAGATTTCACACCCATATGGTTTAAGGGGTACAATTAAGGTTTTCACTAATTTTAACATAGTTTGCAGTGAGAGGTATTTTTAGTAAGAGATAATGAATAAAAAAATTTAGATAAAAGTGAATTGATATTATAATTCCAGTTTAAAAATCTCTTATACGAAATAGCTAGATTTTATAATTTCTCATAGATTTCTTTTCTGGGAGAGTTAAACTGGGAAGAGGGAAAGCAAAATGTATCAAAATTGATGCAGCCTTTGAAGCAGAAAGTTAAAATAAAAAAGACCTTCTGTAAGCTAATGGTTAGTGCGTCAATCACCACGATGAAGATCTGCGATTGACGATTGATTCCCAGCGGCCTCCATTTAAAAAAAAATATGTTTTTTTCAGGGGTACTATCACTTGCGAAGAAGTGACAAATCGGTTTAAGAGTATCTCTTGTGGTTACAAGGGATCCTCACCTAAGACGTTTCGGCTCGGCTGCATTTTTCATGACTTTTTGCAAGATATCCGGTGATAAACTGTTCGCATTCCTGTCGAATATTCTCCTTAAGGGCTGAGATTGTCTGAGGTTTGTTGGCATAAGCCTGCGACTTCAAGTAGCCCCAAAGTAAGCAGTCTGGGATAGTGTAATAGGATGATCTTGCTGACCACACCAAATTGACAAGACTAGGGGCCAAATTACCGCTTCAGTGACCGAGTGAGTGAGTCCCATTAGTGATCGAATGAAAACCTCAAATTAGGGTAATCGATTTTGTTCGATAACATAAGCAGTAATGCCAAACTCACATAATTTAGTCACGTATTACTCGAAAACTGATGCGGTAATTTGTCCCCTGGAAATACTCGTACTACCTTCAAAATATCCATTTTGGATCGAGCTCTGTGCGGTTGAAACCAAATGCTCAACAAGTCCCACTTATTCTTTGAGTCCCACGGATTTTCAGTGCCCCGAAAATGACAATTTTGCTTATTGACGTAACCTACCCACTTAAGTGGAGACCTAGAATTACCCTTGAATAGGTCTTGTTATTCAAATAGTAGTGTTATATTAATATAATACACAATTGTGTTAATTTTTTTTTAGATCTTCATTAAATATTGTCTGAAAAGTAACTGTCAAAGATATTGCGTTTGTAAAGATCGGTGGTATTGAGAATATTGTCCGACTCTCTCCTTCATTTTTTGTTAAATGATTTATTGTTTGAAACTTCATTGTTTTGTTGACAACTCTACCCTGAGCTTCTTATACTCATTCTAAAATTCACGTTTTCATCCCGATCGAAGTGGAATTTTAACGGTATCGTATGATAAGCTCAGTAAACTCCGATCAGCATTACAGCATTATTAAATGGGGTATACAAATTGTGGGTAGGTAGGTTAATGCTTCGAAATGATGTCTGTTGTCTTTGAAGCAATACTATTGACCTTAAACGGCACTTGCATCGAAGAGGCCGAGAAACTCTCAGTACTCTATATTTGTACGAGTATCAATGACGATGTTCGTTTGAATGATTACATTTTTCAGACCGGCAAAAATGCTGTTAAATGCTTTAGATTCCTCAATCGCTCTAAGAAATTTTTCTCCCCTTCTCATCTAGCTAGAATTTTTGAATCACCCCAAACTTCTCTGCAATTAGTGTATAGGATCCCTTTTTTCACAAGCAATTCTCTCTCAAAGTAGCAAGTTACATTCATCCCTCAAGCAGTTGACTAGTGATACCTGTTTCGCCAGAAATGCTCATCAGTTCACCCTCGAGTCTAATGTTGGACGTTCCGTTTCCGTTTCCATTGCCATTTAAATTTACAAATATCCAAGACCATTATTCATTAACACCTTTTTTTTCGTTCTATGCTTTGTTCCACGTTATAAGGGCCTCAATAAACCCTTGAGCGCATGTGAATTATAAAAACTTATAAGCTACCCTCTCTAATTTATACTCTGACTGCATATATTCAATTTTTAATTTTTCAAAATCAGAACTTAATTTCTGATTATACCGCAACTTCAAAGAGTTCACTCCAATCCTTATATCCAAGAAGAACAAAATGTGACGAACAAAATACCTAAATGGTACCATCAAAGCCTTAGTAGACAAATTTGCCAACAAATCATCATAATCGAAAATCCCTTTCGGTCATACATGACGTATTCATAGACGAAAACTACCCAGTGTATTCATTGAGGTTTACATTAATTCACCATCACTTAAACTGATTAATTGATTTTCGCCAAATCTCTGCCAGTAGTCCAATTAGTTTGGCTTAATTGCCAGAAATCATAATTACGCATTCGGTCGGTCGGTCATTTCTTATGTCCACTGCTGATTTCCTTGTTGTTGTTCAAAGATACATAGTACAAGCAGAGACGTTGCAGTGTGGCAGTGGCAGTGCATCTCAAATTGGCACAAAATAGACATTCAAAAACAACAAACTACTGTGCTAGCTGCCAGAAGGAGCATCAGAGGCAGCAGTCGCTGTCCCGCAACCAATCATTTGGCCAAACTCTATACACTAGTCCAATAGTACAATATGCACAAGAGCCAAGCCTCAGGGTATGAGCATTGGCGAAATTTCAACAAATTGTTTCGAATTTTCTCCGACAGACTGATGCATGCAGAACCTATATTCTCCTCGAAACCTCCTCATCAAGTGTGAAATAATGAGAAAAAGTTAAAAAATTAAAACCAACAAGACAAAATAAATAAAAAAAAAATAAGACAACACTGTCAGAAGTCGGACTAGTGTTCTCTTGCTGAACTGATGCAGTTTCGTTAAGTAAATATAGCGCGCTAATCTCGCACGTAAATCTCATGTTCGAGCAATTAAGATCGAATGGCTGAGATGTAGGAACGTTTCCGGGATTTTTGGGATAAGCCAATTGTCATTTTTGATTATGATGAATTTGTCAGGAATCTGACATAAGAAATGTCACTTATTTACTATCCTCTAGGAATTTTAGTTTGAATTAGTTCTTTGGTATTTTTTTTTTTGTTTTTTCCACAGTGTCGACTGTGTACGGGTACAATTACAATTAAATGTGACTTCAACAATTCTTTATTTTAGTCATTTCTAAAATAAAAACTTCCTATTTTAATTTTGGTAATTACTTCTAAAAAATGCAAAATGCTAGTGCAGCCATTTGGATAAGATCTCTCTGTCCGCATTTGACATTTTTGGTTCCAAGGTTGTGGTTGGTTTTTTGTTGTACACCTTTTCCTTCAAGTATCGCCTTAAGAAGAAATCGGGAAGTGTCGTATCGACAATCGTGGGGGCCAGTCGACATCACCGGTTCTTTTAGATTATTCGGCCGGGAATAAGATCTCGTAAAACTCGCAAAGTATGTAGCACAAGCTGTTTGTGAAGTGACACCGTCTTGTTTAAACCACATATTAATGTAGGCCAAATTAGATGATAGAAAGTAATTTTTACTTGCAACTTATAGGCAAGTTATGCATTCGGAAAAAAAATCGAACTCGAGATTTTGATCAGAGTTGACATTACGATGATAGCGAATACCCAAAAAGTGGATCTCGAAATTCTGTCTGTCTGTTTGTCTCGCTGTCTGTCTGTCTGTCCGTCCGCTCGATGGCAGCTAAACGGCTCGGCCGATTTTCTTCAAACTTGGTAGATATGGGTTTTACTTTTTTCCCCCCGGATGTTTTTTGATTTGATTTTTTTAAGACCAAAAATAACGGTACCTGCCATACGAATTTTTTTCGAAATTTTATAAATATTTTTTTTTCTCAAAAACTGTCCCACAGATTTTTAAAAAAAAATTCATAAAATTTCTTTTAGTTAAACCTAAGTAATGGTTGAAAAAAATTTTCCAAAAAATGATTATTTTTGGTACCCCTTTTGGAACCATTTTATTTGTTTTTGATTTTCTCTAAAACGGTACCACCGATTTTGATCATTTTTTTAATGTTAAGGCTCCCTAGCATTTTCAATATTATTGTGTATTCAAATTTTCAAAAAAAAATGTTTTGGTTTAAAAAAAAAAAAAATCAAATTTTTTTTTTGAAAACTCAATATTTCGAAAACCCCATGATCGATTTTTTTAAAACTTGATAAAGAAAAGTTTTTTAATATAAATTATAAGATTTAAGAAAAAAAAATTTGTTTTACCTAAAAATAACGGTACCCTCCATACAAATGTTAAAAAATGGTTTTCGAAAATCATATTTTTCTCGAAAACGGTTCCGAGAATTTTACTTAAATTTTTTTCTTTCAATTAGTTTTTAAGATCTATAATTTAATAAAAAAAATTAAATTTTCAAAACAAGATATTACTGACTGTACCTACCATAGAGCGATTTTTTAAAATTTTGAATTTCTCATTATCGGCAAAACGGATTTTAATGAAATTTTTTAGAGAGAAGCTTCTAAATAGTTTAAAACACATTGCATGTCAAAACTTAAAAAAAAATATAATAAATCAAAATATAAATATAAATAAAAACGTTTTTTTTTTCAAAATTCAATATCTCGAAAACGAAATTTTCATTCAAACAATAATAAAAACTTTAAATTAACGTACCAATATTTTTTCTTAAAAATGTTTTAAAAATTTTGTATATAAAAGCTTATTTTTTAAGAAACCACTACAAAGACTTATAATTTTTGTTCTTGCATGAACCTATATTTATTTGAATCACATGGCATTCTATTTTTACCTCCAACTATGTACTAAAGAAGTGGTTTTAGTCGTTTAAAAAATTAGTTTTTATGCTTATGAAAAGTTTTTCTCTAATAACATTCATTTTTGAAATTCTTAGTCGTTTACATAGGAGCAAGTTCGTGCGATCCAGTCGTGCATTTTATTACACTTCGTCCTGGATTTTATTTAATAAATGGAGAGAGGGTTCTGCAGTACCTGCCCAAAGATCCAAATATGTGAGTTATACTCGTTCTTGGATATATAAAATATTATAAATTAGAGCCAAATCAGAAGAGGTGATACATTTCTTACACCGATAATTCTGATCAACTACTCTATGACCGTCAAATTCCAACAACAAATTTCATTCACATAAAAATGTCACCCAATTCGATTTAGAATTGAAACAAACCCTTAACAGACATATACGAACAAATGGTGGATATACAGAGCGGCTCCCAAATATCTTAAATTTTTTTTTGGGGCCAAGTTTGGAGCGCAGTCCTCAGCTCATAGGGGTTTTTAAGTTTAATATTGCTTTTTAAATTTAATGTTTGGTGCCTCAGCATAGAAAGAGTTGCCAGAGCTAACAAAGAGTTTCTTAGCGATAAGGTCTCCGCTGTGATTTCACATACCACTTGGGCCAACAATCAGTGGTCCCAGTATCGCAATAGCATCGAAAAGGTAGCCGAAATCACCGTAGGCTACCAACTACCTTAGAGAACGAATCCATGGTCTTATAATGAATGCAATCAGCTGAAATTAGTGATAGAAGATGCACATGTGAATATGTGCAGAGCAAAACAAGAGTAGCGAGAGAAGAGTATCGAGCAAAGAGGAGAGAGAAAAACAAGACCTTGCGTAGAATGAAAAGAGTTTACGCTACGAGGAGATTGGAGATTCTTGTGATAGAAACAACAACCGGAAGTTTTATAAAAGAGCCTAGCAACTGGTTGCTGGTTTCAAGACCGGAATGCAGAGTCTTCGAATCGATGAAGGTAACCTAGTAACTGAACCACAGGGAATTGTAGATGCTTTCAAGCAACCTTTCCAGCAGTTGTTCAAAGGGCATCATGTAGAGCGTTTAATAGGACAAGAAGACAAACCGATTCCAATCAATGAAGGACCAGTTCCACATTTAGTGGAAACCAAACCAAATATGGATGGAAGGGAACATGCCCGATCACTGGACCATCAGCTTCATATGCCCCATCTTTAAAAAAGGCGATCCCTTGTCTTTCAAGATTTATCGACGCATATCTCTTCTAAATATCGTGTTTAAGATCCTATCTAACGTGTATTTGAACGTCCTAAACCGTTCTGTAATAAATGAGTCGGCAAGTACGCACGTGGCTTTCAGCCCGGCAGATCGACCATAGACCAAATATTCACCAACGAATTTCAAGTCGAGACTCACCAAATATTCATCAACTTCAAAGCCGCATATAAAAGCATTCATCGTCAGGAACTCTATATGGCGATTGCCAAATTCGCGATGCCGGGAAATTTGATCCAACTGTGTCGCGTGCCATTGGAAAATACTCCGGCGAGCAACTCTTCTGAACTACGCATGCACAGGGTTTCAGTAGAGAGATGTCATGTGATTCCTTCAATATCGTTCCAAAACAGATGTCGTTCAGGGCAGTCGTTAACACGGAGGGCACTATATTCAACAAATCTGTCCAACTGTAAGGGTATGCAGACAAAATCGAGATCGTTGGCCTTTCCCAACATTCTGTCATAGAGTCCTTTACGGCTGCTGAAGATCAGGTGAGACTAGTTGGCCTTTAAGTAAATGAGGACAAGACCAAGTATACATGCTAATGAACAAACGAACAAAAAGCCACTATTGAAAGCAAAAACTTCGAGGTAGTAAAGGAGTTCATCTGAAGTGTGTAAATGCAAGTCTTTATGCATAATGTTCATCAACGACGAGCGTGAGAGGTGCAATTCTTGGGCACGACGACGAGTTGAGGTTGACGGCTCTTCAGCCACACTATCGCGAACAGCAGCAATATTTTCTGCAGTACGAGCTGTACGAGCATGTACTGGTGTTTTCACATCTCCTACAGACCCGTTTTGCTCAAATGTTTGCACGATTTTTCCGATTGTACACACATTTGGAAGATTAAATTAACCGCCCATTTCATAATAAGCCTGAATAATTTTAAGGCGATGCTCGATTGTGTATCTTTCCCTAGTTCAAATTGAGTAAGTCTGAAATTGAGAAATGTCAAAAGAAATGCAGAAAAAACTTGACGTTTAGGTGTGATTCACATTCAACATCGGCCCTTAAAATTTAACCAGCCCTTAGTAGCTTACAACTAGCAGAATACTCCTTGACATCGCACCAAAGATTTTCTATAGGGTTAAAGTCTGGGGACTGAGCAGGCCATACCATGTCATTAACCCTTTTTCCTTGCAACCACTGCTTCGCAAGTTCTCTTGTATGCTTTGGGTCGCTGTCTTGTTGAAAGACCCATGTCATTGGCATTTCATCTTGAGCATATGGAAACATAACTTCTTCCATGATCTTCACATATATGCTGATCCATAATGCCTTCAATCTGGTATATGTGGGACCAATACCATAGAAGGAAGAACATGCCGAAACCATTATGCTGGATCCTCCATGTTTTATTGTCTTGACTGTGAAGCATGGATTACATTCTGTGTTTGGAGGCCTTCTTACATATTGACGAGATCCCTTTCCACCACATAACACAATCTTGGACTCGTCTGACCACAGAATATTCCTCTACATGAAAATTCAGGGACTTACGAGTACCAATGATTTTATTTGCACTTCTTTTATTTTAACAGCAACTTTATCTTAAAAAATATGAAATATATATTATGCTTGTTCTTTATAAAAATTCATTGTCCTTAGTTCGTCTTTACGTGATCTCAGTATTATTTCAGATCTCACAATCTCTTCGAGCTTTTGCACCACCAAATGCATTTATTTTTTATTAATCTATTAATTTATATTCAACTAACAACGCCTTTATGATTTATCTTTTAGTTTTCAAATTGAAATAATTTCTCCACTTTATGTATAAAAGCACTTCTAAACTTGGAGAATTTCAATTTTTCTCCACCAACCACTTGTATCACAGACACAAACCAAAATGATCCGTCCACTAATACAAACTTATAAAAGTTCAAATGTTTCATATTCATTATTTTGTATTCTAAATGAAGCGACAACTTTTTCTAAAAATAAAATTTTAAAAATTATTTTTTTTTTGTGAGTATTCTCTTGGCTCAACAGTTCGACCTCACTCGAGGCGAAATTCTGTTTAAATTTAATCTAGAGGCGGAAAACAAATTAATTTTGGAAGCTTATTGTTAATAGCCCTTCAAAAGTTATCAGTTTTAGTAAACTAAAATGAGGATTCTAGTTTTGCGATGTTTTTTTGCAGATTTGTTTTTGAAACGTTTTAGAAATAACATAAACATAAAGTATCTTCATAATTACCTCATTAATATTTTGTTTACAACTAAGTCCTAAAACAAAATATGAATAAATTTACTTACCTACCATATATACATAAGTAAATAATTCAATTTTTTTTCTTGAACCAGCGAATTAGTTTCTGAACGAAGCAATTTTTTTAATGAAGATGAATTAGAATTCTGTGAAATCATGAATCATTGATTCATTTTTTGAGTATTAAAATCTTGGGGAGTTGGTTTAATGATGTTTTACTAATAAAAATTATTCATTTAAATTTTTCAAAATATTCAACTGCTTTTAACAGAAAGGCAACTCGAATAATTTATGAATTATGTTTGTTTGGGAAAACCTATCTAGTTTTGTCCTGTGACTTTTAAAAATGCACCGTGAAATAGGCGATTAGGAATTTTTTCAAAAACTGACGTTTACAACGATTCAACATAGAATTATTTTACATATGAAACTTTTTCGTCTTGAGCGTGGAGATAAGCTGAAATGACATACTGATATTTTTCGAAAGAAAAATCTTCGACAGATATTTGGTTCTCTGTGCGAGGAGAAAAAATAGCTGTTCAAGACGATTATGAAGATTGATTCTCTGGTCTGAAAACTAAAGCTTAGCAAATATCGGGGAGCTATATCTGGCTTGGAACAGTTTGCTCGAAATCTTAGAGGACGGAAAGCCTAATGAAACGACCCTTAATTCATTTGGAAGCTTTTAAAAATTATTGAGTATGTTTGTTCAAAAACAAGACAACATCCATGGTTGGGGTGAAACTAGTTAAGAATAGAAAACGTAATGAAGTGGTTTATTTACTAGATATTTAGGGTGATCTATTTTGTAGAAAGTAAATCTAAATAAAATACATTTACGTTTAAGACTTTGAAGAATTTCTATTTCAATTAGGAGTTTGTGGATTTTTTGCATGAACATGGTCACATCACCAAAAAGCAAAATAACACGCATAAGAAATGTTACATTATTCTATCTTGTTTTTGAAGCCACACATGTCTTCCTCTTTATATTTTTAATTTGATTAACATTTTTAGACTATAGCGATAAGAATTGTAGATTACCAATTTTTCATTTTCCAAGAAATATGAACCAAATGAAATTATTCTACCGAATTTGCAAAACGTATATTTGTTAGATTCAGTAGTCTTTCGACAATAAAATATGGATTTTGAGTTCCCCAAATGCGACAAATCTATTCGTTAATGTATTTAACGAGTAAACAATAAGCCTCAACGCTGATGAAAATATTGTGTTAAGTATCAAATTATCAATCATCACTGCACGCATCTGAGCTACAGGAGTGCTTTAGAAAGTGCGCAATTTTCACCCGTACCTCAAACTGCTGCTCCGGCCTTCTTAGACGATATCCTTGATTCACCGTTTACAGTTCTGGAAGTTCGGGTCGCTTTAGAAAAAACTAGATCTGGTAAGGCCCCAGGAGATGACAGGATTCCTTCAGAGTTCTATATTAACTGTACGTCCGAGTATCTGTTTGCAGTCACCAAAGAATTTAATAGAATTTTCGAAACCGCCGAAGTACCAGTCTGCTTCAAAAAAGCAATTATTTATCCGCTGCATAAAAAAGGCGAGTACGACAATCCCGAGAATTATAGGGGCATTTCATTTTTGAATTCTTCAGTGAAGTTATTCAGCACACTTATTTTTAAAAGGCTCACAGAGTGGGTTAACGTTAAAAACATACTCAACATGTTCCAAGCTGGTTTTAGAAAAAACCACTCGACTGTAGATCAGATTTTCTCCTTGTTTCACATTGCCGATTACTTTAAAAGCAAAAAGAAGAAGCTATATGCTTTCTTCGTGGATTTCCGAGCTGCCTTTGACTATTTTATAAGCTTTATACTTTGGGAATCTCAAGCAAAGTGGTGAATCTGTTGAAAGCAATGTATGGAAATAATGGAAAATTTACCTCGGATGAATTTGAAACGCAGATGGTAGTAAGACAAGGATGTGTGTTGAGTACTTTGCTGTTCATTTTGTTTATAAATGATATTGTCGAGGAAGTTGGAGAGGGCATCCAGTTCGGAGGTTTACGAATACCGTGCCTCATTTTCGCCGATGACATTGTTTTGCTGGCGGAATCAGTTGATGGAATGCAGCGAATGATCAACCGACTGGAGCGCTACTGTGATCTTTGGAACCTGTCTGTTAATATTGAGAAGTCTAAAATGATGATCTTCAGGGATGGAGGAGGTAGATACTCGAGAAATGAAAGGTGGACCTACAAAGGACAGAATGTGGAAATTGTTCGAGAGTATAAGTACCTCGGTGTATTGATCTGTTCTAACCTTAATTTCAAAAAACATTTTGAGAGTAAATTAGCTGAGGCGAAAAGAGCTATTTCTTCAATCTGGGGACGTTGTATAGAGAGTAGGTTTGTGGACCATAGCGCTAAGATCCAGATATTTTGTGCCACTGCTTCTTCTATCATGCTGTATGGTGCTCAAGTGTGGGGTTGCTGGCAATTCGATGTGGTTGAAAAGTTTCAAAGATACTTTCTGAAACGCATTTTTCGGTTGCCGGTCTGTACTCCAAACTACATGGTTCATCGTGAAACTACTATGCCACCGTTATTCGTAAGCACGCTAAAACTACATTTTGAATATATATTAAAGCTGTTGGATATGGATGAAAGTAGACTACCCAGTTTGATCCTCAAGTCGATAATTACTTTGAGAGGTAACCTCGTCAAAAAATGGGAAGAAATAGGGGTTGATTGTGGAAAAAGAGTTCAGATTCAACCAGACATCGGACCCGCTCTTCTTAGAAACATGTTTGCAAGTTTGCTTGATGGTGTAGCGCGCTCAGCATACAATGGTTTTGTCCTGGAAGCTCAATCTTCTCAGTATAGAATGATATATAACCAGCTGGACTACAACTTACAAGGAAGCTCCTATTTCTTAAACCGATTGCCACTAGCAATGATAAGTGTGATATTTAAAGTAAGAGGGGAAATGATTAACCTCAACTACATTCCACATCGTCCGGACCTACCTATTTTGTGTGATATCTGCAACCTCAAGGAAAGAGAAGACATTTACCACTTTATTGCCAGATGTCCGATTCTAAGGGAATTTCGTATCCGGTTCTTCGGTAAATCCATTATGAACATGAACGAAGTTTTAGGTATTTTAAACGGAAGTCTTGGTTGGGAGAAATTGTATAAATACACAACGATGGCATTGAATTATAGAACCCGAATAGTTGAAGGCGACTTTTAAGAAATTTAATTTTATGAAGAAACCAAATGTATTTATTAGTTGTTAAATTGTCATTCTGGTAGACGAGACGGCTTTAAGCCAAACCATATTAAACTTATGAAAAAATTTATTATAGATATACATGGAATATAATAAATAAAGTTTCTATTACTACTACTACTATATCAAATTGTCGTATATTCCACGTATTTCGTTATCAAGAGGCTTGAATTCTTGAGTGAATTCGACTTTGGATGCAAATCCAAATTCCAAATATGTCACAATATGGAGTTAGACAAGCCGGAATATTGTCCTCCATCTCTATAGAGCAATCGATAGATATTACTCGTCTTCAATATTTTCTCTAGAGTGTGATGGGTGTGGGATTTAAGACATACGTAATAAAGACAATTTTTTAAAACTTGTTTTAACAGTTTTTTTAATGTGCAAGGCGTCCCTAGTACAGAAGCACTATTTTTGTAGTAAAATTTCAAAATCTTACACATGTTTCCCGAATATTTAATTATCCATATTATAAAATGGCATAGAGTCTTGGATGACAGTTCGATTTTAACCATGTGATTTTAACAGGGATGTCAAGAACGCGAAAAAAAATTTAAAAAAAAAAAACTCTTAAGTCTGTATTATTGCACGAATAAAAATTAAGTCTAAAAAAAAGGATGACCCGTTTTAAATATCGAATTAAAAAAAAAAAACATGGTATTCTTTTTTTCAAAAATTCAAAAAATATGCTTTATATACTTATATAAAAAAAAGCCATTAAACTCCGTTATCCTTATAATGAGAAATTCAAAATTCGAAAAAATGGCTATATGGTAGGTAAAATCAGTAATATCTTCACTCCAAAGTTTTTTTTATCGAATTATAGACTGTCGAAAATTAATCGAACACAAAAAATATATAAAAATTTCTGATTTTGAAAATTTGACTGCCCAATACTATTCAAACTTTAGGGGAGCTCTAGCTTAAAAAAATTATCAAGATCGTAAATCAGTTGTACAGTTTTTGAGAAAATTAAAAACAAAAAAAAAAATATTTCTACGGGGGTAAAATTAATAACCATTTTTCGGAATTTTTTTCCAGTATTACCTAGCTTTAATTAAATGATTTTTGTTTTTTTAAAAATGTGAAACAGTTTTTGAGAAAAAAAATATTCATAAGATTTCAAAAAAAAATTATGACAGGTACCGCTATTTTTGGTCTTAAAAAAAGAAAAAAAGCTGTGGGGGAAATTAAAAATGCAACCTACCAAGTTTAAAAAAAAATCAGCCGAGCCGTTTAGGCTAGATATAGTCGAACAGATAGACAGGTAATTGCAATCGGTCTCGGGCAAGAGTACGATAACTTAGGCGCCAAGAAATTATAACGGTTTTTTGTAGAACAGTTCAATACAAGCATTTTTTACTACGGGAGGGGGGGCTCTATCTCCCCCCGTTTGGGCGGGAGGGGCAATTTTATAAAAAAGGTTTTAAAATGGAAACAAAAATATTAAAAAATAACGGTAATACTTACAACTAAGTATTATACCTTTTTTTAAAGCCAATACTCTGATCTATTAGATAATTTTTAAATCAAGTAGAATCTATGCACAGTTTTTGAAAAAACAAGTTTTAAACTAAAATTTTGGTGAAAAAAAACATAAAAAAAAAGTTTAAAGTTTAATTTTTCAAAACTGCAAAGTTATATATTATTATTTTTCCTAAAATTCGTTGCTCTAATTTATTCTTATTCAAAAACTGAAAACTAGATGATTTTATGTCATCTAGTTTTTGAGAAAATTGAAAATAACTAAAACTACTTTTTTATGGGATATTTGCTTTTTTTGCTTGCTTACGCATATTACGGCGTAACAGTTAACGTTATAAACAGTGAGATATGTATGGGGGGGCATGCTGCCCCCCTGCAACACCCCTGCCTGGGCACACTATAGGATTTGGGGTAGGTGCGAGGTTGGGTGTATGCAAGGTTTCTTTTGCATTTACAGAATCTGGATTTAAAGAAACTTTGAATTTACCCTATGGTCTATATCCAATGTCTACTAAATATATGTATGTACGTAGCCCAAAGTTGCACATTTAAAATGTTCAGACATGAAAATTTAATACATTATGAAAAATTCACATTACCTAGGTACTACTGTACGAATGCAGCAAATTTATATAATTCCTTAATTAATATGTATGTTTATTGCTTGTTTTTAATGCTAATATGGTACAGGTTATTGTTTACCAAGGTCATTCGTTATTCAACCTTTGTAAGAGTGAAGTATTTTTTTCTTGGAATAAAGAATGGCGACTAAGCATCCACTACTTCATCCTAAATTAAATAACTTTTCAACATTTCAAAAAAAATATTTCAAAAGCATCGCGTTCTTAGAAGAAATTGGTCTAATTCCAACTAAAGCGTCAACTCCCCTCAACTCCAACTCAAAAAGGTGACAAAAATTGTAAGAATGCAATATTATTATTAGTATTTATTCATCAACCAGAGCATATTATACTCTTACAGACTAAGATACATAAGTAAATATATAGTTACAAATTTGTAGGTGGGTATATAAAATTCAAATTACATTTAAATGATTTACATAGTTAATCTTTTATTTTAATTTTCAAATTTTGCTTAAAACTAATAATTTAAAAGTTTCTCTGGTGCAATCCATATAAAAGTTAATCTCAGAGCAATAGACCCATCTATCGGCACATTTGGCCCTCAATATTGTCTAGAGATTCGGGAGGTGCTTGCTATAATTTTTTTTTTTTTGTGATCAAAATGCCTGTAAACACGGTTTTAATACATTGAACATTGAAAAATTGACTTGACTATTTTTAAGTAACACCTGACTTACTCACAAACTGACTGACTGAGACGCGAAATGCCATGCAATTCTACCTCCTCTGGTGCATTCTTGTAACCCTAAATGATTTGCTGTACTTTACCTACAAATGAACCACATTAACATTAATCCTCAAAATAAAATCACCGTAGTTAAATACCAAAAATCAAAAATTTCATAAAAAGTAGTTTTAGTAATTTTCGATTTTCTCAAAAACTGGAAGGGACAAAACCATTCGGATTTTTGTGTTCGATTCAGAATTAATAGTAGCATTGACCACAAAAAGCCAATTAAGCACTTCATTTAACAATTTAAAAAAAAATTGGTCTAAACTTTTTTTTTTCATTTTTTTTAACAAAATTTTGAGTTTGCATGCAAATTTTTCAAAAAGTATTGACCTAAATAATTTAATTTAAATTTACGATTATAGAACAGACTTCTGGCTTTCAAAACCGGTATAGTATTTTATTGTAAGTGTTGCCGTTGTTTTTTAATATTTTTTTTTTCAATTTAAGTCATTTTTTCTAAAATCGCCCCTACCTCCTAAACGGGGCGAGATAGACCCCCCCCCTCCCATAGTAAAAAACGCTTGTATTTAATCCTTCTGCAAAAATCCGTTATCAATTTTTGGCGCCTAAGTTATCGTACTCTCCCCGGGTCTCGCAATTCTGTCTGCCTGTTTGTCTGTCTGTCGGTTCGACTACAGCCTAAACGGCTGGGCCGATTTTTTTGAAACTGGGTAGATATGAGTTTTGATTTTTTCCCCACACGTTTTTTTTTTCTTTTTTTTTAAGACCAAAAATAACGGTACCTACCATACGGTTTTTTTTGAAATTTTATAAATATTTTTTTTTTTTTCAAAAACTGTCCCACAGAATTTTTAAAAAATAATTTTTAAAATTTCATTTAGTTAAAACTAGGTAATGGTTGAAAAAAATTTTACAAAAAATTTTTATTTTTGGTAGCCCCCTGGCCCAGGGGCCCTGGGTCCATTTTTTTTTGAGTTTCTCGAAAACGGTACAGACGATTAAAACCATTTTTTTTATGCTAAAGCTCCTCTAAAATTTAAATATTATTACATATTCAAATTTTCATTTTTTTATTTTTTGGATTAAAAAAAAAAATAAAAATTTTTTTTTGGAAAGTCATTATTTCGAAAACCCCAAGATAAATTTTTTTAAAACTTTACAAATAAAAGTTTCTTAACACAACACTTGAGAAAAAAATTTGGTTTATCTAAAAGTAACGGTACCTTCCATACAAATGTTAAAAAATAGTTTTCGAAAATCATATTTTTTTCGAAAACGGTTCCGAGAATTTTCGTGCATTTTATTTTTATTAAATTAAAGATCGTAAAAATTAACCGAAAGAGAAAAATAGTAACAAAATTCTAGATAACAAATTTCGAGATAAATACGATTTGCTAAAAGCATTTTTCACATTTGTATGTTATTATTAAGATAAAATTTCTTTTCTCACATTTTTTAGATTATATTTAAAAAAACTTTTAACTATCAAAAAATTTAGTTTTGGAAAAATGTTGAAATTATTTTAAAAAAACCGAAAAAAATGTGCTTAAGAATTTGAATAAAAATATTATAAAAGTCGGTTGTATCGATTCTTGGGCAAATCGAAACCAAAAAAATATTCTATCCATTTTTCGGAACATTTTTTTTTTCAATTATTACTCTAGCTTTAACTAAATGAAATTTTGTGATGTTTTTTTTTTCAATCTGTCGAACTGTTTTTGAAAAAAAAAAATATTTATAAAATTTCTAAGAAAATACCGTTATTTTTGGTCTTAAAAAAAAGAAAAAAGGTGTTTGGGGAAAATTTCGTCGTCGTTCTATGAAAACTCCCTAAGTCCATTTAAAAAAAAAATGTGATTCAATTCTTATTTAATTCATTTCGGATAAACCATTTGCAAAAAAATTTATTGCACAATGGCTACGCCAAACCCATTCTACAATTGAAGCCTGAGATCGTGCTATTCTGATAATTTTTGTATTTTTTTATAATAATTTCCAAGTTTAAAAGCGCATATCTCAAAACAAAAAAAATGGACTTAGGGAGTTTTCATAGAACGACGACGATTTGAAAATACTAACTGCCAAATCTAAAGAAAATCGGTCGAGCTGCTTAGGCTGTAGTGGAACAGACAGACAGACAGAATTGGGAGACACACTTTTTTGTCTTCGATATCATCGTAATGTCTATTGTAAAAAAAAAAATCTCGAGTTCGATTTTTTTTACGAATGCATAACTTGCTGTTGTACCTACATATGTATGTATACGTCACAAGTAGAAATTTAAAATAGTTTTTTTTAAATGCAATAACTTCCAAAAAGGTGAGCGGTTGTTTTTTTGAAAATATGTATGTGTATAATATTTTTAAATACTTAGAATTGGCATATCAAGTTTTTTTTTAACAAATTTTTATAGAAATTTCTTATATAAAAAATTAATTTATCAATAAAACTCCTCTCGCGAATATTTATATTTTATAAGCATAAAATCTTAATTTTTTGGAAAATCAGATGGTATTTCCTTTTTTGAGCTTAAAGAATGAATTTTATACATTTGAATATTTGTAACAATTTCCAAATTCCTAAGTACTTGTATAAAAGAGCAAGTATGTGATTTATGTTACCTACTGTTTTACGTTTTTCCAAAGAAAATTTATTCGATTTCTTTTATTCTTTCCTCATATGATATAAAAAATTCAATCTCTGTCAAACCTCATTCTTAAGGCTTTAATTTTAAAATAAGAGGGTCTAATGTTATTTTATTTTGTTTGAAGACCTTGAACTTATATACTTATATGGATTTTTAATTTTAAGAAATAGTTTAAGAGAATACTCGATGATTTGACATTAAATTAAATTTGATGATAATTTTGAAAAACTAGACACAGTCAAATCAATTTTCTTTTCATTCTTAAAAATAATTAAGTAATAAGTTATAAGTTAAATTTATATTTTCTTCAATAGAAGTACATATATTTTGGGATTCATTAATAACTAAGTCCCATTTTCTGAAACCAAATTTAAACATTTGAGTTGAACATAAATACTTATTTTACCATTTACTCGTTGCAATTAGTACCTAGAACATACGCTCTTTTAAGTTGAACTCAAATATTTAAGATCCTTATAAGTAAACGGGTCTGAAATGCTTATTTTAAAATTTTTCTTATAAATTACTACTATTAACATTATTAAAATATTAATTTATTATTATTTTTCTTTCAGGTAAGCACCATTAAAATTGAAAATAAAAATTCTTGTAAGTCTAAAAATTAATATACATACGTTTCTAATCTAATCACGAGTAACAATAATTTTAAATTTAAAAATTTAAGTATGCTCAGATCTACTCATACACAAAAAAAAACAACAAGCAAATATAAAATATAAGAACTATATCAAATTAAATCGAGCGATATTTACAATGTTCCCAAAAAGATGTCAACAAATAATTAAATAATTTCACCGGTTCTCTTAAGACATTCCATTCATTATTAAATTTACCATTTATTAAAAATAGACAAAAAAATAAATATCCATGAACTATCTTTTGAGATTTACTCAAGAATTTAACGTCCACTCCCAAGGTTTAGGTTTTCTTTCGTTTCGAATTTTTTTTTCGCTAAATCTATCTCAAAAAAAAAATCTTCAAATTTTCTTTACGTATCCTTTATTTGATAAATTAATTCTTCATCGCCAAAAACCCCCACACTTTGTAATCCCACAAATTGCATACATAAAGTTGTCCACTTTTCGGTATTGAGATTGCAAATTTTCACCACACCACACAAAATGTCTATTAAGACGATGACAAATTAATTTTTTGAAAATTTAAATATGTGAGATAAAATGCAGCCTTGTGGGTAATTTGACAATTTGAGAATTTTTAATTTTTTGAGTAATAAGTTCGCGTGCTTTTCCCCCCTCGATTTCCGATAAATCTTTTTTTATTTTTCAATCCAAACAATGTATCTTTAAAAAAAAACTCAAAAACCATGTGTCACACATAAATGAACGGAACGAAAATCTCAGATCGACTGTGATTCTACACTCAATATCTGATGAAGTGATGATCATCCCCAATCCCAAAAGTAATCGAAACAAAGACCTATGTGTGATTTTATTTATTCACTTATTTTCATTTATTTTCTTTGTGATTGTTGTATTTTTGTAAAACTTTTCTGATCGGGTTTTTCAAGATACAAGAGGACTGACTATCCGCATCTGCCTACTCCGCGATCACTTCATTTCGCGAACATTGGACAAAGTGTAAACTTCCTCGTCGTCCATCGTCGCAACGAAGATACATTTTTATTTAGAAATTTTCTCTTTCATTTCGAAATTCGAATTCTCTTAGTTTATTCATTTTCATTTTTTTTATAATCATCATTAAATTTATAAACTTTTCACCTTAAAGTAATTTTCATAAATTCAAAAAAAAAAAAAAAAACAGAATAAGAAAAAAAAATCCTATCTTTGTGAATCTTTTGTGAATCTATCTGAATATAGAGCGCGATGATTCTTCGGCTAGTGGAGGCTGGCAATGCTTCTTCCAATGAAAATTTCGGTTCATCATTTCGAAATTTTAAGTGCGGGTAGGAGTCCGGTCTAACTAATTTGCGATATTTTCACAGAATCACCTCAGACCACTTGGTGTTCGGTGTGTGTGGATGGGATACATTTTTCGCGACTTCAATACGAATCTTCTAAAATGCTGAGAATCTATTGTAAATTTTAATTTGGAAAAATAATCAAAATTCGTTTGAATTTGGAGGATTCCAAATATTAATAAATATTTTTTTCTCCACTCAAAAATACACAAATCAATCTTCCATAACCACACGGATACGAAACACAATAAATCATAATACAAAACAGTGAAACAAAAAAAAATCAAACATCAGTGACAAATTAAACAAACAAAAAATATATATCTATCACACATTTATATACAGTGCCTATATATATTTCAATTAATTAAAAAAATCACACTTTCTGATTTTTTAATTTAATTAAAATCGAAATATATTTTTAAGAAATCTCACATCGTTCTATTTTGTTCAAGATCAAGTGAAATCTATTTTTAAAAATAGTCTATTGTCTTATTTTAAAAATAAACCGAAATACCTTCCAAGTTCCAATCCAACCATGGAAAAATGATTTTTTGTTTTTTGAAAAAAGAATCTTTTGTTTAGTTTTGATAATTTTTCATTTTCAAAAGGAATTTTAGTGATTGTTTTCTTTAATTTGCAAAAAGCATTTTTTTTTTAAAAGAAAACAAAAAAAAAAACGGAATAAAGTTAAGAGTTCCAAAACAAAGTGTTCCATAAATTCATTTTGAATCGAGAATAAATAAATAAAATGCAAAAAATAAGATTGAGATTGAAATAAAAAAAAATTAATTCTAAAAATATTTACTTTATTTCTTTCCCACTCTGTTTTCTAAATTTAAACAACAAAATAAATAAAAATGAAAAATTCCACTAAATGCAGTTAATGTGAGGTTAAAATAAAAATTATAATAAAGCACACTTAACACTGGAATACACGAAATTTAAGGATTAACTCATTTTCGAAAAACACACAAATCGGAAGCAATATGGATGAGATTATGGAAACCGAGACTGAGACCGCCACGTCCAAATGGAGGAAAACCCGGACAACGATTAAGGTTTGAGAAATGGTTTTTATTTTAATTCAAATCGATGTTTTTGGGTGAATCATTATATTCTATAAATTTTAAATACCTTTGGACGTATAGGTTAATATTTTTTTTATAAAATAAAAGAAGCAGGTATTTAAGAGAAAAATATATTTATGACCTACGGAGGATTTAGTATCAACAAATTAAATAAAAACAAACGGATTTTCCTTTGTGTTATTTATCTACTAGAATGACTTTTCTAATGAATTTGGTTTCTCGTTTTTAATTTTAAATATCAGTCCGTCGGGACTGAAGGCCATTTTTTTAAATAACAGTTTTTTTCCTAGAAAACTTGTGATAAAAGTAGCAAAACAAAAATAAAGACATTGGCGCAAAATTTAAGTCGAATTAGTACGATGCCAAAACTGTTTTAATATGATACTGAACTACTCAAACCGTAATAGGGCCCACTAAGTTCTTTGGATTTGATTTTTGAAAAAAGTTTGTGATTATATGTTTTTTTTTTTTTTGTTAATAAATTTGAGCTAAGTATTAAGAAATTCAGTACGTACCTATGTATAATCAATTCTTTAGGGACGTTTCTTTTATTAAAATTAAGAAAACAAAACAATTTTAGGGAAAATTTAAACAAAATAAAGAAAAATAAAACTTTACATATCACTATTTTTTTCTTAGGATTTGTTGAAAGATGTTTTGCTAAGTAGCGATTGAGGCCTCCTCTGCTTCGTATGCAATGTCTTATCTTAGTTGGTACGCTTTCGATTAGATGAATAACATTTTGTTCGGGTATGCACTCCCAACAGGCTTTTAACGCGTTTATGAGCTCTTGTTTATGTTGTCATGGCTGTGAGGGTTTGAGGTTTCTTTTAAACTGGTCCCATAAATGTTCAGTGGGATTGAGGTCTGGGCTCCTTGCTGGCCATGGCAAAAGTGTTATATTGGCGTCAGAAAGAACCTCTTGGATACTACGGGTTATATGTGGGCGAGCATTGTCTTGCATAAGAATTCTTTATGAAAATGGGATCACAACAGGTCCTAATACCATTTCAACACTGGCGGGCGGTGGTTATAGTACCCTCATCCAGGATTATCAGCTCTGTTCTTCCGTGAATGCACGGGTGGGTAAAACGTTTATCTTGTCTTCTTCGCACGCTTACACGTTTGTTATCACTAATAAACTTGATTTTGCATTCTTCTGTAAGGAGTACAAATCTCCAGTTGTCTATAGTCCACTACTAATGTGTTCCCACATGTTTCGGATAGCTCGTCTCGACAAACCGATATGACTTGCAACATCCCTTTGAGGCGCTCCTTGCTGAAGAATTATTGCATTTTCAGTATCCAAATGATGCCGAGAATACGGCATGGTAATCATTTTTAATCACGACGAAGAAAAAAAAATCAATTAAAGAAAGTAAAAATTACCAACAACGCTTATAATCGGACTCCGAGAACAGTGCAGCAATTTTTTGCATTGATTGTTTTTTTCAAGCGATGGGCTTTTTTTTTGTCTACTCACTTGGAGGTAATGGTAAAATTCTTGTTCAAAGTATTGATAAGGACTTATAGACTTCCTTAACAGTTTAAAATGTGGATATGTTCCTTTATCATGGCTCCAAGTGAAAGTGGTTTCCATTCCAAAAGCTGGCAAGCCCAGTCTTACAGAAGCAAAAGATTTCGGGACAATTAGTCTGATAGACCTACATACTCGTGGCATTCTGAAATGAAACTGGTTGATTTATCCCCAGCTAAACACGCCTACACAAAGGGCAAGAGTGTAGAAACGGCACTTCACAGCGTAGTTAGCAGGATTGAGAAGACAATGAGCGACAAAGAATATACCCTTGCTGCGTTTCTTGATTTTGAAGGAGATTTCAATAACGTGGACAATAAAGCAGTAAAGGCAACTCTAGTAGACAATAAAATCGATAATTCGACAATACGTTGGGTTATGTGCATGTTAAAGAAAAGGCAAATTAACTCGGAACTGCCAGGGATACAGATGAGAGTATCCAGATTCAGAGGCACCCCAAAGGGGGGCGTTCTCTCACCACTCCTTTGGGTGCTGGGTTTAAACACAGTCCTCATTAGTCTGAAACATTGTGGAGTAAAAGTAGTAGCCTACGCTGACGATCTTGCATTATTAATGACAGGTAAATTCTTACCCACACTTTCTAAGGTTAGTAGATGGACTAGAAAGTGCGGCCTGATAGTTTACCCGTCAAAACCAGAATTAGTCCTTTTTACAAATAAGAGCAAAATACCAAGCTTCAGATTACCTTCAATTGAAGGCACCCCGCTGAAGATTTCAGATCATGCTAAGTATCTTGGTGTGATTCTAGATAGGAAATTAAACTGGAGTCTTAACACTAAGGAAAGAGAGAAAAAAGGATTGAGTGCACTTTACTCCTGTAACAGAATCTTTTGGAAATCCTAGGGACCTAGCCCAAAAATTATCTGGTAGATGTATTTATTAGGTATGGTAATTTGGTAGGGTAGAAAGCAACGGAAAAAAGCACAAACCTCAAAACTTTGACAAAAGTACAGAGACTTGTGTGCATTGGAATTTCGGGTACCATGAGATCCAACTAATTGCAGGGTTAGAGGCGACACTCAACCTGATACCCCTAGACCTTTTCGTACAAGAATCCGCAGCATATAGCGCCTTAATGCTAAGCCAGACTAATACCTGGAAAACCAGTGCAATATAGGACATGCTCAAATTCTTCAAAAATATTTGAGTGATAGTATCATTACAGATTATACAACACCCGAACTTGACTTTTGTAAACCATTCCAAACTGCCTTTCCAAGCAGAGAAGAATCACTGAACAACCAACCCTACACCAGTGAATCAGCAATAGCAATTTATAATGATGGCTCCAAAATGGACACAGGTGTTGGTGCAGGCCTTTCTCAGAACCTCTTGAGCTAAACAACTCGCTTAGGCTTCCAGATTACAGTAGTGTCTTCCAAGCGGAGGTCCTGGCAGTGACAACTGCTGCTAGACAGGTACCAATGATGGCGATACCACGGGCTGATATCACATTTTACATTGATATCCAAGCGGCAATAAAAGCGATTTCTACCACTGTTATAAAATCGAAGCTTGTCTCTTGCTGTCGCGAAGAGCTTAAGGTTCTTGGCACGCAGCACAATATTAGACTCTGCTGGGTACCGGGACACAGCGGCATACCAGGTAATGAAAATGGCGATGAGTTGGCAAGACAGGGATCAGCGCTTGAAGCTAGTCAAGCAGAGATGATAAGTATCCCACTCTGCAACATTAAACAGAAAATTTCAGATTCAATCCTAAACAAATCCAATGAAAGGTGGAGTCTACTTGACACCTGTGATCTACTACGAAAGTATGGACTTGGTTTAACAAGCAGAGGACTGACAAAATTATGCAACTTAGTAAGAAGTCCCTTCGCTCTCTTACGAGCATAATCACCGGACATAATTTATTGAAATACCATAAATTTAAAATGAAACTAAGTACAAATGACCTATGCAGAGGATGTGGTGATGAAGAGGTTCATGAAGACACATCACACTTTCTCTGTCATTGCCCTTCACTATGCCACCAGAGAGGGAAATGGCTTGGTAGATACTTCTTTGAGAATCTAGATCTTTGCAATATTTCAGGAATTCACATATTGAACGTCATCAATGCCTCAAAATGGCTTGACTGATTAACAGAGCACGTAGGTTTTTATCAAAAAAGAGTGATTACACTCACGGGTAACACAATGGATCTACATTGATCTAAGTGTGTGGATAGCGACATCAATTCTCAGCCCAACAACCTAACCTAACCTAAGGACTTAACCTGTAAAGTAAAATGCTTTGCTTCGACAATAATTACCAATAAAGTTCAAACTTAATCTTGGGTGGGCCCTATTTTTTAGATTAAAAGAAAGATTTTACAAATTTTAATCTAATTTAGCAGCATACTCTCTCTATCATTTTATTAAAGTTAAAACCTTGATTACTAGCCCAACATTCAAATCCACAATTTATACATTATATAATAATTGGAAAAAAGTTAATTTAAATTTTCTTAAAGAATTTACAGTGTTTTCAAATGGGATAAATTATCGAATCTATTATTGGAAATTTTAAACAGTTTAAAAATTTTGTTTAAAGAAGAAACTAGTTAATAATTCGTCCGATAGTTTGAAATAAGTACACAATCTGCCAAATTTCGAAAACATCTTTGAGGAACGATAAAGTTAATACAAGGCAGGAGATGCAAAGAGTCTATGTTTCCGTTCAAAAGTTTTACAATGAAGACAAAGGATAAATTAAATACGATCAGCTGTTCCCAATGCTAGGGATGTAAGGGTTGTTGTAACGGTAAGAGTTGATAAGGATTTTCCCAACCTAAACCTCTGAGCTCAAACCTCAAAAATTTTGTTTGCACTTGTTCTAACCTGGTTGTAGGACAGTCGTAGTGGGGTGACCAGACCTGACAAGCATATTTTAGAATTGGTGGCACAAATGATACGAAAATCTGTTTTAAAACGTGTTGTATGAATTGTGTTGTATGAATTCAAGTTAACGATTAAATAATACAACAAGGACATGTATATCGCTTACACGTGATTAGAGTAAAACGTTAAATAAATAGTTAAAATAAACAGAAAGCCTTCTCGTAGAACTTATAATTTTACGAACACCCTAGTCAAAAAAAAAAAAAAAATAAGGTCATACTGCACTTCTACGAAATCTCTAGTATTTGAAACATGTTTGAACATTGTTACATGGTCCCCATAATTCAGATAGCCTGAGTACTATAATACAGTTGGTACGTTGTTCATAAATAAAATAAAAAGGACTGGACCCAAATGATTACCCCATGGCATTCCAGAATTCACTTTAAAGGTATATTCGATTCGCAGTGGTTGAAGAGTTCCGAGTATAATCGATCAAATAAATAAGATTAAAGTCCCCTTGCAAAATGTTCTCTTAATCCTAGTTTTCTTAATTTGAATAAGAGAACTGGGCTTAAGAGTTTGTCAAACGCCTTAATGAAGTCTGTAAATATACAGTGTACTTGCCTTGTACTTAAATAAGTCAATGCAATTTTTAGCCAATTCCATTAAAAAGTTGCAGTTTTTTTTTGTTTTTGCAACTTTAACTAATTTCACAAATGATAGCCTCGAAAAGTTTTGGAATAACTGATAATCTACCAGTAGGTCTATAATTTGTATTTTAACAATTTTCTTATGTACAGAGATTATGAAAGCATTTTTTTAAATAAGAGAAAATACACAAGATTGATAAGTTAAAAATAAAGGACAATGGAAACTTACACAGTAGTAGAAGAAAGTATACCATCATAGAATACAACTATCGTCCAGATTAGGTATTGAAAGTATAGAACTATAGTCATATGAAGCTCTTTAACATTTACAAAAGTTAAAAAGGTCAGTTTACTTAGTTGCTTTAATAGGCTTAGCATGATACTAGTTAGAAATTATTTAAAATTAAAAAAAAGTTGCAGTTTATTAAGTAGTATCATACTTCTTCTTTAACACTAGGCTGTTTAAAATTGTTTGCTATTTATTTTAATAGTTAGCAACTTATACTATGACAAAATAATTTCTTATGAGTTTGCGAAGAACCAAATGTTTTTTTTTAAATAATTTTTATTATTTTACAAACTATAGACAAAGGCGGTTGCCTAACGAAAAAATCCTAAATTTTAACTACCCTTAAATTATTTGAGCACAGTACGAGCGTTCAGGAAAGTTGGAGAAGATTTTAAAGGAAATGTCGAATGTCTGAATATCGTAATGAGAGGGAAAAATTGAGTAAAACGTTCCACATTCGTGCAATATGGCTAAAGAAAAACACTCAGATTTTATTTTGCAAAACAATTATATGGATGATAAATCTCTTGCAGAATATCATTGATGAATATGAGAAAGAGAGTCGGAGACAAAACGGATCCCTGTGGAACACCAGCATTCATTTTATGAATTTCAGACTTAAAACCATCAAATACAAAATGTATTCAGCAGTTCGAAAGGTAGTTTCTAATCCATCGAAGAAGAGATTCATCAATACCAAATGCACGAATTTTTTTTTTCGAAAAAAGAGCTTGATGCCAAACTTTATCAAAAATGCTTTTGAAATATCAAATGAAATAATCTTACCTTCTCCCAAACGATGAAAATATTTGTGCTCTTGTTTTAGTGAAATACTCATAATTTATCTGCGTTTCCATGACTTTGGAAAGAAGGAATGTGAGTGCTGTTGGACGGTAGTTAAAATGGAAAGTAGATTTTCCTTTTTTTGGGGCAGGCTGGACAAATGCTCATTTCTATACACTCGTAAAGAGACCCATAGAACATGGCAGATAGAAAAGCTTCCACAATAATTTCAAGTACAAGGGAAGTTATAAAACTTTCGTGCAGCGTTGGAACCGAAGATGAAGTAGGTAGTATTTCGTAGATTTTTTAATCATTACTTAAAATGTTGACTACCTTTAAAAAATAAATTTGGTGGTGCAACAGCTCGAAGTGAACCAGGACCTAGTGACATACAACTCTCAACCATTCCTGTGTGCGAGTTACCAGGAATGGAGGGGACCTACAATTTTCTGCCGATTCCGAACGGCTAATGAGCAGCACTTTCCATGACAAGAGATACTCTTGGAGGATTTGTCAATTCCTCGCAAGAGGCAGTACACCCCTGAAAAAAACTTTCTTGCAGCGGCTGAGAATCGAACTCGAGACCTTCCGCATGACAGTCCAACGCACTAACCATTATGCCAAGGGGTACTACGTTTACTACCTTTAGGGCAATGTAATATTTTTTGCCTTAACTGGTCATGGAAAAAGTAGGTTCTTCGAATATGATCATTATAAGTCCTTCTACCTTATTATTCAACTAATTCCGGTTTTCTTAGTAAAGTTATTTTTCTGACCTTTCTTTTCTAACCTCTTTACAGCTCAAATGAAACCAATATATTTATGTATATTATTTCCATGTTGGTTTCGTGTAGTATAATTTTTCGAAAATAGTTATTGACGGTACCTTATTTTTCACTAACGGATCAATTGATTTCTTTGGATTTGTTTTGTTTCTAGCTTTTTGACACTTCTATTAAAAAATTTCAAAAGAATATATTTATGAATTGTAACCCTTAGCTGAAGTCGTGGAACAAATGTGCCTAAAAAATGTTGAATTATCCAGGGAGAAGTACGAAGTTGGCTATAAATTAACAATACCTTCAACAGCTGACTACATACATATGTACGTAAATGCTTCCCAATAATGTTTGGCCATTGTAAACAAGACATCGGTTTGTGACAAAATCTCTCCAAAAACCTGCAAAAAACGCTTTAAATTCATAGTCATTTCTGTTTGCATGACCTCAAATGTCACGATTTCACATTTGCAGACAGAACGTGTACAAAATTTATGACATTCCAATATGATAATGTGCAATCAAAAATTATCATTGACGTAATCAAAATACGCACTCAGTGTGTGTAGTGCTTACCACACCCAATAAAATAAAATTATACTCAAAAGAAAAGAAATAACTTATACATAAACAGTATTCTTTCACGTTTTATTCGTGAACTGAATTTATTCAAATTATAACAAAAAGAAATAAACAACCCCAACTCTCCAACAAACACTCCAGTTCTATGTCGCTCTATTGAAGACGAGCGACATATCTTCGTGAGAGTTGCCAACATAGTTGATTTTTTTTATTTTGAGTCTCAAATAAAAAGAGATTATTACATCATTTTCGTGAAACAAAGGTTAAAACTTCTAAATCGTTTGAACAAGTTCGGCACGAATCTCACTTACCGAAAATTCGTGTATTTGGTATCGATTGTTCTCTCCTTCATTGGATTAGAAATAGCCTTTCTGTCTGTTCAATTTACATTGTTTTGGAGGGATATAATTATCTCAGTCAAAAAATAAATGCTGGTGTGCACTAGTTCTCCGTTTTGTCTTCGACACTCTTAATTATCTTTATAAATGATCTCTTGTCTGAGACTTCTAAACCATCTCATTGTTTTGCTGATGACCAATACCCCTAGCTTTACATATTCGCTTCGGAAATCACAACCCTGCTCTTTTTTCAAAAAAAAAAACAAGTTTTATCAAATTCTGCAAAAAATGCATTTGTTGCATACATTACTTCATCGTTTGATGAAAATCGTTTTCAACCGAGCCATTTCTTCATATTTGGAAATAGGAAAAATCACAGAGAGCCAAGCCTGGGGAATAGGGTGGATCCTAATTCAGCAGTTCAAAGATCAATTCCGCTAATCTTGCTTTTTCTACTGCGGAAGAATAAGCTGGAGCATTGTGCATGTGCTGATGAAACAGAACTTTTTTCTTCTTCTTCTTAATATGAGGCCGCTTTTCCACCAATTCTGTGTTGAATCTATCCAGTAAATAGGCATAGAAGTTCCCGGTATTCCCGCAGAGCTTCTACAAGTGGCGCCAACGACATCGATCGAACTCCTGCATCCACTCTTAAAGAAAGCTTGAGTTTCCGAAGGATTTCCGAATGAGTGGAAAAAGGGAATGATAGTCAAGCTCCCTAAAAAAGGAGACCTAACACAGTTTGAAAACTGCAGGGGGATTTGCTTCCTGCCTGCCGTTGCTAAAATATTAGAGAATAGTACTGGAACGCATCAGGGAACATCAAGAAGCCACACACGATGCCGAACAAGCAGGTTTCCGCACTGGATCATCATGCATTGATCAGATCAATACTAAGGATCATACTCGTAACTGAGCAGTGCGTCGTATATTGATCACCACTTGACCTGCTATTCATTGACTTTGAGAAGGCTTTCGATATTGTCAATACAGAATTTATACCTAGTTGGCTTGCTTTTCGCATTCTGTCATTCTGTGGCATTCTGTCACCAATATTGTTTCCAGTCATCTACTCTCATAAATATTTCTCAACAACCGGTAGAGAAAGTACAGAGCTTCCAATACCTTGGAAGTATCATCTCTATCGAGGGTGGCACCGAGCAGGACATCAGCAGTTGAATCGGGAAGGCAAAGACTGCTTTCGGTATGCTTAGAAATATATGTATGAAGGAATAACTCTCTAAGCTACGGCTGTTTCGATCCAACGTCGAATCCGTTTTACTTTACGGTTGCAGCACTTGGAAAGTAAAGGTAGGTGTCACTAAGAAGCTGCAAACGTTCGTTAATAGATATCTACGAAACATCCTTAGGATTCTCTGGCAAAATCGTATATCAAACGAAGAGCTCCTCAGGAAAACGGGTCAGGAACCTATTGACTTTATTATACGACGTCGAAAGTGGCAGTGGATCGGACGTACGCTTCTAAAAGGCAACAACTGTATTGCGGCACACGCCATGCAGTGGAATCCGCTCACTCAAGAAGGAAGAAGTGCTGGACTACCGAGAAGCTCATGGATAAGGACAGTCGAGGAGGAGTCAGCCCATCTAGGCAAGAGTTGGAGGGAATTGCGACTCATATCCAGGAACCGAACACGATGGCGAGCTGGCGTTGTGGATGCCCTATGCCCCACTAGGGGTCCCCCACGGGCATAAAAGGTCTGAAAACCTAAGTAAGTAAGTAACTAGTTCCCGGTAATTGTTTCGCCATAAGTTTTCCCGCCAACGGAACCATTTTTTTACGTTCACCTTAAAAAGTCCACTGTTTCGATCGTTTT